>OX371260.1:106380370-107688235 GCA_947311025.1 Lypha dubia
AATTACAAAACAAAAAATGCCTGTTTTACTAATTATTGAAAAAATAAAATTAAGCTCAAATTAAATCAACTTAAAAAGGTAATTTAAAAATTAAAAGTAACCTCTTTTGTTATTTGGTTATTTTTATACAGTCAGATGTTTTTTGACTAACATTACTGAAAATACTTCGTGCAATGCTTCGTATTACGATACATTGTACTGGTTCAAACCGTTTTCATACATATGTGCACACATGAATTAATTTTATACTTTTCCTTTCATTAAGATTATATTTTTATAATTCATATATCCCGAGGAATCCCATTTGCACGCAAAGCGTTCCCGTACTATAAAACTGGACAAATGAGAGTGATTTTGAGAGAGCAATGTGCTTATTCTTCCTGCACGAAACTGCCCGTATTTTTTCTTCAGGCTAGTTTAAGCAAGTAGTCAATCAATCAGCTGTTTGTGAAATAAACAATAACAAATAAGAAAATTTAATCCGCACAAAAACACAAATGTGAAAATAAGGCCAAGTTCCTATCCAAAATATTTCGGCCATAGCACATACATATGTATGTACATGGATTTTCAGATATAATTTTCAACAAATAGACTAAAAAAGCAAAATAAAGTTAAAATATATAAAAAATATTAATAACACTGTGACAAGCGATCGACCCTTTCGTTAAACATACATAGTTCGACTTTGCTCTTTAAAAATGTATACATGGTATAATAGTCTATTATCAGTTTTATTTAAATAATTATAAAATTATAATTATAATAATGACAATCGTCAATTTACTCGTATGTAAATAGTTAATATTCGACCGCTTGAAATCGGGGTTTAAAATTAGTTTTTTAGTTTTATTTATTATACTAGCGACTAGAGAGAAAATATGAACCGTTTCCATTTTTAATAGTAGAGAAACTAAAAATATTTACTTGATAACAAATAAATTTCCAGTTTTCTAAAAAAAATTTGTACTTGCTAGTTATTGATTCAAGGAGAAACATTTTTAAATATTAGTCATTGTAAAATCGGCATGTTTGTCAACTAGTCGAAGTTGTGTTTGGTTGGATTGATATATACATACATATGTATTTTATAGTTTGATATTTTTGGTAGCGGCATATTGTATGAAAAAAATATTTTGTACATATATACTACATATGTATATAAATTGTTGCTGAACAATATATTACAGAGAATTTATTTTCATTTTGTGTGCTAGTAAAAAATTTTACTAGTTGTCAAGTACAAAATTTTTTTTAGAAAACTGGAAATTTATATGTTATCAGGTACATACATACATACATATATTAGTTTTTAAAACCCTGCTTGAAACCAGTAGAAGGGGATACATATGTACATACTTATATTAAATAGTTGCACTACGTCACGCTGAGTACTTTCCAATGTTTGTGATCATTCCCTATTTATTATTTTCGAAACTCAAGTTTATATTATTAAAATATATGTATTTAGAGAAGCGTAGTCAGGAATTTGTATCAAATGTATGAGGATAAAAAATATACATATATATGTAGCTACTAACAAGTGCCACCATCAATTTTACCCATGACTATGCCCCAGCTGTCGCAAATAAAGTATTCAATGCGCGCATTTTGTCATTATTAAATTTTATGTACCTTTTGGCTTGTGAATTTAAAAATCTAACAACCAATATAACAATTTTATATTCCATTTATTTGCATATTTTCATAGTGTGAAAAGAATTGAGTATATACATACATATGTTTTTATGTTTGTTAACAGTACTGCCGTTATTCAAGGCACTCGCGTAGTTGCCGAATACTCTTTCTATTATTAAAAAGTTTCCAACTCTCTTCATTATAACTTTTATGCTGGGAACACAATTGGGACGAACGACGAATTTTTCGTTGCGAATATTCGTCGTCAAAAATAGAACACATGCATTCATATAAAAGTGAACGCAGCACCGACGTCGACGTAATTCGTCGTACGTGACGAATTCTCTGATAGATTTATTTCTATTTCATACGCCGACGAACGACGAAGAAATCAGTACAGCGTTACCATGTTTTTTTTAGTTTGAAAATATATTAGTAAATAATGTTAATTTTTACTTTAATAAGTTGTTCTTTTTGTGATATAGAGCATTTTAGTTAAATATACATAATTATTAATGATGAAATTTGTTTTTAATAGTTTTTTTTAATGTTTAATTTTATAAAGGAATTATTTTTTTTATACGGTAACACTATCGTTGTTATGTTTGCATGTATATAAAAACAAATTTGTAATAAAAAATACACACAATTTTTTGGATTATTATGACAGCAGTTGTTTGTTCGTCCTAGTTGT
Organism: Lypha dubia; assembly: GCA_947311025.1. NCBI lineage: Eukaryota > Metazoa > Arthropoda > Insecta > Diptera > Tachinidae > Lypha > Lypha dubia. The sequence goes on from OX371260.1 coordinate 106,382,703, forward strand.
GCGCCACACGACGAATTTACGCAACGAACTTTTGCCAACGAATTCGTCGTGCTAGACGAAATTCGGCGTTCGTCCCAATTGTGTTCCCAGCATTACTGTTGATGCTGGGAACATAATTGGGACGAACGACGAATTTTTCGTTGCGAATATTCGTCGTCAAAAATAGAACACATGCATTCATATGAAAGTGAACACAACACCGACGTCGACGAAATTCGTCGTACGTGACGAATTCTCTGATAGATTTATTTCTATTTCATACGCCGACGAACGACGAAGAAATCAGTACAGCGTTACCATGTTTTTTTTTTAGTTTTAAAATATATCAGTAAATAATGTTAATTTTTACTTTAATAAGTTCTTCTTTTTATGATATAGAGCATTTTAGTTAAATATACATAATTATTAATGATGAAATTTGTTTTTAATAGTTTTTTTTAATGTTTAATTTTATAAAGGAATTATTTTTTTTATACGGTAACACTATCGTTGTTATGTTTGCATGTATATAAAAACAAATTTGTAATAAAAAATACACACAATTTTTTGGATTATTATGACAGCAGTTGTTTGTTCGTCCTAGTTGTGCGCCACACGACGAATTTACGCAACGAACTTTTTCCAACGAATTCGTCGTGCTAGACGAAATTCGGCGTTCGTCCCAGTTGTGTTCCCAGCATGAGTCCAGTGATGCCAACTCTTGCAACATCAAAAGCAATGTGAGCCCATGGAAATAGGGTAAAAAGGGTAAAAATGAAAAAAATTTCGGGTTCAAAAGCACTAACCACAGAAAGCACTAACAACAGATCTATTGCTTTTTCATGGCTTTTTGTGTGACTTTGTCGGAGTAAATCGCTTTATCGTGCATTTGTTTCACAATTACAACAAATGAAATATGCTTTTAGTTCATCTTTTGCTAATCTAAGCCACCTTTTAAAAGCTAGATCATTTTCCTAAGCTTTTCTATATAAGTATTTGTTTTTCGATCTAAGGGAAAGCCACTGTTAGATGATGAACTTTAACACATATGAACTTTAACATCAATGAAGAACGTACTTTTAATAACTGTACAGCTTGATAATAACCAAGGCTCTTTCTTGCTTAAATTTGCACAACAAACAAATCAAAGGATATGTACTGATATTAAAAGTAAGATCAGTGCTAAACAAATATATAATAAAAATTTCTGCACGAATTTAAAAAAAGGTGCTTGAGAAATTCTAGAATTCAAACTCTTAACAGTTTGCGAGTACTAATCAAAATATAGATGCAAATAATACGCAGTTGGTTAAAAAAGTATTAGGTGTGCTTAAAGAATAGTAGGAAAATGGTTCAGTGTCAAAAATGTTGATTATTTAAAACGCACCTAAAAGCACTGTGAGAAATTCTTAAAAGCACTATAAATACCCGCTTTTCTAAAAAGGGTATTTAACATAATTTCGGGTATTGCTTAAGTAAAAAAGCACCAAAAAATACCCGAAAAGCAAAATGGCAACGCTGGTTGAGTCACTGTTGCCAGAAAATTGAAAGAGTAAGCAAGGTCAATTTTGTAGATTTACGTGCTCAAATTGCAATTTAAGCAGGGAACACAATTAGAACGAACGGCGAATTTTTCGTTGCGAACATTCGTCTTCAAAATAAAATACATGCATGCATATTAAAGTGAACACAATAACGACGTTGACGAATTCGTCATGTGTGACAAACTCTCTGATAGATTTATTTCTATTTCTTACGCCGACGAACGACGAACGACGATCAAATGAATACAGAGTTACCTGTTTTTTTTAGTTATTAATATACATATTAATAACTAATGTTAATTTTAACTTTAATAAGTGCTTCTTTTTATGATATATAGCTTTTCAGTTAAATATACATAATTATTAATGATAAGATTTGTTTTTTTTTATTTATAACTAGTTGAACGCCCCTGCTTCGCACGGAAGCTATTTACTTTTATAAATTTCGATTTACCTACTCAAAGCACACCACGATTTTCACGAAAAGTCATAACTCACGAACGCGTCGACTGATAACACATCTACACGACCATAGGAACAAACCCTACAAATTCGGTTTGACCGTTCGTGAGTTATAAAGTCACAACACACTATATATATATATATATAAATAAAATAATTTTCTTTATGCGGTAACAATATGTACACTATAGCCCTGATTTGCGTCGTTAATGGGCACCGGAGAAATGCAACTCAAAACGAAAGGACTGAAATCGGATCAGTTTTCTCTAAGTGCAAAAATTCTATTTTTGATAAAAATAAGTGATATGGTATAAAAATGTACATAGAGAATAAACGGGGAACTGCCACTTTAAATGCTACTTGATAAATTCTTCACTTTTAATTATGATTTCAGTTAAAAAGTTCAATCATAAGTAGGTATGTAGCGATGCAAATCGAAATTAAAACGATATTCAACCAAATTTTAAAAAGCGATGCAAATCGAAACGACACAAAAAAATATAAAAAAAAATTGTAATAAGAAATACAACAACTTTTTTTATTATTATGAGAGCTGATATTTGTTCATCCTATAATTATGTCGACAATAAGTTACAGCGAAAAACCCTTTAAGAATGTGAGTCATTACACTACTTATGGTATATAGGTTTTTACGACTCTAGGGAGAAAATGCATTATTAAAAAATTTTTTACCAAACATATACTAATATTGTTATATTATTGACTACCCTCGAACATACATACACACATACATTCGACCATCGCTATCCCAAATACTTGGGAAAATCATAATAATTGCAGAGACTCTCATAAAAAATTTTGAAATGATATTACTTTAAAAGGAAATCGATATATTGCAATAAAAAAAAGCTGAACCCAAGGTATGTACAATAAAAAAAAGCTGAACCCAAGGTATGTATGTATATCAAACATGATGGTAGCAGGAGGAAAATAGTAATACACAAAATAAGTCATTCTGTCAAAAACATTTATTTTTTACAACAAAAATTTCTTTTGACTTATTGATTTATTCAAATGTGTGAAGAAAAAATTATCACATGGCTTGACTGAAATTGATAAACTGCCCCACCCTGGCATGTACAAAATTGTAGTGACAAATTTGTTTTGTCATCTGAGGGAGATCAAATAACCAATCTGCGAAAGTAATGACGAATAACTACATGGGCTCTCAGGACCATCTGATATGTCCACAATTTATAAAATAAATTTCCAAATAATATGCAATTATACTCAGATATGTACATATACAAAACTCTAACAGACCAGACGATTTTTTCCCTACACTTTCACGTCCACCATTATATAATATACTATTTGCTTAAAAACCTGGTTAGCGACAAAACAAGTTATGGTTAGAGTGGTCTAATTTCAGCCACTGGGCAGTGAAACTTTGAGTAAAACTTTAATAATTATATTACGAATTTTTAATCGGACTGAATGATGTTTTAATCAAAGAAATTTAAAAATTATAATTTGGGGGGCAATTTTTTATCGAACCTTTAAAATTATATCGCCAAGATGAAATGAAATTAATATCAAAATCAGCAACTTATATATTAAAAAAACTTATCTTTCCAAAAGAAAATTAAAATTTTTGGCGGTTAAAGTCCTATTTTATTTTCTGTACGTTTGCTCAATATGTAATGTGATTTAAACAATTAGGATCTTTATAAATTTATTTTTAATCTTCAGTATAAAATTCTTGCTCATATTCATCATTTATCAATAATTAATTCTACATTTATGTTCGAATATGTTAAATAAAAAATTACTTCCATATAAAAAAATTTGCAAACAATTTACTACGGATCTGTTTCCGTTTTGGCATTTTTGTTTTAAAAAGTATTTTACTAATAGCGTAGATAGGCGGCATTAAAAGTTCACTAATGTGAATTAACATTTTACGCTGATAGACGACAATTTGTGTATTTAGCATGCAACTGTTTGTTTGTAAGCAACATTTTTTACGTCAACAATTTATTTTGTTATGCATTTATATATATCGAGATCTAATGGATAGACCACAGAAAGTACAATTAGCAGCTGTGATGTTAGTGAAAAATCATTATTTACACAAAAAAATGTGGCTATATCTACCCAATTTTGTTGGTTAGAATTGCACCAACCAATGAAAATAGTTTAAAAAACCAATAATAATTTTTTATTAAAATATCACTAAAATTATGGTTGTTGCACAATTTTTGTGGTTTCATTACATTTATATTTACATATTGTACATATTTTTTTATCCTGCAATAAATTGAATTCATATTTTTATTTAATACAACAAATTTAAATGTTTACTTATACCAAATTTATTTCTGCCCACTCTTGGTATTGAAAAGAGAACTCACATGATTGCTCAGCAGAATATTAACATCGACAAATAAAATCATGTAAGAATTTTGTGTTGGGGCCGACTACTTAGCGTGAAATAATTTTTTGAAATAATTTTTTTGCCTTAGTATGTACAAAAACTATGAACCCTGTTGCTTACGCGACGCTCAACGCTCTGACGCCAGTAAGAAAATAACTATTTTACTCTTGGCAAGTGTTCAATAATCAGCAGACACTTTTAACTTTGTTATAATTTGCACATTTAATAACTTTGAAATTGTTTTCAATGACATCGCCATGGAAATCCAATTTATTCAAACTCTTAAGAAGAAGTAGTGAAGAAGTATTTTATGACATACATTTCTCATACATTTTTTATATAAATTTTAGCTACGATATTTGTAATTATCTAAGACATATCACGACCTTTTTGGAAAATATATATTTTGGTAGTACATATCTAATTTTTTATAGTTTTTTACCTTCTGAATGTTGCTAGAAAAGTAAGCCGAATGCACAAAAATTAGATAGTATTAACAACTTGGGCTAACTAAACCTAAATTATGTTTTTAAAGAAATTCACTAAATATGTTAAGATACTAGCGTGGCAACACTTCCATCATTACATTTGCTCATGAAAGAGAAAACTTTACTGTGGTTAAGAGTTTGCTCGCAACATCAGCGTACTGGTTGACAACAATTGTTGCCTTAATAATCAACCGTTTTGCCTACGTATATCAAATAAAGTGTCCTTATTTTTCCAGTACAAAATTTAAGTGAAGAGTCGAAGGTTGTTTTCGCGCACAGACTAAAAAATCGTTATATTTATTATGAAAAAAGCAAACATGTACAACTATCTATAATAGATACAACAGTAAAACTTAATTTTAAATAATCCGACGAAGATTAAAATGTTTGTTGCTGTTTTCCGTACATATGCATGTATGTATGCAGTTTGTTTGTTAGTCGTATAGCTTACGAATCTTTATTTCCGAAGTAGTGTCCTTTAAGAGTATTTAAAACTATGTTGGTTTATGTAACGCGCGGAGGATTAAACAAAACGTAATAAAAATAAATTTAAGCATTTACTTGGTCAAGGAAAAAATAAGAAAGTGTTTTTGCACCTGTGCCAAAATATGTAGGAGGGAGTTATGGCACACAACAGTGGATTATAGTGTTACGCCTACTCCAATTTCCGCCAAAAGTGGCCGTTGCTGGTGTTAATAAATTATATTTAATAAGCTATCAGTGGATATTTAAACAACATATATGTATGTTGGTGCATACATACATATGTATATGCAGGTGAATGTATGTTTCTATTGGTACTATCTTCAATTTTATGACAACAAGGATATTTTTTTTTTTGAACGTGGAAAGCTGTTTAAAACTATTTACCGCTTAAAATCGATACAACTTACATATGCATATTGTCATGTATATATGGACCATAGATACTTCCGGAAGTATTCTACCTTCGAAATTAATAAATAAAAATAATAAAACAATTACTAAAACAAAATGCATAACATATAAGCCCCACCCACGATGTCGAAAGATATGATTGGCTGGATTACGGGACGTAAAAAACTACTTTCACTAATAACCCTAATAACCAATTTTATTTAACTTATTTTATCTTTACTGCCAAAAAAGCTAAACATTATCGGTGGGTCAAGCCGATAGTCTTGCAAAGTTATTTGAAGCACTAGAAATACAACAATACAACAGACCGAAATAAAAATACTTATCCTTAGGTAAAATATTTTAATAAAAGGCTTTTACTACTGATATTTTTCGTCTTAAATAAACGAGAAATAAAAATCGAAATAGTTCTTGTTGACTATTTGGCATTTCTAAAATTTGAGATTGTAATTTTATTCCGGCTCCTTCAAAACTACTACCGATATTGGATGATAAAAATTTTGAATAAAGTTGTTGTAGGCTATTACTGCAAAAAAACACCTCTCCCAAAAAAACTGCAATAATTGCAAAAATGGCGATATTGCGGAAAAAGTGGATAAATTTTGAAAGACTATCGAGCGTAATATGCAAAAATGCCAGAAAGGCAAAGAGTTGAATAAAAATTACGCCTATCGCGAAAAAATTGTATGATTTTAATCAAGGCATAATTTTAATAAAATTTCGTTATAACTTTAAGAAACAATGAAACAAATTCAGGAAAAATCGCGAAAATTCGCCAAATCCGGAAGTTGCAAAACCAGAAACGTGATTAGAATTCGAAACCAAGGCTAGAACAAAACAAAATATACAAAGCAAAAAAAAAACGCATATAAAAAAACATGTTAGTATATGTATCACTAAAACTTTGTCGGTTTAAACTCTACAATTACTCAAATTGGTGCAGACTTAAAATTTACGACGAAAACTAGAATGTGGGCGAAAGTCACAGTTTCTAGGCAATTGGCAAATATTTTCATTCCAATTCCTCTTTGGTTGCCCAAAAAGAATTGTCAAATATGAACGCAAATTTATTATCGTCCACTTAAACGTTTTTTTTAGAGCAAATATTTGTTCATATAAGACCACAGGGAAAAAATATATTTCGATATTTAAGTATGTACAAATTATTTTCTTACTGTTTGTTGAAACCAAAGTAAGCATATTAACGTCATTATAAGTAAAACCAATTGCTTATGTACTTATTTATGTTCTTTTATTTAATTTTATTTCAAGCAAATGTGTCCACAATGTGACCGTACCTTTACATACTTAACAGATTTATAATAAATTTGCAGCATTCGACTAAAACTAAATATATTTCAGAATAATTAAATTTAAATTTTCAAACACAAGGAGGCCTTAAAAAAAATAATAATAATAATAAAACTTTATTATATCGAATATTTCACTATCTCATTCAATAGCTTCTCCAGGGAATATGAATTGACAAACAAACAACGAACTTAAGCCTATTAAAATCAACACAGATTAATAAGCAGTTCGAAATAATTAATTTCATATACGACGTAAGCAATGGAAAAATTTTGACTTAACTAGAACAAACAAATTAGGAGATTCGGGACATATATTAAATTATTCTTTGTTACTTGAAATAGGTATGTTACCAATGTTTAAATTTTCTCTATAAAAGTTCACAAAAATTTAAAAAGTTTTTAATATGTAATTAAAATCTAGTTCCACAACAATATTTGTTTTACATATCCTCCCAATGGACAGCTTTGGCTTTACATAGATCAAAATGAAATCATATTCCAGATTTGGAGAGTAAATAAATTTTTATACTGAGATTACCTACAGACAACGTTTTTGTTAGAAATGTTTGCATATTATTAATACACCAATTGGAAAAAGAATTTATTTTAAATTGGATACTTATCAAAACTGCACAACCTTAACTACAGATAATTTATCTCAATCAAGTTTTAAAAAAGGTATTTGTAAAGCAACTTATATTTACTGCGCCAATTTGCATAACATAGACAAATTTATTTTCTAGAAAATAATATTTGAGTTTCTTTTAAAAAGCTTTTAGTCAGTATTAATTTGTGAATAACTTTTGATTACTCGGACACACTGTTCTCGAGTTGTGGTGAAATATATTAAAAACAAATTTTAACTAATATGAAATACTGTGTCCTTGGTCTTTTTTTAGAGCATCAGATGAGGAAAAAAATTAAGGAGGGCAGTATGTTAATAAAATCGGGAAAGTTTTTTAAAGGTTTAAGTTTTAAAGAGTTTTAAATATTAAAAAGTATTTGGATTTCTTTCCTCAGCCATCTGCTCAACAAACTTGAATATGTATTATTGTCTCTTAGAGATTTTATGGGATATTTTCGATTAAGGGGTAATTTCATCATCTTATTTCGAATACGGAGTAAAATTTATTTAATGTTTATTGTGTGAATTATTAAATAATTTTTATGTTTCCCTAAAATCTCAACAATAAAAATCCAACTATAAGTTGCGTTAATTGCGGCTTTATTTAGCGTTAACAGAGTCACCAATGTCAAGAATTTGGGTGCGTTAACCGACGTTACACTGTATTTCTTTAAATTTTCCACTTCAAATCAAACTCGAAAATAAAATAGAAAAATAATTTTAAGTTATATTCAGATATTTTTATTAGCTAACAATGAAATCATAAGAAACACATTTTGCATCTGGAGTGTAAAATTGATAAGCTATAGTCTATAAGATATATATAAGATAATAGTTTTTCGGGCAGAAATCATTTTAGGAGACTGAACTCACTGAGCATTTATAAAGGTTTGCAAATGGCTCTGTGTAATGAATCGCCATTTAAGTATGTGGCGATTTATTATTTACGGCCGTGTTCCCTAGCTCTGTTGATTAAGTGATGATTCACAAAACCATTCCGAATGAAAGTTGTTTTAGTTCTGTAAGTTCAGGGAAACAAATTTTGTTTGTTATCAAACCACTTTTAAAATTTCATTTAATAATATGTTTTTAGTAACTTCATTTCCAGTAAAGAACAGAAAGCTTGTAAACTCTAAGCAATGTCAATAAAATAATTTGTCATAAATTTTGCATGATGATTGAAAGCTTGGTGGAAGCTTTACAAATGAAAACAAGTTAAGGAACCTTTAAAATCGATAAAAAAAAAAACTTGATACTGAAGATTGTAAATCAAAAACGTTAGGAATGTTGGCACGGAATTGAATTCATTTCGAAGGGAATTAATGATATACCCAATTATCCATTGTAATTTATCTAGATATCGCAGTTTTAAGATAAGGAAAATTAATTCAGAGTGATTATAAATATTTTTTTTAGTCACACACCGTTCTTAATTAAGCTAGCGTAAAGTGCTATATTAGTTTCTGTACAACATTCTTCCTCAAATATAGATTTGAAAATCACAAATGTTGTTTCAAAAAGCAAAATCAAAGTAATATAACTTTCTTATTAAAGTAAATATCGTAATCCATATCGAAAACCATTTTTGGATTTGCGCATTATGACCACTATAAATGTACTCACAAGTCACAAAAAACCTTTTATATAAACTACATACATACATATGTTGAGATAAAATATTTTTGGAGAAATTTATAAAACATGTTTTCCTCTTCACAAGTGAGTGAAATGTTAAATGGTCCCAATATTTTTTAATTGAAAAGAATAACAACATATTTCAGGCCCATAATTAATTTTTCTGTTTGGATTAATTTTTACTATCTAAGCGCGTTTTTCATCATTAGCTTTCATTTTGGGTGCATTTTCATTACACGAAAAACTGTACCAAATTGTAAGATGGGACCTATATAAGAAATATTTCCACTCTTTTTAACATTAACTGATAAAGAAGTGACGAAATATTGGATCATTAAATAATTTAAAAAAATTACAAGAACTCAACGTCGTTTAAAAATTGTATTAATCATAAACAAAGAAGGTCGAACAAAGTAAATATATACAGCCATGTCACAGGTTTTGTACGAAATTGATTTGAATTCGTATTTCCAAATCGTATCGTTTTACTTTTGCTTCTTCAGCTTTCGTACGTTTTTATGAAAACGGAAAAAATGGAAATCGTATTATTTATGTTAAAAATATGGTAACATTGAAATCAAAACAGCTGGCTCAGCAACCGGCGCCGACAATATCGGTCAAATATATAAAAATTAGTTATTAAATTTAATATTAAATGAAAAACTTACATTTCTTTGGTCGACTGTTTTTCTTCAGACTTTTCTATTTTGTGTTTGTTTTGATTGTTTTGTTTTGATTGTTTTGATAAATGCTGCCACCTTTTTCTTTAAAACATATGGCAGGATGTCATCATAAACTCGGGTGGCAATGACACATCAATTACGTTTTCAGTTTGTGACCAATGTTTTATACGATTTACAAAAATATTCAAATTTTCATACCAGAAGTATTTAAATAAAAATTTTTTTAGGTGAAATTCATATAGACAATATTTATAATTAATTTTGAGTACAGTTTTCCACATTTTTCGAGTTTAAGTTATTAAAAATATCAATTTCACTTTAGATTTTAAGACCGTTTTCAAAATGAATTTTTTGATCGTTTTACATTTTCTAGAGAAGCAAAATACGTTTTCGTTTTCAAAATCGTACAAAATTTCACTCTGTGACATAGCTGATAGATAATTTTTTATTAAATTTTAAGTTTATTATTATAAAATGTGAAAATAAGAGAGGATAAAAAACACTTGAAAACTTAACGCAAGTTGAATGTGTCCTCTCTAAGTCTAACAAGCCAATTATCAAAGTAACCTAATCAGAAGTGGGGAGTTTCGTACTACCCAAAAATTGTTTCAACATCTTAAAATTTAATAAAAAGAAATTAATATAAATCTTATATTTTATTTCTGTTTAAATCTGGTTAAATAGTTGATATTCTTCCCAATTAGTATCCACTTTACGAAAATTGTAAAGATGGACAATTGAACGCTGATGATACCTTGTGTCCCCAGCGAATGGCGTTTATTCATCGACAGCTCTACAAAAAGCTTAAAAGCTGTTTTATTACACAACGGAAATAAATTCCCATCTCTTCCTATTGCTCACTCAGTACATCTTAAAGAAACTTATGAAAGTGTTAAAATCTTGCTTGAATCTGTAAAGTATCGCGAGTATAATTGGCAGCTGATTGGAGACTTTAAAATGGTAGGATTTTTAATGGGGCTTCAGGGCGGATATACAAAGTATCCGTGTTATTTGTGCTTGTGGGATAGTAGAGCAGATAGTAAGCACTATTCTCAACGGTCATGGCCTGTAAGAACAGAGCTTTGTGTCGGAAAACAAAATGTAAAATTTGAGCCGATTGTTGAAGCGGAAAACGTGTTAATGCCACCTCTGCATATTAAGTTGGGATTGATGAAACAGTTTGTGAAAAAGCTGGATCAAACGTCAGAAGCTTTTGAATACTTGAGAAAATTTTTTCCGAAATTATCAGAAGCGAAGGTTATAGCTGGGGTTTTTGTTGGTCCGCAAATCAGACAGATTTTCGCCGATGAAAAGTTTCCAACGTTGCTGAATCGTACTCAAAAAGCAAGTTGGAACAGCCTCCAAGCAGTCGTTTCTGGATTTTTAGGAAATAACAAAGCTGAAAACTATAAAAAGCTAGTTGAGGATATGCTAAAAAATTTTAAGGCCATGGGCTGCAGAATGTCATTAAAAGTACTTATGCTGCATGCTCATTTAGATAAATTTAAAAACAACATGGGAGCGTATTCAGAAGAGCAAGGAGAACGTTTTCATCAGGACATTTTGAGCTTTGAACAACGTTATCAAGGCCAATACAATGAAAACATGATGGGAGACTATATTTGGGGTTTATTGAGAGAAAATACTTACGAACATAGAAGAAAAAGTAAAAGCGTGCACTTTTAAATTATTTTCTACTTTTTTGTAACTTATTTTGATAGTAAAACTTAATAAAAATAATAAAAATGTTTATTTAAATGATTTCATCTTTAATTGATAATTAAAACCACAGATTTTGAAAAATATCGTTCAGTCGATCTCCCAAGTACAAAAGCAAACTTTTTAATGTTATATATTTTTTTTTGCGTCTAATTACCAACAAAAGAATCGAAATTTCATACTTTTAAGTTTAGGTAAAATTTTGTGTTGACCCGTGTAATATTACTTTTCATATGTACATTTTATACAATTGATATCTGGAAATTTGTTCTATCCGCTAGGCAACTCATATTTCTAACAAAAATTCCACTTCAATACAATTCACCAATTAAGAAGAATCAAAAGCTAACTAGAAGCAAAACCTTTAAACAAAATCATTATGAAAATCGGGGTATTTGTGGAAGACTTATATGATAATGATAACTGCTTGTTTTGAGATGAAGAATAAAACTTTGAAATGTAATTTATTTTATTTTTATGTTTGTTCTTTTTATAACTATTTTTTTTAAATTATTTTGATAATAATAAAATCATGCTGATTCCCTCGAATAAACTACATTCTTTGCTTTTCCTCCATGAGAATACATAAACAAAAAGCGAAAAAAATTTTTTTATGTCCAATTTGTGCGCTCTTTTCTGGGAATCATTGCACAAAATTTCCAGTTTTATACTTAATTCGCTTCAAAAATATTTTTCTACAATATTTCATTGTATAATATATTTTTTTTAAATAGTGCACTATATCAACGGATTAACTTTTAAAAAGTCTTAGGTTATGTACTTCATTAGTTTCCGAAATATATCAAAATTATTATGTTGGAGGTGATACGATCACATGTCCACTCTTTAATCATATTTATTTAAAACGCGTTTAAAATCGGTATATATTAGTTTAAAAAATCTGAATACATTGTCTTCATTAGTTTCCAACAAAAACCAAAAGTAATAGTTAAGGCCGTGCCGCACTATCCTACACAGTCGCGCGATTTGCAAAATATGACATGTGTGCTAAAAATGTATGATAGTGTGGACTAAAAATGCAACTGTGTGACAGATTTTTTGGCAAGTCGTGCGATTTGTAAAATTTTATGAAAATTTTCATAAAATGATAGTTTTCATGCGATCAGAAGAGTATTTATTGTCAACCAGATGTTTTGGCATCAGATTTGTATGATAGTGTGGCACCTACAACACCATTTTGAAACGATTTTTAAAGTCGGTCAGATTTTTGCAAGATTTTCCTGTGAATGAATCGTACGATTGTGTAGGATAGTGAAGCACGACCTTTAGGAGGTACCAAACCTGCTTGTCGAATTTAAAATACTTTTTCTTGAAAAAAAAAAAAAAAAAAAATGCAATGGGCAATGCACACAAAAATTCAAGTATTTAATTTAACTTACTTCCTAAACATAATCAAATAAAAAGTTATTTAATACAAAAAGTACCACGCCCACTAATTTGTTTCTAAAATTTGTTCTATAGAATAACGCACTAAATCAACTTCATTAGTTTGTAATTATATCAATTATATCAAAACTATCGTGGTGGAAGTGCAAATACCGCTTGACCATTGTTTATTGAATTTCCTAAAAAAATATACTAGGGGTGGGCAACACGCACAAAATTTTAACTCCGTAATTCACAAACGATTCATAACGTTAAAGTGCACATTAAAACCGGGTTTCCCAAACAAAATTCGTATATTAACGCCACAATAACTTTAATAATCATTTATGACTTAGGGGATAAATATTTATTAATTAGTTTTCCTTCATTTTTTTTATTATTTTTATTTGCTTTAGCAAAAAGTTTGATTAATAAATTAATTTGCCGAGTTTTCATACAAACTGGAAAGGAATGGTTGTCATCCAGAATTCATCGGATAGCAAATGGTAAAATAATATAGAGAAAAACTCTAAATAAAATTAAGTGAGAAAAAAAGAGGTTTTTGATTAATTAATACACTATGTCACATCGTTTTAGATATTTAAAGAAAACTAATACAAATATCTGCTTACTCACCTTTTGAGCCGAAAATAATAACCGAGTTTTACTGTATGATAGCCATGTGTTTGTGTACATATGGAATTATGTATCATGCAGCGTTGCCATTTTGGTGCTTTTCGGGTATTTATTGGTGCTTTTTTACTTAAGCAATACTCGAAATTTTGTTAAATACCCTTTTTAGAAAAGCGGGTATTTATAGTGCTTTTAACAATTTCTCACAGTGCTTTTTGGTGCGTTTTAAATAATCAACATTTTTGGCAGTGAAACATTTTCTTACTATTCTTTTAACTGAACAGTAATTAAAAGTAAGTTCTTCATTGATTTTATGTGTGTTAAAGTTCAGCATCTAACAATGGCTTTCCTTTATCAACAAAAATATAGAACAAATAAAATGTGGCTTAGATTAGCAAAAGATGAACTAAAAGTATATTGCATTTGTTGTAAATGTGAAATAGATTCACGATAATGCGATTTACTCCGACAAAGTCGCACAAAAAAAACATGAAAAAGCAATAGATCCAAATGAAAGTTTTTCATTGCAGCCAAGGCTGTCTTTTGATCCACCAGACCCAAAACAAAATTAGGTTAGTGCTTTTGTACCCGAAATTTTTTTCATTTTTACCCTTTTTTACCCTATTTCCATGGGCTCACAGTGCTTTTGATGTTGCAAGAGTTGGCATCACTGGTATCATGCATTTGTTTCATATTTTGGTTCTTTTATCTTCTTGTTCAGTTTGTAGTTCCGGAAATTAAACAAGCTGCATTTACAATTCTATTAAACGCACACACACGCATGCCAACACATGTTCGCATCAGGGGTCGGAATTATGGAACAATTGCTCCATTTTTAACATTATTGTATGCTATGTGGCGCTGTAGCACATCTCTCTTGTTTATTGTTTAAAAATAGTTTTCTAATTTTCTTGACCTTTTTAATTTTAATTTTATAATAATTTTTCAAGCTTTAGGTCGTTTTTATATAAAATATTGTTTTTAATATTAATTTTTCGATTTTTCGCCACACCGTTGGTTGGCTTCTTCAGGAGAAATTGAGTTTAAATCTAATTTATAATAATTTTAACAAATGCCAATCAAAATATTGAAAAATATTTGTCAATTGAAAATAGTTTTTTCCTTTTTCTTTTTGAAACAAAAAACTTTTAAAATAATTTAACAAAAACAAAAACATTGATTGAAAAAATTTAAAGCAATGAACAAATATTTTTGAATATACACCTACACATAAATACAAATTACATTTTCCTATTTTTATCTCTTACTAACTTATAGTCTTAAATTATAATATCAATTTCCTTAACTGCTCTAAACTTAATTTTATTTGTAACTATATAAATACATTAATAAGTACATGTGAAATTTTCTATCTTTTTTTAACTAAATGTCTGTAATTTTGAGCTATATTTTCAGTATCTGTCTTAAAATTAATTCTTTGTTGTATTGGTGTGTTAATTATCATCTGACGCGAAATTTGGTCGGCTATGTGCCATCTTCAGTGTTCTCTTTCGTATTATGAATATCAAAGAAGTTTTCGGATATATTTGTCAAAGTATGCAGACCGGTCGATCCAATAATGTAATCTTTATGCACAAAATATTTAATTATTCTTTATGAAAAATTTTTGGCTTTTATTTTACACGAATTAAAGAAGGATATGTGATGGATTTGAAATTAATGCCATAAATCAAACGTGACTTCCTGATCTTGAATTTTTTTCGTTAAATAAATCCACATTATTTAGCATTTTCGAATTCTGGAACAGCGTTGATTTAATATGTTTAATGCTACATTTTGGTGTTCTTTGTTTAATACATGATAAAATGAGGGTGATATGATTTCTTCAAAAAAAAACACATTTATTGATACATACCCCGTTTATACGCACTTCCTATTTGCAAATAAGAGTGGGAAGCGTTGCCGTATTACTTTTTTATTGTAACTTAAATTGTTGCGAAAACTATTTGCAAATAACAAGCTATTTGCAAATAAGATGTGTGATGCTACCAGATGACTACCTATATATATACTGCGTGACATTACAAAATATATAAGAATATTTCTGAATGCTATTTGCGTATAAACAGTGAGTTAAATTTTTGCAAATAGTTTTATTTGCAAATAAGAAATGCGTATAAACGGGGTAACAATTAATTTCTAAATAAAACGTCATTGAAATGGCCTCCACGACTTCTTCGGTGAATTCGGTGAATTTCGAGCACTTTTTCCACTAAGTCATGAATGGCACGTTCAATAGAGAGTATAGTTTATTTCGAAACACCAATGACTTCAAATAACAACAAATAGTCTAATGGTGTTTAATCACAACTTCTTGGAGGCCATTCAATATCACAATTTCTTGAAATAATCGAATCTCCAAACTTTTCAAGTTGTTCCACGGCAAAATCAGTTCTTGAGTGAGAAAAATTTATACGGATGCAAACCCAAATCCTTTCTCAAATCCGCCAGGTTATGGTTTGAGACAGTCCCAATTGTTAAGAACGTCTTGAAATCGAAAAATTGCGGTCTTCAGCAACACTTGCCTGAACGGCAGCAATATTTGCATTACTTCAAGCGGTTCTTCGTCTTATTGGCACTCAAACATTATGTAAAGAAAATGTAAGCTCAAAATTTTCAACAATTCGACGAATATCGAGCACATAAAATGGCAAAATCAATTGGAGAACGATTATTTTGATAACAAAACTGAAATGTAAATGTTGTTCCTGTGTATATGATGAAATTGTAAAGAATACTGAATACAATCAAAAACAAATGGCAGATCATGACATATATTACAAATGACCGAAACGTTACTTCAAAATCATATTATCCCTATTGTAAAGCCTTTTTTATGTAGTCATTTTATCAAGGTTTAATACTATTTGTTTTACCGACTTAAGAAAATAAGAGGGTTATTCGAATGTTATTCTTTTCTTATAAGTTTTTTTTTTTATTTGAACGCTTTGTTTGCAGTTTGGTATCCTAAACTTTTTTTTTTAAAATCGGGTCAAGTCGATAAATTTGCGGCAGGTGGTGCTGATGGCTCGACTGTTCAACGAGTATTTTATTCTTTTTATTTGATTTTTTTTTTAATTTTTTTAGTTTTTCGGATTTCTACTCGTAAACTTGAACTTTTATTTAAAAAAAAAAATGTGATCAATTTTCACTTGTGTAAAAAAAATGGCACATTGTTTTGCAAATCGTGTTGATATCAGCAAAATCTCTTTCAGTCTTTTCTTATCTTAACTCTTATTTCAAATTCTATACCCATGATAAAAAGATAAAAATCTATTCAAACTAGTGCACACGGAAAAAATCCATTACGAATTAAAAAGTAAGTTTAATGTAGCTGCTGTTAGTATGAAAGATATCCCAACATCCCGTACTTCTGTCGATTATGCTCTTTATATACTGCAATGTAATAGATCAAGTCATAATAAAAGTGATATACACAAGATAAAATTTCTGGGTGGTATAGCAGTACATTGGAAAAACCCGTCATAGAAAAACAGAGGACAGAGTGGCAGATCGTAAATTACTATTTAAAGAGCATCTAAATGTAGTCTGCTCAATAGAAAAAGTAAACTTAACACGAAAAATTAACTTCTTTTGTATACAATGTGCATAAGACCAATATTAACCTCTTCATTTCCAATATGGCATAACTTTGCAAAAACACATAAAAAAGACTACAAGTTATTCAAAATAAGAACCTGAAAATAATATACAATCTTTGCAGAAGATTTCCTACGAAAGATTTGCACGCAATGGCAGGCCAAAGAACTATAGAGACTATTATTAGGGACATGACTCTATCATTTTAATCTAAATGTAGAGATTAAAATTTTGAACACCTTAGGAGATTGGCAAGCAATAGCTAGTTGACCTATTTAGATATATGTAGGTCATGTTAGCTGTCGATTATTTCCAATTACCTTGCTCATTTTTATCTTCATGTGACAATAAGTATAGGTTTTTTGTTATCTTTTCCCTATAATTAATGTTATTTATTTTAAAATATCTGTAAAAAATTTTTAATAAATGTTATTAATTGCTGTAATATCATAAAATAAAATCTCAAATCATGTTGTACATAATAAAATCTACCCTGTTAATATTGATAGTTAATATTATAAAAAAAAATTAACATTTAATATAGAGATTTTGATTCAATTTAATTGAAGTTTTTTCAGTTGACGATGTTTATACTTTTAAATGCAGTTTTTGGAGGTCGTGAACGCTTACTTTCATTATCGAACAAAATCAATTTCATGAACACAATCAGATGTACAGACATGTGTCGCCCAATTGTAGAAAACTACTTATGATATAGTTCTTTATGATATCTAACAAGTCAAGAAAAAACTTTTTATTCTTTATTTTTTTCCGGACAAAATTAATAAATTACATTTTAAAATACCAAAATTTAAAAATCAAATGTATGTATACATGTACATTCTATTGAAATTTCGATAACTGCTGCATTACATGCAATAAATAAATAATTATCATTATTATTGTCAATGTTTTAAGTGAACAACACTTTTACATTTAACAATCTTATATTTGAATTCTATTTGAAGCGAAAATAAACAAAAAAAAAAAACAAACATTATCCTATTAAGATCAGAAAAATAAGATAAATAAAATCTGATCGAATTTAAATACACACGTGCATAGTAAAATTCCTGTTAGTTTTGTTTCACAAAAAAGACTCAATATTTTTTAACTGTGTGTGGTTTTAATTTACAAAGTTATTGATGGAAATTAATGGGGATGCTGTTGTATCAGCACAAATACTGTATAAAAAATTATTACTGCCAACAGCATCGTCAGAACGTCCACCTTCCTGTATACAACCAGTATTCATAAAAGAATGTAATGTGCGGGCAAAATTTTACAAACCCAACAATTTGGATTTTGAGCTCACTGTGTGGTTTTTCATTTGGTATTTGTTGCCAAAAAAAATTTATGAAATTAAAACAACATTACCAACGCCATCAATTTTGTTGATAATTTCAACATCAGCACCAGCATCAACATCTCTATTGCCGTTAACAAATGAAGTAACAACATCCACATTATGGACTACGCCAGGAGTAACAGCGGCATTAGGAGATAAAATTGCACCACTAAGAGTATGTAGACCTGCAGCACCAACACATCAGATGCAAAATCATTGGTATCCGCTGCTTTATAGTTGGAGGTACATGACCACAAAAACAATGGATATTTCCCAAGTAAAATTCTGGCTTTGTTTAACGTTACTCCTTACAATTGATTTTGTTGTTGGTGAAATAATTTTGCGCATAGATCCTTTGGGTAAGACAAAATTACTTTTTAAATTTTCCATTATTTTTACTTAAATGATTTTTCAAGATATTTTGTAATTTTTCGTTTGAGTTGTTTTTTTTTTTACTTTTCATTTTTACTCTGTTATTTTGTGAGCAGTCATGTGGTTGTACTCCTTCCAATAGCTTAAATTGTGTCCTTAATGCAATTTTTATAATAATTTTTTTTTTAATGTTCTTTATATTGTGGACATAATGAGATTTCTACTTTTTTTATATGTAATATATTTTTATGATCAAGAATTGCATTAAGTTTTTAAAGACATTTGTAGAATATAATATTTTTAGATAAATTATATTATAAAATATCTTCGTAAAATAAACGAAAGAATTTTCGTACGTATGTATGGATTTAGTAAACAAAGAATAGTTAATTATGAATCAAAAATAGTATAGATAATGTCTATTTTAAAATGAAGAAAAATTTATGCAATAACTTTTTCGTTTTCAGGAATAAAAATTTTTAAATACGAGTATGTAATTGGTAATGGTTTTAATTTGAAAATTTTTAAAGTATTCTATAGCTGCCACTCCTTTTTGTAAAGTGACATGTCATACTCAGGAAAGACAATAATAGTAGAAAAAAACATTTTTTAAAGCAGAAAAATATAACAAAAAATGCAGTAAATAGAAAAAATTATTTTATTTCACCTTATTTGTTTAACATATGTTCATATACTCGTATATATATATTTATTTTTTAGGCGGTTTTTGTTGTCTCTTCCACGTCTTCATCGATGCTAGTTTGCACCTAATTTCTATCATCGACGACGAATTAACGACACTGCAAGCCAATTATTGACGACTTTTCGGAATAAAGGGCCCGATAATCGTAGATGACATTGTCGTTGGCGATCATAGAGCCGGCAGTGATACCAAAATTGTCGTCAAAGAATATTTAAAAGGCGTTAGTGACTATTTTTCTTTTTCGTGAAATCTCTCTTCATAATGAACTCGGCATTTCTCCCCCCTTGCTTCGATTTTTCTCACCTGTCTCTCTGTTCCTCGTTTACCTACTCTTCTCTAGACTCTTCTAATCTTTCTTTCTCTAATACGATTCTTCCCTACAGTCAGCACAACGGGACCACATCAGGACCCAAGTCCTGCTAACCTAACCTAATCTAACTCGGCATATTTTATTATATATGTATGTATGTAGTTCCATAAGTATGTTTACATAAACTAAAATATGTACCTACTTACTCACTTATAAATTCTTACCAAAAATTACATTTAACCTCTAACTACTGCAGCAAACTTTCTGTTTCAATTATAAATAAGAACTAAAAAATATTTTTCATATCTTCCGCAGTTTGCTTTGTTTTGTTTTTTCAACGTTAAAGTCCAGCTATTTTGCTTGTGGGCCTGAGTACGGCTGACTTCCAAAACGTCAATTGCTTTGTGTTTGAACAAAGCATCACATTTCATAACGCCGCAGTACAACAATTATACAATGTGTACCATTTCAAAACGCCGCCGCCGAGTATTTTTGACGCAGTAAGAAAGCAAACAAGGCATCGGTTTTATAGTTGCTGCATTGTTTCGGATCTTTGCATATACATGTGATTTAAATACAGTAGCAATACTGTATACAAACTTTGTATACGAACGTTTTGGAAGTCAGCCTACATGTTAAGGCTGTCAATTATTCGCCTTTAAACTTTGTTCGAATAATTCAAATAATAGTTTTTGTTCGTTCGATCAAACGATAAAAGCTAAAAATTTATTCGATTAATCGATGAGAACAACGAATAAAAAAATGCTTAAAAATAATTTATTGAAAAATAAATAAATGTTTGTCATTAACAGAAAAATGCATAAGTATATAATCAAAATAAATTAAAAATTAAAAATTAAATAGTTAATATTTTTATCAACTTTTATTTAATTGTTGCGGGTTAGCAATATTTATATATATATTTCGTTGGTAGCCATACCAACTCATCAGTAGATGTCTTACCCTTTATGTTTAAAAATTTTAAAAGCTCATCCATATATACGAAAACTCAGAAATAAATTTGTACATTACAAAGCTTTAAAATTTTTTTAAAAGAAAGGGTAAAACATCTACTGATGAGTTGGTATGGCTACCAACGAAATATATATTTAGATATTGCTAACCCGCAACAAATAAATAAAATTTAAAACATAAATACTGAAGTACATGCTCAAATAAATGTAAAATTTTATTTTTATCAACAAAAAAATACACATAAAATTAATAATACATAAAAAAAACTTAAAAATGTAATAACTGAGATTACTTCGATTTTAATACTTCAAACACACATGTTTTATTCAGTCTAAATATATCAAACGATTTTTTTTTTTTTTTGTTAAATTAGACAATTTAGGATGTTCTTAAGAAATAATCTTTTAAAAACAATTTTTTGCTTTCAAACGATTTTTGGTTTTTGTTTTTATTAAATTAGATTTTGAAAAAATTCTGCTAATTGTCGAGGTAGGTGATTTAGTGAGAAAAGCATAAAATCGTTTAAATATCTAATTTTTCTGCTCTTTTTTAGATTTTTCCAAATATACTATATCGTCTAATATATCGCTGAATTATTTATACTTATTATCTGAATTTTTAATACTTTGAATAGAATTATTAAATTCGCATGAAAGATTGTTATTTTCATTAATAACAACTTCTTCTATATCATTAATTAATTATTATATTATTGTGGTTACTTTTACCATAAAATAATCTAGAGTATAAATAATTAGCATATTCTTTAGTTTAATTTTTGAAGAATATTTGAAAAACTTTCATTGCACGGAAAATTTCCAGAATTTAAAAAATATTATTAACGTATTTTAAAGTTTTATATGTCTCTTATTTACTCTTATTTTAATAATATAAAATAATTATTTTTTTTTTGTTGTTGATCTAACAATTTTGTATACTTTAGGACACTTGTTACATGTGACTTTGTTTTTTTTTTTTTTTCATTTTTGTTCTTGGTAAAATACTTCCAAACCGAGCTCATTCTGAAAGATAATTATATAATTTAAAAAAATAGAATACAATACCAACATTTTCTACTTATATGATAAGATTTATATAAAGCAATTGTTTCTTTTTTAGCTTTTAGTGTATTTCTAACTTATTCACCTGACAGTAAAAAAAAACCCCATTCTTGAAAATTGTTTAGCGTTTAATTTAAAACATAGCACGACTACTAGGTATGCGCAGTTCGACAACTTCCACAATAACATGTATTGGTTGATATAAAGAACTCGCTTTGTTTCAAATCATACAAACAAATTTAACACTTTTTTTACGTATGCAAAAATATGTTCGATTAATTGACATAAATTAATCGATTTATTCGTTATTCGAAATTCGGCATTTTAAAATTATTCGAACAAGAATTTAGTTTTGTTTGATTGATTAATCGAATTATTCTTAATCGGTTGACAACTCTAGTACATGTGCACCAAAAATGTCTAAAAAATGATAGACGACAAATTCGATGCAGTTGTTACTGTTTTTGTCAGTAAATTGCATGCAGATGTTCATCATCTTGTCGTCCAGAAGCCTTTGTAACACACATTGTCATTATCTTTTCAGCACAATTTTTTAAAAACCGACAACATATAGCACCTTGTCGCCATAGTTGTTTTGAAGTGTGTTTGAAAGGCGACAAATTTTCGATTTTCCTGCAGACAACATCGAGAAAAACGTTGTTTGTATCAGCTGCGCCTACGGGGTCGAAACGCTTTTCTTAAAGCGGTATCAGGCTCATCAGCAATGGCATAAACATAAATAATTATATAAAAAATTTAAGCGTAGGCTTAAAATACATATCTATAAAAATAGTAAACTGGTTTACCTATCAACACGGAATAAAAGTTTTTAAATTTTTTAATATTTCGTTCTCCACGCTTAACATCAACGTTGAATTCCTGAATTATATTTTGTCCCAAATTTCGTTTAGGTAACGCCAAGCATTTCCTTTTCACAATGATTTCATTCGTTCTTTCACAACTCTACTTTGCGTGTTATGTTAATTTTTGTTGCAGTGTTGAGCCATCTCCGGTGTTAAGTAGAGCATTAACGGTGTAGAGCATTAACTTTGTTAAGCTATATTAGCATACATTTTATTAATTGTTTTACTTCACCGATGTTTCTGCTTACCGACGTTGAGGCCGATGTTGTGTACATTAGCTTGGAACAGCATCAATCGCTGTCGGAACAGTTTTTTACTAACCAGTGCTTTGCCTTCATCACTTAAATATCCCGACAATACCACGCCAATGAACATTACAGAAATTAATTATGTTGATTAACTTGCTCTGGCCAGGGTTTGAACCCAGGCCCGAAGTCATTGTTTGCTTAGTAGTCAAAGCGATAACCACTTCAGCCAACACCACCCTCGATTTTTGAAAGCAGCACTTTATGTTCCGCCAAATTTTTTATTATTTTGTTATTTTGATGTTCAATGGTAAAAGATTGTTTACAATAATCTTGTAGACTTCAAAGTTTTATTGAGAGCTCTTCACAGTGGTGCACCCACTATTTAACTTGTTAATTGTGTAAAGATAAATTTAAATTTAACTAGCAAAGATTTCAACCAAATATTTTAGTCAAGCCAATTTTGCTGTTAAACAGTTGCTGTAAAAGTTGATTAAACTCATTTCTGATGAATATTAGTGGTTTTTATGGAAACATGGTGATGTATAGGAATATCCCATTATATACAAATGATAGTCCAGGGGGTCGACTATCATGCAGATAGGTGGGATATCTGTAATAATCTTGGGACATTAAAAAAATGCAAATTAAAATTTTCATATGAAAAAAAATTTCTGGAGAAGATTAGTGGTTTTTATGGAAAAATTGTGATGCATAGGAATATCCCACTCTATACAAATGGAATTCAAGGGGTCGACTATCATGCAGAAAGAGTGGAATATCTGTAATAATCTTGGGACTTTAAAAATATGCAGATTTAAAAAAAAATTCTGGAGAAAATTAGTAGTTTTTATGGAAAAATTGTGATGTATAAGAATATCCTACTACATACATAGCTTCTAATATATTTCTAAGATCTTCTACATTACCTTTCACTACTTGAGCCACTGCATGATTTTTTCTTGGCCTCATCCCATTTTTAATTGAATCAATGATATTATCAACCACAACTTCCTTCTGATTTCTATTTTCTACAGGGTTTTCAGTAAATTCGTTTTCATTTGTGTTTCTTATATTTAATTCAGAATCTTCTAAATTTCTTTTATCCATCTTGATGCTGTATTATACCTCTAGATTCAAACTCATAAAAATCAAGACTTATATTTCCAGTTTTAGAATCGTACATTCTAGTCTCCAAGAATTTCAAATCTCTACTTGGTTCGATTTTCTTCGTTCCAGGTTTCCATAATCGATAAGCTTTGGATTCTTCGGAATAACCGACAAGAATGTGTTCATCACTTCTAGCATCCCATTTTGATCTCAAATGTTATCCAACCAATATTTATGAAATTTTTAACAATTGGCTTTCTTTTTGTCCATAATTCCTCTGGAGTCATTTTACTTTGTTGGACAAAGATTTGTATATATGCTGAAGTATAAACTAGCTCTGACCATAAACTTTCAGGTAAACCTGATTCAAGCATTATGCAACGCGCCATTTATACCAATGTTGTATTCATCCTTTCCGCGACGCCGTTTTGTAGTTGAATGTCTCTAAGTTGTAGTTAAATGTCTCTTAATTCCGTTTTCTTTTGAAAAATTAGAAAAATTCTCACATGTTAATTCCGCGCCATTATCGCTTCGCAAAATTTTAATTTTTTTTCCTGTCTGTGCTTCTGCATATTCTTAAATTCTATGATTTTTTTTAAATATATTCTTTTTTGTCGTATAAAATATACAAATACTTTTTGAGAATAATCATTAATAAACAGCAAAATACAAACTACCACCAAGTGATTGTGTTCTCATTGGACCGCAAAGGTCAGTGTGAACAAGTGCTAGTAATTCAACTCTTGATTTTTCGACCTTATGAGGAAATGGTAAACATTTTTGTTTTCCTCGAATGCACGAGACATAATTAATTTGTATATCTTCAATAAGAGGCAATCCCTTTACCATTTCATCTTTCTGTATTTTTCTCAATTGATTCATACTAATGTGACCGTATCGTTTGTGCCATAGCTCAGATTCAAAAATATTTGATTTTTCAGTTACGTGTATCAAATTTTTTGCGTTTCTAAATATTTTGACAAAATATAATTTGTCTACTTTATGGCCTTCTATTATTTGATTTATTTCTTAATAAACCACTAATTTTGACCCTTTCATAACAACTGTACAACCATTATCAGTCAATTTGCTAGTTGATATTAGATTCCACCGTAAGTCTGGCACATATAAAGTATTACATAAACTTATTTCTTGCTTTCTGCCATTTATATTTGCAATTATTTTGACCTTTCCAATGCCTTTTATGTTCAATTCATTATCATCTCCTAATTTGACTTTACCTCTAAGTTCCAAATCTAAATTTACAAATAATGACTCTTGTGTGCACATATGAGATGAAGCACCACTGTCAACCAGCCAAATGTCTATAGAACTGCTTCAAAATGCGTTTCCTTTCATAGTTAGTGACACTTCATTTAAAACTCTATATTTCAAGATTTGTCTTAAAATCTTTGGCTTTATGACCTTTTCTCCCACATCGAAAACATTTATAGCAACATTTATTTTTAGACATGCCTTCTTCTTGATTTTTTAATTTTTTGAATTGATCAGGAGGTACCTTTTTATAAAATTTAGCTTTGAAAGCAGAAGTACTTTCATCGTTTTCCTCTTTGTCACTAACTTTAAGCAATCCTGATTTTAAAACAGCCAATTTCGGAAATTCATTTGCTGTATCTACAGCAGCTTTGATAGCTGAAAAAAGCATCTAGCATAACAACAACTATAAGGTCTTCATCAATCTCGATTCCCATTTCCATTATACATGAAATACATACATACATCAAAATCAATTAAAAATTTTGATATTGATTGATTTTCAGGCATTTTCATATTTAATAACTTACGGTAACACTCTATCTTTCTCCTTGTCGACTTACGGTCAAATGTATCTTGAAGATAACTCCAGATTTCTTGAGATGTTTTAATATTTTTCACCATTGTAACGATACTAGTATCTACAGCCATTAAAATTTCAGCTCTTGCATCCATATTTTTATCCAAATATTGTTGAACATTCTTCATGGTCTGCTCATATTCTCGGTATTGTGCTTCCGTTGTAACTTCTGGAAGTTCCTTCAACTCTTGAATTTTTTCCTTACCCAACACAATGTTTAGCAGTCACTCTTGTGTAGTACCGCTTCCATTTGAGCCTTCCTACCATAATTTGTTCCGTTTAATAAAGGAGTTTGCCCAGCTAATGTGTTCGTCATTATGGTTTTATTTTCCATACAAATACAAACTAGATTAAATTCATTAAGTTGAATACAAAGTGTTTTACAGTACATAACAACAAGATCATCGTCATTATTCTCCACATTTTCATTTTCTTCCACATACAGCACCTCTTCTATAATCTCTTGGTTAGTCAGTCCTCCGCAACAATTAATATCACTATCAATATCAATCAGATTAAGAACGTGGTCTTCCAAAGCTTCAGAGAACACCGATATGTCACACTCTTCACTAAATCAATCTTCATTGCCACGAACTATTCCGGCTTTGCGAAAACAATTACGAACTGTTTCTGCAGTAACATTAGACTACGATATTTTTATAATGTTTAACGCCTCTAAAATGTTAATCTTCCTCGAAAACTCTCTAAGAGAAAGTCCACATTCAAGGTGTAAAAGTTGTTTTGATACGATGATCCGTCGGTATTGGGCTTTAAATGATCGGATTATACCTTGATCTTGGCCGGCAAAAAAAACTATTTTTATCTTTTTCAATATTTTTCCATCACAAATTTTATGGCATGCAGGATTGTCGACAAATAATAAGATTTCCTTTCCAGCTGATTTAAATTCAGAATCAAGCTCTCGCATTATTTGGGTCCAAATAACACTAGTCATCCATGTTTTGGTGTTTGTAAAATATTTAATTTTAAATTTGTTTGTGACTGCCAGTAGAATTCGCCAAAAAAAGAAGTTTTCATAATGTGCACGCAAGTGTTCCAGATGGCAAGGCTTTGTATAATAAAGAGGACTCGTCAGCGTTATATATTGAATCTTCAGAATAATCTTTAAGGCAAGCTGGTATTGAAATGCGTAGCCAATCATTTGCCGAAGAACTATCAGCACAACTTCTTTTACCGTGAGTGCTTTTAAAGTGAATATTTTCTCGTTGAATTCATCGCTTAAGCCAACCCGGTTTTGGTACAAAATTTTACGTTTAGTTTTTCAGCGAACATTTTAGCCTTTTCCAACAGCAAGGCACCTGTAACAATGGCTTGCTTTGATCTCGTTTCGAACCATACAAGCAAGGCAATTTCAACATCTTTATTGGCTTCTACCCGTATTTTTTGTAATTCTTTTAATAGTTGATTGACTGCATTTAAATTGTTTGCAAATTTTATTTCTCAAGACTCCAGATTTCAGTTTTTCTAAAATTTAAATTTTATTCTGAATGATGAGAGAATTTTATTTGTTGTCCAATTTCTGAAATAAATATTTAAAACTTATTGTTCGTTTCTATGAATAAACGCAAAACACCTACCTTTGCCGTTGACATTTTTCAAATTTAATAATACATACATATGTATGTAAAAAAATATAAACTCACACATATAAAGAAAATAATAATAATTGCTTTTGTTAGTAACTAACAAAGGTGCAAAATGAGGATTATATCCGCACAAAAACATAAATGTGAAAATAAGGCCAAGTTCCTATCCGAAAAATTTCGGCCGTAAAAAGTACTGAGTTCAAAATAAGGACCAAGTTCTTGATAGGTACAACTCCATCTCATTTCTTGGCAACCTACATATAAGCTTGGATACATTTTTCCAAAAATTCTTTCGCATATTAGAAAGGCAAAAAAATTTTGCAAGCTTACAGGTTGCCTAGAAATGAGATGGAATTGTACCTATCAAGAACTTGGTCCTTATTTTGATCTCAGTACTTTTTACGGGTGAAATTTTTTGATTAGGAACTTGTCCTTATTTTCACATTTATTTCTTTGTGCGGATCTCACTTCTTTTTTCTAAGTTGCTTTTGTACAAATATATATATGTATTGGTTATCTTGGCCTACCTGTGTACGAAATTTCAGCTTTCTAGCTATTCTGGAAGTGCCCTATACAAAGAAGGGGCACCATAGTCGCCCCAGATGAAAAGTGCCCCTTTTCAAATTTTTCTGGTTAATTTCACATCAGGACCTACCTGTGTACGAAATTTCTGCTTTCTAGCTATTCTGGAAGTGCCCTATAAAAAGAAGGTGCACCATAGTCGCCCCAGATGAAAAGTGCCCCTTTTCAGATTTTTCTGGTTAATTTCACATCAGGACCTACCAGTGTACGAAATTTCTGCTTTCTAGCTATTCTGGAAGTGCCCTATACAAAGAAGGTGCGCCATAGTCGCCCCAGATGAAAAGTGCCACTTTTCAGATTTTTCTGGTTAATTTCTCACAGAGGCCTACCTGTGTAACGAGTTTCAGCTTTCTAGCTATACTGGAAGTGCCCCATACAAAGAAGGTTCACCCTAGTCCCCCCGGGTGGAAAGTGGCCATTTTCAGATTTTTCTGGTTAATTTCTCACCAAGACCTACCTGTATCCGAGTTTCAGCTTTCTAGCTATACTGGAAGTGCCCAATAATATTGATGAGTCAGTGATTGAGTGAATATGTACTAAAATATGGACTTTTCACACCTTAATATCTCGGGAAGCTTTTACGTTAGAACTTTCAAATTTAACCTGTGAAGTCAACTCTGGAGACCTTATGTTTTAAGTTTCATTATATTATGATCTGGAGGAGCAAAGTTATGAGGGGGTAAAAACAGCTCGAATGGTTTCGTGTAAATATACACACTGTGTAGCCGAACTTGGCCTGGCGCACTACAGTGCGCCTAGATTATCAGTTGCATTTATTACGATTAAAACGAGCCGTCGCTAAAAGATATTTCGTCGCCGATAAAAAAATATTTTTTTCTTTTATGCGGTGCGTGTTTCATATAAATTAGCATATTTTTAAGCAAAATATGTTTCAATTAAGCGGAATTTCACTTAAGCGAATTTTTTAAGCGATTATAAGTGCTTTGAAATTGATGCAAAATAATAAATAAGAATATATATTTTTAAATTAAGCGATTTTTTCAATTAAACAGCGTGCGCTTAACCGAATTCAACTGTATATTCCCAAGTAATTAAAAATATAATTAAAATTTTTCCTGATGTTTTGTCGATTCTATGTGGATTTCTTCAGGGGTTGGCAGTTTATTTTAAAAATATATGTTTGGGTTAATATAAAATTATTATAATATTTCTTTATATAATCATAGTTAAACTTACAATTTTTTAAAGTTAAATTACATTTGACATAAATAATACACAAGGATTAGTTAATCCTTCTAAAACACATATAAATAGATTAACAGTTTAGTCAATCGCAATACTGTATTTATACTATTTACGGTGATATCTTTTTATGTATATTGAATATAGCTTTTTATCCTTAAGTAATTAGTTTTTTATTGATAAATATATAAAATTTATTGCCAATGTCGAATAATATTTTTTGGTCACCGTACGTATGTATGTATGTATATATATATATATATATATATATATATATATATATATGTATAATTTAGTAATAATTCTATTAGTTTCGACGATTAAAATTTTATGCTTATTGTTTAGTTCAATAAATATGAAAGTAAATTAATTGTTCTTTTCTTTTTTTCTCTTTTCATATGTACTACTTATGTGTTCTTGAACGGCTGAATAAAAAATAAACAACATTAATAACGTGGATGATGCTGATTGATTCTAATGATGTTAATACATTTAAAAATATTATAT
Organism: Lypha dubia; assembly: GCA_947311025.1. Taxonomy (NCBI): domain Eukaryota; kingdom Metazoa; phylum Arthropoda; class Insecta; order Diptera; family Tachinidae; genus Lypha; species Lypha dubia. Next base: position 106,412,827 of record OX371260.1, read on the forward strand.
ATTATGAATATACTCGATCACCTTGTTTATTGTTCTTCAATACAAAACCATGCAATCATTAAATCAACAACTTTATGATACGCAATCATACAATAATGATTTCACTGTTGACTGAACTTCAAAACAAAATGTGATATACATACATATGTATGTATAATGCAACAAATATGTAAATGCTCTATAAAATCATTTGTGGCACTATTTGTACAATCTTGACTTTAAATCGTTTGAATAATGGTGATTAAACGAACAATTGCGATGCATATAACACAATCTTGTTGGGCTTATGAATGAACGAATAAAATAAATGTTAAATGTATATTTATGGTTAACATGCATATGGATTTTATCTTTCCTTTTCCCCCGTCTGAATGTTGCTTGTATTCACATCTATCATCCAACTCGATGCATTGACCTCGTTTGCACTCACATTTTTTTTTTTCAACAAACATTGTCGTCTGAACTATGTTATACGCTTCTTATTTCATGGGCTAATGTTTATGATGACGTTGCACAATATTGAATATATGATTTGAACATGCATCACTACATTTGATTATGTTTTGCTCATAAACACAAAATACACATAAATTCACGCACAATCACCTGTGAACTCATTGGCAAATGCAATTATTTTATATTAAATTATTTATTCAATATCCGTTCTTACTCACATCATTACACATATGCATATATGTATGTGCAATCGCATGCATATGTGTTTTGTAATTCGATTTGCAAACATGTAATACTTAATTATTTTACCGGATGCAGCACTTTTGTCAGCAACACTACGCACATATCAAAAAGCAGCCTGTGACACAGATCAAGTTGTAATTACATGTCCACGTGGCACAAGTATATCTATTGAATTTGCACAATATAATAAATTTATAGCCAAAGGTAAGTAAGTATACTATCATTATTGTAAAATATTTTTCTAGTGTCTGTTTACACAATACAATTTTCAACAGCAAACTATGAGTTTGAAAATACTTTACTAAATTTTTTTTTTTTTTTTTAACTAGGACCAGCACTCAGGGGATGACCCCTACGTATGCAGTGCATTGTGCCGGAACTCAGAGAGAGGGATAGAGTAAAGAAGATAGATGTTGAAAATGTAGAAGGCTTAACTCTTTTACAACTCTGCTTTGCGCGTTATGTTAATTTTTATAGCAGTGTTGAGGCTCCTCCGGTGTTAGGTAGACGCATTAACTTTGTTAAGCTGTATTGGCAGGCATTTTATTAATTGTTTTACTTCGCCGATGTTTCTGCTAACCGACGAAGGATGGCGATGTTGTGGAACATCATCAATCGCTGTCATCACTTAAATAGTCCGACAACAATTAATACAATGTCTCACTAATGTACATTACAGAAATTGATGATGTTGATTGACTTGCTCTGGCCAGGGTTTGAACCCAGGCCCCACGTCATTGTTTGCTTAGTAATCAACGCGCTAACCACTTCAGCCAACACCACCCTCAATTTAATAGTCTATTAATAGAAGCATTGGTTTAATTACTTATTTACTGTAAATAATCTGGAAGCGCTGGTCGTTCTTATCAAAAACTATTTTTTATTGACTCCCAGCACATACCAGGTGGTGTTACTATTAAAACAACTACAACATAACAACAACATTTGACATACCGACCCCTATGCTTGAATGTGCAAATTTTGACATATCGACCTCCATTTTGCAAGAAAAAATTGGAAAAAAGTAGCTAAGCTGTGTTAGTAAAACAACCTGGTACGTCAATGTGGCTCCTGGGAGCCAAATCTCAATTGGATTCTTATATGTACACAACCGAATGAATAAAAATACTCATTCAAATTAAGCAAGAATTTCATTCAGTTGTGTGATAGCTTTTGTACAAGCATGTTTATGTCGCATGCCAATATTTGCAACAGCGTACAATTCTGTTATTTCAGTCAAACTTATAATTTCAAAGCAGATTTTTAATAGAAATGAAGTAATCATGAGGAAATTGGCCCATCATTGAGCAACTCGATGATATGACACTTCGTTGGCATTCCTCTACATTACTGCAAGCGATTGATCCAACAGCCCCGCAGGTAGACAGCAAGGCTACAGCCTGTACAGAGCTCGCGATATGCTTAGGCTTGACAAATGTCGTATAAGACAATTGGTAACAGTGCTAACAGGACACTGGTGCTTCGGGACTCATGCCAGAAGGATGGGCCTAAGTTGCAATGACTACTGCAGAAGTTATAATGATGAGGAGGAAGAGGAAACAGTTCTTCAACTTTTATGTCAATGTCCCTCGCTTAATAGCATAACGGCTATCGGCTTCAACACTCTGCCAGACCTTGACAGTCTGGCGAATGTGGGGCTAGTCAACCTATCCTCCTTCTTACAACAATCTGGATGGTTTGATTCGGCGACAGGACAATTGCAGGAAATTAAATAACCAATTGACTGTGTCCTGTCTGCTGTAACCTAACTTATGTGTATGCATGTAATGGTGTCAGAAAAAATTATTAAACCATAACTAACTTGATGGGCGACTGTCTTATGACAACTTGGCATTTCTGATAAAGCGCTGCATTTAGGCCACTACACTTTGAAGACTCTTGAAAGAGGCACGATGATTGATGCTGTATATTATGTCTTATAGTCCAGCCATAGGATGAGATCTGAACTCTTCAGAACTAAGTAGTTGTTGTTTTTTAATAAATTCCTGGGACCATTTGTTCTCGTGGCCATGCTGGAACAGAGCCCTGTAGAACCATGTGGTGCACTTTTACTAGCGTTGGGGGCTAAATTTTCTCAAAATATAATCTGCAGGATTTTGGTTCCAGCTGACGTGGCGCCACTGAGTGCTTATTGTTATTTCGTGCAACTTGCTAATTCAGTTCGATTGTGAGTTAATCCAGTGCAGAACTGTTTCTAATTCGGATAATTAATATACTTATGACCTCGTAGATGAAATTCCTTTCTAACTCTTGTAGTAAGTATTGCCCCTAGGGCGGCGACACATAGTTTCAGTCTTTGTAACGTTAACTTTTTCAATGGCGCAACATTTCTTTCCATATTATCTTCTGCTAGGCGTTGCAAAGATTTTTTGCAAACTACGGTGCGGAGGATGTCCCGTATGTCACGGTATTTAGCATGTATGCTTAAATGGGTTCGTCGGGGCTACGTCTCCAAAGGATCAGCCGCATATTGCGGTCTGTTGGATCAAGAAAAATTTTACGGTACAGTGGTGTTGGATATAACAATGTGGTCTTTGCATTTTGCAATCAGTGATGTGAGTTATTTGGATTGCATGAACTCAGTGCATTGTGATCACAGGGTGTTGTCTCTGGAGAACCGCCGCTCTAACGCGTGAAATCTGGACAGTGCAACAATCCTGGTTTCACCTAGCACACTTGGTTTGTTTGCGAATGGTAGCAGCACTTTAAAACATCCGTCTTGGCCTCTTGGGGTAGTTTGTGCGAATTTAGTCTCAGAGATTTAGGCTTCGATCGTGACTTTGCTATCTGGTCCTGATTTAAAATCGTCTACCTTTCAGACCCGTTGTATCAATTCGCTTGCGAAGTCTTCACCAAGTACTCCACATATATCAGTTTCAATTATATTGGTGTTAAGCTTCCCACTAACTACCCAACCATACCTTGTGGCTTATAAGATTGGTAGGTCTTGAGATATTTGCATTTTGCTAGCTGTCAGGAGGTCGAAATAATATTCGGCTCCTAGTAGTTCTTCCATGTTACCACCACAGGTAACCAGATATGACGAAAATTAGTTTAAAAAGACTTGGATCATATTTTATTTGGTATTAAGAAGCATTGTGAAGAAAAAGGGACAACAATAGTTTCTTTGTTATGAAAGTAAACAAAACGAAAAGCAAAAAAAAAGTTCAGTTTAGTAGAAAATGCTGCGTGAAAGCACGCTTAACTTTAATAAAATGTAATTGGATATAATGATAGCACAAAGAAAAAACCAAAAATGAACGATTGTGTAAGTGAAATTTCAGAAGAATGCCATATTTTCCGTCTCGAGTTACTTCTGTATATTTTGAACCCTTGTTGAACTCAGGGTCAGCGCTTAGAATGTTCTTGGGAATCGGCCAGAATGAGTGACTTAAATCCTTCGATGGTTGGGCATGAATGAAGAACGACGGGCGCAAGCCGAGTTTTGAAATAATTTGTTTGATTGACTTCATTCATTGATTGAATTCATTCTCTCCGCATTGTTGCTGCTGCAAGTTTAATGATTACAGGCCTCGCCAGTCTCGATGTTACGATATTGATCTGTGTGCTACTTTGGCCCTGCTGAATGCTAGTTTCTGCCACCGTTCACGGTGCAGTGATCTTCTTGTACGCCTGCTGGGAGTTATCCGGAATGATTTGATGGATGTGCACTAATGTGTTGCGTCTTAAGTCGCATTTGGTGCAGTGATGTGCTGAAGAAGCCCTGGCGACGTGGCCTGGTCATTAGATACATAATTTTTTTAAATTTTATGTGTTGAATCTTTTGTCGACGGAGATTGCCTTAAGAATCCTTAACATCGGTTTAATAGATGCGAATCTCCGTTGCAGATACTGTATTTATTGTGTCTTGTATTCCAAATAGATGTTTCAGAAGAAGACGTCCTTGTTGAAGGATGCTTGGGTTTATGTGCCATTCAAAGGACTGAAATATGGTTTCAAGAAAATTTATAAATTTCTTTAAAGCTGGAATTTCCGTTGGGCATGAATGGGATTGTTCGCAAAACATGTACGTTGTCTTGTCGAACTTCTTCATGACTAAATGAAGATTTTTAGGACCCCAAGATATTGTGTTCACACCTTTGTTGAGCGCTGAGAGTGTCTTTTGTGGGTTATCGTGCAAAGTTCTAATTGCAGACGCAGGTGGGTTTTCTGATAACTTGTTTTGCCCAGTGAGTTTCTCCAATAATGTGAATACAAAAATTTACACGTTTTAATATCTCTTCTGCAGCAGAGTCTTAACTGTAGTGTAATCTGCCTCAGTTAACGAGACCCTTTACGTTAGTTTTCAAAAATCAAATTTTTTTTAACGGTAGGCATGGGATTCTTATGAATTATTTCATTGAATAACTTATAAAAACCCCGAAATTGTAGGTAATCTGCATAAAACTGTGGTGTTGCTAAGTTTTGTAATGGCACAACGTTAATTTGAAAGGTTTCACTATCTTGCTTAGCTATACAATCGGATAACTTGAAATTCTGAATCAACAACCTTTCCAAATCACTATAAACGTCTACATCATACCATTCTTTTAGTGGGTCATGGCTGGATTCCCACACTGAGAAGTTTAGATCGGGATAATTTTGGAACACAACTTCTCATTAAGCTTCACGTTGCTAGCTGTGGCGTCCATACTTAAAAATCTATCTTCTAACTACAGAACTATGGTCGGACCAGGAGATGTCCTTGCACTTCCTAAAGGCTTTTCAATGGTGTTAGAATGCATAAATTTATTTAACTGTTACTCAACGTATTCCATTGTCGAGCTGTATTTTTCACCAATGGATTTGTGGAGATCGCTAATTATGTAAGGATCCTGATTCGATATTGTGGCATCACGAGGGATTTTTTTTTTGCGTTCTCGAATTTTTGCCATTGGGTTATTAGTTTCCTCTGTTTCGCTTGGTACAATTATATACTTTTTCTGTCAATTGGAGCCTTTTTGATGGTTGACATAATTCTTTCAACGTCGCTTGCATTCCACCACCTGTTCCATAAGATCCTGAACTGAAGGCAATGTGACTTATTGCACTGCTACTCCTGATGCACTGGAGCAAGGAGCTTAATGACTGAATGGATTTCTTGATAATTTTAAAGGGTTGCTTGATTGCATTAAATGATTGATGGCTGCTGTTTCTTAAAACTTAAAGTTTCTTACCGCTGGTGGTGGGAAAACTTTTCGCATTAAGATCACGTCGGGGTCACCACAATGTTACGAGTCTTTATTGAAAATCAGCCCAAAAACACATGGATTTGGACTGGAACTAAATTGTAAAAGTTTTCTATGTTTCATTCTAGCACTTTAACCAGAAGGAAATTGTAATATGTTAAGTGAGTCACTGTATTATTAGAACTCCATTTTCTTTATTGAAATGGTGCTCCTATATACTAAATAATAACAATTATAAATTGCTAAAAATGCACTCTAAGTGGAATTAAAGTATTTGCGATTAATTGTAGCAGTTGTTGGGCTGTGTAGTAGTAAGGGGCTGTGCACATATTACGTAACGCTCCAGGGGGAGGGGATTTTAAGATTTGTTACGGATTGGAAATTTTGCACTGAAAAATTAATAAAAAGCGTACGAAGGTGGGGGTTGTCAGTTCACACGGTTGTTAGATTATTGTATAACAGACCAACCTAAATTAAGACGCAAAGCGCAACGTTATTTAGAGCTTAGCTTTTACGCTGAAATGAGTAACCTAAATTAGAGCGTTAACGTTGGGCCAGAAATTCTAAATAAAAATAAGAAATAGAGATGAAGACGCTAAATTGAGCTGAAAGTAGCTAAAGTTACATTACTTAACAAAATGACAAAATCAACAAAACAAACAACAGTACTTTTGCAGACAACTTCATTTCTTGACGCGCTGTCAAAATTGGATTTTCCAATTGCGTTGTAATTTAAATTGGTCTGTAACAATAATTGTCAGATTCTCTCAGAGCTCATAAACGTTATGCAATAAAATACTTTTGAAAGAAAGAGAATACACTCGAATTCCGTTAAGCGGAAATGTAAAATTACAAGCAGTTTGTTTCGTTTATGTGCGATTTTCGATAAAAATAAGTTGGGATAAGTGAAAAACGTTTCAGTTAAACTAACTCACTTCAAAATTGCTATGTAAAACGAAAATACTCGTATAGCATTAGAAGTAAAACATTTGTGATTTGTTTTTCATTTTAGATTCATTTTATATGTATATAACCTTGTAACTATATTTGAAAATAATAAATAGTTAATTATATTTAATTAAAATGAGCCCTCGCTAAAAGTATTTCGCCACCAGTAAGTTAATAGTTTCTTTTCTTTTATGCGGTGTTTGTTTTGTATAGATTAGCTTATTTCTCTAACCAAAATATGTTTTAATTTATAGGATTTTTTTAAGCGAATGAATATCATAAAAAATAATATTTCTTCTAATTTCTTCGATCTTTTATTAAATTTATTTTCTGAAAGATTAGAAAAGTCGAAGATTTATGACAATAAGAAATATGTAATGGCCCATAAAATGTATAATACATTAGGAAGACTATTCAGTAAGACAAAAGATAAGATAGATAATTTAGAAATGTCTAACTTAGTTTATAAGATTCCATGTGGTGGAAATGATAATGATAATTGTAATAAGGTATATGTAGGTACTACCAAGAACAAATTAAAAAGTAGAATTGCGGGACATAAATCAGATTATAAATACAGAAACACTACATTAACACAAAAGACAGCTTTGTCATTACATTGCGCTAGCTCAAATCATTGTCCTGATTTTAAAAATACATTAATTTTAAACAAAGAAAATAATTATAAGCGTAGATTAATGCTAGAAATGTTACAGATCAGTAAAGTTCACAATACACAACGGATTAATTACAAAATAGATACAGCAAATATAGCTCAGAATTATAGATATTTAGTTAATAGAAGTAGAAATTTAAGCTAACTTTTTGTAAAATATGTTGTTTTGTTTTTATATATTAATGTTGTCTATAATCCTTAAAATATGCTTTAAAATAATTTTGTTAATTCGTTCATACAAAAATTAATTTTTTGATTTGGCGCCAGAAAATGTGTTTTGAAATAATTTTTTCAATTTCCTATCAAAATTTGTAAACAAACAAAACATTTTTCATATAAATATTAACGTAATATAACCCTGAAGAAGCTACCCATTGTTTGGTAGCGAAATATTGGTTTTTAAAAATAAAGATTGTTAATGTTATTTTTTATAAAAAAAAAACAAAAAAAGTGGATCTTTAACTCGGGAAAATCAGACTGAAAATAAAAAATAATAAATAAGAATTTTTATTTTCAATTAATTCGACTGTAAAAGCTTTCGTTTGTTTAGTTTATTTACTGACGATAAAAAATTGTCAGATGCAGAAAATTTCCTTATCTGACACTTAAAAACAATTACCTTGCAATTATCTGATAATGAAAACTAATTGTGTTCACACGATTGTCAGATGTGTGACAATTTTTTGTCAGTTTGTAGTATTACAATTCAATGACAATGGTTTTTCTGGCAACGTTGTCAGACAAAAATTGTAAGTTCAGACGGGTGTAAGAAATTTTCAACAAATTTACTGACAACAATATTAAATCTGACAACCGTCTGTATAGAGCCTTATTTAGGTAAATTTATTTAAAAACAATAATATTTTCATTTAAAAACCGTAGAGCTTTCATTTCTTTTGAATCGTTAAGTTCTTCAATTTTTTTATATTAACAACTAAATTTGGTAAAAACTAATTCTTTTCTTTCAGCTTTTACTTTTTTCCAGTTTAACTGAATACAAATTTTAGATAAATTATTTTATTGACTGCACATATGTACATCTTAATAAAAGAACCACATTTTTATTCACTTTTAACTTAAAAATAAACTACATTCACTTAATGTAAAACTTTTTTTTAGTGTCTACAGCTACTATCTACATATGTAGTATGTAGCATTGCGCAAATATCGAAAAGCTTGAAAATTTTTTGCCGTTTATACGGAATAAGTGAACCCTCAATTCGGAGTTTACATGGTAACATTGCAAGAACTGATGATGAAAAAGGCGATAATTTCAACTGGACTTTCCCATTGGTTCTGAGCAAAATACGTATTTTCCTGGAAAAATTTTTTTTACTGAAATATTTTAGCATTACTATTCACATATTTCGAACAATTTGTCGGGAAAATCAAAGCTACCATATTTTATATGTAAATAAAAAATAAAAATTTCGGACCAATTTGTTTATTAAGTGGTCAAATGTAAATGTTTATGTTAATAAATATTAAACTAAATAATGTTTTTTTTTTGTATAGTTTTTTATTTATTGAATATTCAATTATAAATTGAAATATTAATACTTCAATCTAAATATGTCAAATTAATACAAATTTGTGGTTTTACATCTCTCATGTACAATTGAGAGAAAGAGTATCCCTTCTTCTCAGGCGAGTATGGCCTCTACAATTTAAAATATTGCTGAAGTTTTTTTTGATAAATTTTTTTCAAGTGTTTTGAAAACAATGTCTTCATCAACGAATATCTAGATCTCTATGAATTCGCTGACTTCTGACATCGCAAGCTGTAATATTACGTAGAATTTTGTTTTGTCGCCTTTGAATTTGTTTCTACATTTATAACTGGATTTCATAGGATCATATTGGTTTTAGTGTAGCATTGTTTAAAAAAAGCTTACAATCTACGCTTAGAGTTTTTTCCAATAAGCCAATGCATTTGAGGCTAGTGTATATCGGAATAGTTTGGCTATTGAATTGATTAGGCGAGTTTTGTACGTATAACGCAATGGTTTTACGTATAAGGTAGATAAAGGAAGTCTGGTAGAAGGTGAAAGGGCACCTAAGGTCTCCCTCAAGACCAAAGTCAATAGAAAGTAAATCGTTAGAAGTTTTCCGGTAAGCCCCACGGTAGAGTATCTACAGTGCGGTAGAGAGTGTCGTCCTATTTGCGATGTGATGTCGCGAGATGAATATCAGTTCTCCTGCGGATAAGCTATTGGCATACTCCTTCTTCTTGACAATGGATATGCTATCACCATCGCACTATCCTTGTTGGTGGGATCATTAAGCCTCTATGTGCTGTTGTGAAACATCAAATAAACGAGATTAGATAGCTCGAACACTTAAGAAATGTGTTTAGGCATGGTGGTGGAGTATTAGTAAGAAGTTGGAACCTGATGTGACACTTGTGTGCTCTCGGAGTGATTATGGGGTGTTTGTGAACGCATATACTCGTATACACACGGTGTTAAGAGCATGATAGGTTTAAGCCGTAATGACAGGTTTCCTAATTAATTTTTTACAAATCTGTACCCTTTGGGTCCGAAGGACCCATCAGTGTATACTCTGACGTCAGCAAAGGAAACGATAATATTTGCGGAGATTGCTATGTGGAGAACTCTGATGTGAGAGCTCCATATAGATTTCAGGACGGTTGTCCTGTTATATCCGGCAGTTGATGGTTGAAAGTGAGGAACAATTTATACATATTTTAACTCTTAGAACCGACTAATAGCTCAGTACGGTTTGAATTTTTTTTTTTTTTTTTTTTTTTTATTTAATGTATTTATGGATGCTAATATGAACATTTTTTTCTGCATATTGAGCCTTCGCTCGGACGTTAATGGTAGAGTTGGGTTTTTCAGCTCAGTTTAGTGAGCGCTCTTTTCTGCTCAGCTCAGTTAACTGAGCTAGTTCGCTCTTTTAGTTCAATAGCTCACTAGTTCAGTACAATACATTAGCTCCATTGGTTTCAGCTCAGTCTATCTTTGTTACGAAAGTCAACAAAACGAAAACAAAAAATTTTTCTGCTATATCAATGTTACCATAACGTTTTTATTTTTAAACTACTAATTTGGAAAACAACTTAATATTAATTATATAAAAATAAGCTACAAGACACAGCTTATTTCATATATTTTTTTATTAAGACATATCCTAACATAGGTGTCACACCATAAAGATTTGCTAACAATGTTTAAAATTTTATTTATTTGTTGCGGGTTAGCAATATCTAGATATATATTTCGTTGGTAGCTATACCAAATCATCAGTAGATGTTTTACCCTTTATGTTTAAAAAATTCCAAAGCTCATCTATTTATACAAAAACTCACAAGCATATTTTTGTGAATTACAAAGCATAAAAATAGCCTTTAAAAAAAATTTTCAAACACACACAACAATAATTTTCCATTATGAATGTGTTTACTTTTTTACACCTATACAACTAAATGTAAAATTTTGTAACGGCGAGATTTGCTTTTCATTTTTGCCTTATAAAATACTTTTAATGGCAACCAGCGGTTGTCTAATTGTATAGGTGTAGAAAAGTAAACACATTCATAATGGAAAATTATTGTTGTGTGTGTTTGAAAAATTTTGTTAAAGGCTATTTTTATGCTTTGTAATTCACAAAAATATGCTTGTGAGTTTTTGAATAAATAGATGAGCTTTGGAATTTTTTAAACATAAAGGGTAAAACATCTACTGATGAATTGGTATAGCTACCAACGAAATATATATCTAGATATTTCTAACCCGCAACAAATAAATAAAATTTTAAACATAAATACTTGAGTACATGCTCAAATAAATGTAAAATTTTGATTTGCTAACAATTTTTTTTTACACACACTGATCGTAAAAATTCACAAAAATCGATAGCTGTGTCGTAGGCTGCACGCAATTTGCTTTCAAGATGTCATCAAGAAAACAACTTGAAATGGTTGCTGTTTACTTGTGTGAAAAATTGAAGAGAAAATTTATATAAAATTGATAGTAAATTTTTAAATGTGTGAGTGTTTAGAAAATTGAAACAAATCTTGATCGAGTGACACCCATGTCAGAAAACAAATATAAGAAAAATTCAAAATACATACATAATTAATTTATATAAAAAAATTGCGAAAAAAATATTCATGCATCAAAAAGTTTTAAAAATGAGTGATTTTTCTGGAAATTTTTTTTCTAATTGGCATAAATATTATTATTTGAGAATAATGACACTAAATTTAAAGTGGTATTCCAATAATTCTATTCCCGAAACTTGTCAATAATTTTTTTTAAATAATTCGTTAAAACTAATGAGTATCGGTCATCATCATCTGTTTTATGATTTAAATTCGTTTCTACTATGATTAGCATTAAATTACTTAATTCAATAATACTTTGGTTGTTATTCTTCCCAATATTATCAGGTATGAAGAAGTAAGATTAAACCTAAGCACTTCGATATAAGGAAATCGGAGGAGAAATAACAAGTTCAGAAATTGGGATTAATATAAAAATATTCACACCAATAAGGTAAAATATAAATCCTGCAGTCTGCTGTATTTATATATTTAATTTTTTAAATAAAATATTTTTAAAATTGATCAATGCTTAGAAAAACTACAAAGTAAAGATAAATTAGCTCATTTGGCAACGCTGGCTATCAAAATCAACCCTTATTTAATACAATACTGTAAATACTATTGCTGAATTCACAAAACCTCTTGTATCATTGTATCGAGTGTATTATAGTATTATATACAATAGTGTAAGATTTGTTGTTGGTAATTTTCATATAAAAAGGAAATACACCATTACACTTTTATTTCATATGTTTTGCAAAAATCGTATTTCATACAATACTCAGAGAGTATAAGTATATACTCTCAGAGAGTATTTGTATGGTGCTTGTTCTTCTTTTGTCCATCAATACAAGATTCAAGCCGATACAATATACACTAGGTGTTCACAAACATATAAACAAACTTGTATTTCATACAAGATAGACGATACAAATTGTTGTGAATTCAGCATATCACAAAAGTATTGTATTGTGCCAAATGTCATATTCCATACGAAATAAAAGCTCTTTGGGCTACGTAAAATCCAATTGTCATAATACATGAAATTGAATTGATTATTTGTAAGGAGCGCTCACTTACTGTGCTCATTTAGCTCACTTGTGTGAATCGTCCAGTTGAACTTGTTCTTTCAGGAGCTACACACCTCTAGTTAATGGAGTCTTAACTCGAAATTATGATATTTTTGTTAATAATACACCATAAATTATCATATCGTTCTTCAATATGTGCAAAAAATATCACACATATGCATATCTCACACAGAAAAAATAGTTCTTAATTTTTTTTCAATTAAGTGATTGCTTAGAAAAATTTATATATTTGATTAATATTTTAATTAAATTACTGTTTACTTTAATTGAATTTGCACATATTTAACTTTTGAAAGAAAAACATCAAGTATATTTTTCCATTGAGTTGTAAGCGAATTCGAAAAATTAAATTTTTTTAGTAGTAACCCTATTGCAGCAAAGGCTGCTGTGTAATACATTAAACTTGTGGAGCACAAATCGAGAAACAATAAAATTGATTGTTGGTTCATACTTCATGTAAACTTGTGCTATGGGAAAAGTATAGAAACAAGTTACTCCTCCTACTAAAACTATACATAAGAACGTTTGTAAGTTTGTAAACTTGTATTTTGGGATAATCATTTCACTATAACTCGAAAGCCGTTTAACCTCTACATAAAATATTCCGACTAGCAACGACTCTGGTAACAGCAGCCTTCAGGTCGACTCCAAGGTAATCATTATACATCATGTTGAACTGGCTTTTTGTGGATGTTCTGGGCAAGGAGCTAGCTTTATTTTCGGTGACCAGACTGAACTAGGGATGCCAATCGGGACTAGATTTGTGATTTTTTCGGGATCCCGAAATAAAATGCATATAGATTAGTTAAACCACAAAATATATATAAAAATTTACAAAACATAAATTCTTGAGTACATTTATTCGCATAAAATATTATACATATGTATATATTTTATAATTCATTTTATACTGCATTGTTAAATATAATTACATATGTTTTTTATATTATTCAAATATATAACAAAATTATAAAGTATTCATCAAAAAGCAAAGTAACAAAATAAAATTATTTAAATAAAAGTATTTAAAGGCCTATTTTTTTATAATTGCTAAACGCGTTTAAAAAGAATATTAATGTCAATTTTGTTTCTTTTAGTTACATTGACAGTTTTAACAGGTTGAAACAAAAATATATAAACGATCAATCACCCCTATCGCGAATAAACATTCCCATGAAAAACTCCCAAATTTTTTGTTTTACTATCGTGAATGATTCCCATAAATTTGTTTTGGGAATGAATTCCCATACCTTACAAATATGGCATCGCAAATGTTTACTCCCGCGAATAATTTGACTAAAATTATTCACAACAATTGAAAGTGGGAACAAGAAGTGAACATTTAAGTACTCGTAGCAATTTGTTGTTTAATCCAGAACTTCATGTAATCAGTTTTTTCTCTTATTTATTAACATAGGAGTGTTAATAAAGAACAAATTAATTGTCTGGTTGAAGCAATGTGTGCGAATCAAGACCATGGCAAAGGTTTCCAAAAGGATAAAAAGAGGATGTGGGTAAATTTTGGAACGAGTAAAGCTCTTGTAAATGGTGTTAATTATTAGTTTAATAAGCGTAACTTAAATTTTTCATGCATATGTATGTAGGTGTGGATCGGCCAAAAACGGAACATAATAAAAAAACTGACTGAAAACAAAAAACGCAACAAAACAAAGCGGATCAGATTCATCACGTATTTGTCTTCGCTGCAGTCGTTCTATGGATTGATTTTCCTTTTCCAGCAACATAAAACGCAAATAAACTCTATTCATAATTTTTACCTGATTAGTTTTAATTTCTTTTATTATACACCACAAATAAATCCCGCAAAAATTATTTGTTAAATCAAAACAAACAATTCAAAATAAAAACTTTTATTCCCAAGTAATTCACAATAGAGACTTAAACTCCCAAAATATTCGCGATAGCAATTTTTGGGGATGGGAATACAATTTTTCTCCCAAACAACTTACTCCCATAATATTCACGATAGGGGTGAATATTGTGGCCACACGGGGACAATAGTGGAGTTCTATGTTTGGTACGTTTTCTTTTGCAATTAATTTCAAATGCATTAGATTTGTTATTACCCAGGAGCATTCTTTTTGTACTATATTCGGTCTAGAAATTAGATATGTACGTGTCCAAAACAATTATGAATGAAAACATTCGGTTGAGAAACAGTAATGCTTTGTATGCATACTAATCCAATGTCTGTTAAGGTTGTTATCTGTTCATGTGTCCGTGCTATAAACGCAATTCAGAAAGCAATAAACAGCACAATTTGTATTTTGTTGCTGGATTAGGAAAAGGATATTATATTTTCATTTGACTCCCGCAATAGCAATGGCATCGATATTGAACTTGCTTATAGCGGAAAGTTATGATGACTTTGTTTTAATAATATATAAGTAGATATGAATAAAAATATATAAAAGAAAAGAAAAATTAGGAAACAATTTCGGGATTGACTGATCCCGAAAATGCGTTATTTAGAATTCAGCGAATCCCGAATATTCCGGGATTGACATCCCTTGACTGAACGCTACATGCTTATGGACGAGACTCGTCCTTGGTTATTCTAGGCCTCAAACGCTGACATCTTATTTTGGTGGTCTATTTCGAGCTCTTGTTTACAATAGGGTACACCACACTTTATTGTCAGAATTTTTGCTGATATTTCTTTCTCTTCAATACTGGTTTCTTTGTGGAAAACTCTTTTTAGATTTTAGGACGGATGTAATGTTATTCGTGCTGAAATCTCTGCCATTACTAGGGCGTCAAGATGCCTGAGGTATCTAAAGACATCTTTATATTTACCGACAGCAATGCGGCCATTGATGGTAGAAATGGTGTACACTACATCCATGAAGGTGCACTGTCTACTATAGTGTATCACAAAGGTACCGAATCAACGGACCCAAGTCCGTCACTATATAAACTATGATGGCTCTCGAAACATAACATAACATAAATGGCTTTGAAAGTTTAAGTAAAATTGGTTTTAAATATGGATTAGCCAGCAATTGCTATTGTTTCGTTGAATTCGGAGGAAGATGTTTTAACATCTAAGCCAAGATTACGTCATATACGATAAGCAAAGTTATAATGCGTTTGGGTTACTAGTGGCTTTTCAGAACTTACGAATATACAAGATGTTTTGAAGTTTTTTTTTTTAGTAATTTTTTAAAGTAAAATGCCAGCTGTTTACATGCGGATAGACTGATTAAAGTATGGAGGAAATTCGATATTTCTATCATTCGTAAGAGCAGTGTCTTAAAAAGCTAAAGACCTTAATTAATAAGGAAATAAAAAATAAACCAACATCTGAAAGTTCCAATGATTCTTTCATACAATAAATAATGTATTTTACAGTGTAATTTAATTATAAGTATTTGTTCCTGCATATAAATCAGTTTTGTTTAATATGGCGTTTCATCAATTCTTCGAACTGATGGTTCAATTTTAGTATTTCCCATTTAAGATTTCATATTCCCTACAAAAATTTCTACTTAGTTGTACGAACGATAGTGTTTGATTTACATCTCAGATTCCAGATTCAATACTTAGGCAACGTTATTTTGTTTATGCTGATTTTCAATACGAATCATCTAAAGACATATCCTAATGCATCAGTCTAATTATCTTATACTACGTTCACACGGAACATGCCTTCGCTCTCTATTCATGCTTCACACCCCAATCATGAGCGAAGCACCATGCTTCGCCATACAAAATTTTGAGAGCGAAGCATGTAGATTCATATTGAATCTACTTACGAAGCATGAAAAATCGCTGTCTTCTCTAAATTTTATCGTAATTTATCGGAAGTTTATCTGAACTAGATGCAAAAAACACAACAAAAACTTTAATTAAAAGTGAAAAATTGAATTAAAACTATAAAGATAAAACAAAAATGGAAGCAAAAAATATGTTTGTGCATTTTTAAAAATGCGTAATAATTTTAACTTATTTTTTTTTTGTCTATTTTAGATTTTATTTGTTATTAAAAAGAGAACTATCAAATCGAAGCAAGTACATGAGTCGTGTGAACAGCTAGATTCATAAACATGCTTCAGAGAGCGAAGCAAGTGCTTCATCTTCTCGTGTGAACATAGTAGTACTGACTGATGGGTTCGGAAATAAAATTTTATGGGCAGGGAAAGGGACATGGCTCATTCAACTTCCCTATCTATAAAGATACAGATAGAAAGATACGCACTGAATGACAAAACTATAAATACCTTTAATATTTTTGGTGAAGAGTATAATAAAGTAATACGTACAAGTACATAAGTATGTAAATATATTTCATATATGTATGTAATAATATTTTATATAAAATGGAAATCCATTATTTTATTCATAATAAAATTGTAGGACATCAGAAATTCAAGATTTTCTGCAAAAAAGTGCCATAAATAAATAAATTGTCTTGTATGTAACATGTATTATTTTAAATAGCACATTCATAAAAACAAACATACATTCACATGTATGTACACATAAATATATATATATATATATATATATATGTATATGTATGTACATATCTATATTGCAAAACGAATCATACATACATATGTACATATGTATATACAATAGCTATACTTAAATATTTATTTGCATAAATTTTATCTTTGTGTTATTATTTTCGTTTCAATTGATACAGATGGCATAAGTATAGAGGAATTATGTCTTGCCAATGATGATGGAATTGAAAATCGCACGAAAGCTAAGCATTTACTCCGCGGCTCAACATTTGGCTCACCGACACAAATGGTACCTGCAAATCGTTATGTAAATGGTGCACATATAACTGAAGCGACAACCGTGAGTGATGCTTCCACATCGGATGCGGCAACTACTATTAGAACCTCTGACAATGATGGTAATTCTCCAGAGAACTGTATGTGGCCAAATGCATTGCAGGTACATACATATATATTGTGTTTTTGACATTTTGAAATACAAAATAAAAACGTACACGTATGTAAGTACGTACTTATACATTCACTATTAAACATTGATATTAATAAACACACAAACGTACTTAGTAATATACAACTGTATAAATCAGGGCTGTGGAGTCGGAGTCGGAGTCGAAGAGTCGGAGTTGCACTGTTTTTGCCGGAGTCGGAGTCGGAGTCGGAGTCGCTAAAAAAAGTCGCGACTCCGACTCCGACAAAGAATTTTTAAATATTTTCCATAATAAAAATTCTGCGAATTTTTTTTTTTTTTTAATATTTTCTATTTTCAAATATTTGCCTTTTTACAGAAGTTGACTTAATCTTTTTAATATTTACACATATTTACGTTATTTTGGGAATCCAGCGATTAGTAACGATTTTTTTTAAATCTAGATATTTTTACGGCAAATAGTTGGCAACCTTTATTATAGCTTTGCTATTTATGGCGCGGTAGGGGTTGAATTTTATTTTTCGTAAGATAAATAATCGACACTATTCCCGTTATGTTTTTCTTTTTTTGTTTTGATTAGCTCATCCTTTAAAAGCGACTTTGTTGTTGTTTTTTAAAATCAAGACGAGAAAATATGTATGTACATATATAGTGTGTTACTCACATTCAACCGCAATAACAAAAACAAAACAATAAATATACTCATATGAATACATATGTATGTATGTGAAATATTTATTTTATTATTTAATTAATTAAAGTTTGTTTTCAGTGATCGTTTGTATTTTATCACTATAATATCTGCAATATATCAAAATTTATCAAGTATGTATATATGTATGTATGTATATGTACATATGTATGTGTGTATGCAAGTAAAAAACCACCACAATTTGGCAAATTTACATCATATTCGCCTTGCAAGAAACGAAATTGCTTTTTTTTATTTTGATTTCAACTTTAACAAAAAACCGAAAATATTATGTGTACATACATATGTACATACTTACTTCTTCTTATTCGCCTTCGTTCCTTATAAAAAAAATATGAGCAAAGCTATAACCGGGTGTCCTAAGACACCTCTCTTCTTTTTGTTCTAAATGCAATCAGTGTTGCCATGTTAGCATTTTAATTGCTCGATTTAGCAACTTTTTTTGCCGTTTAGCATCCAAAATTTATAAAAAATGCTAGATCTAACTTAGCATCTTTTATTAAAAAAGTTGCTATTAGCATCTTTTTTCATTATCTTTGAATATACAATTTTAAATTTAATTGTATTGATAACGATATTACGAATTTGAAAACTTATTAAAACAAAATATTGAATCGAATGATATATCATTTGAATATTGAAATGAAATAAGAAATATATACATCGACTTCTTAATGAATTAAAAAATTGATTGCTAAATATATTATTATCAGGCATGTCACCGAGTTCAATTTCGTTCGAAAGTGGAATTGATTATGTGCGAATTTCATTTGAAATTCAAAAACTTTTTAATTAAAATTTAAAAAATATAAATCGAAACTTGTACTTTATATTCATTTTTCCATTTAAAAACTAAAGAATTTATTAATAGTATTTAATTTTTCAATAAAAAGGTAATGAAATTTGAAAAAAAATTTTGCATCTTTTTTTTTTGACTCCAGTACGTTTTAGCATCTTTTTTTTTGCAATTTAGCAACTTTACAATTTCAAATTATGGCAACACTGAATGCAATTACTGTTTGCAAATTTTCTCTATCGTGTAAATACTCTCTTTGGTTAGAATTGTGTATAATACTATTGATAAAGCATTGCATTCATTCTTTCATGAAAGAAAACAAAAGCTATTTTTTTGTTAACGGTTACATTTGAAAATTAAATTTTCAGGAGAAGATGGAATTCTGGGAATCCCCCAATTGCTAACAAAAGCAAACAATAGTTTTAGTTTTATAGCAGTCAGTACGCTGTTGTCTTTCATCACTATTGTGGAAGTTTACATTACCGCGAGTTCACTCTATTCAGCATAAAATTAAAATTTATTTGTTTTTATTATAAAAGGTTGTAGTTCTGGTGTTTTAGTTAATTCGTTATTAAAAAAAAGAATTACATTGAATACTGAAAGTGAAAGTGGAATTTAAGTTTCATGTAAGTAGATATTTGCATACAAATAATTAATTTGAACTCACAAATATTTAATATAATTTTTATTTTTAAACAAAAATTTAAAAAATACTTACATACACAATTGCTTCAATTAATAAGTTTATTTATTTAATAACAGCGGTTAATTTGACAATGAATAAGAATAAGCGGCAGAAGCAGAAATCGTCAGCTTTTGAATATTTTTCAGTTACTGTTGATGATAAATTTTTCATATGCCAAGTGACCAAAGATGGTGATGAAGAAATATGTGGTAGCAATATTAGTGCATATTGCGGAGAAGGTACTAATGCTCCGACCAGAACATCGAATTTAAAGCGACATCTACAACGTTATCACCCCATGATATTTAAAACTGTTACTGAAAAAGATAAGCAGGCGTCTGAAGTTGAACCTAAGCCAAGTTCTTCACAATGTCAAGCACCTGTAACAAAATTTTTTAAGGCTGAAAATATTACAGTGGCTATGACTGCAGAAAAATTCAAGCGCTGTATCATCGAAATGGTGTACTCAAATTCTATGCCTTTAACTTTTTTTTCTTCTGCTGCTTTTGTCTCTTTAAATGGCGAAATGGCTGGTAAATTTGGCATTTCTTTAGAAAGAAGTAATATTAGAAATATGGTACTACAGGAGGCAAAAAAGCAGAAGGATATGCTCAAAGATATTTTAGTAGGACGGTTTGTTTTTCTGAAGATGGACGGATGTACCCGTCACAGAGTTAATTACTTTGCAATTAACGCCCAGTTTATTGATGACAAGAAAAAAGTGGTCACACGTACTTTGGCAGTAAAGGACACTGAAGCGCATCATACAAGCAGTTATTTGCAAGATCTAGTTATGGACGTTCTATCGGATTTTGGTATTAACAAGCAACAAATTTTATGCATTGTGACCGATAATGCCACCAATATGGTCAGCACTGTAAATAAGCTGAATGAAGATATAGTAGCATATGTTTATGATGATAATGAAGCTTCCGAAGAAGAACTTAATGATAATTTAGACGGATTTGTGGATGCTGCTCTAAATATTTCCCAGATCCATCACATGCGTTGTGCAGTGCATACATTGCAACTCGCCATTCGTGATGGATTGGAAGATTATGATGCTAAAAGACTTATTGCAAAAGTACGGAGTGTCGTGGTTTTTTGCAGAACACCAAAACTAGATGCCATTTTGAAGCGACGTGCTGGAAAAGGGGCAATTTTAGATCAAGCTACGCGGTGGGGAAGCACTTATTTAATGATTGAACGCATCATTGAACTAAAACATATTCTTACTGATATGGCTAACCCAGCTGCAACAATAACTCATGCGCAATGGGAAGAAATAGAAAAACTTGAATGTCTTCTTCGTCATCCTTATACCGCAACCAAAAATTTTCAAGCCGTAGATTTAACTCCTAGTATGTTCTACAAAGAATGGTGTAACCTCATTTTCCGTTTTTCTAAAAGTAATTGTAAAATAGCTGATGGAATTAAGGATTCAATGATACGCAGAGAAAGCACCCTCCTAGACAATGATATCTTACTAGCGGGTATATACGTCGATCCTATGGTCCGAGTTTTACTAACCAAAGAACGTCAAATTAGAGCTAAAGATGCTTTATATGAATTAGCCATTCGAATGAAAGGTATAGAGGTGCAAAATGAAGAAGGTAATGATTATTCTTCATCAAATATAATTCCTGAGGACGTTGTTGTAGATGACTTTGAAAAATATTTAGACGAGCAGGAGCAGTTCAAACGTCGTCGTTTAAATTTAGTTGAAAGTAACGAAGACACAGAAACTCCAACAGTCTTAGCTAAATTTAAAATAGACTTTTACCAAGCATTAAAGGAGGTGGAGAAATTTGACCGTTCTTCAAATTTATCAATAAAAGATGCAATTCCAAAGTACCCAGAGATTATCCAAGATGCTGCTCTGATCGTCACGGCATTGCCACCGACACAAGTCTCCGTAGAACGATTATTTTCTGCACTCAGAATCATCAGATCCGATTTGAGAGCATCAATGAAGCCAGATATTATTGAGGCTGTCCTATTTTTAAAAACAAATGCAGAATAATTTTTTATTTTAGGTGTACTGTTTGAAGTTTCGTTATTTTATTTTAGATTTACTATTTGAAGTTTTATTATTTTCTTTGAAGTTTTATTTTATTTGAAGTTTTATTTTATTTCAAGCTTTATTTTATTTGAAGTTTTGTTATTTTGAGTTTTCGTTATTATAGTATTTTGTTTATTATTAAAAGAATTAATAAAAATAATTAAAGTATTTAAAAAATAAAATGTTAAATTGATCCATTTTTATCGGATTTGAGTTAATGATGCCAAATTGAGTAATTTTTAACGCTCGTTATAATTTTTTTTTAAATATTGACCATTTAAATTTTTTTTTACAAAAAAACAACGTAACTTCAAATGTTTATTATAATAATAATTTTCAGCACTAACGACGTATATAACAACACACATTAGAACACACGTTGTTGTTTTTGAAAGAAACTCTGACTCCAACTCCAATGCTAAATGTGTATGGACATTAGGGTGTCCCGTTGATTGAATCGCGTTAATCATTAGCAGGGGAATTTTGTGCTGATTACGAAATGTTCAACAACTTTTTTTTTTTTGGAGGGTACTTATGGACCTCTAAACGGGATTGAAGTTTAAGAGTTCGCGAAAAAAAGTTGTTTGTTTTTTACAAATTAATGCTGAATTTTTTGGTAAAATAGTGCTCATTAAAGGAAAAATTTCAAACAATCGTTAGTGCACCGATTTTGATCCATAATTGCATTTTTAATACATATTAATATTTATTCACAAAAACTCCTTTTTTCCACAAAAAAAAAGAATTTTTTTGCAAAAAATTGCATTTAATTGCAAAATATTATAGTTTGATTATATTTTATGAGAATGTTTTTAAATTTGCTTAAAACGGCAAAAAAAATCAATGAAAAATATGTTTTTGTGAAAATTCTTTTTTAAAAATGCAATTATGATTCAAAATCGGTGCACTAAAATTTGTTTGTAATTTTTCTTTTAATGACCACTATTTTACCAAACAATACAGCCATATTTTGTAAAAAACAAACAACTTTTGATTCAGCTATATTTTGTAATATTTATTTTTATGTTTTTTCGCGAAATCCCAAACTTCAATCGCGTTTAGAGGTCCATAAGTACCCTCAAAAAAAAGTTGTTGAACATTTCGCGATTCAATTATCGGTAATGTCCATATATATTTAGCATTGAAGTTGGAGTTGGAGTCGGAGTCGGAGTTGGAGTCGGAGTCGGAGTCGGAGTCGGAGTCGTACCTTAAAAATTTCGGCAGCTGGAGTCGGAGTCGGAGTCGCAACTATTTTTTCACGACTCCACAGCCCTGGTATAAATGAACAAAAAGAAAATTTAAAAACATGTTTTGACGTTATATTCCACAAACTAAGTATCATCACAATGTAACATCAACGCGTTTGAATCGATTAAAAAATCACACAACGTAATGTCCGGAATCATGTAAATGTCATTCAAAATTATTTTAACACAATTTAAGTCATTGCGATGGTTTCACACAGCACACGCTGAAATGAGAGTACGTGTACAGTTACATATGTGCATTTGTACATACATATGTATGTAAGTATTAGGGTGGCTCATCGGAGCATTTTTACTATCAATATTGAACATTATTGTACGTTGCTTAATAATATCAGTTACCTAAGAAGAACATTGGCACTCAATTTTAGTCCTCTGCCACAGGTTTAAGATTAAGAACTAATAAATATCGAATCCATCACTTAAAAATCATTTGATTGAAAGTCAAAAATTTATATTGTTTGTCTAAGTTCAAAAGTACAATGGCTAGGTTGACTTCCAGCAGCTTCTTTATATGGCAAAGAATAAAACCTTATGCCAATTTCGCGCAACATCTTGTTGGTACGACTTGAGGACATTGTGTACAGCGTTGCCACTCAAAAATTTTCTATCCGACCAAACTTGGCTCTAAAACCTACCAAAATCCTTCCGAAAAGACCAATTTTTTAATATTGAAAAACATATACATACATATGTATTTTTCATATAAAGTATAATTTTTATTTGATAAAGTTTTTTAATTATAGAATAAATAACAAAAATAACAGTAATGTAACGAAAACGATATAGTCAGCTACTTAAACTGACTTTGTCCTACCACATTTAATAAGCTTTGCTATAGTTGAATCTGGACAACACTCAACCAATAACGTTGGTAAGTAGTCCATTAGCAAAAATGGTAAATTATGTGCTATGCAAAACATAACAAGTATGATCTCGGCATTTCGATCTTTTTGACTTTGTTGTTCATTACTGCAAAATTTTTCGATTGAAAGTTGCTTTTTCTGGCTTTCGCAACTTTAAATGTGTAAAGATGTTTTTTCATGCATCTTTAGATGACCAAAGTGGCTCATTATCTGTTTTGAGCAAGCAAAGCAATACGCCTGGCCATCTTTTTCTCGGAGCAAAACGAAAGACTGTAACCATTCCTGTCTAAATTTTCTTTTTGTTGGTTGCTGTTTAATTGTTACATCGCTATAAAATATAAGTAAAATATGAAAGCATGTAATGAATGGTTCAATTAGTATAAGCAAATGTTATTACCTATTGCAACCATCTTCATTTTCAACCGAGGTGGGGTTTGTTTTTTTTTATCAACAATATAAAAAGGAATATTTTTAAATTTTTGTATATGACCATATTGTATAAAAACAAAACTTACCTATCCATTTTATAAATATGTATGTGTGTATGTACGTACTTATGTACACAAGTACATATATTAAAATAATAAATTTAAATTTTTCCAGCTTTAAAAAACCACACAAATTTTATATGATATGAAATTTGTTCTTACATATGAATACAACCATTTAAGTTTTTATACATATGTATGTATGTACATAAGTATGTACAAAAAGCAAATTGTACGAAAAGAAATAAAAAGCCGTTATAATTCGTTTGCTTACACCTATAGATCACACAAGAAAAAAATAACAACAAAATTTCTTTTGTTCTTGTTGCTGTTATGCTCACCGCATTTTTTATAAATTTTTAAAAAGAAATCTTTGACATTTGCTTTTCATGCTTAGAAGTAAATAGGGTTGCCGGCAGCTTAAAATTTTTGAGGTGACCAGTGTTCGTAGTTTGCTAAAATGTATAGAGTTGAATTTTCTCAAAAAGACCAAAATAAGGTTTAGCCGACCCGCCGACCAAACGAATAATGTCCGACCAAATTTGGTCGGAAAAGACCAACAATGGCAACGCTGGTTGTGTATGAGATTGTAAATTGTGTTCGATCGTTTATGAAGTTGTGTCTCTTATGCAGTACATAATATGTACTATGTACTATGTACATAATATGTACATACATACGAAAGATTAAAATAAATTTTATTTTTTGTTAAAAAACGTAGCGCAAGAAGTTTTTATTTGAGTTTAAAATGAAGATGCGGGATTTTATTGGATTTTTTTTAATTTTACCGGAATTTTGGAACTATAAAAACGAAAACTAGAAATAAAAGCTAAAAATTATAAAATAAAATCTTCAATAAATTGTCAAACAAATTTAAAAAAGAAAAAAGAATTAATATCCAATGTCATCGTTGCTCAAAACAATTTTATTTTAAATGAAGTTGTGCTGTGTTGACGTACACAGTGTTGTATAGTTTTCAGCCAAAGCACACAACTTTGTAAACTGCAAATCACCGAAGATTATAAAAGCGTGTTGAGCGCTGACCTGGATATAAGCACATATACGAGTACATACATACATATATATTGGAATTTTTATTTTGTGGCATTCCACATATGTATGTAATTTTCAGAAATTGCTGTAAAGCGACCATTTGATAACCCGGATTTGGTTACTTCCGACTCTGAGATTCAGTTGTCATTTGCCACGGATACTAAGCCTCTAAATAACACAAGTCCACTGCTAGTAGGTGCCGTTCTTGAGAGATGTTGTGGGGGCTCATGACGCTAATACACAACCGACAACTATAATTAAAACGCAGAAGAATTCGAGGTGCCCTATCTATGGCAAAAATCATACTCTGCGTTTTTGTTATAAGTTCCCCGACATAAGTCGCGCTCGAGACTGCGGATGGTGGCTCCACAACGACTTTTCTCTCGTTGCCTATCTAGTGGTCATATGGGAGGAGACTGTAAAAGTCTTGCCAAAGTATTTGTGGCGGTTGTTAAATGTCTTGGGATAATTCCATTTTTCCTACATTGTAGGAGATATACAAGCTTTTGAGTTTGCTTCGCTAATCTATTTATTTCTTTAGTGTAGTGTAAACTATTAAACCATATTTTTCTTTTATAAAAATAATGTTTTAAATCTACACATTTCTCTTGCCAGCTTCAAACTGGTTCCATAGTCTATGGTTGGCCTCACTGTGTTCCCATGCAAAGGCATCATGGTTGGAGCCGGGATGCCATGCGTCGACAAACCTGATAAAATCTAAGAAAACACAAAATGCATTTACATACATTCATAAATATGAAAATATTTAAAACAAATGGAAGTAAGAGTGTACAATTTCATTTATCACCATTTCATTTAAACTGTGGTATCCTTTCCTGCTAAAATATAGAGTACTTAGCTTGGCGCCAGGGGACTTAATCCGTATATGTGTCCCATCCACACAACCAATTATACCCGGAAAACCAGTTGGGTCAAAAAAACTTCGTTATTTCGTCATAATTTCGCGCTCTTCCTCTGCAGTAGGCATTGCTATCCATTTGGGGCAAATTCATTTCTCAAATAGTGGAAAATGCTCAGCAATGATCCGGCCGACGATTGCTCTTGCTGTTGACGAAATGAATTCGTTTCCCAACGTTCGTTGGTAACTACCAGAAGCCAAAAAACTTAAAAATGTCAAATTTTCCACTGCTAAATGCTTAAGCTTACAGTACACGGCATGTCAAAATCCACATTCGCATGTGGCTCTGACGTAATTTTGACGTCACCATGAAGCTAAATTGGCAACATGTCGTGTACTTCCACTTTTTGTGACACTCACATGCAGCACACATTGATATGTGTGCCACATGTTCCTTTGTAGAGACATGCAAACATGCGTATTTTTGCCATGTCGTGTACTAGCTTGGTACATTTGAATTTTGACATTTGTAATATTTTTACATGCGCATGTAGCAGTCCCAAACATGTGGCAGCAAACATTTTTGACACAACATTTTTCAATAGTATGTAGCCAATGGCACTCTTGCCAATGTTGATTTTCTCCAACAAAATGTGGTAGGAATTTAATGACGAAAAAATTTTTTTATTATTATTAATCACACGATGACTGAGATTCATGATAATTTTTTGGGTTTGCGTGCGGGGTAGAGATAAAAGAAGGGTAGAAAAATTATCATATTTTCTCTTTTCTATGCAATTATTTGTATTTATCTTTGATTTGGGGTTTTTCTTTTATTAATTAATATCTTAATTAACAGCTTAATTAGTTTGAGTTTTTGTTATTATTTCTCGTTCTTGTTCTAAACCATGCAAAAGATACTTTCAAAGCTAAGATGTAAAAATTCATGTATAAATAGTAAATTTATTCAATAATTAATAAAACAACTGTGATCGCCAATTGTTGCGTTGTTTTTGTGTCAGTGCAGTATTATTTAATTTTTTTCACCATTTTAGTGTTCATGGGAATTATTTCACGATAAAAGTGAATTTATTTTACTTTTTATCAGATGTTGTTTTATTTCTTCTTTCTCTTCGACATTTTATAAATTTGACTTCACACAAAATGTTAAAAATTAAACAAGTGCCATAAACATATGACTGTTGTACATGTTAATATGAAAAATGTGTACATATGTTACATGCTGTGTACTGACAATACATATGTAGCCAATCAAAAGTTCACACATATGCTGCCATTGCAAATGTTTACGCTTCGGCTACATTTGTCACATATAAATTTTGGGACAAAACAACATTTCATGTACTACCAAAATTTTGAAGCATGTATACACTTCTGCATGTTTAGTAAATGTAAACAAAATGCTGCAAATTCTCGTGACGTCAGAGCCACATGCGAATGTGGCTTTTTACATGCCGTGTACTGTAGGCTTTACATGTTAAAGATGATTTATTTCAAATATACGTATATTAAAATATTATAATATTCTTCAGTTTATTAATTTTTGGTGTTTTATTTCATTTGTAGTTAAAAATTTTATTATGAAATGGGTAGTTTTGATAAAATTTAATTAATCATGACCTTAAGAAAGATCAAATAATAAGTTACTTCAAACAACTTAAATTTATGAAACAACTGGATTTTTAGCAAACGATCAACTTTTATAATCTTAAGAAAAAAGGAAACAACTTAAGCGATTCAAGTTTTAGGCAACTCACACGCACGAGTTCTTCTTGACTTGACTGGCTACTTCTATTCTATTTATTCTTATCTTCTTGTTCACCATATTTCACCAAGAGTAAGACCAAGTTGTTCTATTAGAGGTGAAATGCCACTGTTTACATACAGGGTTACAAAAGGTCGTTTTATAAAAATAAAGTCGCACATCCATTTTTAACGTTTTTTTTTTATTAATAAAAAGCATAACAAAAAAAAATCAATTGAAACAAAACAAAAAGCTTATTGCAGAATCCATTTTTATCATATTTTTTAACATATGCAGATGCATTATATATGCTTCTATACATATTCTCACGTATACTGAACAAATTTACTTAAGTTTTAGTCAATTTGGCTGTCGTATGCTGCCAAAGTCAAATGAGTGGGATTTCTGCTAAGAAAAATTAAGTTAGGTTAAGATGTTTTTTACAAAATTTAAAAATCTTTAAGTAAAGCGCAGTGAGCTTTTTACTTTAATTGCATTCGTTTGATCTTGGTACATTATTTCTTATTTTTTTTTAGGTGAATATATTTGTACTTCAACAAATTTAAATTCTATAATATAACTAAGGAATACATACATAAATAATGTTTTTTTTGAAATTTCATTTCTATATTTAAAAATAAGTTCATTACAGGGAATACAGTATTCTATATCTTTATCTATTAAATTTAAGGCTGACAGCATACTGTTGCATGTTTTTACTTTTAATTTATTAGTTAATTTATATTTAAGTAAAGCTAATTTCGAAAAAATTCTTTCTGCACAAGCACTGCTGTGAGGTAGAGTTAATACATGTACGGCTAGTTTGTACAAATTAGGAAACATTGGGTCGTCTAACGAATTCTTTAAATTAACAATTTTATGCCAAAATTGTATACATGACAAGCGTGGTGAAATAAGTTTAACAGGTGGTCTCGTAACGGCAGCTCATTATTTTTTGCTAAGATAATTTTGTGGATATCAAACGTCAAAATGGTGTAATTTTTTGACAAGCATTATCCACTTTTTTGTTATACATATACTTATTTCACCATGATGATAATAAAAGTGTTGCCAAATGAACAATAATCTGCGAATTGCTTTTAAATTTTGACGATTTTTTTTATAAAAATAATAAAAACATTTTTTAATTTACTGCAAATTAAATGCTTGTTGTGAGAAACTACAAAAGAGGGTAAAAAGTTGCAACAAAATTAAAAAAGTCGCAAAAGTCGGTGATAAAAAAAAAGTCTCACAAAAAGTCTTAGACCGCCGAAAAAGGGTCAAATTGCGACTTTAGTCGGGTGAACGGTAACGCTGTTTACATACATAGTGTGTAAAACGTTGATCGTCAAATTAGCCCCTAGGGGCCGAGCAACATTCGTCATTTACACATACACAACTCGAACCAAACAGAAGAGACAAACTAAAATACGAAACATAATCAGTTGTATGATAGCAGTCAATGAATAAGGTTCTTTGTCGCTTTTTTTTAGAATTTGCAACAACAAAACACAAGCAAAAGAGGGAAAGAAAATATTTATTTATTTTTTAGTCTCTTTATTTGTTATTCACAATACACTCTGAATATTTTAATTTTTCAGCATGTGGAATGTTGAGTGGGAAGAAGCTTTTTTGTATATATATTTTTTAATGTAAATTTTTTTTTTAATTATGTAAATTCATTCATTCTTTCGTCCATAAACACGCTAAACCAATCCGCACACAAACTTTTAATATGATGTTAGGCTACAGTAAAAAATAAATGTAACTAGCAATTTCTACAACTGTAAAATCACCAATACATTGATATTTCCTTCATGTTCTCTTTGTGAAAATCGATGGTGTAAAAGCGTAAAAATTTTCAATTCGTGTTCTATTTTAAACTGGCAAAGCACCTGACATCAGCTGTCTTGCAAGTCAATTGCTTGTGGCGCCAAGAACAAGTGATTGTAATTTGGCAAATTTAAATTAAAACAATTTTATTTATGTTTTAAATTTTATTTATTTGTTACGGGTTCTAAATATATATTTAGTTGGTAGCCATACCAACTCATCAGTAGATGTTTTACCCTTTATGTTTAAAAAATTTTAAAGCTCATCTATTTATACAAAAACTCACAAGCATATTTTTGTGAATTACAAAGCATAAAAATAGCCTTTAAAAACTTTTCAAACATACACAACAAATAATTTTCCGCAATGAATGTGTTTACTTTTCTACACCTATAAAATAAGACAACCGCTGGTTGCTGTAATGTTTTAATTCTTATGGAAATGAAACACAAGCGCATTGATCATGAATTAATGATAACTTTATTTAAATTTATTTGACTTAAATACTAATTATGAAAATTAATCTTAGCCTTTCTAACTTATGCTAATCATACAATTATTGCTTCTTTCTCTTTCAATACCATGAAGGATCGTATTCACATTTCCATTTGACCAATCATAATAATTTGTATTTTGAATTGCACTCAAAAGAAAATGTGTCACTCAAATAGTTATTAGTAAGCAATTTAGCAATGCACTATGCATACAGCGAAAGAACTGTTATTGATACTTTATTAATGGTTCTGCTGCATTCATAGTACAAGCAATATTTATTTTTATCTTCTTGTTTGCTGCTTTTAATTCTTATTTTCTATATATTTTAAAAATTTTATCTTCATTTGATAGCGCTAATTGTTTTATATTTTCTTTATTCATTTTAGATATCAGTTTCCTCAGTATCGAATCTAGTTTGGCTGATTTATCGCTGAATCTTGCATGCTCATTATATTCAATTTCTTCATATGTATTTTTGGAGCGCGATTTCTTCATAGTCGAAACTGGTTTCGCAGAATTATCATCACGTCCTATGTGCACAATATTATTTTCTATTCTTTTATATTCTCAATTTCATTAAATTTCAATCTCTTCATGTTTTTAATATCATTAATGGAGGTGCATTCCCATATTTGAAGTTGATCAGACTTCTGAGAATTACATTTTTCCATGTTATTTTCATGTATGTACGTTTTATTTTCATGATTATTTTTCTCATTATTCTCTGCCTCATTGTTTTTATTTGCCTCTTTATTCTTGTTGTTATTAATATTTTCTTTTCTTTTTCATCGTTTTCTTGTGCTATCATTTGTTTTAGTATGTCAGAGTTAATTTCTATCCTAGAAAGTGCGTCAGCGTTAGAATTCATTTTTCCTTTTTTATAAGCGATTGTAAAATCATAATCACTTAAATCTAGTCTAATTCTTGTCATTTTAGATGAGGGGTTTTTATGTGAAAATAGCGAAATTAAAGGTCTATGGTCTCTTACTACTATGAATTTTCTACCATATAAATACGGTCTAAAAAAGTTAATACTCCAATGAATTGCTAAAAGTTCTTTTTCACTCACCGGTTTGTTTATATCATGTTTTTGTAGTGATTTACTGGCATATGGTATGGGTAAATCTTGTCCTATTTCTCCTTGGGATAAAATTGCTCCTAATGCGTAATTTGATGCATCTGTGGTTAAAATAAAATGTTTATCAAAATTTGGATATTGGGTGGATTCATTAATTTTTCTTTCAATTCCTCAAAAGCATTCTGGCATTTTTCCGTCCATATAAATTTTGTTGATTTCTTTAAGAGTAAGTTTAAGTCTCTTGCAATGTCCGCGAACACCGTTTACACCGTTCTTTGTTATTAAATGTCCTAAGTAAACTACTTCTGGTTTTAGAAAACAACATTTCTTTGGAACAAGTTTTAGATTATATTGTTGTAATCTATCGAGAACTCTTACCAAATTTTGGTTGTGGTGATTTAAACTACAACCGTATACAATTATATCATCTACATAGAGAAATGCTTCAGATTCTAGTCCGGATAATGCTATTGTAAGCATGTTTAGTAAATGTAAACAAAATGCTGCAAATTCTCGTGACGTCAGAGCCACATGCGAATGTGGCTTTTTACATGCCGTGTACTGTAGGCTTTACATGTTAAAGATGATTTATTTCAAATATACGTATATTAAAATATTATAATATTCTTCAGTTTATTAATTTTTGGTGTTTTATTTCATTTGTAGTTAAAAATTTTATTATGAAATGGGTAGTTTTGATAAAATTTAATTAATCATGACCTTAAGAAAGATCAAATAATAAGTTACTTCAAACAACTTAAATTTATGAAACAACTGGATTTTTAGAAAACGATCAACTTTTATAATCTTAAGAAAAAAGGAAACAACTTAAGCGATTCAAGTTTTAGGCAACTCACACGCACGAGTTCTTCTTGACTTGACTGGCTACTTCTATTCTATTTATTCTTATCTTCTTGTTCACCATATTTCACCAAGAGTAAGACCAAGTTGTTCTATTAGAGGTGAAATGCCACTGTTTACATACAGGGTTACAAAAGGTCGTTTTATAAAAATAAAGTCGCACATCCATTTTTAACGTTTTTTTTTTATTAATAAAAAGCATAACAAAAAAAAATCAATTGAAACAAAACAAAAAGCTTATTGCAGAATCCATTTTTATCATATTTTTTAACATATGCAGATGCATTATATATGCTTCTATACATATTCTCACGTATACTGAACAAATTTACTTAAGTTTTAGTCAATTTGGCTGTCGTATGCTGCCAAAGTCAAATGAGTGGGATTTCTGCTAAGAAAAATTAAGTTAGGTTAAGATGTTTTTTACAAAATTTAAAAATCTTTAAGTAAAGCGCAGTGAGCTTTTTACTTTAATTGCATTCGTTTGATCTTGGTACATTATTTCTTATTTTTTTTTAGGTGAATATATTTGTACTTCAACAAATTTAAATTCTATAATATAACTAAGGAATACATACATAAATAATGTTTTTTTTGAAATTTCATTTCTATATTTAAAAATAAGTTCATTACAGGGAATACAGTATTCTATATCTTTATCTATTAAATTTAAGGCTGACAGCATACTGTTGCATGTTTTTACTTTTAATTTATTAGTTAATTTATATTTAAGTAAAGCTAATTTCGAAAAAATTCTTTCTGCACAAGCACTGCTGTGAGGTAGAGTTAATACATGTACGGCTAGTTTGTACAAATTAGGAAACATTGGGTCGTCTAACGAATTCTTTAAATTAACAATTTTATGCCAAAATTGTATACATGACAAGCGTGGTGAAATAAGTTTAACAGGTGGTCTCGTAACGGCAGCTCATTATTTTTTGCTAAGATAATTTTGTGGATATCAAACGTCAAAATGGTGTAATTTTTTGACAAGCATTATCCACTTTTTTGTTATACATATACTTATTTCACCATGATGATAATAAAAGTGTTGCCAAATGAACAATAATCTGCGAATTGCTTTTAAATTTTGACGATTTTTTTTATAAAAATAATAAAAACATTTTTTAATTTACTGCAAATTAAATGCTTGTTGTGAGAAACTACAAAAGAGGGTAAAAAGTTGCAACAAAATTAAAAAAGTCGCAAAAGTCGGTGATAAAAAAAAAGTCTCACAAAAAGTCTTAGACCGCCGAAAAAGGGTCAAATTGCGACTTTAGTCGGGTGAACGGTAACGCTGTTTACATACATAGTGTGTAAAACGTTGATCGTCAAATTAGCCCCTAGGGGCCGAGCAACATTCGTCATTTACACATACACAACTCGAACCAAACAGAAGAGACAAACTAAAATACGAAACATAATCAGTTGTATGATAGCAGTCAATGAATAAGGTTCTTTGTCGCTTTTTTTTAGAATTTGCAACAACAAAACACAAGCAAAAGAGGGAAAGAAAATATTTATTTATTTTTTAGTCTCTTTATTTGTTATTCACAATACACTCTGAATATTTTAATTTTTCAGCATGTGGAATGTTGAGTGGGAAGAAGCTTTTTTGTATATATATTTTTTAATGTAAATTTTTTTTTTAATTATGTAAATTCATTCATTCTTTCGTCCATAAACACGCTAAACCAATCCGCACACAAACTTTTAATATGATGTTAGGCTACAGTAAAAAATAAATGTAACTAGCAATTTCTACAACTGTAAAATCACCAATACATTGATATTTCCTTCATGTTCTCTTTGTGAAAATCGATGGTGTAAAAGCGTAAAAATTTTCAATTCGTGTTCTATTTTAAACTGGCAAAGCACCTGACATCAGCTGTCTTGCAAGTCAATTGCTTGTGGCGCCAAGAACAAGTGATTGTAATTTGGCAAATTTAAATTAAAACAATTTTATTTATGTTTTAAATTTTATTTATTTGTTACGGGTTCTAAATATATATTTAGTTGGTAGCCATACCAACTCATCAGTAGATGTTTTACCCTTTATGTTTAAAAAATTTTAAAGCTCATCTATTTATACAAAAACTCACAAGCATATTTTTGTGAATTACAAAGCATAAAAATAGCCTTTAAAAACTTTTCAAACATACACAACAAATAATTTTCCGCAATGAATGTGTTTACTTTTCTACACCTATAAAATAAGACAACCGCTGGTTGCTGTAATGTTTTAATTCTTATGGAAATGAAACACAAGCGCATTGATCATGAATTAATGATAACTTTATTTAAATTTATTTGACTTAAATACTAATTATGAAAATTAATCTTAGCCTTTCTAACTTATGCTAATCATACAATTATTGCTTCTTTCTCTTTCAATACCATGAAGGATCGTATTCACATTTCCATTTGACCAATCATAATAATTTGTATTTTGAATTGCACTCAAAAGAAAATGTGTCACTCAAATAGTTATTAGTAAGCAATTTAGCAATGCACTATGCATACAGCGAAAGAACTGTTATTGATACTTTATTAATGGTTCTGCTGCATTCATAGTACAAGCAATATTTATTTTTATCTTCTTGTTTGCTGCTTTTAATTCTTATTTTCTATATATTTTAAAAATTTTATCTTCATTTGATAGCGCTAATTGTTTTATATTTTCTTTATTCATTTTAGATATCAGTTTCCTCAGTATCGAATCTAGTTTGGCTGATTTATCGCTGAATCTTGCATGCTCATTATATTCAATTTCTTCATATGTATTTTTGGAGCGCGATTTCTTCATAGTCGAAACTGGTTTCGCAGAATTATCATCACGTCCTATGTGCACAATATTATTTTCTATTCTTTTATATTCTCAATTTCATTAAATTTCAATCTCTTCATGTTTTTAATATCATTAATGGAGGTGCATTCCCATATTTGAAGTTGATCAGACTTCTGAGAATTACATTTTTCCATGTTATTTTCATGTATGTACGTTTTATTTTCATGATTATTTTTCTCATTATTCTCTGCCTCATTGTTTTTATTTGCCTCTTTATTCTTGTTGTTATTAATATTTTCTTTTCTTTTTCATCGTTTTCTTGTGCTATCATTTGTTTTAGTATGTCAGAGTTAATTTCTATCCTAGAAAGTGCGTCAGCGTTAGAATTCATTTTTCCTTTTTTATAAGCGATTGTAAAATCATAATCACTTAAATCTAGTCTAATTCTTGTCATTTTAGATGAGGGGTTTTTATGTGAAAATAGCGAAATTAAAGGTCTATGGTCTCTTACTACTATGAATTTTCTACCATATAAATACGGTCTAAAAAAGTTAATACTCCAATGAATTGCTAAAAGTTCTTTTTCACTCACCGGTTTGTTTATATCATGTTTTTGTAGTGATTTACTGGCATATGGTATGGGTAAATCTTGTCCTATTTCTCCTTGGGATAAAATTGCTCCTAATGCGTAATTTGATGCATCTGTGGTTAAAATAAAATGTTTATCAAAATTTGGATATTGGGTGGATTCATTAATTTTTCTTTCAATTCCTCAAAAGCATTCTGGCATTTTTCCGTCCATATAAATTTTGTTGATTTCTTTAAGAGTAAGTTTAAGTCTCTTGCAATGTCCGCGAACACCGTTTACACCGTTCTTTGTTATTAAATGTCCTAAGTAAACTACTTCTGGTTTTAGAAAACAACATTTCTTTGGAACAAGTTTTAGATTATATTGTTGTAATCTATCGAGAACTCTTACCAAATTTTGGTTGTGGTGATTTAAACTACAACCGTATACAATTATATCATCTACATAGAGAAATGCTTCAGATTCTAGTCCGGATAATGCTATTGTAAGCATTCTTTGAAAACTGTTAGAAGAAATTTTTAGTCCGAATGGAAGTCTTTTAAATTGAAAATGTCCGTGCGGTGTGGAAAAAGCTGTTAATGGTCTGGAGTCATTATCCAAATCAATTTAATGAAAAGAGCTAGTCATATCGGGTGTATAAAACCATTTCGCTCTACCTAATTTGTCTAAAATATCCTCTGATCTAGTTAAAGAAAATTTATCATTGATAATTTTATCTTTAAGTTTTCTAAAGTCTACAACAAGTCTCCATTTCTCTTTGTCTTTGTACCAAAAGGAGTGGAGCATTATATGGGCTAACTGATGGTTCTATTATTTCGTCATTAAGCATTTTCTGTACTTGTTCATTTATTATGTCAGTATGTGAGTGTGGTAATCTATAATTTTTTATGTAAACAGGGTTATTGTCCGAAGTTGAAATTTTCTGTTTGTAAAAATTGTTGACGCTTAATTTTTCGTTTTCTATATGAAACACGTTTTGAAATTTTTTTTATTATTTCGTCATTACGGTCTAATTGCAATTCTTTTAGTATTTTATTATATCGGTCATTGGTGTTTATATTTTTGTAATTTAATATGTCATAGTTTTTCAGTCGTTCAGTTTGGAGTTTAATTCCCTGTAAAGTAATTTCTTCGTTCGTTGTGTTTAAAAGTTTTAAATGTGTCATGCCGCTTTTTGGAGCTATTGAATTACCTAAAAATACACTTTTTTATTTCATTATTAAGAATTACACAGTCTTCTGTTAAATTTAGTTTTATTGCTTGTATGATTTCTGTTCTTGGAGGTATTTTTATTTGTAGTGACGTAGATGTTTTTGTGTTAATTGGAAGAGTAGTAGTAATATTATTGGAAATTTTGATTTTACTAACTGAAAAGAATGTTTGCATTTTTAAATTTTGTTATTCTTCTATTTTTTGTGTATATGTTTATATATAATTTGGATAAATATATACAATTATATGTGTATAATATATAAAATATTTTTTTTATATAGTTTTACAGTTGTAGAGATATTTATACTATAGTTACAAAATTGTTCTTAGGTTTATTTTATTATTTAAATATGAGAATTTTTTTTAAAGAATATTTAAATATACATAACTTTTATAAGATAAAGAAATAATAACAGTAATTAAAATTATATGTACTTATGTATGTATTATTATATTTTAATAGTATTCAAGGGATTTCATTTCAATCTTCATTTTTTTGATTAAATTGTCATTTATTTTTATATATTCAATTACAGTGCACTCACGATAATATTAACACCCTAATAAATGAACACCCCAAAATATGAACACTTTTTCCCTGCCATTGACTACTCCAAAATATGAACTTTGTATAAAAGCTTTAAAATATGAACATTTATTTTTTTTATTTTTTAACAAATTTCTGTTACATAATATGTATAAGAATTACGGGAAATCCCGAGTTATTAACATTTAAATGCCAAGTGTCAATAGTCAAACAGACAAATGTACTTTTTAGTTAGTTTTTACACGTACGCAGAAGCAAACGCATGTTTGGTTTTTAAGTGTTTATTAAAAGTGAATTATTTGTAAAAAATGCATACAAAAAAACAAATTTTTAACTTTAAAGGAAAAATATGAAATTTTGGAGAACTTACAAAAAGGTGCAAGTGCTACTAATTTAGCGAAGAAATATGGAGTGACAAAGTCCACAGTAACTGGAATAAAAAAAAAATAAAAATTCAATTTCAAAATGTGTCAATAATACATTCATTGGACCCGGAAAAAGGAAAACTATGCGACCGTCGGAGTACCCAAAAATGGAAAAATCATTGTATAAATGGTTTATGCATATGAGGGATAAAAAATTCCCCGTCAGTGGAATAATGTTGAAGGAAAAGGCTAAGGAGCTTCATTATAATATTAAGGAAAATAACTCTGACTTTAACGCGAGTGACGGATGGCTTCAGAATTTCAAAAAGAGATTCGGCGTAAGATTGCTCCAGATTTCTGGGGAAAAACTTTCTTCTCAACCCCAGTTAGTTGAACCATTTAAAGTGGCACTTAAATCTAAGATTCAAGAGCTTGGATTAAGCAATGATCAACTTTATAACGCCGATGAATCGGGTTTATTTTGGAAAATTTTGCCAACCAAAACATACGTGTCGTCGCAGGAAAAATCGGCCCCAGGTACAAAGACTGAAAAGCAAAGAATTACTTTCCTCTGCTGTGCAAATGCTACGGGATCTCATCAGCTCAAACTTCTTGTGGTGGGAAAGTCAAAAAAACCCCGTTGTTTCAAGAATTTTAATTGCCCTGTTCACTATTGTCATTCTAAATCAGCGTGGATGACTGGTAACATTTTTAAAGACTGGTTTCATCGCTCATTTGTTCCAGAGGTAAACGTTTTTATACATACATATTGACATTAATCAACACATTTTCATTTTATAAAATTTCTTACGTAATTTAGGTTGAACAATTTTTAACCAAAAAAGGGTTGCCAGTGAAAGCTATTCTTTTAATAGATAATGCCCCATCTCACCCACCCGAGGACGAATTGAAATCTGAAAACGGCTCCATTTTTGTGATGTTTATGCCTCCGAACGTGACGCCACTCATCCAGCCCATGGACCAAAATGCTATAAGAATCACAAAGCTCCATTACAGAAATAGCCTTTTGGCTTCCATTGTTGCTAAGGGGGGTGGTTTGATAGAAACCATGAAACAAACAACACTAAAAGAAGCTATCATTATTTTGGAATCAGCTTGGAGAAAAGTGGGTTCAGCTGTATTGTCCAAATGCTGGAACAACATTTTAAATATGGTAGTAGCTCAAGATGATCCCGAAGATGAAATTCCTCTAAGTGTCGTTAGAGAAAATTTGCTAATTAATTTACGCGAACTGGAAGAAAGCGCCGCCAATGTTTTATGTGCCTTATTACCTGAGGTTTGTAATCTCTGAAATGTACTTAAAATTGCGTGTTATTCCATATTTTTTCATAGGTTGAATATACGGCCTCGAACGTTAAAGAATGGAATGAAGATGCTATTGAATGTGAAGATAATGCAGTAGAAGATATATCCGATGAAGATGATTGTGTGGAGGAACCAAAGAGGACAATTAAACCCGGAGAGGCTGTCGACATTTTTAATAAGGCGTTGGATTGGGCTGAAGGTGAAATGGTTGAACAGCGAGTTTTAAATGTTTTGAGAGACTTACGTGAAAAGGCAGTTTTAAAAGTTCTCGAGCAAAAGAAACAGCAAAAAAAGATAACTGACTTCTTTGAACATTAACTTTACATTTATATGAATATGTATAAAAATAAGTGGTATATTTATGTTTGTTCCAAACAAACTTAATGAAAAAGTTCCTTTTATGTTTTAAAATAAAACAAAACTTAAAATATTTAAATTAAACTTTCATTTTGCAGGAAAAAACTTTAGGTTGTATGTAAATGAGTTGGTTGTATTAAAATTTTATGCCATTTGTAAATATGAACAATCCCAAAAATTTGAACTGCCCTTGTTTTAATTAGTTCATATTATCGCGAGTGCACTGTAATTAATTTGTAAGTAAAATTAACGTATGTATTTAGTTCATTTATTTATGATTATATTTCTTTTGTAGTCTTTTAAGGATCGTATTCACATTTCCATTTGACCAATCATAATAAGTTGTATTTTGAATTGCACTCAAATGAAAATGTGTCACTCAAATAGTTATTAGTAAGCAATTTAGCAATGCACTATGCATACAGCGAAAGAACTGTTATTGATACTTTATTAATGGTTCTGCTGCATTCATAGTACAAGCAATATGAGTTAGTGAGATACACTACATTGCCATTAAAAGTATTTATAAGGCAAAAAATGAAAAGTAAATCTGTCCTTTACAAAATTTTACATTTATTTGAGCATGTACTCAAGTATTTTTAATGGCTACCAGGGGGTAGATTCTGGTTCTGCGATAACGTGAAATGTAAAAAAATGTTTCATATTCGTTTTCATTACAACTTTACGTAATATCTTTTCGCAGTTGCACAAAATGCGATTCCCGTTTATATTATGAAAAAGCGTTTCATTCCATCTGTTGCAGTGTAACTTTATATCCATGTTATTCAACTTGAAATGTCAGACACAGAGAACGAAGTTGTACTACTTCGATGCGGTGCAAGGCCGCATGCAAATATATATTTGCTTTTGCGGCTTTTACAGCATGCATATATTCTTCATTGAAATTTTGAAAATTTAATAAAAATTAGAAAATATTAAGTAAACAAATTAGCGGTGGTGAAGAAATTGTATGAATTACATAAGTAGGCAATTTTATTAATAGTCTATCATTACAGATACTGAGTTAATCCTACAACTTGAATAAGGAATAAATATATATATATATTTGTATATATATATATGTATGTATAATCGGAGATATTATTTAATGTCTTATTGACAAAAAAATATAATCGAAAAATAGTGTATAATCACACTTTTATACTATAATTTCAAATGGTAAAAACTCTGAAAATGAAAGTCGATAGTTTAAAAATATCGAAAATATAGATATATCTATATACATATGTACCTATAGGTATAAATATCGGTATCGATAATATTTAAAATACAGTTTTGAACCAGTACTTTAGTTTAATTCTATTTATTTACTTTTTATTTTTTTTTTTTTGATAAAATGATATGTTTTCAAATTACATACTCGTATGTATGTATGTATGTTGCGAAGAGCAACAAATTTTTAAACGGGATGAATTCTAGATGTTTTAAAAATGTTTTATTTAAACTTTATCTTGTGCCCTCTGAAGACGATAAAAAACACATCAACGTTCTAAGTGTGTGCGTGCAGTGGTGATTTTTCGGGTACACGTATACGTTGTCGGCTCTGATTGATGAAAACCATAATCTTGTGATATATTACTTTGATAGTCTCCAATTGTGATTGACAAAGAAAATGTCAGTTGTTTTGTATCGAAGTAAAAAGATGGCAGCACACGCATACTTGTTAATTTTATGCTCTGGTATTTTTGTGTATAAACAGTGTCAAAGGCATGTATTTTTTTGTTTTTTGACAAAATTGCACAAGACCCGCGGTTGCAGGTAGTAATTTAAATAAAGTAATAACAACGAATTGCCTGAATAATTATAATTAGTTAAAATTTTCCTACTTAAGTACAAACATTCAATCGATAGTAAAATCAGAAATATCAATAGCAGAAAAAATAGCACTAACTCGAATACAATTTTTTTTTAATTATTTCTATTTATTGATACATTTTCCATAACATATGCTAATTGCTTTCTAGTTTTGGCCTGAGTTTATTTAAATGTGTTAGATATTCAATTTTATGCGTTTCCGAAATTTACTGCAAAATAAGTTTTTCTTACTTTTCGATTTTCTATCGCCTTATGTATTTTTTAAGCAGCCGGCTCCAAAATAAGTTTAAGCCGCCTCTTAGTAAATTTTTTTTAAGCCGACACCAACTTTCTCTCTGCTTGGGTCTGTACAATTGTCAAACAACAAAAATAAGTTACGTTGTACATTGGGATAAATGTATAAAAGTTGAAAATGTATGCATTATTTTTTTTATATGCAGTAACAAATCTGTAAATACATACATAAACATACATATGTACATATGTATGTATGTATGTACATACGCATGTATACATATGTAAATCAATTATTCAAATGATTTTTTTTTATTTTTGAACTCTATACATACATAAGTATGTACATATCTATGTACATACTTACATACATATTTATCGTTTGCAATATCGACATTTATGTTCTAAAAATTAATAAAAATTCTTTTTGATTTATGCTTGTGCGCATGCCTTTTGCTGCTTTTACCATTTTCGCTGACAAATTTTGAGTGAAAAAAAACGCGTCATATGAAAATGTTTTGACATTTGTTTTCGCAGTTACATAAAACGAGAATCAGTTTTGCTGTGAAACTGAGAAAAAAATTGTTTCATTCCATTTGTTTCTCTCATTGTGAAAAGATTTTAATTTGTTTTAATTTCTTCACAGAACGGGAATCAGAAACAAAATGTAAACTAGAAAACTGTTTACATTTCACGTTATCGCAGAACCAGAATCTACCCCCAGCGGTTGTCTAATTGTATAGGATAGCTATCTTGTCGTGATGGAATAAAATTTACTCTTGCCCGACAAATTTTAACGTTGTAGTGTTTTTCTTTCGCCCGGCTATCCCGTTCATATAAAAAGCAACAGAATTTAGTATACCCACTTTGCAATTGCTACAACTTTCAAATAAGCACATACATATATTCCATGAGTAATGTGTATATTTACAGTGTTATTCATAAAAAATTCTTATTGTAGAGATAATGTACACATTAGTTAATAATCAGTTTTTGTGTTATTACCCGGTAATAATAAACATTATTCACAAACGTTTAATAAAGCCAAATTAACTATTGTGTGATTTTTTCAGTTTTGTGATTCTGTGTTAGCAACATTGTTTCATTCCAATTGTCAAGTTATAATTAGTGTTGTGTACAATAACATACTCGATAAGCAAGTAGTCTCTAATGGTTTGAAAATGTGAAAAAAATGTCATATAAATTTTATTTAAACAAGTTAGAGTAATAGAGTATTGCTTATAATATTTTAAAAGATATTAAAATTTTTTAATATGTGTTGTATTGATATTGCTAGCAATGTGTTTTCATAAGTTATTACAAAAGTATTCAAATACCGAGTTCGTTGCAATTGATTACACACCACTAATATGTTTGCTTTATTTATTTGGAAATGTTTTAAAATTGTTGTGGTTGAAATGTGACAAATTATGCACAAAATCATGAAAAAAAGATTTAATAATATTAATATTTCAAAGAGCAGGAAGAATTTAAGTTATGTACGCATGTGAACAAATATGCATGTACATGCATATAAGTACATACAGACACATTTGTGTACATACATACGTAAACATACATACATATGTATGTATGTATGTATGTACATATTCACATACATTCATTATGTATTTCTTCCTGAATTTTCTTATTTTACGTACATACATACATACATATATATGTATGTAAACATTGCAGAAGGACTGGAAGAATCGGGAGAGTTGAATTACATTATCTGCAAAATATTTAATTTAATAAAAAAATTATAGTTTTATGTACTTATATATATTTTGTATATTACTAACGAATGTCGAAATTATGTTTATTACAATCATTACTTTATTCGAATCTTTTTTTTATTTTTCATACTTTTTGATGTAAATAGTGATTTTTTTACTTTAAAAAATGCAAATGTCAACTTATTAAACGGCTAAAGTAGCTCGATGCCTACAATAAAGTTTTCGAGTTTATTAGCGTGTAATAACCGCGTCATAGTGCTATTAAACGTTTGTGAATACTACTTTAGCGCATTTTGCTTATTAGCCTCTAATAAAACGTTTGTGAATAACACTGTTAATATTTTCAAGTATCATCGTCATGTTATGATAGCGCTCTTGCATATTTCTTGGATGCGCGAGTGGGACCGATGGAAATTTGTTGCCATTGTGAAGCAAAACAGCTTTTAAACTTGTCTTGGATGAATCAATAAAAAGCCGCCATTCCTATGACTTATCACTGAAACACAGTTCTCCCAAAAGTCTATCAGAATTATTACAAAATACCAAATCGTCGTCTTTGGTGAAATAGCTCAAAAATGCTTGTTCGCTATTTCGAAAGTAAGAGACTTTCACGTCTTAATGCACCAAGTTCCATTGTTTAAATTTGGATGCAAGAAGCTCAGACTTTATTTTTGAAGGTCCTAAGCTACGAGTTATTCAGATCAACTTGATTCGGAAAATAAGATTTGCTCGTTGGTCTTTCAAATGAATGCGTAGAAGCAGCCATGGTGACGTAACTGGATTCAGTCCTTGCAGAAAGACTATCTTCTTCTTTATTTGTAGGAGGCAATGGAAGTAAATAATTACTTGTAAGAGGAACTGGTCGTTTGACAGATGAAATATTTTTTCGTAAAACCACGTGTTTTAGTCATTAAAAAGTAGCAATCAGTTTCATGATATTGTGGTACACTCCAAATTGGTGCTTCATAATTGGCAAAGAGTTATAACTTTCTTTTAAGCAACCTCTTAACTTCCTTGAACAGCTATTACAACATATTTTCGGTAGCCAATATTTATCTCTTTCATCGATAGGAAATCCCAAGTATAGCTGATAAGCATCTTTAATCTGGGAAGTTACTGTTTGCTGTTGAGAACTTAAAGTTATATTGTCACTTACATAGCAAAATAAGTTTGCAGAATTCTTACAAGTCCTTGATATGTTGAATCTGAAACAAAATTTGATATA
This sequence comes from Lypha dubia, assembly GCA_947311025.1. Taxonomy (NCBI): domain Eukaryota; kingdom Metazoa; phylum Arthropoda; class Insecta; order Diptera; family Tachinidae; genus Lypha; species Lypha dubia. The sequence goes on from OX371260.1 coordinate 106,457,473, forward strand.
AAACTAATATTTCGTTTCTTCATTACAATACTTTAAATTACAGTACTAACCAAAAATGTTTGTATAAAATGATCAGTGACCACTTTTTGGTTGATGGTTTTATATTAGATGCAATTTCATTTTTTTTTTTTTTATTTTACAGCGGACAACACTTGACCTTTTGGTTTCAGAAGCAATTGTGTTAGACACTTTATCAAGAAATAAACTGACTTTATAACAAAAAATACTTTATTACAGTATTTGCTGTTTAGCTGCATTTACTTACATGTATTTTTTACCTATCTTACAAAACACCCTTGTCCTTTATTTCCATTACCTGCCTGCTAAGCTAACGCAATCATATCGCAATATGTAAGGTTGACTGTACACATTTTCGTTCAAAATTGTGTACCTGGGCTAAATTGAGAATAAAATCGGCATTTCTTAATTCATTTTCAGGATTTATACCTTATTTTATTCTTGAGGTATTTAGCTCCCAGAAATATGTGCAAAATATAAAATATTTGCTTTTTGTTTTTTTATTGCATTTCTAAACTGAAAAACAAACGAACTTTGTAAAAAAAAAAAAAAGTTTCCCCTCCTAAATTTTTGAATAATTCCGAAACGATAAAATATAGAAAAAACTATTGTGAACTAAACTAAATATAATTTAGTTACGCATCTTTTGGTGTTTTGTTTATGAAAATCGGATGAGTCGTTCTCGAGTTAGCACATCAAAATCCATAAAGTCCACCTAGTTTTATTTAAAGGAGGATTTTGCTGCTGAGCAGTGTAATCAAAATTTCTTGAATTCTATTTCTGTGAAAAATTGGTTAAATAGTTGATATTATTCCACCATCATAATTGGTAAAAACTAACATACAAACACTAATTCTCTGTATTCTGATACTATTCTATTGACATCAAAAAGCCAAAAAAACACGAAAATCGTTAATATTAATCAATTTTAGGTAATAATAGGTGTGATCCCGTACTCAACATTGGGAGCCCGCGGGCTCCCAATTTGCACGAAAACTGTTCCCGTACACAAAGTTCGTGCAAGTGAGAGTGATTTTGAGAGAGCAGTGTGCTTCTTCTTCTTGCACGAAACTGCCCGTACTTTTTCTTCGGGCTAGTTTGTGCAAGTAGTAATCAATCAGCTGTTTATGAAATAAACAATAACAAATAAGAAATTTGAATTTTACCTAACAAGAAAAATGATGAAATAACTGTTACTTTTGCAAAAAGCAAAGCAAAATATGTATGTTTGGATATACAAACATAGATATGTATGTGTGTACTAACTAAAATCTCTTAAAAAGTGAAATACTAATCAAAAACAGTATTTATTTTTTTCGTTTACTTTCACAATAATTTCATACAAACTTTTGGGATAAAAATGTGGTTTTTAGTGTTCCCGTACTTTTGTTCGTTTTTGTCTCTAATTGAGAGAAATTCTTGTTTGCTCTCATTTTACCGGACTTTGCCCAAAAAGTACGGGATCAAACCTATTGACTTTTATGATAGAGTTGCAAATTCGATACGATTCGATGTAGTAGTTCGACGAGGATCATTTAGGGCAGTGTACCACTGTTATCAAATGACATGAATAATTACATATATACATACATATACATACATACATATGTATATAAATATATTATTATTATTACAATATATTATGCATAACACATACATACGTACATCGATATACATACATACATATACATGTACTTATGTATATATGTATGTACATGTTTATATACCGAACACTTTAAGTTGTTTAATTATTGTTCTTTTAATCTTTTATCGTTCCATAACAAACTTTTGAATAAATTTACACAACCAAAAGTATTCATTGTTGCAAACGGTTGTCGAAGCATGTCAAAAGAAGAAACATTGTAAGTTTAATGCTCACCCACAATTCTATGGAGTGGGTGCCAGTGGCGTAGGTGATGCAAGTGGTTCGAGTAGCTATCACAGCAGCAGTACAATAAGTTCGAGCATAACGAGCACAGTTCCCTGTCCGAAGAGAAGAAAAATAGTTGAAGTAGCATACAAATGCCGTCCCTGTAAGTAAATAAAATATAAGTTTTTGTGCCACAGATTCGCAGTTACAGTAGAGATTATTGTTATTAATATAAGTACATATGTATATACATCAGGGTGACCAGTTATTTGAAATATTTCAATAATCAGTTTTCGAATAATTAAAATAACAGTTTTAGGCAAAAAAATTTGCTTTGCCTTTTTCATGTAAATAAGTGAAAGTTTATAATACAAAATAAAATCCATACTTTAACAATATCTAACTAAGTGCAATTTGATTTTAATTAATTTAGTAATTTTGTGGTGTTATTGACTAAAGTCAGATTTGCATTACTTTCATTCAACCAAAAAGTGAAAAATGGAAAAACATTTTTGTAAACGCTATAATGTGCTCAATTTCTTAGGTGACCTGCAAAATATAATGATTGTTTGCGTTTATGATACCATCCACCATGTATTTTCTTTGCGTGTTGGATAATGGGAACCTGTCCTACATATACCCCGTGTAACATTTTTTTTCAAAATCCTCTTGCATTTTCTAGTTAAAAAGAAAATCGCACTCATGCAGTTAGCTTAACAGATATCTCCACTATACAATATATGAATGAGATCACCCACCAGCAGAATTGGTGAACGGTCCACATAAAACACATGAGCCTTGAAAAAAAATTTAACGTCGTAATTACCGATAGGAAATAATGCCTGCATAATACCCCAATGCACGAAGATGATGGGCAGATCTAGTTTTGTGGCGGCTCCAAATAGGAAAATAAATATACGTGGTCAGGTACACCCTACGATTTTAAAGCTTTAACCCTACGCTATACTCATTTCTGCTTGAAAATATTTATATATAAGTTATTTGAATCTATTTCATATAAATAAGCTAAGCACATATTTTCCAACTAAACTTGAAACTTGCTTGGCCCTGGATGTCATCCTGAATACGAACGGGGTAACTTCACGCACAACAAATGTACTCAGCTTAGGCTGATGGCATGGAACTATTGTTTGGAATATGTTAAAGAAAAAAATAGCTCCTAGGACCAGATGGAATTTCCTGGAACGATAATTCATTCGTTTTCAAAAAGTTTTACTACAAATAGATCAACAGGTCCTTAGATTGCACGGTCTACAGTGGACTCAGAAGACTCTGATTTATTATTGGCACCGTAGAGATCGTATTAAGTAGATGATTTAATGCAACCTGTTAATTATTGTATTACAGATATGCGATAATCAATAATTAAAATCGCGAAATATACAGGGTTGTTATGGAATCTGATTGCTGTCAGAATCAGAAGTGAAATCGACAATAAATTGGTTTTTGTGTTATTGAAATCGATATTGGGCCGCGTGAATAAAAAGGTAGCTAAAGCTAATACTAGGAAATTTGAAGTTTAAACTAGATTTGAGGTGAATAAAAATTTAAGTTAAAGCTAGTACATATTGCAGTCTAGCACAAGCTAGTTTTTCCAGCGTTTGCTGAAAATGTGTGTGATTAAAAACTAGTAAGTACTTAAAATTACTAGTTTTAACTTGAATTTTTGTAAGCATGTCACTGTGGTGCTGGAAACAAGTTTATTGTTGGTTTAATTGTCATAAAGTGCATTGTCGTTTGTTTTTATTTAAATATGATGGCTGCATTAGGCCCAAATTCACAGTCATTAGTTAGCTAATAGCAATAGTTTAACTAATAATATATGATTCATAGCTTCTAGTTTAACATTAGTTAAACCATCAAACGTCATTGGTTAACTAATAGTTAGACAACAGCTGATTCGTGGGAATTTATTATTAGTATTTTTGTATTGTGAAAAATTTTATATATGGCATGTGAAATGGAAAACGCGGAGTTCGATATTGAAAGTGACACTGATACTGATAATACGCGGAATATTGTTGCTGAGCGTCGCCAACGTAATCTAAAAAGATTTTATGGAAAGATTCCGTCTTAGCAAGTAGGTGGCGTGGCAAGTTTTTGAATGTATACGCCATTTTTTAAGAAATAATATGTATATCAAATGTAAACAAAAACCATATGCTATAACAGAATTGCCAGTACTGAAAGTTGATAGTTTGATAGGGTTACCATTTTTTGTTTATATTAAGAGTGTTGGTTAAATAATACACTGTGAATATGAAGTAATAGTTAAACAATAGTTAACATTTTAGTTTACTAATAGCTAACTAATTACTGTAAATTTGGCCCTTAATGAATTATGATCATTCCTCTCTCTATGAATAGCGGTAAAATTTATTTGATAAACAAAAACAAATTTTTTAAATGTATGCAATTTTGTTTTTGTTTTCCATGTAAATTTTCACTTCTTCCACGCGTTTTCTGGAATAGACACTATTATTTGCAACTAAGAGTGGAAAGCGTCGCCGTACTACTTTTTTATTGTAACTTAAAATGTTGCGAAAACTATTTCCAATTAACGAGCTATTTGCAAATAAAACGTGTGATGCTACCATATTTTTTATTTACGTACTATTTGGGGTTTTCGATAATCTGGTACACTGCCATTGTTAAAAGGCAAGAGAAGGCTATAAAATATAACTCGCCGTGACGGGCGTGCACAATAAAGCTAATAATTGTATTGTTTTTTTATCCAATATTTTATTGTTTAATAAAATTAAAAATTATTTTATATACAGTGTTGTCTTCTAACAAAGCTGACCTGACTGGCCGTGGCTCGTTTTCTTTGATATTTGTTCTGCGACTGCTGAATTCAAAATTGTTGCATGCTTCGTTTAGCATCATCCATATGTGCTGTTCGTTGTTATCTTCATCAGAGTTGCAAATTGTGTAATATTAGAACAGAGTTGTATTCTAAAGAATGTACCACCAACAGTCGTCATAGCATACAAATATGCCCTTTCAATACTACCACGTAGACGCACTTCAACAACAAGTACAACAATCCAAAAACAACATGCCTTAAAACTGCATCAGTTAGTATAAACATTTGCTATAAAGCGATCTGAGTCAGCTGTGCTAGTAAGCTCAACTGCTGGATATGCCTTGACTTCTGCATAAAAAAATCGATATCTTATAAGACATGTACGATGGCATACTTTGCGTTTTGCTATTGCACTGTCCAACGCCGACGGCATACTTCAGTACACAGAAATTTTTGAAGCGAAAGCATGGCAGTGAAGCGGAAAGTTGTAGGAAAGTTGTTTATTATATCCATTAATTTTCAATTGTTTGTTGTGGTACAGATCTGATTTTATTTGCCACAATTGTGGCAAGCTTTTATATACCTCAATGAACTCTTCCCAGAAAATAACATTACCAAAAGACATTTTTTTTACAAATTTCCGATAAGCACACAGCAGCGTGAACAAGTGAACTGAATTTTTATATGAAGTATGTCAGACATGCTATTAGACGAGTATGTTGGTGTGCGACAGACATCAGAAAATCAAAAATTTTTTAATACCAACATACATGTCTGACGTACTTGACATACATGCTATTAGACAGTCAGTTTTGGTATGCCATCGTACATCTCTGCACACAAGTATGCGTGTCTAATAGCCCTTTATGCGATGATTTGGCCCTTTGGTTTTTGTTTATTATCGAATCAAGGCAAAACCAAGACGTTTTCATAACACCAATTGAAATCAGAATAGATTCTGATAAATGGCAATTCTGACTTTTTTTTTATATTTCTGCCTACATATATACCAGAATTTATTACTGCCTTCCAATTTTCAGAAGAATTCAGTAATTCCTTTGTTATATTTTAACGAGTCACTATGTGAAGCGTGTCTGGATTGTGTAGTGCAATACATATGTACATACATATCTACATATATATAAGGCTTGATATTACTTTGTATTCTACATGCTCTCTTAATTTTACAGATGAATTTCGTAGCAAAGTGGCCTGCCACAATGATGTTGCACAACTAGAATGTAATCCGTATTCTCGTATTGCTGTCTACAGTGCTAGTTTTGGACGAACCGAGTACGAGAGCATACAATGTCCCCAGCCACAGGGTGTACGTGAGGAAAGTGAGTATATTTTATTTTATATACACATATATGTATATTTTATGTACACATGCATATGTAGATACATATGTACATACATACATATGTATGTTCTTGAATATATGTATGTACATATGTAAATATCTGTATCTATGAATTACATGTATGTATGTTTACGAGTAGATACACATGTATACATGCATCAATTTGGGGTTTGCTTAGAAAACTTCAAACGTATTTCATACGAGTTTTAAAATGTAAGAAATAAAAATATTTTAAAAGGGAATCCTTTGGCCTTGCAGTAGTTGTGAACTTGTTATTGTTGAAAACAGTTGGTGCAATGCAGATTTCAAAAGAAGCCTAAAAAGCTCAATCATTAACTACTCAATAGTTGTACCCGCACCCATACCAATAATACCACAGCAATGAAACTGCAAAAGCAAACAAACTCGATCATACATACAATAGAATCAATTTAATTAATTCTATTTTCTCTTGGTTTCATTTCTCTTTTACAATTTGTTTTATTTCATTGCAATATTTTTTTAAATTTCATTTATGTATGTATGTATGTGTATGGAGGTTTTGTAAAATTCTTGTTTTTTTTCTTTGCTTTACACGACCATATTGCAATTTAATTTAACAATTGAATCTTTCAGCTTGTTTGGCTGCGTATGCCACTGAAACTGTTATGCAAATCTGTCATGGACGACGACGCTGCAATCTGGCCGCAGATGCTAATACCTTTGGTTCACCATGTCAACCCAATTCACGGATGTATCTGAAAGTTGTTTACACTTGTGGTAAGTTAATCGTGACTTGTGTACAATATGAACAATTGTTGTATTACACTCTTTTAGCACAATTGTCTTTGCTTTATATTTGTTTGTTTGTTTATCACATAGATGCTTTAATCTAACATCAATCAAAATTTTGTCTAGCATAATAGACGAAACTGCTAATAAAATAAATTACTCTTACCTTCTCTTTCAATACCAATTACTTTAGCAACCGAGTAAAAATAAGTGAAACATACCATCATAGTTTTGCGTTAGGTTTTTATGTATCAATTTTTATTGTAAATAACACGTTTTATGATGCGGTAGTGACTAGTAATGCTACGAATATCAATTTTTAGTATTCGCGAATACGAACTCGAATACGAATATTTGAAAGAATATTCGCCGAATACGAATATTATTTTTAAGGTTTAGAGCCATTAAATATTTCAAATTTAATTGGACAAAATCCCTCCCTTTGTGTCAATAACAATAAATTGACAAAAAACTGTCACACTACTTTAGGTACTTAACTTTATTATGACGTTGAGATGCCGAATTATAAGACCACTACTGAACTTTTTTAAATTATATTACTTACATTCATACCTACTTTGAGATTTCGTTTTTCTTACTCTGTTTGCGCTTTTAGTAATTCAGTGTTGTTTGGGAGAACATATTTTCGCAGATTGCGCAGGCACATGTCTCGGTGGACTTTAACATAATAAATTTTAGTTCTTCCATTTTTGAAGTCCAAGATTCCTCTACTGAGAATTGATTACCAACTTAATAATATGAATTTACATGTAAGACTTTGTTTAACTTTTAAATGATAGCTACGAAATATAATTTTCGTTTGTTTTTTATGAAGATTATTATCTTGCGTCAAAGATAAAGGACTTTCTTTCTTTAAATAAAAATTATTATAAAGCAACACATTTTTGTACATTTGATGTACTTTTTAAAATTTTTGTATGATTTCTTTTTTCGATCAAAGTTTATCGAAATTTTTCATTTTGGTATTATCGCATACGATATCGAATGACTTGTATCGTAATATGACGCATCATGTACCATAGTTTGCTTATTCGACACGTATCGTAATGTAAAAATACCAAAATGAAAAATTTCTATAAAATTTTATCGATATCGTATGCGGTGATTTTTTAAAAAGGAAAAAATAAAAGCAGTTTCTTTTTTTGTTCGATCGAATTTGTATGCAAAAAATTCCATAATTTTTTTTTAAATGGGTCGAAATTGGTTTCTCTAATTTATAGATATTCGAATAGCTCCACCATTTATACATAAATATATAGATCGATTTTCAGAATTCTTTTTTGTTGGAACAAATTTGCTTGCACGTTGGTCGCAGAAAGAAGAAAAACATATCGCACTTGATCAACAAGAGGGTATTGACTAGAGTTGTCAACCGATTAAGAATAATTCGATTAATCGGTCAGAGAAAACCAAATTCTTGTTCGAATAATTTTAAAATGCCGAATTTCGAATAACGAATAAATCGATTAAATAATGTCAATTAATCGAACAAATTTTTGCATACGTAAAAAATATGTTAAATTTGTTAGTATTTAGTATGATATGAACTAAGCGAGCACTTCTAGAATTCTTCTAATATCAACCAAATACATGTTATTTTGAATGTTTGTAGTTGCTGTAGAACTGCGAATACCTAGTAGTCGTGCTATGTTTCAAGTGAAACGTTAATCAATTTTCAAGAATGGGGTTTTTCACTCTCAGGTGAATAAGTAAGAAATAAACTAAAAGCCAAAAAAAAGAAACAATTGCTTTATATAAATCTTATCATGTAAGTAGAAAATGTTCTTATTGTATTGTATTTTTTTTTTAATTACATACATATAAAATATCTTTTAGAATGAGCTTGGTTTTGTAGTATTTTGCCAAGAACAAAAAAGAAAAAAAAAAAAAGTCACGTGTAACAAGTGTCGTAAAGTATACAAAATTGTTGGATTAACAGCAAAAAAATTAATAATTCTTTTGCAACAGATTTACTAAAACGCATTAAAATAAGATTAAATAAGAGACGTATAAAACTTTGAAATACGTTAATAATATTTTTTAAATTCTTGAAATTTTCCGAGCAATGAAAGTTTTTTAAAATATTCTTCAAAAAACTAAAGAATATCCAAATGAATTATACTCTAGATTATTTTATATGGAAAGTAATCACAATAATTCAGATAAAAGTAATGATATAGAATAAGTTATTATTAATGAAAATAACAATATTTTATGCGAATTAAATATGTAATTCTATTCAAAGTATTAAAAATTCAGAAAATAAAAAAAAGTTCAGCGATATATTAGACGATATGGTATGTTCTGAAAAATCTAAAAAAGAACAGAAAAATTAGATATGTAGACTATTTTATGCTATTCTCACTATATCACCTACCTCAACAATTAGCGAGATTTTTTTTTAAATCTAATTTAAAAAAACAAAAACTAAAAATCGTTTGAAAGCAAAAAAATTGTTTTTAAAATAATATTTCTTAAGTACAACCTAAATTGTCTGATTTAACAAAAAAAAAATCATTTGATATATTTTGACTGAATAAAACATGTGTATTTGAAGTATTAAAATCGACATAAGTACATCAGTTCAAAGTAATCTCAGTTTTTACATTTTAAAGTTTTTTTTTTATGTAGTATTAATTTTATGTATTTTTTTTTTTTTTTTGTTAATAAAAATATTAACTATTTTATTTTTAAAAAATTTTACATTTATTTGAGCATGTACTCAAGTATTTATGTTTAAAATTTTATTTATTTGTTGCGGGTTAGCAATATCTAGATATATATTTCGTTGGTAGCTATACCAATTTGTTCAATTTTGAATTTTCATTAATTCAATAAAACTGAACTTGAGCCAGGGGGTAGATTCTGGTTCTGCGATAACGTGAAATGTAAACATTTTTCTCGTTTACATTTTGTTCCTGATTCCCGTTCTGTGAAGAAATTAACACATATTAAAATCTTTTCACAATGCGAGAAACAAATGGAATGAAACAATTTTTTTCTCAGTTTCACAGCAAAACTGATTCTCGTTTTATGTAACTGCGAAAACAAATGTCAAAACATTTTCATATGACGCGTTTTTTTTCACTTAAAATTTGTCAGCGAAAATGGAAAAAGCAGCAAAAGGCATGCGCACAAGCATAAATCGAAAAGAATTTTTATTAATTTTTAGAACATAAATGTCGATATTGCAAACGATAAATATGTAAGTATGTATGTATGTACTTATGTACATACATACTTATGTATGTATGTATAGAGTTCAAAAATAAAAAAAATCATTTGAATAATTGATTTATGTATACATGCGTATGTACATATGTACATACATACATATGTACATAAGTATATGTATTTAGAGATTTGTTACTGCATTTAAAAAAAATAATGTATACATTTTCAACTTTTATACATTTATCCCAATGTACAACGTAATATATTTTTTTTGTTGACAATTGTGCAGACCCAAGCAGAGAGAAAGTTGGTGTCGGCTTAAAAAAATAAACTAAGAGGCGGCTTAAACTTATTTTGGAGCCGGCTGCTTAAAAAATACATAAGGCGATAGAAAATCGAAAAGTAAAAAAAACTTATTTTGCAGTAAATCTCGGAAACGCATAAAATTGAATATCTAGCACATTTAAATAAACTCAGGCTAAAACTAGAAAGCAATTAGCATATGTTATGGAAAATGTATCAATAAATAGAAATAATTAAAAAAAAAAAATTGTATTCGACTTAGTGCTATTTTTTCTGCTAATGATTTTTCCGATTTTACTATCGATTGAATGTTTGTACTTAAGTAGGAAAAATTTACCTAATTATAACTATTCAGGCAATTTGTTATTACTTTATTTAAATTACTACCTGCAACCGCGGGTCTTGTGCAATTTTGTCAAAAAACAAAAAAATATATGCTTTGACACTGTTTATACACAAAAATACCAGAGCATAAAATTAACAAATATGCGTGTGCTGCCATCTTTTTACTCATTACACTTCGATACAAAACAAGTGACATTTTCTTTGTCAATCACAATTGGAGCCTATCATAGTAATATATCACAAGATTATGGTTTTCATCAATCAGAGCCGACAACGTATACGTGTACCCGAAAAAGCACGACTGCACGCACACACTTAGAACATTGATGTGTTTTTTATCGTCTCCAGAGAGCACAAGAGAAAGGTTAAATAAATCATTTTTAAAACATCTAGAATTCATCCCGTTTAAAAATTTGTTGCTCTTCGCAACATACATACATACATACGAGTATGTAATTTGAACTCATATCATTTTATTAAAAAAAATAAAAACTAAATAAATAGAATTAAACTAAAGGAACGGTCAAAACTGTATTTTATATATTATCGATACCGATATTTATACCTATCTATATTTTCGATATTTTTAAACTATCGACTTTTATTTTCAGAGTTTTTACCATTTGAAATTAAAGTATAAAAGTGTGATTATACACTATTTTTTTATTATATTTTTTTTGCCAATAAGACATTAAATAATATCTCCGATTATATATACAAATATATATATATATTTATTCCTTATTCAACTTGTAGGATTAACTCAGTATCTGTAATGATAGACTATTAATAAAATTGCCTACTTATGTAATTCATACAATTTCTTCACCACCGCTAATTTGTTTATTTAATATTTTCTAATTTTTATTCAATTTTCTATAACATAAGCTATGTACATATATTATGTAATATATGTTGAAAAATCAACTTCAAAATTTCAATGAAGAATATATGCATGTTGTAAAAGCCACAAAAACAAATAAATATTTGCATGCGGCCTTGCACCGCATCGAAGTAGTTCAACTTCGTTCTCTATGTGTGACATTTCAAGTTGAATAACATGGATATAAAGTTACACTGCAACAGATGGAATGAAACACTTTTTCATAATATAAACGGGAATCGCATTTTGTGCAACTGCGAAAAGATAATGCGTAAAGTTGTAATGAAAACGAAAATGAAACATTTTTTTACATTTCGCGTTATCGCAGAACCAGAATCTACCCCCTGATAATATTACTTTTCATATGTAAATCAATATAAGTTCAAATAATTATTACGTTTATTCGTAATAATAATAATATAAAAATATTAATTCCGCTTGGGCACAAGCTATAAATACCCTAATAACACGGGTCACAGTAATATGTGAATTTCCCTAATATAGAGTAAAAACAACAAAATCGTTAAAATACAAAGTAGAATACTTTGATGATAACGGACTATGAGTTTGTGTTGATTAATAGTTCCAAACAGTAATGAGGGAATTTCGTACTAACCAGCACTGTTTCATTGTAGAATAAAAATTGAATTAAAAATTAATTCTCATATTCTATTTCTGTTGAAAACTGGTTAAATAGTTGATATTCTTCTCAATTAGTATCCACTTTACGAAAATTGTAAAGATGGACAATTGAACGCTGATGAGAGGTGTAGCGGCCTTGAAATCAGTACTGATACGTTCTGCTAAAAACTGATTGGATATAAATAATAATATTTTCCAACACAAAAAAACTCTTAGTAATTTTGAATTTTCATTAATTCAATAAAACTGAACTTGAGCCTGATAATATTACTTTTCATATGTAAATCAATATAAGTTCAAATAATTATTACGTTTATTCGTAATAATAATAATATAAAAATATTAATTCCGCTTGGGCACGAGCTATAAATACCCTAATAACAGGGGTCACAGTAATATGTGAATTTCCCTAATATAGAGTAAAAACAACAAAATCGTTAAAATACAAAGTAGAATACTTTGATGATAACGGACTATGAGTTTGTGTTGATTAATAGTTCCAAACAGTAATGAGGGAATTTCATACTAACCAGCACTGTTTCATTGTAGAATAAAAATTGAATTAAAAATTAATTCTCATATTCTATTTCTGTTGAAAACTGGTTAAATAGTTGATATTCTTCTCAATTAGTATCCACTTTACGAAAATTGTAAAGATGGACAATTGAACGCTGATGAGAGGTGTAGCGGCCTTGAAATCAGTACTGATACGTTCTGCTAAAAACTGATTGGATATAAATAATAATATTTTCCAACACAAAAAAACTCTTAGTAATTTTGAATTTTCATTAATTCAATAAAACTGAACTTGAGCCTGATAATATTACTTTTCATATGTAAATCAATATAAGTTCAAATAATTATTACGTTTATTCGTAATAATAATAATATAAAAATATTAATTCCGCTTGGGCACGAGCTATAAATACCCTAATAACAGGGGTCACAGTAATATGTGAATTTCCCTAATATAGAGTAAAAACAACAAAATCGTTAAAATACAAAGTAGAATACTTTGATGATAACGGACTATGAGTTTGTGTTGATTAATAGTTCCAAACAGTAATGAGGGAATTTCGTACTACCCAGCACTGTTTCATTGTAGAATAAAAATTGAATTATAAATTAATTCTCATATTCTATTTCTGTTGAAAACTGGTTAAATAGTTGATATTCTTCTCAATTAGTATCCACCTTACGAAAATTGTAAAGATGGACAATTGAACGCTAATGAGAGGTGTAGCGGCCTTGAAATCAGTACTGATACGTTCTGCTAAAAACTGATTGGATATAAATAATAATATTTTCCAACACAAAAAAACTCTTAGTAATTTTGAATTTTCATTAATTCAATAAAACTGAACTTGAGCCTGATAATATTACTTTTCATATTAAATAAATGTAAATTATGTAATAAAATTAATAAAAAAAATTGTTTTTTATTATACTAAATATACATATATTTATTGGGGACGAAATTGGGGATTTCCAGTTTTAAAATGGGGATTTTTGGGAACAACACTCTTTAATATGGGGACATTCGACAATATTTACCTGGCTACACTGGTACAATGTACATTAGGGGTATAACCAATTTCTTGGCATAGTCCTAGTAACCACGAAAATCATTATCTTTTGTAATTTTTCTGAAAAAAGTTCACCACCAATTAGTTTTTCTAAACAGGTTTATAAACAATTTTATATGGTGTTTTTTATTCATTTTTAATTTTTTTTCGGTAAAAAAGGTTAAAAATGCGTTTTTATTTGCGGAAAAATCTCTTACCATCTCTAAATATTAAGAAATTTCATACTTGAGCTATTTTTTGTTTTAAATAAACATATTATTAATTTTTCTTAACCAAAAAAAAAATTAATAATTTTCAAAACTTCATCGCGGTTGGTGTGTGAACTTTTTTGACCTTAGCGAAAAAAAAAATATGATAAAAGAACAAGGAAAGTGCCACTTCAGTCTGAAAAATATCTCAAAAAGTCGGTAGAGGTAGTATTGACTTCAGTGTTGAGAGAAATGAAAACATTGTTATCGGCAGATGGCATGTTGGCGGAGTTGTGCAACTTTTGTCGTCGAATTAAGCTCCAGAAAAAGTTTTCTTTTTCTTTTTTTAATTAGGACCAGCACTCAGGGGATGATCCCTACGTATGCAAAGCATTGAGCCGGAACTAGGAAAATAGGTTTTGGGAGGGAGGATAAAGGGGGAAGTGTTTGTGGACATTCGATTTCAATCCTGACACATTGAAAGTGGCAGCAAAGACCTCTGCGGGGAGTTTATTCCACATACGAACAGTACGGCCAAAGTACGAATTCTCTCTGTAATGCGTAGTGTGGTTCACTGACATATCGACCACAAAGGGATGTGCTCTTGATGAAGAGCGTGTTATACGTGAAAAGTGAAGGGTTTCGGGAACAAGTTCCCTGATTTCCTTAGAGCACATTCCGTTGTAGTAGCGATAGAACAATGAAACACACCCAACATTGCGTCGATGCTCCAGTGAGTCAATAGAGTTGGATAGCCTACTGTCACCGATAAGCTCTATCCTGCACGCGGTCGAGTAACTTCAAAATAGATTTTGAAGCACCGGCCCATACATGAGAGTTGTATTCCATTTTCGGTCGGATAAAGGTGGTATAAATACTAAGGAGATCAGATGGAGTGAAGTATGTCCTACACCGTCTTAAAAAGCCGAGGCACTTGAATGCTTCTTTTGAGATATAAAAAATGTGATCATTCCATCGAACATCACAATGTATTTTCATGCAAAGAACAGTAAGAGCTTCTGATTCGTCAATATCTATACCATTCATATTTACAGATGGAGCAGTACGTCCGATCATACGTCTCTGTGTGAGCATAGCACATTGGGTCTTTCGTGCTTTAAAATTTACCCTATTAGCATAACCCCAATTTGAAATTGACAGGAGATCGCGATTTAGCGTATCATTCATATTTTGCCGCATTGCCCGGATCTCCAACGGGTTTGGCCTGTTACGAATGAACTACGCTGCTGTCATCTGCAAAAGAGTAGATCGGGTTGGAAGTTTGACGTAGAAGATCATTAAGAAAAATAAGAAAAAGGGTAGGGGAAAGAACGGATCCTTGCGGTACCCTTGAATATATCTTTAACTCGTTTGATGAGACCCCATCTACAACTACGATACAAATCGAGTGAAGCCATCACCGACACCAAAGTGCTCCATGCCACACTCTATCAAATGCCTTAGAAATATCTAGAGCCACCACTCTACTTTCGCCAAAGTAATGTATGATATTACATCAATTCTGCGAAAGGAAAACTAGTATGTAGGTCCCCCGTAGAGCGGCCCCTACGAATGCCATACTGCCGGTCGCTAAGTAAACTCTTGAGCTCCAAATACTTCACAAGATTAAAATTCAACATACTTTCCATTACTTTGGAAAGCGCAGAACAAATTGCCATTGGGCGGTAATTTTCAGGGTTGTTGGCCTCCCCCTTTTTAGGGATCGGCGATACATTGGCAACCTTCCAACACTCTGGAAATTCACCAGCATGGTACAAAGTGCTGAACAGGCGTGCCAATGGACGTGATAACGTCGAAAAGCACTGTCTCAAGTCCAGAATACCATCCGGCCCAGGAGACTTGTTTACGTTAAGCTTCGCTAAAACCTCTTTTACTGAACGCGCTCGAAAGAATATTTAAGGCATAGTTTAAGATACTCCCTCGATAACGGGTAGTAGCTGACTGCTTTCCGGCAAGGGAGAATTTCTTGCGAACATTTGAGCCAGAAGGTTAGCTTTATCAACCGGGTCAGTGAATACATGGTCGCCCTTTAAAAGGGGTGGAATTGAGGAACTAGCATTATCCTTGACTCTTTTAACGAATGACCAAAAGCTCTTGTTACCCCGTGGAGCATCAAGAACTTTAGTACGAAGGCGCTGCTCGTACAAAGCCTTTTCGCGCCTTAGTACTCTGGCACATGAAGATCTCGCCTTTTTGCGCAGCGAATTAGTATCGGCGTTTTTGTTATTACGCCATACTAAATGCTTCCTCTCTGGATCTGATTGCATTTCTGCACGTCTGATTGAACCAAGACTTAACTTTCGGTTTAATCAAAATTTGCTTAGATTTAATGAAAGTTTTCATTCCCAGCAAAATGATATTTTCTACCATTTTCGCCATGGCATCGACGTTAGAAAGCATAGCTTCCAATTAAAATGCCGGAAAAATTCGTTGAGATCAGCCCAACGCGCCTCTTCGTACATATATTTTAAACGCCTCGTAGCTGATTGGGAGACGTTGCGAAGATTATAGAACGAAAAGGTGGCGGAAATGGTGCACTGATCCGAGTTACCAAGAGGTGCATTAACCCTTACTTCATACTTTTCAGGGTGCAAAATGTAAATAGTGTGTCCTGATTTTGAATTTAACCCAAAGGCAACTAAATTCAGGATCAGACATGCCTAATGGTTGCTGGCACTGGTACACAACTTCATTACGTAAGTATGTACATTGCAAGACCCCTGTGTAGATTAAAAAGCGATACGAGGTGATAACCAGGGGGTAGATTCTGGTTCTGCGATAACGTGACATACATACATACGGTGTCATGGAGGGGTTTTTTTTTAAACTCCTAAGGGGAGGGTCATGTCCTGGCAGACCATCAGCCAGAGGGTTGAGTTTTGGTGTGGTGTGCAGCAGGGAGAATACTGGTTTCGCTTCGGTCTCCTACATATTTAAAATTTTATTTACTCGTGTCCATCTGCGAGCAAAGCTGGCATGATTTTTTTTTGTAGCTGGTAGTTACCGGAGAGATTGGCAAGATCCCCCCCCATCGGCGAGCTTCAGCCGGAGCAAAACGCCAGCATGTCAGCGCGGCCAATAATCTGGCAACCATTTGGTGCAAACCAATACCAGCATGCTACAATAAAAATTTGATTTTCGTTTTCATTACAACTTTACGTAATATCTTTTCGCATTTGCACAAAATGCGATTCCCGTTTATATTATTAAAAAGTGTTTCATTCCATCTGTTTCAGTGTAACTTTATATCCATGTTATTCAACTTGAAATGTCATACACAGAGAACGAAGTTGAACTACTTCGATGCGGTGCAAAGCCGCATGCAAATATATATTTGCTTTTGCGGCTTTTACAACAAGCATATATTTTTTTTATTGAAATTTTGAAGTTGATTTTTTAACATATATTACATAATATATGTACATAGCTTATGTTATAGAAAATTGAATAAAAATTAGAAAATATTAAATAAACAAAGCAGCGGTGGTGAAGAAATCGTATGAATTACATAAGTAGGCAATTTTATTAATAGTCTATCATTACAGATACTGAGTTAATCCTACAAGTTGAATAAGGAATAAATATATATATATATATATATATATATATATATATATATTTGTATATATAATCGGAGATATTATTTAATGTCTTATTGACAAAAAAATATAATCGAAAAATAGTGTATAATCACACTTTTATACTTTAATTTCAAATGGTAAAAACTCTGAAAATAAAAGTCGATAGTTTAAAAATATCGAAAATATAGATAGGTATAAATATCGGTATCGATAATATTTAAAATATAGTTTTGAACCATTCCTTTAGTTTAATTCTATTCTTTTTATTTTTTTTAATAAAATGATATGTTTTCAAATTACATACTCGTATATATGCATATTGCGAAGAGCAACAAATTTTTAAACGAGATTGATTCTAGATGTTTTAAAAATGTTTTATTCAACCTTTCTCTTGTGCCCTCTGGAGACGATAAAAAATACATCAACGTTCTAAGTGTGTGCGTGCAGTCGTGCTTTTTCGGGTACACATATACGTTGTCGGCTCTGATTGATGAAAACCATAATCTTGTGATATATTATTTTGATAGTCTCCAATTGTGATTGACAAAGAAAATGTCAGTTGTTTTGTATCGAAGTGTAATGAGTAAAAAGATGACAGCACACGCAAACTTGTTAATTTTATGCTCTGGTATTTTTGTGTATAAACAATGTCAAACTTATGTATTTTTTGTTTGTTTTTTGACAAAATTGCACAAGACGCCGCGAAGTCACAACAAAAATGATCTCCCTTTTAACGACAAAAACACGATACTCACACACTAGTTTACTTTTCCAGATGATAGTTCAGTCCAAAATGACCGGAGAGGAAACCAATAACTAGCCGTAAGTCATTCCTGCTGAAATTCAGGATGCCACTGTATGAAAATGGCTGTAACAAAGATTTGGCCTGCCTACGACCGGGAGAAGCCTCCCAAATTACCTTTGCGGTCGACATGTCGTTCTCTCTGATAAGAGTAGTTATAGTCGACCAATTTACGCTACAAAAGGGTTCTGGGCCTAAAAGAGGATCGGCAGAGGCCCTCTTGGCCAATTCATCCGCTACCTCGTTACCCAGGTGACCTCTATGGCCAGGTATACAGAATATGGAAACCTTGTTCCGTACCGATAGCTTCTGTGGTGAGTCAAAGCACTCTAAAACAAGCTTAGAACGGCATTCCCATGAAACTAAGGACTTAAGGGCAGCCTGACTATCAGAAAAGATAGCTACATGCGCGCCTTTAATGCCTCTGCTTAAATTTATGTCAACACATTTGGTGATTGCCTGTATTTCCGCCTGAAATACCGTGGGCCATTTACCCATGGCCAGTGAGATTTTCACGTTGGTTCCACAGACTCCAGCGCCTACTCCATCTAGAGTTTTGGATCCATCCGTATACCAACATAAACTTCTGGAATCCACAAAGGGACCTTTGCCCTCCCACGTGGTCCTAGACGGAATTGTGACATTGAATCTTCTGTTGAATCTAAGTTCACAGATTATCCTGTCGCTAGGCATCCCTAATAGCCCTCTGCAGGACAATGTATTCAGGATCGATGAATGCCCGTTGCCAAAACAGCGAGCAGAGTTACCGATACCCATCCGATAAGCGGCCATTGCCGCAGAGGATCTTATAAAGATTTGTATGGGTGTTAACCCAATCAAGGCCTCAATGGCCAAAGTTGGACATGATCTTAATGCACCTGTAGCAAGAAGACACGCCAGTCTCTGGACCTTGCAGAGTTTGTTCATCGCCGTGGTCTGCAGAGTCTTCTGCCACCATACGATTGCGCCGTACGTAATGATTGGTCTGACGATCATTGTATAGATCCACATGATCATTTTTGGGCTCAAGCCCCAGGTGCATCCAGCACAACTCTTCACCGCCCAGATCGCCCTAGTGGCTTTCTGTGTAACGCATTCAACATGACGGTTCCAAGTTAACTTGCTATCAAAAATAACCCCCAGGTATTTGACTTCGGTCGAAAAAGGGATAATACGCCCATTCAGCAATATTGGCCCTAGACCAAGTTTCCTCTTAAGAGAGAAAGGTACTAGAACAGTCTTGTCAGAGTTGATAGTAAGGCCGTGTCTCCCACACCATACCATAACAGTGCTCAATGCATCATTCATGATATCTGAGAGAACGTTGCCAAATTTTCCGGTTGCCATCACAACCAGATCATCAGCATAGCCGATAACTTCATGCCCTTGTTCACTAAGAATGAGGAGAAGTTCATCCATCACTACTGACCAAAGGATTGGTGATAAAACACCACCTTGGGGACACCCTTTGACTGCATTAATAGTAACCATATCGTTACCCATAGAAGCAGTTATGTCCCTGCTCTCGAGCATTGACCTAATCCATCTCACAGAAGTGACGTCAAGATCCTTTTGCCTAAGAGCGCATTCTATCGAATCATAATTGGTGTTATCGAAAGTGCCATTGATGTCCAAGAAGGTGCATAACGCGATTTCCCCTGAGCTATGAGCCTTCTCAATCGTAGTAGCAAGATGATGCAAAGCATTTTCAGTCGATTTTCCCTTAGCATAGGCATATTGGTTCACATGCAAGGGGACGTTTTTCAAAATCGTCAGTCTAATGTGTAGATCAATTAGTCTCTCCATCGTTTTCAGTAGAAAGGAGATTAAGCTAATTGGTCTGTAAGTTGGGGAATGTGTCAGTTGGGGAATGTGTCCGAAGACAAAACTGGCTCTAAATAGGGCGGCGAGGGCACAAAGCAAAGTATCAATGCACTTTTGTATAAGTGCTGGAAAAATACCGTCCCCGCCGGTAGCCTTAAAAGGCTGGAATGAGGCAATAGCCCATCTTATCCTATCCGGATTAAAAATAACCTTTGACAATCTGAAAGCTCTTCTGTACAAAATGGGAGAGTAAACTGTCAAGTCAACTTCATTTTGAACCTTGAGAATTGAGTCTGGGAAGTGAACACTAAGTAACAGTTCCAAGGTCTCTCTTCGGTTCTTGGTATATGAACCATCAGCCTTCTTCATCAGACCTATTTCGCTCACATGAGAGCGAGAGAGTGCCTTATGCAGTCTCGCTGCTGTAGGGGTATTCTCGATATCTTCACAGAATTTCCTCCAGGATTCCCTTTTGGATCTCCTTATTTCTTTGTTGTAGTTGGTCAGATACCTTTTGTACTCTGCCCAATTACCAGAGCGCTTGGCGCGATTAAAAAGTTTTCTAACTTTCCTGCGCATAAGATCACTCCACCACGGCACCTTACGTGCCGTTCTACGGCTTTGTAAATTACTACTTTCATGATATGAGGAAATGACGACATAGTTCAGCTGATCTGCTGCTGCCTCTAGTTCCTCCACAGAGTTAATATCGGGAGATAGCAGATAAGCCTTTGAAGCCGTTACCTCCATAAACGTAGACCAGTTAGTGTGTTTACGACACGGTAGTTGTTGAGTAACCGACTGGGCTCCCGGAAAATCGAACCTTATGTAACGATGATCGGAAAGGGATACCTCATCAGAGACTCTCCAGTTAGATATATAATTTGAAATGAATGAGCTAGAAAGAGTGAGATCTAATACCTCCTCCCTAATGGCATTAATAAAAGTTGGCTCTGAGCCCCTATTCAAAATCTCTATACCCTCACAGCCTAGAAACTCCAACAGAGCTTCGCCTCTTACATTAATGTCACTACTACCCCACACGGTGTGATGAGCATTAGCGTCACATCCTATTATAAACTGATAGTTATGGTCGCGGCAATAACTTACCAGTTCTTTGATTTCCCTAGGTGGAATAGACAGATCACCTGCAAAATATGCTGAGGCACAGACCACTTGCCTGGTCCCCTGATCCGTCGGGACCTTAATTAAGGCCGCCACCAGGTCCCTTTGAGTAAATTCTGGTATGGGAATGTAATCAATATGCTTACTTATCATCATTTCCGTTCTAGGAACACAATTTCCTTTATAAAATATTAACCTACCTGGTTATTGCTGAAGGCCAAAGATTTTACCTTCGATAGCCCATGGTTCCTGCACAAGAACAATGTCTATCCGTTTTTCGGCGAAAACCTTGCACAAGGCGGCCGAAGCCCCTTTGGCATGGTGCAGGTTCGCCTGTAGCACCTGCATAGTGCTCACACCTCTTTACTGTCTTTAGAAGATTGCGCAGCTACCCTCTGTAACTGTGCTCTTCTTGGACCCTTATTTGGTCGGACCAGTTCGCTGCCGCTCTTCTTGGAAAGTCCAATTGACTTGCCCGCGGTGTTAGTGGCTATCGTAGCTGCAGCCTTACCGACATTTGGACCAATGCCCGCAGAAACCTTGTGTTTCCTAACGTCGGGTTTGGCCCGCTTCGATGCCAGGCCACTTTGCCAGAACGCACTAACTGGCTTGGCTTTGCTCTCTAATCTTGCCGCGGCGGCCTTACTAGTGGATGGACCAACATCCTTCGGAACCGCAAGTTCCTTTCCACTATCTTTGGCCTGCTTAGCCTCTGGCGCCTGGTCTTGGATGGGTACCTTTTTAGTGCCCTCGATTGCCCCCTCCTTCTGCGTGTCCTTAAACATTAGCTTCAGGTGGGTGAAGCGATAAGCAATACGGCCATTCAACTAAACAAGTTTGGCCCAGGAGCCGTCATCCACAGCCATTATTATGTGAAGAAGTTGACCATCGTTCTTCCTCATGGTTACCTTCCAAAGGTTCGCACTCAGGTTATTTTGAGCCGCGATGATTGCCAGAATCTTATCGTTTGTTAAATCCTGGCTTTGCGGGAAATAACCAGGCACAAAGTGAGATCTGGGAAACTCAGATTCTTCCACTATCCTTAACACCAAGTTGCTTTTTTTGGCAATTGTGCTGATATTGACCTTGAGCCAGTCAGCAGTTTTTCTGTTTGTACAGGTGACCATAAGCCAGCCTGTTCTGGGAGCACAACCATCGAATTCAGGCCGAACATCTCCTCCCAGTTCAATCGCCGTGTCGATAATGGCCTCTTTCAGTCTTGCCATTTGCTCGACCGTCAGAGGATTTTTAACTATGTCATTGGTCAGAAAGCCTACTCTAACCAATCCAACAATATGGTTATAGGCCGGTTTTGTTTTTGACTGCACAATGTGGTTTGGAACGTGGCTACTCGCAGTCTTGGACCTCTTGCCCTCTGGAACCTGCTTCTCATCCGATAGCTCACGTTTAGTAGCTCCTTTAGCGATTCGGATTGCATTTTCTCGACTGGAGCCAGCCGCCAAAGCTTTCTTAAATCGTCGTTTCTCCGCTGGTGCAAACTTGACAAACGAGGATTCCGTACGGATATTCATTTTGTCCAGACCTTTGCCTATTGTTGTAGCACCGGATCTGTCAGAGGAAACGCTTAGATTGTCTGAATCGATGTTACCCGCGCACGGGGCCCCTGTTTCGGACCTTTGTTGCCCTAGGGGGTTTATGATAGAGTCAGGATTCCTAACTGGCTGCCCAGCAGCATTACCAGTAAGCTCCATACCTTCATTGTTCTGCACATCTGCAGAGTTTGGAGTTGTTCCTTCGGATAGCACAGCAGCTTTTCCGTCGGTTGATGCTAAAGCATCAGGGTTTTTGTTTTTTGTTAAATTTAATAATTCTTCCATAAAAAGTTTTGTAAATATAGGGCATTGAAAAAAACACGTCTAGCAGAGCCCCTTGCTAGGGTGGGCATTAAGTAAAACTGGACTTCCCAGATCCAGAGTTCGCATATTTGGGACCAATCACCTATTGGCCATGCATCCCTTGGTATATGCTGTTCCACCGTGGATTAGGGGTACCTATTTTAAGAGTGGATACCAGATCTCCGCCTACCTACAATTTACCAGGAACTACAGCAGAGACATGACCTAACTGAGCTCCTGTGCCCGACCTTCCCCTATCCACCCGGATAGAGGATGTAGGTACACTACCATCAGTACATGAAGATACGGCACTCCCTAAGGAGCGTGGATCCCCCAACATGACTTCTGGCAGATCGGATCAGACCTTATTCCCATGATCCAGACACCCCTCCACCTATTGCACCACTAGGACAGTACAGATAGTCAGATGAGTGTCTAGACCTTAGCCAAGCACCGTCCTGTGTTATAACTAGGACGAAACTGTGGTGCTTGTTACCAGCCGGCACCCACGTGGAGGGTTGGGAGAAGGAATTGTGCCAGCCATTCAATCGATAGTAAAATCGGAAATATCAATAGCAGAAAAAATACCACTAAGTCGAATACAATTTTTTTTTTATTATTTCTATTTATTGATACATTTTCCATAACATATGCTAATTGCTTTCTAGTTTTGGCCAGAGTTTATTCAAATGTGTTAGATATTCAATTTTATGCGTTTCCGAGATTTACTGCATAATAAGTTTTTCTTACTTTTCGATTTTCTATCGCCTTATGTACTTTTTAAGCAGCCGGCTCCAAAATAAGTTTAAGCCGCCTCTTAGTTTATTTTTTTTTAAGCCGATACCAACTTTCTCTCTGCTTGGGTCTGTACAATTGTCAAACAACAAAAATAAATTACGTTGTACATTGGGATAAATGTATAAAAGTTGAAAATGTATGCATTATTTTTTTTAAATGCAGTAACAAATCTGTAAATACATATACATATGTATGTATGTATGTATGTACATACGCATGTATACATAAATCAATTCAAATTTTTTTTTTATTTTTGAACTCTATACATATGTACATAAGTATGTATGTACATACTTACATACTTATCGTTTGCAATATCGACATTTATGTTCTAAAAATTAATAAAAAATTTTTTTGATTTATGCTTGTGCGCATGCCTTTTGCTGCTTTTTCCATTTTCGCTGACAAATTTTAAGTGAAAAAAACGCGTCATATGAAAATGTTTTAACATTTGTTTTCGCATTTACATAAAACGAGAATCAGTTTTGCTGTGAAACTGAGAAAAAAATAGTTTCATTCCATTTGTTTCACTCATTGTGAAAAGATTTTAATTTGTTTTAATTTCTTCACTGAACGGGAATCAGAAACAAAATGTAAACGAGAAAAATATTTACATATCACGTTATCGCAGAACCAGAATCTACCCCCAGGTATATAAAAATCCTGTGGATCAGAATTTTCAAACACCTTGGTCTCACATAAGACGAAAACATCCGGCCGACGGAGACAAATGTGAGCATATACAGAGAAAAAATTCGTCCTTAGCCCCCTAATGTTACCTACCATAAAAGTATGCAAAATTCAAATCGAACTTTCATTTTGTAATGCCGATACCAATGATGTCAATTGCTGTCATTAGAGTGTTCAGTGACCTGTGCTATGCCTTCGCCAATGAACAGTCAAACTGCAACTAACACAATGGCATCAGCATAACAAATGGTTTTTTAAGAAAATAAGAGAACGGATGACAGTAATTTAGATCCATAAAAGCCCTGGGTGGTATTTTATTATTTATTATAACTAATTTTTATTTTGTGTGACGGGGTCAGCACTATTCACTGTGCCGACACTAGTGCCTGTTATTTATTGTTTTTGAGTTTTGTTTTTATTGCTTTTTCTTTGTTTTGATGTTGTTTATTATCCCTGTCGGAAACTCAGTTAACTTTAAACTAACTTTAATGTATGGAAATAACTAACTTTTTTAACATTGCGATGTCCTAGGGAGTAGTCGGTTTTTCTTTGCATTACTTTTAGCTAACTTTAAGTTAATTTAAATAATAAGTTGACTTTAAATAAGTCAAAATGTAGTTAGTTAGTATACATAAAAAAATATATTCCATTTTTATTTTATTTTCTCAATTCTATATTCAGTAGTTTTATAGTAATATTCAGAGTACCAAATATTCACTCACTTATCACTCATATACATGAATAAGAATTTTAAATTTTTGTTGTGTTTCATTCTATTCGTGTTTGAAGAGACAAAAAATATTTTGCTTTATTCGTTCAAGTGAAGAATATAAGGATTTTGTATTTATTCACACATGAATACGAACATCAAACTTTATTTTGCTCTAGCATTCAAAAATGAACAGCAAAATATTTCTTTATTAGACATTCATGAACAGAGTATCAAATATTCACTAACTTATCACGCATGTTCATGAATAAGAATTTTCAATTCTATTCGTGTTTGAAGAGACAAAAATATTTTGCTTTATTCGTTCATGTTGAGAAAAAAAAACGGTGTTAATGAATGCGACTGTGAACTAATGTCCAGTAAAATATATGTATCGTAATTTTTATTGTGTTAAATGAGAAATTACTATAGATTTTACTCGATGCCGAATGCGGTGATTAGACTGCAGAAATTTTATGAAAACATACTCATCAAACAAACAATAAGGAACTATAGGCCTTGACAAAAATTTGAAGTATGTATGTATGTGTTTATGAAAACTATGCATTGCAAATAAGCTTGCGCTTAGAAGGTCGGCCGGATTTTCATCAAAGCGAAATATAAGTATAACATGAACCAAATAAAATTTTTTTCAAGAAAAAGGATACCCAGAGAATAGCAGTCATTTGCCTTTGCTTAAATTTAAAATAAAAACTTGCAGGTACATACATATGTATGTATGTATGTGATAGAAATCGATTTGAAATGAAATCGAAGACTTAAATCGAATCAAATATTTTTCGCTGTAATGGCATTCGGATCGATTTCATTATTCATTTTTGTTATAATACCACACATGTCTCAAGTAACGGAAGTGTTCGCCTTTTGACTCTCTCGCTCACGTATGTACATGTACACGCACTACCCTACAAAAATATTGGGTTACATGGTCCAAAGGAGTACTTTTTGGACTACTCCTATGTAATGCAGCCATGGATTAATTCGTTGTTCACATGCATTTTAAACTACAACTGTTTGGCAACACTGAAAACGTTTGGTGTAAATTTAAAACTCTGGCAACAATACTGTCATGTGTATATACACATATGTGAAAAGTTGAAAAATATTATAAAAAAGTGACCGCCATTAAACTTGATAGCAAGGAAAAATATTAAAAAGTGCCGACTATAAATAAAAAGTGATTATAATTTAAATAAGATAGTGAAAAATAAGCAAGGGTAAGAATTTATCTTGGAACAAATGCACTTTAGTGAAGTTGGCCCAAACAAAATAAAAATTAGCCTATTTGATAGAAAATTGAAAAAAAAGAAGAAAATATAAAATAAAAAAGGTAAAGAGTTACATATGTGCATTTGAAGATTTTATATAAAACAGTGGTTATACACTATGTTGCTCTGCATAGCCGGCCTTTGGCCGGGCTTAATGATTTTCTCCACCATGGTATTTCCCGACACGGCGGTATATAGAACAGGTTTTCTGCATAGCCATCCTCCGGCCGGGCTTAATAATTTGCACCCCAAACAATAACATAGAAAATATAACATTTATGGCAGCAGATTGTTCGCTGGAAAAAGTCTGACAGCAATTCACACTAATTTATATTTTAATATACATAACTACAATAAAAACAGTATTTTTTTTAAATATCACTTAAATCGTTTATATTTTAACAAATCCATTAAAATCTAGTCAAAAGCTTTCAAACGAAACCAAAATTGGCCTCATACATACGTTGAAAAATGCAAAGCGAAATCGCCCATATATATGAAAACTTCAAAGGCCCATAACTCGGAAAATATGGGTTGCCGCCAACTTTTTTATTTAATATTTTCTTCTTATTTATCAATTTTCTATCACATAGGCTAATTTTTATTTTGTTTGGGCCAACTTCACTAAAGTGCATTTAAGCCTTTATTTTAATTAACATTTTACTATTTTTGTAACTTATTGGTAGTTTTTTTTATTAAATGTATGTTAATAGCTTGCAAAGAATTTGTTAGCGTCGCCTAGATTACCTATTAATTCTTTGATAAAATAAAATTAACCATATGGTTTATGTATATTTCATGAAAATATATGTATATGTAGGTAAAATATAACCATGCTAAGCTCGAGACAAAAAAGGCGACTATTTAAAAAAGAAAGGAATAATTTTATAATGAAATTGAATACCGCAACCCAAGTAGATGGCAAGACTGAGAGCACGACTTTGGATTTTGAAACAGTGGATGACGGTGAACGTGAGAACGATTTTATCATTGATGATGATGAGGAAAGAGAGAGTAGTAATTTAACCCACGATTTGGCTCTATGGCAGCTAAGTAGTCGAACGTCCCATAAAAACATGAATGAACTGTTATGTATTTTAAGAAGGCATGGTTTAGATGTACCTGCTTCCACATTGACTCTTCGTCCAAAAATTGAGACCAAAGTAAACATAACTAACTCGCCGTCTACATTAGCCATCGATTTGTTTGCACATGAACAAAGCGCCAGCAGAATAGCAGAACAAAATTTGATCATGTTTTTCTATGTGGGGAATATTAGTAAATGTTCATGTGCTGTTTTACCACAATTTTAAGGTGGAGTGGCAGAGAGAGCAAATAGCTTTTGTTTGTTGTCTCAATTTTCATATTGGAAAATGACATTTGATCGTTGAACATGGTTGTACGAACAAATGTTCTGACAACGCTGTTTGACCATAAACAAAACATGAACAACAGTGGTCTACATTAGCTAAAATAATGTGCGAACAAGCATTTGTTCATTGGCCGAACAAATCGATGGCTAATGTAGACTGCGAGTAATGTTCACCTGGCCAATATACGCATTTCGGTATAAAAGAAAGCTTATTGAAGGTAGCCGAAGTAATAAAAGACTATGATGAAATAGTTTGTGATATTAACGTGGATGGTTTAGCTGTAAGACACTTATTTGAGAGCAGCATTAAAAACCTCGAACGTATTCTCTCTCGAGAGCTATGTATAAGATACAACATAGAACAAATATGTGGAAAAAAAAGCATCAAAAGCTATAAAAATATTTATAAAGTTCTTATATGTAGGTATTTTAAAAAACACACAATTTTGCTTATTCTAATAAAAAAATCTATTTTTTAGCTGCAATAGAGCACTTTTCTTCCAATCCGGTTAAAGAATTACGTTTAGCCATTCAAGTGGTAAAAAAAACGGCATTTTCGTATGAAATCTCTACATAAAAAACAAAACATTGAACAATAATTTTATTTTTATATTTGTTTATGTATATATACTACTGTTTTTCTGTGCATACTACGTATACATACATATACATATAATAATAATAATAATATATATATATTTACCTGCAATTCACATACCTGAAGTTACTTAAAGGACTGAAATTTTTATGTTATTTTTATAAAATTTTATTAGAAAGTAATGTTATTAATAATATTAATAATAATAATTTGAATTTAAAGTTAATTTTAATAACATTTTAGAAAATAGTTTAATTTAAAAACAAGAATACGGCTTTCCTTAAAATTTAATCTACCTGTGTATTTACTTGCAATATTTATTAAAAATGAATTTAAACAGATTTAATTTTTATATAATTTTTTTAATGAAATAAAATTTAAGTATTATTAAATTATTTTTTTTCTTTTTGTCTGTTACTTAACATACATCATTGGTATTAATTTCTAAATTTAACTGCAAAATGAAGCAAATAGACTGGTTCCAAAAAAGTCCCTTTTGGAGTAAAACAGAATAGATTTAAAAGTAATTTACTTATGTGGATACTCCATTGAATATTACAACAGAGTAGTTTTAGGAGTGGTGGCTGTGGGTACTCTATGGAGTAGTAAAACAGAGTAGCTTTAAGAGTAGTATATGTGTGTGCTCCATGGAGTAGTACAATAGTGTACTTTAAAAAGTAGTTTATGTATGTGCTCTATGGAGTACTTTCAACAAACTAGTTTCAAAACTAGCCAGTGTAGGTGCTCCATGGAGTAGTTTTGTGGGTACATAAATGTAATGTGGTCCAGCCCTAGGACATCGCAATGTAAATTGGACCATGTTTTTTTCATACACTTTGGCTACATTTGGAGTACTCATACTCCATTGTGGAGTAGTCCATACACGCATGTATAGAGTACACTAATTTTTTGTAGGGTAAGTACATGCATATACATACATACTTATGTACTTATGTATGTTAATGCCTTCAACCTCAAATTTTTTTACGAGTTTTTACTGTGCCGTTATTCCAAAGAAAATCAACAAAAAAATATAAAAGATTTTTAGCGTCTAAAAACCAAGGAATCGACATCGGTCGACATCGTGAGCAGTAAAAATGAATTATTTAAATTTTATTTTTTTATAAATAAACAAAAACCAAAAATATTAAATTTCTGCAGTATTTTCATTAAGCAAATATCATGGGTGATATATGTACATACTACATAACTGGTACATTTTCACTAGAGAAATAGTTGGGTTTTGCTGACCAGTGATCTCATCGGTGTTCTGCAGGGGTGTTCCTTTCCTTTCTATCTTTGCACGTCTAGTTCTCGTGCTTAAGAAAATTTCATTTCTTTACATGAGGTGTGCATTCAAAATGATGTATGTATACTATGATGTAATGGGCTGACTTCCAAAACGTTCGTATACAAAGTTTGTATACAGTATTGCTACTGTATTTAAATCACATACATATGCAAAGTTCCGAAGCAATGCAACAACTATAAAACCGATGCCGTGTTTGCTTTCTTACTGTGTTAAAAATACTTGGCGGCGGCGTTTTCAAATGGTATACATTGTACAATTATTGTACTGCGGCGTTATGAAATGTGATGCTTTGTTCAAACACAAAGCAATTGACGTTTTGGAAGTCAGCCATGTTTTTTAAATTGAAAATATTCATCATGATCAGCGGTGCCACAAAGAAGATTTTACCTTAATTTGGAAGATTTTTTAATCTAAATAAGATTTGAAGATCTTTTTTTACCATAATTAAGATTTTTTGAGATTTAGTTGCTTAACACCTATTATTGTTATATTACTTTTTTGTTGTAGGTGCAAAGGGCAACAAAACAGAATAAATTCATGGTGGTTAAAGATTTTGGGCAACTTGCTAACAAAAAATAAAAATTCGTCAGGTGAAAACAAACTATACTGTAAAATAGGTAACGTTAGCCTTAAAGGGACTGTCGGTAAATCCGACTTGACAAAACACCGACATGATAAAAATTTATAAATATAATTAAAGATTTTTTTTCTAAAATTAAGATTACTTTCTTTGCACAAAACTTGCTGGCAATACAGATCATGATTCATGAATATCCAATAAAGAAATATTTTGCTGTTCATTTTTGAATGCTAGAGCAAAATAAAGTTTGATGTTCGTATTCATGTGTGAATAAATACAAAATCCTTATATTCTTCACATGAACGAATAAAGCAAAATATTTTTTGTCTCTTCAAACACGAATAGAATGAAACACAACAAAAATTTAAAATTCTTATTCATGTACATGACTCATAAAAGAAAAATATATCTATTCACACATGTGTGAATAAAATAAAAAAAAATCTTCGCTATTCATTTTCGAATGTGATCATAAAAAAATTTTTTGTTAGATTCATTCATGACTATTTATCATGAATGTTTAAATTTTAGTATTCATATATGAATTTTTCTGAACTCTGGTAATATTGAAATACATAGTAAATTTTTCTTCAAAATTTTTTTTTCACCGATGCTGTGCTGGGACTTAAACCACTGGTCATTGGATTAACAGTCTACGCGCATTCAACTCAGCTAAGGTACCATTTAAATATTGATAGCAAGAAGTTATCAAATACTTGAAATAATTTTAAGAGTTCCTAAATGAGTAAATATGTTGGCGCTCACCATATTCAATTATAAATGAGAGTAAATATATATATACTCACAGGGTTCCCAGATTTCTTTCGAGTCGCATCCCCAATTTGACAATTTTCATCCCCGAAATTCCCCAAAAAGCAATTTATACTATCCCCAAAAATCCCCACTAAAAATAATACTACTTCAATTTCAATTCACTAAATATAACATTTTCACATAAAAAAGAAGAAAAAAAGATGTTTGACGACAATAACGAAAGAAACAATTGTTTAACTGGACGATACGCGGACAACATGTTTACACAGCAAAGGACAAAACACTACTTGCATTTAGTTTGTAAGAAATAGTAAGGGTAATCACGATGGGTAGTGCAAAGTGTGCAAACGATGCAAATGTGTGCAAATATACACACATTTACACAACATAACAACAAAATGTATGTATTTGCATTTGCTTAATTTTGCTTCGTTTGCGCTAAAAAAACCATGAGCAAAGATAGTAGTGCATATTTTATCAATTGCAAACGAAAATAAACAATAACTTGTGACATACGAGTACAGACCATCATATTTTTATGTTTAGAAAAAGAAAATTTAATTTTGTAATTAATTTTAATTTAATTTAAAAAGTTTTACAGCCGTATTCATAAAAAAAACATCATTGAGGTTTCAAATGCATATTAGTTAAAAAACGTTTTAACACTAAAAAAGGTTTTTTAAAAATTGGTATTCATAATCGGTATTTTAACTAAATATCACATAAGTGGATTTGTTAGTAATATCGTGGCAACACTATACTCGTTATTTGTCACATGTATATTAGTTCAGCATAAGAACGATTATATAATCATAAAGTAACCGAATCTATATTTTTTTTATTCCTTTTCTCAAAATATTGTTTTTATAAAATTAAAAATTTGTTCCAACTTCCATTTAATAAGGAAAATACCTAACAGCAATCTTTGGTAAAAGTGCTATTTATGTGTTTTATTTTATTGCCAATTAAAAAGCAGTAGAATAACGAGTTTTATATTATTTGTTTTGATATTTTGTACATCACTAGCTATTTTCTATAAGTTAAATACATTTTGATTGGGAAAAAATTAAAAAAAATGGAAAAAAAGAGATATTTATATAAGCGCAAATTGGATTGAAAAATTAAGAAATTATTTTATTTTTCTTTTACATTTCTTAAAATTATTATGTAATGTTAAAAATGTAAGCAACCAACAAGCAAAATGACAGAGATGTAATTTTAAAATAGCATTAAAATGACAGAGATGTCATTTTAAAATAGGTTTAAACATGCCTGCAGTCAATTTTAAAATTTGCTTTTTTACACAAGGTTTAAAAACAGGTTTTTAAGCTAAAATTCTATTATGAATACAATTTTAGCGATTGTTGCTTAAACCAAATTTGAAATGCTGTTTAAAAGTATTATGAATACGGCTGTTAGTCTTCTTTTTTTAATTTATTAGTAAATAATAAATTTATGCATTTGTAACTTGACATCTGAGGTCAGTGTTGCCAGAATTTTTGATGGGCTGCCACATTTTTGTGAACAAAATTACATGCTCTTCACAAAAATGCAATAAATTTAAAAGTACGCTCACGAAGTACACTAATATGCACAGCAAATTTGCAAAATGCATATTTGCACAATCACCATCGTGATTACCCTTAGTGTTTTTACACTAATGTTTAGTACTGAATTTAAGATTAAATCCATTAAAAGCTGAATTTGCTTTCAAAATACAAGTTTATTAAATTCAGGATTTAACATAAAGGTTGTTTATTAAATTTGTTCAAAATAAAATAGATTTCCCGTTATTGTTATTGTACTTTTTTCTATTTTTTTTCTTTTTTCTGATTTGACACACTGTGCAAAATATTTTATTGTTTATATCATTGATCGTCAAACTAGCCCCTAGGGGCCGAGCACCAATCGTCATTTTGACATACACAACACGAACCAAACAGAAGAGACAAACTAAAATACGAAACATACTCATTTGTCGCTTTATTTTAGAATTTGCAACAACAAAACACATCCAAAAGAGGGCAAGAAAATTTTTATTTTTTTAGTCTCTTTATTTGTTATTCACAGTACACTGTGAATATTTTAATTTTTTTGGATGTGGAATGTTGAGTGGGAAGAAGCTTATTTGTATATATATTTTTTAATGGAAATTTTTTTTAATTATATAAATTCATTCATTTGTTCATGCTTTCGTCCATAAACACGCTAAACCAATCCAGTGTGTATGCATACAAACTTTTAATATGATGTTAGGCTACAGTAAAAAAATAAATGTAACAATCAATTTCTACAAATGTAAAAACACCAATACATTGATATTTCCTATATGTTCTCTTTATGACAAACGCTGGTTTATATGCTTGTGTGTATGTACGTATCGACGTACATATATAAATACTTATACATACATATATGTACATATATTGTTATTAATTTGCATAAACGTGTTATGTTACATCTGGCTTCATTTTAACTTGGCAGGAATGAATTTTGTACGGCGAAAACAAGGTTGTAATTCACAAAACAGTATTAGATCCAATTAAAACAAAGGCTTCAACTTCGGAATTTAACAGCTGGATTTGGATTTCAAAACCATGGTTCTGTTCGAAATACGTATCGCACACTACGTAAATTTTACGTTCAACACAATCAAAGCTCACTTTTAATGGAATGGATACCAGAGAACTGCAACAATCATGATCGAGCCTACTTATTCCCTAACGTTGAATTTTAAGAACAACAAGAGAATAAATATGAATTTTCCAAACGAGCGGTTGGGTAAACAAGTGTTTTTTTGCTTTTGAACGAAAACGATTAGATCATAAAAATCAATGTGCATGATCAATTATACTCGAAAATTAAGCACTCGTTGCCGATCTTTGATGGATACGTCAATAAATAAAACTGCCGTATTTGGAATAATGATAAAACTCAAGTGTATGCTGAGAGACCGTTACATCCAGTAAAACTGACTGTTTAGTGTGCTTTATGGGCTGGTGGAATCATTGGTCCGTACTTCTTTTAAGACAATGCTGGTCATGATTATTTACTTTTTCGTTAATCAAATAATAAAATTTAAAAATCAGATATGTGATATAGTCAATTTTCATATACTAGTGTTTTAAAAAACAACCAGAATATAGGGCAAAATATCTCATCTTAAATTGCCATTTTTATGACGGATGTGGCATTATTTTCGGATTTTTTGGAAATATTCATTGCAATTCATTGCAATTCATTGCAATTGGTGAATAGTTGTCCTGCAACGCTGGAAGAGGGCTTATTTTAAAGTAAATTTTCTCAGCTTTCTATATCTGTCCTCATTTATAGAAAATTATTTACCCAAATAATGGTTTTGGAGGTTTATGTTAAAATAACAATAGTCAAACTGATGTCCTGAGCACCAAATTTTCTCTTAAAAAACCGGAAGCTCGATTTTGATTTTAGAACCATGGTTTCTTTGGGAAAAGTTCCTAAAATTTCCCGTAGATTACGATTTTGCTATACGCTTATTAGGCAAAAAAATTGACCCACCATAATGTATATTCAGGTAAAAACCAAAAGAAATAATTTACGACAGCGTGGGTTTTCTATTCAATACGTTATAAATTTTATTCAAAACTTCTCTTGAGAGAGCAAGATTGCTATCGACTGACGACTCCACGTAATCGGCGAGGACGATGGAAGAAGGGTGGCGAGCACACGCAATGAGGGAGTGGAGTGTAGTTCGTCGCTCTGTAGTCGGACGATAGCGTCGTGTCTGAGCAACTTACAGAGTAAATGCTCAAATAGATAGTTTGATAGCAAGCTTGAGAACTGAGTAACGTAAAACGTAAATATTCAAGGAGAAGTGTCGGACAGTACGCATAAGAGCTGAGCAATGTATGACGTTAATTCTCAGTTAAGACAGTAGGCAATGTACGCATCGCGGTTGAGTAACGTATTACAGTAGTTTTGACTTAACTGCCACACCGTGTTTTGCACGCATTTTGTGGCAGATAAGTCAAAATGGCACTTAAGTTAATTATTTTAACTGCCAAAAATTGCCAATTTTTAACCAAGAGAGAGTTATAAAGAGAATGAGAAAATTATAGAAAGGCTGCGAGCATTCTAACAAAATCAAACTACATACATAGTTTTCGTTAGCAAAAGTTTAAACAACTTATTGATGTTTCAATTTATAATTGAAGATTCAATAAATAATAAACTTATAAAAAAACACAGTTGCAAAAAAATTTTGTGTCTGTTAAATGAAAAATTATCAATGAATATGGGATAATAATTCCAAATATTTGTGGCAGCTAACTTAAATTGGCACTTAAACAAGTACATTTCATATGAAATTGAAGAAATGAGTGAAATTTTGTGGTTTTTGGCAGGTATCTCAAATTGGCAGCTAAAAGAGTGGCAGTTAAGTCAAAACTACTGTACGTATATTGTGCAATGGTGTGTGTCAGCCGCTAACAACTTATGCATTAAACACATTCGCCACAGCAGTCTACCGACTACCAGCTGTCAAAATGTGTGCATATGATAATGATTATATTGATGACAGCAAGGCAATAGGGCAACAGGTTCTTGTCCATGCTGATTTTCTCGTAGCTGTCCTATTAAACTAATTTCTATTTTTAGTGGCGACAATAAACAATAAAGTGTTATCAATACAATAAACCATGTAAAATAAATGAATGCTTAAAAATCTCTTATTCTGCAGAACGAAAACAGTAAAAATTTTAATAGTTTATAGTGTTATTTAATAAAAGATTTAAGTATATTTTATGTAAGTCATTTTATTGTTGAAGGCTTGTTGAATTTCCAAATATTTTTAAATAAAAATACCTCAATTGTGTTGGTAAAAACATGAGAAGAAATGTAAAAATTCCATAGAAATATGTATTGTTAACCCTGAAGGAATCCTGGTGGCAAGTGTCCCCAAGTCACCACTTTTGTCAACAATATTGGTGAATATTAGGCGACATTGTCAATAAAGCGTCTACAAATTTAAATTTGGCTTTAATGACAAAAAAATTTGTGGTGGCGAAAGATGGCAGATAATGTGTCGGTTAAGGTGAAAAAATATGCATTTTCATTATCTACATCTGCTTTAGAAAAGCACCAAAAGCGTAGACTATAATTTCTTAATTGAACTAGTGAATCAATGGTTCCAATGTCTACATATGGTCCCAAAAGAACTACCTAGTCAATAGTACCAATGTCAGTAGTGGATTTTCAATGACACGCAAATGTTAAATGTCTATAGTAAATAACATTGTCTGGGGTATGATAAGTCACTAGTACTGGTGACAATGTCAGTAGTGAATCAGTACAGTTTCACTATAGACATTTCCTGCAGGGAAGTTTCTAAGTTGTTGTGTATATAAACCCAATAAAAATTGTCTACTTTGGGTGTGTGTGAAACGGTAGCAAAGTTCTCTCGTAAGTAAAATTTTGACAATGCTGAGGTGCAGAAAATTTCCCTAGCCCTGGGGGCTAGTATAAATTTTGACATTTGCGTAGAAATTTTGACAACCACAAAAAAATTATAAATGCAAAACAAACAGACACAAGAAATATTTGAAGAAAATTTATTAAAAGAAAATAAAAAAATAATATGGAAGCGGGTCCAGCGGTAAAAAAAAACTTGCCGGATGCGCCTTTTTCGTATCATTAGAACAAATTCATCCAAAAGTTGAAAAGATCTTATTTGCAAAATAATTGCAATGATTATTGGTACAAATTTTTTTAATTTATTCATTTTCACAAAACTTCAGAGAATTTTTTTTTGTTTGGGTGCGTGTGAAACGGTACCAAAGTTCTTTATGTCAAAATTTATTTGCTACCGTTTCACACACCCTTTATAACTATCAAATAGGCAGGAGAAATATTTTAAACGTCCCATTAGTTTCACCTGAGGATGTTATTCTGCCACCACTGCATCTGAAGCTGGGATATATGAAACAACTTTTTTATGTAAATATACAGTGATAAACAAAACAAAAAAAAAAAAACAATACTTTTACATGAATAACTCAGTCAATTTCTAACGGATTTTTGTTAACCTTTAATTAGGCGCATGGGGTCAAGAGAAATTATAATTGAAAAATGTATACGTTAAAATGTTCGGAGCGAACTTGTTTTTTCTAATTTTATATATTATATTTTAAATAATCAGAATATTTATAGTTGTTTTTTGACCAATTTGCAATTAATTAATGTTTATTGATAGGTGTTACCTTCGGGCTAGTAATGGTCATTCCAAAATTTAAATAAAACAAAAACTAATTCATTTTATTTTCAGCACCCAACGTTTCGTTTGTTTGTTTCAAACTTCTTCAGGGGTATTTTTTATTAGCTTAATCTAGCAACAAAACACAATAATTTAATAAATTTCATATCAAATAATTAGTAGGTATAATATTTTGACTTACAAACTTTTGTTGTTTTAAATTTCGCTGTTGTTTTATTTATTCATACTTTAATATATCAAAACTGGACTTCACGACACATAATTTGTATAAATAAAATAAATAAATAAATAAAATAGAAACAATACAAAACAAATTTATTTGTCAAACTTAACGCTAATATCACAGTACTTTTTTAACTAATTAAATTATTGCAGCAGAATATTGTAGCTTGGTATTGTCTTTATCTTCTTTTGTGTTCATTGTCCTTTGTATTTTTTGTTGTATCCTGAGACTTTCCAGAGTGTAACGTTTGTTTTCTTTCTTTTCCCTGTCCAATATTTTAATGTTTTCTAAATCAATGCTATGTTTACATTTACAATCAGAATATTGCTGGTCACTTCAGAGAGAAACTGATGATGCTGAATTAAAAAAAATACGGTCAAGCAAACATTTTTGACTGAAATAGTTAAAAATTTTATTTTTGCAAAAATTTAGGTTTAATAAATAGTTGAATAACTCAGCCAATTTTTAACAGATTTTTTTAAACAAAGTTGCGTTTTACTCACAAATAAATATATTTTTTGAATAAATTAAAAAATGTTACGGTTCCTTTATAAAATAATGCGTAAAAATATCGCCAAAGTTGAAAAATGTCAAAAAAAGTGGGGAAAAAATGTGTTTGGTGGAGAAATACACAAAGAGCTTTTAAGCCAACCATAACGATATATACACCATTCTAAAGGTACTAGTTTCTTCTTTTCGAATCCGTTGAGAAACTGAAAATCGGTTAATAAACAAATAAGTTACTGGCTTATAAGTGCATAGAGGTACGAAAAACCGGTTTTTTATCCGTATCTCAAAATTCTGATGTGACTGGCAAATTTCAAATACAGATTCTTGTTGTACTCAATAATACCTATCAGAAAAATAATATCACTTTCCGGGAATTTTTTTTGTCCCACCGTGTAATTTTCCCATACATTTTCCAAAAAAAAATCATACAAAAGTTTAAAAAAAGTACATAAAATGTAAAAAAATATTTTAATTTTTATTAAAAAAACCCATTGTATTTCACGCAAAGTAATAACCTTCTTAAAAAACAAACAAAAATATATATAAACTAGCTGCTCCCGGTGTACTTCGCTACCCCCCTCGTTATAAAATAAAATTAAAAGTATTTATATATCCTATTGTGAAAATTTAATGACCATCGGTCCAATAGTTAAGACTATATTAAGATTTTTTATTTTCCTATAAAGGGGCGTGGTCCCACTCACTTTTCTCCCAGTACGTATTCCTAATTATGTCAATACTATATGTACCAAATATCATCGGCGTAGGTCAAAAAATGCCCAAAATATGGCGATTTAAATTTTTGGGTTATATGGGAGCTGCCACGCCCACTTGACTGATAACGCCCATTTTTGTCCTGATTACTCACATTAGTAACATATGAACTATTGCAATGTTTCAAAACTCTTGCTATCACAATAGTCAAGATATATGATGTTATTCAATTTATGTGGGAGGGGCTACGCCCACTTGAAATATTAAAAGCCTAAAACCATCCTCTATAAATTCCCTTTTGAATGACACCAGTTTGGGTCAAATCGGTTGGATAGTTTCCGAGTCTATAGCGAACATGTGTACAAACATTTTTTGTATTTTATATATATAGATTATAATTTAAGTTGTCTAAAATGTATTAATAAAATTAAAAATGCTTTCGCAGCAGTGAATTGAACAAAGTACATCATCTATCGGCAATAAATTGGAATATACTCGTATAACTTAAATGCATGATATTTAAAGAAACTCGATGAGATGTTTTGATTCTGTTTATATGTAAATGTATAAGGGTGGGAAGCTACAGGAATCAAACTAAAACTTTTTATATATGAAATTCCACTGACACAGGTGGATGCGCCTTCTTCAAAAATATGTTCGCTAAACAGCACTGAATTATTAATTAAAAACCCAAACAGAGTAAGAAAAACGAAATCTGAAAGTATGTAAGTAAAATTATTAAAAAATGTTCTGTAGAGGTTTTCAAATTCGGCATCTTAATGCAATAATAATGTTAAATCACTAATTTTTTTTTCATTTATAGTTACTAACGCAAAGGCAGGGATTTTTTCCAATTAAATTTGAAATATAAACCTCAAAAGAAATATTCGTATTCGGCGAATACTGTTTTAAATATTCGTATTCGTTTTTGCGAATACTAAAAATTGATATTCGTAACATCACTAATACAAACCTTACATCTCTAAAACATATGTAAGTGTAAATAAATCAATAAAACGACAAATTTGACTATGAAAGTCAAAAAAAAGAAAACTAGATATTTTCTGCTCTCCTGAAACTTTTCGCAACATAGATACTAAATATTTTCAGGTTTTGCTGCACTTTTAATTCAGCTTTTAAACTTTTAAATGTTTTTATTAATTTATTATTTTTTTGTTTGTTTAATTTATGGAATCATGTTTTTTTTCTACTCTCAGTCAGACAACTGTCACTTTATCTACTCTCTCAATTGATGTTTTCTTTTGCAAATTTAAGTATGTGGAAACGAACGCGTTTCAGTAAAATCCAACGCAAATTTGCCGTAAACAAACACACTTATTATCGTAATTTTTTTTAAAAAATTTTGCTTCATGTACAATTATTTTGTGAACCATAACGAATTTTTTAAAGATTGGAATGTTTATTGTTTTACTACTTGAAATTGTCTTTAAAATAGAGAGAAAATTTGTCAGTAAAATTGGATTCAAATGAGTTATTTTGAACATATCAGAATTGTTAAAAATGCGTCTCCTTTAAGAACCTTCATGAATTTTCTGAAATAATTTATTCACTTACTTTTTATTGCTGCTAAAACGAACCTTAATAACACAAAATTGAAAAAATTTTAAAGGCTTGAATAACCACTATAAACATTTCATGCATCATGCATACAAAAGTACAAAAATGGTCAAATTTTTCAATTCTATGAATAGGTTTTTTTTTTTTAATTTTTTTTTAAAATTTTGGGATTTTTGAAGGGGCTGATTTACCAATTTTATCATACGAGTAACTATGGAACGACTTGTTCAATTTTGTCACAAAAAATACTAAAAAACTTGAAATGAAATTACTTTTAAGACATGCTAATATTATTTTATATAAACTCAACGGTTTCGGAATTATTTAGACTGAAATGATTGAAAATAATTGTTTTATACAAAATTGGAAAAATTTTATTCTTAAAAAATATATAAAAAATCGAAACTTCATATTTTTATTACATGGGCGAACGATTCCACCAAGATATCCGCACAATGGAGGAACAATACCAGGGTCGCTGGGATGCACACATGATGGCTGATTTTTGCTGGAGTATTCAAAGAAACACTTCGTTATTCAACAATAGTAGAAAATCGAATAAAAGAAAATTCACGAGTTTGTAGTTTATAATAATTATTTAGTTAAATATGTATATCTTTTTAATTTTTAGGCTCTATATCATAATCCGATTTTAATAAAACTCTTTTATGTTTTTTCGCAGAAATCGGGTAATTTCA
This sequence comes from Lypha dubia, assembly GCA_947311025.1. Classification (NCBI taxonomy): domain Eukaryota; kingdom Metazoa; phylum Arthropoda; class Insecta; order Diptera; family Tachinidae; genus Lypha; species Lypha dubia. Next base: position 106,498,768 of record OX371260.1, read on the forward strand.
CTGTTTCTGAATAAAATTTATGCATCGATTTTCATAAAGTAAAGCTTATTTTATTTGGAATATACATACCTTTCTAATCATGTAATAAAAATATGAAGTTTTTTCCAATTTTACATAAAAAAAAATTATTTTTAATCATTACAGTCTAAATAAATCCGAAACCGTTGAGTTTATAAAAAAATAGTATTAGCATGGCTTAAAAGTAACTTTATTTCGAGTTTTTTAGTATTTTTTGTGAAAAAATTGAAGAAGTCGTTCCATAGTTATGATAAAATTGGTAAATCAGACCCTTCGAAAATCCAAAATTTTAGAAAAAAAATTAAAAAAAAAAAAACTTATCCATAGAATTGAAAAATTTTACCATTTTTGTACTTAGCTATCCATGATGCATCAAATCTATATAGTGCCCGTTTTTGCTGTTCACCTGTTTCCTGACTGAGTTTGGTGTTAATATTTGCCTATAAAATCTCTTTCACTTCAGGGTGGGCAGCTGTGTATTTCGTATTATTATTTTAATTTGTACTTGGGTTGACACTGAAAATTTTTATACATATATTACAAATTTGCGCCGAAAAGCAAAAAAAAAAAAATTTTCAATAAACCTACTTGTATTAATATAATATCAAAATATAAAAGAAAGAGTTTTGATAGTTTTTAAAGTCGAATTAATAATTGCTTTTTGCTTCTGCGAACATTCGGAATTACAGTAAAGAGCATATCACAAATAAATAATTTAAAAAGCTTTGCCGTATTTTTGAGACATCAACGAAAAATAGAACTGCTTTATTTGCAATTTGTTTGCCCATTTAATATATTCGCCATATTTCGCATATTTTCTGATATCTTGCATACTCACCAAAAATATAAAGATTTAATTATGTATGTAGCTATAACTTTGTTAAAAATCTGCATATTTAAAAACGGCTTTCTGATTATAATAGAATGATGTCGATTGAACAAAGCTGCAAACCATAAATTTTAAATTTATAACATTTATTTTTTTATGATTCTCTTTACACAGTAAAATGTATATAATTCGTATATTTGCAAATTACGAAAACATTTGTATAACCAAACTTTTAAAATAATAAGTAATTAGCTATTTGGTATTTGACATTAACATTTATGTATATAATTTCAGTGCCCAAACAAGTTCTTATGGATCGCTATGAAACAGAAGTTGAAGCTGATGAACCGGAGTACTTTGAGGGTGATGTTAATGTTTTGTATGATGATGAATTATTTTACAAAGAATCTGAGGCAATACCAAAGTTGTACAGCAACACAACAGTGCAGGCAGCACGTAACAATGCGAACTCAACAACACCTGTTAGTTCGACATACAAGACTTCTACAAATGCTAATAGAGCTAATAATGGTTCCTTTGATTTTGAGGGCGATATTGGTAGCGTAAATCCTGTCATGACACATAGCGCCGATAGGAGTTTAGAAGGTAATTGAAGTAATAGTCATTCAACAATACATATTAACTTGAATACAATTACTAAGTGAACAGAAGGAGTGGTTCTAACGGATTGTATTACAACAGTTCATGTATTATACTTACGAAAGTCATGTGGTGCCATTTAAAAATTACCTATCGCTATCGGAATTGAACTCAAAATTTTGACTGGCAGTTATAGGATTTTCTATATCGACCATCAGCTAAATTTGTGTATCAAGAAATTGAAAACTACACTTCAATTCGTTATTTTATCAATTCGTTATTTCATCAATGATTATGATTTTAAAATTGAGATATTAATTATGACAATTTATTAAAATTCTTTTATTTTTAAGACTTAAAAAATTGAAAACAGCAAATATTTTTGTTTGGCCAGAATTCAGGGGTATCTACGTGACAGGAGAGAACCTCAGCGATGAGTTTTTTCCACATAGGAAATCAATGGCTACATTACTGCACGTCTACATTAGACATGACATGCTGTTAAGACGTGCTGTTAAAACACGCGAATCTTTTAATGGTGGAGTATACGTATGTCATAATTTTTCATTATTTTTGTTTCGTCAACGAGTTAACTACGCTAGTTTTGTCTCTTGTTTGTGGTTGTGTCGAAAAACAATACATACATACATATGTACATATGTAGTATATATCTACATACATATGTATAATTTAATTCTTTTTAACTAAAATTGTAAACTCACATTATTTTTGTTATTTATTTTCCTATTCAGGACGTATTTGCTACAAAAATTCAGTTTGCTTCACACTTTTTTTATAAATTATACACAACTATTACTTTTTCCACAATATTATTTCAGTTTTTTTCTTAAAATAACAACGAAAACAAAACTTTGACAGCTAAACGTCATTTTCTGTTAAGACGGAGCTTTCAAGACAGACGTCTTAACAGCCGTGTTAAGACGGCTAGAAAACATTAACATTTGCGGTCCACCCCTGACAGTAACAGGATTTTGCTGTTTCTGTCCGTGTTTTCATGTCAGGTGTAGACCGCACTTTATGAATTATAACTGTAATGCATAGTGCGGTTTACTGGCAGATCAACTACAAATAGATGTGTTTTCAGTCAAGAATTTTTTCTACGGAAAAAATTTAAGTTTCAAGAAAATTCACATTCCACTTTGCTTCAATACCTTAGTATGTCAATAGCATTAGCTACCCTTTAGTCACGATAGTTTAATTTGATTTTCGAACTTATAAAGGTTGTATAACTATCAGAAGGAGTAAAGTATGTATCTGTTACACCGTCCTAAAAAATCGAGACAATTTAATGTCTTTAGTACTCGAAAAATGTAATCATTTCATCAAAAAGCACTGTCAATTTTCATGACATCAATATTGAGAAATTTTGATCCGCTAACACTTTTACCGTCATGAGTTACAAATGACCCAGTCATACGTCTGTTGGTCAGCATAAAACGTTTGGTATCACGAATATGACAATCGAACCAACTCACAGGTTTCCATCAGAGATGTTTGTTAAATCACGATCGCTAAAGTTTTTTTTCATAACCGCTATCTCCAATAATCTTACACTATTGCTGAGTATGAATTGGAAATGTTGCTTTCGCCTGCAACATGAATAAATACGTTTGAAAAATGTAGGGAATAAATCATTAAGTAAAATGAGAGGTTCAGATCCATCGAAATTGTTACATATAAATTGCATTCATTTGAATGATTGAATTAGAGTTCTCAGCCACATCAGTAAAGAAAGAAAAATTATTAATAGATAAGATAATGAGGATTCTCTAGACAAGATCACATACTGGTTGGTAATTACACAAAGTATTCTCGCACACTAAGCTAAAAAATCAAAAATAATAAAAGAATTTAGATAAAGGAAAAACAAATAATTATACTAAAAGTTACAGTTTGAGAAGTAAAATAATTGGTTTGTCCGTACATAATACGAATATTATGAAAAAAGTATTGCAGAATGGTCTTGCAAATTTCGATATGCCGCGGTTCTAGTATTTTTGTTATATAGTACAATTAGCCGTTGTCTACTTAAATCATCACTGCTGGAAAATATTTATATACCTATACCTACGTGTATTTAAAGATTTCTAAGCATGGTTTCCCAATAGTTTCTTTTGATCTGATCTTATCAGTTAAATTCGTTTTTAAAGATAACACCGTGATTTTAAACGGATTCTAAATAATTTATGGTCGTGTTTAATCTGCAATGGTGGAAGATACGTAACAAAGTTTTGTGGAGATCCTATGACTACAGCTGATAATTTGTTAGGGTTTAAAGTTAATCCATTACCAGATACACATACACAAATTGATGCAAATCCTCGTTTATCATTAGTACACAATTGTCAACATCCAAAACAATAAACTTTAATATGCAGAAGTTCTGCATGATCTACCTTTTACATAAAAGCATTCTGATGTGTTCATCGTAAAATGTCTATGTTCGAACACAATTAGCTTTCTGAACACATGTTTGATTTAACTCCGACGTCAGAAAGCAGAAGTTTTTTCATACGATAAACGAATGAACTCTGTTTTTTATTAATTGAATATGATTTTATGCTCATGAACACGTTGCCCGAGTTCGTGGACATATGAATGTTTTGGAAGTTCGTGATAAGAATTTTTCAAATTATTGTATTTGAAATAAGTTTTGATTTTATGTACATATGTATGCACATATGTATATTCTGCTTTTTACAATTCTCATGTCCATACGGTATTTTGCATACCTATATAAACTACAAAATGAATGTAAGTAAATTTAATTTAATAATATTAATATTATTAGATTTGGTAAATATAAATTACATTTTTGTAAGAAAATATTGTTAGGTTTTGAATCTAACAGCCAGATCTTGTATTTTCAACGACAAGCAGCTGACTTGTGCCCTACTAAAAAATTTTAGTACGACAAGTCGATCGACCGTTGCCATTTTGGTGGTTTTCGGGTATTTTTTGGTGCTTTTTTACTTAAGCAATACCCGAAATTTTGTTAAATACCCGTTTTTGAAAAGCGGGTATTTATAGTGCTTTTAACAATTTCTCACAGTGCTTTTAAGTGCGTTTTTAATAATCCAAATTTTTAGCATTGAACCATTTTTCTACTATTCTTTAAACATACCTAATACTTTTTTAACCAACTGCGTATTATTTGCATCTATATTTTGATTAGTACTCGCAAACTGTTAAGAGTTTGAATTCCAGAATTCCTCAAGCATCAATTTTTTATAATTTCGTGCAGAAAATTTAATGATTTATTTGTTTGGCAATGATTTTACTTTTAATATAAATATTGTTGTGCAAATTTAAGCAAGAAAGTGCCTTGTTTATTAAAAGCTGAACAGTAATTAAAAGTAAGTTCTTAATTGATTTTATATGTGTTAAAGTTCATCATCTAACAATGGCTTTCCTTTAGATGGAAAAACAAAAATATAGAGAAGCCGTTTAAAAGGTGGCTTAGACTAGCAAAATATGAACTAAAAGCATTTGTTGTAATTGTGAAATAAATTCACTATAAATCGATTTACTCCGACAAAGACGCAAAAAAAGACGTATGGCACTCGGGGACTGCCGCGGTAAAGCTATTGCATAGCATTTTTTAACAACTTATGCAATTTCAATTTAAATTTCAGTTTTCGAGCTATAATGGAAGTGCCCTATACAAAGAAGGGCAGTCTAGTCCTCCCAGGTAAAAAGTGCCTTACGTTAGTATCCTATGTCCTTCTCCTGGTTCTAAGCTACCTGCCCACCATTTTTCAGTCAAATCTGTTCAGCCGTTCTTGAGTTATTAATAGTGTAACTAACACGACTTTTTTTGTATACATATATAAAAATCGCCTGAAAAACCCAGAAAACCCGGAAAATTTCCCGGGAAAAGGTGGCAACACTGGATGGTAATTCCCAAAAACTTGGACGAAAATCGCCTAAAAATCCCAGAAAATTTTCGGGGAAAGGTGGCGACACTGGAAATTTAAAAAATTTCCAAAGCGGCACCACTGTATAGTCATCATACATAGACTACACAACATTTATAAAAATCCCCTCAAAAACCCAGAAATCCGGAAAATTTTCCGGGAACGGGTGGCAACACTGTATAGTCATTATACATAGACTATACAAAAAAGAAGTTTTCACTTCAAAAAACAAGACTTAAGAAACAAACATACTCGTAGTTCCAGGTTTTTTCGTTTCAAAACAAATGACAGATTTTTGACAGCTTTTTTCAAAAACAAAAACAAACAATTAAAATTTCTTGATTCGGTCGCCTCACAGCCCGCGATAGAAGCTATGCAATAGCTTTAAAAAAAGCACGAAAAAGCAATAGATCCAAATGCAAATTTTCCATTCCAGCCAAGGCTGTCTTCTGATCCACCAGACCCAAAACAAAATTATGTTAATGCTTTTGTACCCGAAAATTTTTTCATTTTACCCTTTTTTACCCTATTTCCATGGGCTCACAGTGTTTTTGATGTTGCAAGAGTTGGCATCACTGATGTTCACATTTTAAAGCAGCCTTTGTCATAAAGATGTAGGAAATGTCAATGTATTGGTGATTTTTACACTTTTAGAAATTGCTTGTTACATATTTTAAGTTATTGCATAGCTGGCTTTGAGGCGACCGAATCAAGAAATTTTGAAACGTTTGTTTCTTTAGTCTTTTGTTTTTGAAACGAAAAAACCTGACACTAAATTTCTTTCTTAAAGGCTCCGTTAAGGCTCTGTTAGCCGAGCGCTGCTCTATCGTACCCGTACTGCACCGTACTGTTAGCCCGTTGGTGTACTTATAGAATATTTAAAAACGTGTTTGACTATACATAAACAAAACAGAATTACCCAACAAACCAAAACGATTTAGAAATCCCTTGTAACAAGGGCTGCCTTCCTACACGTCTTTATGCAACGTCAAAGCAGTGTTAAAATCAAGCAATTTTATTTTACAGCTCTGTAAATCAAATACATTATCATTAGAAACACTTCTTTGCTTTGCATACTTAAAATTACAATGACACCGAGACAAATTATTTTTAAAACTTTTGGAACACACTCCACGAGCAATATAATTAATAGCTTTTTTGTTTTAAAACGAAATCATCTTGCACCTATCCTTTTCCACCATTGTTGTTTATAAAAAACATACACGATTTTCATAGTGCTCTAGTTGCGTTTATTTGCATATCAGATGCGAAACAGATGAGTTTAGGAATGCCATACTTGGTCAGAATTTACGCAGTTGCGATTGGGAATACCTGACATTGTTGCACTGCAAAGCAATATGCGTTTAGGAATGCAGCCATGCTTACCAACATGAGTTCTAAGCTTAAAGAAGTGTTGTGAATACTATTTTAAAAATTTTATTAACAATAGCTCCATTTGCACTCAGGCTACGCACACTTTTTTTCTTTTTTAAATAACTTTTGAACTATTTACTGTTTCAGGTAACAAAAAAAAAAAAAAAAAAAAAACACAAACCTATGGCATGACTCATTTGCGAATATATATGTTAAATTGTTATATAAACAATTAAGTGTATAAAAATTGTAAAGTATTTGAAAACTGCATTTTGTATATAAAAAGTTTATAAATATCATGCTTATTAAAAGTTGTAGTAAATCTGTTATAAGTTTATTATACGAGTTACATTTTGCTTATGAAATGGTTTGCTGGGTAGTATATATAAAATAAATAAATAATTTATGAAAAATTAACAGCTGTTTACAACACAGTGATGGGCATTAAAAATTTTCAAATTGTTACTGTTGTGAAGAAAAAGTACCTAAGATATATAAATGGTATAAAAATGTACATACATGTATGTATGTATATATGAAATATTTTGCATACTAAACTTTTGAGACAAATATTACATTTTCGTTTACCATTAAGTTGCTAGCGAATGCGCAACTTTAAACTCGCCTTCTGCATAACTACTTTTTTGGAGTTATGACTCTATTGCAGCAAAGGCTCAATATGTGCATACAAAAAAAATGTTTTTGCAGCCGTTGAATTATTTATTGGTTTATTTTATACATCTAAGCATGTACATATATATACATATATGTACATACATATGTTTATGCAGTTACATGTATATGTACACTTATTATTTTCAGTTTTTCAATCATAGTTTACAGATGTCATTATAAAAAATACCAAAGAGAAGAGCGAAAATACCCCCTTAGTATAAAACAAAATAACAGCCCATCACTGGCTTACAAATGTCACGTAACGTTCAAATGAAATTCTATTTATTTCTAAAAAAAGTCTAACAATTCATTGTATATGGGTCGTTCTTAAAAAACATGACCATTCTGAATTTTGTAATTTTTAAAAATGAAGTTGGCCGAATATGTTTATAATTGGCCTCATGTGGTTACGGATCTTATCAACAATAAGAATCCATAACCAGCATTAGTTTTTTAAATTTTTGGAGTTTTTACAGATAAAAAAGTAACAGAGTGGACCGGTAACAGAGGGGACAAATTAACTCAAAAATACCATATTTTAGCTTTTTATTAGAATTTTGTAGAATTTATTTGTCCACTTAATTAGTGTACACAAAATATTTATAAAAAAATTATAAAATAAATAAAAAATCACTTTACTCACCGTTTTTCAACAGTAACAGAGTTGACACTGAATAAGGGTACGTACCCGGCCTACAATTATCTTGCTTACTCAACCACGCACTAAACAAGACTGAACAGTTCAAAGCACATTTTGTTGATTTTAGCTAAGTTATGATGGAGAAGCATAAGTGAAATAACGCGTCATAACGTTTAACGAAATTTTTTCAATAAAATGAGTGGACGTAACAGAGGGGACCTGAACCTGGGGACAAGATTTTTCTTCAAAAAAATTATACAAAAAAATTATTTTTCATCATTCTTTTCTATATATGGTATTAATATATACAAACTGAATAACAAAAATTGTAAATATTATTTTTTTTCAATTTTATTTTAGCTGAAAATAACTATTAAATTTTTATAAATTGGCTCGGGACACAGGTTTTTGCTAAACCTTTGACATTAAAAATATTTTTTAAGTTATTTTCAGATAATTAGTTATTTTTTTTTTATAATATAGTTACGTAGAATCAATAATAATTTATAAAAATGCAGATATTTTTCTATTTTTTTTTGGAGAAACAAAATATAAAATATTAAAGTCTGGGGACACCAATTGGTCATGTTTTTAAAGAATGACCCATATTGCGAAAGGTGGCACTACTTGGCGCAGCGAGCCTTATGCCACTGGTCGGCTAGGTAGAGAAAACATCATCAATTTGCGACCAGGTTCCTAGTAATTGTGTATTGAGGTGTTGTAGAAATAAAATTATTGTTTTTAGGTGTAACAAGATTTGCATCAAGCCGGGTAAACAACATTCGGGACTCTTTTTTTTTTCTTTTTCCTCCGTCACTATCACGTTGCTTCCGAAACTGTCAACTCACAATATTGTCGATCCTGATGACAATGTGCCTGGTCCATCAAAGAAACAGAAAGTTGATAAGTCGCCAAAAAAGAGCCGCACAAGGTGTCAAAAATGGTACTATTCTTTAGAAAACAAAAATAAGTGGACCTCAATATTTTGTTTCTTATGTAAAAAACCCTTCTGCAATGACAAGCATGCCAAAAATATCTGCATAGATTGTATAAACAACACTTGAACATGTGAACATGTAAAAAATATTTGCATAAAATGCCTGAACAAAACTTAAATATATCACAAGCTTTAATCAAAAAGTCGTAATAAATCAATTATTTCTATGAACTTCAGTATGTATCAAAAATGATACATAGCTAGAATTATGAAGTTTTTTTAAAGCTCGATCTACGGTTAAATCTCATGCAGATATCAACCAAACATATTGCATAGAAGCACACGTAATATAAATAAAAGCAAAAAAAGTATATGAAAAGAAAATAATCAATTAAAGCAAACAAGGTATTTGATGTAAACAATGCTCAATTTTAAATAAATAACAAAATAAATAACAAAAATATATATGTAAATAATTAAAATATCAAAAATTAAAAATATAAAAGTAAAAATTAAAGCAGTACAAATCTACTTACATACATATGTATATACTAGCAATTATGAAGCGCAGTTATTTGAAAACTATTGGTAAGTATCTTGTACAATCATTAAGATATGCCTAATTACTTATTTCGTATTTTAACATAAATTTATGATTAGGCGCCTTGCCAATGTTCACTTGAAGTTTTGAAGCAATTTGATGCGAAATTTTCAGAAATGACATGTAAGATGAAAATATTTATTGTCTACAAAGGTATAACGTTTTTCATATAAAAACTTATACTTCCAGGCGAAATTGAGGAGCTCAAACAGATAGTTGAAACTCAAAATGATACTACATATAATGGCTGCTTTGTCAGTCAAAAAGTAGTAACTGAAAGCCTTGTTCGCCAAGAAAAAGACAATGTGGAAATTATGAATGTTTTTCCAATAAATAACGAGGAGTTGAAAGTTCAACGGCTGCAAAAACATTTTTTATGTATGCACATATCGAGCCTTTGCTGCAATAGAGTCATAACTCCAAAAAAGTAGTTATGCAGAAGGCGAGTTTAAAGTGGCGCATTCGCTAGCAACTTAATGGTAAACGAAAATGTAATATTTGTCTCAAAAGTTTAGTATGCAAAATATTTCATATATACATACATACATGTATGTACATTTTTATACCATTTATATATCTTAGGTACTTTTTCTTCACAACAGTAACAATTTGAAAATTTTTAATGCCCATCACTGTGTTGTAAACAGCTGTTAATTTTTCATAAATTATTTATTTATTTTATATATACTACCCAGCAAACTATTTCATAAGCAAAATGTAACTCGTATAATAAACTTTAACAGATTTACTACAACTTTTAATAAGCATGACATTAAAAAACTTTTTATATACAAAATGCAGTTTTCAAATACTTTACAATTTGTATACACTTACTTGTTTATATAACAATTTAACACATATATTCGCCAATGAGTCATGCTATAGTTTTGTGTTTGTTGTTTTGTTACCGGAAAGAGCAAATAGTTAAAAAGTTATTTAAACAAGAAAAAGAGTGTGCGTAGTCTGAGTGCAAATGGAGCTATAGAAATAAAGTATGTTTTTCATAAAATATGCATATCAAATGGCATAACCATTTCCTTTTAAAATTTTTCAGATGTTTTAAATTCAAATGGAGTAGGAGAAAATGAACTTAAGTTCGCCAAAAAGTTAAAAAGAATACCGCATGAAACAAGTTTGTAACACAAGAATAAATTTACTTAATTAAATAAAGAAAAGTAAATTATATATGTCTATTGTAATTATGTTATTTTTAAATAAACCAAATGACAAATCCTGATGAAAATTATTTTTTATCTAAGCTTACAAAATTATTAGGAATCTAAGTTTATTTTAGTGACCCATTATGTACATACTTTTATTTATTTATTTATTTATAAACTTTGAGTTATTTAACACAACAAGATATGTAGAATCTTATAAATGAGAGTGCTAGTAATTGAACAGATAATAACATACATTGATTACAATATTAATATTAATATAATATAGTAAATTATTAATAGACAATAGGACCTAGTTTTACAATTATTCAAAAAAGATGTAGAAAGGAAAACGAAAATATGTAAATGTATAGTTAAAGAGAAAAGTTACATAAATACATCAGAACCTTATGCAAATAACTTACATAACTCCCTTTTAAACATAACTGCGTTGCTTATTATTTGTATGGAATTAGGTAAAGCATTCCAAAGACTGACGGTATAAATCAAAAATTGTCGTAGTGATAAGAGACTTCTGTATTTTTGTTGAATTATTTTTCTTCCACGGCTTGACCTGGCAAAAATAATTCTATTGTATAGATAAGACGGTTTTTGTGATGTTATGGTTTTGTGCAATAAAATAAGACATCTTAGTTATAAATAATTTACAAATTCCATCCGGAAGATCTGGTGCGAATAAGATGAAATGTGGTCACGACGACTTTTCAGGAAAACAAATCTTGCGATGTTATTGAATGCAACGTTTAATCTAAGTACGTAGATCATCGCTATCACAATTCGCAAATAACTCACATCCATACAAAAGCGCTGGTATAAGAAAAGTTTTTGCCAGTAACATTCGAATGGCGAAAGGAGTGGAATCTTTGACGGCCCATAGATTACATAGCATACCATATACTTTTCCCACGACGACTTTAATATGATTGGACCAAGTAAGTTTATTGTTAAATGTAACTACTAAATAAAGTCCACCGGAGCTATACAGTCACCATTTATTTTTATTTCAAAGCTGTGAGAGATTCTTGCAGTTCTTGAAATAAATAAACATTTAGACTTTGTTGGATTGATGCACAAGCCATTGGCCCTGGCCCAAGTGTTAACTTTGTTAAGGTCTTGATTTATATTGCTTACACATGCTGCAATATCATCTATTGTGGAGCTGTTGTAGATTTGTACATCATCTGCATATATTTGCATTTTACTGCCGGAAAGAGTGTCAGGTAAATCATTTATAAATATATAATATATATTACTTATCTATTTTTCTCTAAGCTTATTAGATAAGCAATATTATCTAAAGGGGCGCTGTTCATTACTAAAAAATTGTTAATAAAATTTTTAAAATAGTATTCACAACACTTTTTTAAGCTTAGAACTCATGTTGGTAAGCATGGCTGCATTCCTAAACGCATATTGCTTTGCAGTGCAACAATGTCAGGTATTCTCAATCGCAACTGCGTAAACTCTGACAAAGTATGGCATTCCTAAACTCATCTGTTTTGCATCTGATATGCAAATAAACGCAACTAGCGCACTATGAAAATCGTGTATGTTTTTTATAAACAACAATGGTGGAAAAGGATAGGTGCAAGATGATTTCGTTTTAAAACAAAAAAGCTATTAATTATATTGCTCGTGGAGTGTGTTCCAAAAGTTTTAAAAATAATTTGTCTCGGTGTCATTGTAATTTTAAGTATGCAAAGCAAAGAAGTGTTTCTAATGATAATGTATTTGATTTACAGAGCTGTAAAATAAAATTGCTTGATTTTAACACTGCTTTGACGTTGCATAAAGACGTGTAGGAAGGCAGCCCTTGTTACAAGGGATTTCTAAATCGTTTTGGTTTGTTGGGTAATTCTGTTTTGTTTATGTATAGTCAAACACGTTTTTAAATATTCTATAAGTACCACCAACGGGCTAACAGTACGGTGCAGTACGGGTACGGTAGAGCAGCGCTCGGCTAACGGCGCCTTAAGTCTCTTGTTGTTTTAAGTATTTAAATCATTAACCCCTAAAGCATGCTATCTATTGATTTTTATTTCATTAACATACAGTATTACCAGAATAACAACGGAGTTATTAAACAAAACGTAATAATATAATTGCACAAGTTGATAAAAAAAATGCTATGCAATAGCTTTACCGCGGCAGTCCCCGAGTGCCACATGTCTTTTTTTTTTACTGTAGCCAAACAAAAGTTTGGCTGACTTCTAAAACGTCAATTCCTTTGTGTTTGAACAAAGCATTACATTTCATAACGCCGCAGTACAATAATTATACAATGTATAGCATTTCAAAACGCCGCCGCATATTATTTTTAACGCAGTAAGAGAGCAAACAAGGCATCGGTTTTATAGTTGTTGCATTGTTTCCGAACTTTGCATATTGATGTGATTTAAATACAGTAGCAATACTGTATACAAACATTGTATACGAACGTTTTGGACGTCAGCCTTTGTATGCATACACACTGGATTGGTTTAGCGTGTTTATGGACGAAAGAATGAATGAATTTACATAATTAAAAAAATATTTCATTTCTTATTTCGTGCAGCATATGATGAATTTCATGTAAAAATCGAGATGCATTGAACCCGACCCCCTCAGATATCGATGAAATTTTGTTCATAGCTAAATTTGATCAATACAAACAAACTCTCATTTTTAGAAATTACTGTTTTGCGATTTTTTGGGCGTGGCACAGTGGGAAAGTTTTCGAAAAAACGCGAAAATAGTCGAAAAGAGCTCCATTTAAACTACAATAACTCAGAATCGGCTGAACCGATTAACATGATCTTGGTATTATTAAAAAATATTTTAAGAGGCTTTATGACACGTTAAAAAAAAATTACACTGTAAAAAATTTATAACAAAAAGAAAATTTTAACTAACAAAAAATCCAAAAAGATCAAGGGTTTTTTTTACAGTGTATTATTTTTTTAGAAAGGTTTATCTTTCACCTATACCATATCAAAAAATAAAAATGGGTTCTTTCTTAGTTTTTTTATTGTAAATAATTACGATTGAATACTTTTTTAGTACTGATTTATTTCTATTAAAATGTTTCCTTATATACTAGAAATCTTAAAACTATTTTAGCTATTATAACAATAAATGTTTACAAGCATAGATCACTAATTATATATTCAAAGATAAAAGACATGTGTGTAAACACAGACAACTATCGATATTTCTAATTACTTAGGTCTAACAACTTATATTGAATCTTTATTAAAATCAACCAATAAACTAAAATAATTATAAATCCTAAATAAACACACAACTAAGTCTAGACCGTTAGTCTAGACCGTTAATATTTTGTAACTATATGTTCATATTTGAACATTTATATAATTTTTGAAGTAGTGTCACTTCTAGTAATTGCCCTTATATTTTATATTTACAGGTAAAATAAATAAACATTGTCAAGGGTTTTTTTACAGTGTATTTTTTTTTTAGAAAGTTTTATCCTTCACCTATACCCAGAGTTGGGCAAAATACATGGTTTGCGGTATTTAAAATACAAAATACAAAATACTTGCTGATCATGTATTTAAAATACAAAATACTTTCAGGTTATGTATTTAAAATACAAAATACAAAATACTTACACATCATGTATGTATTTAAAAAACAAAATACAAAATACGTATTTGTATTTCAAATACATGTATTTCAAATACTGCCCAACGCTGAAGATGTATTCACTTTACAGGTGGTGTTTAGTGATGTTCCGAATACTCGTATTCGTATTCGACTATTTGACTATTCGCCTGTTTTAAGATATTCGTATTCGCCAAATTCAGGCGAATATTTTTCGAATAATTTTCCCATACATTTTCACAAAAAAAAAATCATACAAAAGTTTAAAAAAAGTACATAAAATGTAAAAAAATATATTAATTTTTATTAAAAAAACCCATTGTATTTCACGCAGAGTAAGAAAAACGAAATCTGAAAGTATGTAAGTAAAATAATTAAAAAATGTTCTGTAGAGGTTTTCAAATTCGGCATCTTAATGCCATAATAATGTTAAATCACTAAATTTTTTTTTTCATTTATAGTTACTAACGCAAAGGCAGGGATTTTTTCCAATTAAATTTGAAATATAAACCTCAAAAGAAATATTCGTATTCGTATTCGTATTCGGCGAATACTGTTTAAAATATTCGTATTCGTATTCGCGAATACTAAAAATTGATATTCGTAACATCACTAGTGGTGTTACTAACACAGGCTCACACAATTCTTGCTAGTGAGAGGCACGTACATACGTTGAAAATTGTTCGCCCTTATGTTGACTCCCAATGCAAAAAGAACCATGCTATTTTTTTTATTGTTAAACTTGTTGTCGTAACAGTACTACCTGCAAAATAAAATCGAATTGTTAAAAATGCTTTAGAGTTGACAGCTGAATTGCGTTGATGCCAACTCTAAGAATTTGTATAGTTATGTTTTTTAGCGATTCTAGTTTTTGGTTTGACGCATGATACATTAAGGATAATCACGATGGGTAGTGCAAACGATGCAAATGTGTGCAAATATACACACATTTGCACAACATAACAACAAAATGTATGTATTTGCATTTGCTTAATTTTGCTTCGTTTGCACTAAAAAAACCATGAGCAAAGATAGTAGTGCATATTTTATCAATTGCAAACGAAAATAAACCATAACTTGTGACATATAGACTATCATATTTTTATGTTTAGAAAAAGAAAATTTAATTTTGTAACTAATTTTAATTTAATTTAAAAAGTTTTAGTCTTCTTTTTTTAATTTATTAGTAAATAATAAATTTATGCATTTGTAACTTGACATCTGAGGTCAGTGTTGCCAGAATTGTTGATGGGCTGCCACATTTTTGTGAACAAAATTACATGCTCTTCACAAAAATGCAATAAATTTAAAAGTACGCTCACGAATACACTAATATGCACAGCAAATTTGCAATGAAAATTTTCATAAAATGATAGTTTTCATGCGATCAGAGGAGTATTTATTGTCAACCAGATGTTTTGGCATCAGATTTCTATGATAGTGTGGCACCTACAACACCACTTTGAAACGATTTTTTAAAGTCGGTCAGATTTTTGCAAGATTTTCCTGTGAATGAATCGTACGATTGTGTAGGATAGTGAAGCACGGCCTTAAACTGACAAAATATATTTTGTTAACTATGTTTTTAAAATACAAAATACTGCCATTTTTTGTATGTATTTAAAATACAAACTACTTCTATTTATTGTATGTATTTAAAATACAAAATACTTGCAGGACATGTATTTAAAATACAAAATACTTTCAGGTTATGTATTTAAAATACAAATACAAAATACGTATTTGTATTTTAAATACGTATTTCAAATACATGTATTTCAAATACTGCCCAGCCCTGCCTATACCATATCAAAAAATAAAAATGGGTTCTTTCTTAGTTTTTTTTATATAATTTTTTAAGTAGTGCCACTTTTAGTAATTGCCCTTATATTTTATATTTACAGGTAAAATAAATAAACATTGTCCCAGGAAAATTGTGAATATGTTTTAAGCCAAATTTTTTAAGTAGTGTCACTTCTAGTAATACGTACCGAAAGTTTTCGAAATAAATCGAATAATGATTACATAGTTTTTAAGTTAATTATTTGTAAGAAATTTTGCGCTGCTCAAATTTGGCACAGTCAGAATATCTGCGCACATGTACAAAAGTTTCATTTATCGGAATGAATGAATGAAAGCCTTGAGTTCCTCTTATAGTTTGAGCTTCTTTATATCTTGAAAATAGCTTTTCTTTAACGTTGTTGTATTCGTCAGCATCTGCGTAAGCAACTTGTATGGTGGTCTTACATGTTTCTGATGCCCAGTGATAGAGTTGCCTCGTTGTCTGGATTTCATTTTTATTTGCAATACTATAATTTCGAGCACCTCTCTTCAATGTTCCTCCGATTCCATCACATGCAGATTTTCCGTGACTGGTAGCATAAAAGTGCCATTCAGCGTCAATACCAAAATCAGATTTGTGATGGCATAAATTAATGAAGTTATATTTATTTTTATATTGTGCTCCTGCGCCATCTGATACGTAAAGGATTTTATTAATATTGTTTGTTATATTGGCCTTCACGAACTGTATCATTTTTGAAATATATAGATGAACTGCTATACTATCATATGTATTACAATCAGATGTTATGGCAAAGCTTTTATGAGTTAAGTTATCGTTATCTGAAAATAAACAAACAAAGGAAAAAAACAAATAAGTAAAAAATATTAAATATTTTGATGAGTGTGATGGATGTGTTTACTAATACCAAAATATTAAAATAATTACCTTTGTAATAAATAAGGAACGGATGTATTGTAGCCTTATCATTATTCCAATGGTATCCTTGCACGGCATCTTGTACAAGAAATGCATAATTTTCAGCAAAGTCCATTTGAATTAACATTTCTCCTGATAACAGCGCCGCTCTTTTATTGCTGATAAATTCATATTGTCGCTTTGCTATGAAATGATGCGGAATCAGAACTTTGATGTGTTCAGTAAAATCGCTGACAAATGATTCTGGGTTGGTGGTTAACGTTTCCAGAACACATCTAATCGTTGTATTCCACTTTTTGTATATAATTTTTTCAGTTTGGTTATTTTCAAAATATTTTAGCATATGTGTTTTTAGATTATTTAAATTTTTGAAGCAGTGACCACACATTGAAACGAAACACTCGCTTTTTTCTATGTCACCATTACAAACAACGAATTTGAGAACATCTTTGTAGTCGGTAAATGTGCATTCTCCTTCAATACAAATTGTTTTAAGCCACTTTTTTCAAACATCAATTTCATATTCTATTTTAAAAGATTGATATCTGCAAACTTCGTTTTATTCCTTTGGATATCTTTACTTTTTTTGATACAATCGTGAGATATATCATCCCCAAAACGATCTTTAATTTCTGCGTGACTCATATTGATTGGTAAGAGAGATAAAAGTTTTTGCTGTTCCAAAAGATTTGAGCTGTTCTCTATTTGATATTTGATGTTTTGCAAAATTTCTTCGTAACTGGCTTTGACGTTTTCAAGTTGCGCTGGCTAATCAGACTGGTACAACTTTAAAGTTCATTCAATTCTTCGCTAATTTCATCGCTGGGCGTTGTTGGTAAATAATTTGAGACTTCATTCTGCTCCACGTTGGATTCATTACGACTGCGCAATTTTCTCAGTGTATTCCGGCAAGTTTCGCAAATACGTTTTGCGTTTTCACTTATTTTACGAAGCGAAGCGCTGAATTTATTAGATATTTTTATGCATCTGTACTTATTGTTTGAATTCATATTCACTCAAATTTTTAAAATATACGCGTAACAATTGTAATCGCTTGTACTTTTCGCGTTCGTTGGCACTTGTTGAATGACAAAAATCGATAAGGAACACCTATAAATACCAGAGTACGAAAAAACGCAGCGCAGCGCCGCTCTTTTTGCTCTTTTTCGCTCTTTACGCAAAGAGCGGAGCCAATTTATTATTGCACTTGGTCGGCGCATTTATTTTTGCGCTGCGCATAAAAAGAGCAAGCGCAAAAAAGAGCGCAAATAAAATTGCTCTTTCATTCATTCCGATAAATGAAACTTTTGTACATGTGCGCAGATATTCTGACTGTGCCAAATTTGAGCAGCGCAAATTTCTTACAAATAATTAACTTAAAAAAAATGTAATCAATATTCGAATTATTTCGAAAACTTTCGGTACGTATTACTAGAAGTGACACTACTTAAAAAATTTGGGTTAAAACATATTCACAATTTTCCTGGGACAATGTTTATTTATTTTAACTGTAAATATAAAATATAAGGGCAATTACTAGATGTGGCACTACTTAAAAAATTATATAAAAAAAACTAAGAAAGAACCCATTTTTATTTTTTGATATGGTATAGGTGAAGGATAAACCTTTCTAAAAAAATAATACACTGTAAAAAAACCCTTGAACTTTTTGGATTTTTCGTTAGTTAAAATTTTCTTTTTGTTATAAATTTTTTACAGTGTAATTTTTTAACGTGTCATAAAGCCTGTTAAAATATCTTTTTAATGATACCAAGATCATGTTAATCGGTTCAGCCGATTCTGAGTTATTGTAGTTTAAATGGAGCTCTTTTCGACTATTTTCGCGTTTTTTCGAAAACTTTCCCACTGTGCCACGTCCAAAAAATCGCAAAACAGTCATTTCTAAAAATGAGAGTTTGTTTGTATTGATCAAATTTAGCTATGAACAAAATTTCATCGATATCTGAGGGGGTTCAAAATTTCAGTTTTCTCTCGATTTTTAAATGAAATTCATCATATATTATTTTGGAAAAATTAAAAACTGGCAATAATAAAAAATATTTACATTAAAAAATATGTATATACATGTTGAAAAAAAAAAAATACTTCAGTTTCATTGATTTTTCACACTGATATTAAAACTATACACATATGTATGTAAGTTGATCTTAAAAAAATAAAAACTACTTCAGTTTCATTAAAAAATGATTTAAAAGTCAATTTTTTGTACATAGTTAATTACCTCGTCAATGTTTCTTTCCTTATCGTAACAGTGGATTTTTAATAATGTCTCTAAATGGCTATCTGTCAGCTTATTACGGTATTTATTCTTTATATGAGCCATTGCTGAAAATGAGGAATCGCATATATATGTAGTAGAAAACATGGAAAAAATTCTCAACATTAAATCTCTATTGTTATGTACTTATTTGGACACAAATTTTTCCAGAAATTTGTCCCTCTTTCTATTGGAATTGACAAATCTGACCTCGAGGCAAGTAACTCGACATGAATTTTTTGTGGAACTTTGTCTATAAAGCAAGTGGGTTTAGGTAGATGTCGACTGCCCAAAAACATCTTTGAATCTTTTCTGAAAATTTTCCAAAAAACATATTTAGTTCTTCGCCATATTTAATTAATTTTTCTTTGTTTGGAAAATTTTCAAAAATTTCGTTAGCATATTTTTTTTTCAATTTTTGTTTGCTCAAATCTCAGAATCTAAATGATACACTTATGTAACTTTTCGTATTATATGCACCAATGCCTGATGTGTCCCATTGGTCTACAAAGGTAATATTAAAGGATTTTTTTTTTGTTATAAATTTTTTTTTATTTCAATAGAATTGCACAAAAAACATTAAAACATAAATATTTCATTTAAAACAAACATAAAGCACTTTGGGAATAAAAATAATAATTCATTATAAAATAATAAAATCAATCATCAAAATATGGTTGGTAAGCAATCATTTGTGGTGGATTTCAAAACAATTTCGTTCTTTTGAATAGCAAAATGGTTTGTCGCAAGTGCCATTTTTGGTGCAAAGAACACATCGCTTACGCACTCCGCTATCCATTCTGGTGAGATAGTGGCCAGATAATGGAAAATTGTTCGTGGTCAGCCTTGCTCGTTTGGCTCCAGCTCGTGGCGTTGAGCTAGTTTCATATTTACGACTAGAGAAAGAATTAATCATCTGTGTGAAGAGCTGTGAACGAAATTGCTGGAGCGAAATTGAAAATTGATATGAGCGGTTTTTAGATAATTTGTCGTAAACAATGTAGGAATTTAGCACTCCCAATAAATCGAAAAAAAGACGAAGATAGAATTTGATCTTCGACTTTCGACTGTGTTCATAATATGTCTGAAATAAAACCGTTTGTTAGTAATTAACTTAAATAAAAATAAAAACCAATTGTTGTGCTGATGCGGTTGTGTTGGTTGCTGTTTGACTGTTCATTGGCGAAGGCATAGCACTGGTCACTGAACACTCTAACGACAGAAATTAATACCATTGGTATCAGCATAACAAAATGAGCGTCCGATTTGAATTTTACATACTGTTATGGTAGGTCAATTCAGAATTGATTTCTGTAACATTAGGGGGCTAAGGTCCAATTTTTTCTCTGTGTATGCTCACATTTGTCTCCATCGGCCGGATATTTCGCCTTATGTGAGACCCAGCTGTCTGAAGACTCTGATCCACAGGATTTTCATATACCTGGTTATCACCTCCTATCACTTTGTAATCTACTCAGGGGTCTTGCAATATACATACGTAATAAAGTTGTGTACCAGTGCCAGCAACAATTAGGCACGTCTGATCCTGAATTTAGCTGTCTTTGGGTTAATTTCAAAATCAGGACACACTATTTACATTTCGGGTTTCTTTACAGAAGTCCAAACGCGGCAAGGGATAAAACCTTATCCCACTTCGATTCCCTTTCCGATTCAATTTCAAAGATCCTTGAGAGCTGACCGAACAGTGAAATTGTCGTTGCTGGTGATTTCAATGTTCACAACTCATCTTGGCTTCACCATTCGAGCCACACAACCCCAGAAGGCCAATATGTTGAGCTTTTCGCCACGCATAATGACCTTGCGCAACTAGTGAATGAGCCAACACATATTTCATATGCTGAAGGGCACAATAACAACACTCTCGACCTTTTTCTCACTTCGCACCCTGAAAAGTTCGAAGTGGGTGTAAATGCACATCTTGGTATCTCAGATCATTGTACCATTTCGTTCTCTAATCTTCGCAACGTTTCCCAATCAGCTACGAGGCGTTTAAGATATATGTACGAAAAGGCGCGTTTGGCTGAACTCAACGAATTTTTCCGGCATTTTAATTGGAAGCTATGCTTTCTAGATAATAACGTCGATGCCATGGCGATAATGGTAGAAAACATCATTTTGCTGGGAATGAAAACTTTCATTCCATCTAAGCAAATTTTGATTAAACCGAAAGTTAAGTCTTGGTTCAATCAGACATGCAGAAATGCAATTAGATCCAGAGAGGAAGCATTTAGTATCTGGCGTAATAACAAAAACGCCAATACTAATTCGCTGCGCAAAAAGGCGAGATCTTCATGTGCCAGAGTACTAAGGCGCAAAAAAGCTTTGTACGAGCAGCGCCTTCGTACTAAAGTTCTTGATGCTCCACGGGGTAGCAAGAGCTTTTGGTCATTCGTTAAAAGAGTCAAGGATAATGCTAGTTCTTCAATTCCACCTCTTTTAAAGGACGACCATGTATTCACTGACCCGGTTGATAAAGCTAACCTTCTGGCTGAAATGTTTGCAAGAAATTCTCACTTGCCAAAAAGCAATCAACCACTACCCGTTCTCGAGGGAGTATCTGTAATTATGCCAAAAATATTCTTTCGAGCGCGTGTAGTTAAAGAGGTTTTAGCGAAGCTTAACGTAAACAAGTCTCCTGGGGCGGATAGTATCTCAGCACTGGTCTTTAAACAGTGCTCTTCGACATTAGCACGTCCATTGGCACGCCTGTTTAGCACTTTGTACCATGCTGGTGAATTTCCAAAGTGTTGGAAGGTTGCCAATGTAACGTCGATCCCTAAAAAGGGAGATGCCAACAATCCTGAACATTACCGCCCAGTTGCAATTTGTTCTGCGCTTTCCAAAGTAATGGAAAGTATGTTGAATTTCCATCTTGTGAAGTATTTGGAGCTCAACAGTTTACTTAGCGACCGGTAGTATGGCTTTCGTAGGGGCCGCTCTACGGGGGACCTACTTGCTTTCCTTTCGGAGAAGTGGTGTAATAGCATACATCACTTTGGCGAAAGTAAAGTGGTGGCTCTAGATATTTCCAAGGCATTTGATAGAGTGTGGCATGGAGCACTTCTGTCAAAACTGATTGCTTTTGGTGTCGGTGATGGCTTCACTCGATTTGTATCGAGCTTTCTCAGAGATCGCACTATACGAGTTGTTGTAGATGGGGTCTCATCAAACGAGTTCAAGTTAAATTCAGGGGTACCGCAAGGCTCCCTTCTTTCTCCTACCCTTTTTCTTATTTTTCTTAATGACCTTCTACGTCAAACTTCCAACCCTATCTACTCTTTTACAGATGACAGCAGCTTATTTCATTCGTATTCATTCAGCAACAGGCCACAACCGTCGGAGATCCGGTCAATGCGGCAAAATATGAATGATACGCTAAATCGCGATCTCCTGTTAATTTCAAATTGGGGTTATGCTAATAGGGTAAATTTTAACGCACGAAAGACCCAATGTGCTATGCTCACACAAAGACGTATGACCGGACATGCTGCTCTATCTGTAATCATGGATGGTATAGATATTGAGGAATCAGAAGCTCTTTATGTTCTTGGCATGAAAATTCATTGTGATGTTCAATGGAATGATCACATTTTTCATTTCTCAAAAGAAGCATTCAAGTGCCCCGGCTTTTTAAGACGGTGTAGGACATACTTCACTCCATCTGATTTCCTTAATATTTATACCACCTTTATCCGACCGAAAATGGAATACAACTCTCATGTATGTACTCGACCGCGTACAGGATAGGGCGAAGAAGTTTATCGGTGACAGTAGGGTAGCCAACTCTATTGACTCATTGGAGCATCGATGCAATGTTGGGTAGGTTTCGTTGTTCTATCGCTACTACAACGGAATGTGCTCTAATGAAATCAGGGAACTTGTTCCTGAAACCCGCCACTTTTCACGTATAACACTCTCTTCATCAGGAGCACATCCCTTTGTGGTCGATATGTCAGTGAACCACACCACGCATTACAGGGAGCATTCGTACTTTGGCCGTACTGTTCCTATGTGGAATAAACTCACCGCAGAGGTCTTTCCTGCCACTTTCAGTGTGTCAGAGTTCAAATCGAATGTCTACAAACACTACTCCCTTTATACTCCTTCCCAAAACCTATTTTCCTAGTTCCGGCTCAATGCTTTTCATACGTAGGGGTCATCATAAAAAAAAAAAACAACTTATATACATATATTTTTTTGCTTAAAAAATACCTTTCTTTGATCCATAAGATCTACGCCTCCCATTCCTTTATTATATTGAGATATCGCTTCAGGACATTTTACTATGATTCTCTCCGCTGATCCAGCTTGACGTCTTCTGACGTTTATTGTATCATTCGGATTTAAGAAATTGGAACCCATATGAACTGCTCGATTATTCATCCATTTAACAATTGTCACTCCATCAGATTCGAAACTTATGAAATCGTCACGTTTAAATGTTTTGTCTGCGTCGTAGAGTGCCACAAGCTCGAATACCATTAACTTTAAGTTTATGCAATAGCAATGGACTATTGAAAAAATTATCAAAATACAGCTCAATGCCCATGTTCTCAAGAAGCCGGAAGCCATATTCAAGATAACTGACTCACCAATGCCAACTTCCTTCAATTCTTTTCTTCCTGTGTAAATATCAATTTTATGTAAATATCCAGTGTTGGCATCGTAACGGCACCATAATTTGAACCCCCAAGATATTGGCTTATCTTTCATATATTGCTTCATTATATTTCGACTTTTAAATTTAACCATGTGCTCATCAATTGACTGACGTTTACTTTCGCTCATAGCATTCCCGAATGCCACATTAAAATGGTTTAAAACATTTCGTATTTTATATGCTCGATCATACGATGGGTCATCACGGGTTGGCTGTGCATCGTTGTTTGCAAAATGCAAGTTGGAACGAATTTCTTCAAAACGTAAACGAGTCATAACGCTCGGTGTATAGACATTACAAACGTAATCCCAAAAAACGCCTTCAATTCAACTTTATTTATCGAATACACGGTACCATTTTGTTCACAATAAATCTTTGCTTGTTGAATGACCATATCTATAAGAGTGTCAAAATCATAAACAGAATTGAAAACTTCTTAGATCTCTGGTACTTCATCATTAGCTTCCAAATTTGGTAGTAAAACCTTTCCATATTCATAGTCTGGGTCTATATATACGGATGGGACGTAATTATCCCTTGTTTTTCTCCATTTAAATGTAATTTGTCGTTCCTAAATAGTTGCAGACTTGAGTGGAACTCGAGTTGTTGATACTTGAGCCACAGTCGATTTGCTTGTTGATGGTTTTTCAGAGGATAGGACATCTTCAATCTCAATTTCTACATCAGAATCTAAGTCCTTGATGTCGTTTTCAAGAAAACTCATATCTTCGTCATCCAAATCCAACTGATTTTAATCATCTTCACTCGCTGATGCATTTAGAAACTGTAATATTTCATCATCACGTAAACAAAAACGCCGAGTTCTTCTCATACCGTACACACTGTATTATCAAGGATCAATATGAAACTAAACTTTATTCCCACTCGATGTTTTACATATTCTTACAAAAGCATTCTACTGTACATACAAGAAAATACCGTTAGAAATGTCTCGGAAAGGAGAAAAAACAATAACAAATTTATAAATGGTAATGATATATGTATGTATGTACACTACTAATACCATGTGTATACTGTGATAAATACAACATTATGTGCAATAGGTGACACGCAATTTAGTTGCTGGCCATGAGCGAGTAAAAATTTAAAGATTTTTTGTTATTTTACAGTACAAACTAAGCAAATATGAAAGAAGACATGTTTTTTATAAAGAAAAAACTTTTTTCGCTTTGGTCAGTGCAAAACAAAATTTCAGACTTTTTGACACTTACCGACCAATGGGACATATATGTCCCATTTTTTATAATATACGTCCAAAAACATAAATCCGAAAAAATAAATTTTAATTTACAAGCGGTTTAACTTTGGACGTCAAAGGGTTAAGGACAATATCTGTAAGTAACGCAAGATCCATCATGCTGAAAAATTAAAATATTCACAGTGTACTGTGAATAACAAATAAGGGGGCCAAAAAATAAATATTTTCTTGTCCTCTTTTGTATGTGTTTTGCAGTTGCAAATTCTAAAATAAAACGACAAAGAAGCTCATTTGTTGACTGCTGTCATACAAATGAGTATTTTTCGTATTTCGTTTGTCTTTTCTGTTTGGTTCGTGTTGTGATGTGAAAATGATGATTGCTGCTCGGGCCCTAGGGGCCAGTTTGACGATCAATGTTTTAAAGCGAGTGTGTGAGGAAATAAATAATAAATATCATGAATGCATCAACAAATTTTGAAAAATTTAAAAATTTTGCTAAAAGACGTTGTTATTAAGAATTTAACAATATTTCACAAGATAGTTTTTTGTTTCCTCCAAATCACACAAAATGCTTAAATTTTCTAGTAATGAAAAAGATGAAATTAGAAAACATTGCAAAGATTTTATGGAAATGTTTCCAAAAGATTATGCTCCATGCAACAATGAATCAACCGTATCTCTATCATCAGAAAATTGACAGAATTTGTTTGGTTTCGTGCAATCTTCGCAACAAGTGATTGTACGTGACCAAGTTCAAAGTGAGTTTAGTGCTGATGAAAAATTGCTGAGGTTCTTCATGATGGATTTGACGTGTTAACGTGGTGGGAAATGCTTAAACCAAAATTTCCGTTACCATACCAAGTAAGCTGCAAGATTTTGGCATTTTTCGAAATTCCTTCATGAACATCAATTTTCTTAATCTAATCTAAAAACCAAGGATTTTGTTGTATAACACTTAAATATTGATGAACGGGGTAAGCAAGATTTTTTAATTTTTAAAATGCAATTTTTCCAAAAAATTAAAAAATCTTGCTTTAGTAATTTGCCTCTAACTCAAGCAGTTCTTAACGGATTTGAAACTGATTACATGTATTAGAAAGCCATTTTGTTCGATGGTTTCTTATTCAGAGCATAACAAATTCAGATTTTCAATTACGAACTTAATTTCATTTTTCCTTTTTTTGCTTACCTTTTCTTATTAACATATGTATGTATATAAAAATGAATGAAATGAACGAGGCAAAATTCTTATATGTACATATTCTGTAAACCCAGTATGGTAGGAAATTTTAAAATAAAGAAGCTTAATGGCTTGGTGACGTTACGTGACAAAAAGTAGACTTTTCTGTGGAAATGCCCATATAATGAGAGGTCATTGGCATATATGGTATACAACTCCTCCAGCTTCGGGAGATAATCAAATGTCAGTAAACATTAATGTACGGCCATATAAATATTTGCAAATACATCTATTCGATGAAAGCGTTAAAAACGAACTTAAATAGCCGTCATAGAAGAATCAAAAAGGTAAAATTAGATTGCAAAGTAGGGGTCAGTATGCAAAAAGTACTCGAAAATGCAGTAAATAGTAGTTGGTATATGGAATATGATATGTAATATGGTTAAATATTTATAGATAACATCGTCCTTCCTGGGTTTTACTTCGGATAGTCTTGAATCGCTTATGGGAAACTAGGAAAATATTTCCCAAATGACTGTTCTTTATACAACTGTAGAATAATGAACGGTTTCTAAAAATATGGAAAAGTTGTGAAGGGTACAAGCCGAGGCAGATTTTGATGGTCTCTCACCCGTTTCAACTCTATGTATAGTAATATCAGGTGTATTCCAACGTGTATAAAAGTCGTCAGATTAAAGGGCTTTATTTGAGCCTCTGGCGAGTAGAAATTTCCAGCCGATGAAGGATTAAATGGTGTTTAAAGTTACATATGTATGTATATAGCAAATATTATAAATTTTAAATTTTCGAAATTAGTTTGAATAAGCTAAGCAATTCGAACATAGCTAACGATTCTTTATTATTAGCTAGTTCCAGCACAATGCCATGCATACGTAGGGGCTATCCCCTGGTGCTGGTCCTAATTAAAAAAAAAATAATAATAATAATGGTAGCTGACAGACATCATAAGAAATTCGAAACATAATGGAGTAAGATGATCTACAGTTAAGAGTAAGCAATTTGTGCAGTTATATATTAGGTCATCGTTGGGACAAAAGTTGCCTCCCATGTAACAAACTAAATTTTGCGCAGCAAAAGCTGACAGGGACTTAAGGATTTCCAAAAAAAAAAAAAAAAAAAAAATATTAAGTCATGTTTTAGCTGTTTAATGCTTTTTCTATACATATATTTATGTTTGTTGATATGACAATATTGTATCCCTTTTTTATTTTCTATTCATACACAACTTTAAAAGGCGACCAAGAACGTTTGTTTGTGTATCTCCTGACGGCTGGTTCAGTTGGTGTTATACTCTGCATAGTTTCTGTTGCTGTAAGAGTTGTGCTGCTGAAACATCACGAGACTATAAGGCACAACCATTCAGCTTCGTCCGCAAAAGGAGGTATTGAAAATAAAATAGGCAGTGGGGTGAGTGGTTCATTTGGCGTAGAAGAATTCGTTGAAACGACAATACCAAACAGCTTTACCGATACAATTCCTGAAGTAGATACTGATAATGATTTACAAAATCCAATTCCCTTGCCTAGTGTGTCAAAGAACGAGGTAAGTAAATAATCTGAAGACACCAAAAAACAACAATATTAACAAAACAAATACAACAATTAAAAATATTAATCTTAAATAATTATGATTATGGTTTCCCTGCGCATTTGTTGTTTTGTTTTCTACCCTAAAAAAATATTTTTGCTACACACTTATAAGTAATTGTAGAACTAAGATTGTGTGGTGTGATGGTCATAATTAGATTAACATATTATAGAAGTTCATAAAAGTTTCCTTATATAAACCTCTTTTTAATTTTATTTCTTTGCATAGAATTACATCAGTTATACTCCTACTGCAAATAATAACGGTAAATTGGATCCATCGAATTCGTTATTATCTCAAAGTAGCATGGCGGGATCAGTCTCATCGAGCTTAATGAGCAATACAACGCTTCTATATGGCCCAACTCAATCACCTGATATTTTGGATATTTCTCCACAATTATATATTCCTAGCAGTGGGTGCAATACTGGATCGCCTACAGTTGGAAGTATCCTAGCACCGGCAATAGTTCTCGGAAGTTCTGGAAGCTCCATTGTTAGCTCAGGTAATAATATCATCGCTAGGTATTAACTTTTAAAATATTTGTTTTTGCATGTACTTGTATAAATACTCTTCGAGTAAAGTTATTGGTATAGTATATTTATACAAGTATATACAAGAGCACAGCTGATCATGTTTTATTATACACATTTTCATTGCCTATTGTCAACATTTTTTCATTTTTCTTTCTACACAATTTTCTTTAAGTTCTGCTAAACATATGTATCTGTAAAAGAATGATACAAATTTGGTTTCTAATTCAAAATGATTTACAAAAAGTTTAATTGATTAGTTTTACACAAAATGTATTTAATTAAAATATGAATGCACTCCTCATGAATTAAAAATTCTCGCATGCATTCACATCATTAAAAAGATTAATTGAATTAAATTTTGAGTGAATTTATTGGTAATTTAAAGAAAAGCAATTTTTTAATTCACTGTTTTCATACAATTAGGATCATTATTAAAAAACTCTTGAATGTTAAAAAGAAAAATTCAAGGGACACCATAAAAACACTTGCAAATATACCCAGACAACAATTTTTAAAAATATTACAATTTTGCTTAAACGACAATAATTATTTTACATACGACAAAAAATTTTATCAACAAACACACAGTGACACAGTGTACCATATGTACCAAAATTAACAGAGCGCAAACTTTTAAAAGAGATCATAAAAGTGGAAAAAAACGAGAATAGCACACTAATACTATGTTCACACGAGAAGATGAAGCACTTGCTTCACTCTCTGAAGCATGTTTATGAATCTAGCTGTTCACACGACTCATGTACTTGCTTCGATTTGACAGTTCTCTTTTTAATAACAAATAAAATCTAAAATAGACAAAAAAAATACGTTAAAATTATTACGCATTTTTAAAAATGCACAAACATATTTTTTGTTTCCATTGTTGTTTTATCTTTATAGTTTTAATTAAATTTTTCACTTTTAATTAAAGATTTTGTTGTGTTTTTTGCATCTAGTTCAGATAAACTTCCGATAAATTACGATAAAATTTAGAGAAGACAGCAATTTTTCATGCTTCGCAAGTAGATTCAATATGAATCTACATGCTTCGCTCTCAAAATTTTGTATGACGAAGCATGTTGCTTCGCTCATGATTGGGGTGTGAAGCATGAATAGAGAGCGAAGCATGTTCCGTGTGAACGTAGTATAATCCAACAAGACAACAAGGCATTTATTTACGCGCAAAAAACAAAAATAAATATGAAGAAAATTGACAGTGTTGTGTACGAAATAAAATGTGGTGGCAACCATGGTGTAATAATATAAGGTGTGCGCAACAAGGAATACGGTTTTTTGTAGGGTTGTGTTTTGACCGTTAAATAATCTGCAAAAAAGTGGTTTCTTTGGTCTTGTCAAAAGTTTTTACATTTTTGACCGCCATCATGAATATTTTTGTTTACGTTAGTGGCTGTGCACATATTACGTAACGGTCCAAGGGGGAGGGGGGGGGGGGGGTTAAAGATTTGTTACGGATTGGAAATTTTGCAATAAAAAATTATTAAAAAGCGTTACGGGCTGGGGGGGGGGGGGGTATAAAATCTGAAAACAGCGTTACGTATTATGTGCACTTCCCCTTATGCTTTTTATTTTTGCATAACCACTAAATACATACAAACCACATTCTGTTTTGTTATGTATAGACCATTTTTTTGAAAATATTGGGTATTTTTTACACAAACAAAATGCATATCGTTTTTAATTGTGTTGTTGATAAGCACACCTAATATTATTACACCATGGTGGTAACGATGTAAAAAATGTAATAAAATATAACTGGGGAAAACAAAACGAAGACTAGAAACAAGAACAGCGGAACACATCACAGACGTTGAAAAGGGAAAAGAAAGCACGGCACTATCTCAGCATATAAAAGAGAGCAAACAAAATAAGTGTTTTCAAGATGTAAACATTTTACACAGAGAAATAAAACACAATAAACGTTAAGCTAAGATCCCACTATCGGCGCAAACAGCACAATCTGCGACAATTTTTATCGTGCTATATCGGCACACATGTAAAAACATTGCACAATTAATTTTTGGGCGGTCCCATTATCGTCGCATATTGCGGCAATATATTTCGGCTCATATCGGACAAATCTCAATTGCGACAATAATCGGTACAATGCGATTACACTATCGTGCATTATTGGGCAAATTAAATCATGTATGTATTGTATGTACGAGTATGTATGTACGTATATGTACTTATGTATATGCGTTTGTTTATTTGCTTGTTGGCAGATACAGTTTAATTTTCGGCATTTATTACAATGAAAAAGAGAAAACTGCTTTGGCCATACATATATATTGTGTATATAATTAATATAGGAGTATTAATATGTATGTATATAATAATAAAAAATTAATGAATTTTAATTGAATTTACTACTACGCAGCACGTACTTCTATTCTTGTTATTTTGTAAACAGATGTTTTCTGGGATGGTAAAATCGTTTTTTTTTTCTGTTCAACAGTACAAATGTTTTAATATATATATAAAATATAACATTTTATTCGCACAAATACTTAGGAATATATGTTTTTAAAATATTATTACTTGTTATGGGTTAGCTAATTTACATATGTGCATTTCGTTGGTAGTTAAATATCAACTCATCAGTTGATCTTTACTAAAAACATGAATACTTGAGTAAAAGGTTATATTTTGTAAAAGGGAAGTTTCTTTTTATTTTGCCTTATAAAAACTTTTATTGCCAACAAAAGGTTGTGTAACTGTATAAACGTTATAAGAAAAGTAAACAGATTTATATCGAATGAAAAAAAATTATTTGTGTGATGTTTTTAAAGTTTTTTAAAAGCAATTTTGCGTATGCTTTAGTAATTCGCAAACTTATTATTGCGAGTTTATGTATGAGAAGATGAGTTTTGGAACTTTTTAAACATGAATAGTAAATATCTACTGATGAGTTGGTATTAAGCTAACAACGAAATGCATATACATAGATTACCTACCCCATAACAATTTTTTAACAATATATGAATAAAATATAACATTTATTCGAGCAAATACTCAAGAATTTGATTTTAAAATTTTTATTAATTTTTTGCATATATGTAGATTTGCTAACCCACAACAAATAAATAAAATTTAAATGCATAAAAGATAATAAAAAATTAATTTTGGTACAACTAAGCTTAAAAAAATAGTTTTACAAGGTGTGCAATTTCAAAATTCGGTTTTCCAGCCCGTGTATCGGCACTGGTTGTCGACTGTGATCGGCGCACGAGTGGCCGACAAAAATCGGCGCATTTTTTGCAAATTGATTGCTTAACATTGTGCAATAGTGGGTTCACATTATCGGCGCATCAAGGTTGATTTTGATTGTCCATACTCAGCACAATTTCGGCGCAGATTGTCGCATTTTGAAAAATTGTGTGCGGTCACACTATCGGCACATGAATTGCGACGAAAATTGGTGCATTGCGCCGATAGTGGGATCTTAACTTTACACTTTGGGGAGTCTACGAATACAGGAACGGATCAAACAAGCAATGAACACAAAGGAAGACAAAGACTACACTAAATTACAATATACAATAGCAATATTATCTGACTATTCTGTGATAAACAATTGAAACTAAAGCTCTGCACAGACGGTTGTCAGATCTAACAATATTGTCAGTAAAATGTGTTGAAAATTTCTTACAACCATCTGAACTAACAATTTTTGTCTGACAACATTGCCAGAAAAACCATTGTCATTGAATTGTTATACTACAAAATATCAAAAAATTGTCAGACATCTGACAATCGTGAGAACACAATTCGCTTTCATTGCCAGGTAATTGTCATACAATTTTTCATTGTCAGATGTTCGAGTTTTGTGAATCTGACAATTTTTTCATTGTCAGTAAATAAACAAGCAAAAGCCATGGTGGAATAATCAGGTGTGCGCAAGAAGGAATATGGTTTTTTGTAGGGTTGTGTTTTGACCGTTAAATAATCTGCAAAAATATGGTAAGTTAATTCGGTCTTGTCAAAAGTTGTTTACATTTTTGGCCGCCATCATGAATATTTTTGTTTACGTTATGCTTTTTGTTTCTGCATAACCACTATGTATGTTATGTATACAGCTTTGTTTTGACAATTTTGAATGAATTTTACACAAACAAAATGCATGTCGTTTTTTATTGTTGTATTCTTACGCGCACCTTATTATTCCACCATGGCAAAAGCTTTTATTACAGTCGAATTCTGATAAGATTGCTTAACTGAAAATAAAAATTTTTATTTAGTTTTTTCTATCAATTTCAAAGCATTTACTATCGCTTAAAAAAATCCGCTTAAAAGTAACCCCGTTTAATTGAAACATATTTCGGTTAGAAATAAGATAATTTATATAAAACAAACACCACTTAAAAGAAAACATTATTAATTTACTGGCAACGAAATACTTTTTAGCGACTGCTCATTTCAATTAAATACGAGTATAATTAACTATTTATTATTTTCAAATATAGTTACAAGCTTATATTTCAGTTTTTAAAATGAATCTGAAATGAAAAACATAAATTTTCGCTTAGCCGAATCCGACTGTATTCTCTTTCTCTTAAAAGTATTCTATACATTTCATGGTGTTTATGCTCTCTGAGAGAATCTGGCAATTATTGTTATATCTAACAACTATGTAAACAGACAATTTATTGACGTACAACGTTGCTAGATAAATTAATTGTCTGACAATAAATTAAATGCTTTTCTGACAATTTTCTTACAACCGTGTGAACTGACAATAAAGCTTGTGCTGGCAATTTTGTATTGTCAGTACATTGCCAGCAAATTGTTAGATCTGACAATATTGTTAGATCTGACAACCGTCTGTACAGAGCTTAACACCCATTTCACATGATGATTTTTTCCATGTTTCTTAAATCACAATTTTTGTGTATGTAGTAGAACGGGGTAGAGAAGCAAAAGGGGTAAAGAAAAAAACCACATATTCAGTTCTCGGTGATTTTTTCTTATATTTTTCTTTACACATATTCGTTTTTTGCATATTATGTATGCGTAGTACGTTCATATATGCAAAAGGTATGCGTTCAAAAATGCATCGCTGAAGTATATTATGCGCAAATAAAACACAAAACACAAATCATAAAATGGCTGATGCAATGGATGAGTATGTGTTAAATTTTTTAATTTATTATTTGTTTTGTTTATTATTTCTTAACCATTTTTTTTCTTGTAGGTTAGATAATTTTACATCATTAGTTTTATCGTCCATCCCAAAAATTAAATTTATCATTAACTTTTCCATTTTTGTTATATTTTTTCGTTCATAAATGCAAACATAAAAATGCACAAAAGAAGCATAAGCAACAGCTGATTAGCAGTGGCAGTGCAAAATAATCATATTATGCAGCGCAATGATGCATTTACGAACACGCCCTTTGCTTTATTTCATTTTTCATTTTCATGTGGGAATCAGTGATGTTAACTAATTTTTTCCAATTACCGTACAGCCTTAAAAAAATTACCGTTTTTTTTGGGTAAAATTACCGTACGGGTAAAGCGTTGTATAGAAATAGTAATATTTTACTATGAAAATAGGTTATATTTTTTAATCAATATAAGTACATATTTTAAAGACAACAAAAACTTAAGAAACAATTAGTATTAATAAAATATTAGAATTAAAACTTTTACATACAATCACCATTCTCTTAAAGGCTATATACACACATATGTGTATATAGCTGTGTATACAAAGATAAGTATATAAATTATTTTATATTTAAAGGTGAGTGTTATAATATATAATTATTTTCGGCCCACCCCGCAATGTAGATCGATCGATAATGCTGAAATTGTAAACGAAATACAACCGGTTTGCGACCTTCTAACCATCAATTTATTATTATTTGCATATTTATATTTTGTGGCAGTAAATAAATAATAAGTTAAATAAAATCGGTTATTAGAGAAATGCAAATTAATTTTTTTTACATCTAGAAAACCACCGATCGATATTGTTCGACACCGCAGGCCAGCCCATTTGTTTCTGGTTTGTCACCCAAGAAAAAAACAACATTTTAGCTAATGCGAGTACCTGTATAAATATTCCATAGGAGACATTTTTAGCATTTAGCCACAATTGGCATTGTTACAATGTTTTAGGAAAACCGTGGGTTTTATGATTTGATTAAAAATTAAAGCTTTATAAAATTACCGTACAAATATTGAAATTACCTGCCTACCTTTTGGAGGTCTAAATTACCGTACAATACGGTAATTACCGTACGGTTAACATCACTGGTGGGAATACACATATTCGTTTGCACGTAAATAACAAATTAATGTACATACCCAGCAAAAATTACTGCTTCGCCGTAAGTAGGTTTGTAAGGGAATATCAGGTGATATTAGCTTACAAACCTGCTTACGTATGGCATGATATTTGTTCGCGATGTCCCACTTTGGAGCATTTCCTTTTAAGTGCTTATTTCAGAGCAGTGAGTATGAAGTAAATTCATGGAACGAAAACAATATCAACTGAATTATATATATTTTATTTTTTATTGCATCATCCAAACATTTGTACTGTCGTCTTATTATGTTCGTTACACGTCGTAAAATTTACAATTTTAATCATTGCCTTACAATAGTGCTTTCGAGTAT
The DNA here is from genome assembly GCA_947311025.1 of Lypha dubia. NCBI lineage: Eukaryota > Metazoa > Arthropoda > Insecta > Diptera > Tachinidae > Lypha > Lypha dubia. The sequence goes on from OX371260.1 coordinate 106,534,030, forward strand.
GCACTAGTATAAGGCAGCATATATAGAGATTATTTGATTTATTGTTATTTGTTTTTGTTTCTACATTGTTAAATAAAGTTATCAAGAAATTTTACATTTTCTGCCATACATTTATGCATTTGTTAAGATAATACATATGTGCTTAATACGAAGCACGTTCTTAAGGCAGAAAAAGTATGTACTGCTTCCAAAAACTAGATTATTTTTTGCTGGGTACATACCAGTGTTGTTAACCGTACGGTAATTATCGTATTGTACGGTAATTTAGACTTCCAAAAGGTAGGCAGGTAATTTCAATATTTGTACGGTAATTTTATAAAGCTTTAATTTTTAATCAAATCATAAAACCCACGGTTTTCCTAAAACATTGTAACAATGCCAATTGTGGCTAAATGCTAAAAATGTCTCCTATGGAATATTTATACAGGTACTCGCATTAGCTAAAATGTTGTTTTTTTCTTGGGTGACAAACTAGAAACAAATGGGCTGGCCTGCGGTGTCGAACAATATCGATCGGTGGTTTTCTAGATGTAAAAAAAATTAATTTGCATTTCTCTAATAACCGATTTTATTTAGCTTATTATTTATTTACTGCCACAAAACCTAAATATGCAAATAATAATAAATTGATGGTTAGAAGGTCGCAAACCGGTTGTATTTCGTTTACAATTTCAGCATTATCGATCGAAGTACATCGCGGGGTGGGCCGAAAATATTTATGTATTATAACACTCAGCTTTAAATATAAAATAATTTATATACTTATCTATATATACACAGCTACATATATACACATATGTGTATATTCTTAAGTTTTTGTTGTCTTTAAAATATGTACTTATATTGAAAAAAAATATAATCTATTTTAATAGTAAAATATTACTATTGCTATACAACGCTTTACCCGTACGGTAATTTTTCCCTAAAAACAGTAATTCTTTTAAGGCTGTACGGTAATTGGCAAAAGTTAGTTAACATCACTGATACATACATACACACGTCAGTTTTTATACAAATAATAAAGTAAAGAAGAATAACCGATTACGGAAAAAAAATCAACAGTTACAACATGGGAAAAAATCATCGTATGAATCTGTAAAGTTTTTGGAAGCAAATTTTGAAGAGAATTAAAAATAAAACGTGATTTTTAAAACATCGTATGAATTGGGTGGTATACTGTAATAAATTGTGTTGTGCCATATTTATGTACATACATAAGTATACATATATTTATATGTAAAAAATCTCTGACTACATACATACATACATATGTATTATATTGTAATGTCCCGGTTTTTTAATTTTAATAAATTTTAAAGTTAACTTATGTCGTATATGCATCTCGGCAACAAAATCCTTTTTTTGTGTAACATAAATTTACAATTGTCAAAAATAAACTCTTTTTAAAATTTTTGAAGTGAAAACTTCTATTGGCGCGGTACGAAGGTTTTGGATGAGCCAAAACCTCAGAACTCGCGACACCGTCACGCTTGTAGCATCTCTGTTTGTGCGAATGCCTAGTTAACAACCTACAGATATGGGGTTTTATTACGGTTCTCGATTCGACTTCGACTGCTGTAATAGATTAAAGAAAAATGTTGTTGGCCTTATTTTCACATTTATGTTTTTGTGTGGATTTGTTTATATCAGTTACACAGGGAAAATTTTCAACAACGCACTTTATATTTATTCATACAAAACAAACAGAAACCAATTCAATTTCGGTATTGTGTTAAGTTCATGCATTTTGTTTACTGTATTTTTCACTAATCCATACTCATAAACACTACTACCCTACAAAAAATGAGTGTACTCTATACATGCGTGTATGGACTATTCCACAATGGAGTATGAGTACTCCAAATTTAGCCAAAGTGTATGAAAAAAATGGTCCAATTTACATTGCGATGTCCTAGGGCTGGACCACGTAACCCAAAAACTACTCCATGTTACTAATCCAAGGAGTACCCACAGGGACTAGTTTCGAAACTACTCTATTTTGCTATTCCATGGAGTACCCACAGGGGAACTCAGGTAAAAATATATACATACATACATATCTATATATATATATCTCTGTCACTAATATAATTGAATGATATTTTAAGAATTCAACCCTTCCATTACATTATATAAAAATACAAAATAAAATTCAGAAATTGAAAAAACACGAGCTAACTTGTGTTTCTTTAAGATTCCATGAATTTGTTTTAATTTTAACAGGGGAGCTGCCGCAGTTTCAATTTAACTCCAAACATTTTTAGTGTTGCCAAATTGTATTAACCTATAAATAAGTGTACAAATGAAATGGTCCACGGCTGCATTACATAGGAGTAGTCCAAAAACTACTCCTATTATCTAAAATGGACCATGTACTCCAATAATTTTTGTAGGGTTAGAGCAACTCTGCTCTAAGCACATATAAGCAACTTTTCTAGCTAGAAAGCCTAAAATTTAAGCAACGATATTTTGAAGGCGCTAAAAAGTAATTTAAGCAAAATATTTTTTATATCAATGTTGTTTAGCCTCTTGTGTAGAAAAATAATGTAGGAAACTACAAAAAGGATAAAAAAGGGCAAAAATTCATGCTCATTTAGTATTTGGAATAGCATAAAGAGTTTGCCCATGACATGTTGAAGTGTTTTAGATGTTATGAGTAGTTTAATTTAAATAAAACTCAAATAATAAATGAAATGAGTGATATTTAATCAAAGAAATTTTTAATTTTTCAGTTTAAGTTCGTTTTCTCTAAATATAATTTTGTTATAAATTAAATTATTATTTAAATTAGAAAGAAAAATCTAGTATTCAAGTATTAAGAGCCACTAGATTTTTCTTTCTAATTTAAATAATAATTTAATTTATATATTTATCGCATATATATTTATCTCTTTTCAATATTATATTATCAAAAAAGAAAGAAAAGAATGGTCTAATGATAGCAAATTAGCAAAGGAGAAAAAAGTAAATTTTAGCTAGGCCAGTAGAGTTACAGATTACCTTTTTAGCAAAATCGCTAAAATTTTCGCCCTAAAAATTTTCAAACCGTAACAAATCTAAGAATAATAATAGCCCTTAGAATAATAATAGCCAAGTTATGAAGGTTAAAAACTAAACCTATGGCTTCGTTTAATATATTGTATTAATGTTCTGTAGTCTAATCTTGGCATGGAGTCCTTCCACGCGCCTAAATATTTTCAATGGGTGCCAACTCCCAAATTCATATCATAGCAAAATACATATGCACATACGAATGTATATTTAAAGCTAGGTGCGTAGCATGTTTTATTATGTAAACACATTTTTGTCTTGTTTCTAATTAAGTACCTTTATTTACCTATTTTATTTAGCTATATCTACTATTTATTTTTTCTTTGCTATAATGAAGGTGCTGTTGTTCCAATTTCATCACTGGTACAGTACACTACTACAGCACCAACTCTTCGTTCCGGTTATATACTGAACAAAGCAAACTTAATGCAAAGGTCGCAAGCCATAAGCACACCACCATCTTCCATTTTAAGTAATAATGAGTCACACATTTACCAGCAATATCAACATACACCGCAACAACAAAGAGCGGCAACGAATAAAAAAACTATCAATAGTTGTTCAACGTCAACGACTGATACGCTCAGACGTATGAAACAAGTGAGTATCGCGGATATATCTGCTGCTTCTCCTCCACCACTTTCATCGGCTACAATTCATCACATCCAACAGCAACACCAACAACCACAATTGATGACAAAAGGTTCTACGTCAACGTACGATGGTATGGCACCACGTACTCTATCGACTGGTGTGGCTGTAAGTTCGCAGCTCTTTTATGGATGACAACATGTACAAGAAAATCAAGTTGAGAAAAATAATATGTACACTGCTGCCGATGTTGCCAGGACATCGTCACCGTCTTTACAACTTCAACAAAAACTATAAATACAACAGCAATACAATAATTGTTCTGAAAGTAAAACTTCAGTGTCATATAAATTGGCATGAGGATTGGAAACGATTTCAACTCAACTGAAAATTAAATGCAAAATAGTAGAAACAAAAAGGAAGAATTTATATATGTATGTATGTAATAGGAACAAATAAACAAACTACAGAGCAGAAGGGACAGAGAAACAAGCAAAGAATAAAATGAAATTAATGGGTGAAATTGAAAGCAATTGTCCTTAATATATGTATGTATGTATGAATAAAATAAACGGCAAATTTACTGCAACGGAAGACAAGAAGATGCATACGTACATATGTAATTGAATATTATGTATTTAACAAACAAAGTAAATCTACATAAGCATATGTACATACATACATAAATATTTATACTCCTGCAAATATACATGATATCATTACTATGAAATCTATTTGAGCAATGATACCCAAACATTTCAGCATAAAACAATAAGCTGAACTATCTGACAATGACAACAATTATTCGTTGCCTTACAATACATTAAAATAAACCATATTCTGTCTGGTAAGATGCCAAGATTATGTAAATCGGCCATTAATTAATAAAGCTAGCGTTATATAGCCAATCATTCAACCATTCCTTCGGCCATTTTTGACAACACAATTTCCTTTTATTCTACATGCATACATAAATACTTACATACTTATAAGTACAAAAATGCCTAATAAATACATATGTACATACATATGTATATGTATGTTTGTTTGGCTTATCTCTTAATGAGGTTAAATAAAATAAGTATATTTTATAACGAGAAAACACCACACTACCAATACAATCATCATCCAATTAGCATTTGAGTGAATATTTTACTTTCCAGAAATGGAGGAGCTTCCGGTAATGTAAATATTAATAATAGTTATAGTAATAATAATAAATATTATTACACTAATGATAATAATAAATGTAATATATCTAATAAACTATTTATGTACATATGTATGTATGTATGCATTTATTGTTTAGGTTTCAAGAGAACAGAAAATACGTATGTATGTAAGTATTTCATTCTGCGGGTGTATTTAGTTCGTGAATTTCGATTTTACAATAAGCGTTGATATCATACGATTATGTACACCAGGGCCCAAATCGTCGCACTCGTGATCGAATGACTTTGATCGAAATTTTCGTTTTTTAAATCGCCTCATTCGTTATCGAATAACTTCTATCGAAATTTTGGATCATGGCATTCGATAACGAGTTGTCGATCGAATGCCTTCTTTCGAAAAGTCATTCGATAGATAAAGAGCTATCGTAGTGTAACGACACGTTTTCCGCTTTGAAGCTGGGGTAGGCTCAGCATTGTCCAGGGTCGTTACTAGATTTCTTCTTGTAGTAAAAGAATAAAAAAAATGCCTTCGGGATTTTCTATTATACGTTATAAATCTTAACGCTTTATTCTCTCTTCATTTAATAGTACAAGGTTCTCATACGTGATTGACTTATAATGCCTCGGTGTTAGTGCTCTGTCTTCTCGGATGAAAGAGAAACGTGCATAGCTAGTTAAATGCTGCGGCCCCTTAGCCTCACCCAGTGTAGCCAGGTAAATATTGTCTAATGTCCCCAAATTAAAGAGTAGTAGCCAGGTAAATATTGTCTAATGTCCCCAAATTAAAGAGTGTTATCCCCAAAAATCCCCATTTTAAAACTGGAAATCCCCAATTTCGTCCCCAATAAAGATATGTAAAAAGAATCATAAAAAACTATTTTTTTTATTAATTTTATTACATACATTTATTTAAGCTAATGCATTCTTATGAGCTCAATGGAACTTTTGAATCCATAGAATAATTCCATACACGGAATCAAATTTATTCTTTTTTCTATGCTTTCGAGTTGTAAATTTATAAATAACTCAAAATTTTCCATAGCCTCAGTGAATATTTTAAGCATTTCTTTTGCTAGTACAGTTAAATAATCTAAAAAAATGTTTTGAACTCCTTTTGCTTCTAATTCCTTTGAACATTCTATGCCAACATCAATTTTAGCAAAAACCAAATTACTTTCCTCATCATCAATTAGTACATCCATTTTGACAATATCGAATTCAATAAATTCTTGTTTTAAAAATTTTGAACAAATTGTTATAAAAACCAACATCCTCAATACCATCGCCTTGAAATAATCGAAATATGGAGAAGAAAAACGCCAAGATACATAAATACATATGTAAATATATGTATGAAACATAATGGTAAAATAAAGCAAAATTGATAATAGGTATACTGAAAATGAAAAATCCCCAAATCCCTCCCCACGATAATCTGTCCACAAAAACCAGCTAAAATCCCCAATTTGGGGAGAAATCCGCACACCTGGCTACACTGCTCACACCACGACAAGCTATTTAACTAACAGCACTTAGTTGCTACGGACCCTTAAGGCCCAACTATAATATGCATATGCTAGCTTAAGTCAGCTTAAGCAACTGTGCGAATACATGTAAATCGTATGTGGCAACTATAATGAACTTAAGCAAAATTTTCGTTAAGTTTTATGAAACGTCATTTGCTTAAGCAAAGTGCGAAACTGAACGCACATTCCGTACGGAATCAGCTTTTCTACTAATACATACATACATACATATGTATGTTTGTACGTAAAAATAAATTAATTTTGAAAATGGAAAAAGAAGACGAAATAGTTTACATATAAAATTTAATAGAAAATGTGGAAGAAAAGAAGTGTCTGTACACGAAAGTGACATTTCATATACATACATACATATGTATTTTATTTAACATATTTTATTTTCACATTTTAGTACTTTTGCCCTTAAATAAAATAAATACTACAAAGTACATAATTTCGGTTGTATCTTTTCTTATTATTAGTAAAAATAATAATATATGTACGTATATTTTAGCATATTTTTTTTTTTAATTACAATCGTTTTATATACATTTGAGTACAAGACTCAATTTGTTTAGGATAAATAAGAAGATACAAATTTTTCGAAAAATTATTTATGCTACATATGTGTGCAACTATGACTACTTAAATTTTAAGTCGCATAAGTACATTATAGCCACCTAAAAGTCTCTGCAAATTTGCTTAAGCATTTGACAGACTTTTCGTTCAATTTTGACATTAGCTTAAGCCAGCTTATGCATATTATGGTTGGGCCTTTAGCCTCGCAACAATAAAGCACCATATATGTTCTCTTGTGAGTTAATTACAGTCGTTTGTATTGAAGTAGCTTGTATAATGCTACGGACACTTAGCCTCGCACCACGACAAACTATATCACTGACAGCGTTACTGTTACCGACGCTTAGCCTGGTAGCAATACCACTGGAGCTTATACAAACAAAATGTCTTAATAGCTCTTATCAAACAAGTTTAACAAGAGGACTTACCACATTCGCAACTGCATACCAATTGGTTAACTCAACTCAATCAACTCATGTGTCGCCTTTTATAGCTAAATGCTGGTACACACAAGATACACACACAACCATACCCATACATTGTGCACGAGTTGTGTACGTGATCGGCTGTTCAATGGTTGTGTTGTGCAAGGTTGTGTAAAAGCGTAAGTTAATATTTATATCAGATCTACCAGTGATGTTAGTTAACTTATCCGTTAATTTTAAATGATTAGTTATAATTCACTTAGTATTTATGATGAAGTATAAATTATGTAAAATATTATTTGTATTTAATCAGAAGTATGAGATAATAATACGAATAATAAAAAGTAATAAAAATAATAAATAATAATAAAATACCGTAGTTCAATTTTGGCACTGAATAATAAAAAGAAAATAGGAAATTAAATTTCAGTGTCGACAAAAACGACGTGAGGACTTTTGTCGTCACAGTAGTGTGAAATACACTTCCACTCGGAGACCCAATTGCATCCATTGTGATAAACTCATTCATATGTTTTTATAAATTTGCATTGTGCATAAGAAAAATAACAACGATTCCTTAATAAATTTTACCCTTTAATGATAATAATATAAAAACCATTACATATTTGTTTAGGACAAATATAAATAAAGTAAATGGCAAGCAAAAGGAACTTATAGCACAATACATGGCGGATCACCCGAGCTTGGCGAAAAATTGAATTCCAAATTGCTGGCAAGGTTATGAGAGGCACAGTTGGCCCACCTATGAAAACAGCATCGGCTTGGCTTAAGGTTTTTACCAGAGAAAGGCAAAAATCACTTTTTTCCTGATTTCATCACACATTAAATTTTTTATTCACATTTAATGATCAAAAACAAATCAACATTCAGTAAAATCAGCATCGTATTAGTGAACGCTTCATTTAAGTGAATTTGAGTCGAGCGATCAAACATGTGTTACTAACATCATTCATTTTACATTAACATTGTTGTTCGCATTTAATAATTCAACCAAACTCAATGTTAAATAAAATCAGTATCATACTTATGAACGCATCGTTTGGTTAGTCGTAAGTCTAGTGATCGAACATTTCTTATTCAATCGTTTATACGAACAAGTGTTAACGTTGACAAAAATCAAAGCAGAGGAGGTAGTTAAAGCTTTATTAATTTAAATCATTGTAATACACACCAGCAAGCAAACACAACCGCTAAAACGGAAAAATGTACAAATAAATTTAATTACAAAAATCCCTGATTTAATTAAAAATTAATTATGTAGTTGTCAAACAATTACGAAATTTTTGCTTTGTAATAATGGATTCGATTTAGTTAAAAAATATACCTTTTTTAAATATTATATTAATCACAAACTAAAAAATTAATTAATCAATTTTTAAGAAATAAAAATTTTTGAATAAATTAAAAACATACTGGACTACGATTTATTTGGAACAATTTAAAAATCAGGAATTATTATTATATTTTCCAAGTTTGCCCTTAATTATTATTTTATTTGGTGATTCTCGAAAAATGTGATCTTGCAGTTGTTGAAAATTTGTCTTTTCTATTAAAAATCTTCTAGCTTAAGCTCTACAAATAGCAAATTAATCATAACTATATTGAACCAATAAATAAATAGCTTCTTCAGGGATTACTAATTACAAAATTTAAAAAATTTGCTTAACCATTCATAACTACTAGAAGTACAGTTATGCCAAATATCAAGGAAAAAAATGTTTGCCTTGTCCGATTTAATTAATAAAATATAAAATTAGAATAATCTTTTAGTTTATTTTCCTTAAAAAAAACTGTTAGATATTTCTAAGAAACTTCTGTCTTCATAAAATTGGTAATAATATAATTACAAAAATTTAATTAATGAGCTCGAGGTTAACTTAGATACAAAGCTCGCACCAAATTACATATATGTATTGTAAAATAAACCATTTTAAAAATCATCTCAAAAATGGATTAAATTTTCTTCTGAAATTTTTTTTAACCATATTTTTTTTTTCACGTCATTTGGTTTGTTGGGATGAATATGAATGCATACCTACATACATACATAATAATATTCCATAATAATATACCTAATATTTCCTTGTTGCTATGAAATCATTTTGCTTTTGGTCATATGCTAGCTCTTTATCATCATTACTTCAAGCATACGCGTTCATACGCGATCATTTTTGCCTTTTGTATTTTATTCATCATCAAAATACTTGTTGCTGATCAGAACGAATACATTTGCCTTTGTATTTAATTTTTCATCAAAATAATCATCATTGAGCCAAACGAGCAAACACCCGAATTGATTGGTTTGATGCGACACATGATTAAAGTAACAGAGCCAACATCAACCGAATGAATAGAATAATGAAATAGCAGCAGCGATGATGAGTGTTGGAACAAACTTGATCGTTTGAACATAAAGGCATGTTTTTAGGATGTTGATGAGGTGTGATTATTTTTGCAATCAGATTTTGTCGTTCTCTGGTTTTTATATACATGCATATGTATGTATATTTTGTAAGCAAAGTTACAAACATCCATTAATTTTTAGGTTTATGCAGACCAAAAACACAATTTTAAAAAAATATTTTATTCCATAAGGAGTCCAAGAGAAAAACCGGGATGGGCCGTACGAGGAGATGCTTTTCGTCTTCTTTTTCAGATGAAGACAAGTAAAATAAAAACGGAGTCCATTTTCTACAAAATAAAAGCTTTAAACACGAGAAAACATTTAAATTTTAAGAATATATTATTTGCTTACTTCTTTTTTTTAAATATTTTTAATATTTTTATTTACATTTTAAGTAGACATATGTTTTTGTTCTACTACAATGAAAAAAATCTTTTACATTTATTAACAAATTTCGATTTCGAAACTGAAAGTTGCTGCGATCCTTGATTGCCGGGCCGAAAAAGTTTCCATTTGGCCTACAAGCCTCCAATAAAAAATTTGGGGACGATCAGATAAGGTCTGCCCAAAGTTCATTAAAAAATTAAAACACACTTTATATGGTGATATATGGGGTTTTTAATCTATATACGTATGTTTAAGCAACTAAAAATATTTTTTTTGGATAGCTAGGCTTGATATCGATTATAAACACAGTTTCTATTCTAACAAGCCATAAATGATAAAAATCGCTAGAGAAACAAAAAAGTTACAACAATTTGAAGATTATATTAGATCCGACTTGTTGATAAATTGATTCTGTTCTTCGTCTTTCGTAAGGATCCTGTTATAATCATTCATAAATTGTACACCACGTTCAGCAGCGTCGTTAACAACAAATAGATCACGACAAACATCAAGAGCATCTTGATAGTCTTCTTTCGTTTCCCACTTGGATGGATCATGCTTCAAGAATTCAGTGGTCAATCGGAAGGCATCGAAAAAATTTTTGGTTTTGTATGACACAAAATCGCTCAAATTATTGTACAGCAATAGTTTTGGGGCAGAGAATTTTCGATCATCATCCAATTTTACGATTGGTTCTCTTGATTGCAGGCGCCTAACCATGTTTCGTTTCTCTTCGTGTGATACATCCGAATAGAAAAACGCTAAAGCCAATGCTTCCGGTGCCAAATACCACAAATGACTTTTCCATTTACGTAAAACCCCTTCAGACACATCTGGGTCGATTTCTGCATATGCGATGGAGTCTTTCAAAAAATGTATATCTTGATTTGGGGCTCGTATGGCATTTGTGCAAGTAAACCACGCTTTGACATACAGTCGCACGGGAAAAATACATATATCGCGTAGTCCATTCAATTCTCTTTGTGTCAAAGTGAACTGCTCGCGAAAGAAGTATATTTTCAAGGTGTATATGCCTTTTCCCATAAACCTTGCGTGGGATGTTGGACCAGGTGTACGAAAGCTTCTGCCGACTTCACCAAGGAACGTTATTGTTAATTGGAGTAGTTCCTTGTAATCCGCGCGGATTTGTGTTTGTTGTAGCTGTTGGATGCAGAAATTCTTAATGGCTTCGCAGTCAGCATTACTAATTTTTGAGAGTACAATTGGGTCTTCGAGTCCGCTTTTAATCGATTTGTGGTCCAGATTTTGCCAAGAGGCAGCAAAACGATTAAAAATAGGCACTTCAGGCCCACTAGTTTCAGAATGTTTGACTTCAAAGACGTGTTTCAATACGATTTCCAACATGTGATGCCGACATGCCAACTTGATTAATTTCCGATCGAGTTTGTGCTGTAGCAAAATGCACGCGCCAGTGTTTTGGCCTGTATTTGATGAAGTGGTATCGAGACCCATGGCGGAAACTTTATTAAAAATATCCCATTTGATGAGTGCATCATGAAAGACCTTGGCCATATTTTCTCCTGTGCCAGCAGCGACTTTGGGAGCGCCCAAAAATTTTGATGTCCCTTCATAACTGGCGAGAATTGCGATTCGATCAATTTTGCTTCTGCCAAGCAGGTCAGGCAACAATTTTCCGTCCCAGTGAATAACCAATGACTGTACGCTATTGATCTACGTATTAAAAATAAAATAGAAATCGGTGAAATTTAACATTAATCGTATAACTTCGAATTAAATATAAGTTTTGAACTAAGCTAAATTACCTTTGTAATGAATTCTGTTTGAGTCTCCTCCGCTTCTCGCTTACGATATTCTTTTCGTAACTCATAGATCGTAGATCGATTGATCACAAGCTCACGAACAGAGGTCAGAGGCGTCACAGCATTATTCATGACTGTTATTACATTATCTGCGCATGCTATCAAAATATGGACAGCATCTGAACAGCTAACTTTGGCCTTATCAAGTACTACAGTAAGACGTGGCGAGATCCAATGATGTCGTCCTCTTGAACGTTTGGTGTGATAATCGTCATCATTGGTATGCAATTCGCATGCCGCTTCCGTACCCGTACTATTATCATCGAATTCGTATTCGTCTTCACTTCCAATGTAAACTATATCAAGTACTGCAAAATATCAGTTGATGATTAATGTTTTAAGGAGTTCAAACAGGTCAATAATTTCACTTACAAGATTGATTGTTAAGGTCTGAATACTTTCTCTTCCGTGATTTTTCTTTTTGCTTTCGTTGTTCTGATCGCTGTTCTCGGTCGTATAATTTCTTGTCAACGCCTGCCATATACCCTGGTCTTCCTTTCTGTCTTTGCATCAACAAAAACTTCTTGTCTTCTTGTATACGCATCTTATCCAGGGCGTTTGCACTAGCGATATCGAACAGATCGTCCATTGTTTCCTTGAAAATGTTCACGTTCGATTTTGATGTATCCGATATGCTGTTCGCACTTTGTTTATGGAAATTTCTCCAGTCGCAGCATCTATCTGTTTGACGGCAGTTTGGCTCCAGATATCAAGTGTGATACATGCCCAATTGATTCCACGAAGTGCAATTTATCACTGCGTCGAGTAACCATCATTGATGTAGTCGATGGTAACTCCGAATCTGATGTAGATGATAAAGCCGACATCGAAACAACAATTTATATTTAATTACTTAGATATTGATAACGTCCTATATATAGGATAGCAAGTGTTCAGAATAAACACAACTGAACTGCTTGTTTTTTGTGACACTGTTTTCTTTTTCAAAATATGATCTCTTAATAGCTAAGTCAAATAAGTTTTAAACTTATCTACTCAAACATAGGATAGCGTCAATACAATTAGCCAGACGAACATATATTTTGTTGTTGTTGTAGGCAAAAAAGTAACGGGACACAGTTACAACAAAAAACAAAGAAAGAAAGAAAGAGTATGTGCAAAAGTTGATAAGTTACTCAGCACGCATGTGCACATTGTGCATGCCATGTCAGCTAGAACATTCAATTGACGTAACATTCAAATGAAAACCGTTGTAACTTTTTTGTTTCTCTAGAGATTTTTATCATTTATAGCTTGTTAGAACAGAATCTGTATTTAAAATCGATATCAAGTCTAGTTATCCAAAAAAAATATATTTAGTTGTTTAAACATACGTATTTTGATTAAAATCCCCATATTTCACCATATAAAGCGTGTTTTAATTTTTCAATGAACTTTGGGCAGACCTTAGCGTTATCCGATCGGCCCTAATTTTTTATTGGAGGTTTGTAGGCCAAATGGAAACTTTTTCGACCCGGCAATCAATACAAAAGAAAATAATAAATGGTTTAATGAACATACATATACATATGTATGTATATGTATTTAATATGACGTGTTCACTTAAAAAGGAAAGAAGAACGGATATAGAACTAGAAAAAAAAATGGCAGGTTACCTAGTAATTATTGATATGATCCACAAATGGAAAGGTGAAAATTATTTTATTTTAAAAAACTCCTCCCTAATTTACAATCTCAATTTGTATCAAATTTAATTTTTCTCGAAATCTAAGAAATCTATCTTTAGGACCTAAAGTTTAGGTAAAGCATTGCCCTCGTTTTTAGCGACATAGCAAATTACGGTTGCTTGTTTTTCTTATATATATATACAGTGCACTCGCGAAAATATGAACACCCTATTATATGAACACCCCAAAATATGAATACTTCTTTTCTTCCATTGGCTACTCCAAAATATGAACTTATAGTGCGAAAGCTTTAAAATATGAACAACTTATTTTTGCATTTTTTTTAACGGATTTTTATCGAAACAGTGATGAATGATGAAATCTTTGTAAACAGGGTTGTAGATAAATTCTGCTTCAACTGCATTATAAATTTGGGTTTTCCCTATCTTTTTTTATAAGAAAAATGTTTCTAAGGGGAAATTAGATGTCATTCGCAAATATGAACAATCTTGCAAAAGTGAACTGCCTTGGTTTTAATTAGTTAAAATTATCGCGAGTGCACAGTATATGAACTAGCTGATCCCGGTGTACTTCGCTACCCCCCTCGTTATAAAATAAAATTAAAAGTATTTATATATCCTATTGTGAAAATTTAATGACCATCGGTCCAATAGTTAAGACTATATTAAGATTTTTTATTTTCCTATAAAGGGGCGTGGTCCCACTCACTTTTCTCCTAGTACGTATTCCTAATTATGTCAATACTATATGTACCAAATATCATCGGCGTAGGTCAAAAAATGCCCAAAATATGGCGATTTCAATTATATATGGGAGCTGCCACGCCCACTTGTCCGATAACGCCCATTTTTGTCCTGATTACTCACATTAGTAACATATGAACTATTGCAATGTTTCAAAACTCTTGCTATCACAATAGTCAAGATATATGATGTTATTCAATTTATGTGGGAGGGGCTACGCCCACTTGAAATATTAAAAGCCTAAAACCATCCTCTATAAATTCCCTTTTGCATGACACCAGTTTGGGTCAAATCGGTTGGATAGTTTCCGAGTCTATAGCGAACATGGGTACAAACATTTTTTGTATTTTATATATATAGATTAAGATGTCGTCAAGAAACAAAATGCAGCAAGGATCAGCTAGTAATCGATAGATAGGGGAAGGCTGGGGTGGGCAAAACCAACCCAGACCTGCTTCTGCCCACCCCAGACTTTCTCCTTCTTTTTAAATTGCTATTTTCGTTTAAAAGTTTTTGTAAGTGTATTGATATTTTCAACAGCAAAACATAAGTGTTTACTTTGCATTTAACAAAATTTTTGGATCTGCCTTTAGATATTCCTTCAGTTGATTATTGCAAGTTAAATATATATTATCCAGTAGTCGATACCATAGTTTCTAATATGGAATACCGATTCCATTAGCTAAAGCTGTTAACGATTTCTTTAAATTAGATTTGGAAGGCGCTGTCGAATTCATTATTAATAACAAAAATGTTTTGAAAATTGCTTGTGATTCAATGAAAGCTGAAGCACTTGTACTTAAGAATATGTTTAAAAATATATCCAGCGAAAAAAAATTAAACTTTGATATGCTAAATTCCAAAATTTGTTACGTGCCGTCTTTCCGCCGCGTTTGCGATGCCAGCCAGCTCACTAAACCACTGAACATCCTCGGGCAGGTGCCAACCCACAAATACAACAGTCTGTTTGCGTGCTAAATTTAATTGTTCGGGCGAGTGTATGTGAGACGGCATCGTGAGGTGAGTGTGTGTGGCTTTTGGGGGATCAAAAAATTTTATTTTTCAGGAATATATGGTCCCAGGAAGGGAGGGCTGGTAGTGGACCTCCAACTTGTCCACTCTTCTGATTTTTTTTCCATTTGTTTTTTACTGTTTTTTTTTTGAGATTTTCGTAGTTTTTTTTTTAAATTTTAATTGTTCGTGTCTCTGTCGTGTTGACAAGAATATATATCCAAACATTTACAAACTTTTACAAGTGGCAATAAGCCTTCCTAATAGTTCTCCTAGTAGTGAAAAAATTTTCTCAGCTATGCGTAGAATAAAAACATGATTACGTAGTGCAATGCTTCAGGAACGATTTTAAAACTTAGCAGTTTTAAATATTGAAAATGAAATAGTCAAATACAAAATAACTTCAAAAGAGTTATTAAACATATTTTGTAAAAAAAATAGAAAACTAACGTTAGAATAATAAATTGATTTTAATATAATTATTATTAATATACATATATTAAACTTGAAAATACTACATAGTTACCTTTAACTTTTTAAATACTTTGTTTTTGTTACATTTATTGCAACCTGAATTTTTATGATATTTTTTTTAGTTTTGTTTTAATAAAAAAATATTTTGTTTTAATAAAAATAGGATTTATTTTTTCTTTTTGCGAAAGCGGTGCACTTGCCCACCCCAGCATAACACTCTAGCTACGCTTATGGCCGCACTCCTTCCTGGCTCCTAGATGTGTTAAGAATATATAAAATCCATACTACGATAATAAAGTGTATTGAATGCTAATGAAGTTTTGGGAAACCACATTGCACATCCAAGACGGAAGTATTAACTTTTGTAGTTGAATTTTTTATTTGGAATGATATAATAATTTAAAATAACATATTATTACTATGTTAGAAAATATAAATACATAAATAATGACATAACACATTAATTCAACACTTTCCCTTGTTATGTGATGTTAGATATTTCTAGTCTAATTTCATTACAAAGTATCTTCAATCTTGTAGGTTGCAACGGTTTTGTTTGAATCAGCTAATGATCTTGTGTAGAAATTTGTTCAACTTCAAGTTGCCTTTCACCTTTTCCTGTGTAAAAAAAAAATTACGTACGAGGTGTAAGTGGCTCAAATTTGCCCAATAGTATTTTATTATAAAAAACAATAAATTATGTATCATTTTTATAGTTTTCACATGAAAATATTACATTTGAATGGCTTTTACAAATAAAATTATTGCAGTTAGTACATATATTTGAATATTTTGTACTGGATGAACGTTGGGGGCATATATAGCATCGGCCCCTCTTTAGAGCACTCTTCTCAACCACTTTATCTTTGTTCTGCAAACTTCGTACAGTTGACTTGGCAAAACTGCTTCTCGGCATTACGGAACGACGTGATATTTCGTCATGGACAAGGGCATTACCTATTTCTTCTAAAAAAAGACGACGTCGAAAGTGTTTTTGTTTGTTCCATTCAGCGTCAATGGCAGTATAGATAACAAAAGCGTTATATGCGCAAATGTCCAACATGGATAAGGATTGTGGCCACCTATTTGATCGACGCTTGCAAGTATAGTTTCGGACTAATTGGTCAAGTGTATCTACGCCGGACTTCGTTCTGTTGTAAAAATGGATTATTTCTGGTTTTTTGGTATCAGAAACAATTTCAGCGCTATGATGTAATGTACTCAATAAAATGACAGAACGATTCTTTTTTGGCAAATATGACACAATTGTAGTTTTGTAGGTTACATCAAAAAGGAATTGCGAGTAATGTTGTGGTTTTCCTTTTAGGTCGGTGAACTTAGGTGGAAGGAAGGTTTTGTTTTTTCGAACGGTACCAACGACTGTTAGTTTTTTTTGTAAAAGTTCAATTCCAAGTTCATGGGAAGTAAAAAAATTATCACAGGTGACGTTTCTGCCTTTCAAATCCTTTACCAAATCCAAAACTACGCGACGTCCTGGATTTTTTTCTGGGTGGCAATTTCTGTCTTTACCTGTATACACCTGCATTGACCATGCATAATTTGTGTCCGAATCGCAAAGAGCCCAAATTTTTAACCCGTATTTGCCGGGTTTTGACGGTATAAATTGTTTGAAGGGACATCTTCCTCGAAATGTAACTAATTGCTCATCAATTGTTACGCATGGACCAGGATTATACAGTTTCCGTAAATTATATTCCCAACGGTCCCAAAGGTTTCTTATTGGAGCAAGTTTATCACGAGCACGTCTTTCAATTCTATCAGTTTTTTCATCAAAACGGATTACTCTTGTTATGTTTTGAAATCTGTAAAGAGGCATAGTTGCTTTGAATATAGGTCTTCCGTTTCTATCATTCCATAAATTTTCCAAAGCTTCACCATGCGAACGATAAACACCAGCCAACAAAAGAATACCAAAATACGCCTTCATTGATATCTCGTCAACTGGCTTCTAGTTTTCGCCATATACAGAAACTCCTAAATTTCAAAAATAAATATGAAGCGCCGAAATTCTAAACAACATATTACAATGTAAGTTTATAATTTACCTTCTAAATTGGTCATATCTATGATAATTTTAACGATCTCCCTGGGCATAAGCAAATCGAAAGATGATTCTATAGAAGTCATTCTCGTAATTGCGTAAAGGGTGGGTCCAGGTTTAGTATCCATAATGTTTTCAGCTGCACGTCGTCCAGCATTATCTAAATTTGGAGTCTGGGCTGTCCAAACGTATTTTTTGTCTTTAGAGATAATCTCTGTGATTTCATTATCATTGGTTTCATCAATATCACTTTCACTCAAATCTGATTCACTTTGGTTATATACGGAATTAATATCTGTTATCACACTATCATCTTCATCTGACGACAGATCGTTAGCTATTTCATCATCTTCTGATTCACATAAAAAATCATGAATTTCATTTTCATTCAATCGCGACATTTTTTACAACAACCGCACGCTTTGAAATTGTATTCAGACTAAAAAATATTCATAGTAAAGTAAAATTCTTATTTCTAAAATAACGGTAGTTTTTATGTACAAGTAGATACACACATAAATGTAAAAACTATCATGCAATTTGTATTGGGCATTTTTGACCTTACTTACCACTTACCACTTACACCTTATACGCAACTTTTTTTATGGGGACACTCTGTTAGGAGATAGGATTATTTTTATTTTTGCATTCTATACATTTTCTCGAATTTGACCCCCTTACATAGGATAAGGGTTAAAGTGATATGTTTTGTTCGTCTATGATATT
Organism: Lypha dubia; assembly: GCA_947311025.1. NCBI lineage: Eukaryota > Metazoa > Arthropoda > Insecta > Diptera > Tachinidae > Lypha > Lypha dubia. The sequence continues at coordinate 106,552,689 of OX371260.1, forward strand.
CAGGATTTTGAACTAGTCGAACAGCAGCGGAGTTATTAAAATGCAATAGTGCAATATCATATAAACAAATTGATTCTGCATATAATCGCCTAAGCCAAATTAATTCTTTTGTTGCTTCTAAAAAAAAAATTGTCCTACTTATGCACTATTTCCGGTCTAGGTCCAATAATAACTTTGTTCAACCAAAAACTGGTTGGCAAAATAATTTATATACCAAAATGCAGGTATTTAGGTCCACTATAAGCTACAAGTGGTCCGGTCACCGAACTTTTTGTTTTTTTGGACCTAGACCGGAAATAGTGCATAAGTAGCATAATTTTTATTTTTTATTTTAATATCTTTGTTCAACCAAAAACTGGTTGGCAAAATAATTCTTATACCAAAATGTAGGTATATAGGTCCACTATAAGCTACAAGTTGTCCGGTCACCGAACTTTTTGTTAGTTTTCAGCTATATTCAAATATATATTTGCACTGATATTTCTTATAATGATCAGTATCTAGAAAGTTTGTCAAGTTAGGTTGTTAACTTCCGTGTTTTTTTTTTTTATTAAGAAGAATATCATGTTTTCTCCGTATATTGACAGCATCGTTGTGGGTGATGTTGCCATATATGAAAAAAACACTCATTTTTTGGTGCACCAAAGAGGGCGCAATCTACAATTTGAGCGAAACTGATTAAGAAGAGTACAGAAAGATGGCGCACTCTTCATTTTGAACGAAAAAATTTAGGTTGTTAACTTCTCGGGCGCAGTTGTGTTTGCGTTTACAATAAGTGGCATGGCAAAACTAGCAGATATCCGCAGTTCGACAACAAGTACAACAATCCAAAAACAACATGTATTTTGTTGGTATAAAGCACTCGCTTCATATCAAAACACACAAACAAATTTAAAGCAAAGGATTTTAATACGTATGAGTACCAAACTGTACGTACTCTCTTCAAACTATATCAGTTTGTATGCAAATTTTCTATAAAGCGAGCTCAGTCAGCTGTTGTTGCATGTATTTATATAATTGTTTATACGAGTATTTACGCATAATTTTTTTGGCAATAGCACGTGTATTGTTGTAATCACAAAACGTTTTCACTTCTGTCGGCACTCCCGGAGTGCTACCCGTAGTTTTTTTTTTAATATCCGTTTTATACGCGAGATGTAGAAGGAACTCAAAAATCGAATGTGGAAGTGCAATGGACTTATACCATATTTTATATTGCTTTCTTTTGGTTTAAATTTGTCCGATTTATAATCTTTAATTTTCATAAAGTCTGCCGAAGACGTTCCACAAATAGGACAGGATTGGGTTGAATTTGTATGTGTCAGGATATTTAATTCCTTTCCATCAATTACGGTTAAATTCATACTAAATTTTATTTCGATCGCCTTAAGTTCGTCTATTTTCACCGTCAGGTTTTCAAGATCTTCAATTTGTCTGTTTAATTCAATAGACTCTTTAAGCACCACTTATTTCGTTCCCTTTACAAACTGTAGTTTTATTGGTCGAAAAAATCTGGTAGATTGTGGAGTTCTATTGCACCGAATCACTTTTCCCAAGTCATCTGTAAGTCGTAGAGGTATAATAGTAGACGCTAAAAGAGATGAATCTGCATATATGGTTAAATTTGGATCACAATAGGATTGCTTGAACTGGGCCGGTGCTGCTATCGAATCCATAACTCAAAACTAACTCCGCTGAGATGAAGTTACTTTCGTTGCTCTTCATTACTGATAATATAACTTCCCTCTGCATATCAACTATTCTTGTGACAGTGTGCTTAAGAAGCTGAATTGACTAATAATTATACCGTTTTCGTTTTTTTCCAGTCCCAAAAAATATTTTGCATATTTTGTTGTAATTTAAAATTCTTTTCTTAATTCACACAGAAAACTTTCAATTTGCTTGGGATCTGTAGAAGCTACTAGGCCATCATCTATGTAAAGAGCAAGTATTAACTTTTTACCTTCTTTATTTCTTATGTACAAGCAAGGATCAGCTTCATTGGCCTTAAAGCCTAGATTCAGTAAGAAATTTCCAAATCTACAATTCCAGCGTCGTGGGGCTTGCTTTAGTCCGTACATGCTTCTTTTTATCCTGCATACTCTATTAGTACCGTCATTAAAACCTTCTGGTTGTTTCATAAAAATTTCATCTTCAAGTTTATCATAAAGAAACGCTGTTGAAACAGCTTTGAAGCTGGGGTAGGCTCAGCGTTGTCCAGGGTCGTTACTAGATTTCTTTGCTCGATTTAAGAGTAAAAGGCCTTCAGAATTTCTGGTAGTCGTTATAATTCGTATCACTTTATTTACTCTTAAATTTTAGTACGTATCTAGATTTTACGTAATTCTCTAAGTATTAGTTTATCTTAGTTCTCTACCAAAGCAAGCTATGTCAAGAGCAGGTATCACCGGAGAGAAACCTGTTGTTCCCTTGTCCCTTGGAGAGAAATCTCTATTGTAGCCGTGCTAGGACTCACCACAATATAGCACGGTATTTCTCTCAAAGTTGCTTACAACTTTTTGTTCCGAAGTATGCTGCCTAGTGATGTAGTCCATTAAGCCTACTTCTACCAAAAACCCTGTTGTACCCGTGCTAAGACCACAACAGAGACTCTAGTTTGCACACAAAAATGTATTAATATCTCTTATTAAACAAGTTTAATACACTCAACCAAAAAATTAATTAAATTCAATTAAAAAATTCGTTAATTAAACGAATTTATTCCTTATTTTTCGCCCAAGAAACAGGTTCTTTGAATTCAACGTATGTCAATCATTAGCTTGTTGAATTCAACGTAACAGTTTGTTGAAGTGAAGAAACCATACGTTAAAACCGTACATAAATTCAACTATATGTTGAATGCATCGAATTTATTCCCAACGTATCTATACTTTGAATTCAAGGAAATAGTTCTTTAAATTTAAGAAATCTATTTATTGATCCAATGAACCCATTCGTTGATTTTTAAGAATTTATTCTTTGATCTATTTTATTTTTTATAAAAAAAAATATAAACATTAATTAACAACAACAAATGTTAAAATTTTTAGAAAGACATAATTATACATATATAAAATTGTAAAATAATTTGTAATAACTAAATAATTAAAGTAATAATTATTATTAATAAATTTAATTTTAAATTAAATTAACTGTATTACAAATTATTAAAATCCATCAGATCCCAATGTTATTCAAAAAATCAAAACATTGGAGACATGATTACATTTGAGCATTATTTAGAGAAATGGCGTAAGTCCCACTCATTAAGTTTGTAAGATCTTTGTGCTGAACCAGCGAAAGCTTTGTCGCAATGTTCATCGCACCCTACTCTGCAGGAAGTCCAATGGAAAGCAACCACCAAGAAGTAACAATGTCTGAAATTTTTAAAGAAACGGTAAAAACTAATAAACAATTATTTTGATAGCATCGATATATACAAAACTCGTGCGTTTTTCTTATATGAGGAATTAATATATTTACACAAGTAAATTTCTTTTTGCAATTAAAACAATGCATTTTACTATAACTTAAGTTAAATTTTTACTTACTTTTTAGCACTTTTTTATTTTGAAATTTATTAATTTTTTACTTACACATTTTACAGCCTTGTTTGTTTAATGATGTATAACAACTGATTGCTTTATGCATATATTTTCTTTGTAGAACGAAAATCAAGAAACAGGTTCTTTGAATCAAAGTACTTGTTCATTGAAAAAAATATATTCTTCTTCTCTTGACGACAAAATCAACAAATATTACTTAAAATCAAGTAACAGGTTCTTTGAGTCAACGTATGGCAATTCATTGGTTTGTTGAATTAAACGTACCAGTTCGTTGAAGTTAAGACACCAAACGTTGATTTTAAGAATTTATTTCTTGATCCCTCGTATTCATACAACAAAATCAACGTTTGCTACTTAAAATCAAGAAACAGGTTCTTTGAATCAAAGTATTTGTTCATTGTGTTTTTTTTTTTTTTATAAATGAACGAGTTTCTTAAATTCAACGTACTATACGTAAAATCAAAAAACTAGTTCATTATTTAATTCAACGAATAAAATCAAAAAATGGTTTCAACGTTGAGTTCATAACTACATAAAATTTTACCTTTGAATTTCAAGGAATATTTTACTGAAACAACGTATAATACGTTGAATTTCAAAGAATTTAGTTCTAGGAACGGGAGTTCGTTGAATTTATGTAAAACCGTTTTTTCAGTGTAAAAGCTCTTACTACATTCGCAGCTGCCAACCAACTCAACTCAATCAACTCATGTGTCGCCTTTTATAGCTGAATGCTAGCACACACAACCGCACTCATACGTTGTGCACAAGTTGTGTACGTGATGGTCCGTTAATTCAAAATGATTAATTATAATTCGATTAGTACTACAATATCGGGTATAAATTCTAATAATTTCTCTTAAGGGATATCTAATAGATGAGTAGTTCAGGTTTACTAATAATAGCATACAATAATTATTCAGGAAAGTTCATTTACAAATACAGATTATAGAATTCAATAAAAATAATAATTTTTGGTAAAAACCTGTGTGGCAAAAACGACATACGGACTTTTGTCGTCACACTGCCTCTCCTCTCTCCGGATTCAAGGTTTTAGGCACACGATATGGCAGCGCCCATCGCTGAAGATTGTGATCCGGTAGCACTGGTTTTTGGTGCGGCGAAGTAACATCTCTCGTGTAGGCCAAAGTAGACGCGACATCCTCTCGTGCAACTCCCTCTGCAGGGCCTCTGGGATTTGATAACGTGATATTGTGAGGGCTATGTTCGTAAGAGGCGGTGTTTTTGGTGGCGTTGCATCCTCCGGCAGCCATACACAGGCCTCTGATTCTGTTGAAGATGCTGATGACTTTGTTGGGTATGCTGTAGTTGTTGTCGTGGCTGATGAAGATGACGAGGATGATGGTGTTGAAGACGAAGAGGTTGTTGAAGATGGTGATGGAATGGGTGGCTCTTCTGAGTCCCTGTGGGTATGAATTACTGTAGCGGGTGGAGTGGGCATGCGTTGTGGCTGACGGGGCTGTGGTTGTATCTTTATATTAAAATTGGACGCCGTCTTACGTTCTGGGCCAGCTGCATGCTGAGTGGCTTGTGCGCTTTGAGGACGCAACTTCTGGGCCGCTTGTTGTTGGTACTTAGGCGGGGCTGTGGTAGCTTTTGCTCTCCCTCGTCTCGTACTGGGCAAGTTGTCATCCTCTGATAAGAATACCATTTGATCTATTCCTGTTCCTTCTTCGTATTATGTCGGAACCTTTTCCTCGAATCTTCAAACTTCTGGCTATTACGTTTCATCAGGGTGTTATCTTTGCTTTGCTCTTTATTAACAGGTGGTTGATTACTGATTCGATCTACCTGTTGTTGTTGCGAAACTTTAAATTATTGGCAACTGACACAATGTCGCACTTAACGATTGACGTCGCTAGCCATACCTAGTATCGGTGTGCTAATTTGTCTACAGTTTTTCTGATGCCAAGATGCCCTCCAGTAGGCTGATGGTGGTTTTCTTAAAGTACATGTTGTCGCCAGGATGTGGCCACACATAACTTCCAGGGGTAACTATCTTCATTATTCAATTCTCTTGCAAAATGCTTGAAGAGTTGGTGGTTGATAATGTTGTAGTCTGGAAATTCTTGTGGGCGTTGCCGCACCCCCTCGAGGAGGCTTTGGAGCCATCGGCAAGCGTTGTTATCTATTATTTGGGCACTTTTAATTCGTCCTTCATAACGATTCTGAGTAATGCCGCTGTAGATAAGCCATGGACTTGCTGGAATTTGGGTAGCTCGTTTGGGAGAAAATCGTCGATCTGGTGCTGACTTTTGATCGGAGGTTGGATTTCCGCTGTAGAAGTAACCGTAGCAGTGGGGCTTATATTGTTGTCTAAATTATCCTGACAGTTTAGTCTAGCACAGGTTTTTTAGGTAGTGTTTAAACCAGCACAAGATATGGTGGTATCAAATTTTTTCAAAAAATTCAGTCCCAACAAAATATGTTCGGTGGCCCCTGGCATGATGAGGAACTCGTGTAGGGCGGTTCGGCTGCCAAAGGTGACATGACACTTCACTGCTCTTGATACTTTTCTTTCAATAACGGCGGTGACCAAGTTGTGATCAAGGCAAATAGTGGCCGCTGGTCTAGCTCTTCAAAATAGCGTGGCGGTAGGAAACAATCACATAAGTCGTGTTTGAACGTTTCCCACTCTGTCCACTACTTATTGTTGTTCCTGTACCACAGGAGAGATTTATCTCAGAGAAACTCACAAATTACTTTTAAAACATCATTTAAATTCATTTGATACGTTCCCGCTAGTTCTTCCACTCGCTCGACGAATTCTAAGGGATTCTTACCTCCATCATATTTTAAGCCCCATCTTATGATGGTATCGATTACCATTATCCTGTGTTCAACTGTTGTCTTCTGTGGAATATTATTGGCGATAGCTTGGCGAGATGTTCCAGGAAGTTCGCTTTTAGCTGGGGACTCTGGTAGATTATCTATCACACCCTCAGCTAGTTGTAGCCTAGTTTATGATGTGGAATTACAATCGTGTTTATTTTGTAGTGCCAGTAGTGTTGCTCGTTGAGCGTCCTCATGTTCGGCTGCAACAAACTTGGCGAAGCGTTTTCTTAACTCTTCCACGGTGCCTGTTGTTTCTAGTTCAAAATGCATCATGTATTGGACCAACTCATCCCTTTTGAGGGAGTAAATTCACGTAGTCTTCAACATTGTGACAAAAATGATTTTTTTTTTTCGAAGATTAAATTATATCTGTTTTATTTTAATTTTTTATATTTTTTTTTGTGAAGTAATATTCTTAGCTTCTAAATTGCTGCGTATATATATGTAGGTTGTTTGTGTGTACACGTAGGCAAAGAAACGTTTACGTGCACCGTTGTAAATTCTTGTTGCGATGTACAGTTGGAGCCTAAGTAAGTTGTGGAATTTTTTTGTCATACATACAATATTTTACTTTTGTTCGTGATTTAAAAGTTTTACCGTTTGACAACAAAACAAAGAGGAGTTATGCTGGTTTATTTTAAGTTTCTTCGTTAAAATGTTTTTTGTTTTTTTTTCGTTGTTGCTTGGCGGCGTTGTACCGGATTTTTCTCTTCTCTCTTCAACGCAAAAATTGTTTTCAATTATTTGTCACTAGGGAGGTACAGTCTCGACAAAATTTTATCGCTGCTTGTTGTATTCGTTTTTGTTTTGTTTTAAATCAACAATTTTTTTTTCTGCTTGTTGTGTTTGTTTGTTTGTTTGTTTTTTTTTATAAAATTTTTATTTTTTATTCTGCTTGAAAGTGCAGTCAGAGCTGATTGGACAATGCAAAGTCCCTGCTCGGGCGCTACTGTAACGACACGTTTTCCGCTTTGAAGCTGGGGTAGGCTCAGCGTTGTCCAGGGTCGTTACTAGAGTTCTTTGTTCGATTTAAGAGTAAAAGCCCTTCAGAATTTCTGGTATTCGTTATAATTCGTATCACTTTATTTACTCTTAAATTTTAGTACGTATCTAGATTATACGTAATTCTCTTATTAGTATTAGTTTATCTTATATCTCTACAAAAGCAAGCACTGTCAAGAGCAGGTATCACCGGAGAGAAACCTGTTGTTCCCTTGTCCTTTGGAATGAAATCCCTATTGAAGCCGTGCTAGAACTCACCACTATAGAGCACGGTATTTCTCTCAGAGTTACTTACAACTGTTTGTACCGAAGTATGCTGCCTAGTGATGTCGTGCTAGGACTCACACCTATATTCAGCCAACTTTTACCAAAAACCCTGTTGTAGCCCTGCTAGGATATCATCTCTATTGGAAAACCTAATATTACCGACGTTTCAATTGATACACCGAATGGCTTTAGATTGCATGATTTTGTAGCCGATGAAGATGATCGTGGACACTCAAAGGTGAAATGAGCTTGTTATATGTGTTACCAAGAGAAGTCGAAAAGAAAACTCTCAACACGCAAGGTGTGTAGCTAGTGTAAAAAGCCGAATTACATCGAAAACAGCAAAGTTCAAACAAAATTCACGCAATGTATAAAAGACCAATTTAGTTTTCAACTTTATTTGTTTCGCTGGTGGTAATTGCTTTATAAAAATATAATTTTATGTACATATAAAATAAACTGAATAATAGTAAAAATATACATATAAAAGACATATTTACATATGTAAATAGCGGCCGATAACGAAGTAAACTTCCAAAATCGAAGAAAAGTAACGATAAATTAACTTTTTTTTCTATTTTTTCGTGAACTCGTACGAAAAACATAAAAAATTAGTCAGTGAGTCCAAAGCATATCCATATAGAACTCTAAATATAAAATTTACAGCAATTTCCAAATTTGAATATTTACATATGTAAAAAGTGACCAAGCTAAGGTTAAAGAGCTTATTTCGGACTTCATTGCTTCCAGCCATTCTTCCTTATAAGCACTATTCATAACATCTAAGTAATTTAGTGGAGTTTCAATTTGACTAAAAAAATCTTGACCTTCCATAACATAATCATCAAACCTTTATTTCTGTTGTAAAGTGCGATCTCTTAATCGTTGGCTTATTGGCTCTTCTTCTTCATCACTTAACGATCTTTTCCTTTTATTTTGTTCAAAACCGCAAAACTCACTTTGTTCTGATAATTTATCTTGAATATACTCTTTATATAATTCGTTATCTTCTACCGAATCATTTACCTGAGAACTTGAAAGGGAATCATATCACAGCTCTTTGTCTTTTTCTGTTGTACTCAATTGAATGCGCTTTTCATAACTTTTGAATTGTAATTTAACTTCTTCAGTGTTATCATCTATAGTACTATTTTCAAATTCTGCAAAACTTTCGCAATGTATTAGGTCTTCATTAAATTTGACATCTTTTGATAAAATTAAACTGTGGTTTTCTTTAACATAAATTCGATAACGTTTTTCTGTATCATAACCAATCAAATAACCTTTAACTGCTTTTGAATCCGTCTTCTTTCTTTTCTGATCAGGAATACATTGGCTTCCAATTATTCTCAAATGATTGATTCTTAGCTTTCTTCTGAACCGTAACTCATAAGGGATTTTGTCACCTCTATACGTTTTACGAGTTCTTTTTAAAATATATATCGATGTACGAACAAATTTAGCCCATAATGATCAGTTAATCCTTGCGTTACTCCATATTCTTTAAGAATTTTTCGCACTTCATAGCTCCATTATCACTTAGAAATTCTCTTATTGGGTTCTGCTGGTTCTTTGCAAGAGCAATAACTTCCTTCAATACAATCTTAACTTCGGATTTTTCTTTCAAAAAATATCCAAAACAATATTTTGTATACGAGTCTTTGAAAATAACCAAATATTTATTTTTGCTACAAGATACTGGGAAAGGTCCACATATGTACATCTACTGACATTAGAATGCTGCATAAATAGATGTGTAGCTAAGAAGTTCACGTGTACTTCCAAAGCATGAACACTTACTCGAAATGAATTACAGAAACAATGTTCATATTTTTGAGAACACCAAAAACTTGTTGTCACTTCTTGTTGTTACTCGACTTAACGTGTGTAAGTTCACTGCTTGTGTGTTTTGCTGTCATACTCGCAACATGTATGAACAGAACGAGGTGAACATAATGCGACAGCCAAACTTCACTTGGTACTTGCAGTCATAGCTGCCAGATTTTTTGAGGTAATATCGTCATATTTTTGGACAAAAATCGTCATTATCGTCAATACAGCTTATTGAAATCGTCATAAAAACGTCAAATGAAAAACCCGCTTTTTTACCAACAAAACATATTTTATTAGAAGTGAAACATAACAAAATTCTTTAATCAACAAATGTGATTAATAAAACACCATTCTTTTGAATGCAGAGTTTAGATACTTCAATTAGAATTCACGTTAAAATCACATGTAAATAGACTGCATGTTTTTCAATACTTTGAAAACATGCATGGAAAAAATATTGTATTAAAAAAAATAAATAATCCAAATCCTTTAGTTATTTTTACTCCAATTTAGTAAAATATGCATTTTAAATTTTATTTTTGGAAACACTTTTTCTAAAAATGTATAAAAACTAAAACAAAATTTATACAATAAAAATATATGTAATTGTTAAAGGAAATAGACATACATACGTACATATGTATATGTATAATATATTTTACAAATATATATTGAAATTAAACATATTGATTAATTCAGGTATAACTGCTAGATCATAGCAGGTACATTTGTTTAGCTTTAAATAATCTTTTGAATATAACATTGCTTCCAAAGACGACTTTTTCAATGAATTTCTTACTTTAGTCTTATTTATGTTTACTTGACTAAATATTCTTTCAACATTTGCTGAATAATGTGGTAAAACTAGGATTTTTGTAATAAATTTAGTCAAAACCGGAAACAAACGACTATAATCCCTCATTTGCATCTCTAATATTTTTTCCAATAATCCAATAGTTAAATGTTTTTATCAGGACAATAATTTTAATTTTCTGAACTCAGATTCTAGGTCTTGGCTTCCACTTTCTTCAACAAAATAGGAAAATTCCTTTATAATTTCAGAAAACCAACATTTTTCTTTATTAGTAATATTAATTGGAATAATTTGGACTAGAGCTTTATATTTATTTTTAAAATCAAATCTTGATAATATTTGATCACAAAGCTCTATATAAAAATTAACACAATTATTATTTTTCTTTTGCACTAATTTGTGCTTCTTCAAATACATCTCTGGCAAATATTCCTAAATAAATGTCTTCAAAGTTTAAAAAATTGTTTTTGCTTTTATAATCATCTAGCTGAGCGCCCCGGCTTCGCACGGAAGCTATTTACTTTTATAAATTTCGATTTACGTAAAGTCATAACTTACGAATGCGTCGATAAAGCATCTACTCGTGTAGATACGAACAAACCCTAAATATTTAATCGAATTCGGTTTGACCGTTCGTGAGTTATAAAGTCACAACACACTTGCAACAATTTTATATATATATATATAGATTAAATAAAAGTTTACAGTTTTAAGCAAACTAGTTTTTAAAAAATTGCTCATTAAAATTTTCAGCAACTTTAATAGTACAAATAAATATTGCAAACTTGCATTATTTAAAATCGTCAAAATTAGGGTATAAATCGTCACATCGTCACTATGTCATTTTTAGGACCCTAAATCGTCAAAATGACGATAAATCGTCAAATCTGGCAGCTATGCTTGCAGTACTACGTGGAGTTTGGCATATAAAAACAAAATTCTTTCTGTTGAGTGTAGTAAAAAAATGGAATTAAGTGAGGCAAGTTTATACATAATATTATTTATTTAGATTTTTGTTACTTAGTTACTAATTACTTATGTTTAAAGGTATTAAAAAATAGGCATTTTTTCCTTTTAAAAAAATGTTAATTGAATTTATGAAAAAAAATCATGCATACATATGTATGAATAATTTTTCCATTATTTATTTTGAAGACTTAAAACGCCAGCATATTAGCCAATGTGGATATAAAGGCTAAAATTGAAAATATTTAATTTTCAGCATTGCATGAAAAATTCTTGAAGTACCACATGAAGTGAACATAGTTTTTAAGGTACTTCTTTTTTGTTGGCTACGGTTTTGTATGTTCATATTTTTCGGTATTCATTTAATTTGCGGTTGCTACTGGTTAGTGTTTGTCAAACAAACAATCTCTTCTCTTCACTGCTTGTGCTCTGAGCGACAGAGCAAATATCTACTGTATTCGACAGCGAGTTTCACATATGAAGAAAAAAGTTACTCGTTGCAGCTCTTTAACTGACATCAATTCGCTTGGACTACTGGCCGTCTCTCTGGTTCCAAATTGAAGACGATGAAATTTCCCATACACAGGGTTCACAAAATGTTCTGTTTAATTTTACATTAATGCTTACTTCTGCTTTTAGTTTCTGTTTTACGTGCCTTTTATCTTGATGTTCTCATCGCTCATGGTACAATTGTAATGAATTTTCTTCTTCAGTGGAATTAACTTCGTTAATTCTTCTTGGTTTGATATCTGCTTTATATAGGGTGCCTTTAACTTCCCGATGACCAACTAGTAAAACGTATTAGGGCCAATAATTCAGTACTGATTTATATGTCATTTATTTTTAAATGCTATTTATATACAAAATTAAGTTTTTCACTGCAAAATTAAGTCAACATTAAATAGCCAACATTGTGCATTTAAATACTACATAAGTTTTACGAATTTCCATATGTTTTTGACTACTTGTTCTTCTTACATAAAATAAAGCCAATAAAATATTTGTGGCTGCTGGCAAACTGCATAAAATTTTGTCTTGTTTTGTCGCTATTGACCTTTTAATCGTATTGAAAGTTGCTTTTATTCTTTAAAAACATTTCAGCAGTTCTTAATTATTCTTATTTTTAGCTAAAATAATAATATCTTTTTTTGGATTTTTCTTTATTTGTTCTAGTCAGCTGTTCTTTAGGGAAATTTGTGGAAAATTTTTTATTTTACGCAGTGCTACCATATTTTCATCGTAATTAAATAAGAACTTTAATTACTCACTGAAAAAATGGAATCTTATTTAAATGCAACATAAATTTAAATGAAAATTAGCTGAATGAGTATTTAAATAGGAAGTCAATTATTGGCCCTTATTCACTGATATTTTGCATTTTGTTGCAGTCGAATTAAACTGGCTGTATTTTAATTTGTCTTGTGCACACAACACTGAGAATAAATTTCGGGAAATCTTGGGAACATACCAAACCTCTGTGAGATCAAAAACAAGTTATTTGTTGTTTACCTTAGATTGAATCTCAATGGCCCTTTTCCAACAACATCCAAAATTTCTTTACCAGCAGCCGTAACTGTGCAAGGTTCATCAAACTTTTCCAATATTTTAAACAAACTTCGATTATTTGTAACATGACGAGTTGCGCCATTATCAATCCACCAATCATTTAAAAAATCTTTTATTTCATTAATTTCACTTAGCTTCGCCATTATTTCCTTTTGATGGTTTGCCATCTCTGATACATTTTCTACACTCACGTATCCAGTGACCTTTTATATTGCAATATTTACATTTATCAAACTTTTTATTTACCTTGCTGTTTGAATGTTTTGATGGCTTCTTAATATTGTTTACCACTAGAGCTTCTTCATTTGTTCCAACATCTATACCTTTGAAATTTCTTTGATACAAACACAAATGTGCGCACATTTCATCAAAATTCTTTTTTCATTTTTGGTCAAAAGCATTCAACTTGACTTAAAAGCATCATATTTACTAGGTAACATTTGAGAGTTGTACATACCAACAAAACATCTGGTAAAGGATTTTCTTTCCTTTCTTTTAAAGCGGTATTCAGTTCTAGCCATAAGCTTTTTAGCTTCGCTATATGTAAATTCACATCTTCGTTTGAATTCCACATAAATTGAAAGAAATCAATGCAAATTCTGAAAAGTTGATCCTTTGATCTAGCTTGATATTGCAGCATTAATTATTCATAAGCTTCTGCTGCAGTTTCTTTATCCATTATCTTTTGGTAAACTTCATCACTAACTGCGCTTGTAATCATTGATTTCGCGTAACTGTACGCTTTTCTATATAAATCTGCTTCCTCTTTAAATAATTTTCTTTCTTCATATGTTGCACATTCCTGTAGATTTAATAATTTACCTTCGATAACATCAACATATAATATAATTTTACTATGTTAGAAAACAATTAACGTAATTATAAAAATTAAATTCGGAATAGACAAGTGCAGAACACAACAAATCACAAGAGGAAAATACGCATCAACTACGAACTTCACATCTATAGAGAATGAGCAAATAACATCACTTTTAGTAGGCGAACACTATAAATATCTCGGTATATTGCAGAATATCACTATTGATCACAAAAAACAGAAATAATACATCAATAAGAAGTTTATAAACACACTCAATCAAATATGCAATAGCAAGTTAAATGGTAGAAATCTGGTAAAAGCAATAAACACCTACGCTATCCCATTGCACACGTACGCATTCGGTATTATTGCATGGTCGGATACGGATCTAAATAATATGGATATGAAAATCAGAACAACCCTAACACAAAATAACTATCACCATTCAAGAGCATCTTTGGAAAGAATAAATATTCCCAGAAAATAAGGTGGAAGGGGGTACTAAATATAAAATTGATATGTAGTCGTCAACTTTATAAACTTAAAAAATACTTCAGAGCCAAAGCAACAATATCCCGTCTATACAGAGATATAATAAATGCGGATTATCATGTTACACCGATCAATCTAAAAAACAATACTAAAAGTATCCAAACATGATTAATCAACTATATGTAGACAAGACGAAAACAAACAACTGGCTTATGTATAGAAATATCTTTGCTGAAACTGAAGGCTTCATAACAGATATCCAGGATGGCCACATATAATTACAGAAAATATACAATGCACGACCGAAAGATAGCAAACGATAGTTGCAGTAGGTGTGGTAACAGCCCGGAAACCATCCCACATTTGCTTAACAGTTGCCCAACATTACTCCAAAGCCGCTATAAGCAAAGACACAACAATGTTGGGAAAATAATACAGATAAACGTTATAAAAATCTAAACAATGAACTTACAAGATACTACTATAAATACAACCCCAAACGAATTATAGAAAATAGCCACTACACCATCTATTGGGATAGATCAATTCTAGTCAATAATCCTACCGAAACGACTATACCCAAAAGGCCAGATATGATAATCATAGACAAACAAAATAAAATTGCCCAAATAATAGATTTTGCAATACCATACGATAACAATATACAAGAAACAATAACCATAAAGAAAAACACAAGAACACACAAAATTTGGGTCGAGTAGACATACTACCAATTGTAATAAGTTCCATAGGAAAAATTCCTGAGGAAACAATCAGCTCAATAAATAGGTTAAACCTGAATTTAATGATACTCACGGAAATACAAAAGGCAATTCTTATAAAAGCAACAACCATAATGAGGAAAACAATAGAATAACGGATATAGAACACTGATTATATCCCTCCAGAGCGTAACCATTAGTCTAAGACCCGGCACGTGAATTCCAGCATAAGCTGAGAATTTTTTTTTTTTTTTTTTTTTTATAAATTTTATGATTTATTGAATCTTTAATTATAGATTAAACTAGCTGATCCCGGTGTACTTCGCTACCCCCCTCGTTATAAAATAAAATTAAAAGTATTTATATATCCTATTGTGACGATCGGTCCAGTAGTTAAGACTATATTACGATTTTTAATTTTAATAAAAAGGAGCGTGGTCCCATCCACTTTTCTCCCGGTACGTATTCCAAATTATGGCAATACCATATGTACCAAATATCATCGACGTAGGTCAAAAAATGCCCAAAATATGGCGATTTAAATTTTTGGGTTATATGGGTGGTGCCACGCCCCTTTTCTCAATCAATACTTCATATAGCCTATTATTCATTTCAGAGTCACAGTAACATGCTGTGAAAATTTAATGACCATCGGTCCAATAGTTAAGACTATATTAAGATTTTTTATTTTCCTATAAAGGGGCGTGGTCCCACTCACTTTTCTCCTAGTACGTATTCCTAATTATGTCAATACTATATGTACCAAATATCATCGGCGTAGGTCAAAAAATGCCCAAAATATGGAGATTTCAATTTTTGGGTTATATGGGAGCTGCCACGCCCACTTGTCCGATAACGCCCATTTTTGTCCTGATTACTCACATTAGTAACATATGAACTATTGCAATGTTTCAAAACTCTTGCTATCACAATAGTCAAGATATATGATGTTATTCAATTTATGTGGGAGGGGCTACGCCCACTTGAAATATTAAAAGCCTAAAACCATCCTCTATAAATTCCCTTTTGAATGACACCAGTTTGGGTCAAATCGGTTGGATAGTTTCCGAGTCTATAGCGAACATGGGTACAAACATTTTTTGTATTTTATATATATAGATTTTGCCACGCCCTCCGCCCACCGACCAAAATATTTTTTCTTCCTAAACCTTCGCGTAACAATTACGAACAAACCCGCAGAAGGAAGTATCCAATTTGGTCCAGTCGTTTTCAAGTTTTAAGATAACGAACAAACCAAGATTCATTTTTATATATATAGATTATTAATAAGTTTTTCAAATTTTAAATCTAAAAAATATATATTAAAAACAAGTTTAGCCAATGCTAAACAAAATTTTTAATTTCAACGGTTAATTTATGTTGTTTTACATCTCTCGTGTACGGCTGAGAAAAAGAGTATCCCTCATTTTCAACCGGGTGTGGCCTCTATAATTTAAAATATTTCGTACAAGTACATTTGGGTGCACCTCAAGTTTTTTTATATATATTTTAGCGTTTTTTGAATATACTGTCTTCACCAACGGAACATCTAGATCTTTATGAATTCGATGATTTCTGACATACCAGGGGGCTGCTGTAATTGTACGTAGAATTTAATTCTGTCGCCTTTGAATTTTTTCGACATTTGATGCTGAGGCAGTGCACCATAACTGGATTCCATAGAACCATATTGGCTTCAGGATAGCGTTGTATAAAAGTAGTTTACAGTCTAGGCTTAGTATAATTTTTCTTCCAATAAGCCAATTAATTTTTTTTTTTTTTTAATTAGGACCAGCACTCAGGGGATGACCCCTACGTATGCAGTGCATTGTGCCGGAACTCAGAGAGAGGGATAGAGTAAAGAAGATAGATGTTGAAAATGTAGAAGGCTTAACTCTTTTACAACTCTGCTTTGCGCGTTATGTTAATTTTTATAGCAGTGTTGAGGTGCCTCCGGTGTTAGGTAGACGCATTAACTTTGTTAAGCTGTATTGGCAGGCATTTTATTAATTGTTTTACTTCGCCGATGTTTCTGCTAACCGACGAAGGAGGGCGATGTTGTGTACATTAGCTTGGAACATCATCAATCGCTGTCGGAACAGTTTTTTAGTGACCAGTGCTATGCCTTCATCACTTAAATAGTCCGACAACAATTAATACAATGTCTCACTAATGTACATTACAGAAATTAATGTTGTTGATTGACTTGCTCTGGCCAGGGTTTGAACCCAGGCCCCACGTCATTGTTTGCTTAGTAGTCAACGCGCTAACCACTTCAGCCAACACCACCCTTAGAACCTGTTCGCCGATATCGAAGAAGTTCTTTCTTTCGAGCTATTACATTTGAAACAAAAACAAATTCAAAAATTGTGTTGTTGTTTCAAATGTAATTGTTCTTCGATATCGGCGAACAGACAGTTAATTAAGCTCACCTCTAAAATTAAGAAACGCAATAGTTTTTTAAGTGAATAAATTTGATTGTTTTTTAATGATAAAATTTCCATACAAACTTTGTGATAAAATGTTTTTAAATATGTATACATGCATACATACGATTATGTATGTATTTTAAAACCTAACCCATTTTTTTATGGATTTTCGTTCTTGTAAAATTTTAGTATGATGTACATACTCGTATATAAATATGAATGAGTATGTTAAACCGCCCATAAAATTATTTGCAAAAGTGTAATTTTTCGGCTTCCAGTTCATTTTTGGTAAAATGGGATTTGCACAATAAATATGTTTCTAAAATATGTATATGTATGTATGTAAACCAGCCGTTTTTCCGGTAGTGGCCTAGTAGGATAAAGCAAGCTTTACCACAATTCCGCCTTCTTGGCTGTGTTTTCGTACAAAAATATTTCTTCCTTTCTCGAGTCGTGAAAGTATGTTGTGGTCATCAGTTCCATAAACACATATATTTTCGTAAGGAAATACAGATTAGTACAACGTATTCGACATAGTCATGATAATCCTTGCAAACTGTGAGTTTCCCCATTGTCGCTGAAGACATTGAATGAATACGATTTTAAAATACGACAAAATCTGCAAGAAGCTTGTAATCGTTCCATTTTTGTGAAATTTTATATAAAATTATTTAATTGGAATTGCAAGACACCAATTACTGTGTTAAAATACATATAAAAATTACTTATTCTTTCTATCTAAATATATATATATATTATCGGGAAATTTCGACCTCTTATATACGACTATGTGCCCCGATAGAAATTTAATTTTTGTGTACATATTTGTTACCCCCAACTTAACTTCTTATATATGGGAACCGATATACATATATTTATATCACCGATACGATATCACAATATACGATATAGGCGGACTATTGGGTAAATGCAGTGTTGTCAGATTAGGAGATTTATCCCCAAATCGGGGATTTTTTTTTTCAAAATGGGGATGAAAAATTTGGTTTGTAGATTAGGGAATTCATTGAGGATAATTTATATGCTTTGGGGAATTTATCAGATTTTTTGGGGATTTTTATTTTGTTTATATCATTTGGTTTATTTTTTGGACTTTTAATTTCATTTGTGTTAACTTTGCGTCTATATGCGATTTCCATGTTAAACGACGATCAAGATGAACGCCTAGATATTTGACAACAGTGTGTTGCGGTATGGTCTCGGTGTTAATTTGTATAGGCGGGCATGTTTCCTTGCGCAACGTAAAAGTTACGTGTACACATTTCTGCTCGTTAACTTTAATACGCCATATTTTGAGCCAATTTTGTAATTTGGATATATACCCTTGTAAATTGCGGGAAGCTTCTACAGGATTTTCGTGAACGCTTAAAAAAGCTGTATCATCGGCAAATGTTGATGTATGAATGTTACTGTTTAACGGTAAGTCAGAGGCATATATTAAATAAAGTAATGGTCCGAAGATACTGCCTTGGGGAACTTCGGCTTCGATCGACTGCGGAGGGCTTAAAAAATTGCCTTCCCTAACTACAAATTTTTGTTCCATTAGGTAGCTTATTAAAAGCCTAACAAAGTTTTCGGGTAGATTTTGCGTTAATTTGTGTATAAGACCTTCGTGCCATACTTTATCGAAAGCTTGAGAAACATCTATAAAGAGCGCAGAGCAATATTTCATCTTTTCGAAAGTGTCTCTAATAACATTCACAAGTCTGTGAGTTTGTTCAATAGTGTTATGTTGTCTGCGAAAACCGAATTGATGATCTGGAATGCATCCACTTCTAGTCACTATAGGCATCAGCTTGCTCATATACAGCTTTTCAAATAGTTTTGAAATGTTTTGCAATAAACTAATAGGCCGATAGGATTCAACCTTCGTATGATCCTTGCCGGGCTTTGGTATCATAATAATCATCGAAACCTTCCATTCTGCAGGATAGTATTGCAGCCGTAGAATACTATTAAAAATGAATAGTATAATTCTTTTTGCAATATAAGGCAGTTGTTGAAGTATTTTGTCGCTTATTTTGTCTACACCTGGGGCTTTTTTGGTGTTAAGACTAGTAATGGCCTTTTCAATCTCCACAATGTTAAATCTTAACGGTATTTCTGGTAAAGAGATGACTGGTGGCAGTTCAACAATATCAGTAGAAATATTCGGTGTAAATATTTTTTCTAAGTGCTTAACAAAAAGAGCACCCTTTTCAGCATCAGTTCTTGCCCAGTCACCATTCGAAGCTCGTAGCGGAGATTTTCCTATGACTGGCCTTTTAAGTCCTCTGCCTGCACGTCATAGCGAATAATCTGTTTGAGGTGTTGCCTCTAGTTCTTGGAGAAATTTTTGGAGGGAAGCATTTTTTTGTGTTTGTGAAACTTTTCTAAGTTGCTTGGTACACTCCTTAAGCCGTAATAAGCAGGTCGCTTAACAGGAATTTAAAATTCCACAAGCAATTTGCCTTGTCGATTTTTCGTACACTTGCGGCCATTTAGAGTTCTCTACTGTGACAGCGTACGATTGTCCATGGATTATAAATTCCGGCAAACCATTGTTTTTGTTTTTGGGTGTCGCGAATATTACCTTGGCAGGTCGCTTGATTGGAATTTAAAATTCCAGAAGCCATTTGCCTTGGGGAAATTTTGCCGCCCTCTACCTTACCGGCGGCACAGGTCATTTAGCTGTTACCAACCATTCTGGTTCCCTAAACTTAGGAATAAGTTATCATTAGTATAAGTGTAAATAAATATCTTTTTATAACCAGAAATAACGTCAAAAAGAAAGAGAAGAAATTAACGACCCTGGAATACGCTGAGCTATACCAGCAACCAGCGTTAAAGTGTCGTTACACCCTTTGTAAATAAATCAGCCAACATTTCCTCAGTTGCACAAATGTCATACTAACAAATTTCCTTTCAACAAACAAAGTATGTTTTAGTGTCTATGTGCTTTGAACGGTTGCTTAAATTTTCAGTGGCTATTAGCTTAATTACACTTTGGCTGTCTTCCAATATTTTAATAGGTTGGTCATAACTTACGCCAAGATCCATAAAAACTCCGTATATCCATATGGCTTCCCTACAGGCTTCAGACAAAGCAATAAATTTTGCTTCCGTTGATGAAAATGCAACACAGTATTGGCGGTTACATGACCAACTAATGACTCCGTTTAGAATAAATATATAACCAGTGTTTGATTTACGTTTCGACGATCTTCTGCGCAGTTAGCATCAGCGCATCCAATAAGTTCAATTCCACCCACCTTATCACCAAATTTTAACTGCAATATACTGCCTCTTAACTTCCTTCCTGAATGCGATGGATTTCAATAATTCGCGAAAGTATGCTGGCCGCTGCTGATATATCTGGCCGTGTATTTGTAGAAATAAATATTAAAGATCCAATTACTGCTCTGTATTTTTCGTTCGTTGGTAATTTCTCGTCTTCTGTTTGTTTATCATAATTACGGCTTATAGGTATAATATAATCTTTTGCATTTTGTAATTCGAATTTTTTTATGACTTCCAATATATATTTACTGTTATCGATCAAATAGGTATAGTCATTCTTCGAGACATTGATACTTAAATAATTTGAAATTGGACCTAGATTTTCAATGTCAAAATGTTGGTTAAGAATATCCTTGAAACGTTCGAATTCACTTTTGTCTCTTAAAACAATCAAAATATCATCAACGTAGATTAATAATATCGTACGTATTGCGTCCATGATACGATGACTCAGTCGGTGCCAGTCGTACATGCAAAAACTTTCTTTAGTTGTTACACATTTTAAATATATTTTCATTCGCAATCTATACAGGTTGTCCGTTGCGTCGGCCACTGCTAATTGCTTACCGTCTGATAATCGTATGTTATCGAAAAACGTATCTCGTATGCTTGTTTTTGTTAGTCGTTTCACCGATATTAAATTGCCACCGATTTCGGGAACGTATAATATAGGTTGAAACTACCTCTACCGTATGCCGTTACAATTTGACCATTTGCCGCCAACACGTTTTCGGTATACATCTTGCTGTATAACATTAGCTTTTGGTCTATATTATTATCTTGATTTGTTTATCTTCCGCGCAGAGTACTCCCTATATTTACATGAGACACGCCTCCTTTTCTTACAAAAGAAACAAGTAATGTCACTATCACTCTTACGTTAGAAGTTTAAATTTCGTAGGGCTTCTACGCCCGTAGTCATATCTATAACTCTATCACGTTCTTGTCTACGCCAATATTCTTCCAAATCTTCAAACTAATTAAAGTTGGTGTTGAACTTCTTTCGATTGTGGTTATAAGGCCATTGTAACTGCTTGGCAGTGAGCCTAGTATAGTAGCCGTCATCAGATTTTCCCATATAACGGAGCTACCAAGTGGCATTAGTTTTTGAAATAATGCGTTGATCTGACTAATAAGAGGTTCCATATCAGTGTGGTCTTGATCTCATTTCGACATTACTTCACGCAATAGCCTAACTTGATAGAGCGTTCCCTGCTTCCTTTGATTCCTTTGCGTTCATCGTATTTCGTATGTGGTGAATTTGGTCACCCTCGCGCTTTAAGAGCATTTCAATTTTGAAGCGCCAGTTGAAGTAATGAGATCACTGAAGATGAAATAAATTTGTTTTATTTGCATCACAAAAATAAAGAAAACTGACCATAAACATCCTGCTTAAAAACATACACATTTAATATTTTCAATTTAAAAACGTTCGTTAGGTTTTAGTGTCCATATTGTGTATGCAATTTCTCTATACAGCAGATATTTTTATTTTTCATATAAAATGTCCAAATAAAGTTTAATACTTAACAAAATTTTCTATTCCCTGCCGCTAGCTTCCCTAAACAAAATGGTGGTAGAATATATTAACAAGCATCAATAGCACTGATGCAGTGTGTTGAATTCTACTCATGATGGGTCAAAATTCAATACTGGGGCACCGACACACTTATATACATATATATATCTATACTAGCTGACCCGGCAAACATTGTTTAACTTTAAATTATATATGTTGAATATTTTGGTAGTTAAAATAACTAATTTATTAAAAAAGTATAAAATACTTTGTGGGATTGTGATCTATGATTGAAAGCGGAACACAGCGCTGTAGTCGAAGGCGGCAAAACACCAATCATTTTTTTAATTTATTGAACTTTTTAAACTTCTCGGTGCTGTTTGCTGGGAGGAATAACGAACGTATCGAGTGGTAACGGATCAATTATCAACCACCGAGAGTAGAAAATTATTAATGTACTAATATCGCTATTTAAAACTATGGGTTGGCGGTAGAAGAGTAAACATTTCTCGTTGTATGTACTTTTTAATTCCAAATCATTAAAAAAATGTATATCAAAACTTCCAATCATGCAAGACCCAAGCCTGAAGCTCTTCTGGTAGCGTCGGAAACCCGAATTTCATGTACAGATATACGGACATGACTTACTTATCTTTACTATGTAAGTTAACAAATAAAACATTCAAAAATATATTGACAGTGAATTTGGTTCACACGCGCAAATTCCAGACTCCTTGTCAGCATTTTCTTCAACTGTGGGAAACAGTTTTATGATTTATATTTAAATTATCATCTTACCGTGCAAATGCAGTAGCAGCAGAAACAGTTAGGAAAAATATATTTAAGTTTAGTTCTAAGTAAAACTTGTGCAGTCATTTTACTTGTGCAACACGTATTTTTTAAAAACAAAATTAAATACAAATAAAATTAATTGGCGCCCGAGCAGGGACCCTCATTTGGAAAGGTCCTTAAAAAAAGCCTTGTGTAGCCCCTGAGTACTAGCCGAAAAGGATCAGCGCTATTCAAGCCGTAGGAAATAAGTGAAAAGTTTAAAAAATAAATTAAACCTAAAGAAATAATTTGTGAAAATAATTTTTAAGAAAAGCTTAAAAAATAAATTAAATAAAGAAAAAATTTTTGTGAAAATAAATTTTAAGAAAAGCTAAAAAAATTAAAACATAAAGAAATATATTGTGAAAATAAGTTTTAAGAAAGAAATGTAAAAAGTTGGAAAATAAATATAGAAATATTTTGTGAAAATAAGTTTTTTTAAAAAAAAAGAGATATATGAAAAGTTTAAAAAATAATTAAAAATAAAAGAAATAAGAATACAAAGAAGTAGGAAATATGTTTTAAGAAGGAAATGTGAAATGTTTCAAAAGAAAAATTCTAAATAAAAGAGGAATTTTGTGAATACGAAGAATTAAAAAATAATTAAAAATAAAGGAAATAAGAATACAAAGAAGTAGGAAATAGGTTTTAAGAAGAAAATGTGAAATGTTTCAAACCAAAAATTGTAAATAAAAGAGAAAATTTTGTGAATACGAAGAATTAAAAAATAATTTATATGAAAAGTGGAAAATAAAAGAAAAATTTTATGTAAAAAATTTTTTAAAGGAAAAATTCCATAACGTAAGAAGTAAAAATTAGAAATTGTTCAATACTGTTTAAAGAAATGCTTTTAAATTAAAATTTAACTAAGAGTAAAAGGATATAGGAAAAATAATAATACAAATTTAAAAAAAGAAAAATATAAAAAGAGAGAATAATAACATTAAAAAGATTTCAGAAAAAATTAATAGTTTAAAAAATAATTTTGTGAAGTAACATTTGTGAAAACCTTTTGAAGATGACCGGATATTTCTGGTAAGTAACATTTGTTAACTGTTCAATCTAAATCAACAAAAGTAACAGAAGTACCCTTGAAAAAATTATAATAGTGTTGTGCTAAAGTCTTTATTAAAAACCCTTCCTTTTGACACAAAAATGCCGGACGAATCTGTAGAACAACTAACCGCAAGGTTAAGTCGAACACTTACATTAAGTAACAGTACTGCGTCGGAAAACGCGGCAGGATTTACCGAAATTCAGAAATCACAAATTAGGAGATTGATTTTAGAAACAATCGGAACTCCTTCCGATAATGTAGCAGATGAGGGTGATGATGTTCCCGTAGGTGTAGTACCATCTAGACTAGAAGAACTTGACAAAGTACCGGATATTGTCAAATCGTTAAGGGAATTCTCTGGGAAACCAGGTGAATTTAACTCTTGGCGAAAATCAGTAGACAGAGTATTAGATCTTTACAAATCTTTAATAGGCACAGGACGATACTACGCAATTCTCCATACCATACGTACTAAGATCATAGGGGATGCAGACACTGCATTGGAGTCCTATAGGACGCCCCTCGACTGGGGAAGAATAAAAAAGTGCTTAATGCTTCATTATTCTGACAGAAGAGATATTGGTACTTTGGAGTACCAAATGACTGTCCTATACCAGAAGGGTAGAAGCATCACGGAGTTTTACCACGTTGTTTATCAACATCTTTCTATACTTTTGGATAAAGTTGCATGCTTAGACTTAGACGAATCCAGTCTTCGAGCATTAACGAACACTTACAGGGAGAAGGCCCTGGATACGTTCGTTAGAGGACTGAATGGAGACCTTCCGAGGTTGCTAAGCGTAAAAGAACCAACTTCATTACCACAAGCTTTGCATATTTGTCTAAAATTGGACAATATGTCATTCCGCATGAATCATGCGCATTCTCGATTTTCGAGTAATAATGACAAACTAGTTCTACCAACACCAAAGAAATTTTATCCTGAACTCGTAAATATCGGTAATATGGCCCGCGCCAGACCGATCATTCCTCCACGCAGCTTTCCTAACCAAACCTTAGCATATAACCCGCATAATCGTGCTAATTTCCAAATAAATAGATTTAACACAAATCAAAACCGACTATTCCCAATTCAAAGCCAGAATAAAAATTTTAATAATTCACATAACAATTCATCAAATGTCGGAGGTGTTGTACCGAAGGACATTGATTCCTCTGTTCAAACTAGACAGGTAAATTATGTAAACAGGCCACCATTCAATTCAGCTTACAAAAGGCCTCACGGGTCCTTCCAAGGTCCTGTTAATAAGATTCAGAGAAACTTCCATTTGGAAACTAGAGGCAGTGGCGCACAGAATGAAACAATGGATGAAAATTCATACCATGATGATGCAGCAGAGTGTTATTCAGAACCTGCTAACTACTTTGAAATATGCGAACACGAAAACGTTGATGAATTGTCCTCTCGCTTCGATGCTAAGGCTGAAGAAACCAATAATGCATTAGGTTCTTACTCCGTTGAAGACTTAAATGCAGACCTTAATTTTTTTGGTTAAATTGTTCCTCTTTACCCTATTTTAAGGTCAAATTTGAGGAACGGAGAAACACTAAAATTTCTTTTAGATACCGGTAGCAATAAGAATTATATTAAATCCTGTTTAGTAAAGAATCCTCTTCCAAATGAAGACAATTTTTTTGCAAAATCGATATCTGGAGATGTCGAAATTTCCAAACATACCTTTCGAAATTTTTTCGGTCCTTCGAGTAGACCAATAAAATTTTTTGTTCTACCAGGGTTGCGTACTTTTGATGCAATTTTGGGGAACGATACTTTAAAAGACTTTTCCGCTATTATTTACACATCTGAAGGATATTTCACCGTTGAGGGTAATGTTAGAATTCCAATTCATCAATATTTGTCCAATGATGTAAACAATTTAAATATTAGAATGGGACATCTTTCGAGATGTCAATCTGGCTCATTATTGAATATTGTAAATGAGCATAGGAATCTTTTCGCTGAGCCTGATGATAGGTTAACCTATACTACAAGGGTTGTAGGGGAAATAAGAACAACTACAGATAACCCTATCTATACGCGGAATTATCCTTACCCCATGGCGCTGAGGGATGTCGTTGATAAGGAAATAAAAAAGTTGCTGAGCGATGGGATCATAAGACCATCTCGCTCTCCGTACAATTCCCCAATATGGGTGGTGCCAAAAAAGGAAGATGCATCGGGAGAAAAGAAGTACAGGGTAGTAATAGATTTTAGGAAACTGAATGAGGTTACAATTCCTGATAAATATCCAATTCCGGAGATAAGTGAAGTCTTGGGTCGTTTGGGTGGTAACAAATTCTTTACGGTGATTGATCTCAAGAGTGGATTTCACCAGATCCCGCTCAAGGAGGCAGACATTAAAAAGACAGCATTCTCCGTTAGTAATGGGAAGTACGAGTTTACTCGACTTCCATTTGGGCTCAGGAATGCACCTGCGATATTCCAGAGAGCTCTCGATGATATTCTTAGAAATTTTATTGGTAAAACCTGCTATGTGTACATCGATGATATAATAATATTTAGTAGGGACGAGAAATCGCATCTACAGCACCTTAATGAGATCTTTGGAACCTTAAGTGCTGCCTATATGAAAGTGCAGCTGGACAAGTGTGAATTCTTCAGAAATGAGGTTGAATTTTTGGGGTTTGTTGTATACGAGAATGGCTTAAAAGCCAACCCAAAGAAGGTCGAGGCTATTACTAAATTTCCATATCCCGGCACACTTAAGGATTTGCGTTCTCTTCTCGGTCTTTTTAGCTACTACCGCAGATTTATCAAAGGGTTTGCTGACATTGCGAAACCTCTTACCCAGAAGTTAAGGGGAACAAACGGTAGAGTTTCTAAACAACAACGCTATAGGAGCGGTACTAAGTCAGGATGGACGTCCCATAACCTTTATTTCCCGAACATTATCAAAGGAAGAAGAAAGTTATGCCACTAATGAAAGGGAAATGCTTGCCATTGTGTGGGCTTTGAATAACCTTAGAAACTATTTGTACGGAACCGCAAAGGTGGTGATTTATACAGATCATCAACCTCTAACTCACGCTCTTAGTAATAGAAATAGCAATATGAAGATGAAAAGATGGAAGGCCATCTTGGAGGAATATAACCATGAGATTCGTTATAAGCCTGGAAAAATTATTGTAGTTGCCGACGCACTTTCGCGATCTGCTGTTACAAACATTAACTCTTTAACTGGTACAGTTCACAGCGGAGAAAGTTCAGCAGAAAACTTAATATCTAGTGTCGAGGTTCCAATTAATGCGTTTAAGAATCAAATATTTCTCTCAATCACTTTCTTAATTGCAAAACACGCTTTTCACAATTGGTGGTGGATGACGTTTTGTCCGAATCGGACCAAGAAAATATAATTATAGACACCCATAAACGCGCTCACCGAAATGCGCTTGAAAATAAAACCCAAATATTGGAAAAATTTTATTTCCCAGGTATGTTGGCTAAGACAAAAAGAATAGTCAAATTGTGCACTATTTGCAAAAAGAATAAATATGAGCGACACCCAACAACACCAAAACTTAGTGAGACACCTATTCCAACCTATCCCGGACAAATAATTCACATTGACATTTTTTCCACTGACAAGAAATTGGTCATGACATGCTTAGATAAATTTTCAAAATTTGCTCAGGCAAGAATCCTTAACGGAAAATCTATTGAGGATATCAGGAGACCTCTAAGAGATCTTATTTTTTATTTCGGAGTTCCGAAAACCATCGTAATTGATAACGAAAAATCCTTTAATTCCGCATCTCTCATGTTTATGATGAAGGACGAGCTAGGAATAGAAGTTTTTACAACCCCTCCATACAGAAGCGAGGCAAATGGTCAGGTTGAGCGTTTTCACTCAACACTAGCTGAAATCTTGAGATGTCTGAACGATGAAGGACTAAGTAGAAATTTTGAGGAGCTCTTGGAAAAGTCTGTGAATGAGTACAATCACTCGGTGCACTCAACAATTGGCAGGAAACCTGTTGACATGTTCTTCGGCAGAACAGTAGATTTTTCACCAGGAACCTACGATCGAACAAGACAGACCAACATTGAACGACTGCGACAGAAACAGGAAAAAGATTTGAAATATCACAATAGGAAAAAGACGCAAGCAAAAGATTACATTCCAGGCCAGACAATATTTGTAAAAATTAACAAGCGACTTGGAACAAAACTGACCGAAAGGTATAAGGAAGAAATAGTGAAAGAAAATAGGAATTCTACAGTAGTGACTGAGAGTGGAAGAATTATTCATAAAAAGCATATTAGGAACTAACTCAATTTTCAAAATTTTACAGGATTTTATTAACCACAGCACTGTGTGCAGGCAACATACAAATCATGGACTACTCTAACTCTAAAATGGTTGCAGTTAATGTAGGCACGGCTAAGGTTCAGTCTGAAACATTTAAACTAGTACACGTTATAGACTTACAGAATTACGAGAACGTAATACACAGTTTGGAAAAAGCAATACTATTTGGAAATACAGTTAATCATCCCCTCCTTCCTTACATAAAACACTCCATTATCCAAATCAAATCCTACATATCCCGACTTAAGCCAAAACGAAGACCAAAGCGTTCCTTAGATTTCCTTGGATCAGCTTGGAAATGGTTATCTGGAACACCAGACCGACATGACTTTGAAATAATCCAAGAAAAAATGAATAATGTTTTATCAAACAGCAATAACCAAGTAATAATTAACCAACTTTCTGTTGACAGATTGAATAGCCTTACGAATGTTACAAATAATATTTTAAAGGTCATAAAATCAGAAGATGAAAAAGAAAAAATTATCGAATTTATATATAAACTTGAAATAATTAAAGAGGAAATATCAAACATAGAATTTGCTATCCATTGGGCAAAAGCAAATATTGTTAATTCATTTATTTTGTCTAATATTGAGTTAGAAACTTTACAAAACGTTTTCACAAAAAATAGTATTCCCTTTTCTAACATTGATGAACTGCTCACATTTGCCAACATAAAAATTGCAATTAATGATAAAGATTTAATTTACATCATTAGTATTCCAACTACCTTGTTACAGGATTGTAAGAAAATATTGGTCAAGCCTGGTAAATTTAAGAATTCTATTAAAAAATTAGAATTTAAAAAAATAATCAAATGTAATAACGAAATATTTGGTTTAAACAATGATTGTCAAAATTATAATAGCTTAAGTATTTGTAGATTAGGAGAAATAACAAATACAACTGCTTCCGAGTGTATCCCGAAACTTCTGATTAGTCAACCATCAACATGCACAACAACAAGTAACTACCATATCCCAACAGTCGAGGAACTAGATGATGACATCTTATTTCTAAATCAATTTTCTGGAGAAATTAAAGTGGACGGCTCAGCTATGCAATTAAATGGCACTTTTATTATTCACCACCTAAATTCTTCAATTGAAATCGAAGGGAGAACATATAAGACAACACAAATTACAGCATCAAAACCCCTTCCCGCATTGGTTCAACCAATTTTGACTGAGGCTGAAGCAGAAACACTGTCTCTTGAGATGATGAAAGCTGTAAGCTTTAATAATTCAAGAATAATTGAGAAATTAGAAAACAACAGCAATCTTAACTTTTATTTAAATATTGTTCTGATGACATCAATCATGGCTATTATTCTTGTTGCTTTGATAAAAATCTACAAAAATAGATCTCTCAAGCCAAATAATGAACAGAATGCAATCGAAGATACTTGTGTGGAAGAAGCACCAAGCCATTCCGAAGTAACACCCCCTAAACCTAAAAGTATCCACAGCTTACCCTTTTTCTAGAAATGGTTCATACGATGACGTATGAATTTAAAGGGGGAGGAGTTAACAAATAAAACATTCAAAAATATATTGACAGTGAATTTGGTTCACACGCGCAAATTCCAGTTGTCAGCATTTTCTTCAACTGTGGGAAACAGTTTTATGATTTATATTTAAAGTATGATCTTACCGTGCAAATGCAGTAGCAGCAGAAACAGTTAGGAAAAATATATTTAAGTTTAGTTCTAAGTAAAACTTGTGCAGTCATTTTACAGTAAATAAAGAATAACAACGTAACAAATTACACATGGAGTGACAAACCTATAAATACCTTCAACATTTTTGGTAAGGGTCAAATAATATAAATTTGTTGGGAACTTCTTTCATTAAACTTTATAAATTAATTTTTTATTACGAGTATAACTTGCCTGATAACCAAAAAAATTCATTTTATTTTTAATTGGTTATTTCTAACCAAAAAATCTTTTTGGTTGAAATAATGCTTATTTGAAACCAAAAAATCTTTTTGGTTGATATAATGGTTATATATAACCAAAAAAACAAAACACGTACTAAAATTGGTTGCGATGACCAAAATAAAATATATCTTATAAAAATGGTTAATTATAACCATTTTATAAACTCATCAATATAAATGGTTCAAAATTAGTTTTTTGTCGCTTATCTTATAATTGTTACGTCCCTGAATGTAAGTGTTATGATATTTTGTTGGCGTCAGTTACAATTGGAAGTTCGTGGTCAGTGAATGTTAAATTTTTAGTAAAAAAAGTGTTGCATAAAAAACGAAAAAGAACAATTAATTGAAAATTTTATACATATTGAAAATGAAATTTGATAAATAAACAAAAATCCAAAAACATTTAAATTTCTGTAGTATTTTCATTAAAAAAATATCAATTATATCGCTAGGTACATTTTGACTAGCGAAAAATATGGGTTTTGCTGACCAGTGATCTCATCGGTCTGATCGTGTCAATTGACTGCCGTCAATGTCGTCCCCATGTTAAAATCGTTCGTCGAGTGCATTGCTAGTAGTTGGTCTGGTAGTTAGTGGTAATGACTGGTAGTTAGCGAAATAGGGTAAGTTCTCTTTTTTCTTACTTAGCCATAACTAACTTTTCTATATTTTTAACTTTAAGAGTTAATTGAAAATCCGCACAAAAGCATAAATAAGATAATAATGCAAAGATCCTATGCTAAAACATCCGACATAAGAAGTACTGAGATCAACATTACTATAATTTTCCTGATTTAATTTCTGATCAACAGACTTCCCTAGCAGTATCTTGTCCCATAAACAAGTATAATTTTAGAAATGTGAAAATATTGTCAAGTCGCTTATTTGCATAGAAATAATACAGTATTTCACTTACTAAGAATTTGGTCCTAATTTCGGTGGCAGTACTTTTGACAGCTGAAACTTTTTCGATAAATCTATTTTACATTTATTTTAACAATTCAAAAGTGGCATCGTAATACCTACCAGTATATAAAAAACACATGTTCGATATATACCTATTATAAAAATGTACCATATAAATAAAGGGCACCCTTATTCATAGTAATCTCTGCATAGTAGAAGAGCACCCGCATATATCTGTGAAAAGTTTCTAAAATATATTTTATTTTTTGTGGCAAAACTTCCGAGCTTCATCCATATAGAGGTCAATGCAAGATAGTGAGGGGATAAAAAGGACTCGTGTATTATATGCACATATGTATGTAAATAGGTCTAATATATTTTTCTTTGTAGTTTAATTATTTATTAATTAAGTTGTTTAAATCTTAAATCTAAAAAGTAAAAAATGTTAAATATTTTTAGCCAATGCTTAACAAAATTTTTAGTTTCAGCGGTTGATTTTTTGTTGTTTTACGTCTCTCGTGTAAGGCTGTAAGCAAGAGTATCCCTTCTTCTCAGCCAAGTATGGCCTCTATAATTTAAAATGTTGCGCGGAAGTGGATTTGGTTGCATCTCGAGTTTTTTAATATATTTTTTCACATGTCTTCACGAACGGAACATCAAGATCTTTATGAATTCGAAGGTTTCTGACATACGAGACCAGGGGGCTGCTGTAACTGCACGTAGAATTTTATTTTGTCGCCTTTAAATATTTTCTACATTCGATGCTAAGGCAGTGCCCCATAGCTGGATTCCATAGGACCATATATGTTTCAGGATTGCGTTGTTTAATAGAAGTTTACAGTCTAGGCTTAGTTTAGAGTTTCTTTCAATAAGTCAATTCATTTGGGCTCCTTTGGTTCTATGTGAGATTTCCTTATTAAATGACGATCAATTTAGCCGCCTAAATATTTGACTTCAGTGTGTTGGGGTATAGTCTCGGTGTTGATTTGTGTAGGCGGGCATGTTTCCCTGCGCAACGTAAAAGTAACGTGTACACATTTCGGCCCATTAACTTTAATACGCCATTGTTACAACCACTTTTCCAATTTGGATATATACCCTTGTAAATTGCGGAAAGCTTTTACTGAATTTTTATGAAGGCTTAAAAAAGCTGTAGCATCAGCAAATGTTGATGTACTCCGGCTAAAATCGACTGCGGAGGGCTTAAAAATTACCTTCCATAACTACAAATTTTCTTTCCTTAAAATATCTATTTAAAAGCCTGACGATGTTTGCGGGTAGATTTTGCGTTAGTTTGTGGATTAGACCTTCGTGCCATACTTTATCAAAAGCTTGTGCAACATCAATAAAGAGTGCAGAGCAATATTTCTTTCTTTCAAAAGTTTCTCTAACCACATTCAGAAGCGTGTGAAGTTGTTCGATAGTGGTATGCTGTATGTTGGATACATCCATTGCTACTCACTATAGGGGTCAACTTGCTGATATACAGTTTTTCAAATAGTTTTGGCATGTTAGGAAATAAACTAACTATACGATTCAACCTTCGTATGATCCTTTCCGGGCTTTGGTAGCATAGTAATCAGCGAAATCTCCGTTGTGTTGGATAGTCTTCATGGCGTAGAATACTATTAAAAATTAATAGTTTTATCCTTATTGTAATATAAGGTAGTTTTTGAAGTATTTTGTTTCTCATTTTATCGACACCTGTGGTGGGATTCAGCAACTTTTATTACGATAATCATATCGATAAAATTAATATAACGAAAATTTATCGAATTTCGTATTTTTTAACGATATTCGCTGTCGGTAAGGTAACTACAATAATTATTTGGTTGTTATTATATATGTAGGTAAAAGTCAGCTGTTAAATCTACGATTTGTAGCAAACAAGAACAAAAATTTGTTTTTTTTAAAACATCATTAAAACACACATAATATTTTATGCATACATAATAATATTACCATTATTTAAACATGCAATTTAACATTCATTTAACTAAATGCCAACAAAATTTTTGGGAAACATTTCAATAAATAAATAAATTTATGTATTTGTTTTTAGTTTACTTATCTTTCTGCTTTTCTTATTTATTTCCAATAGGAATGATATAATTTTGAAGTGATGTTTCGGACATTTGTAATATGTCATGATCTATCATTTGGTTTTCATTGTATTCAGTAGTGTTTACAATTTCATCATGGAGAGATATACAGAAGAACAACGTTTACAAATTATTCAGTTTTATTATCAAAATAATCGTTCTCTAATTGCAACTTTTCGTGCGCTTTATCCAGTTTATGGTCGTAATAGTCGTCCAAGTGTGCTCGCTATTTGTCGAACTGTTGAAAATTTTGAGCTTACATTTTCTTTACATAATGTTCAAGTGTCAATACGACAAAGAAGCGCTCGAAGTAATGCAAATATTGCTGCCGTTCAGGCAAGTGTTGCTGAAGACCGCATTCTAACACTGTTACTGTCAAATGAGAGCGGAATTATTGCGGGAAAAGTTCGGAGATTCGATTATTTAAAAAAATTGTGATATTGAATGGCCTCCAAGAAGTTGTGATTTAACACCATTAGACTATTTCTTGTGGGGTTATTTGAAGTCATTGGTCTTTCGAAAAAAACTAGACTCTCTTCAAGCTTTACAAGTCAATATTGAAAGTGCCATTCATGACATAGGACTTGATTTAGTGGAAAAAGTGCCCGAAAATTTGGGTTCATCGAATTCGTTCCTGCAGAAGAAGTCATGGAGGCCATTTGAATGACATTTCAATTAGAACTTATTTGTATCGATTGAACTTCACATTAAATAAAAAAACTTTGAATTTTTTAAAGACATCATATCACTCTTATTGGAAAACCTCTTATATTGATAGAGATGCTACGTAAAAGGAAGTTATAACGATATTGTTAATAAGTTTTTAGTGAATAAGAAAATCGTTACTGCAATTCGCTATAATTGTCGTTAAATTTAACAATAATCGAATTGTTAATAGTTTCTGCTTCACACTACTGGTGCTTTTGCTTTATGTTAAGACTAGTAATAGCCTTTTCAATCTCCGTAATATTAAACCTTAGCGGAATTTATGATAAGGAAATATTTGGAGTAAATACATTTTCTGTATGAAACTCCAAGTACTTCATTTATGTAGCTGCTGGGATATTTTCTAAATACGTAATAATTATATACAAAGATATCTAACAGGTGAAATATTACTTTCTTTACTTTATTTCGGGATTATGTGCTAGAATGAGTCATATTCGTCAAAAGAGTTTCTGGAAGGAATTTCGAGCACGACCAGAATACTCTTCGTTATCAGCGAATGGCTCAGACGATTCGGAGTCTACTTTTGAAGAGTTTTCCCCAGGATCTGCCTCACCAAACAACTTCTCGTTGTTTTTGATATGTAATTTTTAAGATTTTACCTGTTCAATAAAATAATGACAACACAGAACAGAATATGACACTACTGGTGCTCAAATTATTTCTATGTACTAAAAAAAAAATATACTCGTATGTATAAGGCCCAAATTCACAGTCATTAGTTAGCTAATAGCAATAGTTTAACTAATAACATTTGATTCACAGCTTCTAGTTTAACATTAGTTAAACCATCAAACGTCATTGGTTAACTAACAGTTAGACAACAGATGATTCGTTGGAATTTATTATTAGTATTTTTGTTTTGTGAAAAATTTTAGATTTGGCATGTGAAATTGAAAACACGGAGTCCGATATTGAAAGTGACACTGATACTGATATTACGCGGAATATTGTTGCTGAGCGTCGCCAACGTAATGTAAAAAGATTTTATGGATATATTCCGTCTTAGCAAGTAGGTGGCGTGGCAAGTTCGTGAATGTACACGCCATTTTTTAAGAAATAATATATCAAATGTAAACAAAAGCCATATGCTATAACAGAATTGCCAGTACTGAAAGTTAATAGTTTGGTAGGGTTACCTTTTTTGTTCATATTAAGAGTGTTGGTTAAATAATACACTGTGAATATGAAGTATTAGTTAAACAATAGTTATCATTTTAGTTTAGTAATAGCTAACTAATTACTGTAAGTTTGGCCCTAAAACGTCCATGCACGTCATGTCCCTGTAGAAAACCTTGTTTTGACGTTTATACTTCATTGTTTGTCACAGGGTTAAAACCGAAAAATTTTTATTGAGAATGGTAGAAAGCGAAAATATGTGCAATAATTGTACGAGTAATATTTCGAAACTTATATGAAAATAAATATACATATATTAAAATGTTTATTTGCCTCATTGTTTCGTATTTTTACATTAGTAATAATTAATTAAAAAAAGCAAATGCAAGTCGCGATAGCCAAAGACATTCGTTTATACCTTAGCATTATCTTAAAGTTGACATTTTTCAAAATAATGTACCTTTTGTAAATATAATTACTTATGAGTAAATAAATAAAACAATAAATAATTAAATAAATGAGTTAAAAAAGTACTATCACAAATTTGATTAAATTTAGTATATTTTTTTAAAGCAAATTAATAATTAAGAAAGGTAAGTGCTATTTGTTTATTTATTTATTTATTTATTCATCTACAGAATCATGTTCTTACAGATTACTTATCGTGGTTAATTATAATATTTAAATAACAACAATTTGAACATATTATAACTTATATTAAAATTTAAAGGCGGAGTAAAGCTATTACATAAATGTAAGCATCTGGCAATTGGTTCATTATTTCCATAGTTCTTTCTAAGAATGCGTTCCTCGAACACCAATGTTTGTACATACATACATACATATTTATTTTTGGAGATAAAATCGGGGAATTAAGTTTTTTTTACTTGGCTATTCTGCTTATAATGAAGGGGCAGAAATTTTATAAAATTTTCACTTTTTTATATATTTTTATTTCCCTTTAGTTTTGTTTTGATTTTTGCTATTATGTTTTATTCATTCGAATAAGATTAACCGATTTACTTAACACTTCTAGAGAAATAAACCATCCTTAAAATTTCATAGCAGATATAAAAGGATTTTAGAAAATACTTTTAAATATAAATTAAAAAAAATATCATGCATTTTTAATCGCCGTGTGAATTATGTATTAGACTGTCCCTAAATTCCGGATTCTGCTCTTTCTTCAACTTCACACCACCTACACTCTAAAACATTTCTTAAAATCTACGATCGTATATTGTTTAAATTGGTGTTTTAATTTTCTTGTTGCTGAAAATTTCTTGTTGCTTAAAATTGTATCGTTTTATTATTAATTGTAATAGAAACATATACGGCAGTATGCTTAATACAAACTTAGTATGATTGTTGGTATAAGTTGCGAGTTTAACGACTTTTTTATAAAATTTGATATTCAATGTCACAGTAGTTTGCAGTCGGGACGTATTACTATCATGATACAAAGACTATAAGCTAGTCTTACAAGCACAGCTGATAATTGTTGTAAACCACTGGTTTTTAGTTTCGGGTATCAAATTTTGATTTTTGTTTATTTATTATATTGAAACTAAAAAATTTTCGTTTATGAAGAAAATTGTAAAGTTTGAAATATACATACACATGGTATAATAAATAAGGTAGTATTCTTCCTAAAAAAAATACAACGTCATAAAAACAACAGGAATTTTGATAGTGTAAAATGTTTTCTGTGTGTCAAAATCAGAGAAAAAAGTCGATCGCTGCGAAGACGGACATCATCGACGCATTTGTGAATTCGAGCCGCTGCCCAACACATCGATTTTTCATGCTTTTACAGGTATTTTGTCTGTTAGGTTTAAGTTTCGGAATTTGATATTAGACTTTTCTTTACAGCAGTTTTTATTTATTTATTTGATATATAAAATTTCCAAATAAAATTTTATACTTCACCGGAGCACAGTGGGTTTTTGAGACCAAAAGTGGGAATTAATTCGAGGTAACTTTCCCTGTTTCTAATTTTAACTTTTTTCAGTCAAATTCACTTTAAGAAGTAAAACTAATCAATTTTGTAATATTATTTAATACAAATTTTATTTATTTTCCATTAGTTAATTTTTTAAAACATACCTTTAATGTTGCTAAAAATTTAAATATTTCCAATAATATAAAAAAAATAATATTTATTCACACATTTCTATTCCTTATCCGCTTCTTTATCATCATCATCATCATTAGCACTATAATTAGTATAGGTAAAATTATCATCATTATTGGCATCTTCTTTAGCATCGAGATTTGACTCAAATATTAACAATTGCTTTCATAGGAAATTATGGGTTTTTTCTCTTTCAATTTTCTCATATTTGATATTACTGGATCTGAAGTAACTAATAGCCATATGATTATGCTGTTGCACATTAATTTTATTGGTACGATTGATGTAATAAAAACCGATGAGTCAGTAGCATTGCTATCTATTTAAAAATTTCGGCCGTAAAAAACCCTGAGATCAAAATAAGAACCAAGTTCCAATTTATTTTGTGTACGATTTCATTAATATTTTGTGTGCGGTTTTTATTTAAAATTTGTATGCCACCATGACAAGACGTATGAAAGAATATTGAGAAAATCTTTTTAAATTTTGATGACTCTGACTTATCAGATATTGAAGATCAAGGGCAAACAGATGTTTTATTGGATTTAATAGAAACCTTTGACCAAAATACATCTTTTATGTAAGGCAGGAAATATCACAAGGGTGTAGTTTTCACAATATTGAGAACGAAGATGTAGAAGTTATTGTAAATGAAAAACCCGAATATGTTTTAAAAAAATTGAATGACTTTCGGTGGAGAAAATATTCCTGAACCATGCCAGATGCTCCGTTTAGTGTGAAAGTAATACTTATTTCACAAAAGTTCCTGTAAAATATTTTTTGCAATACTATACAGAATATTGTATTGAGCGGAACGTCTATCAATCTCACACGAGAAGAATTTTTAAAATTCCTTGCCTTGGAAATAATGACTGGGTCGATTGGATATCCTCGACTATATATGTATTGGAAAAAACCCACAAATATTCTTGCTTTTACTGAAAGTATAGCAAGTGCTCGATTTCATGCTCTCCGTAATAATATAAAGTATGCAATAAATGAAAAATATGATGACAAACTTTATAAGGTACGACCTTTAATAAATATGTTCCAAAAAAATCCTTCACATTACAAAAGGACAAAAATGTCTGCATAGATGAGATGATGATTCCTTTTAGAGATTAAACAACTCTTAGAAAATACATGCCTAAAAACCCCATTAAATGGGGAATAAAATTTTTTTGTTTATGTAGTTCAAATGGCATTTTGCATGATTTCGAGGTTTACCAAGGAAAAAAAACACAATTTCATGTGGTCCGCAATTAGGCTTTTGCTCTGATATTGTAATCCACTTATCAAGAACAATTCCGGCTAAGAAAAATTTCAAATTGTTTTTGGATAAATATTTCGCAACTCTTAATTTAATGCTGTTTCTAAAGGAAAGAGGGATTTGGTGCACTGGCACTATTAGAGCTAATAGAATTAATAAGATGCCACTTAAGTCTGAAAAAGAGTTAAAAGAAGGAAGAAGTAGTTATAATTTCCGTATAGAAAAAGAGAATGAGATATTTGTTATTAGATGGTTTAATGGAGGCATTGTACACGTCGTGTCTTCAAAATATGGTGATGAACCACTAAACACAGTGCCAAGATTCTGCGCCGAAAAAAAGAAAAAATTTCAATACCTCAGCGATATGTATTCAAATGTACAATAAAAGTATGGGCGGAGTTTATAAAATGGATTTTTTACTTTCGCTGTACGGGATCTCAATAAGATCAAAGAAGTGGACGCTCAAAATTTTCGATCATATTATTGACTTAGCAGTATGTAACTCCTGGCTGGAATATCGAAAAGACTACGAAGCTAATAATGGAAACTCAAAAGATTATATGGACCTGTTATGTTTCCGAAACGATATTGCGGTCGGTCTTTTGGCGCTTTCAAACGAACATGGTTGTTCCCGCAAAAGAGGACGGCCTAAAACGTATACAAGCACAGACAACGTAGACAGCCCATCAACCTCCAAAAAGGCGTATGAAACAAAACCAGCAGCCTCTGTGCGATATGATGGAAATCAACATTGGCCAGAATATACAGAAAACGAAAGCAGATGCAAGCATAAAGGCTATCACGGTTATTCCAGATATAAGTGTTTAAAGTGCAACTTGCATTTATGTATTCCAAACAAGGATAGAAACTGTTTAAAAGAATACCACAATTTCAATTGATGCATTTTTATTAATTTGTAATATATATTAATTTTTTAACGAATTTCATCCTCTTTTGATTGTATGGCAGTCATTAAGTATTAACTATTTTTGCATATTTTGTTAAAAATGAATTCTTTTAAGTTATTTCCTTTTATGTTTATTTCAAAAATATACTAAAAACGTTTAAAAATTAATTGAAACTTTTACACAAAAATTTTTTAAAACAACGAGATAAGTCCATATTTTATACACTAAATATAATTGTTACCATATGGCAACAGTCTAAAAACACATTTCCAAAAAAATTAATTATAAAAAGAAATTATATTTTTAAAATACGTTAATAAAAAGATGTAGCGAAGGGGCTAGTTGATGTGCGAGGCTCATTTTCAACACTTTTTTACAGCGGTTATGTTTGCATCACTACGGCCACTACGAGCGTATTGTAATGAGAAACTTTTTAAAAACTAGTTTGCGTAAAACTAAAAACTTTTATTTAACTGATTATAAAAACAAAAACAATTTTTTAAATTTTGAAGACATTTATTTAGGAATATTTGGCAGAGACGTATTGGAAGAATCACAAATAAATGCAAAAGAAAAATATGATATCAGTAATAATTGTGTTAATTTTTATATAGAGCTTTGTGATCAGATATTATCATGATTTGATTTTGAAAATAAATATAAAGCTCTTGGCCAAATTAATCCATATAATATTATTAATGAAGAAAAAAAAGTTGGTTCTCTGAAATTATAAAATAATTGTCTTATTTTGTTGAAGAAACTGAAAACCAAGAGCTAGAAACAGAGTTCAGACAATTGAAATTATTGTCCTGATAAAAACATATAACTATTGGATTTTTCGAAAAAACTAACACAGATGCAAACGAGGGATTCTAGTCTTTTGTTTCCGATTTTGACTAAATTTATTACAAAAATCCTAGTTTTACCACATTATTAAGTAAATATGGAAAGAATATTTAGTCAGCTAAACGTAAATAAGACTAAAATAAGAAATTGAAAAAGACGTCTTTGGAGGCAATATTATATTCAAAAGATTATTTAAAGCTAAACAAATGTACCTGCTATGATCTCAATTAATCGATATGTTTAATTGCAATATATGTAAAAAATTAAAACTTGTAGTTTTAGTTTTTTTTTTGTTTTTTATATTTTATTTGATTTATTTATTGAAGTTCACTATGATTTAGGTTATTAAGATGTAGGGTTTTAAGTATATAATATTTTATTTGCTTTTACAAAATTATTAAAATAGCTTTTAAGGAAAAAGTTAATTTTAAGATAATTCAAAGATTATTTTTTAAAAAATAAAAAGCAACTTAAGTTTTTTAGGCAACTTTTAAAATGTTTTTGAACTTTAAATTGACAACTGTTTAATAGTTCTCTCTACAACAACTTTATTAAGGAACAATATTTTTTCAACTTCTTTTAGACAACTGATGATTACGACTTGTCCTCACGACGACTTTATTTCCACTGCCTTGTCAGACTCTTCACGTAAATCAACTATGTACATAGTAGCATTAGCGAATAGAAATGACAAGGAATGTAGGATTATAGCTCTTTTACATTCGGCCATCCTGAAAATCATCTGTCTCAGATGACAGCTCCTCGGCGAACCCTTCAACATATTTCCACGGTTTCATATAATCGGAACTGGTGCTTGTGTGTATTGGCCCTTCAAAGTTAGCCACCTTTTGGACGTCGTATCTGTTGTTGCGTTTTATTTTCGTAACCGAATACGGACCGATAAATTCACTAGCAAGCTTCTTTCCGGACACAAATTGTGTCCTCTTTATTGCTACGAGATCGCCAACTGCATAAATCGTCGCTTCTTTTCTATTTTTATCAAAATTTCGTTTTTGTGTCGTGTGCTTTTAAAATTTGTTGTTTTGCTTCTAGGCGTAATTGCTGTCTGTCTTCATCAAAACGCTGTACAAGTTCTTGCAAAAACACAATTATTTTGCTACTGCAGTCTGCTTTCATCCTTACCCCAAACATCACCTCGAATGGAGAAGTCTTGATTGATGTATTCACACAGGAGTTTATGGCTTTTTGTACTGTACCTATGTGTTTGTACCATTTTGAAGTATCTTCTGATGAGAGCTTTCCTATGACTGATAAAATTGTACGACTGTGGTCGTCAATACATGCTCGATGCTATTCTGCTGGCTAAACTCTTTGAACTGTTGCGAGGTGAAAGCAGTACCTCTATCGCTTATGATTCGAATAGGACTCCCAAAAGTATCTGACCAAACCTTCAAATTTTTTACGACTTCATCAGCACTGGTTGTTTTCGTTGCGAATAGCCAGACAAATTTAGAGAATGCATCGACCATGGCCAATATGTACTTATATTGCTTTGCCGTAGAGTCCATTGGACCTAAATGGTCGATGTGTAGCGTGTGTAGCGGAACGTCACCTTTTTCGACATAATGCATAAAACCATCTTTTTTGCCGAGCTTTTTATTGTGTATGATACACTTGATGCAGTTGTTAATAATGCGTGCGACTTTTTTCTCTAAGTGTGGTATGTAAAATTGTTGTTTAATTGCGTGCATTGTGGCCTGAAGGGCAAAATGACCTTTATTCTGTGCATCTTTAATAATTTCAGCTTCTTTAAGCTTTGGTACAAAAAGTAAATCTTGTCCATCAACGTTTTTATATAAAGGGTTAGCTTTAATCTTGTAATTTTCGTATGGCGCTGTTTTTAAAATAGTTGTTATAGCCTTAATAGTTTCATCTTCTTGCTGAAGCTTATGAATTCTTGCAGTTATTTCTGAAGAAATAATAAACACATCAACTGGGTATCTGCTTAACGAATCGACGTGCTTCATCCTGTTAGCTGACCGATGTTCAACGGAATACGTGAAGTCTTGTATATACATTATCCATTGTGAGACATCTCTTGGTAAGTCTTTCTTTGCTATTGTTTGCTTGAATGCCGCACAATCAGTTACTAGTTTAAAATGTATGCCCAACAAATAATTTCTGAATTTTTTAAGCGAAAGATAAGCAGATTTTACTTCTAAAATATAGCTATGCAGACGACCCTCCTGCACAGAAGCTTTTTTGCTCCAATAAAATATTGGATGCAGCTTATTTTCAAATTTCTGGAACAACGTCGCGCCAAAACCTTCTTTGGATGCGTCAGTATGTAGTTCTGTTTCCGCTTCCCTATCGTAAATGCGTAAAACCGGTTCTTTGACTAGCGCTTGTTTCAACATATTAATGGCATTGATCTCTTTTCCAGTAATTTTAAACGTAACGTCTTTTCTTAATAAGTCTGTGAGTGGACTAGCTTTTTGAGAATAGCCTTCAACAAATTTCCTGAAATAGCCAGTCAATCCAAGAAATGATTGAATATCTCTAATATTTTTTGGAATAGGAAATTTTTCTACTGCCTTCGTTTTCATTTTACCTGGCCAGATT
Organism: Lypha dubia; assembly: GCA_947311025.1. NCBI lineage: Eukaryota > Metazoa > Arthropoda > Insecta > Diptera > Tachinidae > Lypha > Lypha dubia. Next base: position 106,595,616 of record OX371260.1, read on the forward strand.
TTCCCATCTTCCGAGTTTATTAAATCTTGGAAAATAAAATTTAAATACCTTACAAAATTTGCAGGTGAATTACAGAATGATTTTTAAATTTATTTTCGAAAACACTTTTCTTCATTATCGATACGTCTGCACCCGTATCCACTAAACAATTTATGTTAACATCATCGAATTTAATAAGTTTATAACGACAGTCTTTCATAATCACATTGACATTTTTAACCGCATTTACTTTTTTATTCGCACAGTCCTTGGCTATGTGCCCGAAATTGTTGCATTTGAAGCATTTTGGTTCGTTTGTGCACTCATTTCTTTTATGTTCTTTTGAACCGCAATTAAAACAACGATATTTACTGACCACTGTATTATTTACCGGTTTATGCCACTGTTTATTTTGTATGTCTGTTGCACTATTTTGATTCGCATATTCATAAATATCTTTAAATGTTTTAGCAGCATATAAATTTTGTTTAAATATACTCTTCGCGTTCAACCCGTCTACAATATATCTAATAGTAGCACATTCTTCGACTTTAGCTAATGCAGCAATTTTCTTCATGTTAAGCGTGTATTCATGAAAAGATTCCGAATATTTCTTTTTTCGTTCACTCAACATTTTATGCACTGTGCCACTATCATATTTTCTGGAAAATTCCTCTGTTAAAGTTGTTTTTAATGTTTGGTAATCACTAACTGCTTCGGAGTCAAGAAAAAGTTTCGCAATGCCGGTTATTTTATTTCTTGCCTGTACATACTTCTGTTGATTATTCAACATATAGGCATCTGCATTATGCTCGAAATTTTCAAACCACCGTGCAACTGGTACGTTTTGACCATCAAAATCACTTAAGATTTTTGAAAATGTTTCTACTGTAATATTTACTTTGTTTTGTTCTTCATTTTCCTTTTCGATTTTAATTGTAAGCAATTTTATCAGATCACTTAATTCACTATTACTTGTAGCCATTGTTTTATTCTGTTCTGTAAATTCGTACTTGTCAAAATTTGAGTTTTTATTATTTTCCTTATTATCAAAATTTGTTTTTCCTATTTCTTCTATTCCTTCAAGATTCTGCGGCGAATCTGTCTCACTTCTTTGCTATTGTTGGTTTAGATTGAGAGAACAGCTTTGGTCTTTATTCTTTACGTTCAACAAATTATTTTCGCTTTCACTGTTTTCTGTTTGTTCTAAATTTTGCTCTTCTATGTTTTTTACTTTTGCTCTTGTTTTATAGATTATTGTTTCTTTAATACCGGTTTTTTACTCATTTAAACACATTTTTTACACCAAATTTGGGTAGTTAATGCAATATTTGATCGACTTTTATTATATTGATATACACAAAAATTTATACTGATATTTAATTATAACGGTTTTTTTATTCTATGCAAAATCACTCGATATTATTTTCAACTGTATTTCGAAGTGTTGTTGTTATAATTTATTCATTTAACTTGTATAAAAAACTTTAATATTTTTGAACAACAGGCTAACTTTTTTTTTTAATTCAATTAGGCAAGGCCCGGTTGAGCCCCCAAATGTAAAAAATTAAAACTTGTGGTTTTAGTTTTTTTTTTTTGTTTTTTATATTTTATTTGATTTATTTATTGAAGTTCACTATGATTTAGGTTATTAAGATGTAGGGTTTTAAGTATATAATATTTTATTTGCTTTTACAAAATTATTAAAATAGCTTTTAAGGAAAAAGTTAACTTTAAGATAATTCAAAGATTATTTTTTAAAAAATAAAAAGCAACTTAAGTTTTTTAGGCAACTTTTAAAATGTTTTTGAACTTTAAATTGACAACTGTTTAATAGTTCTCTCTACAACAACTTTATTAAGGAACAATATTTTTTCAACTTCTTTTAGACAACTGATGATTACGACTTGTCCTCACGACGACTTTATTTCCACTGCCTTGTCAGACTCTTCACGTAAATCAACTATGTACATAGTAGCATTAGCGAATAGAAATGACAAGGAATGTAGGATTATAGCTCTTTTACATATATATTTGTAAAATATATATACATACATATGTATATGTCTATTTTCTTAAAAAATTATATTTTTATTGTAGTTTTGATGCATTTTTAGAAAAAGTGTTTCCAAAAATGAAATTTAAAATGCATATTATACTAAATTGAAAAAATTTGATTTTTTATTTGTTTTTTTTTCATACAATATATAAATATATTGCAAGGTATTGAAAAATATGCAATCTATTTACATGTGATTTTATTGTGAATTCTAAGTGAAGTATTTGATCTCTGTATTTTAAATAATGCTGTTTTTTAATAAGATTCGCTGAATTAAGAGTTTTGTTATGTTTTGCCTCTAATAAAAATATGTTTTGTTGGTAAAAAAGCAATTTTTTTATTTTGACGTTTTAATGACGATTTCAATAAGCTATATTGACGATAATGACGATTTTTGCCTAAAAATATGACGATATTACCAAAAAAAATCTGGCAGCTATGAATGGAAGTGTAACGTTCTGTAGCAATAAGTGTAAATATTGCAAGATATTAGGGCAACTTCAATTAATTGTGAATTTGTTCAGGGTAGAGTTACTTATTGATACGAGTGTTAGTTTGGGATGCAAGATACCACTATCTGTTTATGTAATCTGTTTGCTAGAATATTCTATGTAACTACCAACTGCCGTTGTCTATATCTACTGCATGCTTAAGACTAGTAACCACATATTTTTAACGAATACATAACGTATGTACATTTGTATTAGTGTTTAAAGTTATGCTTTAACGTGGGATCACACGGTTGACGCAATGCACCAATTTAGCACAATTTTTATTGCTCTGAAATTGGACACAATAAAGAAATTGTCCTAAGCAAAATTTCTGAAGTCATGATATCCATATTTTACAAAATTTTAATTGTCGTAAATTGACGTACAACGAATTAGTGGCAATAATTGCCGTATTCCGTTCACACGATTGTTCTATACGTTAACTGAGAACAGCTGTTTGGGCTAAATAGCAAATGTTTTGTTTGTATACATAAATTAAGAAAACTTTAATCTGTACACATATTTAAAGAAAATGATTTGTTTGTTAAAAAAAAGAAAATTACGTCGGATTTAATTATTATGCGTGCATTTGATGAAGTGAAAATAAATTATTATTATTAAATTATTATATAATATATTATAAAACAATTAAAACTCATTTTATTTTACACAATAAACACAATAAATATTGGTGCAGTTTTTACATTTTTATTGGCGCATGGTTGCCTATCAACCGTTCACACGATTGCCGCACCAGAGTTGGATTTGATTGGGCAAAATGAGTTCAATATTGTTCTCGATTGCCGTAGGGGACAATAAATTTTGAAATCACACGAATGACATATAAAATAGACCAATAATTGGTGCATTACGGCAATCGTGTGATCCTACCTTTATTTTAAAGTTCCTGCAGTCGGCGTACTTAGCGAATAAGTAGCTATTTCGCTAACTACCAGTTATTACCACTAACTACCAGACTAACTAATTACTAGCAATGCACTCGACTGAAGATTCTAACATGAGGATGACATTGACGTTAGTCAACCTACACGATCAGACCGGTGAAATCAGTAGTCAGCAAAACCCAACTATTTCGCACCTCAAAGTGTACCAGTTAGATCACAATTGATATTTCCTTAATGAAAATATTACAGAAATTTAAAATTTTTGGATTTTTGTTTATATATCAAATTTCTTTTTCAATATTTATATAATTTTCAATTAATTGTTCTTTTTCTTTTTTTTTATGCAACGTTTTAGTTGACTTCTGCTGCTCATTTTACCTCTCTAAAAAAAAAAACACATTTTTTAATAAAAATTTTACATTCACTGACCACGAACTTCCAATTGTACGCCAACACAAAATCATAACACTTTCATAAAATCTTTTTTAAGTTTTTGTTGATTTTCTTTGAAATAAGGGCACAGTTTTTTTCAAATCGTAAAAAAAATTTAGTTTGAAGGCATTAACATTTATGCATGTACTGATTGAGAGAGTCAAAAGGCGCATTACTTGTAGCTAGTGAAGTAGTTAGTCAATTGTTCATTAGCGAAATACCTAACGATTTCGAGTCAATTTCTACTTTTAAAACTGGAGGGGTGATACTGTTGTCAAGAATAAAGAATTAGTTCAATTTTGATCGCAGAAAAGAAGAGTTTTATTTCGGAATATCCTACAGTTCCATGCTTTAAAGTTTTTATCTTTTTACTAAATAAATGTCAAACGATGACAGCTCAATTCTGGATATTTCATCATTTGAAGGCCAATTTACTTCCTAACCTAAAAAGACAATTACCATAGACCTAATCGAGTGGGGCCCTATGCTCCTTATAGGAGCTTCGGGAACATATATATATATATATATATATATATAATCGAGTGTTACCATATGCAATATCCAGTGTATATAAATGAACAAAATAATAGTGAAATTAATTATCTCAATAGTGTATTATATTTAATTGCTTAATGTCCAGTATACAATAATAACATATTTAGTTTTATTAAAAACGAGTCAATGTGAATAATTTGCCAGTCAAATCGGACATGTGAGTACTCTATTCTACAGTTACGGATTTAGCCAAGTTACGCGGGCAATCAACATCACAACCACGTAGAACGGCAATGTGGTACGATAATAGTTGCATAGGAATAACGGTTAGTATACCTTGGAGACAGTCAACAGTACGTGGTACCTCCAAACTACGAGAACAGAATGATTTCGTTTCTACATCTCCTTCTTCACAAATTATAATTGGGCATCCTTTTCGTGAAGTGACTTGTTGCAGAGCATTCATACATTTTACATAAACGGGATCACGAAGAACAATCATCAGGACAGGCATAGAGTCATCAACCAACGCCAAAGGTCCATGTTTAAGTTCACCAGCCATAATACCTTCACTGTGCATATAAGTTAATTCTTTTACTTTCTATAAAAAAAGAACAAAATGGGTTATAAATATATTATGCATACATAGGGTATTACGAATGTGAGTTTAGCGAATAAGTAAACGAATAATAAATTACACACAATTTTTACGAGTGCGAAAGCGAATAATAAATTAAAATTGTTCCGAATGCGAATAGTGTAGGTAGCCAGGCAGATATTACCTCATGATTTATTAAAAACTTTTTTCCGTTTATTATAATATGTGATATACATACATATGTATACCATGTGCATGAACAACCTCTATATGTATTAACCGACAAACATAATAAGTACACAGGCGTGTGTACAAGCACAAACACTAACTCAAAATACGTAATTGAAATCCGCACAAAAACATAAATGTGAAAATAAGGCCAAGTTCCTATCCAAAAACTTTCGGCCGTAAAAAGTACTGAGATCAAAATAAGGACCAAGTTCCTTCTAGGTACAATTCCATCTCATTTCTAGGCAACCTATAAGCTTGGCAAAATTTTTCCAAGAATTCTTTCCCACATTAGAAAGGCAAAAAAATATTGCCAAGCTTATGGGTTGCCTAGAAATGAGATGGAATTATACCTATCAAGAACTTGGTCCTTATTTTGATCTCAGTACTTTTTACGGCCGAAATTTTTTGGATAGGAACTTGGCCTTATTTTCACATTTATGTTTTTGTGCGGATCTCACTGCTTTTTTCTAAGTTGTTTTTGTATAAATATTTATGTGTATTGCTTATCAGGGCCTACTTGTGTACGAAATTTCAGCATTCTAGCTTGACTGGAAGTGCCCTTTACAAAGAAGGGGCACCGTAGTCCCCCTCAGGAGGAAAATGCCCGTTTAAACATATTTTTTGTTAATTGCTCGTCAGGACCTGCCTGTGTACCAAATTTCAGCTTTCTAGCTATACTGGAAGTGCCCCATATAAAGAAGGGGCACATTAGTCCCCCTCAGGTGAAAAGTGTCCCTTTAAAAATAATTTTTGTTATTTTTTATTAGGACCTACCTGCGTACTAAATTTCAGTTTTCTAGCTACACTGGAAGTGCCCCATACAAAGGAAGGGGCACCCAGGTCCCCACAGGAAGGAAAGAGCCCGTTTTAAGATTTGTCTGCTTAATTTTACACCAAGACCTACCTGTGTACCAAGTTTCAGCTCTCTAGCTTTACTAAAAGTGCCCAATAATATTGATGAGTCAGTGAGTCAGTGAATATGTACTAAAATATAAACTTTTCACACCTTAATATCTCTGGAAGCTTTTACGGTAGAACTTTCAAATTTAACCTGTGAGGTCAACTTTGTGGGGAGACCTTATGTTTCAAGTTTCATTCTATTATGATCAAGAGGAGCAAAGTTATGAGGGGGGAAAAAACAGCTCGAATGGTTTCGTGTAAATATACACACTGTGTGGCGGAACTTGGCCTGGCGCACTACCGTGCGCCTAGATCACCCCACAAATAGTAATAATAGATCAGATCGCGATACGACTTTGAAGATTTTTAAGCATCTCTCAGGAAAGTTATTTTCTTTAGTGACACTATCACGGAATAACTCTATGGTGATGGTTAAATTTACTTTAGTAATTGTAAAAAATAACTTATTTAATAAAATTACGTATCTTTATTTATTTAAAACATTGTTGACCAAAAAGAGCATCTACTCGTACTTAGTAGTGGTGTTTATGAGTATTCATTAGTGAAAATAATTTGAAAAAAATGCTTGAACATACCGCAATATAAAAACGTCAAAACTTAAACTTTTAACGATTGGTATGGTTGCAGAAATTACAAAAAAATCATTGAACAAAAGTAAAATTACTATCCTACAATCATCCTCATTATTACTATATTTTTATTAAAAATCTGCTTATAAGTTATAAGCTTGAATAAAATAAACTTTATTATTTATTTATTTAATAAAGTAATTGAGCGTTGTTGCAAATATTCGCTATGTAACTGATAAGGGTGGTGTTGGCTGAAGTGGTTATCGCGTTGAATACTAAGCAAACCATGACTTGGGCCCTGGGTTCAAACCCTAGACAGAGCAAAAGAATCAACATCATTAATTTCTCTAATATACATTAGTGAGACATTGTATTAATTGTTTTCGGACTATTTAGGTGATGAAGGCATGGCACTGGTCACTAAAACCTGTTCCGACAGCGATTGATGCTGTTCCAAGCTAATGTACACAACATCCCTCCTTCGTCGGTTAGCAGAAACATCGGCGAAGTAAAACAATTATTAAAATGCCTGCTAATACACCTTAACAAAGTTAATACGTCTACTAAATACCGGAGGCGTCTAATCCCCTGAGTGCTGGTCCCAATTAAAAAAAAAAAAAAAAAAAAATACTTACTTCCTGTACTATACTTTTGGCTTTTTATTTAAATAAAAAAATGTATAAAGAAAAATTGTTGTTTTGTAATTTTAAAATTTTCAGCCTTTGATTGTTTTGATTGTGATTTGATTCGTTTGCAGTTGACACTTAAGGCATCACTAGTTTTGTCTTTTAGGCTGACTTCCAAAACGTCAATTGCTTTGTGTTTGAACAAAGCATCACATTTCATAACGCCGCAGTACAATAATTATACAATGTATACCATTTCAAAACGCCGCCGCATAGTATTTTTAACGCAGTAAGAGAGCAAACAAGGCATCGGTTTTATAGTTGTTTCATTGTTTCCGAACTTTGCATATGGATGTGACTTAAATACAGTAGCAATACTGTATACAAACATTGTATACGAACGTTTTGGAAGTCAGCCTTACTTTCTGTTTTGTTTTGTGCCGGTCTGTTGATGAATTTTTGTAGTTAGAATTTCTGTAAAAATGTCTCAGCTGTTTCAAGCAGGAAAAACATAGCCCAATATTTATATATTATTGGCAGCGGCGGCGGTGTTTATAATTTTAAAACGGTGCACCGTCGTAATTATCAGGTTGAAAATTTTTAAAGAAAATAAGAAGAAAGCGTTATTAATTAACGAAAAACACTACTGACTATAAATTGACATGGATATAATTTTTTATTAAAAATCGTTTCGTTTTTAATATGCTTTAAAGTCGATGGCGGCGGTGATAGTAAAAATTTATCAGCTTTACGCGGCAAATTTGAACCGATCGGCTTGGTTCACTGAATAAAGCAGCTGTCTCTTGCTGTCACTTAGAACTGTAACATGGTCTAATAATCAGGTCTGCGCAAGAAGGAATATGGTTTTTTGTAGGGTTGTGTTTTGACCGTTAAATAATCTGCAAAAATATGGTAAGTTAATTCGGTCTTGTCAAAAGTTGTTTACATTTTTGGCCGCCATCATGAATATTATTGTTTACGTTATGCTTTTTGTTTTTGCATAACCAATAAATACATACAAAACAACTTTTGTTTTGTTTTGTATACAGCTTTGTTTTGACAATGTTGAATTAATTTTACACAAACAAAATGCATGTCGATTTTGTTGTTGCCTTGATACGCGCACCTTATTATTCCACCATGAACTGTAAGTAAAATTCTGTTTTCAACAGAATGGTCGGTAACAGAACGGAACAACTAATTGAAAATACATGTTTTCCATAAACAAAAAACGAACAGCTGATACGGAACAGAACAGGAAGTCCAAACTAATTCTACCTTAATTGAAAATACATGTTTTCCAAAAACAAAACACGAACAGCTGATCCGGAACAGAGCAGAAAGTCAAAACTAATTCTACCTTTAATTATTGGAAATGTTCCAGTAAGAACAAAATCAGTAAGACCAAACGGTCAAAGCTTATTTAAACTTAATATTGTGGCAAGTTCAAAAACACAACAATACATTTATTACTCTCAGAAACTGCGTGTAACCATAAGAAATATATTCGTCGCTTAAATAAATTCGAATATAAAAATATAAACATATATTGTGAAATCGGAAACAATAAATACTAATACAGGCCAAAGTTAGTTCGTAAATGTTAATAATCAGAGAAATATCAAGTAGATATTGTTAACTTATTTCGAGCAACAAATGAAAAATTTGCAAAATTTAACAATAATGAGATCTCAGTAGTTAGATAAAATATATAATATATTTCAATGCAAGCTACTTTAAACAGCTATTTAATTGATTCTTTTAAAATAATCTTTTAAAAACAAATACAGTTCAAAGGTTTGGAAGTACATATATCTATTTTTTTTTATAAAACTTGAAATCGAAAATGCCCTTTCATAAGCGTGCTTGTTGGGTTTATTGAATACAAAGCATTAAGTAATTTTTCAAATCTTTCAGATCTCTTATGACACTTGTCTAAATAAAAAAAAATCTTCCAAAATGTTTGCATTACGATTTACTCTCATAGAGACTTCAATTACGTGCATATTTGCAATAAAAATAAGGAAAATGTAACAATTGTACCTGTTTCAAATAACCGGTTAATCGTATAAAAATAACCGGTTTATTTGATATTCGAAAAATGCATATTTAAAAAAACCGGCTTCAGCGAAAAATAAAAAACCGGTTAAAACAGGTCGAATAATATTCGATCGATCTCCCTAATACGAGTACATATGCAATAAATACTAATATGTAGAAAAATCCTAGTTATGCTAATTTAACGATAATATATAAAATTTTATAAGAAATTTAAAAATTTTGTTAATTTTCACACAATAATTATAATTAAACAAAATGTTTTCGTACACTTAATTTCTTAGTTGCAAGAAAGGATCCATACGTATTTTATTATACGCAGAAACTAGTCAGGGCCCATATCGTTACGTTGTACGTTCACGGATGTAACGATTTAGGCCCAGATAAAAAAGTACAAATTAAAATAAAATTGTAACAATATCTCAATAGAGACTAATTGTCAATTCCACAATGTCGAAAAAACTTTAAACGTTTTTGTATCAGATGTATTTGTACGAATAGAAAAAAATCAAAATTCTTCCGACATCGTGAAATCTTCAGTAATTGTATAAACGTTAATGTTGTTATTTTAATGTATGTGAGTGCATATATACGAGTATGTATGTATATAAAATAATTTTAAAAAACTTACCAGAGCACCTTCTAAGCAAGTGGCAAAGTTATAACCACGACCCATAATCAGAAGTGATTTGTGTTGGTATAAATTCTTGGCCAATGCTTGTACTTCTGAATCCAACTTCAATACTTGTCGAATCTGATCCTCCAAGTTAAGTAAAGCGTCAATTATTTCTAAACGTCTTTGTTGCAACGATAAGCGATCCTCAGACATTACCAAAGCAAACATAACCAGTGATATGAATTGAGAGGTATAAGCCTTTGTTGAGGCAACTCCAATTTCAGGACCAGCATTAATATGGACACCACAATGAGATTCTCGACAAATGCTGCTGCCCACAGTGTTGGTAATACCAACGATCAAAGCACCACGCTGTTTACAGTAGCGTAATGCCATTAATGTATCAGCTGTTTCACCTGATTGTGAAATAAAAAAGCACACATCATCTCGGAAAATGGGCGTATTACGATCTAAGAAATCTGAAGCCAATTCCACCATCACTGGCAGCTCAGTTAGTTCTTCTAGAAGCTGACGTGTGGCTACAGCGCTATGGTAGGAAGTACCGCAACCAATTAGCATCAAACGGCGACAACGTTTGATTTCTGGAATGTATTCTTTAATGCCACCCAGGACTATAGACTTGGTATCGAAACGCACACGACCACGCATTGTATTAACCACAGACTCGGGCTGTTCGAAAATTTCCTTTAACATAAAATAGTCGTAATTGCCCTTCATGATTTGCTGAATTTCCATTTTAACTGTAGTAATTTCACGAGCATGTGGATCATCCGTGCATTTTTTAAGACGGTGGATACTTAAAGCGCCATCACGTACAGCAGCTACATCGTCATCCTAAGACATAATTAAAAAATAATAATATATATTTATATATGTAGAAGTGATTTTACGAATATTTGTACTCAGCGTTGTCAACTTGGTGCGTTTCGAACCTTTTTGGTGCTTTTATAAATGTTTTGTGCGAAAAATATCTGAGTTGGTGCGTGGAGCGCTTTTTCTTTAATTTTTGTGCTTTTTTTTAATTTTGGATGGCTCAAAATCATATTAAACACAATTTTTTGTTTCAGTATGAGAAAAAAGAATTTTGTACAAAAAATACAACTGTTTCAATACCATTTCATCCAATTTGTGTACAATTTTTACATTCAATTTTACAGACCATAATAAGAGCAACCATTAATGATGTTTAAGAGGTACCAAAACACATTCACAAAAACAGTTAAACCGTCTTGGTCTTGTTGTTATAGACAATTTGTAACATTTCATTATAAGAAATTTGTTGCCCCTTTCAGATTTTCAGAGTACATAATTGTTTTTTGTCGTAAAAGTTGTTGTCAAGTCTGTTAAAGAGCTTAGCAAAAACAAAGTATTCTTGAGACTTGCGATCAGTGTTCGTTTTTTATAAAATGCGTAAAAGTTTATATAAAGGGTTGTAACACTAAAATTAATAAAATTTATATTTACTAAAAGAAATATTTAAAGTTAGTGTCAAGAATGGAGTCTAAAAAAGGAGATGATAAGCGAAATACAAAAGGATTTGGGAATCACAATGTGAGTTTAAGCAATGGATTCGGCCTTGACCAAATAATAACACAAAAGCAAGATGTTTTTATTGCAAATGCGATATCACGCTTAAATATCCAACCTTGTTCGGCATGCTGGAACACGGAAACACATTACAGCTTTAAGCCCATTTAGCTACAACCGACATCAACAACCAACATTGTACAAAATGTTTTATACCATTACAAATTTGATATCATGCCATTAGCAGTACAATTTGAATCCGATGTCGAAATATTATCTAGTATTGAAAAAGGGTGGAGAATGATTCACTTCATGCAATGGCACAATATTGTATCAACATTAGAATTTTGGACTAAAGTTAAATGTTGTAAAGACGCAAAATTAATTCAATAAAAAAAAAATCTTAACTTTGAGCGTTTTTTGTTAAATAGCGCGTTTTTTCTCCATTTTGGTGCCTTTTGAAATTTTAAAGTTGACAACGCTGTTTGTATTCCAAAATCAATCGAATATTTTGCAAATACCTTAAAAAAATCAAACAAAAATACATAAAGTGTAACAATTGTGGCAAAAAACCGGATTTCAATGCAAGAGCCAATTGAACTGACTGCCAAACCGACGCATCAATGACCAGGGTTATATCTCAATATAGCTACATACATATATACATACATATGTAGTTACATATACAATTTATTTCAATTTAATATATTTTTTATATCTTAATGAGTTCATACTAATACAAGTACAAAAGCACAGCTGATCGTGTTTTCATTTTTCTTTCTACACAATTTCTCTTTTAGCTCTGCTGAGCAGAGCTGTAAAAGATTGATTAAAATTTCGTTTTTAGTTCAAAATGATTAACAAAAAGTTTAATTGATTAATTTTACACAAAATGTGAATTTAATTAAGACACGAATGCATTCCTCTTGAATTAAAAATTCTCGCAAGCAATTTTTTAATTCACTGTTTTCACTAGGATTAGGATCATTATTAAAAAATAAAGGCGCATCAGGGAATGCAATTTACACTAATAGAGCTTTAATACAGTGTATGCTTCTGGCATGGTAAAATGGTTTTCTGGGAAAGTATAGGACGGCGCAGAGTAATTAAGTATAAAGTAATTTTAAAAAGACGCAATAAGAAATCGCTGAAGCTCAAAATCACTAAATTATAGAATATGTATCTATCTACTAGTGATGTTACGAATACTCGTATTCGTATTCGACGGATACTGTTTTAAATATTCGTATTCGCGAATACTAAAAATTGATATTCGTAACATCACTACTATCTACTAGTGACAAAAAACGAGTATTCGAATTAATTACTAATAATTATGTCAGTATCCATTACTCATTTTAGATGACTTAAAATAAAGAAGCAGATATTCATTTCTCTCATAACTCACATATTTGTGATCCGATTTTAAAAATTATTTTTCTCTTAGAAAAGGTTGCTTACAGTTTACTCTCACAGTGCGACAAAAAAAAATACCTGGGAAGTGATATTCTTTTTCTTGTAAGTGCTGTCGAGTAGATCAAGAATCTGTAATTGAAATTTCCGGGACACCCCCAAAATCTGGAGTTAAGGGTAAGAAACCGGTTTTTCGTACCTCTATGCACTTATAGGTCTGTAACTTAGTTGAATATTAACCGATGTAAAATTCTAGAACGGATTTAGAAAGAAGAGACTGAGGCCTTTAAAATAATGTATATGATGTTCATGTTTCTTTCAAAAACAAGTTAGTAATTTAACCGCAAAGGCATTTTCCGTTGAATTTTTTCGCTATTTTTCATATTCGGACATGTTTTTTTGCAATATTTTGTAAGAGACCCCTACTTTTTATACACATAATATGAAAGTATATTTTGTAATGAAAAAAATGCTACTTTGATTTTTAAAATCCGTTAAAAACTATTTGATTTATTAAACTTTTTATAAAAACAAAATATTTGCAAAAATGCTTTTACTACCATATTTCTTTTGTTTTTTATTTTAAACAAAAACGATGTAATTATCATAAATCATAAATATAATCATTGGTACATCAGTGTTCGCCAATCTTTTTATATTCCAGAACACTACTTGTTATTAATACAAAACTTTATATTCCTTTAAATTAAATTAGTATTAAAATGGATTTTACAAAATATATCATAGTTAAAAGTTAACATTGTAACGGAAAAGGGCGGGAATTTCTATATAGTTAATATCTCACGCTAACTATAATCAATTCAATTGTTACATGCTGCAAGTTGCAAATCACTGTTATACTTTACTCAAGTCAGAATTACAACAAAAAATGTCTACAAGAGCTTAACTCATATAAATATTTTGTTTTTCTTTTTAATATGACGTTTCGATTATTACATTGAAACTGTAAAAATAAAAACAAGTTTGTGAATTTTTGAACGGTGATAATAATAAAGTTTAATTATAATAAAAATGTGCGACAAACTAAATAAATTTTGCTACATTTGTGGTTTATTTACTGATATTTGTCATAGGCGTGATTTTAAGAATAATATTGGAGTGGTGGAAATATTCAACAATATGTTCAATCGTTCATATAAATTCAATCACTGGTATGAGCCTGAATTTATTTGTGATTATTGCTTTGAAACATTAAAAAAAAATGCAAAAATCAACCGTCAGTTTCTTTGCCCTTTTCTGCGCCTATGACTTGGCATCGTCAGTTATTTCACAAACCAAATGATTGCTATTTTTGCCAATCTAATGTTTCAGGCCACTCTTTTAAAACCCGCAATAGTATAAAATACGGTGATGATGAATTTCCATCGACGAGCATTTCTGCTGTTAAAAAAAAAAAAAAAAGATTTGGAAGAAGAAGAGTACTTTCCATCAAAATGTACCAAAACAGATCGACATTTTGTTTCAAACGTAGATTTCGATGATCTAGTTCGCGATTTGAATTTGTCAAAACGACAATCTGAAGTCTTGGGGTCACGGTTAAAGCAATGGAATTTGGTGGAAAAAGATTTTCGTATAACTACCTGCAGACGAAGCGACCGAACTTTGTTATTTGAAAAATGTTTTGAAACCGATGAAAATGACAGTAATCTTGTATATTGTAATGATGTTCCCAAAACATCCATGCTATTTTTGTGAATGGGATAGTCGATCACCAAAACGCTATGACCGTAAAGTATGGCCACCCCGCAAACCAAATCAAATGGGCACTAAAAACATATTAAACGTCCCATTAGTTAATGTTGAGGATGTTATTCTGCCACCACTGCATCTGAAGTTAGGATATATGAAGCAATTTGTCAAAAAACTTGATGTAAACGGCGTGGCATTTTGCTATTTATGAATTTATTTTATTTATATGTAGTACTTTTTTATCCTTTATTTATGTTTTGATGAACTTAAGGTATTTTCATCAGACCTCAAATTTGTAAAATTATGAGAGACGAAAAATTTATAAACATGCTAAGTTCGGTTGAAAAACGCGCCTGGAATGGTTTTGTTGCACTATGTGATAACTTTCTTGGAAATCACAGAAGCGACGACTACTCGTATGTCTCTGTGGTTGATGAATTTCTGGGCGCATATGCTGAAATGGGATGCAACATGTCCATTAAAATACATTTTCTGCATTCTCATTTGGACTTTTTTCCAGACAGCCTGGGTCAGTTCAGCGATGAACAAGGCGAACATTTTCACCAAGAGATGGTTTCAAAGGAAAAACGTTTTGAACGGAAAAATAAAATTAAAATGATTTCAGAGTACTGCTGGACACTCCAACAGGATACTGAAAATGACGAATTAAAAAAAAAGATCAAGCAAATATTTTTAAGTGGAATTACGGGAATTGTATTTAGCTTTTATGAAAAGTTTAATATTTTAATTTCAATGAATATAAAAAGTTTGGCGAACACTGATGTAATAATGATTATATTTATGGTTTATGATAATTACATCGTTTTTGTTTAAAATAAAAAACAAACAAAAAAAAACAAAACAAATATCGTATTAAAAGAACACAAAAAATTGAATGTAGGGATTTTTGCAAATATTTTGTTTTTATAAGAAGTTTAATAAATCAAATAGTTTTTAACGGATTTTAAAAATCAAAGTAGCATTTTTTTTCCTTACAAAATATATCTACTTTCATATTATGTGTATAAAAAATAGGGTTCTCTTACAAAATACTGCAAAAAGCACGTCCGAATAAGAAAAATAGCGAAAAAATTCAACGGAAAATTCCTTTGCGGTTAAATTACTAACATGTTTTTGAAAGAAACATGAACATCATATACATTATTTTAAAGGCCTCAGTCTCTTCTTTCTAAATCCGTTCTAGAACTTTACATCGGTTTATATTTAACTAAGTTACAGACCTATAATTATAATTACATATAATTAAAACAATGATAATCCTGATCCTGATCAATTGAGCGAATACTGCCGTTATAATTGAAAAATGTTACGTTCTTCCAAAAATACCAGGTTTACAAGATTTATTCGCCTCAAATTTAAATAATTAAATTCCTTATTTAAATTATTTGCAGTGTACCGTAAATATTATAAAGTTTTGATTTTGAAAATTCGCGGCATCTAAACTTGTGTCATCGTATTTATCATAAAATCGGTTGAATTGATTTTGTTAACTATAGATAAGAATAGTTTTAAGTATATGAAATAATCTTTCAAAGAAAAAAATAAATTAATACTAAAATCGGTTCCGAAGTTCAGGATTTTCGATGCTACAAATAAAGAGATTCATATTTCTACAAAGTAAAATTTGTAACTCGTGTTAAATATGATAAATATTGTAATAACTTAACTTACCTCCAAATATATGACTCGGTTTGTGTGCTCGATTACAGCTGAGGCATCCGACGCAAAGAAATACTCAACTTCTTTCTCCAGCGGCATAAATTCCGAAGTACTTTCAGAGCGTGGCAGCACTGATATATCGCGATTTTGCAAAAGTTTACGGTGATCTTTTTTTATTAATATCGATTTAAATTTTTTATATTTTTTACATGATTATAATTGATGATGAGTTTACCAAAGGTGGTGTTGTGCAGCAGAAAGTATTAAAAGGCGTTTGAGGTTGTTGGAGTTTGATGGTTTGCGGTTTAATTAATTTATTGTTTTTTTTAAGAAAGCATTAAGCATTCAATACATTTGACATGGTATTTACAGCATCATCAAACATCATTAGATACGTTAACAAATACATACGTTGTCAAATTGTGTTACCATTTTAAAATAACATTAAATTTATAGTATTTGTATTTTATAATTCATATTTGCATAATCCATTATCCATAAGTATGTAGATATAAATTATTTGTTCATCGATTGGCAGTCGCATATATGTTTATATGTATATTTAATGGTAGAATTTTTATATACATATTGTATGAAATTAGAATGATAAATTTGCATTAAAATCAAATATGTACCTAAGTACATACATATATATGTATATGCATATGTGTGTAAATGGTAAATACATGTACAAACACTTTTATAATATACAGGCATAAGATATCTACAAAATAAATTTACTCAAATACTGTTATTAAAGTGTAATAAATATGTATATAACCTTTTCACCATGACCTATAGTGGAAGTTAAAAAAATTATTAGTAGATATGAAGAAAATAAACACAGCGCGTCTCTAAATACATGAGTTATTTGACAAATACAGTTAAAATACAATAAGCTTTTACATGTTAAGCCGGCGATATGTTACCAATTTATTTTAAAAATATATTTAAAACGTCTTCTCCTTTTTTATTACATACATACATATATACATATATGTGAATTTAACAAATCATCAGATGCTCTCATCTTCAGATGTTTCAGATCAGGACATTTCCAGCAAGTCTTCATTTAAAAATCTTTCTTTTAACTTTTAAACAATTTTCTTATAAATTTCCCGTTTAGCAAATATTATCACAAGAATAAAAGTTCTTACTTTTATAAAAAGGAACTTAATAAAGATGAAAAACAGGGCACACTCTCACCCCGACTTGATAGTGGAGGAACAAATATGTTGCATATTTTGCATTTATTGGTGTAACATATTTAGAAGGAACGTAATCAATTTTTGTAACACTCTTGTCAGAAGAGAAAACGCCATTAGAATTTGTGATTCCATCCGGGAATATCTTAGTCTTAACCTCTTGTAAGTACGAGACTTAAGCTCACCTCTAAAATTAAGAAACGCAATAGTTTTTTAAGTGAATAAATTTGATTGTTTTTTAATGATAAAATTTCCATACAATCTTCGCGATAAAATGTTTTCAAATATGTATACATGCATACATACGATTATGTATGTATTTTAAAACCTAAATCATTTTTTTTATGGATTTTCGTTCTTGTAAAATTCTAGTATGATGTACATACTCGTATATAAATATGAATGAGTATGTTAAACCGCCCATAAAATTATTTGCAAAAGTGTAATATTTCGGCTTCCAGTTCATTTTTGGTAAAATGGGATTCGCACAATAAATATGTTTCTAAAATATGTATATGTATGTATGTAAACTAGCTGTTTTTCCGTTTCAAACACCAAGTCGGTAGTGGCCTAGTAGGATAAAGCAAGCTTTACCACAATTCCGCCTTCTTGGCTGTGTATTCGTACAAAAATATTTCTTCCTTTCTCGAGTCGTGAAAGTATGTTGTGGTCATCAGTTCCATAAAAACATATATTTTCGTAAGGAAATACAGATTAGTACAACGTATTCGACATAGTCAGGATAATCCTTGCAAACTGTGAGTTTCCCCATTGTCACTGAAGACATTGAATGACTACGATTTTAAAATACGACAAAATCTGCAAGAAGCTTGTAATCGTTCTATTTTTGTGAAATTTTATATAAAATTATTTAATTGGAATTGCAAGACACCAATTACTGTGTTAAAATACATATAAAAATTACTTATTCTTTCTATCTAAATATATATATTATCGGGAAATTTCGACCTCTTATATACGACTATGTGCCCCGATATAAAATTAATTTTTGTGTACATATTTGTTACCCCCAACTGAACATCTTATATATGGCAACCGATATACATATATATCACCGATACGATATCACAATATACGATATAGGCGGACTATTGGGTAAATGCAGTGTTGTCAGATTAGGGGATTTATCCCCAAATCGGGGATTTTTTTTTCAAAATGGGGATGAAAAATTTGGTTTGGAGATTGGGGAATTCATTGAGGATAATTTGTATGCTTTGGGGAATTTATGAGATTTTTTGGGGATTTTTATTTTGTTTATATAATTTGGTTTATTTTTTGGACTATTATTTTAATATCAACATATTTTATTTGTTCTTTTTTGAGTACATAAGTGTTTTTAGAGTGGTAAAACAACTTTTTTATTAAAAGTAAAGCGGACTTGTGTTTTTATACCTAAAAACCTTATTGAAACAAATGTTAAAACATTTGCCATCAAATCTCAACATTTTCAAAACATTTAAGCAATTTTCTCCAAACATGTGTTGCAACCCATTAGGACAACCCAAATTTAGTTCAATCATAAAAATACTACAACCAGCGTCAAATGAAAATGTTCCAAGAGATTTTTTTGAGTCACAGTGGGAAAAAATGCCATTTATAAGGTGGAATGATTTATTTGATATACAAATAGCAAACAACTTAAATATGTTTTGGACAGAAGTTTATTCATATCAAGACGCCGCTGGATCACGGCCGTTTATTTACTTACTACTTTAATTTACTTTGCGTATCAACGAGCAACGCTTGCGTTGAAGGAGTTTTTCGGCAATGAACACGGTAAAAACAAAAATTAGAAACAAAATGCAGTACGAGTTGCTCGAATCTCTGTTGAGAATTAATATACATTTTAAAAATAATGGAATTTGTTGTGAAACTTTTGATCCATCTCCAGAAATGGCCAAATTGTTTAATTCTAAAAGCATGTACAAAAAATTTCTTCAGACTGCGGTAAAGAAGATTTGGACTCCGAACTTTTTGATTTTATCAGTCAACTTAACTAATTTGTTAGAACACATATACAAATATATACTTAGAAATGAACTACAGCGCAAATAAAGTATCCATAAGTTAATACTTAAGTGAATTGAAATTGAAGTAGTATTATTTTTAGTGGGGATAGTATAAATTGCTTTTCGGGGATGAAAATTTTAAAATTGGGGATGCGACTCAAAAGAAATCTGGGAACCCTGGGTAAATGTATGTACATAGATATATGTAGGTATGTAGATGTTTTCTTTATTTACCAGCACATTTTCAGAACCTTCACCATTAGCAATATTATAAAAAAGGTACATATATATGGATATACTACATAAAAAGAAAACTACCTTGTTCAGTTTGTTGTTTCTTATCATCTTTAAAACATCGCCAAAAAAGGAATGGTTGATTATAAAACAGGATGGTAGTTAAAGTACGGAAAAATTGCACGCAAAAAGATTTTAAAGGATGTTGTAAGATGTATTGGTGTTGGTAGTAGTGATGACAAATTTTTGCAGTAGGAGTTTTTCATTGTTGTAGTAGTAGTGGAAGTTGAATATATAGGGAGTGGCGGCAAGATGTTTAGTAAGATTCACGTTATTATAAATCGCACATACCCATACACAAACAATAGACCCAGTAGAATGGAAGAAGTGATTATTGGAATTTGCAGGAATATTTATTACACATTCATGATTTAGTGGGCATTAAAAAAAATAATAATATACAAATGTAAACAAACACAAACCCATGAAATCAATAACAAATATATGTATATGAATGTACATATGCATAAAACAAAAACACATTAAGGAAGAGAAAAGAAAAAGAATTAAGAAATAGAAAGTAAGTATAGTAATAAAATCACATAACAAACAATATACCAAAAATTAAAAAAAAAAACAGAAAATTAACATGTTTATACACAAACATACATATATGTATATTACATAAAAGTACTTGAAGAGTTGCTGAGCAGGGAGATAACATACCTACAGATGTATGTACAATGTACATATAAAAATATTTTAATAATACATATGTACATACTTACATACATATGTACGAGACATGCTTATATAAACAAAATTATCCTACCTTTGCCATACAAAATAGGAATGTGATCAGTGGCCAAGCGAGTTTTTGTTTTTATGCCAACCAACAGAGGAGATCCACGCCTAGAGGCTACACATTCACCAGGAAAATATTTAGATTTCATGGCAATAGCAAAAGCACCTTCCTATAAAAAATTAAGCAATAATGTATAAGTTGTAATTTCGTCTTCCTAATTAAAAGTTTATTTGTACGGACCAGTTGTTGAATAGCCTGTTCCACTAGTTCTCTGAAGGAATAACCGGGATGTTTTTTCCACAAATGATGTACCAACTTAGCAATAACTTCTGTATCAGTATCAGATTCAAAGTCATATCCTCTTTTCTCCAAAAAGGTCTTAACATCTTTATAGTTTGTGATAATGCCATTATGCACCACTACAAAACTGTTATCATCATCTGATCGTTGGGGATGTGAGTTCCTTTCGCAGGGTACACCGTGAGTAGCCCAACGTGTATGTGAAATACCGACGTGTGTAGTAATGGGTTCATCATAATCTTTACCGCTAAAATCTATTGTTAAAATATGTTACATAATTAATATACAAAATTTTTCAAAAATGTTTTTTATACATACTCTTGGCTATGGAATCTTCTAGAGCTTTTACTTTGCCCACACTTTTAACCATAACAGTATCCTTGCCATTAGGTCCATCAATAGCTACACCAGTTGAATCGTAGCCGCGATATTCCAAACGCTTCAAACCATTGACCAAGAGGTCTAAAACCTCGGAGCGAGACTTTGGTGTCAAATAGTTAAGGTACGCAAAAATTCCTGCAATAAATGTTCACAAAAAAACAAAATAAATACAAATAGCTAACAAATTCGTATATCAGGACGAAAATAAGGTTTAACGCAAACTATTCCAGATGTAAATAAATACCTTTCTTTAATGTTCATAGAGAAATTACTATAAAATATCTCCTAAGAAACAGTAATACAACAGCTACAACTAATTAATGGTACATTTGCATGAATTCGCATTGTATATTTAAGGACGAGTTGATAGTGAAAGCTGTTGTTTTAGGTTGCAATGACCCTAAAGACGAACTGTGATGGATAGGATGAAACAGGAAGTTCAAACTAATATGTTTTTTAAGAGTGTTCAAGTTGGTTCAATTGCTATTGCGCGGTTTTGTTGAATTTTTAGAGAACTGTTGCAGCACCTCTGGTGTTACGTAGACGCATAAATTTTCTTAATCTGCATGAGCAAACATTTTATTAAATATTTTACTTTGCCGACGGTTCTGCTAACATAGGAAGAAGGACGCTGTGGTATACATTAGCTTGGACCAGTGGTTTGGTTTAGTTTATGGAATCTATAAAATTGTCTTAAATTATACATATATTTGAAAGAATTTAAAAAATACACAAATAAAATTTATCAATTAATAAAAACAACAATTGAGTAATTTTAAAATTCACAGACAAATTTTTGGAAACAATTAAATTCTCATTTTGCATACATAATTAATACTTTTGGTCACTTTTAGTCAATATTTCATGTTTTCTGTAAATTAATTAAATGCAAATGAATTCTTATGTGTATTTATATTTCTATTCGGTAATAAAAACAAATTATATGCGTTTAAAAATTTATTTTAAATGAAGTCCGGACGACCCACTAATCCGGACAAAAGCTGTAACTATGGGCCTGATCGGAAATGCATCAATGCGCCGCATCTGATGCGTTGTACATTCTGAAAATCAACGGTTACCCACTGTATATGCTGTTTTGTATCAGCTGTGCAAACGATGATGCATTTCTGAACAGGTTGTAATGTATATATTATTTTTTTTTTTTTTTGTTTTCAAGAAGATTTTTTTCTTGGGAAGAGTTTTTTTAAATAAAAATTATTAAAAGCTTATATATTTTTGTGTCATTTTATTATTTTTACATTTTGGGAATATTTTTTTAATTTTCTAATATATTTACAAAAAAAAAGTTAAATAGTTAAATAGTTTGTCGAATATTGATACGAACGTCTTAAAATAGGCGAATATCCCAAAATACGAATACAAATATTCGTAACATCACTAGTATGAATCATATCAGAATTAAAAGCTAATTGAAAAAAGTATGCACATACATACATATGTACATAAGTATATATCTAATGTTGTTTATGAAATCAAATGTAATGGAAACGAGTTTGGAAGCTAAGATGTCGTTTAAATTATTGAAGCAAAAAAATAAGGGTCAATAATAAATAAGCATACAACTAAAATAGCAAGAAGTAAGATACGATGGAGTTTTCTGTTCATGTAGTGGAACCTAAAATATATAAAACTATTAGACAAAGAAAAGAAAGAGACTACAAAATAATTTTTGGCATTAATAAAAAGACAAGGGACAGCGAATATAAAAAAGTAAAAATGTATTACACATTCATATTTTTTGCATATTATGACTTACTTAAAGTCCTGTAATAGCTCTTTCTTTACGCGCTTTAAATTAACTTAACCTGTATATATCTATTATTGATGACAATACCGATTCGAAAAAAAACTTCCGGGGAATCCCGAAATTTTTAAACTCTATTTTTCAAGTAACATTTTTCTACAAGAAACTTATATGGAATATAACACTTGTTTATTTAAAAATATAAAAGAAACTAAACAAAAATTTATACATTTTTTTCGAGTGTAGATTAAGAAAGAAATCCGAGTTAAGGCTTTAACGAACCCAAGACAACTGGAATCTGCTAGACAGCCTTGCGGCATTATTATTATTGTGGCTATTATAGTTGTGGCGGTTATTATTGCGATAATTTCCGCCGTTATTGTTATTTTGGTAATGATTATTATAGTTATTGTTAGTTCGGTTATTATGATTTCTAGATTTATTGCGATTATAATTTCGATTATTACCAGCTCTTTTTCTATATCCTACAAACATGACAGAATTATTTTGGTGTTGTTCTATTTCCAAGAATTTGGACGTTACTTCCTCGATTTAGTTGAAAGTGCCCGCCTGCATTATTAATTTTACTCGTTCAGAGTTTGTATGAATGATTTTTTTGCGGCTATAGTAGCAATTTTATTTGCTGCCACTACGGTCATACCATCTGACATGTAGGTATTTGCCAGTTCATTGGAGAGTTTTTCAACTTCTTTTACATATTGTGTTTAATTTTTGTCATACGGTTTGATCGCATTAAGTTTTGTTATCAAGGTGTCAGCAGAATTCCCCTTGATAACATTTTTTTAATTTTTCAATGACAGATTCAATTGAACTGAGCCCTTCTATTTTACTGCGTACATTGCTAGTAATTTTTGTATATATAATATTTATGAGGAGAGAATCTGGATTTGTTCCTTTAATTGAAACTAATAAATTAATAGCATCAATAAATATACGCAAGCAATATACTAGCCGTTTCGAGAAATTTGATAGGGTTAGCATGATTACCTCTATTTTTTTACTAAGGGATAGATCCAATTTTGGAAGGTCTATTTTTTGGGTAAAGTAAAAGCCACTTCAAGTTCTTCAAGAGTTTTTTATAATTTTTTTCGCAAGTTATCTAAAGTTGTTCCGCATTCATTTTTTTTTTAATTAGGACCAGCACTCAGGGGATGACCCTACGTATGCAGTGCACTGTGGCGGAACTCAGGGAGAGGGATAGGGTAGAGAAGATAGATGTGGAAAATGTAGAAGGCTTAACTCTTTTACAACTCTGCTTTGCGCGTTAGACGCATTAACTTTGTTTAGCTGTATTAGCAGGCATTTTATTAATTTTTTTACTTCGCCGATGTTTCTGCTAACCGACGAAGGAGGGCGATATTGTGTACATTACCTTGGGTAGCATCAATCGCTGTCGGAACAGTTTTTAGTGACCAGTGTTATGCCTTCATCACTTAAATAGTCCGACAACAATTAATACAATGTCTCACTAATGTACATTAGAGAAATTAATGATGTTGATTGATATGCTCTGGCCTGGGTTTGAACCCAGGCCCCACGTCTTTGTGTGCTTAGTAGTCAACGCGCCAACACCACCCATATGCTAATTTGATTAATTAAAGCTGTTCTTGCATGAATTACAAGTAAATTGAGCCATATTTCATTCAAATCAATTCAAAAGTTTTGATTCTATTCACCTATGTATTTTAGAGAACTTTTACTTTGGTTTAAAGTTTTGTTATATTTTAAATTTATTAACGAAAAATAGAAGTACTTGCAAAGATAAAATTAATTTATTAAAAGTACAAAAAAATTCTTTAAAATTGGTGCTACCACTTAATTGTGAATAAAATCAGAACTTTTGAATTGATTTAAATGAAATAGGCTAATTTTATTTTTAAATCACTCATGCAGCTACTAATTTAATACTGCACAGAGCCAAAACTGCCTAATAGAATCAAGAAGATTTTCTCTATGAAACGCCTTTAGGCTAAGGGGTATCCCAGCAGAAAGAAGCGAAGATTTTTTCGAAGAGATTCCTTATTGTTTTTATGTGGCAAATCTTATTAATTTTTTCAATAAGGAAAACACATAAAATCAAGAAGAAATTTTTTTACCCAATTTCCGTTATTTTTGGCACCAAAAAAACAATTCATAGAGAAAAACTTCTTGATTCTATTAGGTTTTCATATGAATTGTAAATAAAAGAGATTTCCTATTGATTTCATTAGGTCATCTTATTGTTTTTTTTTCAATAAGGTTTTCTTCTTGATTTTATTAGGTTCCTGTATGATCATGTGTAAATCATCTTCTTAATTTTTTTAATAAGATTATTTTCTTGATTTCATTAGCTTGCTTGTTATTTCATACATATAAATCAACATAGGAACAATTTTTTCATAATTTTTTGTGCTACAATAAATCATCTTCTTAAACTGGCTGCTAACATGTATACTATAGTAAGGTGTAGTAGTGAGGTGGTTAGAGTGCCAATCTACTAAACCGAGGTTCCTTGGTTCAACTCCCTGAATACGTAAGTTTTATAAAAATTAATTTCATCACCCCTCCATCCAGATAATACAAATACATGTTGTAAATAACCATTCGGAACGTACCATGACGTTCTGATGACATCAAATTTGTATTTCCTAACATCACAATAGAGAAAACAGTGCCTAATAAATACCTAATAGAACAGAACAAAATTAATAAGATATCTCTACGAATTTTTTTCAAAAAGGAAGTCTTATTATTTTAATAAAGAAAACCTTTTTGAAGTTGTTTTGAATTACACCATCTACAATATTACGAAAGTTTGGTTGTAAGTATCGTGTCGAACGTATAAATTTTAATAAAAGTGCACTGCCGTACACAACAGAGTTATTTAGTTAGACACGATACTTACAACCAAATTTTATCTTTGGGAAAAAAGCACTCCTACCTTTCAGAAAACATAATTTCCCAATGTTGAAAATTATAGCAGATGGCGAGGATCTCATACAGACCTTACCCGATAGAGAGGCCCAGGAAATCGCCAGGCTTAAATTTACAACAATTGTTGATAACTACATCAACAAAATGAGATTGACCAATAAAGACCAGTATGTCCTGAACATTATGGAACAAGCCGAAAGATTTTTGAGCAAAAATAGGAATATTCTTATAACAAATGCGGACAAAGGGAACGTAACGGTAGCATTAGAAAAATCAGAATATACAGATAGAATGTATAACATAGTAGGAGATATGATAACATATCAAAGATTGAAAAAGGATCCCACACTAATTTTTCAGAAGAAGAACAACGATTTTGTTGAAGAATTGTATATGAAACAATTTATTTCTGATAATGAGAGAAAAACATTAAAAATTGACGCTGCAAATGCTCCAAGAATATACGGGCTCACAAAAATACACAAAGAAGGATGCCCCCTTAGGCCAATAGTTTCTTCTATCAATTCCCCATGTATCCATTTATGCATATATATTACAGATATATTGAAAAATGTTACTAACAACTCCAAGTACAATGTAAAGAACTCACTAGAGTTTAAAGAAAAAATCAAAAAATCAATTTAAGAAGATGAAAAACTAGTCTCTTTTGACGTGGTATCTCTTTTTCCAAGTATTCCGGCTTTAAATATTATAGAGGAAAAAATGGTTAGAGATCACTGAATATACAAAAAATTACCAAAAATTTGTTTATGCGTATTCTAAAATTTTGTATAAAAGAAAATCGTTATTTCAAATACAACAACAAAATATTCTCGCAACGCAAAGGCCTTCCAATGGGATCTTCCGCATCCCCAATGGTAGCAGACATAGTAATGGAAAATCTAATAGAAAAATTCATTGAAAAATTGATGAACAAACCAAAGTTGCTCACTAAGTATGTGAACGATTTGTTTGGCATAGGTCGTAATGAAGATATTGATGAAATATTACATCAGTTTAACAGTTTCGGACCCAGCATAAAATTCACTATCGAAATGGAAGAAGATTGTAAACTGCCATACTTAGACACCTTAGTGATAAGGAACAATGACCGATTATTGGTCAATTGGTACAAAAAACCAACAGTATCTGATCGTCTTATTAATTATTTCTCCAAACACCATAAGAATATAATTATAAATACGGCGAAAAATTTAATTTGTAGAATACTAGAAATTAGTGATAATAATTTCTACGATGAAAACGTACGAAAAATCACTCAGATATTACAGATTAAAGATTTTCCAATAAGCCTGATTGGAAAATTAATTAACGATTAAAAAAAGGACATAAACTGCAAAATAACACGCACAAAAGAAGATAATTCCAAAACTGGATACAAATCAATGATTAACCTACCACAGCTAACAGAACGTTTTGAAAACTCAGAACTTTTTGAAACACAGAACTTTAAAGTGGCACGGAAAACCTCCAACAACGTTGGAAAAATTTATACCCAAACAAAAGACATGATTGACAGGATGGATAAGTCTAATATAATATATAAAATACCGTGTAATGGTGATAACCAGGGCAAGTTTAAATATGCACAAAATTAAAGAAAAAAAGCATAAAATAAACGCAAAATAAGCCCAAGAATACGCAAAAAAAAGCTCAAATATGCTTCTAAAAATTAAGCAATGTAACCTCTTTTCATTAATTTAATTAAATAATTTTCTATTTCAAAGCACAATCATATGTTTTTTTTAGATTTTCAAAAAGAAAAGATCTATTATCGCATAAAACTGTGGAATAAATTTAAAAAATTCATTCAACATCACTGGATGTAGTAGGAGCGAACTTAAGCAATAATAATTCGCTTGGAGATAGCGAATCAATGTATTCATCAGCTTCGCTTTTGTTTAAAAAAGTATTATTTTTAATTTTAACTAATGTTTGAATTTCAACGTAATTCGATTCATAACTTTGTTGAACTTTACAAAAAATATTTTGTTTTCAAAATTTTTCATCTTTTCTAGACAAATTTTTTTTTAAATAAAGTCCTCTTCTTTCTAGTTTGATTATACTTCGGCAAATACACTAGAAATTATCTTTTATGTACGGGAGATCAGATTTTAAAGATGCATTTTTAAATAGAGCTTTTGCTCCATATATTGATTCTACATCATCATCGGAAAGCGAATTTAACACATTGTAAATTTCTGTATAGTTGTCTCAATAATAAGCCAAAACTTTAAGCGAATCTAGTTTGCAATGTCAAGAGTTAAAGAATAGAAAATTGCATGTGTGAAAAAAGGACAAACTTTTGCTTTTTATTTGCAACGGAAAGATTCAAAAACTATTTTCAAGGGCAGCCAAAGTGCATTATAAACAAATTCAAGCAGAGTATATCAAATAAAGCAATTTTGCAAAAAAAAAGGTACAAAATAAGCGAAATCAAGCTTTTCTAGCAAAAAGCTTTAAAAAATTGCTCTGGTGATAACAATAGCAGCTGCGACGTGGTTTACATAAGCACGACAAAAAATAAGCTAAAAACAAGAATTTCTGCCCACAAATCACAAATAATGTAACACAAAAAACAGCACTATCGTCCCACTGTGCACAAACAAATCATGTTCCTGATTTTGATAAAAGAAATATAATACAAAGTGAGAAAAATTACAAACGCTGTTACATGTTAGAAATGCTCCATATAATTAATACACCAGTTTCGAAGAGAATGAACTTTAAAGCTGATACTGAGAATTGTGGTCAAATATATAGACATTTACTGCCTGGTCCACGATGTCGATCGACAACTTAAGCGAGCGACAGCAAGTCACTCACTATCGATCGTTTAAGCGCCCCACTAAATAACGACTTGTCGGTCGTCTGGCTTTACGTGCTTAACGTAATCATTGTCAAATGACTATATTGCCACATCAAATATTCCATGTTAGTTGAGCCATAAATATGGCCATTTGAACGTGGCACAACTGCCAGGTATGCACACTTCGATAACAAGTACAACAAACAAAAAACAACTAGTATATTGTTGGTATAAAATACTCGCTTTTTTATTGAAACAATCAAATAAATTTAACAATTTCTTAAAAATGCTTTACAAACTGTAACAATTATTTGTGTATGCTGTAAAACTGTATCAGTTAGTATGCAAATTTGATCTAAAGCCATCTGAGTCAGCTGTGCTAGTCAGCTCACCTCTTGCATATGCCTTGCTTCAAATGTAAACACACAACATATGTTTGTGTATATTTTACAAATTCAACTAGAACCTGCATCTGCTTCAGATTTGCCTTTTTAAGGCTGAAAAATGTTGTTGGTAATAAATAATTATTAGCTGTACAAGAATATGTTTATCAAAATACATATTTATATACATGAATACCTACATATCAATTTTCCATCATGAAATTTCTAAAATTATTTAAAAAATAACCAATTTTTTATATATTTTGTCAAATTAATTTCTCAGTCGACAACCAAAAAGCAAGTGAATGATTTTGACAGTTGTTGTCGTACAATATTTCTTAGTGGGGCGCAAATTTGTACAAGAATGCTTACGTTATCGCTCGCTTTGATTGTCGAACGACTTGACGTGCTGAAAACTCTTAGTGGGGCGCAAATCAGCTGTTTGTCGTCACAAAAGCAAGCGAGCGATAGTGGTCGACATCGTGGACCAGGCAGTTAGTTAATAAGAAAATAAGTAAGAATAGGTAGGGACTATGGTGAAATATATATAACTCAAGCAATATACATACATACATATCCAACAGTGCAATATTAGACGAGGACAGTGACACTGCTTTGTTTTGATTTTAAGCGAGTTTAAACTTATATGTCAGTTTGTGTTTATATTATATTATGTTTTGTTACTATTATGTTTTTTTAGTTATTATATACTTATTATTATTATTTTTCCTTGTGTTTTTTATGCTTATGTTCTGTATTTTATTATCATTTGTGATAATTTGTATTTATATACATTTTTTAGAGTACTTAGCCCTGAAGATGCTATTCGATGTACGTAGCGAAATATAGGCCATAAAGAATAATATTTACTCCACTGGCCTCGAGCTTAATTAAAATTTATTTTTCAACAATATTATAAAAAAGGCCGAATAATTAATAATTAACAAATAACTAATAAAATAATTTTGAAACGGTCGATAAACGGAAGTGCTATCTATTCATTTCGATTTCCAAAAAATTTACAATAAAATATTTTTCAAAATCGGTCCACAAATGGAGAAGTAGAGCAGTAATCAATATAATGACGGAAGAAAGGGGGGACTTGCTCCTAGAATTTCCAAATAATCAAACTGAATGCAAACTCTTTCAAACCAAAGAAGGAATTTTGGAAATCGTCCAATATATGGCAGAGTTATACAACACTCGGCATTTTCGGGGGACATCGATTTTCTGATTAGGGTAATTTTACAAAATTATCGAATAAATGTATTGCCATACGAATTAATCTGGCTGTTTAAAGTAGGCCAAAATCTAGTTCAAAGTATACATAGATATATACAACATATATAAATACATGAATACAAGTGAAGTTAATATAAAGCGGCTTGTCCAATAACTACAGTTGAATTCGGTTAAACGAAAATATAAAATTACAAGCACTTCGTTTCGCTTATGCGAGTAAAACATTTGAGATTTGATTTTCATATCTGATTCATTTTAAAGATTGAAATATAAGCTTGCAATTATATTTGAAAATAAAAAATAGTTAATTATATTTAATTAAAATGATCGGTCACTAAAATGTATTTCGTCACCAATAAATTAATAATTTTTTTCTTATATGCGGGGTTTGTTTTATATAAAATAGCTTATTTCTAACGAAAATATGTGTCAATTAAGCGGATTTTCTTTTAATCGAATGTAAGTGCTTTGAAATTGATCGAAAACAATAATTAAGAATTTTTATATTCAATTATCAGATTTTTTCATTTAAACAACGCGCTCTTATCCGAATTCGACTATATAGTGAAAATATAATTCAGAAGTTTTATTTTAAAAATACTGATCTATCCTAATTAAACTTTTACTTTTTAATTTAATAGTTAATTCGCCTTGGATATTATTAAAATTGTAATTCAATATAGAAATAGGAAAGGAATTATTTTCACTAAAATTTAGTACATGTCATATTTTTGAGTTTGTGTTGTCAAAGTTTTAAAATTATAATAAACTGTAATTCCTAAGACTGATATTGGGCCTTACTACGGTTCTCGATTCGACTTCGACTGCTGTAATAGATTAAAAAAAATGTTGTGTGTTCCTTTAATCTAGTACAACAGTCGAAGTCGATTCGAGAACCGTAGTAAGGCCCATTAAATAAATTTAGTTTTATCATTAATTAAAGCGCTGAGTTAGTAAATAAATAATACACTGAAAATACTGGTTTACATTTTTGTATAATTTATCTTTTGAATTCTCCTTTTTTCAACTCCCACAAATTACAAGCACAAAATCATTTTAGCACGTTACCAACATCTAAACGACCTCGTTTCTTTTTGTTTTAACTTTTTGCGTTTTTGCATTAACTACAATCTGGTTTGTTGTTCATATTTATTTGTTTGTAATTTTCAACTTTAAAACATATTTAGGTCTTTGTTACTTTTGAATTCAGTCGATTTCTTAATAACGTATAATCAGGTTTTAACTTCTTGCAAAACTTGTATCATATAATTTAATGTTATATTGAATATATTAATTTGTATTTTTGTATTATACAGTATACTATGCATGAACTTTGAATGTACATACATAAATATCTACAATTGCCTGAACGCATTTACCTAGTGAACATTTTTGCCGCATGCGATTATCGAACAATCTATATAGTATACAAAAATTAAACATGATATCTATGTCATAACATCGCTTGAGAACGGCTTAATCGTTTTGACTAATTTTTTGGTTGTTTGGATGGGTTTGAAATTTATAGGAAATGGTTTGTATGAGAAAAAATAACAAATTTTAGTCATCTCATACTTGGATACCTGTAATAGTTGAAATCTTCATTATATAGAGACTAATTTCAAAATGTGCATAATCGGGTGGTAAACTTCGCACGGAGAGGAGGAAGAAGGTCATAAAGTATACAGCTTATATAATACAGCACACTTTATTTATAATCAAAATTGCTCAAAGTAAATATATGAATGTCTCATACTAGAACTAAAAGAATAATTCCAGTGCGTTATTAGTAAAAATGTTATTTTTAGTATTCAGTAAAATATTTCATTATCAGTAAAAATTTCGCTTGAAAAAATGTCTGCAAAAACTCGACGCAAGACCACAATTACATTATTCGATAAGGCGAGCAGCCACAGGATTTAAAAAACCAATGATGACGAAACCCCCTTACGATATTCGAATGGTTGGTTGGCAAGAACTGATGGTAAAAAAAGTGGTATTTTCGATACTCACTTGGAAAATGTACTTATTCCAGATGTATTTTCTGATATTATTGAACTGCCACTGCTCCAGACATTCCCCTGAGATTTATAATTAATGAAATTGAAAAGGCTTAACCTTACTTAAAGTCGCAAAAAGCTACGAGTGTCTACAAAATTAGCAAAAAAAATAAAAATTCCTTAAGAACACTACCACATGTCGCAAAAACGCCAATCCTTTTCATTTTTAATACGATTTTACAGTTGCAATGCTACCCAATAGAATGGAAGGTCTCGCTGATTACAATGAAAGTCAGCCAAAGATCATATGTAGGTTGAACCTTATCGGCCCATTAGATTATGGCATAATATGTGAAATCTTTTTTAAAAGCTACTTTCGAGCAAGCTGGCCCCAATATTGAAAAATTATGAGAAATCATACCAAAATCGGAAAAACCAACACTTTTGAAAAAAAAAAATAAATTTGTTCTGCGTTCATCATTGCTGTTTCACAGGCTTTTGATAAAGTAAGGTACGATCGTCTTATTCGCAAATTGACGCAAAATCTACCTGCAAACATCGTCAGGAAAATTTCAGTTAAATAAAAAACCGTTTGCAAAAATAACAAAACTATAGGAACTATAACACCATATAACAAGGTTGCCCATAACAACATTTGACATGAATGGATTAAGGAAGGCAATTTTAACCCTCCACTGTCGATTGAACCCTGAGTCTCTCTAGGCAAAATCCTTTTTCCAATTACTATAGTTAACATATGCCTCTAACTTACCGTTAATCAGTAGCATTCATAAATCTACATTCAGTGATGGTACAGCTTTTTGAAGCGTTCATTAAAATCCACTTGAGACTTCCCGCAACTAACAAGAGTATATGTCAAAACTGGAAAAATTACTAAAACAGTGGCGTATAACAGTTAACGGGCAAAAATGCGTACATGTCAATTTTACGCAACACTCTGAAGTAAAATATCTCGGTGTCCATCTGGATGGCAGTAAGCAGCTCAAATGATGTGTTGATTGTAATAATAGATTGCAAACTTTTATTGTACAATGCGATTCTAAAACCAATATGGTCCTATGGAATCCAGTAATGGAGCAGTGCCTTGGCATCTAACGTGGAAAAATTTCAAAGGCTTTAAAAAAATTGTGCGTACGATGAGAACACCCCCCTTTTATGTCAAAAATCAGGGAGTTCTAGTTGTTCCGTTGGTAAAGGATGTTTCCAAACAAGTGACGACATACACAAATACACTCGTGCATACATATAAAAAACTTTAGTTGCAGGCCACACTCGGCTGAGAAGGAGGAATACTCTTTTTTGAGTTTGAAATCTTTTCAAGCATAATGGTAAAGATTTACTGATGAGATGGTTTTTCGCAACCAACGAAATGCATATAGATCAGCTAACTCATTACAATTATATTAATCTTTTAGATTTAAGATATGAATAATTATTGGTAGTTCAATTGAATATCTACATACATATATAATTTCCGTAAATTTTCTTTTTTCGGAACTTTCTGAAGCCACCAGTTGGCCTAGAAAGCTAAAAATTGGTATACTTATAGTACTAACCGCGACGAAGAACCGGATGTTTGATTTTCGGCCTGTGAGCGGAAAGGTGCGCCTGGCATGAATAGGCTTTGCAACTAGTTCAATATATAAAAACGTACAAAAAAAATCCTTGTTTACAGAATCATATAAAGTTACAGTTGTAGAAACTCTGCGAGCAATCAAAAATGAAATTCCGTAGGAATTGTCGGAGCCACACAAAGAGTAGTAGTTTTGTTGTCAATATTGCAATGAAGAAAGAATAAATAAAAGATTAAATGCTGAAATTAATAAGCCTTACATGATCGAGCTGTACAATTCTACAAAAGAAGTGGTTTATACATTTAACCAGATGTGTAGCGTAGTGTGATGTTCGCGGAAAACCAATAAATAACCATTATATACTTTTTATGGTATTCTGACAAGGGCCTCTATCAACAGTTAGGTAACATGTTCAGTCTTAATAAAAAACCATTGTACAGAATGAAATATATTTAAGAATTGCACAATAGTCTTGTAGCTCCGTGGATGAACGAAAGTTGCCTACTTTGATTAAAGGAACTTGGAAACTAATTTAAAATGCTATATCTATACACAAATAAAAAATAACTAACATTTTGGTAATTTTTGATCTCATAAGAGAATTTTATTTGATTAAAAAATAAATATATATACTTTTAATAAAATTTTAACTAAATATAGAAATATTTTAAGCTGTGTATTTTCAACGAAATTTGTTTACTAAAATTTAGTGTATGTATTTTTAGTATATTATTATACCATGATACCGAGTATGTACAAACTAGGGATGCCAATCGGGCCTGGATTTTTGAATGCCGGGATTCGGGATTTCAAAAATTCCAATCCCGGGAAATTCCGGGATCCCGTAAAAAAATGCATATAGATTAGTTAACCGACAACAAATATATAAAAATTTTCAAAACATAAATTCTTGAGAACATTTATTCGAATAAAATATTATATATTATTATAATTTATTTTATGCTGCATTGTTATATATAATTACATATTTTTTTTTATATTATTCAAACATATAACAAAATTATAAAGTATTCATCAAAAAGCAAAGTAGCAAAATAAAATTATTTAAATAAAAGTATTAAACGGCGTATTCTTTTATAATTGCTAAACACGTTTAAATAGAATAATAAAGTTAAATTTGTTCTTTTAGTTTCATTGACAGTTTTAACAGGGTGAAACATAAATATATATACGATCAATATTGTGGCCACACGGTGACAATAGTGGAGTTCTATGTTTGGTGCGTTTTCTCCATTTCTTTCATTCTTTTTGTACTTTATTCGGTCTAGAAATTATGAATGAAAATATCCAGTTGAGAAACATTAATGCTTTGTATGTATACAAATCCAATGTCTGTTAAGGGTGTTGTATGTTCATGTGACCGTGCAATAAACGTAATTCAGAAAGCAATAAACAGCAAAACTGCGTATTTTGTTGCTGGATTAGGAAAATGCTATTATATATTCATTTGACTCTCGCAAGAGCAATGGCATCGACAGTGGGCTTGCTTATGTGCTTATAGGGGAAAGTTTTGATGAATTTGTTTTCATAATATATAAGTAGATATGAATAAAAATATATAAAAGAAAAAAATTGGTAAATAATTTCGGGATTGACTTATCCCGAAAATCCCGGGACTCGGGATTAAGCGAATCCCGAATATCCCGGGATTTTCAGGTTCGGCATTGGCATCCCTAGTACAAACATACCCAACAAACAGTCTTTATCGATATACATACATATCTGAAATCAGAACAAACCTGATATTTTATTAGATAATTAACCGAGTTGTCTAAGGTTCTTATTGCCATTTAGCAGAATAGTGGCTGGTTTTCTGCTACAACCTTTTTGCACATATTTTCCCCTGCGACTTTTAGGAGTTACTTGTGTACAATTGCCTGCATCTAATTTTCGTAAGATCAGCAACGTATGCAAGAGCAGTTTTCAACCTAGAGTGATTACCCTCAATATGTTATAGAAGTCTTGAAATTTTTTTGATTATAAGTTAGAGCGACATATCTGTGAAATTTAGGATAAAGTTTTATATTTTTTTTTTCTAGTTTCTAGAACTTATTTAGACAATGAGGTCCGCTTTCTTGGCAACCACTCATATCATTTAATACGTTTTCTGGCCAACTTCAGATAAGAACCCACCATCTATGTGATCGCCAAATGTTTCGACGGGTTACTACATATGAAAATATGTATGGGCAAATACCTACATACATATACATAAGTATGTAAATATAAAAAAGCTGATAAATGTTACATTTAATTTCTTATTTTTTTATATTTTCATTTTAATAAACCAAGATACAATGTATAAATTTATACATATGTACATACATACATACATAGATACTGTGTGCATACATACATACATATGTATTCATATAAAGAATTGTTGAAATGTTTACAGAAAACTTAACTTTGGGTTTTTCTAATCTAGACTGAAAGTGGTGTAGAAAGAATTTATTCAACATCGTTGGTTGTCGAAAATTAGTGCTGAGAGACAACTCGAGAGTTGACCCCTTAGTGTGGTCCAATTAACCGAGGGTTTAATTCAGTGATGTTCAACTTTGGATGTATTGCGACGCATTAGTATTAGTGAGTTAGTTCCCTGCAGGAAATGTTGATAGTGAAATTGTACTGACTCGCTTTTGACTTAGTCCCCACTACTACTCTCTATACGCCTTTTAAAACGCCTTTTTGAATTATATTACCTTTTATTGTTAAATGCTTTGTGAAATAAGATACATTTCATACTGCCAAAAGCCTTTAATATAATCATAAAATATTTTTCAGACAGCATAATTCGTGTTTTTTCCTAAATATTTGATATGTTTGGTGGCGTATACTGTTGACAAAATAATAAATAAGCATCCACCGATGTGTATTCGTCGCTTGATTAAGGTATATATTTACTGTCTTTAGTTAACTAATGATGATAGCTTAACTCATGATATTTGTATGAAAAATCTTTAGTTAAACCATTGTTATTAGTCAACTAAAGACTGTAAATTTGGATCTAAATGAAAGAGCATAAGAATATATGTGAAGAAAATGCTTTGAGCTTCCACAATTGTGTATGGGCAAATCAGTTTTGAACGCCAATGGTTTAGTTTTAATCGGTTAACTTTGATTTACTCTGAAAACCGATTAATAAAAATTTTCATGAAATTAACTCATTTCAATAAATAAAAATTCACGAGGAAGTATTATTTTGAGTTAAAAAAATAATAAGTTTCTAACATGATCTTTGAGACAAATAATTTTCGAACATTTCATTCCTTTTACTGGGTTTCACAAAATATCTTATACATTTTCTAACATACTGATTTTAAGTTAACTCGTTAAAAAGAGTGCTTGCTATAGTTGACGATAGTTTCTTCCATTGGCACGTCATTATTTAATGCATCTTGATAAACATCTAGAATAATTAAGTAGGGTAGCATTTAACCGTTGCACTGATAAACGGATAGTCAATTGAATACCGTACAATATTAATTCATTATATTTTATTCATATTACTAGTAAATAGCATATCGTAATCTAAAACACGGATGCCATATCTAGGAAAATTTAACTTTTTTCTTAACTTTATTTTTCACAACGGATATCAAAACTGTTTAGCTTTCCTGCTTTAATATATAAAGAACGAGAAAATCTCTCCCAGTTTCTTAAAAAGTCACGCATTTTAGTTAAATATTCTAATATATTGCCGATGGATGGATGTCGTACTTTGTTCAAGCCACCGCTGCTGAAGAATTTCAGGGGTACCCACAAGGCTCCGTTCTTTCTCCTAACCTAAAAATTTAAAATTTTTTTGAATGATCTTCTATTTCAAACTTATAATCCTATCTAATCTATTGCAAATCATTCGTTCATTCGTATTCATTCAGTAACAGGCCAAACCTGTCTACGGGCAATACGGCAAAATATGAATGATACACTAAATCGCGATCTCCTGACAATTTCAAATTGGGGTTAAACTAATAAGGTCAATTTTAAGCATAGCTTGGGAATTTCGATTAGAATTAGAAATCATTACGATTAGAGAAATAAAATAATCTAATCATTAGAATTGAATTTTGATAAAAATTTCAGATTACTAATTGATTAGATTAGAAATAATCAAAAATCTAATCACAATTAGTGACATTAGCATTTCTAATCAAATCTCATCAAAACTAATCAAAAAAATAATTGATTAGATTTCTTGATTATTTTTGATTAGATTTGATTAGATCCACTATTTTTAACTATTTTTGTGAAAGGAAAATATTTATTTATCACATTTGTGTAACAGTTTTTGAATATTGCATAAAATTGTATACGGTGCATGTGTGCTGATTCTGCTTATATACATATAATTCAAAAAAATCTAATCACAATTAGTGACGATTAGCATTTGTAATCAAATCTAATCAAAAATAATCAAGAAATCTAATCAATTATTTTTTTGATTAGTTTTGATTAGATTTGATTAGAAATGCTAATCGTCACTAATTGTGATTAGATTTTTGATTATTTTTAATCTAATCAATTAGTAATCGTCTAAAATGGCTAACTAATCATAATTAATCAATTTTTCAGCACAATTAAAATTTCTAATCCAATTGCTAATCATTAGGATTACTAATCATTATTCCCAAGCTATGATTTTAAGGCACGAAAGACCCAATGTGCCACGCTTACGCAGACACGTATGACCGGACATGTTGCTCCATCTTTAATTTTGGAGGATATAAATATTGAGGAATCAGAAGCTTTTGATGTTCTTGGCATGAAAATTACTTGTGATATTCGATGGAATGATCAAATTTTTCATGTCTCAAAAGAAGTATTCAAGTGCCTCGGTTTTTCAAGACGGTGTAAGACATACTTTACTCCATCTGATAGTATTAAAATTTATACCACATATATCCGACCTAAAATGGAATACAGCTCTTATGTATGGGCCGGTGCTTCTAAATCTATTTTGAAGTTACTCGATTACGTACATGCTTAGAAGAACCCGTATTTTTTCACGCACGACACGCTCTTCCCTTTGTGGTCGATATGTCAATTAACCGCACTACACTTTCATTACCTTCATGTGTATAATTCTTATCTAATCGCTACACAAACACTACTGCCCAAAGGGTTCCCACAACCAATTTTCTTAGTTTCGGCACAATGCACTGCATGCGTAGGTGTCATCCGCTGAGTGCGGTCGTAATAAAAGAAAAATTGTAAATAGAAATGGAATTATATTAATATTTATTTTACCCATTCAAGTTGTCTTATGAGAATTACATAGTGATTGTAAATGAAGGAATGCTCAACGGCAATTTAGTAGTATTATATTATAAAGGCGTAGCTCATAAACGATTTATAAAGATAATGTGCACATTAAAACCGGTTTTCTCATACAAAATTCGTACATTATCGCCACAATAACTTTAATAATCATTTATGAATTACACCTTAACGGCCGTATTCATAAAAAAATATTATTGTACGTTTACAGAGTACATTAGCTATTGTAGACTTTTCGTCTTAATAATGACTAACAAAAATTTGTATTCATAAAGGAACAATATCAGTTTTATAGCTGTTGAACGATTGTAGCGACTTTATGTATATGTATGGCAACTCTCTTTTTATCTCGTTCTCATTTATTTGTTAGTGATGCTTTAAACCACTGTTTGCTAAACCCGATAATCATGTAGATATCTGTTTTTCTATAAATTATAAAAAAAATTTAATAAAAAATAAATGTTTGCAAAATAAGAAACATAAAAAATGAGTTCGCGAACAATTTTAAATGAAAATCAATAAAGAAACTGTTATCATTATTCAATTTTTGTGATATACGGTAGCAAAGGTAACCGAATAATGAGTTTGTTTACATTTAATTTACATCACTTCTATAATTCATCAGCATTTTATTTTATTTCTTTGATTTGTGCTTCAAGTAAACGTATTTATAAATTGTGTAATTAATATGGATGCAACTAATAACAAACAAGAACTTTCAGACAAAGAAATGGAAAACATGGTAAATATGTGTATTAATACATGCTACATATCTACATACTGATATACATACATATGTAAGTATACGAGTATGTTAACATATTTTATATTTGCTTGAATATGAATGCAAAATGTTACTTTATTTTTGGTTTAAAGAAGGGCAAATCCAACAATAAATTTTTTGACTTTACTGATGGTTTACTAAAGGTTTAATAAAATTTTTTCGTTTATGAATACAACTTTAACAATTTTGGCTTATAAACCGCCAATAAATCTAAAATAAATTTTTATGAATACGGCTGTAAGTATTTACGTAAATTCCTTTTATAGGTACACAATTATAATATCCATTTATCATAAAATATCGACACTTTGTCTAATAAGTGCAGGGTTATTCATACACCACATCACAAATATTTTATTATTGAAGTTCGACATTCCTCTACTGAGGTTTGAAACGTCATATAAAAATACATAAATGTTTTTAATTAGTTTGTGATGTCTAATATTTCTTTAATTATTAAATTTACGAACTTTAGCCTCTAAATGTCAGCAAATATTAATATTAATAAAGCAGTTCGTAGTAATTACAAATTATTATACAACAATTACAATTATTATACAACATATTTCTTTTTGGTTTTTTTGAAAAAATTATTACATATCGCACAACTATTACATACAACAAAAGGGTCACGACTCAAAATATTAAAATTTTCAGGAGAGACAAAAAACTGTTTTCGTGCAGAAGCAACACACTTAACATAAAAATAGACATAACTGTATTTTTCCAGTTAAAGAAGATAGTGATGTGTAAGAAATTTTTGCAGTAGTTAGAGATGTGTACTCTGAACTAATTTATGGAAAAAAGTCAGTTTTGGGAAATTTTGAGGTGTGACCCTTTTGTATTTAGGGTGCGATATGTATATTGCAATAAAGACAAAGGGTTTTTTTAAATAAAAATTAATATTTTTTATACTATATATGCAGTAAAAGCTGCATAATCCGGACCCTCGCTAATCCGGATTATTCGGTATTCCGGACATAGTTTTTCATTAAATGGTGTACTCTATAATCCGGCTTGATTGCAACTTTATAATCCGGTTTGTTTGTTAATCTGTATTAATTGTTACTCCAAAAACATAGTTGTTTTTTGCTACATGATTCATTGTTTTTTTTCCAAAACATAAAATTTTTTGCAAATACTTTTTTTGTTTTTATTAATTATTTTTTTGTTTTTTTTTTTTTAAGTTCAGTACTTGTTCAAATTGACTTCAGTATAGTGACCACACCAAACTTTATTCCTTTTAGATTTAAAATTTAAGTACAATAAATTAAATCGTTTAAATGATTAGTAAATATAACATATTTTTCGATATGTGTTTTATAATTTTTATTCGGTAATCCGGATAATTTGATAATCCGAATTTGGGTCTGTAATCAATTATCCGGACTATCAAGTTTTGACTGCATTCAAAATATTAGCAAAATATTCACTTAAATTTACGAATACGAATTTTTTGTAACAGCCGAATAATTGCCGATATGAATACTCTGCCCAATTTTCAGTTTATTGAAAATAATTTGATTCATATTTTTTTATTCATCTTGAATCAAAATAAGCAAAAAAATGTATGCAGATTAGCCTTTTAGCTTCAGAGTACATTTAAGTGTACCAGTTTTTAAAAATCATTAAATTTGGCACCTTTTTTTTGAGAAGATATGACTTTAGCATAATGAAACTTATATCATGGTATCACCAGTGTTATTTCTTCAAACAAAAAAAGAATCAATGATAAATAAGTGAAGCAGCAGCCTCGGACGTTTCAGTGTTTTACTGACATCAGAAACTTCGTTGTACCGCTGAACTGTTCATAAAAACACGGAAATGAGAAGCGCTTAACAATTATATGAAAATATTTGTTCAATTCACAAGCTCGTGTTAACGTCATATGTGTTGTCTAACCGTATAATTATACAATATTGTATTTTTGTTGTTGGTAATTTTCATACAAAAGTGTGTTATAATTATACGATTGAATTTTATATGTTTTTCAATTGTTATATTGAGGCCGGGTCTGGGAATATTCTATTTGTTACATTAATTTGTAAAAATATTTTATATATGTGATAAGTAACACCAGAAAATACATTCTTCTTAATGATAAATATATACATGATTCATTTCAACTTAATTTTCAAACTAATTTAATCAAAATTGATTGTCGCTAAAAAAGAAAGTTATATTTCGCGTCAAATTATAATTCCCACACCTGGTTTCATTTCATGTTTTTTTTTTTATTTCATAAAAAGAAATTTGTTTTTTGACATAAACTATTTACTCATATGAATTGACAACATTAAACTGACATTTGTATTTTAAATAACGATAACGATAAATAACTAAATAACGATACAACAAATTTGTCTGTTCACAAGCACATAAACAAATATCGTCTTTTTTTAAACCATAAAGGGCTAACTATAATGTGCTTAAGCTAGCTTAAGCAAATGTGCGAATACACACAACCAAATGTTGACAACTATAATGTACTTAAGAACTTTTCGTCAAGTTTCGTCAAATTTCATTTGCTTAAGCAAACATCGAAACCAATCGTACCTTGCTTAAGCAAACAGCTGCTTATACGTTTATTTATTGAAAATAGTTAAAACTGTTGCATTTGTTGGTACTTTTTTATTTGTGAATGTTTTCATTTCATTTCTAACATAACAAAAATTTAAATAAATTGTTTGTTTATGATTTTAGATTAATTAGACGTAGACTTAAAATTATTTTTTGGAAAAATAAGAAGAAAATAGTTTTTGAATAGTACATATATTTGCAACTCAGCGAAGAAGATCTTTAAGTCAAATAAGTACAATATAGCCACACAAAAGTCGTCAATAATTTGCTTAAGCATTTGACATGCTTTTCGTTGATTTCTGACAGTAGCTTAAGCTAGCTTAAGCACATTATAGTTAGCCCTTAAGACAGACGACTGAGCTTGTGAATTGAACAATTGTTTTTAGCAAAGTCAGATGGCGACACATTACGAAATGTTTAAGGCTCCGTTAGCCGAGCGGTGCTCTACCGTAAGCGTACTGTACAGTATTTTTATCCCGTTGGTGTACTTATAGAATATTTAAAAACTTGTTTGCCTATACATACATAAACAAAACAGCATTACCCAAGAAACCAAAACGATTTTGAAATCACTTGTTACAAGCTTACCAACATAAGTTTTAAGCTTAGAAAAATGATGTGAATACTATTGTAAAAAATTTTATTAACATTTTTTTAGTAATGAACAGCGCCCTTTTATATCATATTGCTTATGTAATAAGCTTAGAAAAAAATAGATAATTAATAATGGGTCACCATAATAAGTTTAGATTCCAAATAATTTTGTAAGGTTAGAAATAACAAAAAATATTTTCATCAGGATTTGTCATTTTGTTTATTTATTATATAATTTATTCTTGTTTTACAAACTTGTTTCATGCGGTACTCTTTTCTACTTTCTGCGCAACTTAAGTTCGTTTTCTGCTACTAAAATTAAATTTGGAACATCTGAAAAATTTTAAAAGTAAATGTTTATGCCATTTGATGTGCACATTATATGAAAAACATACTTTATTTCTTATAGCTCAATTTGCATTGAGGCTACGTACACTCTTTCCCCTTTTCAAATAACTTCTTAACTATTTACTCTTTCCGGTACCAAAAAATACAAACTGATTATTTTAACATGTAATAAAAAATACTGTCATGTGTCAACAACTCTATAGCATAACTCATTTGCGAATAAATGTGTTAAATTGTTATATAAACAAGTATGTGTATAAAAATTGTATAACGTATTGTTATGTAAAGTATTTGAAAACTGCATTTTGTATATAAAAAATTTTATATACTAATTATAACTCATTAAAAGTTCTAGGCAATATATTATAAGTTTATTATACGACTTACATTTTGCTTATGAAATGCTTTGTTGGGAAGCAAACATAAAATAATTTATGAAAACTTAACAGCTGTTTACAACACAGTGATGGACATTAAAAATTTTAAAATTGTTACTGTTGTGAATAAAAAGTACCTAAGATATATATATGGTATAAAAGTATTCTGTAGATACTCGTATGTGCCCATATAAAAATAATTTATAT
This sequence comes from Lypha dubia, assembly GCA_947311025.1. Taxonomy (NCBI): domain Eukaryota; kingdom Metazoa; phylum Arthropoda; class Insecta; order Diptera; family Tachinidae; genus Lypha; species Lypha dubia. The sequence continues at coordinate 106,639,842 of OX371260.1, forward strand.
CCCAATAATATCATAGAATTATAATATAAAATATATACATACATACATATGTATATATAAAATTGTTTTCATATCGAGCTATTGTTGTAATAGAGTCATAACTCAATATGTTTAATTTTTAATTAATAATGCAGTATTAATTCTCATATTGTGCTTCAGAATGTGTAAAAATTTCATTAAAATATTTGCATACTAAAGTTTTGTTAGCGAGTGAGCAACTTTAAACTCGTTTTCTGCATAACTACTTTTTTTGAGTTATGAGTCTGTTGCAGCAAAGGCTCCATATGTACACACATAAAAAATGTTTTTGCAACCATTGAAATCTTTATGTGTTTATTTTATACATCTAAGCATGTACATATATATCTGTACATACATAAGTATGTTTATGCAGTTATATGTATATGTACACTCATTATTTTCAGTTATTCAATCATAGTTTACAGATATCATTGTATAAAAGTACCAAAGGAAAGAGTGAAAATATTCCCTTAGTATAAAATAAACTAACAGCCCATCACTGGCTTACAAATGTCACATAACGGCCGTATGAAATTCTATTTTATTTTAATTCATACATTGCGGGTACGGTACTTAGAAATTCGGTAAGCTTTTGCATGGCTTTTCCCATGATATATACGAACAGCCGACACATTACGGTACTGATGCGCTCTGCTAACGGAGCCTTTACTAATTTTTTAATAAATACCGAAGTATAATATAGTATATAGTAAGTTAATTCCGCTTATAATACCCTAATAACAAGGGTCACATTAATATGTGAATTTTCCTTATATAGAGTAAAAACAAGAAAAAAAAACGTTAAATTACAAGTAGAATACTTTGATGATAACGGACTATGAGTTTGTGTTGATTATTAGTTCCAAACAGTAATGAGGGAATTTCGTACTAACCAGCAGTGTTTCAAGGTAGAATAAAAAATTAATTAAAAATTAATTCTCATATTCTATTTCTCTTGAAAACTGGTTAAATAGTTGATATTCTTCTCAATTAGTATCCACTTTACGAAAATTGTAAAGATGGACAATTGAACGCTGATGAGAGGTGTAGCGGCCTGGAAATCAGTACTGATACGTTCTGCTAAAAACTGATTGGATATATGTATGTAAATAATAATATTTTTCAACATAAAAAACTCTTACTAATTTTGAATTTTCATTTAATTCAATAAAACTGAACTTGAGCCTGATTATATTACTTTTCATATGTACATCAATATAAGTTCGAATAATAATTACGTTTATTCGTAATAATAATAATATATAATGTAGTAAATTTTTTTATATACTCGTTTACAAAAAATTTCCTGCGAAAAATTCAAGGAATATTTTACAGAATTTCTGTAAAAAATAACAATCCGAGAACCATTTTAAAATCAAATTAAATAAAACATCCCTAACGTAAGTTCATATTTTTGTTTGTATATACTCGTATATCTAAACTTTTATAAAAAAAAAACATTTCTCATTAATTTATTTCGTAGAATATAAAAACTATCCGTTCATCTTAAAAGGTTAGGCAGTAATCAAGGTGATTTTTGAGTTAATAAGGTAGCATTAACTGTCATATTATAATTCATAATGTGTAAAAATTTAATCCAAATATCTTGTATATTAAAAGTTTTGTCAGAAAAATTACATTTGCTTTTACCATTAAGTAGCTAGCGAATTTAAAACTTTAAAATCGTTTTCTGCTAAACTATTATTTTTTTTTGAGTTATGACCATATTGCATCAAATGTATGTACATGCAACAAGTACAGGTATATAATCAATGAAATTCTACCAAAACTATACTACTGAGTACAGTTATACAACACAAATTATTAGAAATGCGATTGAGTTTCTAAATTCTCGAAGGCAAACAAAGGAACGAAATGTCTGGTGCCATTTTAATAATAACTAACGAGGATGCACTCACTCCCAGTTAAGGGGATATACACATATTACACGAGGGAATTTTAATAATTTAACACTTTTTTAATAATTTTCAGCACTTACATATAACTTTTCAGCTTCGTAACAAAACAGAGAGAAATATTTTCTGCCTCTGGTTCCTTTTTTTAAGTACTTTATAACGGTCTACTTACCACACATGATGACGATGTTTCTTTTGCAGTTATTATTTTCTTCCAAATTCAAATGTTATAATTGTCTTGTCTGAAAAAGAAACAAATAATAAGTTAAAGTACATATAATGTTTAAATTCAAATTAAAAAAAAAAAAAAAATAGAATGTTACGTGGTGTCAAATAATAGTTTACTTATGACTTAATTCATATTAGCTCGCCAATTGCCCTGACCCCTCCGAAGGAAACTTATTTTACCAAAGTGGCCATTCATCTCTGATTATGCAGCAAAAATGATGCAGGAAAAATACTACTCTGCTCCAAATAAAGAAAAAAAACGGTTCGAGAAAAGCAAAAGAGTATTTTTCTTCCAGTTGAGCGGAAAAAAAAACTAATTTGTGAAAAATTTAATATAGCACGAAAAATAAAAAACGTGTGGTGTAGCTTAAAATTATGTGTTGTGGTTTAGCTGAAATCTTAAAAAAAGACACCTTATGAAGGTGGAAGGAAAACTCCACTCGGGTTTGGAAGATTTCGTGGACTGTGACTATAATCTTGAAGGTGTCTGGCAAGGAAGGGAGGTGATGCATAGTACCTGTGGAATTTTTTGGAAGAAAGTAAAGAAGTGAGTTGCTGTATAAAGTCTGCTAGATCGTTTTGAAGGAAAAAAAAGGACCGACAAGTAAGTAATTTATGGAAATTTAGTGTGGTGTGATAAAAAGTCCAGAAATTATCTGGAGAAAAAAAAGGGTAAATCCATTTTAATTACATGTTCTTGTTTAAATAAGATTTACTTTAAGAGATTTATTTCATAATGTGCTAGGCACAGTTAAGAATAAAAGGTAACGTAGTACGCCGGAGCAAATTAGCTTAGCCCTGGCATTATTGGGACACTCCAAACATTCCATATGGAGTTACCTGAAAGGGGATTAGTATCGGGAGTAATAATTCATTAGGAGAGCATCGTGAAACATAAAAACATCAGATGTATCACCAACTTTACAGTGTTCAACACCTAAAACACGCGGCATCGCTTTACAGACATTGAACTGGGGATAGTGATACTAGCCATATTTTTCCTTTTGTGGGTTTGTATTGTTGACATCGCTAGTACTGGTTTCCAAGATCCCACGCAGCGGCGAGCTAAGCCGGAAGTACAAACCAGAGTACAACTACAATAACCGGGTGCAAGAGTAATGTAAGTTTTATAAAATGTATTCCAATCAACTATACATAAACAAAACAAGATTTTTATTAATAAATTTTCCCATTACAGATTACAACCAGTGGTTTTCAAATTATAAAATACTTGATGTAAACAACATTCTGAGAACGTCTTCTAACTGTCATTTTGAATTCATATTCATTGTACTCGTTGTTACTCAATTAATTTTTTTACGAAAATATATGTACATTTGCTCAAGAAATTTACATATGTAATTACCTTGAGATGCATCATTGTATAGTCTGCAGACACACCACGACTAAAATGCAAACAAATTTAAGATTGTAATTATTTTCGAGAATCCGTAATATACATATGATACTTTAATTTAAGTTGTTCGTAATTTTTTTTTATAAAAATTTCAAAAAAATATTTTATGAACTATTTAATCATTTTATGAATTAATTAACTTATATTAAACCCCCGTTTAAAGTTACTCTTCCAAAAGAAAAAAATATTAATCAAGTTTTCGATAAATTTTTTGTAAAAATAGAACTCCGGTACCGATTTCTAGTTAACTAATAAAATGAGTTTAACGCCACACTGTGTTGCGGCTAGTGGAAAAGTAACTTTTTTCCGATTATTTTTTTCAGTGTTTTTAATGATGCAATTTTGTCACAGACATTCCAAGTAAACAAAAAACACATAAAGCTTATTTTTATGTTGGCCCGTTGATTTTTAATTGATTTTAGAAGTCAAATATACAAAATTTTCACGAAAAGAGGGGATTTCAGGGCTGTATTCAAAATGATCTCATTTGATTTTGGTGACAGATATTTTTATTCGGAAAAAAAATCTGCCTTCGGACAAGTATCTTCTGTAAAAAAAGGAATGTTGTTTGAGACATTTTCATATGCACCTTTTTTAGAGCGAAAACCCGACTAAAGGTCCATTTTTCCTTAAAATTTGGGTTAGGTAAGCAATATCTAAAAAGTCGCAGAGAGTCCCAGTTCCAAACCACTACAGAAATGTTACATAATTTGTTTTCAACGAACTGTGAAAAAATTCAGCTGCCCATACCTGCCCTCCTGGGAGTTATAGCGATTTTAGTATATCACTCTCAGTATTTATTCCATAGAAATAGAACGGAAATTCTCGGAATCACTTATTGAATAATTTAATCATATTGGTTTTCGGGTGACAAAAATAAGCATAACTCTCTTAAAACTGAAGCTATTGACTTCAAACCGGTATCAAATTAAAGCTTTTATTGCCACCTTTCAAATAAGAAATGAAATAGATTTTGGTTTATATAAAATTTCAGAGTTATTCAACAAATATCGAAAAATTATGAAAATTTGACGTTTATAATTCTTGTTCGGACCACCCTATAATTTATTTTAAAAACTAATCATAGGGTATTTATCAGAAATAAAAGAAGAATTAAAATAAATTTTTTTTTAAATTTTTCGAACAATTTTTTTTTTATTTTTGACTTTTGTTGAAAATTTGACCCAATAATTTTTTTCGGTGTAAATTTTTTTTTCACTCTTTCTGTTTGGGATTTAATTCTGACCAATCTGTAGAAGTTTCTCATCGATACAATTAAAATTACAGTTTAGGCAATATGATTTCCAAAAAATTCCGGTTTTGCAACACTGTGCGCCATTGATTTATTTAACTACCGACTTTGAATATAGACCGTAAACATAATTATAACTTTCCTTTTATTTTTTTTTATTTTTTTAAATCGTCTAAAACCATTTTGGTAAGCACAAAATTATAATTTTTTTCTTTGTCTACTCTTTATTATACATTTATTTAAAATATTTACTTGACAATTGATATCAACTAAAAATAATACGGTCATACCCTACAAGCATTTTATGAAAAAATTTATCATATTCGATTCATTTATGACTCCTCTGAGCGAATTAAATAAGCATATATGAGCTCATTTTCTGATCATAAATGTTTGTTTTCTGGAGAGAAAATGGTACCCTACCCCGAATCTTCTTGGGGATTCTTTTATTACCTGCTTTTCTGATCAGTTTCGACACATTTATGACTCATATTTTTAATGATTTGCTAGTCTTTTTGCTAAGTTGTTAAATTACTAGTCGGGGTGTACTGAAACTCTCCAGAGTAAAATACATTTTTCTGCGACATTTTTAAGTAGGGCTTTGAATAATAATATTTAAATAATAATCTTGTTTAAAAAAATCAAAATAATTGATAATAATAATTAATTTAAAATCAATGAAACATAGTTTATTTATTTTTTAACTCCAAGGTAGAATTGTTTAAAGTACAAACATTTGTAACAATTATTCATAAATAACTTCAAAACAGTCATATTTCAAAAAACTGTATGATTCATTTTCGATTGCTGTATGTTTTGTTATTGTATTTTCAATAAATTACTTTTTAAGCATAAGCACGAATCATTTTCGAGACTTTTTTCAAGCGCGCAAATGGTTAATCAGTTTTTAATCGTCAAAAGTACTCGAGGAAGACTTAGTTAGGTCATTTTTGATAAAACAATCTTCCAAATGCTAGTAGGGTAACTTCATAGAAATTGGTTTATGCCAGTGAAATAAAGTATGCATTGGTGCAAGTCGTGGATTATCTCTATTACAGTCGTAGAGCTCATTTCAAAAACATTTGTTAAAAATTATAATCATTTGTATGCACAATAGGTATGTACTACATACATACATACTTCTAAATACTAGAAGAAATACGACATACTTAGGGATGGACTTAGCATTTTAATTGCTATTTTTTATTTTGTTTAAACGTTAGTTTTTATTAACGGTATGCACCAGTTGTCATTTTCATGTCGAGAATTTATATCTAATCAAGAATAAATAACTTAAATATATACTTTTAGTATTTCGAGCAGTAAGCAAAAAGTCAGAAAACAAAATGTGCCAGTTTATTTTTCATATAGAACTCTGTATTAATTTGGTGAGTACCCTGTAGTTTTTTCGTGACAATTTACCCCAAAAGTGGCAGTACTATACAATTTGGACTGGTTATAAAACTATCCACATTGATCCTATACTCGAAAGACTGGTTATAAAACTGTGGAAAATTTTACTGTCACTTTGTGCAGGCACTTAGCTGTCTTTTTGTGTCGCAGATGGTGGATAGTAAAAAATGTATGTCATTAAGCACACATAGCTTAAGTAGTACAATGTACAATGTACAAGTACCAGTGAGTGTAGCTGAGTGGGTTGAGATGTTGATTAGCAGTCGGAAGGTTGCTAGTTCAATTCTCAATACAGTCAAAATACATTTACAAAAATAGTGCAATGTTACGCATCCTTACTAAGTTACAAGTGGGCTGTAGGAACATTATTGTACTGCAGTGGGAATAACCAGGATGAAGATGACTAGGATGAAGATAAATAAAATAATAAGAATAATAATAAAAAAATAGCTGAAAGCAAAATTTAATTATTATATTAATTAATTATTATTATATTTTTAATTAATAAATGAATTTGTTATGTTTTTTTTTGACGAAATAATTTTTTTTTGAAGTTAAATAAATTATAAAATTACTTTTATTTCATAAAAAATAGGGAATGATTTGGGGTTTTTAAGGGAGTGGTTTGGCAGGTATAAGGAGACAGTTAAGGGTAAGCCAAGAAGAACCGGCTTATGAACTGTCTTTTTGTGGCCTCTTGGTGACAATTAACCCCATCGTAGGAGATCCCCTTGTTAAAGTGGCCAGTCATATGGCTAGCATTCGGACTGGTTGTGTCATAAAGGGCCTAGTATTATAACCAGCTCGGAGACAGCCACTTGAACTACAGGGTATAAATAAATTTAAATTTTAGCGAATAAAAAATTCCATGGTGTATTAGACAAGGTGGCAGCAGGAGGAAGAGATAACTCGGCAGCACGGGAAAATGTAAAGCCACAATAAGTCATTTTGTCAAAAGTATTTATTTTTTAGAACAATAAATCGCTTTGACATATTGATTTATTCAGATTTGTGAAGGAAAAAGTTATCATATGGATTGGCGATTCTACCTGGCTTAATACGCCTTGGAAAATTCCATTACCCATTAATTTGTCATTAAATGTTTTGAGACTGACAAAATAATTTATGTTAAATTATTTAACAGATGGATGTAAAGTATATAGAATTTCGTTCATAACCCTATATCACTTCAAATTCGTGTAACCAGGGCAGTCCGTATAGTTGGCTGTGGGGTTTCCACATCAGTTCTTACTTTTTTTTTAATTTGAAGTAGTTGGTTTATAACAAATCGGGAAAGAGGTGGTAATATTAAATACGTTTAGTGTGGCCTCAGTATTGGCATTTCGGATCAAATCCGAAGAATTTGCTTTCGAATTGATTTACAAAGTAACCCTTTTGACTTGAAAAAAGTAAAAAAATCGCCTTCTTATAATTAATTAATGCTGAAAAAAATAATGAATATACTCGTATGTGTGTATAAGCATCCGCTGTTTGTGCGTTAGTCGCTGTCTCATCAACAATTAAATACAAAATCTAAAAAAAAACATTTTAATTAAACTCTACACAATTTGACTCTGATATACATATGTCCAACATATCCTAAAAAAATAAATTATAGGTATATGTATATACGAAAAAAGGTATCTTCAACGTTCTTTCGGTTAAAGCAAAATAAAAAACTAATTTGCTAATAGATGGATTTTATTCAAATTAAAATTACTATCGATCCATAATTTTTGCATATTATTATCAAGTGGTTTTTACTAAAGCTACGCTTACATTTATCAAATATTTGTCGAAAAAAACGTAACCAAAAAAGAACCAAATAATTTATTTCCTTTAATTTCAATATATTTGTAATTATGGGTTTGCATTTATTAAAAATTGCATATTTTTGGACAAATATTTAATAAATGTGAACGTAGCTTAAGAAGTATCAAAAGTATCTTTAAAAATTATAATATCCAAAAAAATATTGTTGGTTAATCCAACCAGTTTTAGTTGGTAATTAGCTGTTAATGTAAATTGTTGTTGCAATTTTCATTATCACAATATTTATATTGTTCAGAGTAGTAATATAACTACTGACGTAAATTGGTGAAACTATCAAATCTTCTTAGTTAAAGAAACCAAAAAGTGGTTAATCCACATAATTTTATTTGTTAATTAGCTCTTAAATTAGCTCTTAAAGTGTTTGCAATTTATTCAAACTAACAAACCTTGTTAGTTAAAATAACCATAAAACGAGGTTGGAGACAGTATAGCCAGGTAAATATTGTCTAATGTCCCCAAATTAAAGAGTCTTGTCCCCAAAAATCCCCATTTTAAAGCTGGAAATCCCCAATTTTGTCCCCAATAAAGATATGAATATTAAGCAACATAAAAAACAAGTTTTTTATTAATTTTATTACATATGTACATTTATTTAAGTTAATGCATTCGTATGTGCTCAATGGAACTTTTGAATCCATAGAATATTTTAAAATTCCATACACGAAATCAAATTTATTCTTTTTTCTATGCTTTCGAGTTGTGAATTTATAAATAACTCAAAATTTTCCATACTCTCAGTGAATATTTTATGCATTTCTTTTGCTAGTACAGTTAAACAATCTAAGAAAATTTGTTTGAACTCCTTCTACTTCTAATTCCTTTGAACATTCTATGCCAACATCAATTTCAGCAACAACCAAATTACTTTCCTTATCGTCAATTAGTACATCCATTTTGGCAATATCGAATTCAATAAATTCCGGTTTTAAAAATTTTGAACAAATTGTTATAAAAACTAACATCCGCAATACCATCGCCTTGAAATAATCGAAATATGGAGAAGAAAAACGCCAAGATACATAAACATAAGTATATGTATTTAAATATATGTATGAAAGATAATGGTAAAATAAAGCAAAATTGATAACACATGTGAACAAAGAAAACGGGCTTGAATAACCACTATATAGATTTGATGCATTATGGATACCTAATACAAAAATGCTAAAATTTTTCAATTCTATGGATAAGTTTTTTTTTTTAATTTTTTTCTAAAATTTGGGATTTTCGAAGGGGCTGATTTACCAATTTTATCATAACTATGGAACGACTAGTTCAATTTTGTCACAAAACATACTAAAAAACTTAAAATTAAATTACCTTTAAGCCATGCTAATATAATTTTTTTATAAACTGAACGGTTTCGGTATTATTTAGACTGCAATGATTAAAATTAATTTTTTTTATGCAAAATTGGTGAATTTTTATTCTTAAAACATATATAAAAAACCGACAATGGCAAAAACTTCATATTTTTATTACATGATTAGAAAGGTATGTATATTCCAAACAAAATAAACTTTACCACTAAATACTCTTTCAACTTCGGAGTTACTAGATGGCAGAAGCAATAACCTCAAAATAAAAAATCCAACTCGTTGAGGGGATTTTCTTTCAAATTGTTTTTTCTCATAATACTTATTCTAATTACCTTTTCTATTTCTGGATTGATAACGTCTTTTTTAATTTTATGAACTTCCCAAAACTGTAATTGAAATACTGTGATAGAGATTTTTATTTATATGTACATACATATATATACATACATATGTATGTATTTAAATCAAAATATATGAAATTTATAATATTGCAAAATGCTAAAGAATACTAAAAAATAATACACAAATGCTCAAAATATGTTAAATGCAAAATTAAAATTTCGCTGCTAAATGAAAATAAATAATGCATAACCATACATAACCGTGTTAAAAAGGGGAAGAAGTCCAAAATCAGCCCAAATAGCGTCAACAGCGAAAGTTCCCAGAGATGGAAAAAACAATATCAAAAATTCCGAAAATCGTTTCGCGATTTTATCTGAGCGATGAAGACACAACTACAAGGTCGAGTAAACCTCCACCGATATATTTAAGAGAGCAGAACTCTAGTTTTTTGGTCAAAAGCCTTATATCCCTAATTGGAGAAAATGAGTTCCTTGTAACTCCAATTAAGCGCGGAAATATTAACGAAACAAAAATCCAGGTAGTGCAAGAAAATAATTACCGAAAAATAGTTTCTGACCTTGAGTCAAAAAACAAAAATTTTTACACGTACCAATTAAAGAGTGCTAAAGGTCTAACCATCGTAATACAAGGTGTAGACTCTAGCGTGGATCCAGAAGAGGTTAAGTCTGGGCTTGAAAATAGTGGATTTAAAGTTAAAAATGTTTCAAAGAATTTACAAAATAAAAGGCGTTCCCAAGGCGAAAAAATGTGATAATTGCGGCGGATATTACACTGCCAACTATAGAGGCTGCCCGCTTTACTCGTTTTTAAAAAATTCGTCGAACAGAAAAACAAATGTTATTCCCGCTCAGCCCAACACCCCTTTAAACTACCCACAGTTACATCAACCGTCATCTAGCCATAATCACTACTCAAATGTTTTAAAGTCTAACACGACTCTTACTCAGCAAAAACCTAATAGTCAATTTTCATACGCTAACATTTTAAAAATATAGCCAGAATACAGCGCAAAAATCGATACCAGCAAACGAAGTTCCAGGCTCTAATTTTAGTCGTATTGAAGCCTCAATTGAAAGCTTAATACAAACAGTAAATACTTTTACTCACAACATGTCCTGTATGATGCAGGAAATATTAAAAATGCAATCTACCTTGTTGCAGGCTGTATTGAAAAAACTATGAACTTCAGAATCTGTTTTTGGAACGCAAACGGCATCTGACAACATAAAAACGAAATAGACTACTTTCTTTTGGATAAACAAATCGATGTTATGCTTATCTCAGGAACTCATTTGACCTCCCGAAGCTATTTTAGAATTAGAGGATATAATTTCTACGACACCAAGGATGCTCGAGGTAGAGCTTGTTGTGGTTCGGGAATCCTAATAAAAATGCGAATAAAACACTACCTGTTGAATGATTTCTGTGAAGATTATCTTCAAGCAACAAACATCTGTATTGAAAATTATTATCAAAAATTTGTAATATCATCTGTCTATTCCCCCCAAGATTTTCAATTACCGAGAGTCAATATACGGATTTTTATAAATCACTGGGCCCCCGTTTTCTAGCAGCTGGCGACTATAATGCTAAAAACACGTTCTGGGGTTCACGTTTAATCACTCCTAAGGGTCGTGTTTTGTTCGACAAAATATCAAAAATGGGTTTGAATGCAGTTTCAAGTGGTCAGCCAACATATAGCCCAACAGATCGACAAAATATTCCTGATGTTATCGACTATGGAATTGTTAAAGGTGTGCCCAGCATAATGATTGCAGTTGAATCATCTTTGGATCTATCTTCAGACCACTCCCCTACAATTGTCACTATATACTCGCAAACAACTTCATCACCTACATGTGACTTACCAACGACATCTGCACGTACTAAGTGGCTGAAATACAAAAAAATACCTGAGTGCTCATTGCTGGGATAATATGCCGTTGAGAACACCTTCTAATATAGATGACTCTATTAGGTTGTTTCAAGCACACGTTAAAGAAGCTGCTCTTAATGATTCTTCAAATCAACCAAGTCAACAAATGCGATTCAACAATATTTTTTCTGTTGATATAGAAAGGCTTTTATCTGAAAAAAGGAAAGCTCGACGAGAATGGCAACGTTACAGATCGACTCAGCTAAAATTAAGGCTTAAGCAGTGTACCAAAAAAAAAAACAAAAAGTATTTACTCCAAATTTTTCTGCTGATGTTATTGAACTGCCATCAGTCGTCGATTTACCAGAAATTCCGCTAAGATTTAATAATGTGGAAATTGAAAAGGCTATTACAAGTCTAAAGTCAAAAAAAGCCCCAGGTATTGATAAAATAAGCAACAAAATGCTTCAAGAATTGCCTATCATTGCAAAACGAATAATACTATTCATTTTTAACAGTATTTTACGACTGCAATACTATCCGGCAGAATAGAAGGTTTCGATGATTACTATGAGACTAAAGCCCGGTAAGGATCATACAAAGGTTGAATCCTATCGGCCTATCAGTTTATTGCCCAATATGTCGAAACTTTTTGAAAAGCTGTACATGAGCAAGTAACTAGCAGTGCATGTATTCTAGATCATCAATTCGGTTTTCGCAGTCCGCATAACACTATTAAACAAACTCACAGACTTGTGAATGTTATTAGAGAAACTTTTGAAAAAAAAAAATATTGTTCAGCGCTTTTTATTGATGTCGCACAGGCCTTTGATAAAGTATGGCACGAAGGTCTTGTCCACAAATTAACACAAAATCTACCCGCAAATATCGTCGGGCTCTTAAAAAGCTATGTAGAGGAACAAAAATTTGTAGTTAGGGAAGGCAATTTCTCAAACCCCCAGCAGTCGATTGTAGCCGGAGTCCCTCAAGGCAGTATCTTCGGTCCTTTACTTTATTTAATATATGCCTCTGACTTACCGTTAAGCAGTATCATTCACACGTCCACATTTGCTGATGATACGGCTTTTCTAAGCGTTCATGAAAATCCTGTAGAAGCTTCCCGGAATCTACAAGGTTACATCTCAAAATTGGAAACATGGCTAAAACAATGGCTGATAAAAGTGAATGAGCAGAAATGTGTACACGTTACTTTTACTTTACGCAGGGAAACATGCCCGCCTATACAAATCAACACCGAGACTATACCGCAACACACTGTAGTCAAATATCTAGGCGTTCATCTTGATCATCGTTTAACATGGAAATCGCACATAGACGCAAAGTTGATCCAAATGAAACTAAAAGCAGCCCGAATGAATTGGCTTATTGGAAGAAATTCTATTTTAAGTCTGGACTGTAAACTTTTGTTATATAACGCGATCCTAAAACCAATATGGGCCTATGGAATCCAGTTATGGGGCACTGCCACCGCATCAAATGTAGAAAAAATTCAAAGGCGACAAAACAAATTTCTACGTACAAATTCACAAAGATCTTGATGTTCCGACAGTATTTTCAAAACACGCAAAAAAATATATTGAAAAACTAGAATTGCACCCAAATCCACTTGCGCGCAAAATTCTAAATTAAAGAGGCCACACCCGGTTGAGAATGAGGGATACTCTTTCTCTCAGCCGTACACGAGAGTTGTAACACAACAAAAATCAATTTTGTTTAGCATTGACTAAACATATATTAATGTATTTTTAGCTTTAAGATTTGAAAAACTTATTGATGTTTCAATTTATAATTGAAGATTCAATAAATAAAAAAACTAAAAAAAACAAAAAAGTACTAAAAGCAAAACGCACCAAAAGTATCATTTTCGTTAATTTCTCATTACTACCTACCTGTGTACCAAATTTCAGCTATCTAGCTATACTGGAAGTGCCCCATACAAAGAAGGAGCATCCTAGCCCCCCCGGGTGGAAAGTGCCCGTTTTCCGATTTCACTGGTTAAAAGAATCATTGAAATCGGTCAAGAAATTATCGAGTTTAAGCAGAATAATCCACAGCAATTAATGGTGCAATGTAAAATTTGCATACAAAACACAATTTTCGTGTTTTTCGATTTTTTAATTTTTTTTGGGCTTTTCTGAATTTTTTTTTTCTAAACCTTCTTCGTGATTAGACGAACCAAACAAAAAAAATCATACAAATCGGTCAAATAATTCTCGAGTTTTAGCGAGACTAAGACACAGCGTTTGATTTATATATATATAGATATACATAGTTTACATAATTAATACATATGTTTTTTATATTGCTATTGGTTTTTATTAACGTATAATATTTCTCTTTATTTAACATATACAGTTGTTTTTTGTAATACTTTGTTTTAAACTGAATTGATTTAAAAATAATTTTTTTTACTGAATTATTTTAATTGCATTTTTTTTAAATAAATATTTCCATGTGAACATACATACATACATATGTATATTTTTAGTTAAAAGTTGTTTTCATTATTCATGTCATTGCGCTGAAATGTTGTATCCACGTAGACCAGTGGTGGGATTCAGTAACTTTTATTACGATAATCGTATTGTTGAAACTAATATAACGGAAATTTATCGAATTTGGTATTCAGTAACACTTTTAACGATATTCGCTATCGGTGTGTGTGTTAACGACAATAATTTTTCGTTATGCCAAGAACAAAATTGATCTTTTAAAACAATATACAAAAACACAGAATCTTTTATGCATAAATAATAATATTACCATTATTTAAGCATGCAATTTGAGACTCATATCTCTAAATTTTATAAAATTTAATATTAATTTTTTTAAATGCTAAAAAATTTTTGGGTAAAATTCATTTATTTGTTTTTTGTTTATTTCTCTTTGTGCTTTTCTTATATTTTGTTAGAGATGCCACGTAAAAGAATATTATAACGAAGCAATTAGTGAATAACAAAATCGTCACTGCAAATCGCAATAGTTGTCGGTAAATTTAACAATTATCGAATTGTTACAAGTTACTGAATATTACTACAGATGATATACAAAACAAATTTTATGTGCTCCTTTCGTTGTCAGTAGAGCTTTTCACGGGAATTACCGGGACGGGATTTCTCGGGAATTCCCGTAAATTTTCAATCCTGAATTCCCGGGAAATAGAGCGGGAATTCCCAGGAAATTTTTTTACTGTTGAAGTGGCAACTCTTATGGTTTTAAAAACAGCTGTCGATACTTTGACGTTTAGTTACGTGTTTGTTTAAAGCTTTTATTAAAAAAAAATTGATATAGTTGAGTTTAAAAGGTAGATATTCTGCCTGTTTTTAGAAAATGAAAACAAAATTGTGAGTGACAATTTACATATGTATATTGAAAACAACAATAAAATACGAAAATTTGTTTTTGTTTTCAATATAAATTCTCACTCACTATTTTGTTTTCATTTTCTAAAAACAGGCAGATTGTAGGGGTATTGTTTGCAATCATAAACATTCCTCACTTATTCTAGTATCATTCATTATTATTGTACTTTATAATATAAGTTCTACATACAAACACATTTACACTGAGAAAATTCAATTAAGAAATGCCTTATTGATTTAGAAATGGGTGAGCTATGGTTCGAAAATAACGTTAGTATTTTAAAAAACTTGCTGAACATATTAAACCCAATGAAATTAGCCGTAGAGGCACTTTTTCGTCGTAATATGAATTTATTAACAGCCGATATTATAGTTAACACATTATTGAAACAAGTCGCAAATCTTCATACGTCTGTTTGAGTCCCTCAAAAATAGAATAGAAGAAAGAAGACATTCCAAACTGTATACCCTTATTAAATTTTTGAAAAACCCTGATTTCTTAAATGATGAATATAACGACAACAATTTTTTCCCAAATGCTTCAAAAAGCTCTGTCTTTTTATATGCTTTATATGCAGTACAACTTTATAGCCGTCTTTTTAGTCAAGTAATCGAATTAGAAGAAATAGAAAGCAGCGATGATAGCGAAATTGTAGAGGAAAAGACTTTTGTGGAAAAATTAAATGATGCAATATGTAATGTAAATGAAACACCAAAAAAAAAAATCAGATCCATTAAAAAAGACTTAAAATTTTTTGAAGGATCTGGTAAAAAACCAGAAAACCTTCAAAAATTCTTTAATGCTCTTTAACAATACGACCACCTTCTGTTGAAAGTGAACGAGTGTTTTCTCTGATAGGACATTTAGTTAATAAACTTCGAAATAGGCTTTCAGATGAATCTATTAATGATTTATGTGTTTTAAAAACAAACTTGAGAACCAAATATTTATATATTTTTTAATTTTATACACACTTAATTATTTACCTTATACTATCATGTAGGATTTTTTATATTTATTCTTAATTTTAAATGTTTTTGTTAACGTTTGCTTTTTAAAAAAATGAACTTGTTTATTTTTTTAACATACCTACATAAAATAGTTTGATCTCATGTATTTGATTTTTTAATTATATAGAATTACTTTGAAAAACCAACAGTTTTCATTAGAAAAGGATTTTTCATTATATTTTTTGTTTATACATAGGTATTTAATTTTTGACTTTTTTGAAAAACTGGAACTGATTGATTTCTAATAAAATAGACTTTCTTAAAAAATCGTTCTCAATCTTTATATATTTCGGGAATTCCCGGGATCCCGGGACTCGTTTTTCGATGAAATGAAAAAGTCCGGGAAAAGAAAAACTCTAATTGTCAGGTTTTTATATATATATATATATATATATATATATATATATATATATATTTATGTATATATATATTTATGTATATACCAAGCTTCAAGAACTACTCTCGTGGCGTATTTAAGGAAATATCTCATTAATTATTTATTCTATTTCAGTACCAAATAAAAATGTCCCATTGGATCACATCAACAGCTTAATTATTTAATTGTTTCAACCAATTATTATAATAATTATTGATTAATCGGTTAATTTATAAAATACTTTGCTTTATATTCCATATACATGTGTGGATATGTAGATTTATTAAATATATACTTAAATAAAAACATTTCCACACAAACAAATCTCCATTAATTTAAAAAAAAATCTAATTTTTAAGTTCAATTATTGGTAAGTATAATTACTTTTGATTGTTTTCATTGAATTGAAACTCTTATTATCTATTTGTTGTATAAAGCTCTTGTTATTTCTTACAAGAAACGATTTGAGAAAGAGAGAAATTTTGTTGCTGTTCGAGTACCCATTTGTATTCATTCTTTTTTCGAAAAAAAGATTAAAATCATTCGATAATTTGAATTGGAATCAGTTCATAAATTTTTTATTGAATAAAACAGAAAGACTGACTGTGCTACATATTATCTATGGCCTAGGAAAATCTTCATTATGTAAAGTATCTGATAGTTTGCTGGCAACTAGAGCGATATTAAACCTTGCTATTCTTTCAAAGCGAACGACATCTGTTTGATGTATTATGCCAACGTACGAAAATAAATTAGTACTAACAATATATTTATGTACATACGTAAACGTTTGTATGTATGTTAAAAAAGACAAAAATATGCTCGAAAAAGTTAAGTATTTAAAACTAAATAACTTTTAAAATATGTACATACATACATATGTACATACGTGCATACAAATTCTACTATATAAATTCTACTTAAATCTCTACAAAGTAAATATTTATGTTTATTTATGATAATAATTCTTCAAATTATAAGATTTTTTTTATCTCGTTTCTTTTTTAATTATATAATTGCATATGTCGTAATATGTATGTATATGCATATATATAGTATGAATAATTCTTTTAAAAACTGCTTTTGTTTCGGCTTTAAATTAATAAATTTTATTAAGAGTGGCTGTTGTTAATAAATTTGTTGAGGCCAACATTGATGTAATCATTCACACACGTAGCCGCACTCACACTATACGAGTATATGTATGCACAACTATTTATATACATACATATGTATGTATGTAGTTACAATCATATCTGGTTTTATTTATAAAAATTAAATAAATTAGCACAATAAATAATAATTATACAATTTAAATATTACCGTTTGCTTTTGGATTTAAACGTTTCTTTTTGTTAGCCTTTATATGTATGTATTTTTAAATTTTTGTTTTAGCCGTAATTAATGTAATTTTTTTTGTCTTGGTTTCTAAGTCACTTGAACGATATCGATATAAACCCACTGACTTCACGTCTTAATTAACACTGAGCTCAAATCAAAAAATATCGCAAACAAAATACTTCACTTTTATAGCCAAAGTTGGTTGGAGTCAGTTGAGACAATTGTTAGCTGGCTACACACAGAAACTCATAAACATACACAAACGAAGTTATGAAGTTCTGCTGACGGTACCGATCGTGTTTCTTTATGAATGCTTGGATTGTTAACTTGTTATCTGGATACACTGTTGCCAGAATCATTTTTTCATATATCCCGATATTAAAATGAATGTTGCCAAAATAAGTTTATTTAAACACACAGAAAGTAATTAATACTTTTAACTCAATTCAATCAATTAAGTACAACGAATATTCAATTAAAAAATTAATTAGTTTTTAACCAATCACAAAATTCGTAGTAATACTTCAATAAAATTAAATAAATATTTTCACTTAAAATAATCGTATACAAATTAATAAAAAAATTTATCGAAATATCTAAAATATTTAATTAATTTTTTAGAGCAATGTTGAACACTCAGAATAGTTATAAGCACAAAATATATGGAATATACAATTTTTGTGGTTGGTTCAACTTCAACAACGAAATTAATTGAGGAATTAGTTTTCACGTATTCTTTTTTTCTGTGAAATTTTGGTGCCTTGACTTCAATTCTATTGATAACATTGCGTTAAAAGAGTATAATAATGATTTTATTGAATTTAATTAATTGTGTTATTTTTCCAAATAGTTTTTATAACCAATTTTATCTGCATTTCCGCGAAGAAAAGTATGCTTACAATAAAAAAATAAGTATTTTCTATTTAATTTTTTTCTTTTATGCACAAAATTTTAAATTATTATCGATAAACGTCAAATCGCTGTCACATTTACTCACTTCGTAATATGTATAAGAAAAAATGTTTCTGGATTAGTAAAAAAACGTTAGTGTAAACATTTGGTTATTACAATAAGATGTCTAAAATATTGTATAATTAATACATCTTTGTTAAAAATAGAAAGTGCATAGTGGGGAGTTTTTGCAAATAAATAACTTTTTTAAATTTCATCTCTTTAAAATAAAATCAAAATTCAAATTAAAAAGTTATTGACAAAAAAACTAAAAAAATAAATCAAGGCAAAACCAAAAAAAAAAAAACATTTTCCTTTAAGTCCTTAACATTAGTACTGTACATTAGTTATTTTAATTTTTTAGCCACTAAGACGTGCGTTATAAAGCCTAAAGGATGCTTTAGCCGACCGTACATGTAGAAATGTAAAACTTGATGTGTCAGCTGAACGTTTCTGATATATGAAAAGTATTTGTTGTATTACAAATATAAGATCCAGCAAACAAATTGCTATTTTTCCGGTAATAATAAGAAAATTATATGCGATGTTTTTTGAAATTAATTACATATATAAAAAATTTTTGCTCCTTATGGGTTTATCCATTCCATATGCCAGCCCTTGAAAGTATGAAGTGTTGAAAGCTCTGCAACAAACTGCAGGCAGTGGTAGGAAGACCGGCTTAATCCCATATGTATATATATTTTTTAAAAATCTTATTTACATACTTACACCCAATTCATACGTTGATTTGAAAATCACGTTCTGTTTTTAATTCTCTTCAAAAGTTGCTTTCAAAAACTTTACAGATTCATTCGATGATTTTTTCCCATGTTTTAAAAGTTGATTTTTTTCTCCGTAAGCGGTTATTCTTCTTTACTTGCTTATTTGTATATAAAACAATCTGACAAAATCTGATATAACAAAATAAATAACAAAAACCGAATGTGTGTAAAGAAGAATATGAAAAAAAATCACCGAAAATTGAAAATTTTTTCTTTACCCCTTTTTCTTCTCTACCCCGTTCGCATACATACACAAAAAATCGTGATTTAAAAATCATGGAAAAATCATCGTATGAATTGGGTGTTACTTACTGTAATTTCCTGTATATTAAAACTGGATCTTAGTCGTATGTTCGTAATATAGAGAAAGAAATAAAAAAAAAACCATTTTTGTCAGTAAATGTATTAAAAAGATAAAAAAAAAAATCTTGTTTATGAATTTAACTTTATTCAATTAATTAGTTAAAACAACCTCTCTTATTAGTAAACTTACAAACTTTTTGTGATGAGAAGAAAAAATAAAACTCTTTCGTATGTAATATTTTTTTGCACGGGTTAACTTCACCCGTATGCAAGAATGTATCTATGTACTTAAGTAACATATGTAATTATTGGACTCGATTTTGACGCACTTTAAACAGCCAATCTGGCTAAAAAAAAGTTTTGTAATATTGTCAAAGAATGATTACAATTAACCAATTCGATCATTTTGTTCAATGTCCTAATTAGGAAATCGATGTGACAACTTGTCTCAATAAATTCCGAATATTGCATTACTGACCAATCTATTGGTCGATTTTCTAATTTAGTTTATTGTTTCAAAGAGTTTCCAAGCAGCATGGCTTGGTCAACAAATTTTTTTCGAATGGCATACTTCCCTCCTCCTTCTTCAATTTATTGATTATTGCATACTTGTAATTTTGGTCACATAATTTTTTTGGACGGTCTTAGAACAATAATATTATTTTCTCGTCAATGATATCATTATCATATGCCGAATTCCTTTTTTACTTCTAAGTTCCATTAACAATAAATGCGTACTTTTTTGGTTTTTTAACTGTAATTTAATAATATGTTTGTAGTATTTAAAATTAATTGGTTTAAATTATTGTAATAATAGTAAAATCAGGCGAATGCAAATCTTTTATTCAGGAACAAAACCCAAATTATTTTCTTTTGTGGGAGATGCCACAGTCATAATAATGCACTAAATCAACAAAATTGAATCCCATAAAATTGAGTTGCCGCTATGCAGTCACAGATAATGTGCCTCGTCGTCTCTTTCGCGTAATATGCGACTTAGCCAGTATAGATGGACAAAAGTAATATCTTGGAAATTAATTGAGCTAGAGTTTTGAATTTTAGTACAGCTTATAACTAGACTAACGTGCAACTTTCTTATAAATTTGGGGCAAATTATACAGCTGCCACCCACTGCCCATATAATTAAAAAAAATTTTTGTTGAGTATGACTACAATTACAATTACGTTACAAAATTAAACCGCTAAAACCAATATACATATGTATGTATATATTATCTAAAGAGGCGAAAACCTGAAGTTTCATATACCTGAATAACGTTTAAAATAAAGACTCCAAAGGTGCCAAAAATTTCTTCTCATTAAAAATAAATATATATATATATATACATCTTAATGTTTTGTGTGTTTTTTTTATAAGAAATATGTACATATGTAAGTATCTATTTAAAATTTTTTTAATTTACTGATTTCTATCTGGAGTTTCCAACAATTCAAATACTTCTAGGGTCAATTTACTTTTCTGCTATGCTGGAAGTCTTCGTAACCTATTCACGACGATATTAAAAGTTTATTAAATATCTATTTAATCCTTATTCGTGTCACTACTAGAAGTTACACTTGTAAAACATTCGCGATATTACCGCTGGTATTTGTTACTGGATTCTAAAAGTTCTAGCACAATGCATTGCATTAGTAAGTGCTGGTCCTACAAACAAACGTAAGGGTTCTTGTATGTAATTGATGCCAGATAGCCTCTCAGCGCTCAAGGCCTTATTGTCTTACGATATATCAGTGAATCATAAAAAGGGGATTAAGTTCTATTTGGGTATATAATGACAATGCTAGGGGGTTAAGAGATGTTTAAACTTCCAGTATTTCGTCGGATACACCAGTCCACTTGAGACTAAATTCAAACCCATTTTATAAAGCGGTGATTAATTTCAATTTTAATTGGTAATCCAGAGCAACCACAAGCTCTACCCCGCGAGTCTTTGGTCTTCTATTGAGGCTTCAAGACGGAAAACCGGAAACTTCGTTTGCTGGTATCGATTTTTGCGCTGCATTCTGATTTAAATTTAGATCATTGGCGTATGAAAATTAACTGTCAGGTCGTGCTGGGCATCAAACAGTTTATATATTTATGTTAGCTGCGCTCAGACGAGTTATAATTCTCTTGTTTTGTCACAGATCGCTTTAAAAACGAGCAAAGAGAGCAGCCCTTATATCCTATGTCCTATTTGAGACTTCATTCTATATTTTGCTTAAAAAAATTTTTGGAAATCGTACTGGAGGTTACGGATATTACCTCATACAAACATTATCTGTTTATAATATTAGAATAGTTAGTACAACAAGAACTTTGTTTTTCATTTGTGTTAACACCAACAACATGATAAATTTGACATTTATTTTTTAAACGTATTCGTAGTAGATGTATTGACAATTGTTGCAATTAATTCAATTTCGCTCGAAAATCGCATTTAAATAATTAAAATCCACTAAAAAAATGATGGTTCTGTTAAAGTGACCTTTCTTAAAATTTTCGGACAACGTAATCGTCCTTCTGAGACCACTATTAAGAATTTGGTCGTTAAATTGGAGTCGACAGGCTCGATACAAAATATACCAACACCAACGCGTGTTCGACCGGGTCGTTCAAATGAAAACATCGCAGCCGTGAGAAAAAATGGGCCTTATTACGGTTCTCGAACCGACTTCGACCGCTGTAATAGATTAATGTAAAATATTAAGTATTCTTTTAATCTATTACAACCTTTGAAGTCGATTAGAGAACCGAAATAAGGTCGAATGTTTGCTGAGGCTGGAAATGCTGTAACGCTCAATGGATCACGCTATCGCGAGATGTTAACAATTCAATTTTGGCCTATTATTGATGACGTGGATATCAATGACATGAGGTTTTAACAGGACGGTGCCACATGCCACACAGCCAATGAAATGATCAATTTATTGCACACCAAATTTCCCGATCGCATAATTTCACGATCGTGTGATTTAACACCACTGGATTATTATTTTGGGGCTATGTTAAGGACAGAGTCTATACGGAGACAATCGAATCGATTGCAGCCTTAAAACTCGAAATCCGTGATGGATTAACGGAATTGACCCGCCATTTTGTCAAAAAGTGATTAAAAACTTTGATGAAAGAATCGACATCTGTTAGCATGCTTGTGGTGAACATTTGCCAGATATCCTTATTCAATCATAATTGCCGATCTTTTCTCTTCCTAATACAATAAATCATCTTCATCTAAATTTTTTGTTGTATGTATTTTGTTTTAAAAAACAAAGTTCTTGTTGAAAAACCCTTTATTAACAAGTCAAATCAAAGAAACAAATACATAAGTATATACATACTATGTAAATTTGCTTTACGTTTAATTTTTAAAAGTATGGACATTGTGACACATTTAAAATTTTTAGAAAGTCCGTGGATTATGTTACTTTTGCAAATGTTCTTATATCAATGGACATTAGCACATATCGGCTTCTTGCATGCTAAATCAGTATAAAACATTACGAATCTTGCATTCAGTATGTTATATTGGCAACACTGATCTTCTCTGGGCATCCTAAGAAAAATGTCAAATCGTCACAGAAAATTTATTGCATTCTATAAAAATACTGGTACGCCAAGTCATCAGAGAGGTTTATATTTTATTCCTAATCAATTTATCTGGGTTGACATTGCAAACTGTAAAAAGAGTTCAGATAGATTTCTTTTGTTTCTATTAGTTCCAGTTCAATTTTATCACAGAATATGAAATGCTCATCATAGAAAAATATACATACATATGTATGTATGGATACGTATGTATGTACGAGGTTTATTCATCAATATTAATTTTGTCCCCTTCAAAGTCATTCCCCTCAGATGTAATGCACTTATGCCAGCGCTTCTTTCAATCCTCGAAGCACTTCTGAAATGCACTTTTCGGTATGGCCATCAGCTCGTTCTTTGAGTCTTACTTTATCTCACCAATTGTGGCAAAACGCTTTCCTTTCATTGGTTTCTTCAGTTGATTAAGGTGGTTGAGGCATGATTAGGGTGTTGTTTTTTGCATTATCGTAATGCAGAATCCATGATTTTTTTTCTCCACAATTCTGATCGTTTGAACCGTATTGCTTCACGCAAACGTTGCATAACTTCCTTGTAATATTCCTTATTTACCGTACGACCTGTTGGAAAGAACTCATGATATACCACGCCATTGTAATCGAAATTGGCGTGCTTTTTTCAGTCTTGGCTCATCTGGCCGCTTCCATTGAGCCTTGGTTTCAATGTTATAACCATATACCCACGTTTCGTCACCAGTTATTACCCTCTTGAGCAAACCTGGATCGTCGTTGACGCAATTCAACAACTCCTGAGCGATGATAATGCGACGTTGCTTTTGCTCATAATTTAGCAATTTTGGAACAAAAATCGAAGAACACATACAAACGTGACAAACCTTTTCAGTTGTCAACAACAAACTACTAATCTAAATGGGGTGATAATACCAACCAACATATGACTAGCAAATGTGTACCAATATAACAAAAAAAAAAAATGGATACAGCCCGCGAAAATTCAAAATTCACCTTTTCTTTTGAACAAACCTCGTATGTGTGTACATATTTCTCTTGAAAACAATAACTTATTTGTGCATGTTTATTACCAGTGACATTTTGGTTTGTTATCATTTTATTTGTTTTTATGTATTTTAATTTTGTATAATTGCTACGAACAAAAACAACTAACTTTTCTTTTAATAATAGCAATAGCTTTGTTTTTATTTTTCAAAGGAATGTTTCGTTTTGTACATATGTAGAGTTCGTACGTTTTAAAATATTTATGTATGTAAAAAAATTTTAGAGCACAATAAAACATTGCCGCCCCATTGCTTTCATTTAATATTTTATTTATTTTATAAACTCGTTTGCTTCTGTTTAGAATTTTACAATAAAATTAGTTGCAATATTTCTTACTTTTACATCCTTATTCATAAAAAATTCTTATTGGAGCAATTATGCATATTCACATTAGTTAAAAATCAGTTTTTGTCTCATTAGCCCGTGACAAGAAACATTGTTCACAAACGCTTAAGAGGGTAAAATTTACTATTAACCAATTTATTCACTTCTGTGATTGTGTGTTAACTACACTGTTGTATTTTAATTGTCAAATTAAAATTAATGGTGCATTCAATAAAATACACGATAGCAAGTAGTCTCTAAAGGTTGGAAAAATGTAAAATTAATTTCATATAAAATTTATTTAAACAATATAAACTAATATCATATAGCTTATACATACCTATCTTCCAAAGAAAAAGTTTTGTAATTGTGATTGTAATATGTTTTCCTTTTTTATTTGGGAAAATTTACAATGTTTTTTCTTTGTTAAATGAAAAATGATGCACAGAATAAGAAGCAACGGTATTAATATTTGAAAGAGCAGGTAGAATTTTATTTATGTATGTATGTATGTAAGCAAATATGTACATGCCCAGTGGCGAACTTTTGGAGGACTTAATTTATTAGGCCTTCCATTACGCAAACATTTTAAAAAGTAACCAGCGTACAGCGCAAAAAAGTTACCACCAAACGAATTTCCAGGGTCTAACTTTACTCAAATTGAAGCCTCAATAGAGAGTTTAATACAAACAGTAAATACTTTTACTCTCAACATGTCCTGTATGATGCAGGAAATGTTGAAAATGCAGTCTACCTTGTTGCAGGCTCTTTTATACAAGCCATGAACTTAAAAATAAGTTTTTGGAACGCAAACGGCATCTGCCAACATAAAAATGAAATAGAATATTTTCTTCTTGATAAACAAATCGATTTTATGCTTATTTGAGAAACTCATTTAACGGCTCAGCTATATCAGAATTATAATTTCTACTACACAAAAGATCTTCGAGGTAGAGCTTCTGGTGGCTCGGGAATTCTAATAAAAACGCAAATAAAACACTAAATCTTAAATGATCTTTGCAAAGAACATCTTCAAGCAACAAATATCTGTATTGAACATTTTTATCAGAAGTTTGTGATCTCATCCGCTTATTCCCCTCCCAGGTTTTCAATAACACAAAGTCAATAAACGGCATTTTATAGAACAATGTGTTCCCGTATTCTAGCAGCTGGCGACTACAATACTAAATACACATTATGGGTTTTACGTTTAAACAATCCTAAGGGTCGTGTTTTGTTTGACACAATTTCTAAAATGGTTTGAATGTAGTTTCAAGTGGTCAACCAACATATTGGCCAACGGATCCACAAAAAAAAATTCCTGATGTTATCGACATTGGAGTTGTTAAAGGTGTGCCCAGAAAACTAATTTAAGCCTGACAAATTAAAATTGCTTTGATTAAACATCACTCAGTTTGAATAAAAAAACGCCTTTTTATACGTTTTTATTTTATGTAAAACACCTGCTAATTGCAATATTATTGTGTTAATTGTGGAAAACTTTGTATACATTATCAATTCATAGAAAAAAGGGCCTGTTCGGAAATGCATCACTTCGTCGAATGTGTGATTAGTTTGCTCAGCTGATACAAAACAGCATATGCAGTTTTACCAGCTGTTGATTTTCAGAACATACAACGCATCAGATGCGGCGAAGTGATTCATTTCCGTACAGGCCCAAAATCAAAGCCTGCAATGATTGATATATACATAGCAAAAAAGGTTAAACTCAAAAATATTTATGATCTACATTGTCTACCTCCAAAATAATTGTTGATATCTTTAGGCTTTCTATTTCTTAAAAGCATATTTTTAACAAGTAATATACATATATGTATATGTATAATCCTAAAATTGTGTTCTTTTAAATTTTATTTTTTTAAATGCCAATAATTAAAAAGAGTTGGGGCGGAAAATATCCCATCCACCCTGTATCCACGCCTGTATGGAATCCAGTTATGGGGCACTGCCTCAGCATCGAATGTAGAAAAAAATCAAAGGCGAAAAACAATATTCTACGCGTAATTACAGCAGAAATTTTCGAATTCATAAAGATCTAGATGCTCCGTTGGTGAAGACAGTATTTTCAAACCACGCAAAAAAATATACAAAAATCTTGATTTGCACCCAAATCCACTTGCGCGCATTATTCTAGAGTATAGTGGCCACAATCGCCTGAGGAGGAGGGATACTCTTTCTCATAGCTTTAGTGATGTAAAACAACAAAAATCAACCGTTGAAACTAAAAATTTTGTTAAGCATATATATAACATTTTTAGATTTAAGAATAGAACAACTTATTGATGTTTTAATTTATAACACTGCGTGACAAATTTTAATTTTTTCTATTTGGCAGAAATGCCACTATGCAGCCATTATTCTAGAGACAAAACACAGCCAAACTGCGTACTTGGTTTCTCATTTCCTCATCTTTTGTCCCTTTTAAAGGACTACACATTTTTCAAGAATGCTTATTTTAAATAATTTTTTTTTAATATTATCTAATCTAATAAAGTATCTAATTTTTTTATTAAACTTGGTACCAAATGAAAGGGAAGGCTCTATAGAATTTTATAAAAATATTTACTGGAGTTCCGCTGAATAAAACTATAAAAAATGTCCTTTTAAAAATATATCCTTCCATATCCTTGAAAGTATTTATTAAAAATTTTATTTTTTAATTATATATTGTTGCCTTAAATTAATTATAAAATTAATTTATGAAAAACAACTTATGATATACATATAACTAACTATGCAGTTTTAATCAAAACGAAATCGTTCGCTTTTTCGCTTATGGAGTATGTTAGAATCGCGACAAAGTGACCAGCAATATTCTGCAAGCATGTGACATAAGTTTTGTCCCTTATATCGACTTTCAATTATTGAAATATCTTGATGGAATCTTTCTCCGTGCTCATCACTGAAATTGCCTAAATTTTCTGGAAAAAAATCTAGATGGCTGTCTAAAAAATGTATTTTTAGCGACATGTTTACACCCATTTCTCCAAAGTTATGAATTAAGCTTCGGACGATTTCTTCATTATTATGGGCTTTTTTATTGCCTAAGAAATTGTAAATTACATCTTGTAGGCTATCCCATGTATTTATTTCTTTTGGAGACAATAGTCTTGGAAATGCGTTGCATTTCATAATCTGCTTTAATTGAGGTCCATTGAAAACCCCTGAAAATTAATGAATCGTTTAAATTGTGCTATGATAACGAACTTTAGACTGTATAAATATTAACAAATATTTATAATAAGCATTTCGCAGTCATTTGAAAAAGTACAATTAATATATCGATCACTATAGTTTGAAATTTGAAAATGATGAACTTTGTTGACATTTCTGTTCAATAAGATTTGCGAAGTCATCATGAATACTTTAACGCCAGAACAATCCTTCTAAATTGTGAAAATTTTGTTTAAAAAAAAAATAAATCTGTTCGCGAAGTTCATAAAGCACTTCATCCATTATATTGTGTTTAGTGATCAAACTAATTTCTGGTTAAATGGCTAACGTCTGCAAAAACAATCCTCAAGCCGGTAAAGAATCACCATTGCATCCATTAAAATTGGCTTACGTGAAAGGTGAGCATACCGAGTCCATACTATCTGAATTTTTGTTACCAAAAATTAATCAGTTTAAACACAGTTGTATCGCTTAATACATTTTTGTGCAAATTGAAAGCTAGCAACGAGCATTGTATTGACCAAATTAAGAAAAAATGGATTGTCATCAAAATTTACCATGCCTAACGCCTATCTCCCAAACAAAATCAAGATTTTTGCATAAAATGTTTCCTATGTAAACAAAAGTCTACAAATTTGTTATATACACTTCGTTGAACAAACCAAATCTGTATATCAAGTTTCATCCACATCAGCCACGCCAATCGCCCATATATAACTATAAACAAAATGAGTCCAAAATATTTAAATATTTTATTCATCAACTATCATCTATTTATTTGTTGCACAGAATCCACATGCTCATTCGCTCTTTAAATAATGTCTGCATTCTATGCTTCCTTTCTTGTTTCAAAATGTTATATTTTTCTGCGCTCGCAGTCCGCTTTTCGAAAGGCATGTTGAAAGCTATATGAATTATGCATTCTATTAATTTTATTTGAGCATGTAATGACGAAATGTGTAATTTACTACCCTTATTATCAACCTTCTTCTTTAAAATTGTGTCCAAATCGTTTAGAGTTATAACATACGTCTGCTAAAGCAAAGGTTTTAGCTGTCTGAGCCGTTTTGCCAACATTCGTTAATATCGGAATTCATGTTCTCAACAACTGTTAAGACTTTTCTTTTAGTGAATTCGAAGAAAATTGGCCGAATGTACCTTGTTGATTATGGACTTTTATTACACTAGTATTCCATCGCAGTGTTTGATTTTAAAGTTACAGACACTACGTTTAATTACGTTTAATTTGCACTTAATATCTTTTAAATTGTTTTCAAAACAAAAAAAGTTGTTATTCACTAAATTATGAAAATTTTTTGGCAATCGTTGTCTACATTGAGATATTAATTGAACTATAAAATCGCGGTATGTCATTCGTATTTGTTTTTCTATTTCAAAAGTAATTGAAATATGTTAATTAAAATTGGGTGAAGTAGTCAGCGCGTTGACTACTAAGCAAACAATGACTTGGGGCCTGTGTTCAAACTCTTTCCAGAGCAAGTCATCAACATCATTAATTTCTCTAATGTACATTAGTGAGACATTGTATTAATTGTTGTCGGACTATTTAAGTGATGAAGGCATAGCACTGGTCCCAAAAAAATGTTCCGACAGCGATTGATGCTGTTCCAAGGTAATGTTACCAACATCACCCTCCATCGTCGGCTAGCAGAAACATCGGCGCAGTAAACCAATAAATAAAAAGCCTGCTAATACAGCTTAACAAAGTTAATGCGTCTTCTTAACACCAGAGGCGCTTAACACTGCCATAAAAAACAAAGAGTTAAAAAAATTTAAGCCTTCTAAATTTTCAACATCTATCTCCTTTAATCTATCCTTCTCCCTGAGGTCTGGCACAATGCATTGCAGTCCTAAAAAAACAAAAAATTGGAGTTGAGGGAAAAAATTAGCTAAACATGAATTTAATGGATCAAACAAGTCAGATTTCAAAATAATTTTATAGGAGAGGTATTCTAAAATATTTAACAGTTCTACAAGCAAAACAGTAGGATCAGCATCGATACTCTCAAACATTTTGTTTACCTTCTGTACGTCTGATAATAAAGGCTTCAAAAATATTAAATAAATTAAATTTTTATCAATATATAAAATTTTCAACATTTTTGCTTAATGGCATAACGTTGCAGCAATTTCAAAATGAGTTTTTAATTCTAGCTACTAATTTTCTATACGCTTTACAGCTAACTGAATTGATAACCATCGGGTTTTACAAGCTCTAACCAATTTTAATGGTTGTATTCCATCATTTATTGCAGAATAGATATATTTTTATAACTATTCTATCTCAAAGAAGATTTGCTAAATCAATTATAAGTGTCTGACACCAAATATTAAATTTTGTTGGGTAAAGATTTTAATGCCGAACTTAAATTATGTTTTTATTTTTTTCCCTTAATTTTGTTATTACTCCTCGGTTTACTCTCGTCATTACGTTGGCGTTGTCTGCAACTAGTCAAACCATTTTTTTAAATTTGCAAATTAAAATCTTTAAGTACTTTCAAAACTATCATCGAAAAGTACGACGTTATCCCAGTTTACTGTCAAACACAATGTGAAAAAAATAACTTTGCGTTATAATAAATTCTTACAGTGCTATTCAGAAAAAGTTAAGCAAAATCCCTTAAAGTATTATTCACAAATGAGTATTAGCTTAATTTGCAGACTTTAACACCACGTTAAGTGTTGAAATTTTAAAGTACGTGAACCCCTACTTTAAACCTGAATTAAAGTAAAATTTCATTTCTGCGCTTGCTATTTGCTTACATGTCCAACATTTTTGTTTTTATGATAAATTTTATTATTTATTGAATCTTCAATTTAATTGAAACATCAATAAGTTGTTCAAATCTTAAATATAAAAAAGATAAATATATGTTTAGCCAATGCTAAACAAAATTTTTAGTTTCAACGGTTGATTTTTGTTGTTTTTACGTCTCTCGTGTACGCCTGATAGAAAGAGTATCCCTCCTCCTAAGCCGGGTGTGGCCTCTATACTCTAGAAAATTGCGCGAAAGTGGATTTGGGTGCAACTCGTTTTTTAATGTATTTTATCGCGTGTTTAGAAAATACTGTCTTAACCAACGGAACATCGAGATCTTTGTGAATTCGATGATTTCGGGTATACCATGGGGCTGCTGTTATAGTACGTAGAATTTTGTTTTGTCGCCTTTGCATTTTTTCAACATTTGATGCGGAGGCAATGCCCCATAACTGGATTTCATAGGCCCATATAGGTTTTAGGATCGCATTGTATAATAGAAGTTTACAGTCTAGGCTTAGTATAGAGTTTCTTCCAATAAGCCAATTCATTTGGGCTGCTTTTAGTTTCATTTGGATTAACTTTGCGTCTATGTGCGATTGCCATGTTAAACGACGATCAAGATGAACGCCTAGATATTTGACTACAGTGTGTTGCGGTATAGTCTCGGTGTTGATTTGTATAGGCGGGCATGTTTCCCTGCGTAAAGTAAAAGTAACGTGTACACATTTCTGCTCATTCACTTTTATCCGCCATTGTTTTAGCCATGTTTCCAATTTTGAGATGTAACCTTGTAGATTCCGGGAAGCTTCTACAGGATTTTCATGAACGCTTAGAAAAGCCGTATCATCAGCAAATGTTGACGTGTGAATGATACTGCTTAACGGTAAGTCAGAGGCATATATTAAATAAAGTAAAGGATCGAAGATACTGCCTTGAGGGACATCGGCTACAATCGACTGCTGGGGGTTTGAAAAATTGCTTTCCCTAACTACAAATTTTTGTTCCTCTAGATAGCTTTTTAAGAGCCTGACGATGTTTGCGGGTAGATTTTGTGTTAATTTGTGGACAAGACCTTCGTGCCATACTTTATCAAAAGCCTGTGCGACATCAATAAAAAGCGCTGAACAATATTTCTTTTTTTCAAAAGTTTCTCTAACTACGTTCACAAGTCTGTGAGTTTGTTCAATAGTGCTATGTTGACTGCGAAAACCGAATTGATCTGGAATGCATCCACTTCTACTCACTATAGGCATCAGCTTGCTCATGTGCAGCTTTTCAAATAGTTTTGAAATGTTGGGCAATAAATTAATAGGCCGATAGGATTCAACCTTCGTATTATCCTTGCCGGGCTTTGGTATCATAATAATCATCGAAACCTTCCATTCTGCCGGATAGTATTGCAGCCGTAAAATAACATTACAAATGAATAGTATTATCCTTTTTGCAATATATGGCTATTCTTGAAGCATTTTGATGCTTATTTTGTCGATACCTGGGGCTTTTTTTGTGTTAAGACTAGCAATAGCATTTTCAATCTCCACAATATTAAATTTTAGCGGTGTTTCTGGTAAAGAGACGACTGGTGGCAGTTAAGCAATATTAACAGAAATATTTGGAGTAAACACTTTTTCTAAGTGTTTAACGAAAAGAGCACCTTTTTCAGTATCAGTTCTTGCCCAGTCACCATTAGAGGCTCGTAATGGAGGTTTGCATATCACTGGCCTTTTAAGTCCTCTGGCTGCACGCCACAGCGAATAATGTGGTGATGGTGTTGCATCGCGTTCTTGCAGAAATTTTTGCAGCGAATCTGTTTTTTGTGTTTGCAAAATTTTTCTTAGCTGTTTGGTACACTCCTTAAGCCTTAATTTTATCTGAGGCGATCTGTAACGTTGCCATTCTCGTCGAGCTCTCCGTTTTTCAGTCAATAGCCTTTCTATATCCGCACAAAAAATATTGTTAAATTTCGCTTGTTGATTTGGTTGAATTGAAGAAGCATTAAGAGCAGCTTGTTTAGCATGTGCTTCAAACAACCTAATAGAATTTTCTATGACAGTAGGTGTTCTCAATGGCATATTTTCCGTGCAATGAGCACTCAAATATTTTTTGTATTTCAGCCATTTAACACGTGCAGATGTCAGCGGTAAATCACATGTTGGTGTTGCAGTTGTGTGTGAGTAAATAGTAGGCGAGTGATCTGAAGACAAATCCAAAGATGTTTCTACTTCAATCATTTCGCTGGGCACACCTTTCGAGATTCCAAAGTCGATAACATCAGGAATTTTTTGTCGATCCGTTGGCCAATATGTTGGCTGACCACTTGAAACTACATTCAAACCCATTTTTGAAATTGTGTCAAACAAAACACGACCCTTAGGACTGATTAAACGTGAACCCTAAAAAGTGTGTTTAGCATTGTAGTCGCCAGATGCTATAAAACGGGACCCCAGTGTTGTATAAAATGCGGTATATTGACTCTCTGAAATTGAAAACCTGGGAGGAGAATAAACAGATGATATCACAAGCTTTTGATAAAAATTTTTAATACAGATATTTGTTGCTTGAAGATATTCTTCACGAAGGTCATTTAGCAGGTAGTGTTTTATTCGAGTTTTTATTAGGATTCCAGAGCCACCAAAAGCTCTACCTCGAGGATCCTTAGTGTCGGTGAAATTATATCCACTAATTTGAAAATAGCTTCGAAACGTCAAATGTACAACATGAACAAATAAAAAGAAGGTAGCCGAGTTCTTTTCTTAGTGCTTGTCAATACATGTATGTACATGTAGACGCTTATTTTTGAAAAAAATATTTTCTATTTCAAAATCTTTTTCTAACTCTGCAGTTCAAGAAGTTGCTTTCAAGTTGAACACATTTACTGTTTGTCAAAATTAATGTGAATTGACCTTGTGAGGTAGGCTGTAAGCAACTTGATAGTCAATTTTATTTGCAAGATTCCATCGTCAAGAAAGAAATTAAAAATTATATATAAAAAAAAAAAACAATAAAATCGCAACACATCACAATTTTTATTAATTTTATTCATTTTCTATTTCAAATAATATATAATTGTATTGAATCTTGAAACAAAAATTTAAAGAAAACTTGAACGTGTAACCCCCAAGTAAGAGAGTTGTTCAAAATATTTTCTTACTAATAAACATTTCATATTATTTTATAAATAACCAGTATTCACCCCTGTTTCACCATTAGAATTTAAGTGGCATCCAATTGAAATAATGTTGTCAGTCTTTAATGAATAAGAATAAGAAATTTTAATATCCATTTATTAAGCGTAAAGGTGGAGGTACATAACACACGTTTCAGCGGTAACGCATTCTACGCGTTTCAAGCATCCTACACTTTATTTAATTTCAAAGACATAGTACGCGTTTTGTGCAGAAAAATAACCAACAAAACACTATCAAAAACACCTGATCACTTTGAGTGACGCGTAGGATGTTTACAAAAGTAGAAAGTAGATCTACTTCAACGCGTTCTATGCATTTAAGCGTTCTACACTGTGTGTTGTGTAACTTTTCATATACAAGTAAAACCGGCGACGTGTAGAACGCGTGTTATGTACCTCCACCTTAAATCTCAAATTTACTGCCCGTTTTTAGAAAATGAAAACAAAATAGTTAGTGAGAATTTATATTGAAAAAAAAAAATTTCGTATTTTATTGTTCTTTTCAATATAAATTCTCACTCACAATTTTGTTTTCATTTTCTAAAAACAAGCAGTTACTAATTTGCAGATGATACCAATATTAAATTTTTTTTCTGAATAACACTGTTAAGCAGAAGCAGCAAGTTAGTATTTATTTCTGGGACATTGTGATGCCAGATTTTTAATTTAATCACTTTATTGCCGATATTTGAATGTGTATTAAAAAAAAAATTGTGGTAGATTTTCCAACTAAGATTACTCTATTTTAATATTC
The DNA here is from genome assembly GCA_947311025.1 of Lypha dubia. Lineage (NCBI taxonomy): Eukaryota > Metazoa > Arthropoda > Insecta > Diptera > Tachinidae > Lypha > Lypha dubia. The sequence continues at coordinate 106,674,489 of OX371260.1, forward strand.
TTAAGCTAAATATATACATAAATGTATATATAAAAATTGATAACTGCTACATGGAACATTTGCAGCTAAATCAGAAAATAAAATGCTAAATTTAGTTGCACAAATGCCAATATGGCCACACTGCTGCCACCCCACATTTATGTTGATCATCAGCAACTGATAGCAACTGACATACAAAAATTGTTATGTTATTTAAAGTTCACAATAAATCATTATTTTTCTTATGTTTGCATGTCTCTACAAAGGAACATGTGGTACACATATCAATGTGTGCTGCATGTGAGTGTCACAAAAAGTGGAAGTACACGACATGTTGCCAATTTAGCTTCATGATGACGTCAAAATTACGGCAGAGCCACATGCGAATGTGGCTTTTGACATGCCGTGTACTGTAAGCTTTAAAGAAATACGATTTTATTTTTTGCGAGTCCGCTCATCGTTTGTGAAAGTGAGTAAAAAATCACATCTGAATTTCTTTCTACACTATTTCGATTTCATTATTTCGCAAGCACCGAGTTTGTTTGACTTTATAAAATCGTTTAACAAATGAACGTTATTACTGCATTCATAAGTTCCGTACATAATACACTATATGACACAGAAAATTAACTAATTAATTTTAATAATTATGTTTGATACTTTTATTCCATAAGGTTTTTTATAGACGTATGTATATAACTTTGAAATGCAATAAAGCAAAAATGAATTTTTTAATTTAACATGAAATTTACTTTATTCGAAAGAATATCTTTTGGGATTATAAATAAATTTAACTTCTGGCATAAGACCGCCACGGCTGGCGCGACGTAGTCTAATCCGGAGGTCCAATTTTCCATGACTTTTTCTAACATTTGTGGCCGTATATCGGCAGTAACGCCGCGAATTTTATGTGCCAAATGTGTTCAATAACAAGTGTTGTGCTCATTTTCACGGAAGTAAATAAAAATCAATTTGCTTCGCCAGGAGTTGAACTTCTAAACATGCTAATAATAAACGCAGGCACGGCTATTGTGGTAATGAGAGAATTAATGCGTGATGTAACTATTGTAAAATGCGGACTTTATGTAGCTTATGGTTGAAAAGTGTGTTGTGTGGTAATTGCAACACATTATCAAGTTTTTGCTGGGACTATACGAACAATATCTTTCAACTGGCAACAGTACTACATACTTGCATACACCACAATTTAAGAAATTATTGCACACATTGTATGCACCATTCGTAGCCTAATTTCACGTTTAAATCATTCGTCCGTCATGTTAAACAGTGCCAAAGTATTATTTATTCAGTATGTATGTACGTACGTATATAAGTAACATAATATGCTATTTCAAGGCATTTTAAATGTCATATACATATTTTTTGCTCATTGAAAACCAATACAAATTGAATGTATTGCTACCAATATAGTTAAGATTTCACCTACTTCATCTCTTGCTGCATTCGTCATTGAGTTCGTGTACAACTGGTTTTAGTCGCTAGACAAGTTTAATTCCAACAAGTTTGACGGTAGTCTAAATACAAATTTTAAATAGCAACTCGATCAAACGTATTCCACATTTAATCCATTAATAATTTTTTTGTCAAAGGTAATAGACGAACCGGTAGACTAATGGGCAGACGCAATAATTAACACAACTTACATACATACATACGTACATATGTATACATGTATTAGTAATTGGTTTTTCATATATATTTTCAATAGATTACTTTAAGCTACTAAACAGATGAGTTTTTATTTAATTACAGCCGTTTAGGATTAAATTATAAAATTATTTTTAATAACTGGCATACCTCTGCAAAAATCGATATCAGTACAAAACCCAGTAAGCGCACGGAAAACTGCTGCTGTATAATAAAAGATATGTATGCATTGCATCGGACTAACCCAAAAATTATTTTATGCAACTCCCAGAAAAGTTTTCAAATTACCATTTTTATATTATTATTATTACGAATAAACGTAATTATTATTCGAACTTACATTATATTAATTTCGTACTAACCAGCACTGTTTCAATGTAGAATAAAAATGAATTAAAAATTAATTCTCGTATTCTATTTCTGTTGAAAACTGGTTAAATAGTTGATATTCCTTTCAATTAGTATCCACTTTACGAAAATTGTAAAGATGGACAATTGAACGCTGATGAGAGGTGTAGCGGCCTTGAAATCAGTACTGATACGTTCTGCTAAAAACTGATTGGATATAAATAATAATATTTTTCAACATAAAAAGCTCTTAGTAATTTTGAATTTTCATTTAATTCAATAAAACTGAACTTGAGCCTGATAATATTACTTTTCATATATTTTCAAATTACTTTAAAAAATAATGCACAAAGAAAAGGAATTTAAAAAAAGGCACAACTTAATTAACCAGAAATATAGAAAAGAAATTATATCCTTTTTAAAAAAAGGGATAACAAACATATTTATTAAAATTATTTTTACACAAAATATAAAGAAACACAAAAAAACAAAAGTCCAAGATATATTACTTCAATGAAAATATACATATGTACATATATTGTTACGGAATTTAAAAATAAAGTTCAAGGTTATAATAAAAACGTACTTTAGTTGTGTAAAAACCCATATACATAAATTTTTTATTATATTCTAAAAATAAATCTTCTTTAGAGGAAAAGCTTTTATAATGCCAATAAAAAATTAAACATTCGATATTCAAGAGAATAATTATTCTCTAATTAACCTGTTTTGTGCCCCATTTACCACTTTTTGCACTAATATTTAGTTTTAAATGTCTTTCAATAAGGTCAATGTAATGTACATATATATTTGATAAAGCCAGCACAAAATAGAAACCAAATAGTGTAATCTATGAGAGATGAAACTATATCGACTGGGCAACAATTCTTCTATAAAATAAATTAAAAAAATAAAAACATAATGAATATAATTAATGTTAGGGCTCGATGTGTCTTAATATATTTGAGATATCAAAAAATGGATTAGGAATTTAAAAAGAGCGCACATTAATTACATAGAATTGATTTATAACTATTTTTTTTTTTTGTAAAAATGTGTAGTGCGGCATAACAGTAACCAAGAATGATAGAACTACAGATTACGCCATGCGCATGATTTCTTGTTGGATGTCGTAGTTTAACCCATGCAAGGGTTTCGTATTCTATGTACATATTTCCAAATCATTTAGGGCTGAGTTATTATTGAAATTTTTCAATTTATGGTTCAAATGAGAATATTTTACATTTGTGGTGTGTTGAATTTGAGGGAACCTCACCTGACATAAAATTGATAATTTATTTGGAAATTTTTTTTTTGTCGGATTCCCTTACCTTACAAGGTTTAAAGCTCCAAGATAAAAATATTTTCCTTTTAATGTAATAAAAATAAAAAAAATTTATATGTGATGTGAGACTTGGCAATCCTGCAATAAAAGTCACTTTGACAGTTCTCCAAAAATTAATTTATCGGATTTCGTTATAGATGAAGAATTTTGAGTTTAAATTTATAAAATAAAATGTAACAAAATAATTATTATTATATTAACCGTGTGTAAATTGTGTTTAAAAGGAAATGCACGCAAAACCATGGAAAAACAATTAAGTGAGAAATTGTGTTTTTAATAACTTTTACTTATGTACATACATATGTATGTATATCTACTTTATTCGAGCTTGAAGTCTTGTATTTTTTTTTTGTTTTTTTATATAAAATTTATTATATATTTATCCAATATTTCTCCACTTCCTTGTGTGGCTTCTTCAGGGAATGTTTTTTAATAAAAGGAAGTGGAGAAATATTGGATAAATATACATACATATAATAAATTGTATATAAAAAAATACAAGACCTCAAGCTCGAATAAAATAGATATACATACATATGTACATGATTAATAAAGAAGGTCGAAGATAATAGGTGAAATAAATTTAATTAATAACTTTTACTTTAGATGTGTCCTTTTACAATTATCCAAAAACAATGAAGAACAAAAAAACTTTGGATAAAATTTGGCAATTGGCGGGACACTATTAAGATCCCTAGGGGAGAGAATTTGCTCGTTATATTTTAAATAGGACGATTTTAAAAGAAATTAAATATATGAAAAGGGTAATTTAGAATTATTTTGGTTTGTCCAGTTATTTGTTTAAAAGGATTTAGTAAACCGGGAGCAGTCCCGACTATAAAAGCCAGCGCTATCGCAACCGAAATGGAAACACTACCATATTAAGAGCAAACGAAAAAAACCAACACTGACACAGCTTGCAACTTTAAACATATAAAAATTTTAGAAGTCCAAATGTACATATCGCACTTTATCAACTTAAAATAGTAAATAAATAAAATTTTTAAAAACATAAATTCTTGAGTATTTGCTCGAATAAATGTCATATTTTGTAAAGGGGAGGTTTGCTTTTCATTTTGCTTTATAAATACTTTTATTGGCAACCAACTGTTGTCTAATTTTTTATAGGTTTGTAGAAAAGTAAACACATTCAAAATGATTGAAGAAAATTGTTTGTTGTGACGTATGTAAAGTTTTTTGAAAAGCTATTTTGCTTGTGCTTTGTAATTCGCAAAATGTATTTGTGAGTATATGTATGAGTAAATGAGTTTTGGGACTTTTCAAACATTAATGGTAAAGATCTACCGATGAGTTGTTATTTAGCAACCAACATTGAAGTGCATATAGATTTGCTAACCAACAACAAATAAATAAAATTTTTAAAATTATTTAAGGAACAAAGTATGGAATTTCCCCTCTGTTATCTTTACACAACTAACAAATGTCAGAATGTTTCGTGGCGTCAATTAACCAACATGCGCAGAAGATTAAATTTTTGTGTTCGGGAAGGCGTAATATGTAGTTCTATCATTCTTGCCAGTAACCACCCGACGACATATGAAGCAAATTTATAAAAATGTTGATATAAATTAACCTCTAAAAAGCTTTTTAAATTTCCTATACTAAAATCTAAAAGTGCTTATATATTTTTAAAATTGTTTCATAACATCTGACATTCGCCTAAAAATATAAACAATTTCAAATTAGATAATATTCTTAACTGATTTGATAAAAACTGTATCTTAATATTTTTATGCACACAATCTTTTATCGCTAATTTTAATAAGTTTGTACATTTTATAGGTTCTTCTAAGTAAAATAATTAATTTTATTGCAAAAACATATAAAGAACAAATAATTTTAAGTGTGCGTGATAATTTCATTGCAGAGTTTAAAGAAAAATGATTGAAAAACTTAAAGGGATCTGAAATCGTCATGCTGTTAGCTGACCGATTTTAAATCACGAAATTTCAAACTTTTGTGCACCCAGAACACCTTTTCAGTGATTTGAAATCACTTCACGAATAAGTGATTTTAAGAACATGCCTTATTATTAACATTAATTATTTGTGCAGCTAAAATAAGGAATGCCTAAAAATTTGCTGTGGGTTACTCCATATACATACATATATACTCTAGTGGAGAAAATTCTTAAAAATAAAAAATTTAAACTGGAAAATATGGCCTGAAAGTTGGTGTTGTTTTTTTTTTTCACTAAAAAAGCTGTGTGGCAATTTTGCATGGAGACGTCTTTCTATTCTTTTGTTACAAAATTTTTTAAAATTTCTATTAAAATATCTCTTGTTGGTAAGTATATTATTAGTGATGACTCACTTTAAAAATTAAAATTAAATTTATTCATAGCTTTTAAAATATTGACAAATAATTTTAGCTAAATTTTGATGATAAAGGATGAACCCTTTCTGAATGGCTTTAATTTTTCCCTTGAAATTGAGCTGCTTTTTTGGGCTTTTAAAAGTGCTAAAAACTTTTATTTGTCCATAAGAGGATTTCAATAAAAAGATGCAAATCCCATTAAGATCAGAATGGTAACGCTGAGTGGACCACACAAGACCTGTTGGCTTGTATAAAACGAATACATATTTGAAAATATTAAAACAATCCTGTCTATTACTTGTGACTCACAGGTTTCTTATATAATATTTGCTTTTAATATTTTAATTATTACTCTAAAAGGCAAAACCTGTATTTTTCGCAAATATTTATTAAAATTAACATGACATGGTACATATGTATGTATAATAGTTAAGTAATTTTTTGTACTAATTTTGGTATTTCATTTGTTTGAGGTAATAAATATTTCGATGATTTTATCAAATGTATGCAATGTAATCACACGGATATATGTATGTCGGTTTTTTTTTGCATGCAAAGTTATTTTTTTCCAAAACCTTCCATGATCTAACATGCCTCGTGATCAAATACGTGAATCTGATGAAGAAAGCAATATGTTGAAAAGACCTTCACTCTGTCTAATGCGTGCAATTTTGCAATTGTGTAAGTATCTAAATTTTTTGTAGTCTTTATTTACTCCTGGGCTTCTTCTGAAAGATCTCCAATTGGTAAGCACTGATATTCAATTAAACTTTTCCCATGAGCAAAAGTTTTGTGTACCATGCGATGTTATGCTTTGCATATGATGAGAAATTTGAGCGCATTACAGTTTAAATGAAAATGTTTTTTCCTGGCATATGTAAGAAATTTGACATTTTTTTTATATACATATGTAGGTACATACATACATACATAGAAGAGAAATGCAACCACCAAACTAATTCAAAAAATATGATCAAAAATACTACATTAAATTATATTTTTGATAAATAATTTTATTTCAAGATAAAAGGTTTTCCAATAGAGATGATTTGATTTTGAAGTGACGTTTTGGCCATTTGTAATATGTCATGATCTGTCATTTGTTTTTCATTGTATTCAGTAGTGTTTACAATTTCATAATGAAGAGATATACGCAAGAACAACGTTTACAAATTATTCAGTTTTATTATCAAAATAATCGTTCTCCAATTGCAACTTTTCGTGCGCTTTTGCCATTTTATGATCGCAATAATCGTCCAAGTGTACTCGCTATTCGTCGAATTGTTGAAAAAACTGTCGAATCTGGTGCGAATAAAATCCAAAAATTACACTGTGATAGTTTTTGACCCGAAAAAAAAATGAACTTCGATGGATGCGAAAGTACATTTGGAAGTGTCAGATTGGCTCCAGTTTTTGAGAAATCGGTATATATCCATTTTTCATGGAAAAGGATTCATCGAAGTTCATTTTTTCGACTATCACAGTGTTATTAATTAAAAACCATTACATTCACCTAAATTGACAGTTTGGTCTGGTGGAATCATCGGCCCGTACTTTCGAAATGAAGCTGTTAACACCGTTACTGTCAATGGAGAGCGGTTTAGATTGATGATAACCAACTTTTTATGGCCGAAATTGGAAGAAGTTGATTTGGGCAACATTTGGTTCCAATAAGACGGGGCTATGTGCCACATAGCAAATGCAACAATTGAATTATTGCGGGAAAAGTTTGGAGATTCGATTAATTCAAGAAATTGTGATATTGAATTTCCTCCAAGAAATTTTGATTTAACACCATTAGACTATTTCTTGTGGGGTTATTTGAAGTCATTGGTCTTTCGAAATAAACTAGACTCTCTTCAAGCTTTACAAGTCAATATTGAAAGTGCCATTCATGACATACTTGATTTAGTGGAAAAAGTGCTCGAAAATTGGGTTCATCGAATTCGTTCCTGCAGAAGAAGTCGTGGAGGCCATTTGAATTAAATTTTATTTAGAAATTAATTTTATCGATTGTACTTCACATTAAATAAAAAACTTTTGAATTTCCTTAGCAATAAGTGTGTTTTTTTTTAAGAAATTATATCACTCTTATTGGAAAACCTTGTATATGTATGTTTGTACACATTAGTGATGTTACGAATATCAATTTTTAGTGTTCGCGAATACGAATATTGGAAACAATATTCGCCGAATAAGAATATTACTTTTAAGGTTTAAACTTTAAAGCCATGTAATATTTCAAATTTAAAGTAATATTATCAGGCTCAAGTTCAGTTTTATTGAATTAATGAAAATTCAAAATTACTAAGAGTTTTTTTGTGTTTGGAAAATATTATTATTTATATCCAATCAGTTTTTAGCAGAACGTATCAGTACTGATTTCAAGGCCGCTACACCTCTCATCAGCGTTCAATTGTCCATCTTTACAAATTTCGTAAAGTGGATACTAATTGAGAAGAATATCAACTATTTAACCAGTTTTCAACAGAAATAGAATATGAGAATTAATTTTTAATTCAATTTTTATTCTACAATGAAACAGTGCTGGTTAGTACGAAATTCCCTCATTACTGTTTGGAACTAATAATCAACACAAACTCATAGTCCGTTATCATCAAAGTATTCTACTTTGTATTTTAAAGTTTTTGTTGTTTTTACTCTATATTAGGGAAATTCACATATTACTGTTTCATTGTAGAATAAAAATTGAATTAAAAATTAATTCTCATATTCTATTTCTGTTGAAAACTGGTTAAATAGTTGATATTCTTCTCAATTAGTATCCACTTTACGAAAATTGTAAAGATGGACAATTGAACGCTGATGAGAGGTGTAGCGGCCTTGAAATCAGTACTGATACGTTCAATTAAAAACTGATTAGATATAAATAATAATATTTTCCAAACACAAAAAAACTCTTAGTAATTTTGAATTTTCATTAATTCAATAAAACTGAACTTGAGCCTGATAATATTACTTTCCATATGTAAATCAATATAAGTTCAAATAATAATTACGTTTATTCGTAATAATAATAATATAAAAATATTAATTCCGCTTGGGCACGAGCTATAAATACCCTAATAACAGGGGTCACAGTAATATGTGAACTTCCCTAATATAGAGTAAAAACAACAAAAACGTTAAAATACAAAGTAGAATACTTTGATGATAACGGACTATGAGTTTGTGTTGATTATTAGTTCCAAACAGTAATGAGGGAATTTCGTACTAACCAGCACTGTTTCATTGTAGAATAAAAATTTAATTAAAAATTAATTCTCATATTCTATTTCTGTTGAAAACTGGTTAAATAGTTGATATTCTTCTCAATTAGTATCCACTTTACGAAATTTGTAAAGATGGACAATTGAACGCTGATGAGAGGTGTAGCGGCCTTGAAATCAGTACTGATACGTTCTGCTAAAAACTGATTGGATATAAATAATAATATTTTCCAAACACAAAAAAACTCTTAGTAATTTTGAATTTTCATTAATTCAATATAACTGAACTTGAGCCTGATAATATTACTTTCCATATGTAAATCAATATAAGTTCAAATAATAATTACGTTTATTCGTAATAATAATAATATAAAAATATTAATTCCGCTTGGGCACGAGCTATAAATACCCTAATAACAGGGGTCACAGTAATATGTGAACTTCCCTAATATAGAGTAAAAACAACAAAAACGTTAAAATACAAAGTAGAATACTTTGATGATAACGGACTATGAGTTTGTGTTGATTATTAGTTCCAAACAGTAATGAGGGAATTTCGTACTAACCAGCACTGTTTCATTGTAGAATAAAAATTTAATTAAAAATTAATTCTCATATTCTATTTCTGTTGAAAACTGGTTAAATAGTTGATATTCTTCTCAATTAGTATCCACTTTACGAAATTTGTAAAGATGGACAATTGAACGCTGATGAGAGGTGTAGCGGCCTTGAAATCAGTACTGATACGTTCTGCTAAAAACTGATTGGATATAAATAATAATATTTTCCAAACACAAAAAAACTCTTAGTAATTTTGAATTTTCATTAATTCAATAAAACTGAACTTGAGCCTGATAATATTACTTTCCATATGTAAATCAATATAAGTTCAAATAATAATTACGTTTATTCGTAATAATAATAATATAAAAATATTAATTCCGCTTGGGCACGAGCTATAAATACCCTAATAACAGGGGTCACAGTAATATGTGAACTTCCCTAATATAGAGTAAAAACAACAAAAACGTTAAAATACAAAGTAGAATACTTTGATGATAACGGACTATGAGTTTGTGTTGATTATTAGTTCCAAACAGTAATGAGGGAATTTCGTACTAACCAGCACTGTTTCATTGTAGAATAAAAATTTAATTAAAAATTAATTCTCATATTCTATTTCTGTTGAAAACTGGTTAAATAGTTGATATTCTTCTCAATTAGTATCCACTTTACGAAATTTGTAAAGATGGACAATTGAACGCTGATGAGAGGTGTAGCGGCCTTGAAATCAGTACTGATACGTTCTGCTAAAAACTGATTGGATATAAATAATAATATTTTCCAAACACAAAAAAACTCTTAGTAATTTTGAATTTTCATTAATTCAATAAAACTGAACTTGAGCCTGATAATATTACTTTCCATATGTAAATCAATATAAGTTCAAATAATAATTACGTTTATTCGTAATAATAATAATATAAAAATATTAATTCCGCTTGGGCACGAGCTATAAATACCCTAATAACAGGGGTCACAGTAATATGTGAACTTCCCTAATATAGAGTAAAAACAACAAAAACGTTAAAATACAAAGTAGAATACTTTGATGATAACGGACTATGAGTTTGTGTTGATTATTAGTTCCAAACAGTAATGAGGGAATTTCGTACTAACCAGCACTGTTTCATTGTAGAATAAAAATTTAATTAAAAATTAATTCTCATATTCTATTTCTGTTGAAAACTGGTTAAATAGTTGATATTCTTCTCAATTAGTATCCACTTTACGAAATTTGTAAAGATGGACAATTGAACGCTGATGAGAGGTGTAGCGGCCTTGAAATCAGTACTGATACGTTCTGCTAAAAACTGATTGGATATAAATAATAATATTTTCCAAACACAAAAAAACTCTTAGTAATTTTGAATTTTCATTAATTCAATATAACTGAACTTGAGCCTGATAATATTACTTTCCATATGTAAATCAATATAAGTTCAAATAATAATTACGTTTATTCGTAATAATAATAATATAAAAATATTAATTCCGCTTGGGCACGAGCTATAAATACCCTAATAACAGGGGTCACAGTAATATGTGAACTTCCCTAATATAGAGTAAAAACAACAAAAACGTTAAAATACAAAGTAGAATACTTTGATGATAACGGACTATGAGTTTGTGTTGATTATTAGTTCCAAACAGTAATGAGGGAATTTCGTACTAACCAGCACTGTTTCATTGTAGAATAAAAATTTAATTAAAAATTAATTCTCATATTCTATTTCTGTTGAAAACTGGTTAAATAGTTGATATTCTTCTCAATTAGTATCCACTTTACGAAATTTGTAAAGATGGACAATTGAACGCTGATGAGAGGTGTAGCGGCCTTGAAATCAGTACTGATACGTTCTGCTAAAAACTGATTGGATATAAATAATAATATTTTCCAAACACAAAAAAACTCTTAGTAATTTTGAATTTTCATTAATTCAATAAAACTGAACTTGAGCCTGATAATATTACTTTCCATATGTAAATCAATATAAGTTCAAATAATAATTACGTTTATTCGTAATAATAATAATATAAAAATATTAATTCCGCTTGGGCACGAGCTATAAATACCCTAATAACAGGGGTCACAGTAATATGTGAACTTCCCTAATATAGAGTAAAAACAACAAAAACGTTAAAATACAAAGTAGAATACTTTGATGATAACGGACTATGAGTTTGTGTTGATTATTAGTTCCAAACAGTAATGAGGGAATTTCGTACTAACCAGCACTGTTTCATTGTAGAATAAAAATTTAATTAAAAATTAATTCTCATATTCTATTTCTGTTGAAAACTGGTTAAATAGTTGATATTCTTCTCAATTAGTATCCACTTTACGAAATTTGTAAAGATGGACAATTGAACGCTGATGAGAGGTGTAGCGGCCTTGAAATCAGTACTGATACGTTCTGCTAAAAACTGATTGGATATAAATAATAATATTTTCCAAACACAAAAAAACTCTTAGTAATTTTGAATTTTCATTAATTCAATAAAACTGAACTTGAGCCTGATAATATTACTTTCCATATGTAAATCAATATAAGTTCAAATAATAATTACGTTTATTCGTAATAATAATAATATAAAAATTTCAAATTTAATTGGAAAAACATACAGCCTTTGCGTCAGTAACTATAAGTGGAAAAAACTGTAACGCTACTTACAGTATTTATCAATATTATGACATTGAGATGCCGAATTTGAAGACCACTACTTAACATTTTTAAATTATTTTACTTACATACTTTTAGATTTCGTTTTTCTCTTTCTGTTTAACCTTTAAATGAAAAAGTCAGTGCTGTTTAGTCTTATTGCGCATCCACCTGTGTCGGTGGACTTTCAAATATTAAATTTTAATTCTTCCTTTTTTTAAGTTCAACATTCCTCTAATCAGAATATTTTATTAACTTAACCTGATATGAATACATATAAGTCTTAAACTTTTAAATGCTAGTTGCAATATATTATATGCAATATATATTTAGTTGTGTCTGAAGGTTATTATCTTGCGTCGATGATAAAGGGTTTTCTTTAAATAAAGATTATTAAAAATAAATATATTTTTGTACATATTATGTACTTTTTTAAACTTTATGTATTTTTTTCTTTGGAAAGTACTCGTATGTGCAAATTATTTGAGAAATATATGCTCGAATTTGGAGAGCACGTATACGAATACTAATATCTTAAAATAGTCGAATAATCGAATACGAGCATTCGTAACATCACTAATATATCGAATGTTAAATAAAAAGTACTGAAATTTTGTTTTAAAAATATATACTATATGTATGTATGTATGACAGTAATAGTGATGATGATTAAGCGGAATCAAAATGATATCCAAAAAAAAATTGTTTTTGGAAACACAATTTGTATGACAGCGCCACCTAGCTTCAGTTTTATGTAAAAATAAATATTGAAAATTAATTCCTCGACCCGAAAAACAGTAGATACCACAACTTTACAGGGTAAAAGAAATATATAACCATTATTTTATCAAATTTTCAATGATATTTTTTTGTTAGAGAGCGTTCAAAATCACCAACTTCTAATGCGTGTAAAAAAAATCTCGGACTGAACTAAAAAACCCTTCAAGGTTATTTTATGGATAATGTAAACTTTCATTAGTAGTTGGTCTCATCCCATTTCCATTCAGAAAATTCTATTTTGTATCACTGTGTTATTAGTAAAATCTGTGACTAAATACATAATTAAGTTTTGCAAGTAGGGAACATAAAAAATAATAACAAGATTAAAATATTTTGCCCGATTTATAAAAATAGTTTTTTATTAGTTCAATTTTAAATATGCTTGTTTATGTTAACATATTTTTCAATATGCGCATTTTTCTGCATCATTTTATTTTTTATATTTTATTTTAACTTAAAAAGAAATTTTTCAATGCATTAAGCCTCAACCCCTGAACATTACAATTTATATATGTATTGTTCCTATGATTTTTTTTTTCTTCTATTCTCATTGTCAGTGTACGTAAAAAGAACAAATCCTTGTAGCACGTAACTAATTAGTATTGTTGTTTTTTGTGTCATTGTTTAGTTAAAAAGGAAAAGAGAAGAATGAAAAATTTCTTATATTCATTTCATTACATTTCTTAGCTGAAATTATCAGCGAGAAGTTTTGTGAAACTTGAGATATTTATGTATAAGGATATTCTTTAGGAAATACTTTGTCTTAAATTATATCATGCTAACAACATAATTCTAAGCCACATACAAATCGGAGGTCTCATGTTGAAAAGCCCTAACTCGCATATTTTGGAAATGAATATTTCTTAGTGACTACAATACATTTTACATAAATACATGTCGTCACAAAACTTTAATCCAATAGTATAAAAAAATGGTTTTACAAGCAATTGTATAATAATATTTACGTGTTGATCATGGCAGCTCTATTATGTTTTACCTACTCCTGAAAAGTTGCATTTATATGATTTATTCCCTTTCTACATATGACCAACGATATGTACGTTTATAAACATGTATGAGTATCTACATTAAAAAAAAATTAACTAATACTTGGGAAATTTTACTTAATTTGAGTGGTTGCCGTAAAATTTTCATCAGGCGCGTTCAGCAGAAAAACCTGCTACTAAGCAGATTAGCTTTGGATTTGATTAATTTTTCTAACCGATCTGCTCACTTTTTTGTCAAAAATATTAAAATTTTGAATTTTCAATTAAAGTTGCTGAAGAGGAAAAAAAATAATAAATTATATACAAATCTGAATTCAACACAAAACAAAATTACTCATGCGCGATCATGTTCACCTTTAATGCTAAATAGTGATCATGAAAGAGCAACAACAAGTACTCCGTTTAGTAAACTCGTAATCTTGGCTCTACAAACAAGCAAACAAAAAATAAGAAAAAAGGTTAACATCGTGTTTAATGTCTCAAACACTGATGCATAAGGTGAAGTTAGTAATAATATAAAAAGATATATTTATAACTGTGTTAAAAACGGAAAAAGTCCTAAATCTGCTAAAATAGCTTCAACAACAAAAGTTTCCAAAGATGGAAGATTCTACTAAGAATCCAGAATATCGTATCGCTATTCTAAATGATCAAAGAGGTGAAGAAACAATCATAAAGTCGTTAAAGCCACCACCCACTTACATAAGAGAACAAAATTCTATTACTCTGGTAAAAAGCGTTATATCATTAATTAAAGAAAATGAGTTTTACGTAACTCCGATTAAACGCGGAAAAAAATTCTATGAGACATAAATTCATGTAATTGAGGAAACTAATTACGGGAAATTTATTAAAGACTGCTAAAGGCCTAACAGTGGTTGAATGGATTCATGCGTACGTGCAGAAGAGGTAAAGTTTTTCTTGAAACGAGTGGCTTTAAGGCTAAAACTGTGACAAGAATTAAAAAAAGAGAAAGAGTGCCCCAGCCGCCTTGCTTTTAGCAAGGTGACATTAAAATAAAAAGGAATGAAATCCACCCGATATAGTTAAAATATTTAATGTACCGAAGAGTTACTGTATAATTGAATATAATTTTTAAGACACCAAGGACTTCCGAGGTAGAGATTGTGGAGGCTCGTGAATACTAATAAAAACGCGAATAAAACACTACCAATTAAAGGATCTGTGTGAAGATTATCTGCAAGCAACGAATATCTGTATTGAAATTTTTTATGAAATTATTATGATCTCATTTCTGTTTTCAGGTTTTCAATTACTGCATTTTATAAATCACTAGGCCCTCGTTTTTTTTAGCAGACTGTGACTACAATGCCAAACATACGTTTAATCACTCCTAATGGTCGGGTTTTGTTTAGCACACTTTTAAAATGGAATTAAATGTGGTTTCAAGTGGTTACCAACATAGTGGCCAACATATCGACAAAAATTCCTTATGTTATCGACCTTGGAGTAGTAAAAGGTGTGCCCAGCATAATGTTAGAAGTTGAAGTAGCTTCGCCTACCATTGTCAATATATACTCAAACAAAACTTTAACTCCTACATGTGATTTAGCGATGACACCTACACGTATTAAGTGGCTGAAATAATAAATATATTTGAGTGCTCAGTGCTCTATTAAAAAATAATAATTATTTAATACTAATAAATAAGCTGAGTAATAATTGTTGTGCAATATTAAAATAGAATAATTATTGAATAGTAATTAAGTATAAATAAGCAAGGTTTAAGAAATAAAATAAGACTTGTAAAAGCGAAGTCAATATTTACAGTCATAGAATTGGAGTTTTGTAATAATAAAGTTGACAGATAAAAGAAACAAATCATAGAGTATTAATTTAAACATAACAGGAGTCTTTCAAGGTAGCATCTTCGGTCCTTCACTGTATTTAATATATGCCTCTGACTTACTGTTAAGCAATAACATGTGCATATCAACATTTGCTGTTGATACATCTTTTCTAAGGGTTTATGAAAATCCAGTAGACGCAACCTCACAAGGATATATGTATATATATTTCCAAATTTGAAAAATGGTTAAAACAGCGGTTAAAACAAAGTTAATCAGCATAAATGCCCGCCTATACAAATTAACACCGAGACTATACCGCAACAGACTGAAGTCGAATATCTAAGCACTCATCTTGCTCGTCGTTTAATTTGGAAACCGCATATAGACCCAAAGCTGACACAAATGAATTTAAAAGCAGCCCAAATGAATTGGTTTATTGAAAGAAACTCTATACTAAGCCTAGACTGTAAAATTATATTATACATCACGATCCTGAAACCAATATGGTCCTATTGAATCCAGTTATGGGGCACTGCGTCGGCATCGAATGTAGAAAGAATTCAAAGGCGACAAAACAAAATTCTACGTGCAATTGCAGCAGCCCCCTGGTATATTCGAAATCAGCGAATTCACAATGATCTAGATGTTCGATTGGTGAAGACTGTGTTTTCCAATCATGTGACAAAATATATTAAAAAACTTGAGTTGCACCCAAATAAACTTGCGCGCAATATTTCAAATTATAGATGCCACACCCGGTTGAGAAGGAGAGATACTCTTTCTTTCAGCCGTACACGAGAAATGTAAAATAACAAAAATCAACCGTCGAAATTAAAAATTTAAGTTTAGCCAATGCTAAAAAAATTGTAATTCATATATGTATGTGTATATTGTATATTTTCTAAGAATCTTATTAATTATAAAATTTGGAAAGGAACATTGATTGATACTGACAGCCCCATAAGTTTTGTCAGGCAGGAATTTGTGCCATTTTTTGTATATCAATCTAGAGATTTTGAATGCAATGGTATTATGGAAGTAGACTTAACATTTTAGGTCAAGTATAATGTAAGGTGCTTTATCAAAATAAATTTTTTGAATTAATATTAATTAATCAGATATTCAATGATATTAGGAAAATACTTTTTAAGGAAAGCTAATCTAAGGCTACGCATTAGTGGTAATATTACAGAGTGACAATAATAGGAACTGTTGTAAGGAATTGTCTGAGCTAATACCAATTGATAATGATTCTCCTATTGTATTGGTGAAGAAAAAAAAACAGGCTGTGTACAATTTACAGAAATTTTAACAAGATGACATTTACCCCGTTTATACGCATTTCTTATTTGCAAATAAAACTATTTGCAAATAGTTAACACGCTGTTTATACGCAGATAGCATTCAGAGATATTATTATATTTTTGTAATGACACGCAGCAAAAATTTAGTCATCTGATTCGATTTGCTAGTTAGTTAAATATACATCACAGTCATACATATATTTTTTTATGCAGATGTGAAGGCATATCCAACAGGTGAGCTTTCTAGCACAGCTGACTCAGATCGCTTTATAGCAAATGTTTATACTAACTGATACTGTTTTAAAGCTAACTCAAATAATTGTTACAGTTTTAAAGCTTTCGCTTTTAAAATAAAGCGAGTACTTCTAATCAACAAAATACATGTTGTTTTTGGATTGTTTTACTTATTGTTGAGCTGCGCATCTGGTAGTTGTGCCATGGCAGAATTGTACGCCAGATTATCGGAAGTACCAAATATATCGCAAATAAAAAATGTGGTAGCATCACACTGTTTATTTGCAAATTGCTCATAATTTGCAAATAGTTTTGGCAACATTTTAAGTTACAATAAAAAAAGTAATACGGTACCGCTTTTCACTCTTATTTGCAAATAAGAAGTGTGTATAAATATGATAATTGAGAGATAATTATCCTTTACCTCTAATTGATGATTTTCTTGATAGATTGACTAATAAGTCAATACATATTTTCTTTGTTAGACCTAAAAGGTGCGTTTTATCATGTACAAATAAATGAATATTCTATTAAATATGCAACAATTGTGACGCAAATGGGTCAATATGAGTACCTTAAAATGCCTTTTAGTTTAAAGAATTCGCCATCAATATTTTGGTGTTTTATTAATCAGATTTTTAGAGATCTGATTAGTGAGTGTAAGATAGCAATTTATATTAATGATTTAATGATAGCCACTCAAAATAAGCAGGAACACATTGAAATTTTGAAAATTATATTTGAACGACGGCTTCCGGAATCGGAAATTGGATATTTAGGGTACACGATTTCAAATTCTGGCAGTCGTCCGGATGACAAAAATAAAGAATCCGTTATTAATTTTCTTTAGATTGTGCTCATACTTTAGAAGGTTTGTAAAGGACTTTTCATTTATCCTCTTTATAAATTGGTTAGAAGAAATGCGGTCTTTGTATTTGGTAAGAAAGAGCGGGAGTTTTTCGAGTTGTTAAGAGAGAAATTGACAGATGCTCCTATATAGAAATGAAATTGAGTTGCATTGTGATGGTAGTAGTCAAGGTTTTGGTGCTACATTATTACAAAGAAATGAAGATGGTAAGTTTCATACAGTAGTTTATTTTTCTAAACGCGCAAGTGACTATGACTCTATATACCGTAGCTTTGAGTTAGAAACTCTTGCCATTATATATGCTCTTCGTAGATTCAAGATATATTTACATGGGATAAAGTTTAAGTTAGTCACTGATTGTTACTCATTGACACAAACTTTAAATAAAAAAGAAGTTAATCAAAGAAAAATAGATAGGCTCTGGAAATAAAGAATTTCGATTATTCCCTGCAATATCGGAAATCGGAGAAAATGCAGCATGTAGACGCTCTGAGCATCATGAATTTACAAAATGAATATTCTAGTGCTAGAAGGAAATATGTTCGAACAAAATTTATCTACATGTCAGTATAATGATAACAAAAGATATAAAGTTATAGTATCACTGGAGGTAGAAGAAAGTATGCGAAATAGTCTTTATTACAGAAAAGTTAAAAACATAATTTTATTTAATGTGCCAGAGAAAATGGAAGGCAGTATTTTGTGAATTTATCACGACGTTATGGGGCATATAGGATGTGACAAAGTTTCCTGGGCTGACATCAATAATTGTTTGAAGTGATTTACATTCTCAAAAACGGGCAACCGTGAGGTTTTACTGCATAGTATTTCAAAGGGGAATATTCCATTCGAAATGCTTCACATAGACCATTTTGATCCGGTAAATTTGAGGAACAGTACTAAAAAGTACGTTTTTCTTATAGTATATGAGGATTCGAAATTTTTACGGCTTTACCAGACTATAACCACTTATTCCAAGGAGGTTTGCAGTTGCTTAGGAACATACTTTCATTCGTACAGTATGCTAATAATTATAGTGTTATGTAGGGGAAGTGCTTTTACTTCAAAAGACTTTTCGAATTTTCTCGTGGATAATAATGTTAAACATGTAAAGATTATAACAGAATCTCCTGAGGCTAATGGTCAAGTGGAAAGGGTAACTCTTAGTTTGGCATCGATGATAGCTGAATTGATTAATGCTGAAAACACTAATAATTTAGCAAAAGTTTTACCTGAAATAGATTTCGTTGTGAATAAATCTGTTCATCGTAGCACTGGTACTACTCCTAGCGAATTGCTTTTTGGAAGTACACAGAAAGGTATGGTAATTGATTTTTTGAGGGTGAAACTAGAAGAAGGATATATAAAGCAATATGAAAGCGATTTACCATCAATGCATCAGATTGCTTCAGAAAAAATAATTAAAAGTCAGAACTAAAATAAGATGGTGGTCGCGTAGAAAGAATATACAATATGGTGATTGCGTAATGGTGAAAAATTTTGTTAGGGGACCCGGGGTTTGTGAAAAGATCGTTCCAAAATTTAAGGGTCCTTATAAAGCTGGGAATACTCTTCTGACTGATAGAATTGTTTTGAAGGATGTGGATAGGTTTCAAGTTTCATCTTCATTTGTTTAATCTTGGATCTCATCTAGGAGCTCATAAGATACATATCGTATGTACATACGTTATTAATTCTAAGTGAAAGAAATAAAACATTCATAAAATTATTCCTCAATACGAACAAAAAACCTCGGTTCAATTATTCAAAAAGTTGCATGCCTGATTCACAAATTGCTAGATTTGTACACACATATAAAGGATTGGAATTAAAATTTGAAATATCGGATATATTAATATGTTTATATATATAACAAATTAATCCAAGTCTAAAAACGAGTATTGAGCATTTTGAGGTGAGTACAGAGCGCTCTTTTAAATCAATCAATTCTAGTTCATGCATTATGACACTTAGATTTTACGTAAGGCGAATTCAGATATCAGGTGGTTTACTATTAAAACTACTACAACATTTGACATATCGACTACTATGCTTGCACTTGCAAATTTTCTCATATCGACCTTCATTTTGCAAGAAAAAATAGTTCAGCTGTGTTAGTAACAGCACCTTTTACGCCAATTAGCCTTGATTTTTCGTATACTAAAGAGCTATTTTTCCCGCGGAAAGTGACATTTGGCACAATACAATACTGGCAATTGAAAGTATAGTATTGTATACGGGTCAAATGTGCTGATTTATCTGCATTTTGCAGTTTTTCTAAGCATTTTGCAGTTTTGTTTAAAAAAAGAAGGTTCTATGTAAATTTGGAATACATATTTTGAAATTTTTATATTTTACCTTATTAGTCTGAATTATGTTTTAATAATTATAATATCTGAACCTATAATTTTACTCCATTTGCTTAACAGTGGTGGCATTTGGGACAATTATTCATTTTGTTTTTTAAAATGGCAACTTGAAAAAATTTCCACTTATTTAATCGTGTTCTTTTCAATACCAAATAGTCGGTTCATTTTAAATTTTAGTTTGATGCCATTCTTTATGAAGGGTAGATTTCAGTTTACTTATTATTAATTTGTCGGAAACAACTGGTAAGCAATACAGATAAACTAACTATAAATTTTTCAACAGAAGGGCACAGAACAGGACAGCTACACAAAGTAAAGACTAATTTGCCTCTCTTACTTCCTTCGTTCAGCAGACACATTTTGCTACACAACTGTTGCACAACAATCTGCTGAACGCTTTGATTACTAAGCGATGAGCGAACATGTTTTTGGTAGCAAAGAAAAAGTACGATACATATCAAATTACGATATTTCAGTTCAGTTTGACTTTTGAATCAAATTTTATAATATATTAAGTCAAAATTTTGATATTTTTGACAAAAAAGTGAGCAATTCG
Organism: Lypha dubia; assembly: GCA_947311025.1. NCBI lineage: Eukaryota > Metazoa > Arthropoda > Insecta > Diptera > Tachinidae > Lypha > Lypha dubia. The sequence continues at coordinate 106,695,549 of OX371260.1, forward strand.
TTCAGAAAAATTAATTAAATCAAAAGCTGCTACATCTAAACTGTTTATTAGCAAATTTTTCTGCTGAACGCGCCCAATGTAACAGTTTTTGAATATTGCATAAAATTGCATACGGTGCATGTGTGCTGATTCTGCTTATATATAATTAAAAAAAATCTAATCACAATTAGTGACGATTAGCATTTGTAATCAAATCTAATCAAAAATAATCAAGAAATCTAATCAATTATTTTTTCGATTAGTTTTGATTAGATTTGATTAGAAATGCTAATCGTCACTAATTGTTATTAGATTTTTGATTATTTCTTATCTAATCAATTAGTAATCTGAAATTTTTATCAAAATTCAATTCTAATGATTAGATTATTTTATTTCTCTAATCGTAATGATTTCTAATTCTAATCGAAATTCCCAAGCTATGATTTGAACGATGTTTTATTAAACAGGTTTTTCAAACGAATACCTCATACATATTTTATACACGATGTGCTAGCCAGCCAAGGCCTTCTAAGTTCAGAAGGCCTGCTTAGAGGCCTAACTGAAGGAATTCTTTATTAAATTGACTTTAGAGCTGTCACAAATTTATTTTTAAAATACCTTAATAAATGCAAAAACGTAGTAAAAACCCATGAAAGTGTCAAAATATCAACTCTACGAAATACTGATTATTGTATGTTAAATTTTAGGGCTTTCTTTACATTTGTTGACATGTTGTTGTTTACTATTTATTTATTTATTGATGTATAGATAGACATAATAAAAACCACCTTTTCAGAAGGGAGTAGGTAGGCCTTCGTGAAGAGGCAAGTGAGCATAAGCACTGGACCTTAGAAAAGCTCTAGGAAGGCCTCCAAAACTTCGCCGCATACATACATATATAAATATATGTATAAAATAAAAAGAAGTTGTTGCATTTTTTCATAAAAATAAAAAAAAGATATGTGGTACTCGGGGACTGCCGCGGTAAAGCTATTGCACAGCATTTTTTATCAACTTATGCAATTATATTATTACGTTTTGTTTAATAACTCCTTTGTTATTCTGGCAATACGGTATATTAATGATATCAAATGTTAATGTTAATCAATAGCATAGATACTTTAGGGGTTAACACACATTGGGCGATTTAAATACTTAACAAAACAAAAGACTTAAGAAACAAACTTAGTGCCAGGTTTTTTCTTTTCAAAAACAAATGACAGATTTTTTCCAGGTTTTTCGTTTCAAAAACAAAAGACTTAAGAAACAAACGTTTAAAACTTTCGGTCGCCTCAAAGCCAGCGATAGAAGCTATGCAATAGCATAAAAATAAAAATAATCTTCATATAAAATAATCGATACGTTGTAGTAATAGAATAACTTAAATCAATATACTATGTACACATGTATGTACACTCTAAACCACTTTTGCTGAAAATTAGGTCAATATTAGTAGGCAACACTTTACCGAATATAATCGACCTAAAATTACACAACTACTTTTTTTCAACAGTTTGTTGATTTTTGAACAAAACATGTTTAATAATAAACAAAAATGTTCAATTCCTTCAAACACATTGTGTCTAGTTTTCTCTCTTTTTACATTTAGATACATATGCTTGATTTTAATAGTGCTTTTTAAATAAAAATGCATATGTACATATTATTCCTTTTCAAACCAAATATAGGCTGTGGATTCTTCTTCCATTGATGTTTCTATATAAATAAATAATTTTGCTATCATTATAAGGGGTTATTATATTCATTGATAAAGGTACTTACCAACTATAGTTACCAAAGGAGTTAATTCATGAATATCATCTTTAACCTTATTGAGTGTTAAACCAAACTAAAAATTAAACAAAAAAGGTTTATATAAGGTTTTTAAATAATAACTTTATGGAAATTTTGGTTTACCTTGTATTCTTTGAAGATAAGAGTATCTTTCTTCTTAAAAATTTGCAAATCGCTTTTATTATTACTATTTCTTCAGCGTTTTTGTGAAGACCGAAAACAGTTTTTATTTTATCGCAAGATGCATAAAAGTTTTTTTTAAATACATCAACGTCCAGCTACATTACTTTAATAAAGTGAAAGAAAAGACAGTCTTTTCGAAAAATAATTGGCCAATTATTCAAAATGTCTTTCCTTCTCCGTCTTTATCTATAAAGGAATCAGGAAATTTACTTGCTGCCTTGCCAGCAACTTCCCTAAAATTTCATCGGTATATAATGTTATATTTGGCGTAACTCCTCGACCACAACGTTGGCAAAAGCTTTCATTAGTTTGCCGAGCTTTTGTTTCTCATTCAATTGCTTTATAATTTCTGGTGATAATTTACCCCAAGGAATTTCACAAATTTGGCACACTAACATTTTTTTATTTAAACAATATTTTCTGATTAAAATTTATTAAATAACTTAAATATAATGCTTTAGCTTTATAGAAAACCAATTTTTATTATTTGTTAATACTGAAAACACGACGAAATTTTATTTTTTCCTCAGAGAAAATATGACGCCATGTGCTTGTAAAATAAAAACTCTTTAATGCTTCTTCTTCATTATAAAGCCTGTATAATACATTAATTGTTGTTTTTTTTTGGACAGATAAGCTTAATATTACACTTTTTCATGTGATTTAGGCAAATTGAACATATTTTTATACACAGTTTGCTTAAAAATTAAAAATTTTAACCTAAAATTAGTATTTTTGCTTAAAATTGGACAAATTATGTCTTTTTCTCACGCGTTTATTCGCTTTAATAACAAAATCGATGTAATTTTAGACAACAAGAATTTTTCAACAGGAATTTAGACAAAAATCGAACGTAAAACTCAACAAAAGTTTTAGATTGTATGTATTTAAATATTTTACGCTCTTATTTATTTAAAACGCTGACATATGTATCAAACATTCAATTTCACAAAAAATATGTTGAGCGATGAAGAATTTATTAAAACTTTGTTCTTGGGCTGATTGTGCGAATAGTGATGCGAGACTGAATATTTTTTTCCGTACATGTAAATAAGAGAATAAGGAAGTGCCCATGGGCGGCCTTGGCCCTGACTATGATCTAGAGGAAAATAATCATAACAATATTTTTATTTTTTTTTCCTTTTATCATTTTTGAGAAAATGACGCAATATATATACATATATATATGTACATATATGTTGAAAAAAATATATATTTTTTTTATTTTTGTGTATCATCTTATAAAAGAATATTTTGTGTGCACATTCATATCTTTTTGGAGCACAGTTATTGAAAATAGGAATTTTCCCCACATCTGTGACGAGCTAAGATGCAGTTTATAGTATATTGCTCGTACATACATTAAAAAATGTATACTCAGAAAGATCATTTATACATGATTTGGCAACTCTGATTTCATCTAAAATGCATTAGAAAACTCGATTTTCTTTGCTGATAAATATAAATACTAAATAAAAGAAGGGGAGACAAAAATTTAATACTGTAGTTACATTTTCATTGATTTGCTGCCGCGCAAATTTTAATTAAAAACCAATTCGAGTGGAAGACAATGTTCACTCATTAAGTTGTATATAATGCGTCGTTCGGTAACAACAAGAAACTAACAAGAGCCTTGCGATAGAAATTTAAAAATGCATTTGGATGTACATTAATATGTACATTAATATGAACAATACATACATACAGCTGTTATTGTGCATCTGCTAAGAAAATTACTTTCTTGAGAAATGCATAGAGACAAAAATGACAAATTACTTATAGATTTCACTTGCCATTTCCACTTTACTTCTATAGACTTGAATATGTATTTACAGCAAACAAGCACATACACCCTTAAGTTCACCCACATCCTTTGTACATACAAATTTATGTATGAACATATGTATATACATTTTTTTTTAAATGAAAAACTTCGATTCTGTTTTTTGATGATGTTTATTTGAACCTTTAGAATTTTATTGGTCAAGTCGAGAAGATGATATCGGCCAAATAGGAGCCGTCACAATTGATTGCTATACGGGCTCGTTTTATGGCATTTTTCATCACTACGCCGAAAACTTCGGGCGACAGAATCTCGTGTCGAATGTTGTCCTTGTGGGCTTCCAGGGTTTCCGGCTTGTTCACGTAACCACGGGACTTAAAAAAACCCCACAAAAAAAGTCTGGAACGGTTAAATCGGGCGATCTTGCGCGCCAGTGTAAATCGCTAAAACGAGAGATGAGGCTACCCGGGAGCGCCGCCTTCAGAATATCGGTTGTGGCTCGCGCAGTGTGTGCCGTTACTCCGCCCTGTTGGAACCACATGTCCTCCAGTCCTCGGTTAACCTGACCCTATAGCGCGCACCGTCCACTGTTGTCATTTGACCAGCGGCGTCCTCGAAAAAAAATGGCCCGATGACTTCTCCAGCGTGAACAGCGCACCGTGTAGTCACTTTGAGCGGTTATAATGGCTCCTCGTGTATCACTAGTGGATTTTCGGTGCCCCAGAAGCGATAGTTTTGCTTGATCAGGTACCCGCTGAGGTGGAAATAAGCCTCATCGCTCATTATGATTTTGGTCTAAAAATCGTCCACTTCGTCTTAGAGATTGAGGATGTCTTGGGCGTATGTTACACGCGTTTGGCGGCCGACAGGCAGCAGCTGATGCACGGACTGGACTTTGTACGGGAATATGCGCAGATCTTTGACCAAAATTCGCCTTAGGGACGACCGGCTGATGGCTAATTGCGTGGCACGGTAACAGGGGCGCTATTCTCGGCAGAAAGGGCACTCCGGGGCCGGCCACTCTTGGCAGCGTCTCGTGTGGTCCCATACTCTTCAAGGTTGGTTTCCAAACGGCGCAGTGTTTGCGCAGTCGGTGCCGGACGACCGGGGAATCGGCGACGGAATTCGCGCTGCGCCAATACCACAGACGAATTGTTACGCAAAACAATAGACACGATTATTCCGCGTTCTTGCGGAGTGTATCGCTTCATGGCTTTTTCACTTGTATTCTACATCTGTCTAGTTCACAAATGTCAAATCAGTTTTGACATTGGCCGCCATTTGCAAAAATAAGAGCATCTTCCAATAGCATGATTTCTTTTAGCCCACCTTGTCCTTATGAGCCGTTTATTTTAAAACTGAGAAATATCACATTGGTATATTGTTTTTTGTCGGTTCAACGTACTTCTAACAAATAGCAATAACACAAAAAAATTACATTGAATCTGTTTGGAAGCAAGTATTTTTATGCTTTTGGTTTTAATAACGGGATTACAAAAAGTGATAAAACTGAAAAAAACTTAACTCCTGAAGTTGAGAATATATATGACCATATTATATCTTCATGCTCTAGTAATGGTAGCAGTGAAGTTCTGCAACAAAATTGAATTGATGCTACAACATAAAATTCTAAATATGGGATCCGAAAGATCGATAGTGAAGTGGTTGGCAGGCTTTATATTATAAATATCGTTCGTGAGCCGACGCGTTATGGTGTTTCTAGTGGAGACAACAACAAATCATAATTTTTATTATTTATGCCAAGTGATGTTATAAATCTAGTTGATATGACTAATTTGTAAGGTAACTAATAATTTAGTATGCAGCCAATGCTCTTAGGTCAATCATTATTTGTATTAAATTGGATTCCTATAGATAACAGAATCACTGAAGCATATTTCGGACTTCATTTGTTGACTGGTGTTTACCGATCTCATGGTGAAGCCTTGGATTCTATGAGATGACCACAAAGGCAGACCACTACTCAAATAGACAGTGAGCTTACGAAAGTTCCAAAATATATCACGAGCAAAACGATTTGACAAGAGGTCGGATAGAAATGAAAGCCGAGCTAGCGATAAACTTGCTCCAATTAGAGTTTGAACCATTGAGAATCAAACCTACAGAAAATGTTTAACCCTGGTGAATGTGTGACAGTAGATAAGCAGCTAGTTACATACCGCGTATGCTGTCCCTGCATCAAAGCCTGGTGAGATATGTACCTAAAAAAAATCGACCCATAGTTTTGCAAAGCATATTACACCACGCCGAAGAATTAAAAGCTAATACCAAAAATCCTGAAATCATTTACTTTTACAATGAAACGAAGTCCGGAGTCGATACAATAGACCAACTAATTAGTACTAAAACTAAAACTACTAAAAAACTCTTATTTTTTTTTTTTTTTTTAATTAGAACCAGCACTCAGGGGATGACCCCTACGTATGCAGTGCACTGTGCGGGAACTCAGGAAGAGGGATAGGGTAGAGAAGATAGATGTTGAAAATTTAGAAGACAACTCTTTTACAACTCTGCTTTGCGCGTTATGTTAATTTTTAAGGCAGTGTTGAGGCGTCTCCGGTGTTAAGTAGACGCATTACCTTTGTTAAGCTGTATTAGCAGGCATTTTATTAATTGTTTTACTTCGCCGATGTTTCTGCTAACCGACAACAATTAATACAATGTTTCACTAATGTACATTAGAGAAATTAATGATGTTGATTGACTTGCTCTGGCCAGGGTTTGAACCCAGGCCCCAAGTCATTGTGTGCTTAGTAGTCATCGCGCTAACCACTTCAGCCAACACCAAAGGTTTGGATATATCAACATACAACGCGTAAATAATTTTTCTAAGTATTAATGCAGACTGGAATCGAAATAAAAAGTATAAACGACGTATTTATTTGGAAAACTTAGGTACGGATCGAATATGCCAAAAGGTACTCATACTAAATCGTATGTAAAAAATCTTCAAAGTGACTCAAGTTTACATTTAAAAATAAACAATTTGAAGAGGGTCCGGTGCTTTTTTATGCATCTGCCAAAGCAAAAACATTGCTTTTCGTACTATTGGAAATTCGTGGAAACGAAAGTGCATACTATTGGACGTCCACTGTACTACATTAACAATTTTATGTCAGGTGAAAAATATCTGAAAAGTCCATATATTGGTTGTTTTTCTATTTCTGCATATACCACATATTCATTGTATCATGCTTAAAATATTAAAATTATATTTTAATAATACTTTATTAATGTTTTATATTTATTATTAATACAAATAAACGTAATTATTATTTGAACTGCAATAATGTTGAAATCGGTAGACTAGCAGAACGTGTGATACGTTAATAAAACGTTAACATGCTAATGTTTTTCAAAAAACAAAAAAACTTATAGTAATCTGAATTTCATTAATTCAATACAACTGAACTTAAGTCTAATAATAATAATTTCTCATTAATCTATCGGCGTCGAGCCGTCGAAAGTGAACAATCGGCAGTAACGAAGTGGTATTTTAGAATATCTGAAATGAATTGAGCATGTACTCATGGTACAATAATTTACCAGATGGCCTCGTAGCGCCAGCTGATTATTTTTTTTCGTGGTATGAACTGTCAATGTTGGTTATGGTTTACCAACACACTCAGAAGCAATTTAGCAATAACGGTACTCATTTGTTGTGAGAAGTATTGCCAGAAAAAAATTCAATTTTTTTCATTTGTAAAATAAAATCCCCAATTTGGTCCTTAAAATCTTTATTCAGACCTGTCCAATGCCTGAACTGCCAAGAATTTGGACACACTAAAACATATTGCAAGTTGCCTACCGTTTGCGTTGTATGTGGTGAGTTACACAGTAACGCTAACTGTGACAAAATCAAAGGTGATCCCAAGGCGAAAAAATTCCGCAATTGTGGCGGTAATCGTACTGCTAACTATAGAGGCTGCCCTCTTTACTCGTTTTTTAAACGTTCGTCGAGCAAAAAAGAAAATAATATCCCCCCTCAGCCTATCAAAATTTTAAGCTACCCAAAGTTACATGAACAGTCTACCAGTCAAGAACAATATTCAACAGTCTACCAGTCAAGAACAATATTCAAACGTATTGAAATCTAACACGGCTATTGCTCAGAAACAGCCTAATATTCAATTTTCATATGCTAACATTTTAAAAAGTAGCCAGAATACAGCGCAAAAAACGGTACCAGCAAACGAAGTTCCAGGGTCTAATTTTAGATGTATTGAAGCCTCAATTTAGAGCTTAATACAAACAGTAAATACATATACTCTCAACATGTCCTGTACGATGAAGGAAATGTTGAAAATGCAGTCTACCTTGTTGCAGGCTGTATTAAACAAATTATGAACTTAAAAATAAGTTTTTGGAACGTAAACGGCATCTGCCAACATAAAAATGAAATAGAATATTTTCTTCTTGATAAGCAAATCGATGTTATGCTTATCTCAGAAACTCATTTGACGTCTCGAAGCTATATCAGAATCAGTGGATATAATTTCTACGAAGTCGAGGTAAAGCTTGTGGTCGCTCGGGAATTCTAATAAAAACGCGAATAAAACACAACTTGTTAAATGACCTTTGTGAAGAATATCTTCAACCAACGAACATCTGAATTGAAAATTATTATCAAAATCTTGTAATATCATCTATCTATTCGCCCCCCAGTTTTTCAATTACCGAGAGTCAATATACAACATTTTATAAATCATTGAGTTCCCGTTTTCTATTAGCTGGCGACTACAATGCTCAACACACATCCTGGGAATGATGGTCCAAAAATTTCAAATTCATGCTACACCCCAGGGCATCCATTACTTTTTTACTTCAGTTTAAAGTAGTAAAGTGCCAAATTTCAATTCCCTAGGTGGACTAGAAGGCAGTGCTCAACGTCTCCAAAATTTTATAATTTTTGATATTTTCTTACTTTTTAAATATTAATTTATGGGTTTTTTTTCCGTTACTACTTTTATGAAAGATATACTTACAAAGAAAAAAATTATTAATAATATAAATTTTATAAAAACATGGCTTTGCCATCAAGTTCAACACGTCAAGCGGACACTATATTCTTTATTATCTCGATGTCATGATAATAGCTCTGTTTCTTTACTCAACATTAGGATCCCGCGGGATCCCAATTTTGCACGAAAAGCGTTTCCGTACTCTAAAATTGGGCAAATGAGAGTGATTTTGAGAGAGCAATGTGCTTCTTCTTCCTGCATGAAACTGCCCGTACTTTTTCTTCGGGCTAGTTTGTGCAAGTAGTTAATCAATCAGCTGTTAATGAAATAAACAATAACAAATAAGAAATTTGAATTTTACCTAACAAGAATAATGATGAAATAACTGTTACTTTTGAAAAATGCAAAGCAAAATATGTATGTTTGGAGGTACAAACATACATGTGTATGTATGTACTAACTAAAATCTCTTAAAAAGTGAAATACTAATCAAAAACAGTATTTATTTTTTTTGTTTACTTTCACAGTAATTTCATACAAACTTTTGGGCTAAAAATTTGGTTTTGTGCGTTCCCGTACTTTGGGTATTTTTGTCTCTAATTGAGAGGAATTATATTATTATATATATTACGCTCATTTTACCGAACTTTACCAGAAAAGTAAAGAAACAGAGCTAATATTAAATATCTAAAGTAATCACAGCTTTTTTGTCAATTTATTGTTATTGACACAAAGTGAGGGATTTTTTCCAATTAAATTTGAAATATTAAGTTTCTCTAAACCTTAAAAATAATATTCGTATTCGCGAATACTAAAAATTGATATTCGTAACATCACTAGTCTACACTATCAGCGTTGTCAACTTGGTGCGTTTCGCACCTTTTTTGGTGCTTTTCTAAATTTTTTGTGCGAAAAATATCTGAGTTGGTGCGTGGTGCGCTTTTTTTTTAATTCTGGTGCGTTTTTTTTTATTTTGGGTGGCTCCAAATCATATTAAACACAGTTTTTTGTTTCAGTATGAGAAAAAAGAATTTTGTACAAAAAATACAACTGTTTCAATACCATTTCATTCAGTTGTGTACAATTTTTACATTCAATTGTACAGACCATAATAAGAGCAACCATTAAAGATGTTTAAGAGGTACCAAAACACATTCACGAAAACCGTTAAACCGTTGTTATAGATAATTTTTTAACATTTCATTATAAGAAATTTGTTTTCCCTTTTAGATTTTCAGAGTACATACATATGTAATTGTTTGTTGTCGTAAAAGTTGCTGTCAATTCTGTTAAAGAGCTTAGCAAAAACAAAGTATTCTCGAGACTAGCGATCAATGTTTGATTTTTATAAAATGCATAAAAAATGCGTTTATATAAAGTGTTGTAACACTAAAATTAATAAAATTTCTATTTACTAAAAGAAATATTTAAAGTTAGTGTCAATAGTGGAGTCTAAAAAAGGAGATCATAAGCGAAATACAAAACGATTTGCAAATCACAATGTGAGTTTATGCAACGGATTCGGACTTGACCAAATAATAACACAAAAGCAAGATGTTTTTATTGCAAATGCGATATCACGCCTAAATATCCAACCTTGTTCGGCATGCTGTCCAACACGGAAACACATTGTAGCTTTAAGCCCATTTAGCTACAAACGACATCAAGAACCAACATTGTACAAAATGTTTTATCCCATTACAAATATGATGTCATACTATTAGAAGTACAATTGGAATCCGATGTCGAAACATTATCTAGTATTGAAAAAGGGTGGAGAATGATTCACTTCATGCAATGGCACAATATTGTACCAACATTAGAATTTTGGACTAAAGTTAAACGTTGTAAAGACGCATAATTAATTCAATAAAAATTTTCAATAAAAAAAAAATTCTGAACTTGGTACGTTTTTTGTTAAATGGCGCGTTTTTTTCTCCATTTTGGTGCCTTTTGAAATTTCAAAGTTGACAACGCTGTACACTATTCAAGAAACCAAGGTTTCGTTAACTTTGTTCCCAATCGGGTTTTATTCACGAACCAAAAAACTCAGTAACAAGTATGTATCAGTCACAATTAGAGATGTGCAATTGTCGTGAATTTTTCGTGTCAAGCTAATAAATAACCCCAAATACGGCTCATATTTTACTAAAAAATATGTATAACGTTAAAAATTCTTGGAATCTGCTCTTTTCAACACATATTTTTAGGCACCACGAAATAAGCCCCAATGAAATAAGCCCCAAATCGAAAAATGAAATAAGCCCCAAAAAATTTTATGAAATAAGCCCCAAATTTTTAAAAAATGAAATAAACCCCAAAAAAAATTAAATAAGCCCCAAATTTGTTAACTTTTTGATGTAAGCTTAAGAAGAAATCATAAAATGCAAGAATTTTATCCTCTAAATTATATCAAACACCGGCTTCGCGTTCAAAGTATTTTCTGCATAACCGACCTACGGCCGGGCGCAAGGAATTTATCCTCTATGGTATATCGAACACAGGCTTCGCGTTCAAAGTATTTTCTGCATAACCGGCCTACGGCCGGGCGCAAGGGATTTATCCTCTATGGTATATCGAACACCGGCTTCGCGTTCCAAGCAGTCTCTGCATAACCGGCCTACGGCCGGGCGTATGGAATTTATCCTCTATGGTATATCGAACACAGGCTTCGCGTTCAAAGTATTTTCTGCATAACCGGCCTACGGCCGGGTGCAAAGCATTTATCCTCTATGGTATATCGAACACAGGCTTCGCGTTCAAAGTATTTTCTGCATAACCGGCCTACGGCCGGGCGCAAAAAATTTATCCTCTATGGTATATCGAACACCGGCTTCGCGTTCAAAGTATTTTCTGCATAACCGGCTTACGGCCGGGTGCAAGGAATTTATCCTCTATGGTATATCGAACACAGGCTTCGCGTTCAAAGTATTTTCTGCATAACCGGCCTACGGCCGGGCGCAAGGAATTTATCCTCTATGGTATATCGAACACCGGCTTCGCGTTCCAAGCAGTCTCTGCATAACCGACCTACGGCCGGGCGTAAGGAATTTATCCTCTATGGTATATCGAACACAGGCTTCGCGTTCAAAGTATTTTCTGCATAACCGGCCTACGGCCGGGCGCAAGGAATTTATCCTCTAGGTATATCGAACACCGGCTTCGCGTTCCAAGCAGGCTCTGCATAACCGGCCTACGGCCGGGCGTAAGGAATTTATCCTCTAAATTATATCGAACACCGGCTTCGCGTTCAAAGTATTTTCTGCATAACCGGCCTACGGCCGGGCGCAAGGAATTTATCCTCTATGGTATATCGAACACAGGCTTCGCGTTCAAAGTATTTTCTGCATAACCGGCCTACGGCCGGGCGCAAGGAATTTATCCTCTATGGTATATCGAACACCGGCTTCGCGTTCCAAGCAGTCTCTGCATAACCGACCTACGGCCGGGCGTAAGGAATTTATCCTCTATGGTATATCGAACACAGGCTTCGCGTTCAAAGTATTTTCTGCATAACCGGCCTACGGCCGGGCGCAAGGAATTTATCCTCTATGGTATATCGAACACCGGCTTCGCGTTCAAAGTATTCTCTGCATAACCGGCCTACGGCAGGGCGCAAGAATTTTAGATCTATTTTACGGATATGAAATAAGCCCCAAATAAAATGAAATAAGCCCCAAAAAATTTTATGAAAAAAGCCCCGAATTTTTAAAAAAATGAAATAAGCCCAAAAAAAAAAATGAAATAAACCCCAAACAAAAAATTTGAAAATTTTTTGGGGCTTATTTCATTTTTCGATTTGGGGCTTATTTCGTTCCACCATATTTTTATTGGCCTTCAGTATTTCTTGAATCCAATAATAAAATGAGAAAAATTTTTAATGTTTGGTATTTTTATAGCGGCATATTGTTTGAAAAAATTATTTTGTTTATGTGTGTTTTTGCATTTTTGTGTGGATAGCTAGTTTTCATTGAAAAAAAAATTTTTGCTGACCAATATGTTACAGAGAATTTATTTTCATTTTGTGAGCTAGTAAAATATTTTACTATGCAGATATTGCTGGCGTGTAAGATATATAATATTTTACTTAGTTTGCAAGTATAAATTTTTTTTTTTAGAAAACTGTAAATTTATTTGTTATCAGGTAAATATTTTTAGTTTATCTACTATTAAAAATGGAAACGGATCATATTTTCTCAGTATTGGGTAGTATAATAAATAAAAACAAACAACAGATTTGTTGTAAATATTTTTGTTTTTCGACAATCACCGCAATGTTGGTGCATTTTTTATAAAAATATATTTGTTTGACAAGCGCAATGGAAAGCATTTAAAATATAAAAACAACATATGAAATTTTTATTGAAATATGTACGTACATATCGCTCCTTTATTGCAACATAGTCATATCTCAAAAAACAAAATTTTTCAGTTACTGACGAAAAAGAGTTTCTCAATACCTTCTTTATTTGTAAAAAAAATTTGCATAAACATATCTCTATCTAAACCCAAGTTATAACCGCTTACATGCTCAAGCCGTCCATATTAATGCTTATGCTTTGAAAACTTTAAATGCATTTTGCCACGTTTGAGTTTTTTTGAGATATGACTACGTTGCAATAAAGGAGCGATATGTACGTATGTACATTACATATACACTCAAAAAAATAAACTAAAATTTTGGAATTTTTACTTAATTTGAGTTCAAATTGGTTGTCTTATGGCGCCAATGCTGTTTTTTGCTGAAACTTGATGTTAGGAAATACAAATTTTTTAATATTTATTCAGGCTAAAGTTCTTAAATGTTAATAACCAGATAAATATTATATAGTTAAAACTAAATTTGTATATATAGGCTAAAGTTCGTTAATGTTAATAATAAGAGAAATATTAAATATACATTATTAATATATTTCGAGCAACAAAGGAAAAATTTAATATCTATACATCCCTTTAGATTTTAACTACACTGGCCGAATAGAACAAACGTTGTTATTCGAAATGTGTTAACAATGTCTATTTAATATTTCTCTGATTATTAACATTTGCGAACTTTAGCCCATATAAATATTAACAAATATTTTTTTGTTTAAATTTTGAAAACATTTCCAATATGAGTCATAAAAATATGAACTTAAATTGAGGACAGCCGTTTTGGGTTCTTAAGTATTAAAATATTTATGAACTATTCAGAAGTAAGTCATTTCCTAAATCATTTTTTTTACAAATAATTTCATTTGTATGGCAAAATGTTCTTAAAATTAGTAAAACACATTCTTACTTTCAGAAAATAAGCACTCAAATTAAATAAAAATTTTCCTGAAAGGTTTTTTTTTTTTTTTTTTGCAAGTGACATTAAGAGAATTTGATTTTTTTTCATTATAAAGAAATTTTTTTGATTTACAAAAAAATCTACATTCATACTACATACATATTAATAATAGTATAATTAAATATAGAATTATTTTAAACTATTTTTAAGGAAATTTTTTTTTACAAAAATTTAGTTCATAGCTTTATTTTTGAGTGTACATATGCAAATGCTTACAATATTTACAGCTACTTATAAATATTTAACTTGTTTTTGCATACTCTGTAATAACAATAACAACGAAAACAATATCTGCGACAGCTTTGTATTGGCCCAATTCCCATGGTAACCGAGTTCATGCGAAAGGAAAAAACCTAAAACCAAAACAAAAACAAGAACAAGTATCAATCCTTGACAACAAACACTACAACTAGAGTGTCCAATTTTCATGTACATATTCGATTTTGTTCGATTAATCCAATTGGACCGAATAACTTAAATATGTAACTTAATAATAGTGTAAAAAAATTTTCCTATTTTATTTAATATTATATGTAAATAAAAATTTTTATATATCTGAGAGTTTGGATGTTTGTTCCAACATAGCTTAACCAACGTTCACACCTATCAAATATTTGTCAAAAATAACGTAGACACTACTTTACCTAGTGTAAGTGTTATTTAACACGATATTAATATTAAACATTCAAATTAGTTATAATAAAAAAAGGTATTTTAAAAACCTTTTAAGAAAGGCGAGCCAATATTTAAAAAAATATAAAAGTTAAACGAACTAAAATTTCAGTTTGTCTGTTGGTGAAGCTTTTTCCGACTAATATTTGATAAGTGGGAACTAGCTTTTGCTTAATGGATTTTAATAAAATTTGGCATATGGTTTATTTTCTGGCGGCTACAATGAGAAAGGTCTGGTTCTTTTGACACTTCTTTATATATTTTATTTGTTCTACTTTCGATAAATTTTGTCTACAGTGATTGATAAAAGATTTTAATTATTTTCCGTAGTTCTATTTTACTGAACAATTTGTTTAGGTGTGTTTCGATATTCAAACTGAATTATTATACCCTTCACCAAAAATGGTAAGGGTATTTATAGGTTTGTCATTACGTGTATAATTTCCACAATATTTATATGAGGTCCGTATAGTATATATATTCTGGATCCTTATAGATAAAAAAGTTAACTGTCTGTCCGTCTGTCGGCCGGTCCTACTGTCCGTCTGTCTGTACGTGAAATCCATTTTCTAAAGACACTAGAAGAGCTAGAGAATTGTTTCTTAAAGTAAAATGTAGGGATTTTTCTAAGGATGCTTCGTATTGAAAATCAGCAAAAATAAAAATATCGATTCTGAAATGGATATATATATATATACAAATAAATTGCAGAAATAAATTTATAAATACACTAGGTGCCTCAGTAGTATTGAATACGGGGTAAAGCGCATTGAATATGTGTCAGAGACAATAATTCAACACACGACCCATCGTGCTACTGAGGCTTGGTAGTTCTTTGTGTATATTACCTTAATAATAACTCAACGTATTTTTTCGTACAACCCCCTTTTTGTCACACATCTAAGCATGTGTGTATAAAAATACAAGGCATTTGCTTTTGAAAGATCAGCAGACTCAAATCGTTATTTCCCTGTCGGAAACTAAGTTAACTTTAAACTAACTTTAAGCTAACTATTTCGCAACTAGTGGCGACTGACACTTGGATTACTTTATATGTAATTAACTAACTATTTTAACATTGCGATGTCCTAGGAAGTAGTCAATTGCCCGACTCTGCACTACTTGTAGCTAACTTTAAGTTAGTTGGAATAAGTCAACCGGTAGTTAGTTAGTATACATATATAAAAAAAAAAATATTTTTCATATTTATTTTATTTTCTCAATTCTATATTCAGTTGTTTTATATTAACATTGCAATAATAAATTTGTTTTCGAATTTAATTTTCCAACCGATGCTGTGCTGGGACTCGAACCACAGGTGTGATGGCGACGAATTTCGGTACATTTTAGATACGTACTTTTGTTTTTTTTACTAATATTTTTTGTTTGAGGCTAGGAATTTACTTCTGAAAATTAAATGAATATGAGTTGTAAATTATAATTATTTTTTTAATAGGCATTGATTTTTGTATTACAAATTGAAAAAAGTAAATAGACCTAGATATGAAAATTTTTATTAACGTCAGGAAACTCAATAGAAGAAGGTTGTTTAAAGACAAAGAAAAATATATATATAAATAATTATCATTTCAATACTGAAGGAATAAAATTAATTAGGATTCACAATCGTGGTATCCTTTCTATCAAGATTTTTTTTTGGATTTTTACTATTAATTAAGGAATTGGCTGTACGACTAAATCAAGTTGGTTTTTTTTATCATTTATATCGTGGGGAGATCCTGCGGGGGACATTGTTAAGGAACCTTTTCACCATTCTGACATATCATCAAATTTACCAATTTTATTTGCAAGGACTAATTGCTAAGGCAATTACAAGAAGAAAGAAGAAACTTTAAACCATAAATTTTTGGTTAAGATCTTCCATTAAATTTTTTTGTTTTTTTTGTTTTCTCAATTAAATTTTTTTTTGCGACTAAATTTTTTTTTATAGATTTAATATAATTTTTTTATTTAAAGTTTTTTTTTGTTGTTCGCGTGTAAAGTTAAACGTTATAAATGTTTATTTTTTTTATATTGTAAATCTTTTCGTAAAATGGTCATCTAACTATTTACATACCTTTAATTTTGTTTTTGTTTTGTTGTGAAATTTTTTTTTTGTTCCACCATAATTAATCAAAATCAAATCAAACTTACACTGAGGTAAATTATTTACCACACCAATGCAGCTAAATTAAATTATACTTCTTCAGCATAAATAACAACGCATGAAATCTCAACGGTCTTCCGGCGCCTGTGGACAACGTTGGATTTAAGAAATAAGTAAGTTTTCTTACATATGTATAATATTAATATTTAATTGCTGTAAACATCATTACACAGTAAATAATTTTCATTTATAAAAAAAAAAAAAAAAAAAAAAAATTTTTTTTTTCAATAAATTTTCCTTCTTATAATGGTCATCAATTTATTAACAAAAACAAACTAAATATCGATACTAAAATTTTTTTATAACATATTCTTAACTTAACCCTAATTTCGTTAATTTTAATAAATTTTATTATAACGTTTGCAATAATGAACTGAACTTTATTTTTTTTTGATACGAAAAGTGAAATTTAAGTATGGGGTAAATAAATGCTGATTTAGTAACAAATCGGGCTGATATTACTATTTTATCTTTATCAGCATGGAGGGAGGGTTTGTGTGTTTATGTGTCCAATTCCATCTAAGGCCATATACTTACATATACGTCCATATGTAAATGTATACATAACATCAAATATTTTTTTTCTAATTCAATTATTCTTATAAGTCACCATTTTTATTTATACCATATACTACCTAAAATTTTAAGTCTTTTGTGACGATTTACATATAAGATAATTGGGAACACAAAATAACCACACCCATCGACGAGCACAGCCGGATTACTAGGTAGTCAGTTTCCACCGAAGTTCATCAATGAAAAGAAATCGTTACAGAGATTTTGGCGCCCAACGTGGGGCCTCATATATCGTTATTTTCAGAATTTTACTTGTGCAATTTTATCTTGATTATGAGGTGCTTTGAATCACATTGTGGGTGGTGATTTTCATATAATATTTTTTATTTATTTTTTTTGTTTGAGTCCAAGACGAGAATTTGATCTGGTTGACATCGGTTCAATACTCGTTTGACACATTTCCATCTTCTTACTTATCATTTAAATTATTTTTTTAGTAAATTTTGATTTCATGATTGTGTGGACATAAAGTTGTTGGTATTATTTCGACAACTTTCCTGCAGCAGATTTTCAAAACCTTTTTATTTCTGTCTTTAATATATGTATAATTGTTTTGGATTTTTTATTCTTTTGGTGGTTGCCGGAAGATTCCAAACAATTATATATAATTTTGTCTATAAAATTTTTTGTTTGTAATTTTTTTATTTATTTATATTTTTTTTGTTTTATTTATCTTACCCCTACTTAAAATCTTCACCGAGTAGTTTCAATTATTTAATCATTGTCGTATCCAATTTTCCTTTGAGAGAGTTCATATAATTATAATATTCGTAGAGTTTAGAATATAATATTTTTTTTTTACAAGTTAGTATACTAGAAATACATACATACTTACATATATTGAATAGTTATTTTTATTATTACCGTGTTTTTTTTTATATATTAATAATGCCGTTAGTTCATAGTGTTGGAAATATTCCAGCTCAGTTGGAGCAGGAGGTATCTAATTCTATATTAAATATAGATCTAGGAGCTTGTGGTGATGCAGGAATTCCTAAAAATCCGATAGGTAGACCTAAGAATCGATTACAGTCTAGGCGAGAGATTGCAGAACAAATTAGTGTTGATGAGAATCATGTGCGTCATATTGTGCAGGAATCAATGAGTGAATTTAGGGAAGAAATTATAAATTTGATGTCTGATGGGTTTAGAAATTTAACTGTAGCGAACCAAGAACCGGCATTGCGAGTCAGAGAAAATGATCGAATGGAAAGAATAAATGTGGATCCAGATGAGAGAGATGATAGAAGTATAGCTTCAAGGAACGAACTAGGAAATAGAGGTGCACGATGTGCGGATAGAGATTTCGATCGGTATTCAGAAAGAATTCTTAGTTTAATAAGAAACTGGCGTATTCGTTTTAATGGCGATTCAGCGGATTTTACTGTGGATGAGTTCATCTATAGAGTGAACACTCTCACAAACGCGAATTTAAAAGGAGATTTTAAATTGCTTTGTGAACATGTCCATATTTTCTTTGAGGGAAGAGCTTTGAAATGGTTTTGGCGATTTCATAGAAGTTCGGGTGAAATAGATTGGGATGAATTGTGCGATGCTCTTAAAAAGCAATATAAAGATTACAATACGGACTTTGATATAAAGGATGATATTTTACGAAGAAAACAACGTCAAAATGAACGTTTTGATGAGTACTACGACTCAATTTTACTACTTTGTGACAGGTTGAAGTTCCCTTTGTCTGATATTGAACTTTGTGAAACTGTTCAGCGAAATTTAAGGCCTGAGCTAAGACATGAGCTACTTCATTTAGAGATTACACGAGTTGCTCAGCTAAGACGTGCTGTTCGTCGGCATGAAAAATTTGTCAAAGACATGACAACAACTACTAGAAATAAAAATTCCTATCAAAAAGGACAAGTATCAGAAGTTGTTACTGGAGAGGTAATTGGAGGAAAAGATGACAATTCTGAGAATGAAGAAAAAGAAATTTGTTTGGTGTTTAAAGCGTCTAATTGCTGGAATTGTAGCAAGATTGGTCATAGTTTTATAGATTGCTTAGAGCCACGGACAGTGTTTTGCTATGGTTGTGGATCTAAAAATACTTATAAGCCACAATGCCAAAGATGCTCTCAGAGGCAGGGAAACTTAACGGTGGATGTTCGTACAAAGAGAAACGGACATCCGAAACAAAATTAGAGAATCATATCAACTTGGAAGCCGACAAGATAAATCAATCTGAGTTGCCTTTACTTACTAAATCAAATACCATAAATAACACATTTTCTGGTTCTAATTTACCTGATAATACTAACAAAACTGATTTGAAACCAATTCATCCGTTACAGCGACCTTATCATATTCGTTTAAAAGAGTATAATCTTGTAAAGAATAGAATATTTAATAAGCCTGATTTTCATATCATACCCAATAGATCCTCTAGAAGGATAAACGAATTTTTTAAGAGGAGGAAATATTTAAGAAGATGTATCATATCATCAATGATAAGTAAAAGTAATGATAATCGACCTTACATTGTATTAAGTCTGAAGGATAAGAATCATTTTGCTCTACTTGATAGCGGTGCAAACATAAATGTCATAGGTGGAAACTTATGCACGGAAATCTGTAAAACTGGGATCTATAAGCGTTGTTTAGGTAATGTTAAAACAGCTGACGGTCAGGGTCAGCAGGTGTTAGGAACAATTTGCTTAGAGATTAAATATAATGGGCAAACGAATATGACGGATTTTTTATTAATTCCATCAATTACACAAGACATAATTTGTGGAATGGATTTCTGGGAGAAATTTAAAATACAGATTGTTTCTACAAATTCAGTATGTGGAATAAGTTCGGAAGAGGATGTAGAAAAGATTCCATTAACTACAACTCAACAACAACAACTGAAGAGAGTCATTGACTATTTTCCAAATTCAGAGCGTGATGGGCTAGGTTGTACAACTCTATTAGAGCACCATATAGATACAGGTAACGCGATTCCTTTGAAACAGCGTTGTTACCCAATATCTCCTGCAAGGGAAAAGCTTTTATGTGATGAAATTGATCATATGTTGAAAGTTAGAGTCATAGAAGAATGTCCGACATCTCCGTGGTCATCACCCGGAGTTCTTATAGTAAAACCTGGAAAGGTACGTTTTTGTGTGGACAGTCGCAAATTGAATTCCGTGACGACAAAGGACGCATACCCCATTCCAAATTTATACGGATTAATTTCTAGGCTTCCTCCAATTTTTTTTTATTTCTAAGGTGGATCTAAAGGATGCCTTTTGGCAGATTAAATTGGACGAAACTTCCAAACCAAAGACGGCATTTACAATCTCTAATCGGCCTTTATACCAATTTTCAAGAATGCCGTTTGGATTGTGCAATGCACCACAAACAATGTGTAGACTAATGGACAAAGTCATTCCGTACTATTTAAAGACGAACGTATTTGTTTACATAGACGACTTACTAATAATTTCAAAGGACTTTGACGAACATCTAAGACATTTACAGGAGGTTGCCACACAATTACGCAAAGCGAATTTAACTATTAATATTAAGAAGAGCAGTTTTAGTATACGGCGAGTACAGTATCTACGATATATTGTGGGTGAAGGATGTATGAAAGTAGATCCAGGAAAAGTGAATGCCATTACTGAATTTCCATCACCTAAATCTGTGAGACAACTTCGACAATTTCTTGGTATGGCAGGTTGGTACCGTCGATTTGTTGACGATTACGCTGCATTAACATTTCATAGGACGGAGTTATTATCAAAAAGAAACAAATTTACATGGACGGAGGATGCTCAGAAATCATTTGAAAATGTCAAACAGAAATTAAGTTCAGCTCCCGTTTTAGTACATGCGAATTTCGACAAACCTTTCATACTTCAATGCGATGCAAGCTTAGTTGGAGTTGGTGCTGTTTTGGCGCAGCTGGATGATGAAGGGAATGAAAGGCCCATAGCTTTCATGTCGCAAAAGTTAAATAAAGCGCAGAGGAATTATTCAATAACTGAATTGGAATGTTTGGCAGTCATTTTAGCTATTAAAAAGTTTAGGGCTTATATTGAAGGACATGAATTTAAAGTCATAACGGATCATTCAAGTCTGAAATGGCTGATGAGGCAAAAGGATTTGGCAGGACGTTTGGCTAGATGGGCTCTGAAACTACAAGGTTTTGATTTTGTTATCGAATATCGGAAAGGCAAAGATAATGTTGTCCCAGACACTTTATCACGATCATTTGATACCGATGCATCTGTGGCCGCATTAGACTTGGAAATTTTACCTTCTATTGATCTTAATTCAAATAGCTTTGAAAGTTCTGATTATTCACGCTTAAGAGATGAATTCACAGAGGCGGAATTGCCCGATTACCGTGTTGTTGATAAATATATCTACAAGAGAACAGATTTCACTTCTGGTGATATTGACGAATCCGACTCGTGGAAACTTTTTGTTCCAGAAGAACTTCGGAAAGATGTAATTTATGCATCACATGACATGCCAAGCACTGCACATGGTGGTATAGCAAAGACCGTTAATCGTATAAGGAAATTTTTCTTTTGGCCTGGATTAGTGTTAGACGTAAAAAATTACGTAACTAATTGTTCGCTTTGTAAAACATCTAAAGTACCAAACAGATGTATTAGGCCACCTATGGGTCAAATGGTAGAATCCGAAAGACCATTTCAACGATTATATATAGATCTTATTGGCCCTTTTCCACGTACCAAAAATGGAAATATAGGGATATTGATTATTCTAGATCATTTTACAAAGTTTACATTTTTGAAACCTTTGAAGAAATTTTTGACAAAATCTATAGCAGATTATCTCAAGAATGAAATTTTTACGTGTTATGGAGTTCCAGAAACCATAATATCGGATAATGGCAGCCAATTTAAATCAAATGAGTTTAAAAGATTAATAGAAAGATTTGGAATAAGACATCAATTCACGGCGGTTTACAGTCCACAGTCAAATGCAAGTGAAAGGGTGAATCGGTGTATCAACGAAGCTCTTCGGTCATATGTTCGGACCGATCAACGATTGTGGGATGAATTTTTACCAAGTATAAATTGTGCAATTCGTAGTAGTGTACATCAGACTACAGGTAGGACCCCTTATGAACTGGCGTTTGGACAAACAATGATTGTACATGGACACGACTACAGAATTTTGAGAAATTTAAGACTTTTGACAGAGAGGGACACCGAAATTGAGAGATATGACAAATTTACAATTTTACGGGACTCTATTCGAAAGAAGATAAAGGAAGCATATGATCGTAACACCAGATCATACAATTTGAGGAGTCGGGAGAGAGAATTTAATATTGGACAAATGGTGATACGTCGCAACTTTACACAAAGTTCGGCGGTGAATAATTTCAATTCTAAACTTGCTCCAACTGGTATAGAAGCTATGGTTAAAAGTCGTATAGGCAAGGTAAATTACGAGCTAAAGGATACTGTAGGTGGACATACTGGTATTTACCATATTAAGGATATATGGACCTGATTTTCGAGTAAAATTATATTGCATAATTTCTTTTGTCGCTTGTTTCAGATAAAACGCTGCAACAAGTTTGGCCTTTAATCTGCTTTGTGATGGCGACGAATTTCGGTACATTTTAGATACGTACTTTTGTTTTTTTTACTAATATTTTTTGTTTGAGGCTAGGAATTTACTTCTGAAAATTAAATGAATATGAGTTGTAAATTATAATTATTTTTTTAATAGGCATTGATTTTTGTATTACAAATTGAAAAAAGTAAATAGACCTAGATATGAAAATTTTTATTAACGTCAGGAAACTCAATAGAAGAAGGTTGTTTAAAGACAAAGAAAAATATATATATAAATAATTATCATTTCAATACTGAAGGAATAAAATTAATTAGGATTCACAATCGTGGTATCCTTTCTATCAAGATTTTTTTTTGGATTTTTACTATTAATTAAGGAATTGGCTGTACGACTAAATCAAGTTGGTTTTTTTTATCATTTATATCGTGGGGAGATCCTGCGGGGGACATTGTTAAGGAACCTTTTCACCATTCTGACATATCATCAAATTTACCAATTTTATTTGCAAGGACTAATTGCTAAGGCAATTACAAGAAGAAAGAAGAAACTTTAAACCATAAATTTTTGGTTAAGATCTTCCATTAAATTTTTTTGTTTTTTTTGTTTTCTCAATTAAATTTTTTTTTGCGACTAAATTTTTTTTTATAGATTTAATATAATTTTTTTATTTAAAGTTTTTTTTTGTTGTTCGCGTGTAAAGTTAAACGTTATAAATGTTTATTTTTTTTATATTGTAAATCTTTTCGTAAAATGGTCATCTAACTATTTACATACCTTTAATTTTGTTTTTGTTTTGTTGTGAAATTTTTTTTTTGTTCCACCATAATTAATCAAAATCAAATCAAACTTACACTGAGGTAAATTATTTACCACACCAATGCAGCTAAATTAAATTATACTTCTTCAGCATAAATAACAACGCATGAAATCTCAACGGTCTTCCGGCGCCTGTGGACAACGTTGGATTTAAGAAATAAGTAAGTTTTCTTACATATGTATAATATTAATATTTAATTGCTGTAAACATCATTACACAGTAAATAATTTTCATTTATAAAAAAAAAAAAAAAAAAAAAATTTTTTTTTTCAATAAATTTTCCTTCTTATAATGGTCATCAATTTATTAACAAAAACAAACTAAATATCGATACTAAAATTTTTTTATAACATATTCTTAACTTAACCCTAATTTCGTTAATTTTAATAAATTTTATTATAACGTTTGCAATAATGAACTGAACTTTATTTTTTTTTGATACGAAAAGTGAAATTTAAGTATGGGGTAAATAAATGCTGATTTAGTAACAAATCGGGCTGATATTACTATTTTATCTTTATCAGCATGGAGGGAGGGTTTGTGTGTTTATGTGTCCAATTCCATCTAAGGCCATATACTTACATATACGTCCATATGTAAATGTATACATAACATCAAATATTTTTTTTCTAATTCAATTATTCTTATAAGTCACCATTTTTATTTATACCATATACTACCTAAAATTTTAAGTCTTTTGTGACGATTTACATATAAGATAATTGGGAACACAAAATAACCACACCCATCGACGAGCACAGCCGGATTACTAGGTAGTCAGTTTCCACCGAAGTTCATCAATGAAAAGAAATCGTTACACAGGTCATTGGATTAACAGTCAACGCGCATACCACTCAGCTAAGTTACCACTTAAATATTGACGGCAAGAAGTTATGAGATACTTGAAATAATTTTAAGAGTTCCTAAATGAGTAAATTTGTTGGCGCTCACCATATTCAATTATAAATGAGAGTATAATATATATATACTCAACCTACTAATTGATTTTGGTTACATTCTGCATTGTAATGTAGTTAGCTTTAAGTTAGTCTAGAAAAATCAATTTAAAAGTTAGCTTTTCTTGTAGCTGGCTACACATTTGACGACAGGGTGTTTATAATGTGCTTTGGTGAAAAAAAAATTGAAATTTTTTATGTGTGTAGAATATTGCTTGGTATGTAAAAGCAACCCTGTCGTCAAATGTGTAGCCAGCTACAAGAAAAGCTAACTTTTAAATTGATTTTTCTAGACTAACTTAAAGCTAACTACATTACAATGCAGAATGTAACCAAAATCAATTAGTAGGTTGAGTATATATATATTATACTCTCATTTATAATTGAATATGGTGAGCGCCAACAAATTTACTCATTTAGGAACTCTTACAATTATTTCAAGTATCTCATAACTTCTTGCCGTCAATATTTAAGTGGTAACTTAGCTGAGTGGTATGCGCGTTGACTGTTAATCCAATGACCTGTGGTTCGAGTCCCAGCACAGCATCGGTTGGAAAATTAAATTCGAAAACAAATTTATTATTGCAATGTTAATATAAAACAACTGAATATAGAATTGAGAAAATAAAATAAATATGAAAAATATTTTTTTTATATATGTATACTAACTAACTACCGGTTGACTTATTCCAACTAACTTAAAGTTAGCTACAAGTAGTGCAGAGTCGGGCAATTGACTACTTCCTAGGACATCGCAATGTTAAAATAGTTAGTTAATTACATATAAAGTAATCCAAGTGTCAGTCGCCACTAGTTGCGAAATAGTTAGCTTAAAGTTAGTTTAAAGTTAACTTAGTTTCCGACAGGGACGTTATAAACATAAATATGTATGTATGCACACACATCGTTTTTAGAACACTATACGTACCAGACAAGTAAACTCTGTGGAAAAAATGTCGCACACTGATGATTACAAATATACTCTAAGGTATTTATATGTATGTATGTTAAAAATGCTTTTGTATTTATCTTTTAAAATGTTGTATATTTGTCAATTTGTTTTTCATTTTAAAAATTGAAATATATGTACATATGTAGGCTTGAAACTATGTATATTTGAAAATAATAAACAGGTTATTTTATAAATATATATATACATATATATATACATATATATATACATATATACATATATATATATATACATAATTGAAATGAGCCGTCGCTAAAAAGTATTTTGTCACCAGTAAAATAACTTTTCCTTTTATGAGGTGTTTTTTGATACATATGTATGTATGTACAGACATAAGTACCTATGTAATAGGTCAATAACGAAGAATAAATAACTTACATAATTACTATTTGAAATAGCCATACGTTAGAACAATGAATATTGTTTTAGCCTTCTCGAAATCGATAAACTGATACGTTCTGTTAGGCTGATTGGATAATATAAGTACATACATAAGTATGTACATTTGTACCTAATATGTATAAGAGCTACATATTTCTACATATTTCATTTACAAATATTTCTCGAATAATTTGCACAGAGTAGGTACATTTTCCAAAAAAAAAAAAAAATATCATAAAAAAGTATTTATCTTTTCAATTAGTATTTTTTTATTGTTTATTGGGAGGAATTATCTATTCTATTCTGCCCATTGGAGAACTCTGTCACATAAGTATATAGCTCTGAAGAAAATATGAAAGTGTGTCCAAGTATGCAGTTTTAACTTACTTTTTATACCTATTGTTTGAAATATTATATTTATATAACAAAGGATATACAGGCTTATTATATTCTGCGAATCACATACATATATGTATATGCATTGGTGAAGGGTATATAAGATTCGGCACAGCCGAATATAGCGCTCTTACTTGTTTTAAATTATTATAATGATAATAAAATCATTGTGGGAGGAGCCATACAGTCATGTCCACTTCGTACACTATTTTCTCGAACGTGCGGTTTTTACTTATTTACTTTCATAAGATTTCAAGATTCTTTTTAAATTAGATCTTAAAGGATTCCAAAACAATTTTTCCTATATAGAAAATGTGCCACGCCCATTGAATATATTCTAAATGTTTTCTTGTAGAATAATGCATTGAATCAGCATGGTCGGTTAGTGTGAAGCACACATCCGCGCGCAGACCCAATTGAATACAGTGTGATTAATAATAACTCTTTCAAAACCTCAGTTAAATTACCTCATTAGTTTCAAAGATATAAAAAAAATCATAAATGAAATTTTGGCCACGCCTACCAGCTTTTTTCCCAATATAGTTTTGTAGACTAATGCACTAAATAGACGGAGTAACTCCAACAAAATCTCAGGTTATTTGTTTATTAGTTCCCAAAATAAATCAATGTTATTGTGTGGGATTTTCCAAGCTTACTTTTCCAATTTTTATCTTTTATTTATTTATTGGTTACATAAATATCACTTTACTGTGAAGTTTGGAAGACGATATTGTGTACTTTTTAAGCAGTAAAACCGGGAAAATCTTTTACATACTTTCGGTGGTTTTACAATGATAAAATTTTTTTTTGCTTTGGTGCTCTTTTACTGTTGGTACCTTTTCTCTCTTTGATAAATTTGATATGCAGATTTATTATTATGTATTTACATTAATATATATAGTGAAGAATATCACGAGTACTAGCTAGTATCCAATAATATATATTAAAATTATTCGGTAGGTGTATTGATTGAATCACCTAGTGCGCAATTTTAAAAATTATATTCACCATGTGCAAATCTTTAAATAAAACAACTTTGCAAAAAGCTAAAACTGCACGAAAAAATTAAGTCTAGAAACTGTAAGCTCGAGAATTTTTAATGTGTTTCAAATGACCAAACTACGCAACGACTTCGTTCCGACAAGTTCACTACAGAGCTCATCGTTCGTATACCATTAACCAATGATTATGAATATTTTTATATATGTATTAAGCAGTACACTAATAATAATAATGGAGTGGCCTCCATTATAAATTTATAATGCTTTCGTTTTATTTTTAGCTGTCTTTTCTGAAAACTCTTTCTGGGAACGCATTAAAAGTATTGAGCTGAAAAGTTTGCGGCGCCGTCATATACGAGTACATATTAATAAATTTATTTCCGAAATGGTTATGTACGAGTATAAACATACATACATACATGTATGTATATATGAGGGTGGTGTTGGCTGAAGTGGGTAGCGCATTAACTACTAAGCAAACAATGACTTGGGGCCTGGGTTCAAACCGTGGCCAGAGCAAGCCAATTAACATCATTAATTTCTATAATCTACATTAGTGAGACATTGTATTAATTGTTGTCGGACTATTTCAGTGATGAAAGACTAGCACTGGTCACTAAAAAAAACTGTTCCCACGGCGATTGATGCTGTTCCAAACTAATGTACACAACATCGCCCTCCTTCGTCGGTTAGCAGAAACATCGGCGAAGTAAAACAATTAATAAAATGCCTGCTAATACAGCTTAACAAAGTTAATGCGTCTACTTATCACCGGGGGCGTCTCAAAACTGCTGTAAAAAAATTAACATAACGCGCAAAGCAGAGTTGTAAAAGAGTTAAGCCTTCTAAAATTTTCAACATCTATATTCTCTACCCTAACCCTCTCCCTGAGTTCCGGCACAATGCACTGCATACGTAGGGGTCATCCCCTGAGTGCTGGTCCTAATTTAAAAAAAAAAAAATGTAATCAAATATCGGAAATGATATTTTATTTTGCTGATTTTCAATCCGAATCGTCTTAAGACAAATCATAACACATTAGATCAAGACCCAAAACCCTAACTGTTCTGGCGGCTTCGAAGGCTGACAAGGATCATTTAACTTCCTTATCTATAAGGACCCATGATATACATGCTACTGATGTTTTGAATATCAATTTTTAGCTTTCACGAGTACGCATACATATTATTCATTTAGCACCACACAATATTTAAAATTTAAAAAATAAGTCTATTTGCCAGTAACAATTAATTAAACACAGCTGTCATACTGCTGTAGGTATTTAACATTATTATGATATTGCGAAGCCGAATTTGAAGACCACTACTGAATATTTTTAAATTATTTTACTTATGTACATACTTTCAGATTTAGTTTTTTTTCACTCTATCTAAGAAATTATTCGATTTAAATTATTAGAACATTTGTTTAATCAAATAATTCTGATTTTTATTATAAAAATAAGGATTAATTTGTTAGTTCAGGATTCAGGATTTTAAACAATACATACACATACATGGTTAACTTCCTTTTTCTAGATTTATATTTGTTTTACAATTTTAAATAAAATTATTAAAATTTTATAACCAAAATCAGCTTAGTTCAGCTTTCGTCTTGCAAATTATTGTTGCACAAGTAGAGTAAATATAACCTATTGGTTTTTAGTATTGCTTATTTGCAAAGATGTAGCATGTCCATTTCTCTGTATTTTGTTAGTGTAGAGTAAAAATATACAACACCATTTTGAAAATGCAATTATACAAGACCATTTGCACAAGATTGTGAAAATGGCTAATGTGTTTATTTGTTTATTTGATAGAACTTTTAATACACCAAGCCAAACATATCTTATAGAAAAGTATATAAATATCAAGTATATGCAACTCTAAAACAAATTAAAATATAAATAAAAAAACAATAAGCTTTTTGTTTGTGTAGAACAAATTTATAATCAAAAATAGCTCAGTAGCAGAGCTGTAAAGTAAAGATTCCTTTTTGAAAGAATCTGCGAATCATAAACGCTTTTGAAATTTGTTTTAAATCTTACAAGGTTTTTTTTGGTTTAATGATCCTAATCTCCGTTACAACAGTGAGTTAAAATTGCTTTTCTTTAAATCAGCAATGAATTCATTCAAACTTTAATTCAATTAAGCTTTTTAGTGATGTAAATACATGCAAGAATTTTTAATTCATAAGAAATGCGCTCCTGTTTTAACTGATTCGCTTACATCTCTGCTCAGTAGATGCTGAAGAAAATTGTGTGGAAAGAAAAATTAAAAAAAATTTTACAATAGTAAATTAAAATATACGAAAAACAAACACTTACATGTACGATATTTGTGTAAATATTAGGGATGCCAATCGGGACTGGATTTGTGAATCCCAGGATTCGGAATTTCAAAAATTCCGGGATCCCGCGATATTATTATGAAGGAAATGCTATATATAGCTATATAGCATTAATGTTTCTCAACTGGATGTTTTCATTCATAATTTTTTTCGACACGTACATATCTAATTTCTAGACCTAATATCGTACAAAAAGAATGCTCACGGTTAATAACAAATCTGATGCAATTGAAAATAATTGCAAAAGAAAACACTCCTAAGATAGAACTCCACTATTGTCACCGTGTGGCCACAATATTGATTTTTTATATATATATGTTTCATCCTGTTAAAACTGTCAATGAAAGTAAAAGAAACAAATTTGACTTTAATATTCTTTTTAAACAAGCTTAGCAATTATAAAAAAATAGGACGTTAAATACTTTTATTTAAATAATTTTATTTTTTTACTTTGGTTGGTAATGAATATTTTATAATTTTGTTATATGTTGGAATAATATAAAAAACATATGTAATTATATTTAACAATGCAATATAAAATGAATTATAAAATATATATACTATTTTATTTGAATAAATGTACTCAAGAATTTATATTTTGAAAATTTTTATATATTTGTTATGGGCTAACTAATTTATATGCATTTTATTTTGGGATCCTGAAACAATCCAACCATTGAAATTTTTTAAATCCCTAATCCCGGGATTCACAAATCCAGTCCCAATTGGCATCCCTAGCTGTAGTTGAGCTTACAACTTCCCCATATGTTTCAAATAACCAACAATTTTTGTAGAAGTGTTTGGACTAATACGGCCCTTTTTTCCCTTCTTCCAGATAATGGTTTAATTTATAAACTTGAGTAAATAAGTACAAAAACACAAAATTCTGTAAAATTGAGTAGAGAATAAATTGAACTAATCCTACAATTGTAAGTAATATAAGCATTTTTTAACATTTTTAATAACAAATTTTTTATATACGCTTATATATAAAACAATTGCCCAATTCACAAGCCTAGTTGTATCGCTTATTGTTGTATATGAAAACACAATTTCAAATAAAATTTCTTAAAACAAAAACAATTTGAGAACAATTTAATTTTGTTGACAAAATTTTTGTTTGAAATTGTCTCTTCATATGTATACAACAATAAGCGATACAACTAGGCTTGTGAATTGCGCAAAAGTTTTATTTTTAGTTCAAGTAATAAATAAAACTTTTCCGATTAATCGAAGAACGTTTAATTTATTGAATACCCTAATTGCCAAAACAAACGGGTGCTTAGTAACTAATTATTAAAAGAAAAACAGTAGCCTAGAGCCGAACACAAGTGGTAGACATGGTGTTAAATCTCTGTTACAATTGTTTAGTTTCAAAATAATAACAAAAAGAAATCATTTCTGCCGCCGGCATTCATTCGTTTTCAAATGAATATTTTAACATAATTTTAAATTTTCAGTTTTTCCGCAATTACAAGAGAAAAAAGCTCAAAGAACAAGAGGACGAATTGAAATAAGGACAAACTCAATACATTGCATTAAAGCAAATACATACATACGTGCATATTTATGTATGTATGTATGTATATGAATGTAAGAAGTCTGTTAAAATCATCTAAATGAGCGTGCATACTAGAATTCCAACGAAGTATTTTGAAAAAGTGCAATAAATAAAAATATTCTGACAAATTAAAAAAAAAAAAAACTATCGCATTTTATTTTCCACTAAACTTTATGAAGTACAAACGTCCGGCTCTTCTTTTTTTGGTATATATGTATGTATCTATGTAGACACATATGTATGGCTGTATGTAGTTATTTACAGATAAAAGTATGTGGTTGTTTTTTGTAGCATATAGTTTGTAACTTAAGTTTCATTTCAGCTAAAATTTAATTAATGCTGCCGCAATGAGTACAGAAATTTCGAAAGATGCCTTTGGGACTTCGCAACATACAACCATTTCGAATCCTAACCCGGCACCACCCCCGCCACCAACAGCTGCCGGTCGCCCACCAACATCTTTACTTTTTTCGGTAGGTTATCAACACACAATAAAATATTTTTGAGTGGAAATGCTTTTGTATGTGGCATGTTTTATGAAAAATGTATTATATAATATCAAAAACAATAGCCACGTAAAGTTGCTCGGGGACCGATTGCAACTCAAATGAGCAACAAGCATTTTCACTAACACGTACTTTTCTATTTATTTGCATGCTTGCATCAATGTTGGAATACATGGCACAAAAGTTGCCACCAGTGCAAGTTTATATGTATGTGTATTTCATTTAAAATTTGTTTTATTGGGTTTGCTTAAAGAAATAATAAATTACTTTAAATTTGTTTTCATACATACGAATTTCGTCCGTTTAACATTTTTCTACAATAAATACCTTTTCTATAGCTATGCACATACATCCATATATATGCTATTTATCGGGAGCTACGATAGAAGACTAAAAATGCAAAATCGTAACAAGACGGCACTATTACCTAATTAAATTTTTTAATCTTATTTCAAAACATGTACCAGTAAACATAGTCATAAGTCACTCCTACAATCCATGAACGTATATTGAACTATATCCGTTTGATTTCGTCAAGCTAAGGTTTTCTTATGCAAAGGAGAGTATACTTGATCTTTTACAAAATTAAGGATATATTTGTCATTGGTTCCAGATGATTTTCAAGTAATGTTCACTCACAATTTTCGGAAAAATACCTTTGAAAAAATAATTTCTCGAAAAAACGTTAATATAAAGAAAATGGTTTTCCTTAAGATACCCTCGCCAGTGTTAATAAATTTCCGTTTTAATTTAGATAAAACTTAAAACAGCTTTAGAAGAGAAGTCAGCCTTTATAACGAAGTTTTTAGTGAAATTCTTATGAAAGCACGAGAAGAGCTACAATAGGCTAAATTTGACTACCTGTTACTCAAAAAAACTTTTGTAGCTTATAACTTTTTTAAAGTGAAGTTTTTACTTGCATATTGTCATTCAGTTATACATAATAGATTAAAAAATGGTTAATATTAAAAACTATTGCGTGTGGCTGCAAGCGTCCAAATGCAGTTTGTAGAAACACATCGCAGAAACATCTCAATGGTTTTATATCGTTGATTCACAATATTTAGTTTGTATGGTCCTAAAGAAAGTTTTTACCATAATGAATACATTCTATTTTTTAAGTAAACTAACACTGCGAGACAAAAAAAGAGACATAGGAAGTGACATTATTTTTCTGGTAGCTTTTGTCGACTACAACAAGACTGTGTTTTTTAAATTTGCAAAATCAGGAGTTACGAGTAAAAAACCTAAATCTATTTTTTATATTTAATTTTTTTAGGAATAGAAATGCTTAACAATATTTTTCCAAGAATTCTTTCCCATATTAGAAAGGCAAACAAATTTTGCCAAGCTTACAGGTTGCCTTGAAATGAGATGGAATTGCACCTATCAAGAACTTGGTCCTTATTTTGATCTCAGTACTTTCTACTGCCGAAACTTTTTGGATACGAACTAGGCCTTATTTTCACATTTATGTTTTTGTTTGAATAACTTCTACAGAGAAAATTAGGCTTAAAACATACGTTGTGTTTGCTCCGCGTTTATATGGATTCCATTAAGGCCAAAAATTTTCTTTTATTAATTATCCATCATATGAGATTGTAAATACATACGAGTACATGTTGTGGTCTAATTAGTAAAACAAAGTATTGTAATTCACGGAAAAAATGTACTTTATTAAATGAAATAAATTTTAAAAAGAATAGACGTGTGTCTGTAACAATAATGTTTATACGAGTGAGTAGAATACGCCATAATGGCTTGAGTACTCAGTACCTATTTTTCTAGCAAAGGCTGCCAGATGATTTATGAATATTCTCTCGCCCTTATTACAATAATTTTAAAATATATATGTATGTATATTAGGGTGACAATGAAATATATGGGAAAAATTTTTTTCCAGAATTTTAAACAAAAATGTGAAGATTCTTTTGCCACTTAGACTAAAACTTACTTGCTGAAAATTTCAGCCAAATCGGATAACTCTATGCCGTGCACCTTGAAGGTCGAAGTTCAAATTTTGGGTAATTCTGTGTATTTAACTATAATTGATCTAAAAATATCGTTTTTTTTAAGTATATTCATTTAAATTGTTCACAAACTGGATGTTTTAGATATTTTTAAAAGTATTCTAAAATATTATGAGTAAATTTAACCCTTTTTTGCAACGGGGGTCAAAACTACACATTTGCTTAAATTAGCTATAAATCCAATATTTAAAAAAAGTGTAAAATATTATTTCTTAAAACGAAAAACTGAAATTTTAAAACCAATATTTAAAAATATATATTTATGTGAATGTTTTTCGTATAGAAGCAAAAGCAGTATATTTTAATTGGAATAAAAATATGTTTTTAATATAAAAAGTAAGGCAACTTGAAAGGTCTTTTTCGGTAAGTTTGATTATATGTAATCATTTCTTAAATTATTTAAATTCGCATGCTTCGTATATTGTTTTCGATAGTTTTGAACAACCTAAAAAGAAACAATAATTATTTAAATGTAAATTAGTTAAATTTATATATAACTTACTTTGAATAAATATTGTCGCTGCTGTTCATCTTTTGTGATCTTCTCATGATAATCTTCAACAAGCTTAATACCTCGTTCGGCGCAGTCATTACCAACCTTTAGTTTATGAATAATAAATTTTCCTTTTCTATAATCTTCACAATCTTTCCAGCTTCTTGGGTCTTTTTGTAAAAAATCCATTGAAATTTGGAATCTCTTCAAAACACTTTTCGTATTTTTGGATACAAGTTCAATCAAAATTTATGAATTATCTTTAGCGAAGAAAGTATTAAGATTTTCTTGTTTAATTAAAAACTTTTTCAAAATTTCTTCTTCTTTAAGGTTTTCTTCTTCCATAAAAGTCAAAATGTTTTTAGCCATTTTGTTTTTTGTTTCAAAGTCTATTCTATCATCGAATAAACTGAATGCTACGCATTCTTCATTAAGGTAATATAGATGATTAATAAACTTTGTTATGGCTCTACCAGCAATTTGTGCATTTATTTTTTTATAATCTTCTAAATTTCTCAAAAATAATATGTCGTTTAAGGGAGCTTGCTCCGCTTTATCTGAATTGAACCAGAAAAATGCATAGCACTTTATAACAAAACCTGCAACTTCAACTAGACCATTTATTTCCAATTCTGTGATTTCTGGGAATTGATTGCGAAACATCAATATCTTAAGGCAATATATTCCCTTAGACATCCATCTAGCTAAATGAAGAGCACCGGGTTTAAAAAATTTTATGCCACTAGGAGGACTTCCACACAGAAATATGATAACCAATTCCAGGAACTCTTTGTAGTCATTTCGTGGAAAGTCCTCTTTAACTTTTATATTTGCAAAATCTAAAATTTTAGCGCAATCTTCACCTACTATTTCTTTTATTCGAGGTACGAGTATTGCTAATCCCGTCATATACTCATCCTTTTTTACGTTCGACCATTGTTTTTTGAATTTTTTAAATAAGCTGACTTCTGGGCCAGTCGAAGAACAAATTTTTGTTTCATTAAAAACAGCTGCTAAAATTATTTCAAACACATGGTGTCTGAGTCCTAGGAACAAAATTTTAATATATTGCAGGCCCCATTAAATTTGCCAGTGTTTGAGGCGGTTGTGTCAAAGACAAATGCCTCGATTCTATCTAAAACTTGATACTCTTCTAATGAATCATATACTGCAGATGCTATTTCAACGCCAGTTCTAGCTGGTATATCAGGAATATTAATTATTTGTTCGAAATCGGAAGCGGTTGCAATTATTGACAGTCGGTTCTCGTTTTTTCCTGATATGCCAGATAACAGTTTTGTATCCCAGTGTATCGTTAGTGGCTGAGTATTGGATTGAAGTTTTAACCCGATTCGAGTACTATTTGCTTTTCTGAATGAATCCCTTTGCTGATGAATAGACGTGCGGTTAATAACATACTCTGATAAGTTTAAGCCAACTGCATCCAAAACTGCAATAAGCATGTAACAGTATCTCTAGAGCTTAATTTTAATTTATCTAAAACTGCAGCAAGTCTGGGCGTTAGAATTTCTTTAGATGGCCTTTTTGTGTTTAAAGTATTTTGTTTTTGTGCACTATTCAAAGTATCAGGACAACTCGTGGTCATTGGGTCTATTATATGATCATTAGCTTCCGTAGGTTTTTCTGACTCATCTGAACTTGTTACATATGTAGTAAATCCTATAATTTTTTTTGTATATACTCATAATATTTCAGAATACTTTTAAAAATATCTAAAACATCCAGTTTCTGAGCAATTTAAATGAGTATACTTAAAAAAACGATATTTTTAGATCAATTATAGTTAAATACACAGAATTTCCCAAAATTTGAACTTTGACCTCAAAGGTGCACGGCATAGAGTTACCCGATTCGGCTAATATTTTCAGCATTCAAGTTCAACCGTATGTGACTCATTAATCCTATTGGATTTCGGTATAATTCATATCGAAAAGC
The DNA here is from genome assembly GCA_947311025.1 of Lypha dubia. NCBI lineage: Eukaryota > Metazoa > Arthropoda > Insecta > Diptera > Tachinidae > Lypha > Lypha dubia. The sequence continues at coordinate 106,732,001 of OX371260.1, forward strand.
TATTTTTTTAGCTACAATATAGGCGAATACACTATATTTCCCAAAATTTGAACTTTGACCTCAAAGGTGCACGGGATAGAGTTATCCGATTTGGCTCAAATTTTCAGCAAGTAAGTTTTAGAACAAGTGGCAAAAGAATCTTCACATTTATCATCAAAAATCCAAAGTTGATTTTTCATTGTCACCCTAATGTATATTCTACTGGGTTCCTCGCCAACAATGTATAAGGTCTACAATATATATTCAGCTAAATGCTTTGGAGCTCTACGAGTTCGAGAGGAAGATCTTGTCGTTTGTTGTGACAGCAGTTGACCTGAAGTTGCCGTTGCACTTCCCATAGCTGTGGGTGATAATGGTGTATTCGATGTATAATGTTATGAGTTTTCCGTAGATGTGGATACTGGTTGCTGAGTATGTATAGAAGGTTGTTGTGCAACTATGTCTGTCGTCTTATTGGGAATTACTATTAAGTCTCATATATTTGGTCATCCACCCCTGCTGCTGGCAAATACTTGCAGGATGATCGCCTTGCGTGCTGTCTTTACCTGGATTTGGCACTTTAGTGGAACGTAGTTGGTTAATGTGTATTTTAAATACGAAACCGTTGTCAAGCGTGACGATATAGTGGAGATTTCGAAGTTTTTTTTTAATTTTACCAAGTTTCTACGATATAGTGGAGATTTCGAAGTTTTTTTTTAATTTTACCAAGTTTCTACATGGTCTTTTTGTTCGAGTACTAACGGGCTTGCACCGTGTCTCCCTCCACTAATTATCTGGTCATACTAGTTGAAAAATGCGTTTTTCTGAAGTTGACAGGTTTGAGGGTGTTAAATTCAGAACGCACGCTAATAAAGTTCAACTACAACTAATTTATTTTAAAATTCATTTCTCTAAAAAAGGATTATTTAACATAGTTGTTTATAAAAGTATTTAAAGTGTTGTCAATATTTATATATGTGTTTACATGTAGAATTATTTTATGCAAGCCAATTAATATATAACATTTACTCTTCCCCGAAAATGCTACCATTACAAAATTTATGTTCTATTCGAAATTAATTATCATTTTATTTTTTTTATAAATATGTCAGGAGAATGACGCTGAACTCCTCTTCGGGGTCTGTTGCTTCTACGAAGTTCTAGCTCCACTGTGCTTGTAGCTGGCTCATCTTCTACGGCTTGCTCTCTTGTGATGATGGTAACATCTCATCTTCTTGAGGCTGACTATGCTGGTTCGTTGTCTTCTGGTGTAGTAATGTTTGTAAATATGTGTGGTCATACGCTGAGTTACTTGAGCTGTTTTGTTGTTGATTTGTAGAAGCCTTAAGCTTCATTTGATTAATATGGCGCCGACAAACGCCTATGTCGGTACTAATATAAAACATCATTTTACCAGCTTGACGTTTTATTACTCCAGAAATCCATTTTCTCCCTCTACCATAATTACGAATATATACCTGTTGATTAACATCGTACTTCGAACCAGCCTGATTTGTTGGAATTTTCTTTGTTTCTAATAACTGCGACCAAATTGTACGCACTGGTCTGCCTCGCATCAATTCGGCATTAGGCATAAAACGATATGTCGAAAGGTACTTTTGAACTGCATTTTTGACAGACATGCCGTCATCAATATTCTTACGTACGGATGTTTTGAAAGTCCTCACGAATCTCTCTGCTAGTCCGTTTGAGGCTGGATGGAATGGAGCTGTTGTTACATGGTTAATACCCAGACTAGAGCAAAATTGTTTAAAAGGATCTGATGTAAGCTGTGCACCGTTATCGCTGACAATTGTGTTAGGGACGCATTCAATGGAAAAAATTTCAGATAAAGCAGCGACAGTATCCTCTGTTGTCGTTTTTGACATCTGTGCAACATATGGGAATTGTGAAAAGGCGTCTACACATCTAAGCCACATTGAATTAAATACAGGCCCAGCAAAATCAATGTGTACACGTTCCCAAGGCTTCGTCGCTTTAGGCCAACTTTGATACTCCTTTGCCGGTGATTGATTTTCTCTTTTACAACTATCACACTTCGAAGCCGCCTCCATGATGTCGCTGTCTATGTTATTCCACCAAACATGTTGTCGGGCAAGCTGCTTCATTTTGACCACACCCCAGTGACCATCATGTAATAGTTTTAACGTTTGCTGTTTTAAGACATTTGGTATAACAACACGAGTAAAGTCTGTGTGCAAACAAACGAGATTATTTTGTATAGTTAATGCATTCTTACGATAAAAAAATGGTTTTAAATGTGTTAGCTCAGAACTCAAGCGACTAGCCAGCCTTTTTCAATAAAGTGTCGTACCTGGCAAAGTTGTTTATCTCTTTTTGGAGTATCTACGGATTTGTTCAGGATTTAAGGGAAAACTTTCAAAATTTATATTAAAACAGACTTCAGTATCATCGAAATTTTCTCCACCTTCCACTGGTAGGCGGGATAAGGCATCAGCGTTGCCATGATCAGCACTCTTGCGATATTTAATATCATAATTATATGCCATAAGAATAATGGCCCAGCGTTGAAGTATGTGTGCTGTCATTATTGGTAGGTGTTTGTTTGGATTAAATATGCTTACCAACGGTTTATGATCCGTGAGCAGGATAAATTTACGACGATACAAATAATTGTGGAACCGTTTGACTCCAAACACAATTGCAAGTCCCTCTTTTTCAATTTGACTGTATCTGGCTTGGTGTTGGTCTAACGTTTTGGAAGCGAAAGCAATTGGCCTTTCCTTTCCATCCGGGTAAACATGGGATATAACACCGAATGGTGAGGCATCCGTAGCAAGTAACAATGGCAAATCGTCTTGAAAATGTGCCAATTGTGCGGCGTTTACAATGTGTGCTTTGAGTGCTTCAAATGCTTGCCGTTGTGAAGATTCCCATTTAAACGGCAAATTTTTTCTACGCAACATATTAATGGGCGCGGCAACACTTGCAAGATTAGGTACGAAGTTGTGGTAATAATTTTTCTTGCCCATAAAGGCTTCAACTTCTTTAACATTTGTAGGCTGTAAATTTTTCAGGGCGTGTACTCCCGATTCATCTGGTAGAATACCTTTTTTACTGATTTGGCAGCCAAGATACATTATTTTATCTTGTAAAAATTGGCATTTTTGTTGCTTACATTTGATACCATTCAATCTTAATATTTGTAAAACCTTTTCAAGACGCTCCATATGTTCCTGTAATGTGGGTGCTAACACAATAATATCGTCAAGGTAATTACCACAGCCTTCTACGCCAGTAAGAAGTTGTTCAATTAACTTTTGGAAGATTGCAGGGGCACTAGCAATACCATAAGGCAACCTTTGGTACTGAAATAGTCCAAGTGGAGTGTTTATAACCATGGCGTTTTTAGCTTGATCATCTAATTCGATTTGTAGGTACGCATCTTTAAGATCGACGGTTGAAAAAAATTTACCATTACGGATTTTATGTAGTAAATTCTCACGTGTGGGCAGAAGATATTGCTCTATGTCAATTTGGCTGTTGACAGCTAACTTGAAATCGCCACATATTCGTATTTCGTTGTTTGGTTTTGGTGCCAAAACGATGGGAGAGGCCCATGCACTAAACTTGATTGGTTTTAAAATGTTTTGCTTTACGAGTCTCTCAATTTTAATTTTAAATTGCGGTATTTGTGCAAATGGGATTTGCCTACTTCTAAAAAATTTTGGTTTGGCATCTGACTTTAAACGGATATCAGCTTTAAAGTTCTTTACTGTACCAAGACCTGGCTCAAAAATGTCTTTATACTTTACGCAAAGTACATTTAGTTTACTTTTTAGCTCACTTGAGACTGTGTTTACCTGCTTAATTTCAAACCCGAATTTTTCAAATAAGTCATGACCGAAAAGGTTGTCACCAATTTCATTAGATTTTACCACGATTAAAACAACATTTTCTTTACGATCTGCACACTCCACTGATGTATGCAACTCGCCTAAAATTTCCATTTTCCGTACACCATAAGCATATAAAAGTCTATTTGTTTTTACCAATTTCGGCTTGTTTAATAGTTCATACGTTTTATAATTAATTAATGACCCCCGTTGCCCCGGAATCTATTTTGAAATTTATAATTTTATCAAACATTTTTAATTTAATGTAACTTTTTGTTTTTGTGTTCGACACCACCCCGGTCACCTCATAAATTGTATCAATAACTTCATAATTATTTTTTCGTTGAAATTGCCTTTCCTTTTTATCTTTGTAATTGTTTTTGTTGTACTGGTTATTGTTTATTTTTGTAGACATGCAAACTGGTGCAATATGCCCTTTTTTACCACACTTGTTACAAGTTGCGTTTAAAAATTTACAGTTTTCCCTTTTGTGAGAAACCAAACAACCCGAACACGATTTGTATGTGTTTTGATTTTTATCTTTACACGGTTTTATAGCGCTTTTATTAACAACATAGTTTATTTCATTTGTTTTCTCACTAGTCTCTTTGATTGTAGCTACTGTTTTTGTGGTAGCTTCAAAAGCCTCTGCTATGAGCAGAACATCAGCTAACGATGGTTGCTGCTTTTGAAGAGACGCTGCCCTAACTGTATCATGCGGTGTGTGAACGATTATATGGTCAAGTATCATGTCGTCGACAAAACTGGCAGAACATTTGTCGGAGTTGCAAACGAACTTGCACTCTCGTGCTAATCCGCGAAGGTCGGCCACCCAATCTTTGTATGATTGGTTTGGCTTCATGCTGTTTTTAAAAAAATCATACCGCGCCGCTACTAAATGATGGCTCACTTTATAGAGTTCCGTTAGCTTTACAGTTAATGTATCAAAGCCTTTATCATTTAAATTTGATGTTCCAAACAGGTTTTTTAGCAGCTCAAAAACTTCTGTGCCAATCCACGATAAAAAGAAAGATTTCTTCTTTTCTGGCGAAGAAATGGCATACGCTGAAAAATGTTGATTCAGCTGCTCCAAATATGAGTCCCAATTCTGGCGTTCTTTGTTAAATGCTGGAAAAGCTGGAACCAATTGTTGGTTTTCTGTGCCAGTAGTGAGTTTTTGGTTTCTTTCCATGAGCGACTGCATCCACTTCTGTTGTTGCTCCAGAAGGCTTTTTATAAACTCACGTTGCTACTGTAGAATTGACTGCAATTCTGCCATGTTACATGAAAATTATTTGCTTTTGTTTTAAAAAAAATCTTTATGCTTTGCTAATTTTTCCTCGTCGCCAATACTTTTATAAACAACTATGTTAAATAATCCTTTTTTAGAGAAATGAATTTTAAAATAAATGAGTTGTAGTTGAACTTTAATAGCGTGCGTTCTGAATTTAACAGAGGGCATCCAGTTGGATACGAATTTGCCTGCCTAAATATTGTTCAGATGGTGTTTTTTTTATTTAATAGAGGTGTTGCTCGATATCTGAAGAGTATTTCTTGAACTTTTTTCTGAATTGGCATTGCTTCATTTTCAATAGCCATTAATTTGTATTTGAATGTTTGGACGTTTCTTTCTGCTCATCCATTAGTCGTTGGGTGTCCTGGAGCAATGAATTTTTGAAAAATTCCCCTATTCGCACAAAATGTTCTGAACTTTTGGCCTGTGAAAATGGTTGCATTATCGGAAACCATCAAGCTTGGAAACCCATTTCTTGAAAAAACCTCTTGCAAAATCTGTGTTATTGGGAACGATGTTGGTGCAGTTTTGCCTTTTTCTGCCCATTTCGACTTTGCGTCTACTATTACTATAAAATAGAAGCCTTAGAATGGACAAGCATAATCCAGATGTATACGTTGCCAATTTTCATCCGGCTCTTTCCACGGATGTACTTTTGCTTTTGCCGGAGAGCTTCGAGTTGCTGCACATGATGGACACGATCGTACTAAATTTTCAATATCTTTATCGTTCGACTTCAAAATAAACATATCGACGTTGCAGGAATAATCACTCTTTTGCCTCTAAACAAAACATCGTTGTCGATGGTATACTCGCAATCGATTTCATTATAAATAGATTGGTTTTTACTATTACGAATTTTATAAAGAATTTCAACTAATTCTTTATCTTTACGCGTTTCCTCTTGTAGTGACCTAAAATTAAATTCCAAATTACTAATTTGGTGAATGCTTGCAATGCATTAAGGGGCACCTCCTGATCAATTTCATTCCTTTTGGGTGCTTCCAAAATATCTAGTGCCCTTGATAAACAATCCGCATTGGCATTTTCAACCTCTTTTCTGCACTCTATTTCGTAGTTGAAACCCGATAAAAACGCAGCATACCGCTGTACCGAGAATATGTCATCTGTGGCAATTTTGCTGTTTGGTGAAAAATTCTCATACTTGGCTGATTATCAGTTATAAGTTTAAACTTACGAGCAAACAAATATTGATGGAAATGTTGCACCGAAAACACGATTGCCAGTGCCTCCCTATCTAGGTACGAGTAATTTTGCTCCGATGTAGTCAATGCCTTTGACGCATAGGCAATGGGCCCTTCATGGCCGTCGACAATGTGTGATAATGTACCTGCAATACCTGTAGGACTTGCATCGCATGCTAGTTGCACTTCTAGCGCGAGATTGTATGACATTAAGACACGATACCAATTCCTTTTTTAGGGTCTCAAAAGATTTGGCGCACTATCTTGTCCAACTGAATCTTGAGTCCTTCTTTAGAAGACGCCTTAAAGGTGCAGTTAATATAGATATGTTTGGTATGAATCGCGCGTAATACGTAATACCATCTTCGATGGTGACTTCTTTATTTTGTTATGTTCTACAACATAAACTAAAAATTCTATACCCTCGTGAAAAAATGAGCATTTCGCACTATTAATATGAAGATCAAATGCCTTTAATGGGTTCTGGCAGGACTTCAGGTTATAGGTGCACTCTTCCATTGTGCTTCCATGAAAAATGATATCGTCAAAATACGATTCTTGTTTCGGTATGTCCCGGAGAATTTGATCGATGATTTTGTTGAATTCTGCCGGCATAGTTTTTATACCAAATGATAAACGATCCATCCGGTATGTGCCTCGGTGTGTCGATATTGTTTGAATAATTGCAGATTGTTCATCAACCGGTATATGCAAATAAGCTTTATAAAGGTCAAGCCTACAAAAAAATTTTGAGTCAGGAAGACTATTCAAGATATCACCCTTTACCCCTACTTTGTAATCCACACAAAGTCTAACACCGCCAATCCGCTTTAGGTATGACGATCAGCCGCTATCCCCAATCACTACTTGCAGTTTTTGTAATTATTCCAGACTTTTCTAGTTTATCCAACTATTTTTCAATTCGTCCCGTCAGTGAATATTGAATTGTTCGCTCTTTGGTATAACTTAATGAAGCATTTTCGCGTTGTTTTAAATAAATTTTGTACTGAGGGGCACACCCTATTTTCCGTTCGAAGACTTCAGGAAATTCTTTAATAATATTATCAATTGCACTCAGCTGTTTAATAATAGTTGTTTCCTTTGCTGTATTTTTGTCCAATTTATTTGTGTCGATTCCCAGAGGCCTGATCCATGAACGGCCTAACAGCGCAGAACAGAAATCTCTTACTTTAAATTTCACATGTCTACCTTCAATATATATTTCCGCATAGTACTGTTCTGTATCAGTTTTTCTTACAGAGTTGCTTTTTATACGACGCCATAGTCATCATGTTCTACATTTTGCACCTGATTTGTTGAACTTTGTCTTGGTGACGATGTCCTACCCGGTGACACTTTCCCCTGTAATGTGGAAATACAAACCTGCACGACATGGCCTTGCTTGTTGCACCCCGTGCATTTGAGTTTATTCCTATTTGTTCGACATTCCTTCGAAAAATGGTTATTTTTTCCGCACCGCAGGCACACCCTTCTATCCCCAACTTCTGATAGCTGACTGTTGTTTTACTTTTATTCACTTTCTCTGCACGAAACCAGAATTTTTGTTTCACATGATTGCGAACTGAAACCTCTTTGATTACCGGCGATGTGGACATTTTCAAGGTAATTTCCCTCGCATCTGCGTTTGTGGCTTTCGAAGCTATCGCCTTTGACACAATTTCACCGAGTTTTGTTGATTCTGATTGTAGTAGTTGTTCTCTCAAATTTTCTTAGGGATGCCCCTTATAAATTGAGCATGTAAAAAAATATCGGCCAGTAATACCCCGCTAGCACATGCCCCTCCAACAACCCTAACAAGTCATCGTAGGCAATTGTATTAAGTGTTTTTGGAGAAGCCAACGCCGCCACCATGTTAACATTCTTTGCGCCGATGGAGTTCAATAAAAGTTTTGCACAATATTCCTTGTTGCTGGAAATGCCTTTCGTTTCAACGTAATTTTGTACGTAACATTTGTATTTTTCTTTGGTTATGTCGTATGTTTCGAAATTAGGTAACAATGCGATGTTTACGGTGTTACTTTGCATCGCATTGCGTGCAGTATTTTGTACCGTATTCTCATCATGGCGATCCATTATTCGCTGCACTTTTACGAAAAAATTTTGTTGTTGATGTAGAAATTGATTAAATTGCGTAGCATTCATGACGAATCTTATGTATTTTGCAATATGTATTTGCAGTGATAACTAAGTTTACATTGTCGCCAATCTGTTGTGGTCTAATTAGTAAAACAACGTATTTTAATTCAGGGAAAAAAATGTACTTTATTAATTGAAATAAATTTTAAAAATAATAGACGTGTGTCTGTAACAATAGTGTTTATACGAGTGAGTAGAATACGCCATAATGGCTTGAGTACTGAGTACCTACTGTTCTACCAAGGGCTGCCCGATAATTTATGACAATAGATAAGGAATATTTTTCGGAATATTACAAATATATATATATATATAAGGCATAATATCAAGAATTCTGTACAGTTTAAAGATGGGATTAATGATCAACAGATATCAAATGATGAAATATTGATTTCTTTTGATGTTGTGTCCTTGTATCGCAGTATACCTGTTGATGTTGCGATAGATACCATTGAAATACAATACAGAGATAGATAAGGATTAATTTTTACGTATTTTAAAAGTTTGCATAGAAGATAATAAATATTTTGAATATGATGGTAAAATATTTATGCAACAGAAAGCTCTTCTAATCGGATTAGTTATAGAGAAGATCTACTGATGAGTTGGTATTTAGCAACCAACGAAATTCATATAGATTTGCTAACCCACAACAAATATATAAAATTTTTTAAAAATTTATAGAGAAATTATTAGATTTATCTACTAAGAAACTGAATTCCTATTCCTATTCTGTTTTGTGTTATTCCTGAAAGTGAAATTGATAAAATACTGTTGACATTTACTGTCTGTTTTTAGAAAATGAAAACAAAATAGTGAGCATAGTATAATAAATAAAAATTAAAATTAAAAATATCGGTTAAAATGCGTGTATGTAGTGTCAGCAAAAAAAATTTGCAAAGGGGGAAGGAAAGTTGTTCCAACACCCAAATAAAAGACACATCCTGATTTTATACATATGTACATCTATCAACACCTTTTTGTTTTCTGTATTGTAAATAATTTTAACTTATATTTTTATTTTATGCAATTGACTTTTTTTTTTTAATTTAATTTTTGTTTTGTTTACACATCACATTTTGACAACAGCCAAGTTTTTACACTAACAAAATGCCTGTTGTTTTTGTGACGTTGTTTTTGTTTTAGGGACAAGACTACCTTATTTATTATACCATGAATTAAATATTAAAAATTTTTCACGCTTGTTTTTTTTACTTTTTTAAAATTTTAATTAAATAAAAAAAAAATTTCACAATATTTTTATAAAAACATAACAAAGTTTTGACAACAAAAAATCAATCAGCTGATGTCAATTTTAGCTAATGCGACTTATAATTAATATACCTTGATAGTGAGTGAGAATTTATATCGAAAACAAAAACAAATTTTCGTATTTTATTGTTGTTTTCAATATAAATTGTCACTCACAATTTTGTTTTCATTTTCTAAAAACAGGCAGTTAATGAATTTAATTCTAATATTAAATTTACTATTGAAAAAGAGTATGACTCGAAGATCAATTAACTAGATCCCAGTAAAAAAATTGCTTCAAATAAAGCAGGTTTCTAATATTACAGAATAAAAGAAGCGCTGACAAACCTGCTGATATCGCTGCTGATTTTTGTATGGCGAGTTTCCGGTTTAGAGTACTACATTTTTGCTCAAAAAAGCGCTTTTTTGCATCTAATAAAACATGCAAAGACAGCAGTTATCCGAAGCGCTGTTTAAATAATAAATAATATAATATGAGAAAAATCTTCTAGTGCATATACGAGTATGTACCTGGATGTACTTTGTGTATCTATTTGACCTGTTGTAATAAGTATACAGATGGCAGCACATAGGAAGCTGATTAATTATAAGTGTATGATATGATATTTGGCACTATGAATAAAAAAAGTATTTCATATTTGCTTAAAAATTTGTTTTAAACCCCAAAATTCTTACTTTTATAGTCAGCTAGCTGAAGCCGGTGTGCTTCGCTACGCCCTAGTTATAAAATAAAATTAAAAGTATTTATATATATATACAAAAATTTAATTATTTAATTTTAATTTAATTGTTACAATGCTTTAGGATACACAATATTTTTAGTTTGCCCATCAGGAGCATGCACATATAAATCGGTGGGTATACTCACAACTTTATATAGTCAAGAATTTATTATTTCGTAAGAATATCCTATTGTGAAAATTTAATGACGATCGGTCCAGTAGTTAAGACTATTTTACGATTTTTAATTATCCAAAAAAGGGGCGTGGTCCCACCCACTTTTCTCCTGGTATTCCTAATTATGCCAATACCATATGTACCAAATATCATCGACGTAGGTCAAAAAATGACAAAAATATGGCGATTTAAATTTTTGGAATATGTAGGCGGTGCCACGCCTCTTTGTCCAATCAAAACTTCATACAGCCTATTATTCCTTTCAGAGTGACAGTAACATGTTGTGAATATTTCAGGAAGATCGGTCCAAGGGTTTGGCCTCCTATAAAGCACAAACAAACAGACAGAAAGACAGACATTCATTTTCAAGTAAAAAGGAAATACTTTTTTATTCATACTACCCATTGGATGCGTGTATATTATCTAAATTTCATTGCTACACCTCTCATCAGCGTTAAATTGTCCATATTTACAAATTTGGATACTAATTGGGAAGAATATCAACTATTTAAGCAAGTCTCATCAGAAATATAATACGAGAATTATTTTGGTTAGTAAGAATTTCCAACCAGTGATGGGTAATTTCGTACTAACCAAAATAATTCTCATATTCCATTTCTGTTGAGCACTTGCTTAAATAGTTGATATTCTTCCCAATTAGTATCCACTTTACGAAAAATTTGTAAAGATGGACAATTGAACGCTGATGAGAGGTGTAGCGGCCTTGAAATCGGTATACTGATACGTTCTGCTTTAAACTAATATATATATTTTAATAATAAATATATATATATATAGATATAATAATAATATTTTCAAACCTGAAATAACTTTTAGTAATTTGAATTTTCATTAATTCAATAAAAAAACTGAACTTGAGCCTCATAATCTATATATATAAAATACAAAAAATGTTTGTACCCATGTTCGCTATAGACTCGGAAACTATCCAACCGATTTGACCCAAACTGGTGTCATTCAAAAGGGAATTTATAGAGGATGGTTTTAGGCTTTTAATATTTCAAGTGGGCGTAGCCCCTCCCACATAAATTGAATAACATCATATATCTTGACTATTGTGATAGCAAGAGTTTTGAAACATTGCAATAGTTCATATGTTACTAATGTGAGTAATCAGGACAAAAATGGGCGTTATCGGACAAGTGGGCGTGGCAGCTCCCATATAACCCAAAAATTGAAATCGCCATATTTTGGGCATTTTTTGACCTACGTCGATGATATTTGGTACATATGGTATTGCCATAATTTGGAATACGTACCGGGAGAAAAGTGGATGGGACCACGCTCCTTTTTATTAAAATTAAAAATCGCAATATAGTCTTAACTACTGGACCGATCGTCACAATAGAATATATAAATATTTTTAATTTTATTTTATAACGAGGGGGGTAGCGAAGTACACCGGGATCAGCTAGTATTACTTATATTTATTTATATTTATTTATTTTTTTATTTGTCTATGGAGAATATCCTTACAGACATAATAAAAGAAAATAAAATATAATGATGCCAATACAACAATATTAAATTTAACAAAGAGTTGAAACACAATTATACACATACATTAACATGCTATTTATTTAGAAAAATGATATTAAAAGTTTTTATAACATTAATATTTGAAGAATAGTCAATAAATCTATTAAATTGATTAAAATTATTGCACATACTTCTAAGCGGGTCAGCATCAGGATAGTTAGCTCTGAGAAATGTGACAGATAGTGGTATAAAGTAACGTGATGGTCGCTGGGGTATATTAAAAGAAATTTCATTTATTAGAAATCCACAGCATAAGTCTCCTCTAATAAAATTCGTAATAAATGACATGTTGTTCAGCATAGTTCTTCGGCTCGATGGTAAGTTGAGAGGGTTAAAACGTAGTCCACGCAGACAAAACAACAGAAACTGCTTTTGAACTGACTCAATCGCATTTGAATGAATTTGATAGATAGAATCCCATATTATCGAGCCATATTCCAAAATTGGGCGTACAAGTGAAGTATATAACGTTTTAGTTATGTATAGATCGTTAAACTATTTTGCCCAGCTTTTTAAATAGCCAAATGTAGCTCGAGCTTTATTAATTGCACTTGTTACGTGCGGAACAAAATTCAATTTCGGATCAAATAAAACGCCCAGATCAATAAAATTAGTCACAGTATCTACTTGATAACTACCTAAGAAATAATTTACAACAGTTAATTTATTTCTAGAAAATCGCATTAGTTTGCATTTCTTTAAATTTAACTCCATTAAATTTACATTGCACCATTCATGAAATGAATCCAATTCAAAAGCTGGTTATGGGTTATGAAAATCTTTACATCATCCGCGTAAATTATGTCCAAAAGTAAAAAAAACAGTTTTGTTTCCGTTTTTGATTTTACTTTATTAAAATGAATCTTAAGACTAACTTAACTATATTTTCTAAGACTAACTTAATGTAAGCAAAATAAAGATTTTATGCTTACGTTTGCTGTCTGGCAGAACGTGGGAATGAAAAATAAAAATGTAATATAAAACGTGTATGTTCCCTACGCTTTACCAGCCGTTATTATTAGTTGGGGTGATCTGGATGTAACTCCTCCCCCCTTAAATGGTGGCCTCTCCTGAGTCCACTTATTTGTGTGTTTTCATTTCATACTTAAAACTGAAGACTATAAAAACTTATTTTCATTTATATATATATATATATATATTTATATTCTCTATTTTAGGCCATATTTTTCTTTTATTTTTGAAATTTCCAAATCTTCTGTTTTAGGCTTATTTTTTATTTTCGTTTTATTGACAATGGTAACATTTTTATTATTAATTTTTATAACTACAATTATGATAACTATTATAGCAATAACAAGTGTTATATATATTCCATATGAAATATTTTTATGTACTTTCAGTTCTTTTATTTCTTTGATATTTTCAATATGTTTTAATTCTATTGGCTTAAAGTTTGTTGGTGTTATGTCAGATTGTGATAAATTATTATTAGGGTAAAAATATTTGTCTTCAACAATAATTTTCTGGTTTTGGAAAGTTTGGTTGTTAATTTTTATATTGCAATTATAGAATATAAGCAGGTAGTTTTTATTAGCTCTTAATTTTCTATTGTCACAGTTCTGTACAATTTCCAAATCGTTTGCATTTTTTACCAATATCATATCGTTTTCAAATTCTTCAATTTCAGTTCTGTTGTTATAATTAAAATTACAACTATTTAACAGAGTACAGTGCTTACTTTTTCTAAGATTTTTAAGATAGACATTTTCTTCATAATCCAAAACAATATTATCAATTTCAATAACATAGCTCTTTGGTTCATTAATTTCCATATAATTTTTATTTGGCAATGCCAAAATCATTTTCAAGTCAGTTTCAATGAAATCATTTGGAATTTTTATTGCAAGAATAAGTATTCCATCCCTGTAGTTCAAAACGTCAATTTTCATAAGTTTTAATTTAAAGAAATCTATTTCAAATTTATCTATTTCTTCAGTTGTCAGTATACTTGGATGAAATATATGATTTCTAGCGGATCCTATATTATCCTGAATGTGTTCAATTATTGTTTTTAGGTATGTAAGCTTAGACATTTGGTCATTATATAAAAGTTTTCGAATTATTTCGTTATGCCTAATTTTAAAATCAACCAATGTGTTTTTAATTTCTATTCTGTCATCTTTAATAGCTGATTTTAGTGTTTGAATTGACTAGTTAAAATCTGTATTTATATATATTTGCTTATTAATTGTATTTATGATATTATGACTATTTTCATCCACAACATTAAGATGCTCAAGAATTTCCTGTCGGTCGTCATCATCCATTACCGTTATGATCGCCAAGATCTGCAAATTTGGAGGGTCTTTTAATATTTGTTGTGTGTACATTTTCTAATTTTCGTTCAATAAACTTTGGTTCTTCCTTATGTCTTAAGCTTTTGTAATTTTTTATAAACCCTGTTTCTCTTCTTTCTGTGTACGATTCCCTTTTGCAGTTCAGTTTTTGGATGGTATGATTTTTTTTATTTTTTAGTCTATTTCTGATAAGTTCCTGACCTACGATACCATTTATAACGTCAAATGGAGTACATTTGATAGTACTGTGCACTGTGTTATTGTAAAATTTTATAGCTTTTAACATTTGAGTAATTATTGGCAATTTTTCTTCGAGGTTAAGTGTTCTAATTTTTTCAGTTAAGGTATTGTTAAGACGTTCAATATCAGAATTCCCGGTATGACTATTTGGTTTAGTAACATGAAATTGTATTTTTTCTTGTGTTAAAAAATCCCTTACGTTTTTGGAGTTGAATTCATTATCAAAAATAAATTTTTTAACTGGACCTTTAATTGCCAAAAACTCATTTATTTTGCCTATAATCGTTTGATTGTTTCTGTCTGGCAAATGGAAACCTACAGCATGCTTCGAAAATTTGTCAATGAAAATAATAAATGAGTTTTTACTGTTTACATATGTGTCAATGTGAATGATTTCATTAACTGAAGTTGGCGTTTCTGTAAAATTAAACTTTGGTTTAATTGGATTGCGGTCATACTTTCCTCCGGAGCATATGTCGCAATTATTGACAATCTCGTGAATCTTTATTTTAAGTTGTGGGTGATATATTTTATGTTTCATCCCTTCATAAGTCGGGATAATTCCAGCATGACCTACTTCGTTTTTATGGAAAAGCGATATCTGTTTCCTTAGTTCATTTTCGTTCTCGATATCCCTAGCAGAATAGCTACATTTCACAAATGACATTTTTTCAAAACCTGAGTCCGCCAAAACCTGTTGTAACTTATTGAAATAGTGATCATTGAGTTCAGAAAATATTGCAACTTTTCCCTTATGAATATGTCTGCGGATTACATTAACAACATTACCAGACTCAAGGTCATGTTTATCAACAAAAACTTTTTTCCTATTAAAAATGGTCATCATTTCAATTTCCTTAGTCCCCACCAAAACTATTTGGTATTTAAAACGATTTACAACTGTATCAAGGATCGGTATATGATCGTTAAAATTTTCTGCTTGTGAATGTACCGTTTCACAGTCTTCTGATTGATCGCGATTACTAACACCTATAGATTCAATAAAATTTTCGTCTTGAGAATGGTCAGTGTGGACTGCCAAAGAAGTTTCTGATTGCTCCTGATGTTCTCCTACATTTATATTCTTGATGCTAAACATTTCGTTTAGAGTGATTCCCAAATTTTCGGAATCAAATGTATTTATTTCACATTTTTCACAATTAATTCGACTGAGAAAGTCAGCGATTTTATTCTCCTTCCCCAATATATAATCAATTTTAGCATCATATTCTCCTAACTGCACCAACCATCGTTGTAATCTGGGATTTATATCTTTACCTGAATTTTTTGCCTGCAACCACTTCAGCGGCTGATGGTCTGTTTGCAAATCAAACTCCCTTCCAAAGATGTAAGGTCTATAATATTTTACACCCCACACAATCGCTAATAACTCCTTTTCGATCGTGGAGTAGTTTTGTTCGTGGTTATTTAATGCTCGTGACGCAAATGAAATCGGATGACCTTCCTGAGTCAGAACCGCACCAATTGAAAAATTACTGGCATCCGTTATAAGCTTGAAGCGTTTGCCAAAGTTAGGGTACCTTAAAATAGGAGGATTTGTAATAATATCTTTTAATTTCTCAAAAGCTACTATATAATTTGGATCTGCTATGTTCACCTTTGCATTTTTCTTTAAATATTTTATCATGGGGTAAGCGATTTTGGAGTAATCCTTAATAAACTTTCGATAAAATCCTGTCACTCCCAAAAACGACTTAATTTGCTTTTGAGTAGTTGGTAGGTTTAGTTTTTGAATAACTTCAACCTTCCTTGGGTTTGGTTTTACACCTTTAGGTGTAAGAATATTACCCAGAAAGTCAGTTTCCCTCTTTAAGAAATTACATTTATCAATTTGAATTTTAAGTCCTGCTTTTTTTAGTGTTTCAAATATTAATTTTATGTTTTCTATATGTTCAATTAATGTAGTGCTGAATATTAGTATATCGTCTAGATATACGACACAGATTTTATTTATATATTGACGGAGAACAGTATTCATGAGACGCTGGAATGTTGATGGAGCATTCTTTAGCCCAAACGGCATTCGTATGAACTGATAGTGTCCGAAAGGTGTGGAGAATGCAGTTTTTTCTATGTCATTCTCATGCATCAAAATTTGATGAAAACCTTTGGCAAGGTCAATAGTCGAAAAGTATTGAGCTTTCCCTAATTTATCCAAAATTCCATCCACGTTAGGAATAGGAAATTCATCATTTACTGTGTTCTCATTTAAACGTCTGTAATCGACAACAATTCGCCACTTTTGAATTCCCGAATTGTCTATCTTTTTTGGCACCACCCACAATGGGCTATTATAGGGCGAATTGCTTTCTTTAATTATATTTTCCTCCAACATCTCTTTAATCTGTTTTTGAATTTCAGCTTCATGTATTTGCGGATATCTATATATTTTTGAGTATATTGGTCGGTCTGTTGTAATTTTTATTTCATGTTTAATTTCATTGGTTGCAGAAAGCTTATCCCCTTCTTTATAAAACAGTTTACTGTAGCTGTGCAATAAATTTGTAAGTAACTGGTATTCTTCCGAATTTAAGTGTGCCAAATTTAAATTTTTAAAGTTGCTGTATTCAAGTGAACATATATCTTGACTATTGTATGGGTTGTAATATCCGAATGGTATATTTTTACCTAAAATGGTAACGAATCTATTCTCTACATCAATCTTAGCTTTAAGAGCGATGAGAAAATTTTGCCCGATAATGGCTGAATAATTTTTACTATTGAAATCAATTACCTTCCAAGAGAAGGTACCTGAGATATTGAATTCTCTAGGTATGGGGGTAATAATTTTATGTTTCACTTGATTTATTCCGTTTATTGTTTTGTACCAAATGGGTGCATTAATTTTTTGAATGGGGAATAAACTTCCTAGGGCATTAGGTCTGATTATGCTTGTTTCGGATCCAGTATCTATGAGACATTTAATTTTTTTAGTACCAATTGTTAAAACTATTATGGGTAATTTTGTGAAGGCGGTATTGTACAAAAATTTACGTCTTCTTCTTCTTTTAAATTTCCGATATCCATCGGTTCTGGTTTTTGTCTGTAATAATTTGTTTGGCGTTGCTGCCTACTATTGAAAGAGTTTTCATTTCGGCTTGTAGAATTATTAGGAATTGAATGCTGAATAGAATTCTTACTGTTATTATTATAATTATTTATCCCTTGCCCATAATTTTCATAACTATGGTTCTGTCGCTGAAAATTATCTCTTCTAAAACTAGTGTTTGGCTTATACTGAAAACTATCAATTGGTTTGTACTGAGAGCTATTGTTTGACATATATTGGCTATTGTTTGGCTGAAAATTTTTCCGATTGACAGTAGAGGATTGAAAATCATTGTTCAATTTAGGCTTTTGCCAATTAAAATTTTGTGTATATTTATACTTTACACTACTTCTATGGTTATAAGAAATTGCTCTTGTGTCGTCCAACAATTTAAGTTTTGTATATTTCAAAATTATATTGGTCAAAGTTTCATGCTCAGCTATATGTGCTCGAATCGGTCCGTCTATTTTCTCTAACAATATGTCCACTAAGTCTCTGTCAACGTTTTCTGGTTTGTATATACCAGGCTTAAATTGATCAGCTAAATATATATCATTGATTTCATATTTACATTTTTAAAATATGCTAAATAGTTCATTTAAATTGCTTACTTTTACTGTCCGACAGAAGTTGAAAATCTCTGCATAAGTCCTTTTTGGTCTGTATTCTTGCAGTATTCTGGTTTTTATCTCCTCCCATGAAGCACCATTTTGCAGTTCTCGTACTCCTCGACCAGCATTTCCCTGAATTTTTTCGTTTGCAACGATCCCGATACAAAACCGAGTCAGGGTTTCGTTGCCACCGCAAAGAGCTAGATTAGCCTCAACGGCATGTACGAATGCTCTTGGATTATGTCTTTCATCAAGAGGCTTTAAGCGTCGAAACTGCTCAATAATGTCCTTAGCCGTCATATTAAATCCGAACCCATCGTAAATAGCAAATTGTCCTTCCGGTAACTGTTGTACCTGTTCTTGAACATTTTGCTGCTGCTGTACCTGCTGCTGTTGTTCCATCTGTTGTTGTTGTAGCTGCTGATGGAACATCTGTTGTTGTTGTAGCTGCTGCTGTTCTAGCTGCTGATTCTGTTGCAGGATTCTCTGTTCCTGTTGCCGCAGCACTGCTTCCAGTTCGCAGATTTTTTGTTGTAAGGTCTCATTTAACTGCCTATTAGCATCGAACTCTTTTTGTCGGTTCATAACTAATATGTTTCTTTAACACTCTTTGTAATACCTTACTTGTTTTTATTTAGTTTAAATTTATTTCTTTTACACTTAAATGTTGTAATTAAATTTGTGTTTATTTTATTGATTATATGTTCACAAATTTATTTATAATTCTTTTGTTAATTTAAATTAATTTCTTTTACACTTAAATGTTGTAATTAAATTTGTGTTTACATATGAAAAGTAATTTTATCAGGCTCAAGTTCAGTTTTATTGAATTAATGAAAATTCAAAATTACTAAGAGTTTTTTTGTGTTGGAAAATATTATTATTTATATCCAATCAGTTTTTAGCAGAACGTATCAGTACTGATTTCAAGGCCGCTACACCTCTCATCAGCGTTCAATTATCCATCTTTACAAATTTCGTAAAGTGGATACTAATTGAGAAGAATATCAACTATTTAACCAGTTTTCAACAGAAATAGAATATGAGAATTAATTTTTAATTCAATTTTTATTCTACAATGAAACAGTGCTGGTTAGTACGAAATTCCCTCATTACAGTTTGGAACTAATAATCAACACAAACTCATAGTCCGTTATCATCAAAGTATTTTACTTTGTATTTTAACGTTTTTGTTGTTTTTACTCTATATTAGGGAAATTCACATATTACTGTGACCCCTGTTATTAGGGTATTTATAGCTCATGCCCAAGCGGAATTAATATTTTTTATATTATTATTATTACGAATAAACGTAATTATTATTTGAACTTATATTGATTTACATATGAAAAGTAATTTTAATTTAATTTTGATTAATTTTATGTTCAGAAATTTATTTATGATTCTTTTGTTTAATTATATATTTGATTTACTTAATAATTAACTTTTTTTTAAATCTTCACTAAGTATTAACCTTTGAATATCTCTTTTCCAGTTCTTTGTAGGTAATATCTTCAGATATTAACTTCCCCGACTGCGCCAATTATGTCCAAAAGTAAAAAAACAGTTTTGTTTCCGTTTTTGATTTTACTTTATTAAAATGAATCTTAAGACTAACTTAACTATATTTTCTAAGACTAACTTAATGTAAGCAAAATAAAGATTTTATGCTTACGTTTGCTGTCTGGCAGAACGTGGGAATGAAAAATAAAAATGTAATATAAAACGTGTATGTTCCCTACGCTTTACCAGCCGTTATTATTAGTTGGGGTGATCTGGATGTAACTCGTACATTAAGATATTTGAAAATTTTATAATTTGTGGCAGGTCTTAAGGCAGAAAGAGAATAGCAGTGGGCCAAGTTGACTACTTTGTGGTACACGTGAAGTAACCTGTATACATTTTGTTAATATGTTATTTTCATATGTACATATGTATGTATATCAATATAAGTTCGAATAATAATTACGTTTATTCGTAATAATATAAAAAATATGTTTCTTGTTTACATTATGAATTATTGTTGTTTTGTTTTTTAATAATCTAGTTATATTATGGTCCAACAGGAAATTAATCACATTATTGCTTGTTGGGTTAAAACCAATAATAAATTAATATCCTGTAGGATTTTATTATTCTTAACTTTTATAAAACTTATAAAAAGTTGTTAATACTTTTTGATATTTGTATATGAAAAATCAGTCCAGATTAATACTATAGATTTTAACGTTAATTGTGTTGATATATTGAATTCAATCTTAAATCCTTAAACTAGTTAATTTTTTGAAAACTATTTTTATAACAATACATTTTCAATACTTTTTCATGTTATAATTTTGTATATGTATTTATATCCAACACTAAAATCGTTTTCAATAATTTTTTCAGTTAACATTTGGAAACAATTTTTTGTGATATTTTATACAAAAACCATTTATGTACTTTGAATAATTTTTCCTAGAATTTTTTTATGAAAGAATTTTTGAATAACCAATTTTATATTATCCAACACACAAATCAATTGCTCTGTGCATTTACTTTCCATCACTATTCATTCACGAGAGGATAAAACGAAATTTTGTAAAATTGCTCTCAAAAATAATAAAACGTAAATGAACAATTTACCATCAAAAATTGTTAAGCTAAAATAGTGTTGTAATGTAAACATTAAAAACGAATAAATTTTGAACTAGAAATACAATAGTTTATAGAAATTACATAGCCCCATCCTTTGCACAAAGCTCTGACCCTAATGTACTACTAACTAACACTGGATTACTTAGTTCCATTCCCATGGATTTGCTACTTTACATAGCGTTTATAGTGTACACTTTACACATGAAAGTAATTGCAAGAAAGTCGCAATACACTCACTTAGTGAAAAAGTACTAACACACTTAAATGTTTTCTATTTTACACTCTTCCCAGCTAGCATTTTGTATCATAATCGAATCGTTTGAGAATCAGCATTACGGGAAAAATGCCCGCATATGAGCTCATTTTCCGATCATATTTATAATTTATTTATAATCATTGGGGAATCTTTTTCGAATCATTATTGATTATACAGTGGAAATCGGTTATTACGAGTTGATCCAGAATCATAATTATTCCTTACCTATGTACTTCTCTTTTAGCCAATCTTTTTATTTCTTTGGCTGACATCACCTTCGTTTATATTAAATTATTTTTTTATTTTAAGTTTGCCTACTTACACAAATTTTTTGACTTTTTAAAAAAACTAATAATGTTCTCCCCGCGAATTTAACGAGACAACTAAACAAAAATTCATAATATTTAAATGTTGAAGCTGTTGCTTCATTGAAATTAAAAATGTATACCGTTATAAACAAAAGCAATAGAATAGTAAGAAATTTTTTATCATCCAGCTGAGCAAAATGTGATTACAAAATGATGCTAAAAAAATATCATAATCTTTTTGCGGTTTCTTAACATTTTCTTGCTGTATTTTTAAAAAATCATTATTTGATCATATAGATGAATCAATCATATGTGAATCCTTTTTCAATCACCCAAGTGATAAATCAGTTTTTAATCATCAAAAGTGATCTCAGAAGAATCATTTAGGAGATTTTTGCCAAAAATAATCACCCAAATGCTAGCTGGGTTGTTTCAACGAATTTTTCAAGACAGTAATAGTCCGGTCAATCTGGACATTCTGGTGATACAGTAATTTCCAACAAGTTGAAAATCAGTAAAATTGTTCAAAATATAATTATAAATAATATTTTAAAAGTCCCCTCCATTCCGGTGTATTCAAGGTCAAAGGTACAAAAAACGAGTTTTTTGCGATATTCAGCATAACGGTAAGTTTTATCATAAAAATACCCTAGACAAAAATTGTAGATCAAAAATTATCTACAAAAACGTATTATAATTTTTTTTCATACGAGCTACCATTTCTAAAATATTACGATCCAAAATGGCATTAACATTTACATGTACATGTACATACATACACATTTTACTGATTTTCAGCTTGTTGGAATTTTCTGTATCTTCACTCTAATTTTTTGGTCTAATTTGACCGGACTATAATTTTCTGACACTTTCTGAAAGTAAAATGACAGAGTGGGAAACAGTGTTGCCTAATAAACAGACTTTACAAATTTACAAGATTGTGTTAAACGGATAATTCAACATTTTATTTTGTACATATATATGAATATAATTACAGTATTTTTCTTTAAACATACAAAACTAATCCATTTGATGTGTTTTGTAACAATAAATTCATTAAAAAGTTATCAATTATAATTATTTTCAACTATTGCCTTATTGATGTCTATGTGTATGTATATTGGCAGCTCTTTTTAAGCAGTACACAAAGCAATCAAAATGGAGGAAAAATTAAGTTTACAGAATACTATAAAATTAATTAATTTATATCGTTTATACCAAATATTATGGGATATGAATAATAAATCAAATATATCATATCATATATATATATATATATATATATATATATATATATATATATATATATATATAAATTCCTAGGATTCCTAGTTGGAACAAAGGGCCACTACAAAAGCTTTCCATTGAATTCTATCTTCGGCTAGTCTTTTTGCTTCTCTCCATGAAGTTCTGGCTGAAAGCAGTTGATTTTCTATTTGGCGCCTCCATGTATTTGCGGGTCATCGTCTACGTCGGCTGCCCTGGGGATGGTAATCAAGAGCTTTTCTTGTGACGTCGTCATGGCTTTTTCTAAATCTGTGACCCAGCCAGTTAAACTTTTTCAAGCGGATATCTAACATGATTTGATTTTGTTGGGTTTTTCGTCATAGATCATTATTTGAAATTGTTGTAGGCCAAAAAAACACGTAAAATTCTTCTCAAACAACGGTTAACAAAAACCTGAAGTGCATTTGAGTCTTCTCTTTTTATGTTCCATGTTTCACATCCATATAATAAAACTGATTTTACATTCGAATTAAAAAGTTTTATTTTCGTGCGAAGAGTTATACGATTGGACTTCCACACTTTAATTAGTGAGCCAAATGATTGATTTGCTTTGACAATGCGGTAAGCTATATCTTCTTTGCTACCACCGGATGTAGTTATTATACTACCGAGATAGCAAAACTTGTCTACATCTAGTAGTGGGTGATCTTAAATTTTTAGAGGCTCGGTGTTGTTGGTGTTAATACGCAACGTTTTTGTCTTAGATATGTTAACCTTAAGACCAGCTCTGGATGCATTTCAACAAGTATATTTAGTTTGCTTTGCATGTTATTGAAGTTATGTGACAGAAGACATATCGTCGTGCCAAAGTTATCTTCACGTATCTCCAATTTTTTTTTTTGGGAAATTGAGTCCAAAGTTTCATAATGATATACAAAAAAATTTACGTGAAAAAAGTAGTCCAATATTTTTGTCAGATATTATGTTTGAAGTTTTTTATCGATTTATGTAAAAATATCTGAAGTCATTGAAAAAAATTTGTATGTCATTGCTATTTTTACATCCAAAAAATATTTGTCATTTTATTGTATATGCCACATTTTGGGAAATATTTTTTACTTTATGGTACAAACGTGAAATTTGTTACAATTAGTAAACACTATTGGTTGGCTCGCGCGCAACTTTTAAAAAAACAACCCAGGAAGGGTGTTTTTATTACTTTGGAAAACATTTTTCAAAAAGAACTAAATACAACCGCAAAGATAAATATTTATAAAGACAAAATAAAAGATATTGAAAGTTTATACGCTTATCTTCCACAAACTGATGCGAAATTCTTCTCGGATTTATTCGTTTAAGTTTGTAAAAAGTATATTCAAACTTTCAGAACTTTTGAATTTTTATTTAATTTAATTGAAATAAAGTTTATTTAAGCAAAACGGACATATGTACATTCCCTAAGAATCTAGTTTTCATTTATATAAACCCAAAATTACCATTAAAGAATAATACAAAAAATTTTTGCGATATAGAACGAAAAGGATATGTATATTACAATAATGGTTTATATATAACTTTTAATTTTTCTCACAAACATACGTGAAGATAACTTTTTAATTATTTCCATGAACATACGTGAAGATAACCCAAGTTTTTTTTCCCAACAGAACTTCATATACTTTTTATAGTATATCCATAATAATGTTGCATGCGTTAATATAACACATTAAAATTTTATTAATAGTGGATATACAATAAAAAGCTTTTTTAATATCTCAAAAACCATAAGAGATAGAGACCTGGGGATTGCACAGATCGATAGATCTATAAAATTTACTACAGGAAGCGGTCTTATCTAATTTTTGGTATTTTGTGATATACGTGAAGATAACTTTGGCACGACGATATGTCGTCGGCATAATCTAAATCATCTAATCTGCGCTGCAGCCCAAAAGCTATACCACGATCACCTTTCATCGATTGTTCCATTACAACATCTAGAACGATGTTAAAAAGAAGTGGGGAGAGCACGCATCCTTGTCGTACTCCTCTTTCAACTGGAAATTTATTGCTTATAAGTCCATCATGTAATACACGACAGGATGCGTTATCGTATATATATCATATCATATTCTTTTTTAATTCTTTTATCTCATTTTGGTTTTTTATTTCTCTTTCTTTTAATTCTAACATATGTAATAACAATTTTAGCAACCTTTCTCATCGCCGACATATATAAAATGAACTTTCACTTTCCTGTGTAAACAGACAAGAAATTTTCAAGAAAGTCGTCTATTTCAACACAATTTTTATTTATAATACGTATTCAGAAATTTCATGAAACTACTTCCATGTGTAAAGGCAACTTTAGAAAAGTTAATCCAAATTGTAATAAGAAATATATTTTATCGTTAAAAGATGTACTTAAATTGCAAAATACATATTTCAATTTTTATATACAAAGGCAACACAAAATTTTCCAAAATAATCTCTTTTTACGCTCTCTCGTTGAAAACTTTTGGAGTTAATGAACACTTTTCCATTAACAATTGTTGATAATTGTTAACAATTTTCAGTAAATGAACACACCTAATATTACAATTTCAAATAATTTGTAAAATTTTCCTGAGGATACTAACAAATTGTTAACAAAATATCGAAAATAAATATAAATATATATTTATATACATATATGTACATATCTACATACATATGTACATATATGTATGTATATACATACATATGTATATACATACATATATCAAAACAAAAAGATATAGTACTTAATGAAACATTCAAATAAATATGTACATATAAAGAAAAGGTCAAATAAAATAGTGTACAAATTTAAATATTACACTATGATAGTCGAAAAAATAACTTCGATGAATCCTTTTCGAACTATTAGGGGGGAGTCCCCTGAGTGCGAAAGTACATTTGGAAGTGTCAGATTGGCTCCAGTTTTTGAGAAATCAGTATATATCCATTTTTCATGGAGATATACCGATTTCTCAAAAACTGGAGCCAATCTGACACTTATAAATGTACTTTCGCACTCATGGGACTACCCCCTAATAGTTCGAAAAGGATTCATCGAAGTTAATTTTTTTTCGGGTCAAAAACTATCACAGTGTTATTAATTAGACTCTATTAATATAAACAAATATTAATCTCTATTAAAAATTTTAAATTATTATTACTAGCGGGGAAATTTAGTAAGCAGCCGATTGGGAGGCGATAAAACGGCACTGGCACGTCCCTCAACTGCGGTACGTGCTATTGGTTATGCTGCAAATAGTCATGGCTCAGCTGGTCAACGCTTTAATCAAATGTTTGTGGAAAAAGCCAGACAGCAGACATTGTCCTCAGCTAATGCAGCCATCGTTACCACTAAAGAAGTGAGGTATATATAAATATTGGCTGATTTCTCTGTGTTTAAAAAAAAAAAATATTAAGAAGAAATATTTACTAGTCCGCAGATAAAATACAAAAATCTTGAAGAAAAAATTGTTAAATTGTTGGAATCATCAGTTGTTTTAGCGGCCAAAGCTTCGGTAAAGCTAGGAATGTCTAACACAAATGGTAGTCGTGAGGAGAGTTCATCTGCTGAACATAAGACAACATTCGCTGAAGCTTTGAACAAAGCTAAAGAGGCATTTTCTTTAGATCGTACATTGCACAGATTTCGCGATCAACATGGTGAAAATATATTTCATAATTTTGATCTTACATATGCGGTAAGCTAAGAACCTATTTACGTAAATATCGCGGATGGACAAGTTTAAACAAAAAATCAAATTTTTAAGAACAAAAGACAATCATGCGCTTTTTTATTGATATAATTTTTTTTTTTAAGTTGGACTTGTTAGAATGCAATAAACCAATACTGATTTTTAAGTTTTCTTTAAAATATATAGTATGCCCGTGAATATTTTTGAACAAAAATTTCTTTTATTTTTTTAATCTTATTTCTTTTTTTACATTCACTGAGAACCGATAGCGGGAATAATATTTCATGTAAGATTCATTATAGTATTTTTCACATCGTGGGGAATAAAAGTTTTACGGGAACGAAAATTCCACTTATGAATATTTCTCAGTGTCAGTATTATTCGTCAATATTTTTTTTTTTGTATTAAATATTTCTGTAATAACAAAACTTTCGTTACAATTTTTTTTCTTTACTATTGGGGTGGTAAGAATCTTTGATTCCGTATTAAATTTTTCATATGCACTCTCTTAATGTTATGAGAAACGCTTTTATAAATGCAAAGTTCATTTTCTCAAAAAACCGGTTTAGGTTTAGGCAATTTCTGACCACAGATATGTAGGAAAAAATAGAATACATTCGTACATTATTTATATACATAGGTATCTACACACAAAATGAAGGCGCCAATGCCGTTTTTTACAGAAATTCTGCAAAGGAAATACAAATTTCGTTTCGCACAGATGTGTTACAGATTAACGTTGGAACCTTCCTTTCGGCTTAAGATATGTGTTCGCAAGTACCCCCGAGTCACCCTGAGGGCACACAAGTCTGAAACTAGTATTTTTGTAATGGGAAATGTCATGTTTATGTTTTAGTAGTCGATGGCAAAACATTTTATAACTTATCTTTAGCAGATGATAGGCCCCTCTAGTATCTGGTTGCTGTAGTGGTACCCTAGTTTGTCCTTCCGGCTTAGCTTGTCGTTTGCTGAAATATGTGACGCTTAAACCCTGCGTAAACCGAAATGACTAATTCGTACCACTAAACTTTTATATGTACATATATACCTACACATATATGATCGATTTCGATTAATAATGATAATGATAACGCCACTAGCGTTTTTCAAAAATAAAGGACGATACGGTGGGTTTAACTACCGGCGTCGTTCGCAACTACCGGCGTCAACCAATTACAGTTAGTTATTATTTTTTGTAATTATTAAATTTCTTTCGAAAAAAAATAAAAAGCTTTAACTCACACAAAATGGCGGTAGCAAAAATCGACTGTACTACAACAATATAGAAAATTTTTTTTTTTTTTTTTTTTTGTGATAATTTTATTATTTATTGAATCTTTAATTATTTAAATTGAATTATCAATAAGTTTTTCAAATCTTAAATCTAAAAAAATATTAAATATAAGTTTAGCCAATGCTAAACAAAATTTTTAATTTCAACGGTTAATTTTTGTTGTTTTACATTTCTCGTGAACGGCTGAGAAAAAGAGTATCCCTTCTTTTCAGCCGGGTGTGGCCTCTATAATGAAGAATATTGCGCGCAAGTGGATTTGGGTGCAACTCAAGTAGAAAATGACAATCTTTTTTTATACAGTAAAATTTATATCGTTACCCGGACGCAAAAGATAAATATCTATAAAAGTATAACTATACGAGTATATCAGTTTATAGGTTTTTTAACACGTAACCCTGGTTACAAATTATTAATATAATATATATGCATATATATAGAAGATAAAAAAAATTACTTCCCTCTTTGCTGTCCAATGGCGAATCTCCCTTCTTTAAGGTAGGTTGTTGCTTCTCCATCGGTCCGGTTGGTGTTTCTGGTATTAGTGATAGTTGATGGTGTTGATGGCTTTAATGCCGATGTTACAGCTGGTGTTGCTGCTGGTTGATGGTGGTGTTGATTGCCAGTGTAATACTGGTGTTAATGTTGCGCAGCCGTTCTGGTTGGGCTATGGCAACCTTCCGGGCTGGCTCCTGTTGTCGGTGATGTCTGATTGTGGTGTTAACTTCGGTGCTGGTGCAGGTAATGATGGTGTTATTTGCCGGTTGCGCAAATGCTGGTGTTAATTCTATTGCTGGTGTAGGTATTGTTGGTGTTAACTATTGCGCAAATGCTGCTGTTAAAGCTGGGGTTATGCTGGTGCTAATGGGATTCATGTGTAACTGTGTTACTGTTGCTGGTGTTATCTTAAAAGGTACCGAAACAAAAGGTAGAACTTGTCTTAGCGCGCATCTTTGGCTCGCTTTTTAAAAATGTTCGACAAAGAAGCGGCAAAAAAACATTTTTGCCCTGAAATTAATGGTGGGTTTTTTTTTTGTTTCACTTTGGTTGCCATGCGGCTGTGCTGCGGCTCGGATTTCGCTCGTCGATCAAGAGGTGTTTGTGATGCAGCAAAACGTTCTACCCGCTCTAGATTTTGCACATGCCACAACCTATTTCTTCTCATACAGCTTCCTTTTCTATTACCTTTGCACTTTCCTCCTTCTTTTTTTTTATTTCCAATAATTTCTGGAGATTTATTACCACACTAAATTTTTATGCTAATTACGCGCTTGTCGTCCTTTTATTAATATTCACCTCCTTCGAAATGACACCCACTGTTTCACAAAGGCTTCCCCTCCAGATTAGGTTTCTGCTTCAGCATTTATTTACTTACCCGACACCTTCTTTTTTCTTATTTTGCTTTTCCGAAAACACCATACTTCTAACTTACAGCAATCGTTTTTATTTCAATTTTCTGTCATCTGAAGTTTTTAATACCCGGAGGTAATATTAAAACGGTGAATTCGTCTCGACAGACAATAACATAACAGTATATTTTGAAGTAAAAATTTTTCCAATTTTAAAATCAGTTTTTTAAAGCTTAAATAAAATGTCCTTCTATTTAGTAAAAATGTTTCTTTTAGAAAATTCGAACTGAAATTAAATAAACACTTCCTTGAAAGTAAGATTTTTTTGCAGTAACACAATGAACTATTTTCAAAAACTATTCATTTTGCTTATATTAAGGAAATTTGATTGCATTAAGTACATTTTTTTAAATATTTTGAAGATAATTTTTTACTTGAATTTAGTACGTGTGTTTTAATGTATAATTTTGCCTTCCCTTTTAAAAGAATAACAACAATTCTAGGAATAAATAAATTAATGAAAGAGGCGAAAGCAGTTAACAGACACAATAGTACATTTTCTTTTTAGGTTTTCTTTAATCTGGCCGAACAGTATGAACGTAATGACATGCACATTGAAGCTCTCAACACATACAGCATCATGACAAAGAATAAAATGTTTCCACATGTGAATCAACTAAAACTGAACATGGGAAACATTTACTATCGCATGGGCATATATCCAAAGGCGATAAAAATGTATCGTATGGCATTGGATTCGGTGCCGAATAATTTAAAACAATTACGCCTTAAAATCACCCAAAACATTGGCATACTTTTTGTGCGCATGGGCCAGTATGCTGATGCAGCAGCAAGCTTTGAATTTATCATGTCAGAACTTGCGGATATTCGTAGCGGAATTCACTTGATACTTTGTTATTATGCCATGGGTGATGTGGATAAAATAAAGAGTACTTTTAGAAATTTGTGCGATGTTCAACCGATGGAGACTGAAAAAGATTTGGACAACGAAAACAGTTTACTTAAGATACAACAAAATGTGGTTAGTGAACAGCAGAAACTAACACACTCCCAAGATCAAATGCAGCGTCAGGATGATTTTCAACACTCACATACAGCTGAAATCGAAGTAATCAATAGCGGCAGTAGCATTGGTACTGTAACTGGTGGCACCGGTAACAGTTTCGATTTAAATGAAAATGTAAATAATGGCTTAACAAATTTTGTAAATGTTGATAGTGTTGCTAGTTCATCAAATGGAATAAAAGAACAGCGACCCAAGACCGGCTCAAGACCTTCTGACCGTAATGGGTACATATTTCAGTCTTTGAAAACCGACGAGCTGGCAATTTATATCAAACAACGTAAAAACAGTGAAAAGCGCGCCATAACAATGATTGTTGATCTAATTTCTCCCATTATTGAAGAAAACTACAATGACGGTAAGTGGTCGCTGATTAATGTATGTATGTATGTATGTATGTGAAATTTCATTATTTAAAAAAGGTTGTTTATTTATTGTACATACGAGTAGTATGTTGTATTCACATACATATATATATGCTTTGCCTTAGCACCAAGTCATCATTAATATTTCATCACGGTGTGAAAAGTTATAAGAACTCTTAGGTTGTGCACAAACGCTCAAATATCATTAGAGAATTAGATAAGAAGAACAGAATGGAACGCTTAGAAACTTATCAAAAATGTACATTAATGTTTAATTAAACTACATTTTATGCGATAGGAATGTGATCTGTTTTTTCGCAGCTAACGTTTACACAATTACTCTCATTTTGGTAGGCAAGAGATGTGTCTATATTAAATTTTCGATGTAAAAGTAATGAGAAAAAATGCTAATAAAGATAAAATTCGCAACTATATCTTTTTAACAAATTACTTCAACATGGGCGATGTCATATATGGCAACTATTTGCTACATTGATGTACAAATAACGAATTCAAAATTTCAATATTTAGAAGATATTATACATATATATAAAACAATTTAAAAATTATGAGTTTCTGCTGATAAATACTTGAAAAGGGGATGATTCGAGCTACAAAATTGTGCAAGATATTTTTGAGGGGCTCTGACGGAAATGAGTTATGCGCTATTAAATACGGGATTTTTGGGAAATTTTGACCTCTAAAAATATAATATATATTAATATCTCTAAAAACTCAACGTCATTATTTTTTGGCACTTAATGTAGAATTAGTAAAATCGTATCGTACAACTTTTGACGCGTATTTAGTTAAAACGTATATTTAGTATGAAACGTGTCAGCTGTTAATGATTTTTTTAGACGTTTAATACATAAAAATATATTTTCTGTAGATTCCTACGTTGCAAAAGTTGCCAACACATATGGGTATTTCCTGGGGTCACGAACGTACGTTCATATGCTTTTGACGTACAAAAAATATAGAAAACAAAACTTTTCTTAGCATTTTTTTTTGCGATTCGATAGCATTTTGGTAGCTCTATATTTGGTGCCAAAGATGGATTTCATCGATTTTAAGTTTTCATAATGATAGTTACATATAAACATGTGTTCACGAACGTACGCAAAATAGGAGTCAAGTTTGGCTGACAGTAGTGAAATGTAAAAAATCTGCGAAATGGAACGGAATATTCAAAAGCGATTAATTTATTTTAAAAGTGTATTAATGTAAGTCTCTATCCAGTATTCATACAATAAAATATCTCTTTTGATTTTTGTTTAATTGGCTTACGGTACGGTCGCGAACGTACGATTTTTCCATATGTTTTTTTATTATTATCACCATACATTTCCCCTAAATAACTTAAAAAAAATTAATATTCAATTTATAGTGTGTAGTAACACTTATAACAAGAAGTAGACTATTTTATTTAAGAATAAATAAAGAAATTTTAAAAATATTTATACTTATTTTGTTCTTATTGAGCAGGCCGTTAGAGCTGTGCTTAATTTAAAGTCCTCAACACAGAAAATCGAATGCATCATTCCGAAGCCAGGATAATTCGCGATATCATTAAATTTTTCAAATAAAGTTGAGGACATCTTATCAATTGTATCACCTCCATGTATGTTAATTCCAGTAACGTGGTGATGTGCACATTTGTAAAAAGTCAATGCATAATGTTCCTCTTCGTGATGATCGTCATTTTTCTTCTTTTGGCGGTGTTCTTTCAACCTTCCGCATTTGTTCTAAAACCTTTTTGTTTTTTGTTAATGCTAAGCATAGTTTTCGCAACTTCTTGTGGATCGCTTTTAATTTTGTTAATAGAACGCTTTTGTTTTTCATTTTGCGATTTATCACATCTTTTACCCATCTACGAAAGTATATTTGCTTGTAAAGAAAATAAATGCATTGTTTATGAACAAAATTTACTCACGATCGCGAACGTACGAAATGTTGCCAATAAAAAAACATTTTTTAACTGTAACCCAGAATTTTTTTTTTTATTTACAAATAAGTGACACCGAGCTTAATTAAAATGTGTTATGTCAGGCACCTGTTGACGTTTAATGTAAAGCTATTACAAAAAAAGAAGAGCGGTGTCTTAGAATACCCGGTTAGAGCTATGCTCATTAGGTATATACCTTCATAAAATGTGTGAAGATTTAATAATTTTCCTGAGTCTATGACATTGTTTTAAGAAATTTAATCCATATTTTAAAAATTTTAGTTAAATTTTTAAATAATATAATATTTATTTAATAGAAAAAACAAAAAGTTATTTTCAATTAATTTTGTTGACCTACTATGTACTACATTCATTAAAGCATAATAGTTCAAACAATTGACGTTTTGTTTGGTGGGTAGCTCTGCAACTCAGCAACACCAAGCAAAATACTAACATGCATACATATGTGTTCATATGAGTATATTTAATATTTTGTTTTTGCTATTGTGAGTAACAAGCCATATACATACATATTTTCTCGTCTTGATTTTAAAAAACAACAACAAAGTCGCTTTTAAAGGACAAGCAGATCAGAACAAAAAGAAAAATATAACTTAATAGTGTCGATTAATTATGTTACGAAAAATAAAATTCAACCCCCATCGCGCCATAAAGGGCATAGCTCTAATAAAATGATATTTTAGGTCGCAAAGGTACGATTAAAAAATAGATAAGAAAACAAGGTAAAAATTAACTGTAAATCGAGCTTTTTTTGTTCTCCTTACACATTTATCTTCATAATTGATTGTAGTAGAGCGATAATTAAGAAAGACTGCAAACGTAACATATTTTTTGCATGTAAAATAATTAAATATAAAAATGTCTTAAGAAGTAACTTAAAAAGATAATATAAAATTTTCCAGTTCCAGCCCAATTTCCTTAATTAAAACAGCTAAGATATGAAACCATTCTATTATAAAAATATAGACCCTTTTTTTATAATTATAAACAATAAAAAACGATGATTATCAACATTTTATTTTTCGATCCTGGTCGACCATTCGGAGGAAATGCCCATATTTTATAATCACCAACACGTTTTATGGGACGGTATCACGATACGATTTTGCTAATTCTTTATACCTTAGAAGTCAAACATTTTTACCAAATTTATTTCGCTTACAAATCTTTTTAAACAAAAAAGTTACATAGATACATATGTATGTATATGCATTTAAAGTTTTCTAAGAAGTTTTCATTTTTAACAATATGTATGAAACTCCATTTGTGTTCGGAGTGTTCGCTGTGATATCGAGGTTTACAGGTGTTTACTTTCAAATATATAAGATAACTTTAAATCAGATACCAAGGCCGCCTTCTCAAGATATGTATGTGCCTGGCTGTTACAGAAAATATGCTCCGGCGCTTTTTTGCGTTTTAAATAATCTCAGACTTTCCAACGAAAAATTGATGTCTCCTGAGACCGCAGTCTTTTGTAAACCAACCAAATTGAGTGTAGAATTGAGAAAAAGTAGATTCAATATCAGCTAACAAACTTTTTATTCAATATTACGGGAAGTTTTCGTAAAAAATTTTATTTTTAGTAAATTAGTTATATTGATGAAATTTATTCAGTATTACTATTATATTTTAGTTCTTTGAAGAAGAAATAGTAAAATTAACTAATAATTTTAGTAAAATTTAATTCATATTGAAGAATTTTTATTCAAACTAACTAATGAATTTAGTTAATTTGAATATTTTTTTTTATTCACATTGAAGAATTATTTTCATTTTAACTTCTCCATTTTATTCAATTCCTAAGCCACTTTAAAAATAAGTTAGAATATTTGTTTTCTTCTTTAACACAATTTTATATAATTTATATGTAAGTATGTCAAGTCATATTGATTACAAATTACGAAAAATTACATTAAATAATATATGTATGTACATAGATAATCAAAATTTTTCTTACGTTGCAAAAGAATTGAATATAATGGAAAATTTTAGTACCAGGTTTTTCTAATGACCAACGTTTCTGGCAGCTCAAAATAAAAAGGAAGTTCGGGAAATACGACAACCCAACAAACAAATTTAAAGCTTAGCGCTGACAGCTAGAATTTTAAATGTGGTAAAATTTACACTATTATTACTGAATAAAACGTTGTTTATAAACATCCACACGCTCTAAAAAGTTGACTGAAAAGTTATATATTTAGATCTGCAAGTTGATTCTGAAACACCGTGAACTTTTCCAAGTGATTAACTTTTACGCGAGTAAACTTTTTTAGATTCGTCTAGAGTTGGGTTTTTCAGCTCAGTTGAATGAGCGCTCTTTTCCGCTCAGCTCAGTTAACTGAACTAGTTCGCTCTTTTAGTTCAATAGATCAATTTAGTTCAACAGCTCACTAGTTCAGTAAAATACATTAGCTCAATTGGTTCCACTTCAGTCTATCTTTATTATGAAAATAAACAAAACGAAACATTTTTAAGTTGTTAGTAGAAAACACAAAATGAAAGAAATAAAAAAAAATTTATAATATGAAATATTTGCAGCGTATAATTGGAAAATAAAGTGATACAACAATTTAGTGTGTGCATATTTACGATGTATATCTCTTTTATACTTATATGCGTATTTATAAGTCAAGAGTTAAAGGGTAAGAATATTTTGGAAGTAGGTTGTGGTGGCGTTATATTAACCGAACAATTGGCTCGATTGGAGGCTCAAGTAGCTGGCATTGATTTGAGTGAAGATTTAATACGAGTTGTGCGGTACCATTTATCACAACAGGCCGAGTCGAAACTATGTGATCTCATACAATATAAAATAAATGACTTAATTTAAGAATGCTTTGGATTTTATTCTTCCCAATATTAGCAGGTTTAAAGAAGTAAGAGTAAACCTTGGCACTGTTATATAAGAAAAAGGTAGTAAAATTATAAGTTCAGAAATGAGAATTAATATAACAAAATTCAGACTAATAAGGAGAAATATAAATCCTGCAGTCTACTGAATTTATATATATAATTTTTTAAATGATATGTTTCAAAACAGATCAATGCTTACAAAAACTACAAACTAAAGATAAATTAGCTCATTTGACAGCGCTGGCTATCAAAATCAAACCTTATGCAATACAATACTGTAAATACTCAGCCATGGCACAGAGATCTATTCCGTTCGGAAACGGAATTCAATCCGTATTTTGATTCTTAAAAAAACAGGAGCAAACAATGATTTTTCCAAATGAAACCATTTTTAAATTTACAAACAGAAAAATTTTAATTATCTAAAAGTGGATTTGTTCCGAAAACTATTTTCGTTTTTCGCTTTTTTAAGAAACAAAATACAAATTGTGCCAAATGTCATATTCCATGCGAAATAAAAGCTCTTTACAGAGCACTCAGTAAACTGAGATAATTCTTAAATTGATTAGGTCAACCGAATTGATAGTTGGTGCAACCAACTCGATTCGGTTGGCAACAAATGTTTTCTCTGTGTAATTAATTGAGTTGTGACCCTATTATGGGAAGTGTTCGATATAAATATATCGATATACATATAGGTACATACATATGTATACGAATCTACAGTTGTGTGTGTATAATTTTATTTGTCTAAAATAAAAAATTATAATTGCAAGGGTCATATCAATATGCATTAGAGTAAAAATGGCACATTATTAATATTATTTATATTAGTACATATTCACCGAAAGAACTCAACGCTCACCATTGCAAGTAATTGAGAAACATTTTGTACATACTGATGCACGTACATACATATGTAAACAGCTCACAAATAATTACATTAGAATGTATGTATTTGAAAAAGTTGTGTCGCCATAATATTTATTATTTAATGTTGTTTCATCCCATTTACACATTTCGTTATTGCAATCCAATTTCAGGTTATAACTGGTGTATCGAGGTCATTAAAACATCCAATCTGTCTTGGCTCGCTAGCGAATTGGAATTAAATAAGGCTCTAGTATATTTGCGTCAGAACGATGTCAATCAAGCAATTGAAACACTACAAATGTATGACCGCAAATGTGAAGGATCCATGACAGCCAGCGCATTAACAAATTTATCATTCATTTATATCAATGTAAGCAAATGGATTTACGCGAAAGTGCACATATACATAAAAGCTTATTGCATATACATAATTAGATACATACATATTTATGTATGTATATGTATATGTACAAATATACTTCAATGTGGTTGTCAAATCTCAACGTTAAAAATCATGAGGCATTCAGTACACAGGCCTGACAGAAGCTCCAATACTAATTTTTTTCTGTCTTCTCAGAATTGGCTTTTGAAAGTCCTCTGTACGCCTACCAAATGTATCCAAGCCACACTCGTTGTTCTCTTATTTTAGAAGGAGCATATAATTTATTTCTTTTATTTTGTTTTTGTATGAGCTGCACTCAGGGAATGACCGCTATTTATGCAAAGCATTGTGTCAGAACTTAGGAAAAGGTATAGGTTAGAGAAAATTGATGTTGAAAATATAGAATTCAAATTTTTTTAAACTCTGTTTTGTTAATTTTTTCCTTAAGTTGTATGAACACGCATTCTCTTAATTGTTTTTTTTCGCCATCGCCGCTAACCGTCAACGGAGTGCACTGTTGTGTACATTAGCTTGGAACAGTATCAATCGTTAGCGTAACATTTTTTCGTGACCAGTGAGTGCTATGCCTTCCTCAATTAACCTTACTTTCACTACCATGGGGATTATGCATCTCAAGAGAAATTAAAAATATCTTTCAAACACAATATCGCTCTATTTACAAAGGACAATCTTACATTTGTAGTTTTTGGTGTTTTGTATGTGTCTGGCGAGTATATTGTTTTTTAATAAAAATTATTTGGACCCAGCACGGGTTTTGTGAATTTTTCAGAGTGCATTCGAGATAAAAACTAAATACCCACCGAAAAAAGCAATTCATATGAATTGAATACAGAGCTTGTATAGTTTTTGAATACAGAATGCATTGTTGTTAACATAGAATACGTTTTACGAAAAAAATTTAAATATTTTAATGTTTGCAAAAAATTAATACTGTAATACATTCTTTGTAATGTATTATAATTTTTATGCGTCACAAAATAAATATATTTTTAAAAGTTAAAATATTAAAAAATACATCATTATTTTGTCGCCGTGCATGATATGTGGCGATGTTAGCCTGGTAGTCTGGAGGTTATCGGTTCGATTCCGGCCAAATGCTCTTGGTGTTTTCTGCAGGCAAAGCAATCGTTTCGCCCGATGTATTTGCTTCAAAAAAGGACGATAAATATTTCTGTAAATAATGCTGCTTACAGCATCAACAATATAATATATATCCGCACAAAAACATAAATGCGAAAATACGGCCAATTTCCTATCCAAAAAATTTCGGCCGTAAAAAGTACTGAGATCAAAATAAGGATCAAGTTCTTGATAGGTACAATACCATCTCATTTCTAGGCAATCTGAAAGCTGGGTAATATTTGCCTTTCTAATATGAAAAGAATTTTTGGATCTCACTTGTTTTTTCTAAGTTGTTTTTGTATAAATATTTATATGTATTACTTATCAGGGGCACCCTAGTCTCCCCCAGGTAAAAAGTGCCCGTTGAAAAATTGTTTTTGTTCATTTCTCATCAGGACCTACCTTTGTACAGAGTTTCAGCTCTCTAGCTATACTGGAAGTGCCCAATAATATTGATGAGTCAGTGAGTGAGTGAGTCAGTGAATATGTACACATTTTCTATTTGCTTGATTTGGCTTCTTCTATGCCGGCCATCTGCTAAACCGCCGCTTTTGATCTCATCAGATCGCTGGAACGTCCGGAATGCTTATTTACAACATGTAGTTATATTATCTGCAATGATGGGTGATCAAAACATTTTTATAAAACTTACTTCCTTTGTGACTCAAACCCAAAAACTTTGGTTTAGTAGACACACACTCAAAAACCTCACTACTACACCTTTCATTATCTCAACAGTCATTACACATAAGTATTAATTTCGTAATTTTTTTTCATTAACAAATATAATTTTTTGAAAATTGTAAGTCGTGAATTAAAAATAATTTTCTTGAAACTTTGAAAAAATTTCCAACAAGAGAAAAAATATGAATTTAAATTGGGGACAACTGTTTTCCGTTTTTAAATGTTAAAATTTTTTTGAACTATTCAGGAGTACCTAAAAAAACATTTTTTACAAATAATTTCATTTGTATGATAAAATGTAGTTAAATTTATTAAAAACATTCTTACTTTTTTAAAATGCGCACTCCAATAAAATACAAATTTTCTTGAGGTAGATTTTATTAACATTTGATTTTGTTTTATTGGATTTGATAAACATTTCTACATATCAAATATCAAGTTATATTTAAATATAAAAATATTTCCAACTATTTATACGAATTTTTTTACTAAAAATTAGTACATGTCCTTTTTTGAGTGTATTGAGATTTACGATGAAGTAGAGATAAGTATTATGGCTGCCTTCCTAAACGCATGTTGCTTTGCAGTGCAACAATGTAACATTAGCCTGCCTTCCTAAACGTCTTTATGCAACGTCAAAGCAGTGTTTAAATCAAGGAATTTTATTTTACAGCTCTGCAAAACAAATGCAGTATCATTGTAAACTTTGCAACTTTGTTGACGTTTATAAACACTTCCTGCCTTCCTAAACGCATGTTGCTTTGCAGTGCAACAATGTCACATATTCCCAAACGCAACTGCGTAAACTCTGACAAAGTATGGCATTCCTAAACTCGTCTGTCTAGCATCTGATATGCAAATAAACGCAACTAGCGCACTATAAAAATTGTGTGCTTTTTATAAACAACAAGGGTGGAAAAAGATAAGTGCAAGGTGATTTCGTTTTAAACGAAAAAAGCTATTAATTATGTTGCTCCTGGAGTGTTTTCCATTGCATAAATCCAAAAAAAGTTTTAAATAGTTTGTCTCGGTGCCTTTTGGGGGTTTTCGGGACCGACGATTACGAATCTGGTATTAAATTTTAATAATCGTAAAGATAAGGGTTTTTAACTGATCAGATTTGTTTTAAAATCATTACTAATCATTTAATCTAATAATTTTTAAAAATTTTTAAAAATTTTAATCTCCGAAATCACCAAACTGCTAATCAGTAACCTCGAAAGTCCAGAATAATTACACAGCGTTAAGCAGAGCTATAAACTCCGATATTTTGAATTTGGAAAGTCTGACTTTAGATTCATAACCAGCTACCCCGAATAACCCTGAGTGACGAGTGTCAAACAAATTCAATAATATTACAATACTAGATTCGTAATCAGCGACCCCCAAAACCCCCTTATAACGGGTTTTGATCTATAAAAGCGCAGGCGTTTCAAAATTAACTTGTTAACTTCAAAATCGTTTTTCTCCAAAATTAATTTTTTGCCCATAGGTTCCTTTTAACTGAAACTGACACATATATTTATTTTGCGGTTCATTTTCCAGTTTTGGTAACGTTAACTTTTTCAAAGGCGCATCTCGAGACTTTGCACATAACAGTCGAACGATTATTCTACCATCTTGTAAAAATTAATGTAGGTAAATAGCAGCTTCATTCAGATGCATCAACGAATGTATGAACATAATTGCAAGTCTTTTGGTATTTGTTGTCTATTCTGAGCTGAATTTTATTTTGGTATTGGGTCGCCTCATTCATCTACAAGACCAATTCTGGCCACCATAACTGGCCTGGCAATCCGTTTTGTTATTCTTGGGATGTCTTGTGTGTTTGTCCTTAAGGACAAGGGTGCCATATCAGTACCAGCACCTTGGTTGTTTGATTGTCGAAATCTAAATTTACTTCCAAGACTGCCGTCTAGTAATCGGGAATGGTTTCTAGTACATTTTTTTAATATGAAACCGGCCTCCAGGTGCAGTTGTGTGAGCCACTTTTGCATCAAAATTGCTGTTTTTAATACAATCCGTGGAATTAGAAATCTTACTAGCATGCCTAACAGGTCGACCTGGCTGGCGGAACCGAGGATTTCGCAGAAGTATCAAACACAACACGGAGCTTGGTGGTCATACTTTCCGGTTAAAGCACGCTTTGATGTGGTGTGGTTACAGTCAGTCATGTGATGCGTGAACTCAGTGTATTGTGATCACAGGGTTTCTGGAGAGTCGTCGCTTGAAATCTTGACAGTGACACACCCCTGTTTTCATCTAGCACACTTGTGGTGTTTGCGAATGGTGGCCGCAATTACCTGTTATGAATTTGCTTTGAACCTAACCTTGTGTTTTGTAAGATCGGTAGGTCGTGAAATAATTGCATTTTGCCGAAATTCAGCAGGTTGAAATTGTATTCGGCTCCTATTAGTACGTCGATGTTACTACCCTTGTTGAACAAAGGGTCAGCGAGTTAAATATTCACGGGAATCAGCCAGAATGAGGGACATAATTCCTTCGATGGTTGGGCTTGAATGAAGATGGGAGGAAGGGCGGCATCCAGCTGAGTTTTAAAATAACTTTTTGTGAAGTGGAGACTCACGTTGACACGTTGATTTGATTTTAATCATTAACTTCTAATCGCACTGTTGCTGCAGCTCTCTTGATGTTTAAACGCTTCATTAGTCGAGATTTTACGATGTGTATCTGTTATCCAGAGTCTGGTCGTGCTTTAAATTCTCCGACCGTTGTTACCTTGTATTCTCACCCGAGCAGTGCCCAGTACTACTGTGCTACTTTTCAGCAGGATGCCCCCGTTGACTTTGTGGTGA
Source organism: Lypha dubia (assembly GCA_947311025.1). Lineage (NCBI taxonomy): Eukaryota > Metazoa > Arthropoda > Insecta > Diptera > Tachinidae > Lypha > Lypha dubia. Next base: position 106,773,450 of record OX371260.1, read on the forward strand.
CTTTCTTAGAGCCCTACTGGGAGTTGCCCGGAATTATTTGATCGGTGTGCACTAACGTTTTGTGTTTTATACATAATTTTTAATTTTATGTGTTTAATTCATTTTGGTATGATAGTGATTGTTCGTAAAGCATGTACGCCCAACTTGTTCATGACTAAATGAAGAATTTTAGGACCCCAAGATCTTGTGTCTACACATTCCTTTTTTAATAAATACTTCTGGTGTAAGAAAGATGTTTGTCTTTTTATAAAAAAAGCGGATCTTTTTATACTACATGCTAATTGGTCCAAAACATCATTCTTACTTATGTACATTTGTCAGGTTTTAATTACTTAATGGTTCATTTCTTCGACACAAAATTACCTTTATACCGCACATGTTGAAATGGATGGTGATGTTGGAAATGGATATTAATCCTTTGTTGCTTGAAATATTAATAATGTCAAATTGTCCCCGATCAATATAACTATAAAAATCAACACAGATTAATAAGCAGTTCTAAATTTATATAAACTAAATTAAATAAATATTTACATACATATTTTTACATAAACATAAACACCATACATCGGACAAAACGGAATACGGTCAAGTCCGAAACACATTGAATATGACCTTAAGCATAGAAATTCCCGTCATTGTATCTAATTGATAATCATTTCCCGATGGCAGGTATCAAAAAGTATGTCTATCTTCTGTTGTCAATTTCAGTCCATTGTTCTTGCCATTTCAGAACGCATAAATTTGTCACAACATCTGTACTATCTGATACTACCTCTAGATCCATAGGTATCATGCATGCGATTACAAAGGCAGCCTCATCCGATACAGTTCGGAATGCACTATGTACTTCCATGACGACCAACCTATTTACATGTAGAATACCTTAGTGATTAAATTTTCAGGACTGCGTTATACAGATTGTTGCTGCTTTGTCACCTATAATACTGGCATTTCTTGAATTCTATGACACAAGTGCGAACCCGAGTATTTAGTCTAATTGCTTTCTTAATTTCCCGGCTACTTAAATTTTTAAAATGTTGTTGTGTGCTACAAGTTTCATCCTGCCGGCATAGCGCAGAACTACGTTTATAATATTCAGTCCAAAGTATATCAATATACATTCTTTGATTCAGCCTTAATTTTCATAATTCAATTTCATTTGGAATTTTCTCAATATCATCGATAATATTCTCAAATTCATTCAAAAATTTTGTCATTTCAGTCTAATTACGTACGTATACATTTGTTTATGTGTGTATGTATCTGTACTGTATTAAATTATTACTTTTAATTCTTCTACCTGTAAAAATCAGTTGAAATTTCTTATATTACTTAGTCTAATTATTGATTTTAAATTAATAGCTGGGTAATTTGGAAATGGCTACCCACTGCGTTCAACAAATGCATGAAATTGGAGCCATGCACATCAATGCCATGGCTCTCGTTAATGCCAGCATTATTGATTATCAGAAGCAAAATTATACCGCTGCACGCAATAAGTTGGAGAGAGCATTACAAATTCAACCGGATAATTTTGAAGCCAATTACAATTTAGGATTAGTAGCACTACGAGAGAGTGATTATGCGTTGGCCGAGGAGCAATTTGAGAATTTAAAGACACAATTAATGGTACCACACTCTGTGCAGCACAGTCATGTCCACTATCAGTTGGCCAAATTGCAAGAGAAGTTTAATAGTACTTCCATTGCTGGCGAAAATTTTAAATTGGAAAACACATCAACATCTCTGCAGTCATATTTACAAGTGCTTGGTATGTCAGCTGGAGAGATTGACTCACACTTATTTGAAAAGGTCGGTTCAATCTATGAACAAATAAATGATCACCAAGAAGCCAATCAATATTACAATGAAGCATATCGCATTAACCCAAGCGATATTAGTATTGCCAGTTCCATAGGATCATATTATATAAAACTGCAGGCCATTGAAAAAGCTTTATACTACTACGAAAGAGCTGTCTTAGCTGACCCCAATGATCCTAATTTAATGCTTCGCATCGCTAGCTGTTTTCGTAATTCTTATTTACCTCCCAAGCAATATTTTGGAATGTTTGAGAAAATCTACACCATGTTTCCTGATAATTTGAATTGTGTTAGGGCCTTGGTACAAGTCACGAAAAGCTTAGGTATGGTTGAGCTAAATGAGAAATATTCTTCAGAATATGCCAGATTACACAAAGCCCAGCTCGAGAGAGAGAATGAGCAAAGGTATCAGCAGCAACGCCTATCATCAGCAGCATCTGGTAGAATGGGTAGTAGCCGTTTAAGAGGTAAGCATTCTTCATCTACGTTAACTTCGTAACAATCGTTATTATTGGCCAATCAAAAAAAAAAAAAAAAAAAAATACATACATACATATGTCTTATTATATAATTCATGAGCATATGTTCGATTTATACTCTTGATTTTTAACTTTAACATAAGCGAACATGAATTTTTATATCGGGATAGTTATCATTGTCGTTATTCAGCATTTTAAGTAGATACGAGTTTCCGCTTCAAATATCCCGGTAATGCCCGGTAAATTCCCTAAAGATTATTAACAAACGATTTTGTTTTGAGTTTGTTCTTAATATATACCTATTTTTATTAAAGCAGTTGTTTATGTACATACATGATTGTAATTTATTAAGAGATCCACTGACATACATACATACCTACCACTCTTTTGGTTGGGTAATGAATGGATTTGGAACAAATTGAGTAGAAGTTCTTAATGAACTATTTTAGCAGAACTACATAAGTTTTTTGCATTGTAAAATTCTTTTAATTTTATATTACATAGTCACCCTACCATGGTATAATGAATAAGGTAGTCTTGTCCCTAAAACAAATACAACGTCACAAAAATCCGAGAAACAAGCCGATCGCTTCGAAGCCGGATATCATCGCCGCTTTTGTGAATTTGAGCCGCCGCCAAACACATCGGTTTTTTATTGCTTTTACAGGTATATCGGCTGTTAAAAATGCATTGTTAGATTTAAGTTTCTTAAATTAGACTTTTCTGTACAGCATTTTTTTTATTTAATATACAAAATTTCCAAATAAAATTTTATACTTCACCGGCGGATTGAAATAAATTTTTTTGCTTAGACGCCGCTACAAATTTTTATTCAGCTTGTTGCTCTACTACGTACAATTTGACATTTGTAAAACAAAAATATTCTTCTACAGCAGGCAGGACGATTTAACCTGTTTTTATTATACCATGCACGCTTATATACAGGCACCACGAAATAAGCCCCAATGAAATAAGCCCCAAATCGAAAAATGAAATAAGCCCCAAAAAATTTTATGAAATAAACCCCAAAAAAAATGAAATAAGCCCCAAACAAAATTTACGAAATAAGCCCCAAATAAAATGAAATAAGCCCCAAAAAATTTTATGAAATAAGCCCCAAATTTTTAAAAAATGAAATAAACCGCAAAAAAATGAAATAAGCCCCAAATTTGTTAACTTTATGATGTAAGCTTAAGAAGAAATCATAAAATGCAAGAATTTTATCCTCTAAATTATATCGAACACCGGCTTCGCGTTCCAAGCATTCTCTGCATAACCGGCCTACGGCCGGGCGCAAGGAATTTATCCTCCATGGTATATCGAACACCGGCTCCGCATTCAAAGTATTTTCTGCATACCCGGCCTACGCCCGGGTGCAAGGAATTTATCCTCTATGGTATATCGAACACCGGCTTCGCGTTCCAAGAATTCTCTGCATAACCGGCCTACGGCAGGGCGCAAGGATTTTAGATCTATTTTACGGATATGAAATAAGCCCCAAATAAAATGAAATAAGCCCCAAAAAGTTTTATGAAATAAGCCCCAAATTTTTAAAAAATGAAATAAGCCCCAAAAAAAATGAAATAAACCCCAAACAAAACATTTGAAAATTTTTTGGGGCTTATTTCATTTTTCGATTTGGGGCTTATTTCATTGGGGCTTATTTCGTGCCACCTTATATACATACATAGGTATTTAACATTATTATGACTTTCCCATTACGAATTTTTAATTCTGAACAATGTGTTTGGTAATAAATAATTACTAGCTGTACAACAATATTTTTTTTAATATACATATGTATATACATAATTACATAAATATCTACCAATTTGCCAACATGAATTTTCTAAAATTATGGGCATACATACATATAAAATAAAATTTTTTTTAATTATTTTTTCAAATTAATTACTCTGTCGACAACCAAACTTGCGTGACTGATTTTGACAGTTGCGCTGGCACAATATTTCTTAGGGGGTGCGATATCGGTCGACATCGTGGGTCAGGCTGAAATTGTACAAAGGTTTCAAAGAAAAATAAACAGATTCATATCAAATAAAATTATTTGTTGTGTTGTTTGTATATGTATGTGCTTGAACATTAGTAATTCTTATTTCTTAATTGAGAGTTTGTGTATAAGTAAATGAGTCTAAAAGTCTTGCATACTTCGGTTTTCTTCTTAGTGAAACAATATAAAATCTTTAAGTTTTATCTCCTTTTTGTTTTCTTCTGTTTGTCGTTAGAAGTCTTTTCTTAGATTGATTGCCTTAAAAAATATTTACAAGTTTTTATACTAAAATTTTACTTAAAACTATAATGCAGTCGCAGATTTTACGTGATTTTGCAAAACACTATTTGGAATTTGTATGTCACATTTTAGTGACTCATATGAGTTAAATGACTTTTGGGTGGTCAAATGACACACACAAATATTACATAGTATCGTCATAATTTATTTTTAGTAACGAATCAAATTACTATAAGAACAATTGAAATGTGAGACCCTTTAGTTTGTTCTGTTTTGGGTTTTGCATATTTTACAAACATATTCAATTTGTTTTTATTTAGGTTTTTCTATATTTGCTGACACCAAAGAATTTAATTGTTAACATATGTAGTTCAGTGTTCTCAAGTAACGTTTATACAAAATCACGCTGTGCCTAGTATTCATGCATTGTATGAATACCCTACAGTATGCATATACTACACCATTGCCCTTAAGAAGAATCATACAATTTCTCTAAGAAATTGGAGGATTCCTATGAATATAAGTGTCTGCACACTGTATGCTTATTGTTTTGCTTTCCTTGTTTATTTTTTTTTTCTTGTGGAAAGTTTTAATATTATTTTTAATTTTTATTAAAACGTTAAGATCATCTATATCTATTAGTTTGTATGGACCATGGTAAGGTGGTTCATTTTTCTTTCTACTTTCTACCCTAACTAGTACTAAATCGCCTATTTTTAAATTTATACTATTTGTCTTATTATGGGAATCTAATTTTCTTTTATTTTTAACTATTTTTATAATCTTTCTAGCGTTTTCTAGTGAAATTTTTAATCTAATTTTCAATTCGTTCGCGTAATTCTCCAGATTATATATTTTATCGCAATTAGTAATTTGGTCACCTGGTACACTAGGTAATTTCCCTCGGAATCTAATTTAATTCTGGACAATGCATCTGCATTTGTATTGTTTATTCCCTTTTTATATATTATATCAAAATCGTAATCCGATAGTTCAAGACGTATTCGAGTCAATTTTGAACTAGGATTTTTATGTGAAAATAACGATATTAATGGTCGATGGTCTGTAACCACTGTGAACTTTCTTCCATATAGGTATGGTCTAAAGAATTGTATTCCCCAGTGTATGGCTAATAATTCCTTTTCTATCACGGGTTTGTTCAGTTCATACTTGTTAAGAGATTTACTTGCATACGATATTGGTAAATCTTCACTTATTGGGCCTTGAGATAAAATTGCTCCAAGGGCAAAATCCGATGCGTCTGTAGTTAGTATAAATGGTTTTTCGAAATCGGGATATTGTAATACGGGTGGACTAATCAAATTCGCTTTCAGTGTTTCAAAAGCTATTTGACATTTTTCAGTCCACTCAAATTTAACATTCTTCTTCAAAAGATTATTCAGACAGTTCGAAATATCTGCGAAGCCTTTTATAAATCGTCTGTAATAGTTACAGAATGCTACAAATCGCCTTACATCATCCGCGTTCTTTGGGATGGGATATTTAGTAATGGCTTCAAATTTACTCGGATCGGGTTTAATGCCATTTGAGGTTATTAAATGACCTAAGTATACCACTTCCGGTTTTAGGAAACATTAAGTTTCAGGTTGTATCTTGAGAGTCTATCAAATACGTTAATTAAATTCTGATTATGGTGCTTTAAACTGCATCCAAAAACTATAATATCATCAACATATAAGAATGCTTCTGATTCTAATCCAGATAAAGCTATGGTCAACATACGTTGAAAACTGTTAGAAGAAATTTTCAAACCAAAAGGTAGTCGCGTATATTGGTAATGACCAGCTGGGGTCGAGAAGGCTGTATAAGGTCTTGAATTAGGTTTGAGGTCAATTTGGTGGAAAGAACTTGTCATGTCCAGAGTCGAAAAATATTTTGCTCTACCTAATTTATCCAAAATGTCATCTAGTCTTGTTAATGGAAATTTATCATTGACAATTTTGTCATTTAATTTCCTAAAATCAACCACTAGCCGCCATTTTTTCAAATCTGTTTGTCCCTTTATGGAAGGTTCTATTATCCCTTCCTTTAACAAGCCTTTGACTTGATCATGAATTTCTTCTGTTTGCGCCTGTGGCAGACGATAATTTTTTATGTAAACTGGATTTTTATAGTTTAATTGTATTGTTTGAGAATAAAAATTATTTGTTGTTAGATGCTCTCCATCTAAATGAAAAATAGACTGATATTCTTTGAGTATATCAAGTAATTCGTGTTTCCCATCTTCGTCACTAATATCTATGTTAAGTTCATTTATTAACTTTTGAAATCGCTGTTCCGACTGTAGTTCCCTATTTGTATCCGTTTTGTAAATATCATTATTCTTCAATGGTATTGTATCGACTCTAAGATTTTTAATCACGGTAGTTTTATCCTGTACATTAAGCAATCTCATGTGTTGATTACCAGTTTTAGGAATAATTGAGTTTGCCAAGAATACGCCGTGCGCAATCTCACGATTACAAACTACTCCGTCCTCTTCCAAATCTAGTTGGAAAGGGAGAATGATTTCACTTCTTGGTGGAATCTTTATCCAATTTACATTATAAGTTTTATAATGTATCGGAAATATTATGGATTCACTACCCGTATTCACCGTCAGTATATATTTCTCATAGCCAATATTGCAATTATATTTGCGGAAAAAATCTCTTCCAAGTATTCCATCGGTAGCAATTGGGAAATCATAATTCACTAGTTGTACTTTGTGATTTACTATAGTTTCCCCAATTGGTAGTTTCACAATTGTGGATCCCAAAGATTTTATTTTGTCTTTAGAGATTCCAGTTAGTAAACAATAATCATCCGGATTTTCCTCATAGTTCCGCACAGTGTTCTCTTTGCATAGTGACACGTCAGAACCTATGTCTATTAAGAATGTCATTACACTGTCTGTATCCTGAACTTTTAATTCTACATAATTTTTTAAATCGGATGAAATATTGTAAATATTATGTCGTTCTATTAGTTTTGTTCCGGAGAGTCCTGATACGTCACGACTTCCGGATCTCGGGAGTTTCCCTGATCTTGAATATGGTGGACATTATGGTGATTATTTCTCCCATTATTACCATTGTTACTCCTATTTTTATAATTGCTGTTACCTCTACCGGGGTTTTTATTATTGAAGTTACCGTTGTTGCCATTTTTGTTATTTCTGTTACCATTACTATTATTGAACTTTCCCGATTGGCACATTCTCGCATAGTGGTTAAGTTTCCCACATTTGGCGCAAGTTTTACCTTGAGCATAGCATATATCGCCATGTTTACCGCCGCATTTTCCACAAATACTCTCATTATTATTCCTGTTGTTTCCTTTATTCACATAATTCCCATTGGCCCGTGCAGTTTGATACAGTACGCTTCTCTGCGTGACTTGCACTGAGGCTCGCTCGGCGATAGTCACTGCTTCTGTGAAGGTCTTAACCTGACTAGCATCAATTTTAGCTATCAGTTGAGGATCCGTTATTCCATTGACGAAAGTATTAAACGCAATCCTTCTGTTGGCGCTTATTATGGACGCACGGTGCTCCTTGCCTTCTTCTGAGATCTGTATCTCATTAAGTTCCGTAACAAGATCTTCAATTTTTTGTGCGAAGCCCATTACATTTTCCCCTTTTTGTATCATTCGTGTGAGTTCACTAAGTATACCGTTCGAGGACTTTTGTGATCTATATGCCCGTTTTAAAGCCTCTAATAGCTCCACTATAGTTTTTGGGACAGAATCTTGTTTGATTCTATTCTGAACTTTCAAATCCAGACGTGATTTGGAAACAAAATTAAAAAAGGAATTTTGTTTCTCTGTTGGAATTGTTTCCGAAATTAGAGTGAGATTTGCCAAGAAACCTTGCAATTCATCCTTTTTACCAGTGAACATTGGGACCAATTTGACGATGGTCGCCAATTCATTCATGTCTAGTGTGGTAGCCATTCTGACTGAATGCGCTCTAGTCGTATTGCCGTGGATATTAAGTAACCCTAATGCTTCCTCTTTTAATCTATTCAATTTCGCAAGATGTTCCGTCCTCTGTTTGTCAGTAAAGTGGTTATCTAATAATAATTCGCTAGCTTCTTCAACTAAAGTTTCTAATTCCCTTTTCTTATTGTTTACTGTCTCTATTATTGAGTACGGTCTGTTCACACTTTTTCTTGCGTTAGCTATAACCGACTCTAACCTCAGATATATATGATCCATACGATTTTCCAAAAATTTTTACAATGTTTTTTTTTTTTTAACTGATTTTTATATCTTTATTTTATTATTTTTGCTTAAAAATTATATATTTTATACATATCATTAATATCATTTATTTATTTTTAGTTTTGGAGTATACCAGTTCTTACTGTCTGACGCCTAATTTGTTTTTTGACATATTTTTTCAAATATTTAACAATGACTACTAATGTTGTTACCACGCAAATCAAAATGATAACTTCCATGCTTACGCTTACTGCCGTTGGTGCATTTGCAGAAGCTGATATTACCTCATTTATCTTAGTTTGAGTGCTGCCCATATTTCTTATTCTTCTTAAAGGATTTTATTTCACTCTTTGTGTTAAATATCTTTTGTTCTATTATCGTCTTTTCGGCCGTGCAATTTGTTTGACTTAACTCGCACTTTAAGATGTTAAGCCTTTTTTTCATTCGGCTTACAAAGTCACCTCGATTCCTTTTTATTTTCGGAATCGGTACTACTGGGATTAATGGTTCCCGTATCGTTTGTTTTAGAGTATTTAGTGGTTTTGGGCCAGCCTTTAAATTGTAAGGTAGTTATCAATTTGAAAAACGTCCCACCAACAAAAGTATTACAAGTTTTTTTTTTTTTTATTTGCTAGATGTGCAAAAGCACTTTCTGCATTTTCAAAATTTTATTTTTATGTAGATACTTATTTTCTGGTAATTCTTTTGCCAGACATGCCCATGCACTTTCTGGTCTTTGCAAATTAATTTTCTTACTACTACTTATCTAGTTTTCTTTTTCTTCCATCGGCACCTTCCTCATGTGAAGTTTGTTCCTAGGTTAGTCAGATCGCAGGATCGCCATCTAAAAGTCTTGCATACTTCGGTTTTCTTCTTAATGAAACAATATAAAATCTTTACGTTTTATCTCCTTTTTATTTTCTTCTGTTTGTCGTTAGAAGTCTTTTCTTAGATTGATTGCCTTAAAAAATATTTACAAGTTTTTATACTAAAATTTTACTTAAAACTATAATGCAGTCGCAGCATTTTACGTGATTTTGCAAAACACTATTTGGAATTTGTATGTCACATATTAGTGGCTCATATGAGTTAAATGACTTTTGGGTGGTCAAATGACACACACAAATATTACATAATATCGTCATAATTTATTATTAGTAACGAATCAAATTACTATAAGAACAATTGAAATGTGAGACCCTTTAGTTTGTTCTGTTTTGGGTTTTGCATATTTTACAAACATATTCAATTTGTTTTTATTTAGGTTTTTCTATATTTGCCGACACCAAAGAATTTAATTGTTAACATATGTAGTTCAGTGTTCTCAAGTAACGTTTATACAAAATCACGCTGTGCTTAGTATTCATGCATTGTATGAATACCCTACAGTATGCATATACTACATGAGTTTGAAAACTCTTCAAGCATGGTGGTAAAGATTTACTGATGAGATGGTATTTAGCAACCAACGAAATGGATATAGAATAGCTAACCCATAAGAAATATACTAATTTTTGAAGTAATACAATAACTACAACTATTTAATCACTAAATAATTGAAGTTTTTGCTTTAATGGTACATTTTAGAGAATCCACTCGATTAATCTTTGTTCGATTAGTTCGAAAGTTTTTTAATTATTTGATCGAATAATGAAAAACTTTAAATTCGATTTACGAATAACTCGAACAATTGATGTCAATTAATCGAGTAAAATTAATAATTTACTTCTGAAGCTATGTTCACATTTATCAAATATTTGTGGCAAAAAAACGTAACCAAGATAGAAACTAATAATTTATTTCCTTTAATTCCAATATTTTTTAATTATGGGTTCGCTGGACGTTGCCATTAAAGAGCTCAGTAAAGGTTCCGCAACATTAATTGAGTTGGATGGAATACTAAAGTTCTTAATTAACAATTTGGAAAATTTGAATAATTCCTTTTCCAAAGATTTACTTGAGTGCCTTAAGGCTAGAATAAAAGAGAGGCGAATTAAGGTATTTAGTACACTTACTCTTTATCTTAGTTCCGCAAGCTTCCCCAATAATGATAACTTTTTTAATATAAAGCTCAAAAGCTGAAACAAAAGAGTTTGCAATCAATTTGTATAATCGGTTGTTTTGCATTGAATCTGATCAAATTGTATCAGACGATGATATTTTAGAAGAAGAAAATCTGGATCTAAATGAAAACAATCTCTTGTGTGAACTTAACAAAACAATTTTTACCCAGCAAATATAGAAATACACTTCATGTATTGCTAAACATATTGCCTCTTTGAAAAATATTACTGCGGCAATAATATATTTTGTATTGCGGAATATATTTCTTTCGGGAATAAGCAGAAATCAATTCGAAATTTTCGCCCTGGTGACCTCTGATATAGATGTCTGCTTACGTATTTTGCACGAATGTCAGGAATTCGTATGCGTTTCAGTGCTCACCACAAAGAGAAACACATAAATTTTAAAGTAAAAAAAAAAAAATCCGCAAACCTCTTATTTTGTGAAATCTAGCAAGCTACTGAATGTAGCACCTTTCACACGCACATTTTGTGCTGTAATCATGGTTCGACATAATGAAAACAGTGTGCAAGATATTTTAGTGTAGTTAATTTATTTAAAATTTTTAAGTTTGTAACAAGAAAATAGAACTGGGCGCTCGTCTAGATTGTCTAGGTCTTCCTAGGCTGGCTTGTATATATTTCTACAAAAGCTTTACGTATTGGCTTTAATAAGAGGTTGAACACAGTAGGAGCCAATATATATAACAAATGGCATAATAAAAACAATAAACTATTTTATACAGATAATTAAAAACCCTAATTCCTTCGTAAGAAAATCTGTCCCCAAACAGCAGATAAAATCCCCAATTTAAAGACTGCTAAATCGAAAAGCCTTAACCACAGTCGGTGCAGATCTCTTATTTTTTTGGCAATTTCCTATTGGGGATTTATTTCTTCCGAGCCAACAAAACACGGAGATCTTATTTTGTTTCACAGGCTCAGGCTTTTATTTAATTGCTCCAACTTCCACTTCAGCACTTCATCATATTGTCTAATGACATAAACATTTGGTCCCATCGAACCGGATTGGAAGGGGAATTCTTCAAAAAGCAAATTACTAACAAAGTGGGTATCTGTGTAAATTATTGAACCCATTTACTTATAATAGAAACATATCATAGCATACGAGTATGTGTAAAAAGCCATCTGTTTGAACTTGTATTAGCTTTTTACAAAGCTTTATATTAGTTCGGTTCACTTTTGTGATAATTTCCAATCGCAAAAATGTTTTTAGACAGCTTTATTCGCTTGGCCGACCAGTTCGTAGAGTTTGAGAACGATCTCCAAGCCAACGAGTATTCACTGTCGACATATATATAGGGTGACCATCCGTCCTTTTTTAAAAAGGACAGTCCTCTTTTTTGAAACAACGTCCTTATAAATTTAAGCAAAATAAATTGTCATTTTTTTAATTGAATTGTCCTTTTTTGTCCTTTCTTTTTGATGGCTTTTGGTGTTTTATTTTCTCAAAATACAGAAATTTTAAACTCAATACAATCACCGTTATTCCATATGGCAACGGCCATAGAAGACAACACCGTTTTTTACCCTTTGTTGCCAATCGGTATTATATGTGGCAACATTGCCATTTATCGATAACTTTTACTTATGTTTGGTATTTTGTAAGCAAAATTGATGTTGATGTTGTTGTCTGTAATTGCCTTTGATTTTGTCGTCGGTTGTTTTGGTGTTGTCTTGCGTTGCTTTGCGTTGTGTTTTAAAACTTTAAAAAATTAACGTTAAAGTTGTCTTTCATTCTTCGTTTTTGGTATTTTTATATATTTGTGTTGTGTTTTTGGTTTAAATAAACTAATGGAAAAAATTTAATTAACAAATAAATGCCAATTGAAGAAGATTGTACAAGACCTTGAAAAGACTAAATCACTACCAGAGGTTTTCGCAGCGGAATTGCTCCTACTAGTATACTCGTATGTTTAAAATGTGGTCTATTGAACCGAAAAATACTTTCAAATCTTAAAAAGGATAAAAAAATCCATTACTTGGGAAATTAATGCTTAAAATTTTTTACTTACTTCTCATCGGGCAAACTAAAAACATAAGACTTCTGTCTAAGCAGTCTTCTTTCCATTGTCAATTTATTTATTTTCTTCTTCACTGGAGTCCGAATCAAGAAGAAAAGATCATTTTTATTTTAATGTATACACAAAAATTTTATTTATTCAAAAACTCTTTTACCGAAAATAGTCAAATAAATGTCAGCTGACTCAAATATTAGATATGTGTGTTGTATGTACCGATAAACAGGCAACATCGTCACAATACTGTTAGGGAATACAAAATTAGTATTGATGTTGTGTTCTAATGATTTTGCCTTAAAATTGCCGACATTGTTGCCGACGCGTAATAGAATAAGGGTGAATATAAATTTATAACCACGCAAGACAGGAATTGCCTTGCAACACTGAAAAGTGTATGTTCAACGTGTCAAATTTTCTGTCGGCTTTCAAATGGACTGTGCAGAGTTTAAATTGTTTTTATCAAATAACATTGATATAATGAAAAAAAACACATTCTTCAGATATATGTATATCAATAATATATGTATAATCCTCAAACTATTGTTTTTAGTTATTTTTATTTATTGAATTTTGTTATTTTTGTATTATTGGCTAAATTTAATTTCTTTGGTAATTTTGATTAATTACTAATTTTTTGTTTTAACGACGTATGAACTTCTAGGCATATTTAATTTCAGTTTTAAACTTTAAAATATGTACAATAAGTAAGTAATTAAGTTATTACCAATCATTTTTATTTAATTTTGAGGGTCTTTTTTTTTGTCGCAAAATATGGTCACCGTAACAATATATGCTCTCGAGGTCAATTGAAATGAGCTGAAGTCAGACTTGGCACGTATTAATGCGATGTATGAAGACTTTTTAAATGAAGCGGCAGATAGTAAGAAAACGGCCAAAAGTGACGTAGAGTCATATAAAGCTAAGTACAAAGGTACATATGTATACTATTTATTGCAATTGTATGGCGAAGTTGGCCGAACTTGCTGATGGGATCACCAAAACAAAAACTACACCTCCTAGCAACTACAAGGAGAGCCCAAACTTTTCGAAGGCCGTAGCCTTCACTTGCCTCCGATTGAAATCGAACAGTTTAATGGTGACTATGCATCCTGGCCTTCATTTCGTAACTTTTCAGCGTTGTAGTTGCTAACACTAAAGCCAGCAATGTTGAAAAATTATTCTATCTGTCGCAAAAGACAAAGGGTGAGGCTAGGGAAATAGTAAAGAAAATCCCACTCACAAATCAGGGTTTCGACTTATCGTGAACAGAGCTATGCTCACGGTTCGAGAATCGCAGGGTTCTAGTTAATGGCCAACTAAAGACGCTATTCAATCTTCCAACCATCGCATCTGAAACCGGGAAAGCATTGAAACAACTTCAAAGAGATATTAATTCATGTATATCTGCTCTGAAGCTTTATGAGGTCATCGTTGAAAGCTGGGATCCAATATTTGTAATTATTTGCACGAACCATCTACCAGAAAGAACATTGACCTTATGGGAACAGGGACTCAAGGATAAAACAACTATTCCTAAATGGTCTGAGTTAGAAAAATTCCTAACCAACCGCCATGGTACCTTAGAAACGGTATCCGAAATTCGTAGTTCTGGTAATAGCAAAGGAAGTACCTCCAATTTAAAGGACGCCAGTAAGAGAGTAAGTAGTTTCCAGGCTAATGTTTCCGGTCCAAAATGCCAATTATGTCCCAAGGAAAATCATCCCATACGAAAATGTCCCAAATTTCTAAATATAGAGTACAATCAGAAACTGAATGAGATTAAAAGGAAGGACTTGTGCTTAAACTGCTTTTCCAAGGCTCACAATGTCAAAAATTGTAATAGCAAGTATATCGGTTTCAAGTGCAGTAAAACACACATTACCCTTCTCCATAAGGAAAGTGCAAACTCCAGCAATTCTGTTGTTTTTCCTAGCACAAGCAAAAGCTTCAGTCTTAATCCGAATCCAGTTTCGCAGCCATCGTAAATATTATAAATAGGGGCGTGAAATATAGGGCAAGAGCACTGATAGATTCGGGATCAGAAGGCACTTTCATTTCTGGGCGTTTATTCAATTTACTTAAACTTCAATTCGAACGTACAAATGCTCAAATTTCCGGTTTGAATAATTCTGTTTCTGCTGAGGCCCAAGGGAATTATTCATTAGTATTAGGGACTGAATTAAATGACAGCGTTGAAATTTCAGTAACAGCACTTGTGGTTCCACATGAAAAGTGATGTTTTAATTGGTGGAGACATATTTCCATCCATTATATGCTCCGGAGTTAGACTAAATGTTTGTGATTAACTAGTTGCTCAGGAGACCATACTTGGGTGGATTATGACTGGTTCTATATTTTCTAACGCTTCTTCAGCCTCCAATATAATTTCATATTTCTGCGAAATTTCTGTGAGGTGGAGAATCTTCCGAAGAAGAACATCATGTCTGCCTCTGATCAAGCGTGTGAAGAGTTGTATGTTCGAACCACGAGAAGAAATGCTGATGGGCGTTATATAGTATTGCTTCCTTTCAAAAAAGGTTTTCTTTAATCCTTGAATATTGGTTGCTCTAGGTCCAGTGTGATGGCCCAATTTTTCCGTAACGTGACTAGACTAATTCTAAATCCATGATTAAACCTCGAATGTGACAGAGTTGTTAAGGAATATGAGGAACTTTTTCACAGTGTCAGAGTTGGGACTCCTGATAATTTCAAAAAACCTAAATAATATTATCTGCCACATCATGAGGTCATTAAGCCTGATAGTGTGAGCACCAGAGTCCGTGTTGTGTTTAATGCATCTTCTCTGTCATCAAATGATTAAGGTTTAAATTCGATTTAATGTCACTAATTCTGAAATGGTGATTTTTTCGGTTTGTATTCAATGCAGATAATTAGAAGATGTATAGACAAATTTTAGTCGATCCGAACCATACCTCCTATCAAAGCCTTGGTTCGGAAGATCTGATAGATAATGATCTGTGGTGGTGCGGGGCAAAGTGGATTAAGGAGTCAACAAATAAATTTCCAACACGTGACTTGTCCAACCTTCCTAGTACAGAGATGAAGGCCAAAGGCCTACGTGTCCACTTTTCTTATTTTTCAGATTTTGAAGATTTGCTTGAGAGATTTTCCTAATTTCGTAAGGCAGTGCGAGTAATGGCATATGTCTACCGATTCTTTTACAGAACTCATCCTAGATTTCCTTCCTCCTTCTACAAGGATTCCATCCTGATTCCGAGTTCAGAGATCAGTTTAGTTCGTGATCGAATCATTTCCGTTTGTCAAAGGGCAGCATATCCGGCCGAATATACAGCCCTGTATTCTAATAAAGAAATTCCAAAGTCCAGTAGTATTATGAACTTAAATCAGTTCATGGACCTAGATAGTATCATACATTCGTGTGGTAGACTACAGTTATCTCCGGGACTATCTTATAACGAGAGACATCCGATAATTGTTCCATATATTTGCCAATATTCCCGACTTTTAATAAAATTTATTCCCGATATTAGCCTACATGGTGGTAATTAGCTAGTTTTAAGGTTTCCATGAATGCAGTATTGGATCCTAAAGGCGAAAAATTTAATTAAATCTGTAAGCAGCAAATGCAAAACATGTTTAATTTATAAGAAGCGATGACAGAAACAAATCATGGCCGCATTACCGCCTGATCGTTGTGATATTTCTCGTCCGATCACACACACGGGGCTTGATTTCGCAGGTCCCTTCGATTTAAAAGTTATTCAGGGCGTGCCTGTCGGATCACTAAGGGATACGTTTGTGTATTTGTATGCTTCCCTACCAAAGCCATGCACTTAGAAGTTATTTCGCACCTCTCTACTCCTGCTTTCCTCACATCTTTCAGTCGTTTGTGGGCGCTTCCAAGGTCTTAGCAAAGGAATTTATTCAGACAACGAAGGAGCTTATTATGGCATGCTCTACCCATCAAAATATAAACTGGCATTTCATTCCCGCCGGTGCGCCGCATATGGGTGGACTTTGGGAAGCGGCAGTAAAAAGCTTCAAAGCTAATTTCCGGAAAACGACAGGATGCCACAAATTTACCCATGAGGAGCTGTCAACACTATTGTCCAAAATTGAAGCATGTCTCAACTCCCGACCGATATCCCCCATGTTCACTGATGCTACTGACCTTTGTGCTTTAACTCCAGGCCACTTCCTTATTGGCTCGCCAATTGTGGCACCTATCGATCCACAGATAAGCGATTCTATATCCGTGGCTAATCGATGGCAAATACTAAAGCTTAGAACTCCATAAACGTCTAAAATGGAAACGACCAGAGACCAATTTACAAGAAGACGACCTTGTGGTAGGTAAAGAAGAAAATTTCCCTCCGAACTCGTGGCGACTTGGCAGGGTCAAAAATATTTACACTGGCTCTGACAATTGGATACGGGTGGCCGACGTAATAACGCAGCGGGGAGTAATAACGCGGCCCATCGTCAAACTCCTCATGCTAGTGGCATCATCATAAGTTTAAATTTTCCTCTGTTAGTTCTTCTCCGTCTCATTCTATTTATTTTCTTTTCTAGATCATCTTGCCTAAAATCTTTTCTCGTTCTTCAAATTCTAAGGACTCCACAAAGCCACTTCGTAAAAAATACAACGCGTTCCAATGCCGAATCTGTAAACTTGCTCATCCGCTGAGAACATGTAGACAATTTTTGGCAAAACAAATACTGCCTAAAGTGCCTGGCGCATGATCATTCGCACGGCACTTGTTTTTTCTAAACATGGCTGTAAGAAATGCAAAGAAAACCACCACACGTTGCTCCATGTACACCGGTGATTGTTAAAGGACATATTATCCCAGCGATATCGTTCACGATCTTCTAGCCCCAAACCCATCTACATCCTCGAAAAGTAAGGAATATAAACAAAATCGAATACCAACAATAAAAAAGTCAGTAAGAACATTTCTCTCCCTTCGACTGCGAAATCAACTTTGACCGCGATCCTGCGTCATAATGTCCTGTTCTTCTCCCAACAGTGGTCGTGAAAGTCGCGTCCACAGCATTACATGCTCGATGTCTACTGGATTCTGGGTCTCCAGTCAGCCGTGTATCCAGAAAGCTATTAGAACGGCTTGACTTGCCCTCCTTTATTTTACAGTCTCATTTATCTTCTCATTTATCTCTTTTGTCCCATTATCTTAAAGTCTCGGTACGATTCAACATCCAAGATTGATTAAAGTGGATAATCGTATCACTCTTCATACTCCTTCTAAATCGCTTGCTGAATCCTACGAAGGGAATTTCCGAAACCTTTTCCTTGCAGACTCCAACTTTTATGAATCCGCTTCCATTGACATCATAATTGGTGTTGACGTTTACCCGAAAGTAATCCAAGATGGAATGTATTCTCGACCAGGTTTTCCAACTGCACAGAGCACCCTGTTTGGTTGGGTCATTTATGGGCCATGTAATTTGTAAATTGAAATGCACTTTTCTATAAGGTTATGCAAATTATTAAACGATTAGACACATACACACATATATATATATATATATATATTTAGATGTTTAAAAAAAAAACACTAGCTAACCTGGCAGACTTCAAACTGCCTCAATCGATAAATAAAAAACCTAAACTTTTGTGTAAAATAAACTTAAATCCATAATTTATAAAAAAAAAAGCACGGTACGAATGAAGTTTTATTATTATTTTCGGTTAATTACACATGATGTTGCTTACTTACAAAACAGAATTTTCCTGAAATACTGGCTATTTATCAGGTTTTAATTTGATATTGACAGACACACACAGTTATGACACGGTGTGTTAATCAATCTAATGATTTCTGATAAACTATATATTTTGTTTTGTTTTGTGGTCCGTAAATAAACAAAGATGACTGTTTTCCAACGCGCGATCACGCGACGTATAATTATCCATGCACGAAACAGGGAAACTCCAAGTTGATTCCGCAAACTTCCAACGACTGGCCTTGCGATTTATTTATGGTCATCGCAAAGGCCAGACGTACTGGAAATTGTAAACGTTTAAAATCGAATGGTAAAACCGTTGAAATCATCGGTATACGCGGGATCAAGACATCCTCTCCTTTGTATTTTCCTTTTATGATTGTTGCCTCAATGACGTTATTCATCACCTTTTTCACAGCCAGTCTTGTTCCATTGCAAAGTCGAGGTTGATTAATGTTACGCAGCATGATGACAACTGATCGTACTTTTAACTGCAAATTGTGAGCTGGTAATCCAGGCAATTCCAGTGAATTTAAAAACTCCGTGGGATAGTTGACTACATCATCCTGCTTCATAACGGTGGCGACTGATTTGAAGGAAACCAACTGCCCCGGAAGAAAATTTTGAATGGTTGCATTGAGATCTTCGACATCTTAATTTTTCGGCGCCAATATTCAAGTAATTTTTTAAGTAATTTCAATGCATGCAAGAACTTTTTAGGAATGCTTTCGTGTTTCAATTTAATTCACATTTTGAGCAAAATTAATTAATTATATTTTCTCTAAATCATTATGAATTAAAAATCAGATTTGAGTCATTCTTTTACAGCTTTGTGGTTCTACATACGTTAAATTCTTTCAATGAACTTTTAATTTTTTTTTTTCATAGAAATTTATAGTCAAAAATTTTTTGTAAGTTTATTTAGCAAATCAATTTTTTTATGTAATAATTTTTTTCTTCTTTCTTTATGAACTAAATCAAAATTTTGACAAAAACCAAAATTGAAAAATATATGGCATACAAAAATTTAATTTTAATTTTCTTTAAATGTGAACATTAAATTTTTAATTCCATATTTTCGTAGTTTTGCTCTCCTAAAAAGTTTGGAAAATAGAATTAAGTTGTGTTTTTATGTGTGTAAATATACAAAACACAGTCGCAGTCTGCAACTTTATATAAAGCTCAAACCATTTTAGATATTTCCAAAACTTAATGATTGACTTGAAATACAATCAAAACATTAATGAATTTTATTATTATAAATGGAAAGTAACAGTTAGATGATCAGTGAAATAGTGCGTTCACAAATTAAATTCAAAGTTGTCAAGTACCTATTAGAAAACCCTCTATAGCTATGCATGTACATATGTATGTACATATATACATATACAAACTCATATAGCAAAATTAAAAGAAAAACACACACAAATTCCTTACTGTTTTAACTTCGGAATTTAATAAAAGTTGCAATCAAAGCAAAAGCTATTGGAACATGTCGTCGGGTGTACAACTTGTTTGTGTATACTTAAGTTAGTTGAAGAAAAGCAAATTTAATTTTTCGAGTTTTCCCGAAAGTTTTCTCCTAACTTTTTTTTATACAAACCATCTCCTGAATATTCCAAACCAAATACAAAAAAAAAACAAAATCGATCCAGCCGTTTTCACGTGATGCTATGACATACTTACATGAACCGTTTGTCTAGATAGATTGTAATTTCAAATACTTTGAATATATTTAATATGAATTTACATACTAAAACTAAGCTCACCACGAAGGTAGACGTCCAGTTTTCACAATAAAATCCAATTTGCAGTCAAATCCTAATTTCTTTGTTTTCTTTAATTCTATTGGCAATTTCCTACTGCGGATTTATTCCTACCGAACAAACAAAACACGGAGATCTTATTTTTGTTCATAGGCTCGGGCTTTTATTTAGTTGCTCCAACTTCCACTTCAGCACTTCATTATATTGTTTAATGATATAAACAAAGACAAACCTCCACATCTGGTTACACTGTGCATCGTTTGTTTGTTTTTTCTTTGTTTGGTCACATTGGGGAAACATTTTCTTGAAATATTTTTTTCAATATTTTAATAAAATGTTTTCCTATCTATAAGGCTACGTTCACATTTATCAAATATTTATTTTTTTATTTCCTTTAATTAAATTTTTTTAATTATTTGCATTTATTGAAAACATTATAAAAATACTTATTTGTAGAATAATTAGTTTTATTTTCTAATATAAAAACTAAGTTATCTGACACTTAACCCTATGTCAAACTAGTGGTTGTTTTTTCCTACAAATATTTGATACATGTGAACGTAGCTTAGGGAACTTGTTTTACCGTCACACTAAGCTCTTTTATTAGCTTATTTTTGTTTAATCAAACAGTAGTAAAATAATGTATTCATAAATATCGAAAAACATATTTTTCTTGTGGTGACACTTGAACAAATATTTTCCGTAACGAAATATTAATCTTCTTAAAAACAAACGAAAATTATATTTCGTAACTATCATTTAAAAGTTAAAGTCTTATATTTAAATTCATATCATGTTAAGTTAGTAATCAATTCTCAGTAGAGGAATGTTGTTAGTGTTTTCAAAAAAACCGACTTTTTTGAAAACCGGTTTTTCGGTTACCCGAACTCAAAAAAACCGGTTAATCGGTTAACCTCCCATTAAATGACAAAATTAATTAAACATAAAAAACAATTCATTTAAATTTAAAAAACAACACAAATAACTTTAAAAATAGCATTTGTTACACAAAATTTGTACTTTGTCGTGAGAAAAACAAAAATAGTGACTAAAAGAAATTTATAAAGATCAAATGTAAATTTTATGAAGTTTTTTTAAAGTAATATTTCAAAAACAAAACACATTCCAAATGTTTAGGAGACATTCTATTTTTCAATTTACTTTTTATTAAAGATGATACCGAGAACACTCTTCCATTGGCAGTTGATGTCGGATATAGCATACTTAATTTTTCCGTTCTCTTGTTGAATTTTTCCAAATATTCGTAGTCATCTTTAAGGTTATTGAGATTAACACGGTTACATTTTTTACTTAAGTCTTGAATAGATTTTAACGTCAAGTTTAGTTGTTCCTCTAAACTTTCGGAATTTGATAAAATATCAAAATCTTCAGAGTCTAATTCATTTACAACTGTTTCATTTTCTACACTAAAAAATAGTCTCTTGTAGAGCTGCATAGCAAAGTCTTTAGTAGTAGACTTTGACGAATATTTTATATATTCGGCAGATTTCGGAAAACAACCATTATGTAAATATAAAAATAGTGTATTTAGGGTCATGTTTCTTCTTTGGGAAATTCTATCACGTAGACAATGTAGTAGAGTTTGTGCGAAAGTGCTATTTGACATTCCAATTGTGTTGAACACAAATTTTAAAATTTCTTCAGATTCCAATAATGTCATTGTATCACTTGAAAACTTATTAACTGCAATATTGAGCGGTTGCAATACGTTTAATACATTATCCAGAATTTTGAATTCCGAAAATGTACATATCTAAATTCAAATCCAGTAGTGTATGGTTGACAACCGATTTTAGTTTTAAAAATGTAGATCTGATGTCCTTCATGTTTTATTACATACTTTTGTTGTTTTTGCTGTTTATCTTGACTTTTATTAAACATTTTAACCACTCGTCTAACTTTAGACATGGTTGGGCAAATCGATGGCAAAAGAACAGTTTGGTTGTCGACTTGACAAAACGAGCCATCAGAATCATAGTCACTTTCATCATTAATATCGGACCATTCGCCTTCATCCAATTTATCGTTACTTAATTTGTGGTAAAAACTATCTACTACGCATAAATGAATAGCATGGTTGTAACATAACTGACTTAAAGGACATATACATATATAGATTCCCCATATTTCCTCATCACAGCATCATCGTCGTGAGTGGATGCTACTACGTCATTATTGATATCGATTTCAAACTCCAAAAGCTTATCTGTAACATACATTCATCATCAATGTCAATTTTGTGTATTCTACGTAAGTGACTCTTAAGCGACGAAGTGGAAGACCCTTTACAAGCAAGGATTTGTGGGCATTTGGTACATTGTGCCTTTTCATTTTGTAGTATTTCCACACTTTAGAACTCATTTCTGTAAAATAAAAAGCAATACATTATTTTTAAAACACAATTAATTTTAAATGTTATATTGTATGTTCATACTTTTGTTAAACAACTAATATACATACTCTAATTTTCTTTCTTGTTTTCTCCAAATTGCTTAAAAATTTAATTTATTCGACACACAAACAATAATTCACTGCGAAATAATAACAACAGCAGATAATAAAATTAAGAAAATAGACGATTTTCACAGATATAAAAAACCGGTTCACCGGGGGAGAAAAACAGGTTTCCTAAAAACCGGAAGTATGGCCAAAAACCGAGTTTTCGGTTAATCGGTTAAACGAAATTGAAAACACTAAATGTTGTACTTCAAAAATGGAAGAACTAAAATTAAATATGTGAAAGTCCACCGAGACATGTGGCTGCACAATCTGCGTAAATATGTTTTCCCAAACAACACTGAATTACTAATTAAAAGCGCAAGCAGAGTAATAAAAACGAAATCTCAACGTATTTTATGTAGGTAAAATAATTTAAAAATGTTCAGTAGTGGTCTTCAAATTCGGCATCTATACCTAAAGTAGTGTGACAGTTTTTTTCAATTTATTGTTACTTACACAAAGGGAGGGTTTTTTTCCAAATAAATTTTAAATATTATGTGGCTCTAAACCTTAAAAGTAATATTCGTATTCCGCGAATATTGTTTCAAATATTCCTATTCGTATTCGTGAATACTAAAAATTGATATTCGTAACATCACTATTGGAAACTATTACCCCGTTTATATTTAAGATTTGAAAAACTTATTGATGTTTCAATATATAATTGAAGATTCAATAAAAAATAAAATTTATCAAAAAAAAAAAAAACATTCATATACAGCATCACTATTTTTTAATTATAAAAAATTCTTTAGTATTGTCTTAATGGCGGCTTGCGACGCAAAATATACTTTCACCTTAGTTAGTGTGGGAAGCTATGGCAGTCAGAGTGATGGAAGTAGAGTTGATGTAGTGAAATTGATGTAATGTTCATAAATATCCATCACTTTTTTTTTTCCCTACATCAACCTTTGGACAAGCACTAATCATTAATAAATTGCCACTTCCTCCAAATAGACCATTATGCAAGAAATATGTTGAAGCTTTGTTGGCTATGCGGCCTCTCCGCTAAAAAAAAATTAATTCGCCCATATCCTGGCCATAACTTAAATAGAACCAAGAGAATTTTTAATTATAGACATTCCCGAGCTCGCCGAGTAATTGAGAATAGCTTTGGCATTTTACGGCCCGCTGGCAAATACTGGGATATATAATTGAATCCACACCTGAAAATTGCGAAAAGATCATTCCGGCTTGCGTTGCTTTGTACAATTTTATAATGTTAACGATTCTCAGCGTTGGTATTGCCCAAACTCATAAGTATGTTGATTGGGAAGGGCAAGATAATATTACACATAAAGGCAATTCGAGGCAAGATTTAGGAAATGCGGGTGGACCTTTAACTTCTATAACTACTTTTGCAAGTAGAGCACCAGTTTCAGCTTTCCAACTGAGAGACAACCTTGCTAAATATTTTGTGATTGAAGGAGCTGTTCCTTTCCAAGACAATATAGACCTTACACTACATGGTCCATATTAAAATTTATACGCACATGTACATTAGGGATATAACTTTTTAACAATTTTTTAAAATAAATTTTAATAATATTGTTCCGGCTCAAGGTCATACAATTTATTTAAATAAAACTCTTTTTTGTTTTATTAAATTTTGCATTGTTTTTTATTTTATTATTTTCGATATTTCGAATACCTTCGGTGTCCTTCCTCACGAAAAAACTATTATAAAAACAAAAATAAACAAAAATTATAAGCATTATTAGAACATAATGGTTACAATAATAAACAAAAATAAAATATAATAAACAAAGAAACAGAAAACTTTGTCTTACTTTACGAGTAAGTTATTTTTGACAGTAACTAAAAGCTTTTTTGTTTATATTTTGCTAATATATGTTTATATGCATGCGCGCAATTTTCTGTGTCTGTTTTGTAGTTCATTCGTATGTTCGCGGGAATATTGATTATTACCCCGTTTATACGCATTTCTTATTTGCAAATAAAACTATTTGCAAAAACTTAACTCACTGTTTATACGCAAATAGCATTCAGAAATATTGTTGTATTTTTGGTAATGACATGCAGTAAATATATAGTCATCTGGTAGCATCACACATCTTATTTGCAAATAACTTGTTACAGTCGAACTTCCATAACTCGAACTTCTCTAACTCGAATTTTCTCTAACTCGAACTAATTTGGTTGGCAGTAGCGTTAAAAGAACAAATCACATACAACTTTCCTTCCGTAACTCGAACTTCCATAAGTCGAAGTTCTCCATAACTCGAACAAAAAACATACACATGAACTCTATAATTCGAAGAATTTTGCTTGTTTGAACGGTTTTTTGTTTTTTTTTTAGTTATGGTTTGCTTGTTTTACTCTCTTTTGTTGTTTGTATGTATGGTTTGTATATTTTACATGCTATTTTTTTATATTTTTCGGGGAATTACAAATTTATTTCTTTTTATTTGCGTAACTATCAGTTCTATGCATAACTCGGGCTAGATGATAAATGTTGAAATGGATTTTTTTTATTATTATGGCAACTAAACGTGTTTTAAAATGCTTATCAATTAAAGAAAAATATAAACATATAAAAGACGTCGAAGATGGATTAAAGAAAAAGGAAGCAGCTGATAAATATGTATGGTATTCCGGCAAGCACGGTCTCAACAATTTTCAAAAATAAGAAATTAATTATCAACTCGTTTGAATCTGGATTTCGTTTATGTACTAAAAGAGTTAAGACACCAAAATTCCAGAATGTCGACAAAGCAATCATAGATTGGTTTTCAGCAACTAGAAGCCAAAACATGCCTATATCTAGTGCAATATTATGCTTGTTCTTTTATATTCTTAAGTATGTAGTTTTCCATTAGAGTCTATTTTAAATAAAAATACATAACACAAAAACCTTTTATTATATTTTGACAAAAAATTCTGTAACTCGAAGTCTCCGTAAGTCGAAGTTTTTTTTGGGATAATGGTGATTCGAGTTATGGAAGTTCGACTGTATTTGCAAATAGTTTTCGAAACATTTTAAGTTACAATAAAAAAGTAATACGGCAACGCTTTCCACTCTTATTTGCAAATAAGAAGTGCGTATAAACGGGGTATATATCATCTACAGGTATTGTTTCCTCGTGCGAAAGTGAATTATTATATACTACATAAATTCCAAATTCGGCAAAGCTTCATAGTAAGATACATATTTTGTCTGTGTGTCGTCTTCCTGCAATAGATAAATTTCCATTGCGAGATTCGAAATATGAATTGGGAAACCAGTTTTTAAATAACATATATTGTCTATTTCTGGATTTTTTTGTCAGTGTAAAACTTTTGTAATATACTCGTACTTGGTTATTACGTTGCTTGTTGAAATTTGTTTGATTTTTTGAAAGAGATGAATTCATTGAAATTATTATTATTAATTTGCGCAAAGTATTTGTAGGACATTTTATTTTTTAGAAGAAATGTTCAAATTGTAGGCTGAAAATGAACTAATATATCCGAGTTCCTTCACACATTGTCTTATATGCAATACGTTGCATATATTCTACGTCAAATATTTTTTGGATATACAACGCACAGTTGGCAGGTAATTATCTGCATTTTCCGATAACAACACTCGGTAAGAGCATTGAAATAAGAGAATGTGATAATAATAATCCTCATTTAAAACACCTCAAAGTACTATTATCGACGTATATAAAACAAATTGCCGGAATTGAATTGCTTTCCATCGAGGTAAATCTGCTAATTTTCTTTGTTTACTTCTAAATTCACAGGGCACGTACTTGGCTAGAATTTTTAGCTTTTTAGAAATAGAATAAAATACAAATTCGTCTTATTTACCAAGCAATTTAAAATTTTTTTACATACGCCCAAATCGAATAAATGCATTGGTTCGATCGGAAATTGTGTAACCATTCTGACACCCTTTTCAGAATGTATTTTACATTTTCTGAATTGCAATAAATGGTGACATGGGTCCTGTCTCATTAAAAAGCCTTCATAGGATCGCAAGGGGCCAGACTGAGAAGAAAAAATTACTGTTCTTTCATGTGTGCTGCCCAATTGAATACATTTGGAACAAAAATGAAAAAATTATGGCCAACTATTCTGCATATAAATTCTCGTGCCGGACTGTCACATATGAAAGCTCTGACTAGAATTTTTACTTTTAAGGTTTAATTAGAAAAACTTCAGAGTCGGGTAAGTTATAAAAATGTCCCATAATTGGCCACAAAGTTTTTGTGTTTGTTTTGATCTTCATTTCTAATAAACATTTAACTTTACAATTGGATGGGAAAAAGACAAAAATCAGATGCAAGTTGTAAGGGCTTAAATATTTTCATTTTATTTTCCCTATTGACACAATATTATACAATCGGATGGCTTTCAATTTGTAATGAGCAGCCGGACTGCTTGGTGCATACAAAAATATTAATTATATTTTCTTATTCTTTAGTAAGAGAAGAGTAAAAATAAACGACATATGTATTATATGTTTCATTCAAAGTTACACATAAAGTGTTTGCTTCTATACTTTAATCTCCAAGTGAGGATTAAATTGATATTGTATTATTTTTATATTAGCATTAAAATGTTTATGTATCTAAATATACATAGGTGAAGTTTGGTAACTAAATTTTTTTCTAGATATGTAAAAATGTTTCTTTTCTTGTTTAGCACACGTAACCAAATCAAAAGTTTGAGATACAATAAAATGTTAGCTTATTAATAACTTTTACAACAGGAGTCTAATATGTAGTTGGTTTTAAAAAATGGAAGGTGTAAAAATAATGACTTACAAGCTTAACCCATTCTAAGCCAATCCAAAATGACAAGGACAAATTTAAAAAATTCTTTATTTATATAAAATTAGGAGTACAAAAAAGAAAACAAAAAAAGCTAACATTTTTTTGTTACTATGACATAAAACGTGTGTACCCAAATTGGCACAAGGGCCACTTACGTATGAAAATTTGCGAAATATCCTTTGTGAATGCAACAATTTTTGTTTGCATTTTTTGGCATCAGCAGTGGTTTAAATGGTTGCAATTTACACATCATAGAGGATTTCTCAGGGATGTGCTCAATGCCCTCTAGTCATAACCATTGCATACTTGAGGACGATGGCCGATGGGATTATTTTTTTGACAACTGTGGAAGATAGAAGCTAGCTACATTTCTTCTAAATAATAATTGATCCTTGCCTTTATTAGAACTTTCAAACAAACATAGCATTTTCGTATCAGACTTTACCTTTTGTTTTTTTGTATTCTATTTTTTGACAGTTCCTACTGGATAATGGGAATTGTTGTTCCCTGCTATTTTTATTTAAGAGGAGCTCCAGATTCTCACTATTTTTTATCGAACCTATTGTCAAATTCGCCTCTGGACTTTTTCATCATCTCCTTTATAGTGGGTAATGAGATTTCCTTATCCAAAAACAAATCCCAAAATTTACAACGAATGGAAAAAAATCACCTCAGGCTACTGATGTGATGGTTTACTGGACCCTCTGGTCTCTGCAAACATCAATTTATAATTGGAAAATCTAAGAAAGATTTATGCAGATTCTGCGAAATGCGGTAACACAGCGCAGAACAAGATTTCTTGGAGGCATCTTACTGTCTCCAACTGATATTTACAATCTATCACCGAGTAGGGTGGCTGAAATTTTGGGCTGCACAAAAGATCTTCGGGTGCCTATGGCATAAACTAATAATAATGATTATAATCTAATATATAAAAATCTCGTATCACGATGTTTGTTACCGAAATCCTCCGAAACTGCTGCCGGCTCCCGATTTTAATCAAATTTATTATGCATATTTCGTAGGTATGAGATTAGGTTTTAAAGTATATTTTAAACCGCTAGGGGCACGAGGAGGGCAGGGAGGGGGCAATTCCTGTATTTACTAAACTATTAACCCAATTCGTTTTTCAAACAGAACAAAATTATTTTTGTTGTTGAATGACAGATGGCGCTACGGCCGCCTCGTTCAAGAGAAGTGTCGCATCATATTGACAGGAAGATGTCGCTACGTCCGCCTCATTCAGGAGAAGCGTCATCGTTAGTATTTCAAGTAGAACAAAATTATTTATGTTGTTGAAGGACAGATGGTGCTACGTTCGCCTATCACAATTGGAAAAATGTGTTGATGAATGTGCGAATGGTTCCCCCATATAAGAAAATAGCTTCCGGGCGAAGCCGGTCCAATCATCTAGTTTCTTTATATGATTGTCATGGAAGTCACGTAAGTCCCGAAAAAAATCACAACTAGTAAAAAAGTTGTAAAAAATATTTTGGGATTTGCGGCATTTGTGTCTAATTTATGAGAAAAATTTTCACAACTTTGCTAACCCATGTCTCATTAGTTTTATTATTTGACTTATCACACACACTATATAATAAAACAATAACAGCATCCAGAGAAACTTTTCAAAACTTGAATTTTGTAATCAAAGCGTACAGGTTTACTTGAAATAAATTTCATTACAGAATGATTGTAATGGATGTAAGTACATAATATTATTATTATTGCTTTTCTTGTTACTTACATTCTTCTCTACATTATCCCTTTAATAATTATGTATTATGTGCATTACACATAAGAGTGTGAATTAATAAAAGTTTAGCTGAAATCAAAGCACCAACCTGAGTTGTTATTAATCGCATATATATTCATGATCTTACTACTTCACCATTGATTCTTCGACCGATTTAAATTCATGAAAAGCAGTTCAATGTTTGAAGTTTTTGATCATAAGATCTTAAAGTTTCCAAACTTTAAATAATTTTTCACTTCAGAATCATTCTTGTCAACAAGACGTTGTTTTTTATTTAATCCTTTTTAGCTCTTGGTATAGGTTCGATGACTATGTCTTCATCTAAAGACCAATATATTCTTTCTATATGTAATTTGTTGTAACCTGATAGAAGTAGTACCAAAACAAACTAAAAAAAATATATTTTTAGCTCTGCTACAGTGGGAGTGAAGTTATATCGATTGTTTTGACTTGTATACGCCTGACTAAAGTTGGGAATCATCAGGACTTTTTTGTAAAAAATTTTTCAAATACTTGAACAGAAGTCAGATATTTACTTGCACTAAAATATTTTTTATAACTCATTTTGATTTTTTTTTTGCAAAAAACCCCAATACCTATTTGGCACACTTGTGGCCGTTGCACTCAAATTGGCACAGCATTATATCAAGTGGTGTAATATCACATAAATATTTTTTTATTACATCTAAAAGCTTTTTATATGTTTTATTATATACTGAATTTATAAAAAAATAAGTAATAATTTCCTAACAATCATGTCATGAGAATTTTTTTTTTTTATACGAGTAATGTTTGTAATTTTAGCTAATCAATGACGTAAAAATATTTTGAATAAAGGCAACAGATTTTTTTATGTCTCCCATTATCAAGTGGTCACAAATTGGCATAGCGGGCGTAAATGGGTTATTGTTCCCCGTTGCATGAAGACCTGCATAGTTCAGAATATCATTGCTGATTGAGTTGTAGATGATATTATAATAGATAATAGGATTTGGAGGCTACCTAAAAGTTTTATTTGTTTTTGTTATGTGTAGTTTTCAGTTAAATGATCGTAATGCGATATACAATGTAGAGATATTTGGTAAATTTATAAGTAATACGATGATTAAGCGATTGTTTCTAGTTTTGTTTGCAATATGAATTGTTCTTAAATTTTAATTTTTCTTAACGTGTTTCGGAAGTGTCAGTTGGAATCTAACAAACAGAGGATTCTTAATTTGTCTACCTCGTACAGGTGGTACTGTCCATAGGTATAGTAACGGTTATGCAACAAAAAAATATTTCTTTAAATTGCCGGTCTCCCGATTTTTACCCACATGCGCAATAAGAGTGATATGATTTCTTAAAAAAAAACACACCAATTGTTAAGGAAATTCAAAAGTTTTTTTTAATACAATCGATACCATTAAGTTCTAAATAAAACGTCATTTAAATGGCCTCCACGACTTCTTCTGCAGGAACGAATTCGATGAACCCAATTTTCGAGCACTTTTTCCATTAAATCAAGTGTTATGCCATGAATGGCACGTTCAATATTGACTTGTAAAGCTTGAAGAAAGTCTGGTTTATTTCGAAAGACCAATGACTTCAAATAACCCCACAAGAAATAGTCTAATAGTGTTAAATCACAACTTCGGGAGGCCATTCAATATCACAATTTCTTGAAATAATCGAATCTCCAAACTTTTCTCGCAATAATTCATTTGATGCATTTGCTGTGTTGCACATAGCCCCATCGTGTTGAAACCAAATGTTGTCAAGATCAACTTCTTCCAATTTCGGCCATAAAAAGTTGGTTATCATCGATCTATACCGCTCGCCATTGACAGTAACGGTGTTACCAGCTTAATTAAGAAAGAAGTACGGCCCGATAATTCTACCAGACCAAAAACCACACCAAACTGTCAATTTAAGTGAATGTAATGATTTTTCATGAATATTTTGTGGATTTGCTTCGTACCAGAATCGACAGTTTTGTTTATTTACCGCACCACTCAGATGAAAGTGAGCCTCATCGGAAAAGATGATTTTTTTGAAAAAATCGTTATCGTTTTCAAGTTGTTTCAAGGCAAAATCAGCAGCATTGTTCTTGCCTATATCTCTCCATGATGAAATTGTAAACACTACTGAATACAATGAAAAACAAATGACAGATCATGACATATTACAAACGGCCGAAACGCCACTTCAAAATCATATCATCCCTATTGGAAAACCTTATACTTGTTAATATAAAAGAAAATAACAATTAAATTATCTACTTGTATAAATTCTCTTTAGGAACCTTTGTATTTTACATTATAAAGAAAAATTATTTTTGTTGTACAATTAAATTTTTCTTCACTCCTTTAAAACATTTCATACGATAAACACATTCTGTCTTTATAATTAATATTATTAATAAACATTTGTTATACAAATATTTTCTTAACTTGTCTGCATTCAATTGGTTATGGGCCCAGACATGTCCGAAGAAATTTTTGCTATACAATTGTTTGATGGTCGCAATTTTGACAACTGGAAGTTTCGCGTGGAAATTGTTTTGGATGAAGATGGTTTGCGAAAATTTATAGAAGAAGATGTGGAGGATATCGTTTTGAATGAGTCAGATCCTGTAAAAATTCCAGAGATGCGTTTGAAGGACAAAAAGGCTAAATCAATAATAATACGGCGAATTGCAGATGCGTATTTGGAATATGTTAAAGATTGCAAAAGTGCATTTGCTGTTTTGAATTCCCTGGGTAAAGTCTTTGCTAAGAAAAGTATATCAAGTCAATTGTTTTTGCGGAAAAAGCTCCTTACAATGAAGTGTAGTGAAGTTGAAGAGCTGGAAGCACACTTTCTAAAATTCGATGGGTTGGTGAGACAGTTGGTTGCTTCTGGAGCAAAATTAGGAAAACTGGATATTATATGCCATTTATTGCTAACAATGCCCGAATCGTTTAATAATGTAATCACAGCCATTGAAACTTTAAATCCAGAAACATTAGAAATGGAATTTGTGAAAAACAGACTGTTAGAAGAAGATCGGAAAAGACAAAATTGCTGCAATAAAAATTCTTCTACAGAAAATGTTGCCATGAAAACAACATTTAAATGGAAATGTCACTATTGTGGTAAACAGGGTCACAAGAAAAAGAATTGCTTTAAGTGGAAGCGTGATCAATCAAAACACAATAGCAACACAGCTCAAACAATGAGTAAGAGTATTGGCTTTGTTGCAGAGAATACTGGTTTAGGTTCAACTGTAAGCAACACAATGAAGTGGGTCCTAGATTCTGGATCTAGCGATCATATGGCAAAAGATGTACATTTATTTGAAAATCTTCAAAAGCTCAATAGTCCGATGTATATTAATGTAGCAAAGAATAACGTTTGTATTAAAGCATCAACAATAGGTAGTGTTAATGGAACTATTAATGTTAACGGAAGAATAATTAAATGCAATATCACTAACGTCCTGCTGTGCAAAGATCTCAAATGTAATTTATTTTCAATACGCAGATTGGAAGAAAGAGGTTTCACGACAGTTTTCAAGAATGGTAAAGTCAATATCTATAAAGATGGAATTTTGTGGTTACAAGGCATGCGGACTGGTAGTTTGTATGAATTTGATTTGCTTTGTTCTAGTCCTACAACGACAAGTTTATCAGCCCAGCAGAATGAGCTAAATTTGTGGCATCTAAGGCTAGGTCACTTAAATTTTACAGATGTGCACAAATTATCGTCGATGGTAGATGGTATGGGTTCCATCAAGTTCAAAGAAAAGCAGTTTTGTGAGGCTTGTGTTTTAGGAAAGCAAACAAGAAAACCTTTCAAGTCAATATCTCATCAAAAATCTAGTCGATGTTTGCAGCTCATACATAGTGATGTTTGTGGTCCTATTATGCCTTTGTCTTGGAACGCAAAGCGGTATATTTTAACGTTCATAGATGATTTTTCACATTTTACTTTTGTTTACACACTATCAAGTAAATCCGAAGTTTTAAAGTATTTTAAAGAATTCAAGTCCATATCAGAAAATATGCACAATTGCAAGATTTCAAATTTAAGATGCGATAATGGTGGAGAATATTCATCATCAGAATTCAAGTTTTTTTGTAGAAACGCTGGTATAAGTATTCAATATACTATTGCATACACACCAGAACAGAACGGTACTGCAGAACGCATGAATAGAACGCTGATGGAAAAAGCACGTTCTATGATTTTATATTCTAGTTTAAATAAGTATTTATGGTCAGAAGCAATATTGTGTTCAAATTATCTCACTAACAGAAGTCCAACAAGTGTAATTTCCGAAAATAAAACCCCAGCTGAAATTTGGTACAGTGTAAAGCCAAACTTAAAACATATAAAAATATTTGGTTGTAACGCATATTCTCATATACCAAAAGTACATCGTAAGAAATTAGATATGAAATCGAAGAGATTGGTCATGGTGGGTTATAGTGGAAATGGTTATCGTCTTTGGGATTCTCAAAATCGTAAAATTGTGCTGGCAAGAGATGTAATTTTTGATGAAGATTCGTTCATAAGTAAAAACGTCCTAAATGAAAGTATGGAAAACAAACAAACTTCTATAGGAATTGAAATAGAAAAAGTGCAATGTAATGAAAACCCCACAGAAGATGTTAATATCAGTAAAGAAGTCACGAATATGAATAATAGTAGCGAAAGTAGCGAATATGAAGACTTTGAGGAAGTGGATGGTACTAGCAATGACATTTTAATGCAGAAAGATCCAATAAGTGTAAGAAATAGCAGATCCGAGAAAATAACTGGAAATGTTGACGGAAAATATGAAACTATATTGAGACGAAGCAGTAGACGAAGACAAGCACCTGAAAGGCTTGATGATTATATGACAGCTCTCAATGCAGAAAATTTTGTATCTGATGTTCCTGTTTCGTTTGATGATATAAAAGAAAGGTCTGATTCGGAAAATTGGTATGAGGCAGTTGAGTGTGAATTAAATTCTATAAACAAAAATAAAACGTGGAATATAGTAAATCTACCGCCTGGGAAAACACTTGTTGATTGCAAATGGGTGTTTAAACGTAAGATCGATACAAATGGAAATCTTGGAGAATATAAAGCTCGTGTAGTTGCTAGGGGTTTTTCTCAACGTAAAGGCTTTGATTTCGAAGAAACTTACTCTCCAGTTGCAAGAATTGGCACATTTAAAGTTCTGTTAGCTGTAGCAAATAAGAAAAACTACTACATTCATCAAATGGATGTAAAAACGGCTTTCCTTAACGGCACTTTGAAAGAAGACATTTACATGAAAGTACCACAAGGTTTGAACATTGAAGATGGAAGAGTATGCAAACTAAACAAAGCTCTGTATGGCCTCAAGCAAGCTCCTAGAATGTGGAATGAGAGATTCAATTATTATATACTAAATCAAAATTTTAAGAGGTCGGAAAATGATTATTGTTTATACACTCGGAAATGCAGTGGTAATGTGATTTATTTACTTCTTTATGTTGATGATTTACTACTCGTGGGAAATGATTTAGAAGAAATAAATATTGTGAAATCATTATTATTGAAAGAGTTTGAAATGAAGGATCTAAAAGAAGCTAATGTTTACTTGGGTGTTAAAATAAGCAGAAGTTTAGACAAATCACAAATAAGATTAAGCCAAAAACCTTTTGTAAAAAGCTTACTAACACGTTTCGAAATGGACAATTGCAATGGAGTTGATACTCCTATGGAGTCTAAGTTATCGCTTGGAAATAGTTCAGCAGCTAAAAGTACACATCATCGTTATAGGGAATTAATTGGCTGTCTTATGTATTTGATGATTACTTCGAGACCTGATTTAAGTTTTGCGATAAATTATCTCAGCCGATTTCAAAATTGTGCTGATGATAATCATTGGCAACATCTCAAGCGTATATTAAGATATTTAAAGAAGACAGAAGATATTGAACTAATATATGATTCTAGATTGGAAAATGCTATGATTGGCTATTCAGATGCTGACTGGGGAAGTGATGAAGGAGATCGAAAGTCTGTCAGTGGAAATTTGTTTCAAGTCTACGGATGTACTGTATCCTGGACAACTAAAAAACAACCAACCGTAGCACTTTCGTCAACTGAAGCTGAGTATGTAGCACTTTGTGTTGCTAGCTGTGAAGCTGTATATCTCAAAAGACTTTTGCTAGACTTGGAAATTGAAATAAGTTCGCCAATTACTATTTATGAAGACAACATGTCGTGCATTAAAATTGCAGAAGAGCCAAAGGAACATCAACGAATTAAACACGTTGATATCAAATATAATTTTGTTCGAAATTTAGTAAAAGATAAAATTATTCAAATTGTATACAAGCCAACGAAAGAGCAAGTTGCTGATTTCTTCACGAAGTCTTTGCCAAAGGTTCAATTCATTAAATTTAGAGAGTATATTGGATTTATTTAATTGGGCAGGAGTGTTAATATAAAAGAAAATAACAATTAAATTATCTACTTGTATAAATTCTCTTTAGGAACCTTTGTATTTTACATTATAAAGAAAAATTATTTTTGTTGTACAATTAAATTTTTCTTCACTCCTTTAAAACATTTCATACGATAAACACATTCTGTCTTTATAATTAATATTATTAATAAACATTTGTTATACAAATATTTTCTTAACTTGTCTGCATTCAATTATACTTATTTACAATAAGCACACGTTTTAATAACACTGGTTTTTCTGGTTGTTGTTCACACGTTGAATACACACTGATTCGCTGACGTCCGGCAGCCTCCTTATATAGTAAACCATCTAGTGGTCTGCCAACTTCGAGAAACATCCATACTTGTTGTATCTTGCGTCCTTAGATTATAAGTAATTTTTTTGGAAAAATATTTAATAAATTTAATAAGGTATATTGTAAAATTAAGCTAAATGAATCGATTGCCGAAAAACTTATAAGCAAATAAATTTTCTCTTTTCGTCCATTATAATTATTAACACACAATCTTTGGAAATAACTTTAAATATGTAGTTTGACACCAAAATAAACAAAGCAAGGTATAATTAGTCACTAAAGTACTGCCACCTTGTAAAACTAATAGCTTTTGTTTACATACGGCAGCTTTGATTTTCCGAACAAATATTTCGAAATGAGTGAATCGTGCTGCAGAAAACTTTCAGTAAAAAAATGTTTGTCCGAACAAAATTTTTGAATCCACTTTTTTACGCTCATACCTACAAGATTATTGTATTTGTTAATAGCCGCTGCAGTTAAGTTTATTTTGGAGGTTACATTGTCGTGTATCATTCTAGAATAATCTTGTTCCATTACCGTTATTTTGAATTTAAACGGTCGATAGTTTTTTACAGCTATGGACGGTGCTGCCAAATTTCTGTTAAGCGTTGTATTAATTAGTACTCTATTTCATTTTCGTAACGATATTAAAAAACTCGACTCATAAAGGCCACACCCGGTTTTGAAGGAGGGATACTCTTTCTCTCAACCGTATATGAGAGATATAAAATAACAAAAAATCAAACGCTGTAACTAAGAAATTTTGTCACAACATGTTCAACTTCTCATCACTTTCAACTCTCGTAGAGTACAGACGCGTTTTTATAATCGCCGCAACTGAATATAAAAAAAATTATCAAAAAAAAAAATTTTTTTTTTCAAGTGACAAAAAAATATAAAAAACAAAACATTTTGTTTTTAAACAGTTATTTTACTAGTTTTTTTTTTTTTTTTTTTTTTGCTTGTGTGCAATATACATAAATATTTGCATACACAAACTCATTTAAGTGAAAATAAAGAAAAGAGAACTCTAATGAGTTCATCTTCTGACAAAAACAACAATAAAAGTACAAGCAGTAGAAATGCTTATTTAACTCTTGTTGCGGATGACGACAATAAAACAAATGAATTAAACACAAACCTGAATTTAACAGAAAACACAAATACTCGTGTACGATCATTATCTCTGAACACGTTAAATAGTGATCAAGAAGCAACAACAATTGCACCCAACAGCAAACTTTTCAGCTTAGCTGTACAAACAAACAAACAAACAAACAATAAGTTACAAGGTGACCAACGTGCACAAAATGGTAGATGCGGTGAGTACAATAAATGATAATAAAATTCATACAGGTATGGACAGATACATAACCGTGTTAAAAAGGGGAAGAAGTCCAAAATCAGCTCAAATAGCATCAACAGCGAAAGTTCCCAGAGATGGAAAAAACAAAATAAAAAATTCCGAAAATCCTTTCGCGATTTTATCTCAACAAGACAATGAAGACACAACTACAACAAGCTCGAGTAAACCTCCACCGATATATTTAAGAGAGCAAAACTCTAGTTATTTCGTAAAAAGCCTTATCTCCTTAATTGGAGAAAATGAGTTCTCTGTAACTCCAATTAAACGCGGAAATATTAACAAAACAAAAATCCAGGTTGTGCAAGAAAATAATAACCGAAAAATAGTTTCTGAGCTTGAGTCAAAAATCAAAAATTTTTATACGTACCAATTAAAGAGTGCTAAAGGTCTAACCGTCGTAATAAAAGGTATAGACTCTAGTGTGGATCCAGAAGAGGTAAAGTCTGGCTTTGAAAATAGTGGCTTCAAAGTTAAAAATGTTTCTAACATTAAAAATAGAGAAAAAAATCCCCAAACCTACATTCAGAGTCGAGCTACAGCCAGGTGACGTGAACATCTACTGACATAGAAAATTCTATTAGGTTGTTTGAAGCACATGCTAAACAAGCTGCTCTTAATGCTTCTATAATTCAACCAAATCAACAAGCGAGATTTAACAATAATTTTTGTGCAGATATAGAAAGGCTATTGACTGAAAAACGTAGAGCTCGACGAGAATGGCAACGTTACAGATCGCCTCAGGTAAAATTAAGGCTTAAGGAGTGTACCAAGCAGCTTAGAAAAGTTTTGCAAACACAAAAAACCGCTTCGCTGCAAAAATTTCTGCAAGAACTCGATCCAACACCATCAGCAGATTATTCGCTTTGGCGTGCAGCCAGAGGACTTAAAAGGCCAGTGATATGCAAACCTCCATTACGAGCCTCTAATGGTGACTAGGCAAGAACTGATGCTGATAAAGGTGCTCTTTTCGTTAAACACTTAGAAAAAGTGTTTACTCCAAACATTTCTGTCAATATTGCTGAACTGAAACCAGTCGTCTCTTTACCAAAAACACCGCTAAAATTTAATATTGTAGAGATTAAAAATGCTATTGCTAGTCTTAACACAAAAAAAGCCCCAGGTATCGACAAAATAAGCATCAAAATGCTTCAAGAATAGCCATATATTGCAAAAAGGATAATACTATTAGTTTGTAATGGTATTTTACGGCTGCAATACTATTCGGCAGAATGGAAGGTTTCGATGATTATTATGATACCAAAGCCCGGCAAGGATCATACGCAGGTTGAATCCTATCGGCCTATTAGTTTATTGCCCAACATTTCAAAACTATTTGAAAAGCTGTATATGAGCAAGCTGATGCCTATAGTGACTAGAAGTGGATGCATTCCAGATCATCATTTGGTTTCCGCAGTCAACATAGCACTATTGAACAAACTCACAGACTTGTGAACGTAGTTAGAGACACCTTTAAAAAAAGAAATATTGCTCTGCGCTCTTTATAGATGTCTCTCAAGCTTTCGATAAAGTATGGCACGAAGGTCTAATACACAAATTAACACGAAATCTACCCGCAAACATCGTCAAGCTTTTAAAAAGCTACTTAATGGAACAAAAATTTGTAGTTTGGGAAGGCAATTTTTTCAGCCCTCCGCAGGCGATCGAAGCCGGAGTTTCCCAAGGCAGCATCTTCTGTCCCTTACTTTATTTAATATATGCCTCTGACTTTCCGTTAAGCAGTAACATTCACACGTCAACATTTGCTGATGATACAGCTTTTCTAAGCGTTCATGAAAATCCTGTCGAAGCTTCCCGGAATTTGCAAGGGTACATATCAAAACTGGAAACATGGCTAAAACAATGGCGGATAAAAGTGAATGAGTAGAAATGTGTACACGTCACTTTTACGTTACGTAGGGAAACATGCCCGCCTATACAAATCAACACCGAGACTATACCGCAACACACTGTAGTCAAATATCTAGGCGTTTATCTTGATCGTCGTTTAACATGGAAATCGCACATAGACGCAAAGCTGATCCAAATGAAACTAAAAGTAGCCCAAATGAATTGGCTTATTGGAAGAAACTCTATACTAAGCCTAGACTGTAAACTTCTATTATACAATGCGATCCTAAAACCTATATGGGCCTATGGAATCCAGTTATGGGGCACTGCCGCAGCATCGAATGTAGAAAAAATTCAAAGGCGACAAAACAAAATTCTACGTACTATAACAGCAGCCCCATGGTATATCCGTAATCATCGTATTCACAAAGATCTCGATGTTCCGTTGGTTAGGACAGTATTCTCTAAACACGCGAAAAAATACATTAAAAAACTAGAGTTGCACCCAAATCCACTTGCGCGCAATATTCTAGAGTATAGAGGCCACACCCGGCTTAGGAGGAGGGATACTCTTTCTATCAGCCGTACACGAAAGATGTAAAACAACGAAAATCAACGGTTGAAACTAAAAATTTTGTTTAGCATTGGCTAAACTTATATTTAATATTTTTAGATTTAAGATTAAAACAACTTATTGATGTTTCAATTAAAATGAAGATTCAATAAATAATAAAATATATCTTAATAAAAAATGTTCAACTTTTGAGAAATCGCATAAAAATGTTGTCTGGCGTGAAATATTAAATGTTATTAAAAAGTAACAAAAATTTGATGTTACAGTTTCCGGGTTTGTAATTTTCTCATTACAAGATTTGGCAAATTTTTCATATTCACGCTTTAGACAGAATTTGTTTGCATTCTTAATTGGCTAGGCTTATTCAGGCATTTATTAACATTATTAAAGCATGCCCAACAAAGCTACCGAAAAAATATCAGCCGTAAAAATCATTTATTGAATCATTTTACCTAAAGATAGTTATTTTAATTTGACTCTGTTTATTCTTACAAAAATTTTGTAAGATCTAATAATTATTATCGCAAAATAAAGCAAAATATTTACCTTTTAGTGATCACATTTGAAAAAATTTAATGCAGAATAAAAGATTCTTACCACCGCAAATAGTAAGGTAGAAAATTATAACGAAATTTTAATTTATTAGGGAATTATTTATTAAAAACAAATATCGACGCTTAAAGCAACTCCGAAATATTAAATTAAAAATGCTTACATCGGCTTAAAATCTGTTGCAAAGAAGTGTTTCGCTTGTTGCATGGCATATGTTGAGATAGTAAATTTTTTTAAACATTCGCAATTTGTAAAAATCCCTTATCTTTACTTTTCCTCTTATGACAGCACTCTTCTTCATAAATATGTTTTTCGTGAAATTTGGCAAAAACAACTAAAATCATTATAAACAATTCAAACAAAATAAAATATCATATAAAAAATTTCTTAAGTATATTTTGGTGCTTAATGTAAATGTAATATACTTCCTCAAGCATTAGGCCAAATGTATGTATTTTATTACAAATTTAAAAAAATGTTTAGAAGGTAGTGATTTTACGTAAACATACAGTTCTGTGAATAGAAATAATTTTCAATTGATAACTTTATGCGTTATATATTTAAAGACTTAATATAACGTAGCGTCTGTCGTATTTTCACAAGAAGAGTACTGGGACGTGAGTTCTAAAGCAGAGTCTTTTCAAGTTTTATTGAAATTCAATCATCAGCTTAGAAGTTCCAGATTTATTACCACTTATTTGGCATTCCTGCAACTTACAAATGTATACATAAGTATATCAAAACTAGAAAAATTACTAAAGCAATGGCGTATGAGATTTAACGAGCAAAAATGCATGCACGCCACTTTTACGTTAGGGATATATGACCACCTATTCAAATCACCACTCTGAAGTAAAATATCTTGGTATCGATATTGACGA
Organism: Lypha dubia; assembly: GCA_947311025.1. Lineage (NCBI taxonomy): Eukaryota > Metazoa > Arthropoda > Insecta > Diptera > Tachinidae > Lypha > Lypha dubia. The sequence continues at coordinate 106,814,876 of OX371260.1, forward strand.
CCGTTTAACATGGACGCAAAGGTGATCCTAGATTGTAAACTTTAATTATGCAACTCGATTCTAAAACCAATATGGTCTTAAGCTACGTTCACATTTATTAAATATTTGTCCAAAAAAACGTAACCACTAGTTTTTCTTAAGGATAATGTCAACTAACTTGGTTTTTATGTTAAAAAATAAAATTAATTTATCTACAAAAATATATTTTAATACAGTTTTTAATAAATGCGAACTCATAATTAAGAAAAATATTAGAATTAAAGGAAAAAATAATTAGTTTCTCTCTCGGTCACGTTTTTTTCGACAAATATTTGATGAATGTGAACGTACCTTTATGGTATGATTTTATGGGATACTGTCTTGGTATCCAATGTAGAAAAAATTCAAAGGCGACAAATTAAAGTTCTTTTTACAATCGCAGCAGCTCCCTGCCATGTCAGGAATCGATGAACTATATAGATGTATATGTTCCTTTGGTGAAGAACCGCTGAAACTAAAATTTGGCGAAACATATGTATTCTTAAAATTGTTAGATTTAAAATTTGAATACTTAGTGATATTTCAATTGAAGATTCAATTAATAAAAACGTACTCAAAAAAGAAATTATTCGGCAAAAGATCACACTGTGCGCTGTCGAAATAAAAATATTTTTAATTAAGCATCCCTGTTACCAAATATCAATCAGGATGATATCACAAAAAAAATATATTTATGTATCATTAAGGTTAAATTAATATACATACATACATATGTACATGCATACAAATTTTTCATTTTGCAAGGCTTTCGTAATCAAAATGACAGCAGATTATCAGAATCGTCCGCTGAAAGTGTTGTATCAAATGCCATCACAGCTAACTTCAATGGTAATCACTACGTTCGCTCTAAGGACATGGTTTTTTCAGGTATGAATGACCTAATGCATATATAAATAATTACTATCAAATACAAACAATCACTTTTTTATCAAACAAACCAGCTCATCATAGAGATCCCCTCGGACCACCAGCTGAACGTCCACGTACTGGAATGGTAAAAGATAATACCAGTCAGGACTCTGATGATGAAGAAATAAATGCAGAAAGTTTGTTACCTATGTAAATGCTAATACAATAATAATAAGATTGTTAATACACAAAATAACAAAGAAATATTAAATAAAAAATATTATAAAATCTCTTTGAACGAATACCCAAACAAAAGCATAGCTTTTTTAAATTTTGAAGTTGCACTGCGTATAACTTTTTACTGGATAATAATTTTGAAACAATTATTTTATACGTATGTATGTATTATAATTATTGGCTAACTTTACTTCCCCATAAGCAAACCAGTGAACCCAGGTAGGTAATATATGTATGTATATAAAATTAAAGTTTTTTAGTCGGATATCTCTTAAACTGTAGGTGGATTCTTATTACTATTATACACCTTTTTTTAGCTCTTGGATAGGTGTTTACACGGCAAAATTACGTGTCCCGTGTAGCCCCTTAAAGCGGGTTGACGGTAACCCAGAAAGTTTAGCACAAGCAAATGTTAGCCGGCATTATCATTGCCGCTGTCAACAATACCGTCGACCTAATGTTTCGAATCGTATATAAAAGGCAAAAAGTGTGTATTATAATAAAAAGTTTTAAATAAAGTTTATTAATTGATGTTTAAAAATTAAATACAGAAGACAAATAAATAAATTAAAGAAAATGTGAGACATTGGGCGCGTTTATAAGACGTAACAGTTGCACAACTGTTGAGTATTTGGCTTAGAAACGCATTGTTGAGTAGTTTCGCTCAGCTCAACAGTTGAGTGTTTGCTACCATTTTTGCCATCATAAATTTTTTTCGCTACTTTTACTCAACATGTTGTGATCAGCTGATCGAAAAATTTGTGCCGCTTATAATAAATTTAACGTCAGTAGGCCGCCATAAGCTGATTTGTTGAAGTTTATATAAAAAGTGGTAAAACAACATAATAAATAAATAAAATTAATATATACTTATTAGATTCCATATATATATACTTATTTCAGTGTATACTTTTAATTATATACTATTTAATTTATTATTACGTTGAACGATTTAATTTGAGCACGGCGGCGCAAAGCGTTGAATTGGAAACACTATCGGCATTGGAATAAGTGTTCGTTTCGTTGTTTTGTTAAGAAATATATTTATGTACATACACAAAGGAAAATGAATGAATACACAGCTAATCCGGAGTTTGTTGCGGTCGTTGATGCAAATGAAGGTAATTTTTGTTCTTCGCACATTCTTTATAACATGCTTATGTACATATGTATATTTTTCGCCCAGGATCTCACACATTCAAATGGGATGCAAAAACCACAAAGCTTTTCATTGAATTATATAATGCAAAAAAAAACAAATTTCGAGACCCCAAAATTAGGAAAAAAGCTTTGTGGTCCGAAATGGCACAGAATATGAAAGAAGCTGGCTATATTGTGGAGGAAGAGTCGTTAGACCGCAAGCTACGTAACATGAAAAAAACATATAAGACCATAAAGGACAATAACAGTAAAAATAGTACAGGTCAGTGACAGAAGTCATATAGCCACATACAATTTTACCGTTTAGTTTTTATTTTACAGGTAGAGGTCGTGTTTCATGGGAATATTTTGATGTTTTCGAAGAGATTTTTTCCAATGACCGCACTATTAACTGTGGCCCGGTTGTATCGTCGTTAGTGTGCAGTGACGTAAACAGCACTGATTCAAATATGTCTTCACCTTGTTCTCCTTCTTCGCCTCTTCCTATATGCGAAGACGGGTCTCCATTTAAAATGAAAAGAACGGGTGCAGCTAAGAGTATGAGCTCGTTGTTTTATATGAGAAAAAAAATGGTAGAGGCTGAAGAAAGAAAAGCTGCTGCAAGTGAAGACTTGAATCGAGTTCTCAGGGAAACCAACAAAATACTTCTAGAGCGCAACGAATTGCTTCGCCAGTTTTTACAAACACGCAATAATTAATTACTATAATTTTTTAACGAATTTAAAAAAGTTTTATTTGTTTATTGATTAATTATTATTATTATTCATTGATTAATTTTTTTACGCTGTTAATGAATTAAAAAAGTTTTATTGACGAGATTGAGGAAAATTTTATAAAAAGCATATGGTCACAGAAAATGAAAACCGATCTACATATTTCAAGAATTTTACAGGAGAAGCAAAAAAATGGTTTAAGTGAAAAAATATAGGCAGTTACCAAAAAATTGTGTTGAAATTTTCAACATATTTTTCAGTAAAACAAGTTTTTTCATTCTGTAAAACATTTCAAATATCATATAGGGCGGTTTGCAGCATCTGTGACAATATTTAGAATTCCAATGCAAATCTTATTCAGGAATACCTACTGAGTATTCTTTTTATACAAATTTTTAAATAGAAATATTGAATATAAACAAAATTTGTCTCAATCTCATCAATAAATGAAAAATTTTTTTAATTACATTTTGATATGAATTCTTAAAATTTTTGTTTTCATACCTATGTGTGTACATACATACATATATGTACATTGATGACAATTTAAATAGCCCGCTTACCCAAAATAACAATATTGTACAAAATTTTCCATTTCTTTTACATTCTAATGATCTTTGCAGTTAATGTTTTTCGTATTTGTAAAAGTTGGAAGGAAATATTTAACTTGTTATTAAGTAAAGTTTTGTACAACATTGCTTTTATTTTGGGTAAACGAGCTATTTAAATTGTCGCCACTGTATGTACTATAAGAGTATAATAGTTGTAAATCAAATAAAACAGAAGAACGCTGTTTTCTGATTTGAAGTAATCCAGTAGCTTTAATAGCGAATTTGAACTTTGAGATTTTTTTCTACATCCTTATAATGGCATAACAATTATGTATATACATACATTTGTATGTACATGTCATGGTCGCATGTACATATGTATGTACATAATTGTTAATTAATAGCGAATTCAAACTTATTTTTTATATATAAAAGATTTTTATTGATGAATTGATGTATATACATACTAGTAGATGTGATTTAATTTATGTTTTTTTAATAAAAAATTTTAATAAAAGTTTTGTTTGTTTTATTAAAATTTCGGCATGGTCACTACATCAATGTTTCTGCTATGGAATTTCTTTTCGACGTGCCAGAAAACCCCTCGTTCATATCTTCGTTTATTATTTCGTCCATTTCTTCAACACTAGATGCACCATCATCCATATATTGATAATCAATTTCATTTCTATTTATTAAGAAATTGTGTAAGACGCATGCTGCTGAAATTATCTCGTTGCCCATTTCCGGAGTACTTCTATCTAAATATTTGAGTCTCCTAAATTTTCCTTTTAACAAGCCAAAAGCTCTTTCAATAATTGAGCGACAATTGCTGAGTTTTATGTTGTAGTTACGTTGTTGCGTACTTAGATGGCCATTATCGCGATATGGAGTCATCACGTTCTGTAACAGAGGGTAGTCTGAATCACCCACAAGATGCAAATGCGAAGGCAGCAGCGGTGACGTAGAGCAATTTAGTCTTGCGAAAATTTCACTTTGCCTAAATACTCTGGCATCATGCATTTTCCCAGGCATTCCAATGAAAACATCTATAAAGCGCCCTTTATGATCACAGGTACCTGGAAATTGTAATACATATGTTAATATAAGTATATGTATGCTATTTCTTATTCAAAACCTTAAAACCAACATTTACCTTGAAGAATTATGGAATGTATGTTATTTCTATTATAAAAATCCGTCGGATTGCCCACTGGAGCTTTTATGGGAATATGGCATCCATCGATTGCACCAACAACTCCAGGAAATCCATGAGAACGCCTTCGAAATATTAAAGCCTCTTTGTTGCTCTCATTTCGGTTGGGAAATTTCACGTACGTTGGCAACATAGTAACAAGAAAAGACAGGATTTCTCTGAATATCTTGTAGGCAGTACTTTTAGCGAAACCAAAACGATCACCTGCCGCCAGGAAACTCTCCTGCTTTGCCAAAACCCACACGGTGAAAATCACCTTTTTTGGCAAATCGGCAAGGCGGTTTCTTCTCCCGGGAATAGTGTGTCCTATTCTACGCACTAACTCCTGAAATTTTTGGAATATCTTTCGAGACAATTTTCTATATGGTTGTTGGGAACTTACATCACATGTACCGCGAGACATTCTGAAGTGTTCCTTAAACAAATCATTTGTATACTTAGGAACTATTGTTTCATAGTAGTTTTTAGTCCTGGCTTTTTTAGGACGCTGCTCCGCATCAAACAATTGCAAATTCATCTCCCCATCATTGTCCATTATGTTTTCTACTAAATTTGTTATAACTCCTTCAACATCACTCGCGAAAAACTCCATTATGAATTCTGCGTTTTCCATATTTGTATAAAAATTTATTTTGTTTAATTTTTTGATTTACGTACATATGTATGTATCTTGAACTTTTTTTTTAATTGTTTACATTTAACAGCTGCTCATTTGGTAGCGCAATTGATAGCGTTTCTAAGACGTAGCTGTTGAGCTCAACAGTTGCCAACAGTTGAGCTCAACAGTTGTACAACTGTTACGTCTTATGAACGCGCCCATTGTACTAATTGTTGTGGAACTATTTATGTGATGAAAGCATAGCACTGGTCGCAGTTCCGACCAGAGCAAAAAGCCGCATCGGCGCGGCTGGCGGCTAGCTGGTCAGCCGTTTATTTATGAATCCGGGCCGCCGCTGAAACTGTCGGCTTATCGGCGGCTTACCACCCAGCCGATCTCTTAAATGCTTTTTTAAATAAGAAGATTTAATTAGAAATAAAGCATTCCCACTTCTGGCTGGCAAATATTCTCTATACATGCAAAGCGGTTGACACAAAGCAAATGAAAAGCGGTGATTTGTTTGTAGAACAAGTGTACCCCAGTACAGCACATCTGGTGATGTCAATATATGTATGTAGCTATTTTGTCGTTAAATCATCATATTTAGCAGGCAAAAAATCTATTCAACTATTATCAGGTTATACAGAGGTTTAACTTTATATTAAATATCGTTAGCTTAAATCCAAAACCACGTAACTAACAAAACATGACACTTATAACATATTTTGTTTCTACTGAAAAATAATAAATATTTTAGTTATGAAAAATCTGACAGACTTTAAAAAATTGTGCTGTAGGTGCCAAACTATGATACAAATATGATGCCAAGACATTTTTATAACCTTATTTGCGGTATATCCATCTTTTTCATTTATTTGCACTTATTTTAGCGTTAATAAAGTTTTCAGCCGATTGAAAGTAAATACTCTTTTGTTATTTATATTTCGAAAACAAAGATATGGAAATTTTTCGTTTGATTTTTCTAGTTCTACGGTTAGGAATTATGGTTGTTTATTGGAGTTTCATAGCATAGCGTTTCGTCGAGTGAATTATTTGTCTTGACAAATGTCAAAGTCAATATAAAAAAATAACTTTATCATTTTCTGAAGCTTTTGTATATGAAATTATACTGCTATTATAACAATAATATCCTCGACAAGGAGCTACGTAAGCTGAGTGTATATTAACCAATAACTCCATTTATCATAACAAAAAATTCTAACAATAAAGTGTATACTGAGGTGGATATAAATACTAACGTTTTTCTAATTAAATGCGTGTTCGTACAAAATAATTAAAGACGAATAAAAATCTACAATCGTTTATTTACATATATTGAAAACAAAATCAAAATTTTGCATAATGTCTTTGTTTCCAACGTAAATGGACGACGGAAAATTTTTCTGCTCGCGATTCTAAGTGCAGAAATTATGTTACTGCCTTCATCACTAACAGCATGTATAGTTTTGTCATCCAACTCAAATTGTTAGAGCACTTTTAGTATTGCATCTGCGATTCGTGTGCCTGTATGAGGGTGGGCAAAGTCTTTCGTCTATAGTGACACCTTTTATTGTTGTCAGTCCACAAATCCAACACCAGTGCAATATGTTTTCGTTAACCATTTTTAGATATGAATGTCATAAACGTTTTGTAACGTAGTTGTAGATATTGTGCGGGTAGTATAAAACTTAAATTAAGCAAATTTTTTGTAAATATTTATTTAAAAAAAATATTTTTTATTGAAATATATGTACATTAGGGATATAACCAATTTTTAGGCATAGTACCATGAGGTCCACCATGTCCTAGTAACCACGATTATCATAATCTTTTGTAATTTTTCTCAAAAAGTTCACGCGCCAATTGGTTTTTCAAAATTAAATGCAATATTGAATATTCATAATTTTACACGGTGTTTTTAATGAATTTTTAATTTTTTTCGTTAAAAAAGGTAAAAGATACGTTTTGATTTGCGGAAAAATCTCTTTCCATCTCTAAATATTAATTAAATTTCATACTTGAGCTATTCTTTGTTTTAAATAAACACATTATTAATTTTTCTTAACCAAAAAGAAAATTAAAAATTTTCAAAACTTCATCGCGGTTGGTGTGTGAACTTTTTTGAAATTAGCGAAAAAATAAACATACGTTCCCTTATGCCAATTTTGATATTTTAGAAAATTGTTAAAAAATATTTCTCTAATGTACCTATGTAATTACCATTCAGTATTATAATAAAAATGTGTTTTAAACTAATATATAAAGCTGTAGTGTATTTTATATTATTAGTATATTTATTTTATATGATTAGTATTTGTTAGTATATTATTTACCTATAATTAGTTCTACCATCGTAGAATACTGTATTTAAATTCTTTTATAAATTCCTTAGAAATAATTACAATAAATATTATTATTGGAATTATTATTGGAAGTTTTTGTAGTTTTAAGATACAGTTAAGTTTGAACCCAGGCCCCAAGTCATTGTTTGCTTAGTAGTCAACGCGCTAACCATTTCAGCCAACATCTTGCCATAATATATTTTAAAGCAAAATGTAATGAAATTACTGTTTGTAGTATGTACTGTATTTTCCATTTCTGTTTTACACTCAATTACAATTTTAACAATTTAAAACTTGCTAATCAAATAAATAAATTTGATTTGAAAATAAGCAACAAATAAAATAAACAAACAAACAAAAAATCCATTTGTAAAGATTAATTGATGAATTAAATATGAAATAATAGCACAAACCAATATTTATTATTTAGTCCTTTAGAATTCCTAGTTGGAACATAGGGCCATTACAAATGATTTCCATTGAATTCTGTCTGTTGCCAATCTTTTAGCTTCGCTCCAACTCTTTCCAGCTGTGCGTAGTTCAGCTTCTACTTGCCGTCGCCATGTATTTGCTGGTCTGCCTCTTCGCCTGCTGCCTTGAGGGTTGTATTCAATTGCTTTTCTGGTGACGTCATCATGTGGCTTTCTGAATGTATGACCCAGCCAATTCATCTTTCGCATTCGTATGTCAACTGTGACAGGGTTTTGTTGCGTTTTTTGCCATAGATCGTTGTTTGATATAGTGTCAGGCCAGAAGACATGTAATATTCTACGTAAACATCGGTTGACAAAGACTTGAAGAGAATACGAATCTCTTTCCGTGATATTCCATGACTCGCTTCCATATAATAATACCGACTTTACATTTGAGTTGAATAATTTCAACTTCGTGCGAACCGTAATACGGGATGAACTCCAAACTTTGTTTAAAGCACCAAATGCTTGGTTTGATTTTGATATTCTGTATGCAATATCTTCTTTACTACCACCAGATGACGTAATTATGCTACCAAGGTAACAGAAATGATCGACATTATCAAGGGAATGGTTCCGAATTTTTAAAGATTCGTTGTTGTTTGCATTAATACGCAATGATTTCGTTTTGGAAATGTTGATATTGAGACCAGCTTTTGCTGCACACTCCACAAGAAGATTGAGTTTGGACTGAAGGTCGTTGTAGCTATGCGACAAAAGACATATGTCATCAGCATAGTCAAGGTCATCCAATCTACCTTGTAACCCAAAGGTTATGCCACGATCACCTCTCATTGATTGCGTCATAACAACATCCAAAACGATATTAAAAAGAAGCGGGGAGAGCACACATCCTTGTCTCACTCCTTTACCGACCGGAAATTTGTTACTTACAAGCCCCTCGTGTAAAACACGGCAAGATGCGTCATCATATAAGCACTTAATAAGTTCTATCAGAGTGTCTGGAACTCCTTTGCATTTAAGAGCGCCCCATATAGCCTGTTGTTGCAACGTGTCGAACGCTCGTTCAAAATCAATGAATAGTAGATATAATGGGGTTCTCCATTCAACCGATTGCTCTACTATAACTCTCAGGCTGCTAACCTGGTCGATACAGGATTTACCTTTCCTAAACCCTGCCTGTTCATTACGCAGCAGTGGTTCGATGATAGTAGCGATCCTTTTATTGAGGATGTAAGCAATAATTTTGTTTGTCATATTCAGAAGCGTAAGGCCCCTCCAGTTCTTTAGTTCTGACAGATTACCCTTTTTCGGGATCTTTATTATAACTCCTTCTTTAAGTTCTACGGGGAGATGTTTGTTAGACCAAAAGTTCTCTATCAGGGGCTTAAGTAAATTGGCAGTGATGTTGCAGTCTGCCTTTAGAAGTTCAGGTGGGAGAAAGTCAGGACCTGGGGCCTTATGGCATTTCAAAGATTTGATTGCAGATATAATCTCTTCAATATTAGGTGGTTCAACATTAATGTTATTATTTGGTCGGTGTTCAGAGTCTGCACAATTACAAATATCCGGTCCATCAGTTGTTAAATGTCTACTTAACATTTCTCTATAATGTTCCTCCCACATTTTGACCTGGTCTTCCTTATTGTGCACTAGCTCATTAGCTGAGTTTTTTAGAGGTTTTGTGTTGACGGTATTACGGCCTGTGAGGAAGCAGATATCAAATATAATGTAAGAATTTATCACATTAAATTTAGATAAATGACGGGATTGAAATCACTTTTTTTTAAGAAAAACATCGTAAAACTTTAGAAAATATGTCACGTATACATAAAACACAAAAACTAAACTAATTGAAACCTATGACAGCTTTCTTAGGATTTTGAAACATGAATTAAGATTTATTTTTCTTAGCAACATTATACCACATACCTACAAACATATATAAAAAAATATTTTCTACCGAATTTTACTATGTAATATTATTTTTCAGTGTACCTTTAGCAATTTCTCATATTTATATATAAAATTTCACAGCTATTTTTTCCAAGAATTATAGTTTATTTATAGTTTATTAGAATAGCAAATAGATATTGATTGTAGTTATATCCATACATATGTGCATACATACATACATACATACATATTTATTTGATTGTATTTTACTTTAGCATGTTTGATCATGTTATATCACGTTATTATTTTGAATTTAATAAATAAAATAAAAATCAACTTGATTCATTTGATTTGTTTTTAGAAACATATTTTACCATCAGATTTTCGAAATATTTTTGTTGTTATTTTATTATGGAATTTATATACATAAATCTTTTTTTAAAAATAAATAGTAAAATTTTTAGATTATAAATCATTTTTAATTAAAAAATTTATAGTTTTCCATATAAATGAAATAAATTCATTACATTCTACAAACGAAAAGGAGCAGTACATATGTTCAAAGGGATGTCACGATCAACTGGTTTATTCAACTTGGTTGTACGACCAGTAGTAAGTAAGTTAGTTACAAAGTAATGCAATGGGCACAATCGGCCACAATACACTAACCAAAAGGAAACTTCATACAAACAAAATTTATATATACATATATGCATAAAAAAATATATGCTTAAAAATCGGCGTGAAGCCGTTCAGCCGCCGAAATTATTTGCCTTTCAGCCGCCGCCGAAATGTTTTAGTCGGCTTGCTACTCTGGTTCCGACAGCGATTGATGCTATTCCAAGCTAATGTACAGCAGAAATATCGGCGAAGTAAAACAATTAAGAAAATACAGCTTAACAAAGTTAATGCGAGTTAAGCCATCTAAATTTTAAACATCTATCTTCTATACACTATCTCTCTCCCTGAGTTCTGGCATAATGCACTGCGTACGTAGGCGTCATCCTCTGAGTGCTAGTCCTAATTAAAAAGAATAAAAAAGAAGGGATTTGTTTTATTGTAAATAAAGAAAGCAGTACAAGGGTTAACGAGCGAAAAAGGTGACGTCGTACAGTATCTCATCATAAGATTCCTCCGGGTCTATCACATTTTATATCAAGGAAAACATTTGGTCCTTCTCCCAGCAAAAAAGCACTGCAGGTGCGTAACATTTTATAATAAAATTTATACTTGGTGATACGGTGTGGCTCAAAATTTGTGGCTTGGTAAAAGTGAGGTTACGAAACCTACAAAGCAAAACGCGCGACATTGCTTTTCATTTATTTATTTATTCGTAATACATATGGGCTTAGGCCAATTTAATTCGTATTACTTATTATATATATGAGTATTTAACAATAAAAGTGAAACAATACACGTTCTAACATCCCGGCGACTCGCTCATCACCATTAAAAAAAGAGGCACGTAAAAATTAAATAATCCTAACAGCTTGAACTATCAAAGATCGTTCATATGTAGAATTATTAATCCTTGAGATTACCATTTGAGGATTTCTTAACGTTCATGTAAAATATATCATTTGTACAATACGTAAAGGATTCTGGTATTTAATAATTCTGAAAATATAAATCGAAAGGCGGAATTTAAGATAATCCTCAAACGAAAACCTCAAACAGTTCCGCACACGATTTGAAACATGTGCCCTCGGTCTCAGCCTATAAACGAATCTAACAATTTTATGTACCACACCCCTAATCTTGCTCCTACTACCAATATTACATCCTGAATAAACCTCAATGCAATGTCTAACCTGGGACATTAATATTTAATCTGGCATCACTATGTGCAAGTAAACTTATTTTTACATTACTTATTTACATTCGCGCATTCCTGAATTATTTGTATTTGGATACTTATTGCCACACAATTTTGGCTATTGATTTCCAGCTTTAAACTTTTTTGTTTATGTGTATAAATATTTGGTTCTTTTATACCGGTACCGGCATATTTACATATGTACATACACACACTCCACCAATATGCCTACAAACAAGAAACTTATGTATTTCTCCATGTATATGCAATAAAAATGTAACTAAGTCGCATAGCAGTATTGGTTGCTTCATCTGTGGACAATTTTTCCATATTGGTTGTGTGAATATATCTATGGATCAACATAAATTATTTTCACAAAATAAAAACATTTTTCGGTATGTTTGTGACACTTGCAGCTTGGCGCCAAATAACAAAGCTGCTGATAATTTATCTGTTGCTACCGATAACATCCAACAGCAGTTGCAGGATATTACTCTGGACATTGGAACGCAATATGATGAGCATAAACTTATGTTCGAGAAGCAGGTTAAAGCAAGTATAGCGGCATTTGAGCGAAAAATGTCTGATCTATTTGACAAAGTCAGTCGTGAACAAGATGAAAAAATTACAAAGCTGAGAAATGATTTAATTAAACAACAGAAAAACTATGAAGCATTTAAAAAACCTACTGAAGGATCTTGAGGATTACAATAGTGTTCTACAAAGAAGACTTAATAGAACAAATATTATTGTGAAAGGTTTGCCAAGTAATATTAAAGACCTAAGGTCGCCGTTGTGTTGAATTGCAACACTCTGTGGCTTGACGATAACTAATTGTGATATTAGATATTGTTCCTATATATTTGGTGGTAAAGCTGTTTTATTTAAATTGAACTCTGTGCAGTTGCGTGATCAAATCATGATCAATTTTTCAACTAAGAGGTTTATTCAGTTAAAGGATATTATATATACTGATATTGCTTCTAAAGTATTTCTCTGAGACCATTTGACTACTGAGGCGGTCAAGCTTTTAGCAGTATGAAAGGACCTTCGGTCTAAAAACAAAATTGCTAAGTATAAATTCATCAATTTTGACAAGCCGAAAGTTGAAGTGACGTTTTTGAACAATGTGGTTAAATTTATGAGTATGGAGCAATGTAAGATCTTGGGCATCAAAATGGTTGTTAGTGAATCTAGTCAACCTCTAACTGATGCTTCTAGTGAATCTGGCGCTCGTGAAAGTTTCATCAATGTTTGATTGGCAGCATTATTTATGTAATATATTTGTTATATTTAGCTTATCTTGCTGAATTTGTTTTTCGATATAGTTTTTTTTTTATCGAGTAGATCAACTTTATCTGAATTTAATTATGAATTTGTTTTCCTTAAGATTTTTTTGTAAATATTTGCTTAAATGAATGATAACTTAGGTAATGCAATTAGTGATAATTCTTTTTTGACTACTAATTTAAGTAATCTTCGTTAAAATTTCAATGTTGGTCATTTAAATTGCACAAGTTTTAATGTTAGGCCGAATTTTTCTAAATTTAGTGAGATTAAGCATTTACTTGTTGGTAAATATTTGGACGTATTTGGTGTTAGTGAAACGTGGTTAAAGTCAAATGTTTCTGACAGTGCTGTAAATATTTCAGGATATGCCCTCCACAGAAATGATCGTCCAGGTACTAGGGGTGGTGGTGTTGCTCTTTATATATCTGATGAAATTAAACATAGAATAATCTATACTGGAAATAATTATGGATCAGTAGAGTGTTTATTTGCTGAAGTGTTTGTTGGTGTTTCTAATGTTTTGGTAGGTGTTGTTTATTTACCCCATGGTGATTTTGCAGCATTTGAAAATGAAATTTTTGACCTTCTGGTTCAGTATTCTAGTGTTGTCATTCTTGGTGACTTTAATACTAATTTATTTCACGTTAATAAGTCACAGTTAGTTCGCAATAGTGTTTCCAGAATGGGACTTTCTGTTATACATAATTCAAACCCAACGTATTTTGATGTTCATCATAATTCAACATCCTAATTGGATTTTTTTCTTGTTTCTGATGCTGAATTTGTGGATAAATCTGGACAGTTTCAATGCCCAGGTATTACCAGGCATTGTTTTATTTTTCTTTCACTAAAGGCGCGGAAAGTTCTTAATAAGCGTTTCTATGATTATTATGATTATAATGCTGTTAGTGTTGATACTTTTCAAGCTAGGTTATCTGATTGTTGGTTTGACAACATGTACCTTACGAATAATGTTGATGAACAGCTTAGTATTTTAAATGATAATATGCTGTTTCTATACTCTATTGTACCCTTGAAACGTTGTATCATTAAAAACCGTGTTGATAGTTTGATTAATGCGCCTGAAGTTAAACATCAAATTTCGCTTCGTGATTTATCTTATGAAGTATATCAATGTGATAAAACTGCTGTAAATTGGAACATTTTTACCCGGCATAGGAATAAGGTTAAGTCAATTATTAGAAAACTTAAGGCAAGAACTCATTGCGCATTATTTGAGAATAAGGATAGTAGACAAATCTGGAAAATACTAAAGAATAATGGTATTGGGAAGAATAATGATATTTCTGAAGGATGAATAGCCTGATTTCTTCTCATCAGTTGGCAGATTGCACCGATTTTACTGATTTCTCTACTATTCCTTGTGATGGCTTTTCTTTTCATTCTGTGGATTTAGTTGAAATGATTGACGCCTTTGAACTAATTAAATCTAATGCTGTTGGATATGATGGTTTTTCGCTTAGGTTTCTCAGATTAATCAAGCCCGTCATTGGTATTTTTGTGTTGCACTTGGTTAATACCGTGTTTAATACTTCTAGTTTTCCTCTCTTTTGGAAGATTGCTAAGATCATACCTATAAAAAAAACTAATGGCGTAAGTGGTGATTTGAGACCTATTTCAATATTGCCTATTTTGTCCAAAATGGTTGAACATCTCATTAAGGCTCAGTTAATGCGTCATGTTGATGAACATCAGTTGTTGCATGATTGTCAATCCGGTTTTAGGTGTAATAGAAGTACTACGTCATTACTAATTGGTTTAACGGACAATATTAGGAAGACCCTATCTGATAAGGGTGTATGTGTGTTATTATCTTAGACTTATCGAAAGCTTTTGACAAGGTTAATCACTCTATTTTGGTGAAAAAGCTGTATAATCTTTTTGGATTTTCCAGGTCAGCCTGCAGACTGATCTCGTCCTATCTTTTAGATAGAAAACAATATGTTTTTACTGCTAATGGGAGCTCTAACATGCTCTCTGTGTTAAGTGGAGTACCTCAGGGATCTGTTCTTGGCCCCCTGCTATTTATTCTTTATGTCAATGATTTATTTGGAAAGTTAACTGATAACATTTGCCAGGTTTTTTCTTGTGCTGATGACATACAATTATTATTTAAAGGTAATTCCGAATTTCCTGATGTTTTGCAGAACATGATCGATTACAAGGTTGATTTGCTTTATAAATGGATGATTGACAACAAACTTTCTGTTAATCCTTCCAAGACTAAAGCAATATTATTTTGTAATAGTTTTAGATTTAACTTTTTTGTTGTATTTGGTGGTGAGGTGATTAAATTCGTGGATGAAATTAGGTGTCTTGGTGTCACCATCGATGCTAAGTTGTGTTTTGAAAGTCATATTAACTCTGTTATCTCGAAAGTTAGCTTTATATTGCGTAGATTGTATAGTTTAAATTTGTTGCTTCCCTTTCATGTTAAAGCGAAGATTGTTCATGCTCTAATTATGCCTGTTTTCCTATATGCTCTGGAAGTTTATTCCGGGACTTTTGGTTACCTGGTTAGGAAAGTTAGGCTTGCATTTAATAGAATCATGAGATATGTATACTCTTTAAAATTAAGGCAGCATGTATCACCTTATGTTTTCAAATTTTTAGGTGTGACCTTCGCTGATTATCTTAAATTTAGAAATTTACTGCACTTTTGGAGGATATATAAATTACAATCACCACTATACCTTGTTGATCTATTTGCATTTACTAGATCCAATAGGAATAGGCAGCTTATTATTCCAAAGTTAACTAGCTTGCTGGAAAGATCATATTTTGTAAGAGTTGCAAGGGATTATAATATGTTGCCAGCAAATATGATAACATTTCATTTTTCGGTTTCCACGTATAAGAATAAGTTATTATGTGCTTTATGTTCAGGTAACCCCCCAGTTTAGTATTTTCCTCTGGTGTGTTTCTTCTCACTATTTTGGCCTATTTTGCTTTTTTTTAATTATATTTAAATTTATTGCTTATTATATATATTATATCTATTGTTAATATTAATAAAAAAAACTCATGTAGTAGCTTTTGTGAAACCAAATATGGCTTTTAAGCTCGGTTTCGTAAATAAGAATGAATAAATTAAATTAAATAGTGCATGAGCAATACTACACCTAACATGTAAAGGGAGAAACAGGTTTAAGTGATATAATCTCCCGAGTTTAAGACAAACCCTGAAACATATGCTATCAATGTGAGGTTCAAAAGAAAGTTTCTCGTCTATCACCACACCAAGACATTTCATCTGACTTACAATATCATTAACAGCACCAAAAATCCGCAAATCTAGTGTACTAATATCACATCTATTAACTCTAAATATCATCGCCTTAGTCTTACGAGGATTCACCTGAATAAAATTATCATTCATCCAATTGCTCAACTTATTTAAATCCTGATTGATAAGATCCGACCATTCAACTTGTGACCATAAATCACCAGGCCACAGTAATTGGATGTCATCAGCAAATGCCAACGCCCTGCAATAACTTCTACCCCTTCTGGACAATAAATCATTGAGAAATATAGTGAATAAAGTAGGACCCAATACCGAACCCTGTGGAACACCAGACTTCACCCATTCCAGACCAGAAGCCAAGCCATTAACAGATACAAACTGCCTCCGACCAACCAAATATGACCATATCAACCTACATGCCTACGATGAAAATCAAAATCTACTGTTCAATTTAGTAACCAAAAGAGAGTGTCTAACTTGATCAAACGCCTTAATTAGGTCAATAGAAACCAAGCCACTAACAATACCCCTTGAAATTATTCCTTACAGACTCAATCAATTCAGTTAGCAGAAGACCAGTACTACGACCATGACGAAAGCCGAATTGAGCATCCCATTATCCTGAACCCACTACGTTATCTGATCCTTCATAATGTTCTCAACAACCTTAGAAAGTATAGGAATTATACTAATAGCTCTCATATTGTCAATCGAGAAATCTCCCCTCTTCTTTGGAATAGGAATAATATGCGAAACTTTCCAGTCATTAGGGTACCGAGAGGTCATCAAAATGTTATTAACAATGTGTAAAATGTGCCTACAAAGATACGGAAAAAACTATTTTCAACAACCTTATTGAAACTCGATCAGAATCAACAGAAGTAGATTTAATTCTATGCAGCACCATGTATAAATCCGTTATTGTGACATTAGAAAACGTAAAAATTCGTAAATCCATCAAAGTCAGGTATCGCATCCATCTCAACATCTAATTGATTGCGAACAAAGTTCACATTGATATAATCAGCATTAACCTCAGCTGAAGCACACGTCTCAGTCAACACACCCACTCTACCCAACCTATTCCACGTCTCGCTAATACTACCGGTACAGAAAAAACGACAACTATTCCTTATCTTCCATCTTCTTATCTTAGCTCTGGTCAGATTACGCAGCCTTCGATACACCTCCAAATTTCTGTCACTCCTATGATTATAATACGATTTCATAGCAATGCTTGTTAGAGATCTGTGATAGTTGATATCATTAGAGAAGTACTTAGCTTTGCTCTTCCTATTAGCAAAAACTTCCCTTAATGGAACATAATGCAAAAGCTCACTAGACAGTGTATTAAGGAAAATAATTTGCATATCAGAATCAACAGACTGATAAAGTTGCGAAAAATCTGTTCGTAGTATATGATTTTCCATTGCAAAAAGATCAGCATTATTATAATCCCTAAAATAGGTAGACTCAGATGAGACATTCACAACTACATTAAAAGAGGCACATATAATAGAGTGGTGTGATATAAATGGAAGCTGAAATTGTAATGATGCATTACAGTCATACCACGACTTACAAAAAAATAATCGATAAGTGAAGTAGTTTGGTGATGAGAATCATAATGAATAGGAATACAGTTATGCAAGCAATACAAGTCCAACCTTCTACAGAGAAGATGTACTGCATTAGATTTTAAGGGATTGAAAAGATCATTATTGAAATCTCCTAAAACAATTATATTCTGGTACCTATCCAAAAGGTCACTGAAGGCACGCTCAAACAAATTAATATAAGTAGTTTACACGATCTGTTTGAGGGACAGAGGCTCTGAGCATTTATGTGGGCTACCCTGAAACCATGCGCTCCAGAAAAAGCGTGCCCAATGCCACCGTCACTAACAACTGGGGGGTTATTCTGGATTGCGATGCGAAAGCAAATGCGATGCGAAAACAATGTAAATAAGATTGATCCTAGTATTCAAAGGAATTCAAACGAACTGTGTGAAGTCGTAGAGATGTTAGATAAGTGCAATATACTCGTATAGATAGTAAAAAAATAAAATTATTTACCATATCAAATAACTTCAGGACATACATATGACCAAATCCGCTTAATAATCAACAATAAAATGCAAATATTAACATAAACAACGCAGCAAAGGTATAGAATAAAGTTTATGTTAACAACTGAATAAAATAATACCATAAAAAAAAAATTTTGATTATCAACATATATGTATGTACATATGTATGTAACTATAGTAACCATACTCCAGTAAGAATTCAATATACAAGATATAAATCATCTAAAAGTATACATATATGTATCTACATATATGTACATACACATATACACACATACCTACATATACATACATGCATAAACTTACATACATATTATTTTACTTATTTATTTATTTATTTATTTTCGATGTCCCATACATAGCTGCCAGATTTGACGATTTATCGTCATTTTGACGATTTTGGGACTTAAACATGACATAGTGACGATGGTACGATTTATACCCTAATTTTGACGATTTTAAATAATTCAAGTTTGCAACATTTATTTGTACTATTAAAGCAACCTTGAACTCAATAAAGTAAATGTCTTGGTATTGCTCAAGCAGTTAATATTAGCAAGGAGTGATAGGGACAAATGTAGCATGTTTTTTATAAATTTGTGTTGATAATTTTGTTACTTTTTGTCTTTTTTATCTATTATCAGCCACTTTTTGTCAACTGATATAAATTAATATGAATTTTAAAGCGCGCTAGAAGCATTTTTTTATATTGTTGTAGAAAAAGTGAATTGATTTAATTTACAAAAAAATTAAATAAGAAATGCTTAAATATTTAAAGAGTAGTGGTAAGTTATTCAAAGCTGTAATATATACACATACATATATGTACCTATATTTAAAATAAATTCTATTTTCAACAGTAGATGATAAAAATGCCAACAATGACGACAACGGAAACTGTTGCAGCTCTTCCTCAGTAAGTAAAATGCTTTCAATAATATACATGATAATTTTTTTAAATAGTTATTTGTTAGTCCAGTCAATGATTGTGAACTCTTTATTTTTTTCTTTGTATATCGCTTTTCTTTTGTGAAGCTTAAACTAATAAATAAGTATTTGCTTAAAGAAACGGTCAAAGATAAAGTTTTTAAAATAACTTGATTTTATAGATACATACATACATAAGTATGTATAAAATATGTGGCATTTCATGGATGTATTGAAAAATAATGAAAATTTTTATTTTACAATTAACAGGCTATTAGAAAGAAAAGAAAAATAAAAGAAGATTGGTTTACTGACTCAGAAATAAGTTCCTGGGCAGAAAAACGAAACGAGCTTTTGAAATATAATTATTTTTCATTATGCCTTGATGAATTAACAGACTCAACAAACACTAAATCTTTATGCCTAGATGTTTGCCTATGCATAAATTTTGAAATAAAATACTTATTTTATGGTCTGCTCACTATCGATCAAAGTGATGCAAATAGTTTGTATACACTTATTGTTAATTTTTTAAACAAAATATGTAATGCCGCAGATGGGGCATCGGTAATGACCGGCAAAAGAAAATCAGTGGCACAGATATTGAAAAATGACAACAATAACTTGTTTATAATAAAATGCGTCTGTCATTCTTTGACGTTGTGCTCTTCCTACGCTTGTCTGAAACTTCCGTCATCGGTAGAAACTTTGACAAGGAATATATACAATTATTTGTCCAATAGTCCGAAGAAATGCAACCAATTTGACAATATTTTAAGTCTATTAGAAATAAACCAAAAAAGATATTGCACCCATTCAGACTCCTTGGTTATCCCTAGAAGTTGTTGTTGTCAGGATTTTAGAGATGTACGAACCATAAAATATTTTTTTTGCATTTGCTGCAAACATTGACAATATTGACACCGCTAAGTTGATTTTATGTAATTTAAATTCAATAAATAATACATATTTTAGGAATTATTAACAACATAAAAAAAATGTTTCAAAGTGAGAGCACAGGAATTCAAAATTTATATAATGAAATGCAAAAACTGCTGAAAATTGTAATGAGCAACTTTTTAAAAACTACTTTGCTTAAAACTGAAAACTTTTATTTAATTGATTATAAAAACAAAAACAATTTTTTACATTTTGACGACATTTATTTAGGAATATTTGCCAGAGACGTATTGGAAGAAGCACAAATAAATGAAGAAGAAATATATGATATTATTAACAATTGTGTTAATTTTTATATAGAGCTTTGTGATCAGATATTATCACGATTTGATTTTGAAAATAAATACAAAGCTCTTGGTCAAATTAATCCATTTAGTATTATCAATGAAGAAAAAATTAGGTTTTCTGAAATTATAAAAGAATTTTCCTATTTTCTTGAAGAAAGTGAAGGCAAGAGCTAGAAATTGAATTCAGAGAATGAAAATTATTGGACCTAAAGAATATTTATCCTGATGAAAACATTTTTGGAAAAAAATATCAGAGATGAAAACGAGGGATTCTAGTCTTTTGTTTCCGGTTTTGACTAAATTTATTACAAAAATCCTAGTTTTACCACAATCTTCAGCAAATGTGGAAAGAATATTTAGTCAGGTAAACTTAAATAAGACTAAAATAAGAAATACATTGAAAAAGTCGTCTTTGGAAGCAATATTATATACAAAAGATTATTTAAAGCTAAACAAATGTAGCTGCTATGATCTAACAGTTGTACATGAATTAATCAATATGTTCAATTGCAATATATATTTGTAAAATATATTATACATATATGTATATGTATATAAGTCTAT
This sequence comes from Lypha dubia, assembly GCA_947311025.1. Classification (NCBI taxonomy): domain Eukaryota; kingdom Metazoa; phylum Arthropoda; class Insecta; order Diptera; family Tachinidae; genus Lypha; species Lypha dubia. The sequence goes on from OX371260.1 coordinate 106,836,113, forward strand.
GTTATTATTATATATTATAATTATATTTTCATTGTATAAATTCTATCGCAGTTTTTATAAATTTTTAGAAAAAGTGTTTCCAAAAATTAAATTTAAAATGCATATTTTACTAAATTGGAAAAAAAAATAACTAAAGGATTAGATTTTTTTTATTTTTTACCATACAATGCATATACATACATATACATACATATATTTTAAAGTATTGAAAAACCTGCAATCTATTTACATCTGATTTTATTGTGAATTTTAATTGAAATATCTGATCTCTGTATTCATAAGAATGCTGTTTTATTAATAAGATTTGTTGATTTAAGAGTTTTGTTATGTTTTTTCATATGACGTTTTTATGACGATTTCAATAAGCTATACGAGTATTGACGATAATAACGATTTTTGCCCAAAAATATGACTATATTACTTACAAAAATCTGGCAGCTATGGTCCCATACACAAGACTTAAGGGCCAATTTTTGACTTGATATTTAAGTTATAATTATTTTTAAGTTATAATTAAATACCAAATTGTGTTTTTGACTGCATATTTAATAAAAGCACTTAATTAATAATTAAATGAACAACCTTGTGTATTTAAATAATAATTAAGATTTACGAATTGCTTGTTCTTCTTATATAAAATAAAGCCAATAAATTATTTGTGGCTGCTGGCAAATTGCATAAAATTGTGTCTTTTTTGCCGCTATTAACTTTTTAATCGTTTTGAAAGTGGCTTTTATTCTTTTAAAACATTTCAGAAGTTCTTTATTATTCTTATTTTAAGCTTAAAAAAACCGGTGTGTGTAGATCACACTCTGTAGAAGTTATACTTCTTACGCCGTAAAAATATTATAAGAAAATAAAAATCATAATATAAGTTAAAAATATTTTTTAATTGTTGATTTTATATTAAATCACCTGCATTATTAGAAGTTGTTGCAGTAGGCATAGTGTTGTTGGTGGAAGCGTTAGCAATGCCCGTTATAATATCATCTGTTTTAAAATGGAAATGAATAAAACTTATGTTCATATGCAAATTTAAACAAAAACATACTCGAATTTTGTGTATTATTTGCATTTGAAATGTCCACTAATACATTTTGTGGTTGTTGCAGTCTTAACTGCTTTCTACGCTGCCCGTATGCGCCTTGGTTCTCTGCCGCTTTTCTGCGCTTAATTTCTGCTTCTACAATAAGAAACAATATTTTCAATAATGCTAATAAAGCATTATTTTAAATTCATATAAAATCACCTGCACTTGTTGAAGCCATAATTCACTCTAATTAGTCACTTTTTTCACTTTTATTTTGTATTTGCACTTTGTTTCTACTTTAAATTTAACTTTAACTTTAACTAAAGTACAAGAACGTATGCTTCACGAAAATGCTGTGTACTTTGAAGAAGGGAGATGTCAATATATGTACATATACATATGTAGTATATATTTTAAATATTTTTTAGTTTGATTTATTATTGATCTAACCCTTTTTGACTCATGTAATGAATGCTGTTCGTTAAAAGCATTTTTAAATCAGTGTTATCTCTATTTTTTGCTTTTCTTGCTGTGAAATACAACAACAATAGTCAACCAGGGTTACCGTTAGGAATTTTTGATAAGTCGCACAAAAGGTCGTTTTATAAAAATAAAGTCGCACATCTTTTTTTAAATTTTTTTTTGATTAGCACAAAAAAAAAACACAATTGAAACAAAACAAAAACCTTATTGCAGAATCCATTTTTATCATATTTTGTAACATATGCAGATGCATTATATATGCTTCTATACATATTTTCCCGTATACTGAACAAATTTACTTAAGTTTTAATAAATTTGGCTGTCGTATGCTGCCAAAGTCAAATGGATGGGATTTCTGATAAAAAAAATCAAGTTAGGTTAAGATATGTTTTACAAAATTCAAAAATCTCCAATTAAAGCGCAGTGAGCTTTTTACTTTAATTGCATTCGTTTGATCTTTGTGCATTATTTCTAAGGTGAATTTATTTGTACTTCAACAAATTTTTATTCTATAATATAACTAAGGATTACATATATAAATACTATTTTTTTGAAATTTCATTTCTATATTTAAAAATACGTTCATTACAGGGAATACAGTATTCTACATATATCTTTATCTATTAAATTTAAAGCTGACAGCATAGTGTTGCATGTTTTACTTTTAATTTATTAGTTAATTTATTTTTAAGTAAAGCTAATTTGGAAAAAAATTCTTTCTGCACAAGCACTGCTGTGAGGTAGAGTTAATACATGTACGGCCAGTTTGTACAAATTAGGAAACATTGGTTCGTCTAACGAATTCTTCAAATTACCAATTTTATGCCAAAATTGTATACATGACAAGCATGGTGAAATAAGTTTACCAGGTGGTCTCGTAACGGCAGCTCATTATTTTTTGCTATGATAATTTCGTGGATATCACACGTCAAAATGGTGTAATTTTTTGACAAGCATTATCCACTTTTTTGTTATACATATACTTATTTCACCATGATGATAATAAAAGTGTTGCCAAATGAACAATAATCTGCGAATTGCTTTTAAATTTTGACGATTTTTTTTATAAAAATAATAAAAATATTTTTTAATTTACTGCAAATTAAATGCTTTCTGTGAAAAACTACAAAAAAGGGTAAAAAGTTGCAACAAAATTAAAAAAGTCGCAAAAGTAGGTGATAAAAAAAAGTCTCACAAAAAGTCGCAGACCGCCGAAAAAGGGTCACTTTGCGACTTTAGTCGGGTGAACGGTAACGCTGTAGACAACGTTGACAAAAGCAAACGCACATAAATAACCGAAATTTGTTTACTTATTTTGTTTCTCTTTTTTCTCTTTCTCTTTAATTTTTTTTTTTGCTTTTCTTGCTTGGCACGAGCCAAATTTTATGCAGAGAACACTTTGGCTTCAATTGATGAGAACTCTAACCCATATGTAAGTACAAATACACACTCAAGTCCCACAGCGTTAAGGTATAACCACCAGCGTTGTCAACTTTGAAATTTCAAAAGGCACCAAAATGGAGAAAAAAACGCGCCATTCAACAAAAAACGCACCAAGTTCAGAATTTTTTTTTTATTGAATTAATTTTACGTCTTTACAAAATCCAAAATTCTAATGTTGATACAATATTGTGCCATTGCATGAAGTGAATTATTCTCCACCGATTTTGAATACTAGATAGATAATATTTCGACATCGGATTCAAATTGTACTGCTAATGGCATGATATCATATTTGTAATGGGATAAAACATTTTGTACAATGTTGGTTCTTGATGTCGTTTGTAGCTAAATGGGCTAAAGCTGCAATGTGTTTCCATGTTCCAGCATGCCGAACAAGGTTGGATATTTAGGCGTGATATCGCATTTGCAATAACATCTTGCTTTTATGTTATTATTTGGACAAGGCCGAATCCATTGCTTAAACTCACATTGTGATTCCCAAATCTTTTTGTATTTCGCTTATGATCTCCTTTTTTAGACTCCATTATTGATACTAACTTTTTTTTTTTTAGTAAATAGAAATTTTATTAATTTTAGTGTTACAACACTTTACATAAACGCATTTTTTATGCATTTTATGAAAATCGAACAATGATCGCTAGTCTCGAGAATAGTTTGTTTTTGCTAAGCTCTTTAACAGACTTGACAGCAACTTTTACGACAACAAACAATTATGTACTCTGAAAATCTAAAAGGGACAAATAATTTCTTTAAATGAAATGTTACAAATTATCTATAACAACAAGACGGTTTAACGGTTTTTGCGAATGTGTTTTGGTACCTCTTAAACATCATTAATGGTTGCTCTTATTATGGTCTGTAAAATTGAATGTAAAAATTGTCTACAATTGAATGAAATGATATTCAAACAGTTGTATTTTTTGTACAAAATTCTTTTGTGTTTAATATGCTTTGCCACCCAAAATTAAAAAAACGCACCAAAATTAAAAAAAAAGCGCACCACGCACCAACTCAGATATTTTTCGCACAAAACATTTAGAAAAGCACCAAAAAAGGTGCGAGTTTTTGTATAAATAGATGAGCTTTGGAATTTTTTAAACATAAAGGGTAAAACATCTACTGATGAATTGGTATAGCTACCTACGAAATATATATCTAGATATTGCTACCCCGCAACAAATAAATAAAATTTTAAATATATTTCATATATTTATTTCATATCATACGTTAAACAAAAACAAAATGTACATTGATGATCGTTGTCGTCAATGTTTTCCAGCAAAGCATACGCAAGTGTTGTTGCTTTGCTCTTGCATGTATACAGTGAAGAACGACAAAAAAAACTAATAAGACAAAGTTGTTTGTGTATTTCGCATTGAGGTTGCTGAGTGCTGTATGAGTATATTAAAACACACAGCCTATAGCTAAGAGTATTACAAAAACAAATGAGCTTGAAGAGCATAGGGCCTGGGCACCAATGGTTTAAACCAAGCAATTTTGTGAGTCTTTTTTAACATTCGACAAAGTGATGGTAATTTGTACGCCGCAGGCGTTAAGTTAACACTAAGGTAAACCCTGGCGGAGACATTGCCACAAATGACATCACTTAAATTTAGGTTCGGAGACTTAAAGTACTCTTTCATCAGAGCATCTCTCAGCACCACTCTGTTAAATTTTACCAGTACAGCTCTTCCAGCTCGTATATAGCAGCAAATATTAATATCCCTGGAATCTGCCTCAGTGTTGTAGTATTTACATATATCCAAAATAGGAGGTAACAGACAATCGATACCAATGGGTAGAGCAGATATTACAACATCAGCTCGGTTAATTATACGTTGCACCTTATTGTCTTCCAATTCGAGTCGTTTGATATTTACCATTGTGTTGGTTTCGACAATTTTAATATTTCCTCTACATTCTTCAAGATCATTTATAAAACTTGAAAGAGACAAAGTCAAATCCGAACGAATATCAGACACAGATGTTTCAATCAAATTTCTTAAGGATTCTTGATCTTTACGCAGTTCCGCAGTTGAGTTCGTTATATTATAATATAGCGAAAGTTTTCATTCCAAATCATCCAAAAATTGTTTTAGAGTAGATATATCACTCCTTTCACCACGACATCCCGGACAAGTAAAGTTAATGCAATTGTATTTACCCAGTAACGTGTATAGATCATTAGGAATGTTGACACAAGCTACATATGTGAAACCAATTTACGCACATATCACATTCTACCCCTTAGTATCATTTTTATTGCAGGTACCACATTTAGAAGGCGCCATCTTAATACTTTTTAAAAATTTTTTTTTTGCTTGCGGTTAGTTACATTGAGATCTTTTGTTGTTGCCTTTAACTTAGCAAAAATTTTGTCAGCCATCTTTTATTTGCCCTTGAAAACTACAATAGGATCTTATCATGTAACCTTCATTGTCGTGCACGGATTTTCTTGTTGTTCTTACGGTACACACGTTTTACATTGTCTCCGAACACATTTTTGTTGGCATCTTGAGAAAAAACTATATTTGAACTTTCTGTTGTTTTTTTTCTGCGAAAAAAATTTTTATATAAATAAAAAATTTCCAGGATTGAAAATTTTATAATTGCAGATAATAAGAGGCACAGATATCTGCAACAAGTGCTAAATTTTCGGGCATGCTTAATTAAGCACATTGATTTTTATGATCTAATCGGTTTTGTTCAAAAGCAAAAAACAATTGTTTACGTAACCCTTCGTTTCAAACATTAAGTTTTATTCGCTTGTTGTTTGAAACTCATTTGGCATCGAAGCCAACTTGTTGTTAGCGGAACAAGTGTTTTATTCAGTTGTTAAAGTAATTTTGTACTCTTATTTGAATAAATAATTTTTATATTATTATTATTACGAATAAACGTAATTATTATTTGAACTTATATTGATGTATATATGAAAAGTAATATTACCAGGCTTAAGTTCAGTTTTATTGAATTAATGAAAATTCAAAATTACTAGGAGTTTTTTTATGTTGGAAAATATTATTATTTATATCCAATCAGTTTTTAGCAGAACGTATCAGTACTGATTTCAAGGCCGCTAAACCTCTCATCAGCGTTCAATTGTCCATGTTTACAATTTTCGTAACGTGGATACTAATTGAGATGAATATCAACTATTTAACCAGTTTTCAAGAGAAATAGAATATGAGAATTAATTTTTAATTCATTTTTTATTCTACCTTGAAACAGTGTGGATAGTACGAAATTCCCTCATTGCTGTTTGGAAAGTACTAATAATCAACACAAACTCATAGTCCGTTATCATCAAAGTATTCTACTTTGTATTCTAACGTTTTTGTTATTTTTACTCTATATTAGGGATATTCACATATTACTGTGACCCTTGTTATTAGGGTATTTATAGCTCGTGCCCAAGCAAAAGTAATATTTTTATATTATTATTATTATCAATAAACGTAATTATTATTTGAACTTAACTCAAGTTCAGTTTTATTGAATTAATGAAAATTCAAAATTACTAAGAGTTTTTTTATGTTGGAAAATATTATTATTTATATCCAATCAGTTTTTAGCAGAACGAAGAACGAACATCTGTTGCTTGAATCTTCACAAAAATCATTTAAGAGGTAGTGTTTTATTTGCTTTTTTATTAGGATTCCAGAACCACCACAAGCTCTACCTCGTAGATCCTTGGTGTCGAGGTCAAATGAATTTCTGAGATAAGCATAACATCGATTTGTTTATCCAAAAGAAAGTATTCTATTTCGTTTTTATGTTGGCAGATGCCGTTTGCGTTCCAAAAACATATTTTCAAGTTCATGGTTTGTTTAGTACAGCCTGCAACAAGGTAGACTGCATTTTCAACATTTCCTGCATCATAAAAGCATTTACTGTTTGTATTAAGCTTTTATTTGAGGCTTCAATACGACTAAAATTAGATCCTGTAGCTTCGTTTGCTGATACCGTTTTTTGCGCTGTATTCTGGATACTTTTTAAAATGTTAGCGTATGAAAATTGACATTTTGGTTGTTGCTGAGCTATAGTCGAATTTGATTTCAATACTCTTCAGCTGATATATATAAAAAAAATTCATTTTTTGTCTCAAAGTCTGAGACAATTTTTCGGTAATTATTTTCTTTAGATACCTGAATTTTTGTTTCATTGATTTTTCTACGCTTGATTGGGAGTTACGTAGAACTTATTTTCTCTTTTCTATTTTTAAATCCAATCAGTTTAGCAGAACGTATCAGTACCGATTTCAAGGCCGGGATATTCTTCCCAATTAGTATCCACTTTACGAAAATTGTAAAGATGGACAATTGAACGCTGATGAGAGGTGTAGCGGCCTTGAAATCAGTACTGATACGTTCTGCTAAACTGATTGGATATAATAATAATATTTTTCAACATAAAAAATGCCTCTTAGTAATTTGAATTTTCATTAATTCAATAAAACTGAACTTGAGCCTGACAAAATTACTTTTAATATGTACATCAATATAAGTTCCAATAATAATAACGTGTATCCATAATAATATAAAAAATAGTAATAAAGATATTTAAAAATATTTTTATATTATTACTATTACGAATAAACGTAATTATTATTTGAACTTATATTGATTTACATATGAAAAGTAATATTATCAGGCTCAAGTTCAGTTTTATTGAATTAATGAATATTCAAAATTACTAAGAGTTTTTTTATGTTGGAAAATATTATTATTTATATCTAATCAGTTTTTAGCAGAACGTATCAGTACTGATTTCAAGGCCGCTACACCTCTCATCAGCGTTCAATTGTCCATCTTTACAATTTTCGTAAAGTGGATACTAATTGAGAAGAATATCAACTATTTAACCAGTTTTCAACAGAAATAGAATATGAGAATTAATTTTTAATTCAATTTTTATTCTACAATGAAACAGTGCTGGTTAGTACGAAATTCCCTCATTACTGTTTGGAACTAATAATCAACACAAACTCATAGTCCGTTATCATCAAAGTATTCTACTTTGTATTTTAAAGTTTTTGTTGTTTTTACTCTATATTAGGGAAATTCACATATTACTGTTTCATTGTAGAATAAAAATTGAATTAAAAATTAATTCTCATATTCTATTTCTGTTGAAAACTGGTTAAATAGTTGATATTCTTCTCAATTAGTATCCACTTTACGAAAATTGTAAAGATGGACAATTGAACGCTGATGAGAGGTGTAGCGGCCTTGAAATCAGTACTGATACGTTCTGCTAAAAACTGATTAGATATAAATAATAATATTTTCCAACATAAAAAAACTCTTAGTAATTTTGAATATTCATTAATTCAATAAAACTGAACTTGAGCCTGATAATATTACTTTTCATATGTAGATATTTAAAAATTTTACATTTATTTGAGCATGTACTCAATTATTTATGTTTTAAATTTTATTTATTTATTGCGGGTTAGCAATATCTGAATACATATATATTTCGTTGGTAGCTATACCAACTCATCAGTAGATGTTTTACCCTTTATGTTTAAAAAATTTTAAAGCTCATCCATTTATACGAAAACTCTCAAATAAATTTGTGAATTACAAAGCTTTAAAATTTTTTTTAAAATAAAGGGTAAAACATCTACTGATGAGTTGGTATGGCTACCAACGAAATATATATTTAGATATTGCTAACCCGCAACAAATAAATAAAATTTAAACATAAATTGTTGAGTACATGCTCAAATAAATGTAAAATTTTATTTTTATCAACAAAAATAAATATACATAAAATTAATAATACATAAAAAAAAACTTAAAAGTGTAATAACTGAGATTACTTCGATTTTAATACTTCAAACACACATGTTTTATTCAGTCAAATTATCTCAAATCATTTTTTTTTTTGTTAAATTAGACAATTTAGGATGTTCTTAAGAAATAATATTTTAAAAACATTTTTTTTTTGGTTTCAAACGATTTTTGGTTTTTGTTTTTATTAAATTATATTTTGAAAAAACTCTTGCTAATTGTCGAGGTAGGTGATATAGTGAGAAAAGCATAAACTAGTTTAAATATTAAATTTTTCTGATCTTTTTTAGATTTTTCCAAATATACTGTATCGTCTAATATATCGCTGAATTATTTTTTATTATCTGAATTTTAATACTTTGAATAGAACTATTTAATTCGCATAAAAGATTGTTATTTTCATTAATAATAACTTCTTCTATATCATTACTTTATTATTATATTATTGTGGTTACTTTCAACATAAAATAATCTAGAGTATAATTAATTAGCATATTCTTTAGTTTAAATTTTTAAAGAATATTTGAAAAACTTTCATTGCGCGGTAAATTTCCAGAATTTAAAAAATATTATTAACGTACTTATTTTAAAGTTTTATACGTCTCTTATTTATTCTTATTTTAATGCGTTTTAGTAAAACTGTGCAAAATAATTATTAATTTTTTTGTTGTTGATCCAACAATTTTGTATACTTTAGGACACTTGTTACATGTGACTTCGTTTTTTTTTTTTTTTTTTTCATTTTTGTTCTTGGTAAAATACTTCCAAACCGAGCTCATTCTGGAAGATAATTATATAATTTAAAAAAAATAGAATACAATACCAACATTTTCTACTTATATGATAAGATTTAAATAAAGCAGTTGTTTCTTTTTTGGCTTATAGTGTATTTCTAACTTATTCACCTGACAGTAAAAAAAACCCCATTCTTGAAAATTGTTTAACGTTTCATTTAAAACATAGCACGACTACTAGGTATGCGCGCCGCCACCTGGTTAACTATCTTGTCGCGATGTGGTGGCTTCATTGTCGGCTGTGTTTTCTATTCCAATCCAGGCTCTGTGCATGCTTCTGCACAAATAGGACCTGTCTTGGAATATGGAAATAAAAAGGCCTTCATAACTAAGGGTTAACCACTCCTCCTTCCCATTTCCCATTTCCTGATAATCTCCTTCATCAACCTCTATCCCTCTCCCAATTATCCCTTCACTCCCCCACTTGTAAGGTCAAGGTGGAAGGTAGCTGTGCCGAGGACCTGAATGGCTAGTTAGTGGTTAAAGAGGACTAGTTCCTAACAACTCCCCTCCAGTGCCAGGACACGGACCGGTTGAAATTATTTTGTCTAGTTCACGCACGCCGTCACTGCGTGGATGGTCTCTCCCCTTACTGGCCTACTCGTGGGACCAACATATGTACTCAACAACACTTAACAACAACAACAACAAAAACAAAAAACAACAGAGAAGGGAAGACATCTCTTCAGAGGACGACCTTCTTGCCTCCAGCCAGGAGACAGTAGTCGGCCTCTCGGATGGTGAAGGTAAAATCCAAAGTACCCCTCTATCTGACCAAGAAAACACAAAAACCCTCAAAAGCCCAACACCGATAGTCGAGCTTGACTACCGGCCAAAGGGCAAACCTAAGAAAAGGAGTCAGAAAGACCTCCTTAAGTCCCGTTACTCCAAAGCCGTCTTCATTCTAGACAAGATTGCCAAGAATGAAGCGAATGGAGTTACGCATGAGCTTGATGCTGGGGATAAGGTGAGGTACCAGGCCGTGGTAGACTAATACCATAAGTTTATGGATTCGCTACCAAGTACGTCCAAAAAGGCACCGCTCTCCCAGCAAGAAGTAAAAAGCTCCAAAAGAAACCGCTCTCAGACAGAAAGCGGTCAGTCACCCAAAAAAAGGAAGGTCGCACCAAAGGGGTCCCCTCCTCAACAACTTACGTCGTCATCCATCCGAAGACCCTTTAACGAGGTAGTTAAGGATCAACTTCTGATGGCTCTGGCGAACCACAAAAACGGCAGATTAATCCCTGTAACGGAGTGGGGTGCCGTCGAATCCAAATTGGCTGAGCTCGTAATGGACTACGTCCTCACCAATAAGGATAAGCCGGCACCTCGCTTCGACTCCAGTGAGATACACCGGGGTTACAGTGTAATCAAGTGCTTGGACGCGTTCTCAAAGGAGTTCCTCAGCGTTAGTATCGCTAAGATTAGTGACACTTGGGATGGGCTAAGCCTTAAGCTTATCCCTGCGGAGGAAATTCCGATGAGACCGCGAGCAAGAGTTTGGTTACCTCAATTGGGCAAGAATGGTGGCAGAATGCTGGAGTGTCTGAAGCTTCAGAACCCCAGCATTCCAATGGATGACTGGTCAGTTATCCGCACCGAGGACCACGGCAGCAGTGGTACTTGCCTAATGCTGTCCATAACGGAGCAAGGAGCAGTGGCGCTAGAGAAAGCGGGCTCCAAATTGTTCTTCGGGGTGAGAGACGCCAAGGTCAAGGTGTTGCGCCCAAGCGGTTCTGATGCCGACGCTGTCGAGGCTGCAAACACCCTTCTGGTTGGAATGCAGCTGTCAGAACCGCAATAAAGATAAGGAAGAACACTCCGCAATGGCGATAAAGGTTGTTCAAATAAACCTCAAGCACTCGAAGTGTGCAACAGACAACCTAAAGGTTCTCCTAGCCGAAGAGAACCTCGATATCTGCGCGGTACAGGAGCCGTAGGTAGCAAACTCCGAGGTTAAGGGGTTCCCGAGGTCCCTGTACAACGTACTATATGCTAAAGGAAATGGTTAGCCAAGATCATGTCTAATAGCCAAAAAACATATTAATATTTTTATTTGTACTCAGTTTAGCTCAGAGGACCTTACAGTTGCGAGGGTCGAGCTGTCAGATGGTAAGAGCTTCCTTATCGCATCATGCTATATGGCACACGACAAAGAAGCACCGCGAGCCGAAGCGAAAGCTGTCGTGTCATCCATTGGCTCCAATGAAGACATCATCCTCTGTTGTGATGCCAATGCCAGGCATACAATATGGGGTAGCAGTGAGATCAATGACAGAGGTGAGTATATCTTAGATTTCATTAACCTTAATAAACTAACTATATGTAATTCCGGCACTTCGCCGACTTTTATCTTTCCGAGTTCGGATCGATTTAGTGGGTGGGAAGAGGTTCTCTACATTACTCTCATTAATGACAAATTCAAGCTTTCAATTGACAAGTGGAGGGTATCCAATAAGAGATCCTTCTCCGATCACAATTGGATACTCTTTGAGGTCATATTACAAAACAAAGAAAAACAATGCTTTAGAAACCCGAGGAGAACCGATTGGAACAGGTTCAACGGGATTTTGAAACAAAAACTAAAAAGAGTTCCAGAAATCGACAATACGATTGGACTTGAACACAATGTGGAGGTCTTCAACAAGGCTATTAGCAAAGCCTTCGAGAGTTCCTGCCCCTTAACGAAAGCTAAGAAGAGTTACCCTCCATGGTGGAGCTCGGAACTCACTAAGCTACGCAAGGAGGTACGTAGAGCCTTCAACACTTGCTACGAGAACAAAATCTGGCAACCATATCGCGAAAGGCTAGCAGCGTATAAAAAAGCTATAAAAATCGCCAAAAGAAAGTCATGGAGGAATTTCTGTGAGTCAATAGATAACACTAGAGACTCTGCAAGGCTTAGTAGGGCTCTGTCCATGAGCCATTCCTGTCCAACCTTCGTCAAAAGGGCGGACGGCTCCTGGACAGACTCCTCTGCAGAGTCACTAGATATCCTCCTTAACACCCACTTCCCGGGCTCTACGGACACGACTAGGTCAGACGGTTCATCTAGTGGGCAACAATATGCTGTCAATGAGAATATTTTATCCCCGGAGAGAATCTCATGGGCAATCGACAGTTTTTCTCCATTTAAATCGCCGGGTCCTGATGGCATTACGCCAAAGATGTTACAGAGCGCGAAAAGCTCTATCATACCCTGGCTTTTTAGGTTCTACGAACTTTGTCTCTCTCTCTAAACTACGTTCCAACCAGCTGGAGGAAGGTCAGAGTAGTTTTCATTCCCAAGATTGGCAAGAGAAGTCACGAGAATGCAAAAGACTTCAGGCCAATCAGCCTTTCATCTTTCTTGGTCAAGACGCTGGAAAGATTAATAGATTCTCACATTAGACATCGACTTGTTGGGTCGTCAACTCTCTCAGAAAGTCAGCATGCCTACCTTAAGGGACGCTCTACTGAAACAGCACTACATGAGGTGGTAAGGTTCATAGAGAGATCCCTTGAAAATAAACAATACACTTTGGCTGCCTTCCTAGACATAGAAGGCGCCTTTCACAATATATCAGTGACAGCCATTCAACAGTCTCTCCAGGATGCCGATGTAGAAGAATACATCAGCATCTGGATTATCACCATGTTGAAGGCAAGAAACGTCACCGCAAAACTAGGAAACAGCGAGAGGTCAAAATGGGCATGCAGAGGAACACCACAGGGCGGGGTGATCTCTCCACTGCTACGGCTTCTCGTTGTTAACACAATTCTTCTCAGACTGGAGACTGCGGAAGTGAAAGCTGTGGCTTATGCGGACGGCGTGATAAGCGATATCATGTCCAGTGCCTTGGGTACACTCAGCAAATGGGCTACAGGTTGTGGTCTAAGTGTGAACCCTAGCAAGACGGAGCTGGTACTTTTTACTACTAAGACCAAAGTCCAGAGCTTTAGGCTCCCTCGGCTACATAATCTGGAACTGTCTCTATCGGAGAATGCAAAATATCTAGGAGTCATCCTGGACACAAAACTATTCTGGAAATCAAATGTGCAACACAGGGTCAAAAAGGCAACAGTTGCCTATTACTCCTGTCGGAGGATGTTTGGCTCCAAATGGGGCCTAACCCCTAACATGCTTAAATGGATGTACACAGAAATTGTACGTCCCATATTAACTTACGGATCGGTAGTATGGTGGCCCGCCACAAATAAGAAATATGTGGTGGACCAACTATACAGAATACAGAGATCTGCTTGCATCGGGATTACTGAATGTTTACGTACTAGTCCTTCAGAGGCTCTGAATGCTATGCTAAATCTGATTCCGATCGACCTTCATGTATTGGCGGCATCCTCAAGCAGTGCGGCAAGACTAACGGCATCTGGGAGGTGGAGATCAAGGACCTATGGCCATGCCAAAATCCTAGATCAGCTACCACCGACACTGAGGAAACCCACCGATTACATGGTACCTCATCTGGACTTTGACAGTACGTTCAAAGTTCTTATTCCATCCAAACGGGTGTGGAAGGGGGGAAACATAGAAAAATACTTTAACTTCAGGACGTATACTGATGGATCAAGAATGATCTGCGGTGTGGGCTCTGGAGTATTTTCGAGTGACCTTGGAATAAAACTCTCATTCCGACTTCCTGATGAAGCTAGAGTATTTCAGGCGGAAATATTGGCCATAAGGGAGGCGTGTAGGGTTTTGATTGACAGGGGTGTCCAAAGAAGAGTCGGCATCTTTGTCGATAGCCAAGCGGCACTTCTGTCTCTGAGGTCACACACTACTTTTTCTACCTTAGTTAGCCAGTGCAAGGACGCGTTATCCAGACTAGGTAGTCAGACTGACGTTACCCTCATCTGGGTTCCCGCACATAGCAACTTCCAAGGCAACGAACAGGCGGATGAATTGGCCAGGGCTGGATCTGCCATGGACGTCTCCATTGCTGAATCGGTAGACATGCCAATTGGCAGTATTAGAAATCTCATTCTCAACCATTTCAGGCAGAAAGCTGAAGACAGGTGGCGCAGGTTGAGCACGTGCAAGGTGGCTAAGAAAATGTGGCCTTGCTACAACGTTAAGCGCACAACACAACTAACTAACAGAAACCGTAGGGACATCTCGAGGCTCGTCGCAGTATTGACGGGGCACTGGGTTATCGGGAGACACGCTAACAGGATGGGCCTTTCCTACAATGCGTTCTGCCGTAGTTGCCGGGATCACAGCAAAGAGGAAACAGTCTTCCACTTTCTTTGCGAATGCCCGGCCTTACACCATTCGAGACTCAAATTTCTAGGCAACAGCATAATAGACGATCTCTCGGAGGTATCAGGGATAGGTCTAGGTGACCTTATTAGATACCTTAATTCGACGGGATGGATCTAGAATCTTACTCCGAATCTGAGGCCTGGATTCGGACCTAAATCAGATTGACACTGACGAGTGGAGTGGTCTGTCAAAACGGAATCTCATTGATTCTACTTGAATGCTTGCGCGTAGCAGGCAGCCACGTAAACCAACTAACCAACCAACTAGGTATGCGCAGTTCGACAACAACTACAAGCATCCAAAATAACATGTATTGGTTGATATAAAGTACTCGCTTTGTTTCAAATCATACAAACAAATTGAACACATATTTTACGTATGCAAAAATATGTTCGATTAATTGACATAAATTAATCGATTTTTTCGTTATTCGAAATTCGGCATTTTAAAATTATTCGAACAAGAATTTAGTTTTGTTTGATCGATTAATCGAACTTTTCGTAATCGGTTGA
The DNA here is from genome assembly GCA_947311025.1 of Lypha dubia. Lineage (NCBI taxonomy): Eukaryota > Metazoa > Arthropoda > Insecta > Diptera > Tachinidae > Lypha > Lypha dubia. Next base: position 106,851,457 of record OX371260.1, read on the forward strand.
CAACTCTAGTGGTTACTCAAGCCTTAAAAATTTTTTCGATTTTGTTGACTTGTGTTATAGATATGCTATTTTTATAATATGTATGTATGTATGAATATATGAACTGATTAATTTTTGTTTATTTGCAATAATAATAATAATAAAAATAACGCTAAAAAACTTTGCAATATAACGAATTTTCGGTATAATGAATGGACCTGACATACATATGTCTGGCATTTATAATTTCTATATAAAATGTAGACATACATATTTAACAAATTTTTTAGTTCAGTTGTATAATAAAATTTTGTTCATTTTTTGAACATATATTGATTTACATATGAGAAGTAATATTATCAGGCTAAAGTTCAGTTTTATTGAATTAATTAAACATAATTAATAATTGTGTTGGAAAATATTATTATTTATATCCAATCAGTTTTTAGCAGAACGTATCAGTACTGATTTCAAGGCCGCTACACCTCTCATCAGCGTTCAATTGTCCATCTTTACAATTTTCGTAAAGTGGATACTAATTGAGAGCAACACAAAAAAACTCTTAGTAATTTTGAATTTTCATTAATTCAATAAAACTGAACTTGAGCCTGATAATATTACTTCTCATATGTAAATCAATATATGTTCAAATAATAATTACGTTTATTCGTAATAATAATAATATAAAAATATATTGTTCATTTAATACAACTTCACATACAAAATAGGCTTAGCCCTAGAAAGATAATCATATTCTAACATACGTTAAAGATAATCATGCGTAAAATTTACGCATGCTTCTTGGAAAGCTAAATAGAAGCATTTTGTTGATCAATTTAAGATAAACTAATCTTGATTACTTTTTTCAATATAAGTGAAGTAAAAATACCCGACTTTTAGGTATGTTTATATATATTTATTATAAAAAAAAAAACAAAAACAAAATAACAACTTCAGCATGCGTAAATTTTACGCAGATTATCTTTCTAGGGTTATGAATCATATTTCTTTGGCATTTCTTCAGGCATTTTCGGTTGTTAAAAAGATAATCATGCGTAATTTTGACTCACATACCCGTTATATTTCTAAATTGGGAACACCTACCGCAGCGACACATGTGCCTCATTAAAGCTATGATCAACGACTGAGATGTCTAAAGAGTACGACGGCGAATTCATTATAAATAAAGAGAAATAACAATATTATTCAAGAGCATGCGTAAATTTTACGCAGATTATCTTTCTAGGGTTAAGTAAACTTTATTGGCGATAAGCTACGGATTTACAACATACATTTATACACATATGTATGTGTATGAATACATTGTAAACAAAAAATACTTTAACTAGAATAGGTAGCATTTTATTTGATAGGTCTACTGAAAACAACGATGGAACGAAATGAACGAACGGGTCCGGTCCTCTAAATTGAACGAAAAGGAGCGCTCACCAAAAGGAACGATTTGGCACAGCTCTAATTAAAAATTTGAAATCAGCTGATATTCAACGAAGTTACAGGCTGGTATTGCGTACAGGTATGAAGCACCGGGTTTTTACCCATAACTCAAGTTTTGAGCGTTACCGGAAATTTTAAAAAACCGGCTCTTGTTGTACTTTACAATACCTACCAGAAAAATAGTATCACATCCTAGACATCTTTTTGTGTGTTGCATAGTGTAATTAGCTAGACCAGTGGTTTTCAACCTTTTTGAAGCCGCGGCCATAAAATGATTTTAAAAAAATCTGGCGACCCCTTAACGTTTTTTGCTATCAAAGTTTGAAATTATTATTATCATACATGGGAGTAATTAAATAAATTGACTAATTAATTGTCGATTTCATTGGAATTGACTTATAAACAATGCCAATTAAATTTTTATCATTATAAATTTTTTGAGCAATGCTAATGCTTTTCAACGAAATAATTTCATTATTACTTGTTAAAAAAGTAAAACCATTACAAATAATCAATGCTAAAGTTTTTCAAAAGCATTATCAATATTAAACGGCAATATTATTTCACATATTTATTGACATATACATATATGTATGTATGTGTATGTATTAAAAAATGTACATAACTTGGTTTGTATTTTAATTTATAATTTTATTTTTTCAAAAGCTTATGTGACCATTTTTTTTTATACAGATAGTATTAATTATTTTTTTTATCAATTGTAATTAGTATTTCAAAGCTTTCATTGTTTTTTCATTATAAATGGTAGAAAAATTGTATTTAAAAAAAACGCAATGGCATTTATTGGTATTGATTTTTTTTTTCATTGTAAATGTTTAAAATAATGCCAATGAAAATTCAATGCCAATGAAAATGTATGATTATTATAAAAAAAGAAAATTAAAAGAAAATAAATCAAAAACATGACACTGCTTACTTCCTATTCATTGAGGTAATTTACACGAGATATATTTTTCGTCCCCTTAACAAATTAATTAGGTCTGCGCAAGACGCCATATGTTTTTTTGTAGGGTTGTATTCTGACCCTTAAATAATCTGCAAAAATATGGTAAACTACCCAAATTATGTCAAAAGTTGTTTACATTTTTGGCTGCCATGATCAATATTTTTGTTTACGTTATGCTTTTTGTACTACACTAAATAAATTAAAACCACATTTTGTTTTGTTTTGTAGACAGCTTTTTTTGACATACAGGCAAATCCCGGTATAACGAACGTGGATTTTAAAAACAAAATGGATATAAATCTATAGCTTCTAACCGGGCAGTGCGATTGTAATAATATTTCATATTTCATTTAGGGGTGTGCTTTTTAATTGAAGCTTGTTTATTATATCTTAAAAGGGGACAGATTCCCAAAATCCCAAAGGGATTATGAAAATTTTAAACATATTGTTTACCCGATAAAGAATATTTGGATTAAGTTTAAAAATGAACTGCACGATAACTTTTGATGCTAATATGTAAAACCGTAGGATGCGACTAGGGTTCCCATCTATTTTTTGTGCAATTAAAGTACATTGGTTCTTAAAGGTTAGGAAAAAAAAGTACACAGTATAAAAATAAAGTACAATTTATTTTTCTTTATTGTTATATTTGAAAACGTATTTTTTATTGCTTTTCGCAAGTTTTATCAAATAATTATCATATATAAATTAAAGTAAATAATTAATTCCTTTTTTTATCAGATTCATAGACGCTTTGTTTCTTTCGTCTCGCCATTTGCTCTTCATTACAGAAAAAACTCTCTCTGTGAAGCTGACGTGGCAGCAAGAGAAATTAAAAATGAAATTATTTTATACAAATTTGATAAATTATCATCAGTCTTATTAAATAATAGCTGCCATTTACTTGCTGTAGATAATTCCGCAAAACCTTCAGAGCTGTATATCTGATCATAAATTTTGTGTAATGACGCAATTTCTCCATAAAAATCATCCATATTTATATTAAGTTTTTCCAGATTTAAATTTTCGTTTATGCTAACAATATTATCAAATTCAACTTTGCTCTTTAAATTTCTATTGCTAATTGTAAATAACCAGTTTGTATTTTTAAAATCAAACCATTTATTCAGGTACTCTAAGGCTTTATCGATAAATAATAAAAAATTCATGTGAATTTCCCTGGTCAGTTCCGGTGCAGACAAAAGGTTAATTTTTTTGCTTGTTTTATATCCAAATATCCAAATTCCCATGACATAGTCTTAAGAAAGAATCGCCACTGTAAAAAACGTCAACAAATGACTAATATAACCCAAATCTATTTTGAATTGTAGGTAAATCAAATCATGCGAAATAAAGTATTTTGGTGTACTTTATTGTTTCTATAAAGTATAGAGTACAATTAATCAAAAAAACGTACAATACTTTATTATAAAGTACGGGTGGCAGGCCTAGATGCGACATATATTTTTATTGAAACTGAAAGTCATTATACATTTTTTGCCGAAAATAAGACAAATCTGTTTTGTGCCCCATTAGCCATTTTTAACTAATATTTTTAAATGAGGTTTAAGTAGGTCAAAGTAATGTATTTGATAAAGCAAGCACAATATCGAAACCACATATTGCAATCCATGGAAAATAAAATTATATGGACTGGGTAACAATTATTCAATAAAAGTAATAAAAATATTCTGAATATTATTAATATTAAGACTTGATACCTCTTAATATACTCGAGATATCAAAGAAATGGATTAAGGATTTAAAATGAGCGTACATTATTTATATGTATGTATATGTATGTATGTATGTAGAACTGATTTATAATAAATTTTCTGTAAAAATGTTCCATACTGCATACCAGTAATCACCTGACGATATGCCAAGCGTCGTTTTTGATCTGGAAAATAATACATTTTGAAAGTAGATTTTTCTATTGTTTACCTTGGGATAAAATCTGATGGATCCTGTGGAATCTGATGATCTGTACTGTGATAGATCTGGAATATCTGTATGACGTCACCTCTCTCGCTCGTTCACTCTTGTATTGCTTTCTTTATTTACAATAAAACAAATGATTTTTTTTATCATGTGTTTATTTTCTTTAATTTATTTAATTGTCTTCTTTACTTTATTTTTAAATGTCCATTAATAAAATTTACCTTATATTAAATTTTTTTTTATAACACACATTTTTGCTGTTTTTGATATTTTATAGCGAATGGATTTTATTAACATTTGTTCTTTCCAAAACAACACACGGAATTAATTCATCTGGCATCTATACGTCTACGCAGCTTTGCAAATCTTTACCGAAAAATAAAACTGGCCATTGTTTGTATGAAATGTTTTTGGAAGGCACCAAAGATTTGAACTTTGACTGGGAACTTTTTATTGGTATTTGCACTGACGGTGCTAGGGCAATTACTGGCAATAAAAGTGGATTCGTTTTCTCCATCTTCAAGCCGTAGCAACCAAGTTCTTACCGTCAAATTTAAGCGATGTACCTAACATCGTCATCAAAGTTGTAAATTCCCTTAAAAAATCTTTACAGTCAAGATTGTTTCGAACAGTACCTATCTGAAGGCAAAGGCGCTCTATATTAAAATCATCTTTATCACCCAGAGGTGCAGAGGTTATCAAAAGGAAATATGCTGACAAGCGTAATTGAATTGAGATCGGAATTGAACATGTTTTTTCAAGAAGAAGAAACCGAATATGAAAATTTGTTTAATAATCCTAAGTGGCTTTTGACATACATACGTGCCATTGCAGATATATTTCGTCATTAGAACATCTTAAACGCGAGTATGCAAGGAAGAAACGAAAACATTATATCAGCCAAAGATAAAATCAAAGCATTTATTTTAAAAAATGAAATGTGGTCAAACTCTTTAAAACAACTACCATTTGACTTTTTCACTAGCTTTGAAAGTATTGCAACAGAAATTTCATCCGATGAATTGGTGAGCAATTTTATTCCTACCATGATAGAAGCGCTTCAAAATTTATAAAAGGAACTATAGCGCTATTTTCCAAAAGACCTGCAAGATTGCTGGTTATTAAATCCACTCATAACTAACTGCGTTGACTTCGCGGATCTTGCCAATAATTTGAAAGAAAATTTATGTGAGCTGGCAGCGGACAGAGTGCTCCAAATCGAATATTTACCTCAAAATAATTCTACAATTTGGGTAAATCGAAAGACAGAATACTCTGAGCTAGCTAAGAAGCACTATAATAATAAAAAATCAAAGGTATTCCAATAGGGATGATATGATTTTTAAGGGACGTTTCAGCCATGATCTGTCATTTGTCTTTCATTGTATTCAGTAGTGTTTAATAATTTTATTGAACTAACTCTTTCTAAATTAATATATTTATCAATAAGTATATAAGTTTTTTTTATAAAAAAAACATACATATTAAAATATCAAAACTATATTGATTAAAATATAGAAAACATATATGTAAGTTAACTTAGCAAGTTAACATATTAATTGAATATAAAACATATCTCAACATATTCCCTAGTTTTTAGTTAATTAATATTTAAACAATTTCGTAAAAACTGTAGTCGAGGTTTAGCTAATGGTTTTGCCATGATATCTGCAACTTGATGTTCAGTAGATATTTGCGCTACTTTTAAATGACCATCAGTAACCTTTTCTCTGATAAAAAAATGTTTTAAAGCGATCTGCTTAGTTCGTTTATGGAATTCGGGATTTTGCGCTAAACGTATTGCAGCAGTATTATCAATCTGTATTATCGGTACTTCGTTAAAGTTGTTTAGATCTTTAAAAAGCCTCTTTAGCCAAATTATTTCCTTTGCAGCCTCGTTTGCAGCCACAATTTCTGCCTCTGTCGTTGAAGTTGATACCATAGCTTGTCTCTGACTCAACCATGAGATCGCTCCTCCACCGTACGTAACAACTACACCAGAAGTTGAACGACCTGTAGTTGTACATCCTCCAAAATCAGCGTCGCTATAGCAATTTAGGATATTTGAACGCTGCTTTTTGTAAATTATGCCAAGATTCAAAGTTCCGGCAATATATCTAAAAACTCTTTTTACTTTTTGAATATCTTCTGCACTGGGATTTTCTAAGGATCTTGATAGAAACCCAACACTATAAGCCAAGTCAGGTCTCAACATAAGGTACATTAGAGCACCTACAGCTTGACGATATGGAAATTCTGTATTACCCTTTTTTGATTCAACTGTGTTTCCTAATTTTTCCATTGGAGTTGATACAGGGCGGCATTGAGAAAATTTAAACCTCTCTAGAATTTTTGTTGCATACGCCTTCTGATGAATTTTTATGTGTTCGTTAGCTTTCTCAATTTCAAGCCCAAGAAAATATGTTGCATCTTTTACAACAATTTTGAATTCTGATTTTAATTCATTTAAAAATTCGTCTATGTCTTTAACATCAGAACCTGCGACTAAACCGTCATCTATGTACAGAGCTAAAATCAATTTTTTTCCATTCTTTTCCCTTATATAGAGGCAACTGTCTGCAGCGCTTGGTTTTAATCCAAGATTTTCTAAAAAGCTTTCCATGCGGTTATGCCAGCATCTGGGAGCCTGCTTTAAACCATACAAACTTTTATTAAGGCGGCATACTCTGTTTGTGCCGTCGTTAAAGCCTTCTGGTTGCTCCATAAAAATTGTTTCGTGTAATTCACCATACAGAAACGCTGTTGATACATCGAATTGTGCTAAATGTAAACCTTTAGTAGCTGCTACACTCAGAACAGATCTAATAGTTGTCATTCTAGCAACTGGACTAAATGTTTGCTCGTAGTCAACACCATATTTTTGTTTATATCCTTTAATTACAAGTCTTGCTTTGTAATTTTCAATGCTTCCGTCGGCGTTTGTTTTTATTTTGTAAACCCACTTGCAAGGAAGTGCCTTAGTACCTTCTGGTAGTTTCATAAGTACCCATGTATTATTTTCACTTAACGAAGCTATTTCTAGCTGCATGGCCTTCTTCCAGTCATCTCTATTGTTGCTTTCAATTGCTTCTTTAAAAGTTGTGGGTATAAAAACTCGGTTAACAAACTCTTGCGACGCCATAACAAAATCTTTATGAGCTGCGTTTGCGATTAAAATTGTTCGGTTCCTTAAACGTTTTACATCTCTTTCATCTTCGTTTACAGAATCATCCGACTCTTCTCTACGACGCTTGCTATATTGCGGTTCGGCATCTTGCACCGCATTATCTTCTCCGATACCTTTATTCCCAATTGAAAAATCTTCATCTTCGAAACCTTCAAAATCTTCCGTATCACTGGTATCTTGAAAACTTGACCTTTCATTTTCTTGTTTTAAGTTTATTGGTATTGCAGGGTGTTTTTCCTTTTTCTGTTGTTTATTTATTTTTGAGTCTGTTATATCATAACGTTCATTTTCATCTTCATAGCATTCCTTTACCTTTTCATTAAATTTAACGTCTCTTGAAATTTCGACTTTGTTTTCTTCTTTTATGTATATTCTGTATCTTTCGTCACCGTCGTAACCAACGAGATAGCCTTTTACCGCTTTGATATCCATTTTTCTACGTTTTTGGTTTGGAACATGGACATAACAAGTAGAACCTATTATACGAAGATGATGAATTCTTGGTTTTTTTACTGAACCATAATTCATAAGGGCTAACATCTCCTATAGATGATTTTCCAGTTCTATTCAAAATATAAATTGCAGATTTTACAAATTCAGCCCACATGGAATCAGAAAATACTATTTCAGGATTCGAATATTTGAATGTTCTAGCCATTTCAACAATTGTTCTATTTTCCCTCTCAGCGCCTCCATTTTGCTGGGGAGTATATGGAGCAGTCAGCTTATGAACAATTCCGTTATGTGATAGGATCATCTTTATTTCAGCACTTACAAATTCTCCTCCATTATCACTTAGCAATGTTTTTATAGTATGACCTTGACTTCTTGCCTTGGCTATCACTTCTAGTAATGTATCCTTCACATCAGATTTCTGCTTTACTATAAAACCATACCTGTATTTAGTGTAGTCATCTTTGTACAAAACGAAATACTTGAAACCTTTAAAAGAACTAGGAAAAGGCCCACAAACATCAGTCGATATAACCTCGCCTGGACTAGTTGCTGTTTCTCTTCTTCCAAATGGTATTCTACATGCTTTACCATATATACAGGACTCACAAATTTCATTAGTGTACTTCACCTTAATGCCCATTTCTTTTTCTAATTTACTCTTGATATGGTTCTTGTCTTGATGTCCCCATCTTTCATGATACAATTGCAAAGTTGAACTATCAACTGCTGCATTTATTTTAATTTTTGAATGAATTGGACGAATGTTGGCCTTAAATAGTGTTCCATTAGGTTGACGACAACCAGTTAACACAACTTCTCCGTTAACTTTTAATAAGCAATCTGTTGCGGTAGACTTAAACTCGCTTATTCGGTTTCTATCATGAGCAGCTAATACCGAAAATAAATTTTTTGTGATATTTGGTACATACCAGACGTCTTCCAGTTTAATTATTCTTTTATTGCTGTGACATTGTGATTCAGCTTCCACAGTACCTTTACCAAAAGCTTTCAATACCTCTTTACCAGCAGCTTGAATAGTATGAGGCTCATCAAACTTCGTATAATTTATAAGATATTCACAAGAATTCGTAACATGTCTAGTGGCCCCATTATCAACCCACCAGGTATTATTAGACTCAGCTATATTTACTTCATTTGACACTATATGTAGCGCTACATTGGAATGAATATTATTAGACTTATTTGGACGACCATCTGCAATCCACTTTCGACATTCTTTTAGCCAGTGCCCTTTCTTTTTACAATAGTGACAGATATCTTCCTGCTTATTGTTTTTTGTGTGTTGTGTTTTACCTTTTATTCCCTTCTTCTGACTGAAAACCAAAGCTTCTTGATTGTTGACACCTACATTATTTGCTTTATTAAAATTCCTTTCATACAAGCACAACTGCATAATTAATTCATCTAATGATTTGTCATTATCTCTTGTCAACATCATCCAGCTTGATTTGAACATTTCATATGATCTTGGTAGTATATATAAAATTTTACATATTAGCAATAAATCCGGTAATGTGTTTTCATCTTTCATACGAAGTCCGTTGTTAATTTCTAACCATAGACTTTTCAGTTTAGAAACATGGTTTAAAATATCATTGTTTTCATCCCATTCAAAAGAAAACAGTTCATTGCACATCTTGTACAATTGATCTTTGGATGTAGCTTCGAATTGTTGATGCAAAGCGTCCCACATTTCACAAGCGAAGTCTTTATCCATTATCTTCAAATAGATTTCATCCACTATGGTACTGGTTATGATGCTTTTTGCACAGCTATTAGCTTTACGATAAAAGTCATCTTCTCTTTTGTGGTCCCTTATTTGCTTCTCTGTAGCGTTTTCTTCTAGTGGTTCTTGCTTAATTAATTTTCTTTCAACAACATCCAGAGCCCCTTCATGGAATTCAAGGAGAACTTTCACCTTTCTTTTCCATATTGGCCAGTCTTTCTCACCTGATAAGGGCTTAATTGATTTCGAAAATTCCATTATATTTTAATATCTCTTAGCTCTTCTGGGCACATAACCTATTGTGTTTAATAATTTTATTGAACTAACTCTTTCTAAATTAATATATTTATCAATAAGTATATAAGTTGTTTTTATAAAAAAAACATATTAAAATATCAAAACTATATTGATTAAAATATAGAAAACATATATGTAAGTTAACTTAGCAAGTTAACATATTAATTGAATATAAAACATATCTCAACAGTATTCAGTAGTGTTTACAATTTCATCATGGAGAGATATACTCAAGAACAACGTTTACAAATTATTCAGTTTTATTATCAAAATAATCGTTCTACAATTGCAACTTTTCGTGCACTTTTGCCATTTTATGGTCGTAATAATTGTCCAAGTGTGCTCGCTATTCGTCGAATTGTTGAAAATTTTGAGCTTAAATTTTCTTTACATAATGTTCAAGTGCCAATAAGACAAAGAACCGCTAGAAGTAATGCAAATATTGCTGCCGTTCAGGCAAGTGTTGCTGAAGACCGCAATTTGTCGATTCCAAGACGTACTCAACAATTGGGACTGGCATAGATCGATGGTAACCAACTTTTTATGGCCGAAATTGGAAGAAGTTGATCTTGACAACATTTGGTTCCAACAAGACGGGGCTATGTGTCGCATAGCAAATGCAACAATAATTCAATTGCGAGAAAAGTTTGGAGATTCGATTATTTCAAGAAATTGTGATATTGAATGTCCTCCAACATGTTGTGATTTAACACCATTAGATTATTTCTTGTGGAGTTTTTTGAAGTCATTGGTCTTTCGAAATAAACCATACTCTCTTCAAACTTTAAAAGTCAACATTGAACGTGCCATTCATGACATACGACTTGATTTAGGAAAAAAATGCTCGAAAATTGGGTTCATCGCAGACGAAGTCGTGGAGGCCATTTGAATGACATTTTATTTAGATCTTAATTGTATCGATTGTACTTCACATTAAATAAATAACTTTTGAATTTCCTTAACAATAAGTGTTTTTTTTTAAGAAATCATATCCTTCTTATTGGAAAACCTTATATTAATTCAATTAATTCAACATCTTATCTGTGCGAAATGACTTTTTCACAAATGGTGGACATTAAAACAAAAAAAGGGAATAAATTAAATTTAGAAAATGATTTGATTGTTTGCGTTCACAATCGCAACCACTTTTACGCATTTAATTAAAAAAAGCAAGCCATGAGTTCGCATTAATATACATACAAGTGCTTTTATGTTTTTGAATTAAAATTTCTTAAATGATTTTGAATTATAAAATTAAATAAAAAAAAAAACATCGATGTATTTTATTTATATCAGCTCGCGACCCCACAGAGGGCCCACTGGTTTAAAACCACAGAGCTAGACAAATTCATAACAGGTGTTCTCGACAGGTGATTATTTTCGCATTGTTACCAATTACTTCATTAATTAAAATAAATTAACAACCTATTTTCGCTGTTAATGGCTTCGTTAGTCAAATTGTATTGTCTTACTTTTGAAGTTGTCGTATCGTTTAAGTTCGGATGTTAGTTAGTAAAATGTACGGCTACCAATAAATGAGTCAGCTGTTATTGTTTTGCTTTTGACATTTTTATAAATTAAAAAAAAAAACAAAGTGAAAAATATAAGCTGTGTTCATTTACTGAAAATTGTTACAAATTTGTAACAATTGTTACTAGAAAGCGTTCATTAACCCAAAAAATTTGCAACGAGAGAGCGTCGAAAGAGCGTAAAAAATTGAGAGACAGAAAAATTCTTGCAAGTTTTTACAATTAAAATTTTTACTTGTAATAATTATTCAAACAGCTGTTTTGCGTTTGTGTTTACAAAACAATATTTCTAAATTAAGTTGCAAATAAAAATATTTTGGAAAATTTAAGAAATTGTAATTAAATGTGAACTTTTAAAACGATAAAAAGTATTAAAAAGATGTATCTTAGGAACAACAGAAGCAAAATAAGATGTCTAATGGAATTGAAATGTTTTTGTTTTCTTTTTTCTTTAATTTTCACAGACCAGCTGTTATTACTAATATTGTAAATATTGTGAGTACCTAGGTACTCGGTACTTTACAATAAGCAGGCAAATAGTTCAATTAGTTCAGATATATATTTGCAAATAAATTAAATTATTTTTAAAATTAACTTTGAAATAGTAATGTTTTTAACTATCAAATTCTATTTCTACCAACATATGTCCACGTGTGGACCGCCGAGAGATTTATTTTCACTTATATTGCGAAATGATTGTTCGAACTTATGTTTAACAAATTAATTGGTTGCTTTTTCTTTTGCAGTTGTTTTTATTTACCTTAATTACATAAATAAAAGAAACTTGATAAAATTTGAAAAATAGTCTAATTTATAAAAAAATTTTAATGTACTTCCAATCTTCAAATTACCTAATTTATTTTTTGCCTTATTAACAGTTATTAATTATTATTTATAAGCGTAAATTAACACATAATTTATTCAATTACTTTTTTACTGCTTTTGGGGTTTAATGCTGGCAGCAACATGATATTTAATTTTGGATAAAGCTTTTTATTACAGTACCTCAGGTAGAAATTTAGAAATTAATCGAAAAAGCTACAATAATCTAACGAATAGCGTTTTTTTCTAAGAAATAACGAAATCGGACAAAAAATTTATAATAATTTGTAAAAGTAAATCACGAAAATCATCCATTACAAAAATATATTTCTTAAATATGCCAGATAATATGTTATAGCGTATAAACTAATTAAAAATAGTTAGTTTATTCATTCATTCAAAAGTAGCTAATCACCCTTATCGTGTTTAGTGTATTTCGACTACGCCTAGTACTAGATTAAATAAAATTGCAAAACTTTTCATCATTCTATTACAAGCAGTACTCGAAAAACGCCAGTCACATTAATGCTGAATATAAATGACCATAATCATATTATTTTTATAATAATATACATATATGTATAATTTGTCCAAAAAATATAGAGGCAGTTATTAAGTACTCATATATACCTATACATTACAACACTACTTTAACTTGCAAATTTTTACTAGTAAAGTGTTCATTTACTTTTTCACATTTTTCAGAGTAATTTTGGAAAACTTTTTGTTACTCTCCACATTTTTCAGAGTAATTTTGGAAAACTTTTTGTTACTCTCTCGTTACTAATTTTTACTAGTAAAGTAAATGAACACACTTATAGTAAAGCAAAAATAAAATCCATTACTTCGATGTTTCTTGCTTTGTGTGAAATGTACAGAGCTTGCTTTATGTGATACGTCCAATTAATAAAAATTGGTCGGAGGCTGGGTATTTCCAGAAACATTTCTTACCAATAAAAGATATGGATTCGGGGCAGTTTTTTCTGCATACACGGATGTCTCGCCCTATTTATGATCTTCTTTTGGCTACTGTAGGCAATTCTTTGCGGCATTTTCGTCAGCGAATCGGTCCAGAAGAGAGGCTTTCTCTAACAATTTTGTAAGTAAAATGTTACAATAATTAAATGAATTTACATGCGAATGAACGTACACGCATGGCTATTTATTTATTAATGTATGTATGTATTTGCTTTAGCTATTTAGCTCACGGGGTTTCTCTGCAAAGTATTGCATGGAGCTATAAACTGGGTAAAACAACTGTCCGGAATATTATTTTGGAAACTTGCGAGTTATTGTAGATTAAAGGGTTGTTAAAGAGTTGTTACGGATTGGAAATTCTGCACTGAAAAATTAGTAAAAGGTGTTGCGAAGGGGGCAGGGGGGTATAAAATCTCTGAAAACAGCGTTACGTAATATGTGCACAGCCCCTAAACACAAACCTGAATACTACACAAAACACAAATACTCGTGAGCGATCATTGTCTCCGTACATGTTGAATATCGATCAAGAAGCAACAACAATTGCACCTATTAGCAAACTTGTCAGCTTAGCTGTACAATCAAACAAACAATCAATAAATACCCAGGTGACCAATGTGCACAAAATTGTAAATGCAGTGAGTGAAAAGAGTGATAATAAAATCCAAACTGGTATGGACAGATACATAACCGTGCTAAAAAGGGGAAGAAGTCCCAAATCAGCTCAAATAGCGTCAACGGCGAAAATGCCCAAAGATGGGAAAAATAATAATAAACATTCAGAAAATCGTTTCGCGATTTTGAATGAAGAAGTCGATGAAGACAAGTACAACAAGGTCCAGTAAACCACCGCCGATATATTTAAGAGATCAGAACTCCAATCTTTTGGTAAAAAGCCTTATCTCATTAATTGGAGAAATGAGTATTTTTTTATATTATTATTATTACGAATAAACGTAATTATTATTTGAACTTATATTGATGTATATATGAAAAGTAATATTATCAGGCTCAAGTTCAGTTTTATTGAATTAATGAAAATTCAAAATTACTATGAGTTTTTTTATGTTGAAAAACATTATTATTTATATCCAATCAGTTTTTAACAGAACGTATCAGTAGTGATTTTTAAGCCGCTACACCTCTCATCAGCGTTCAATTGTCCATAGTTACAATATTCGTAAAGTGGATACTAATTGAGAAGAATATCAACTATTTAACCAGTTTGCAAGAGAAATAGAATATGAGAATTAATTTTTAATTCACTTTTTTTATTCTACAGTGCTGGTTAGTACGAAATTCCCTCATCACTGTTTGGAAATTACTAATAATCAACACAAACTCATAGTCCGTTATCATCAAAGTATTCTACTTTGTATTTTAACGTTTTTTTTTTTTGTTTCACATATTACTGTGACCCTTGTTATTAGGGTATTTATAGCTCGTGCCCAAGCGGAATTAATATTTTTTAAATGAGTTCTATGTAACTCCAATTAAGCGCGGCAAAATCAACGAAACTAAAATTCAGGTAACACGAGAAAATAATTACAGAAAAATTGTCTCAGATTTTGAGACTAAAAACAAAAATTTTATACATATCAACTGAAGAGTGCTAAAGGCCTAACAGTAGTTATAAAAGGAATAGATTCAAGCGTGGATCCGGAAGAGGTAATGTCTGGCCTTGAAAATAGTGGCTTCAAAGTGAAAAATGTTTCAAACATTAAAAACAGGGAAAAAATCCCTCAACCTATTTTTAGAGTCGAGCTACAGCCAGGCGACTTGAAAATTAAAAAAATTAATCGCACCCAATCTATAGCTTAAAATACTTGTTGAATCGAAGAGTTACCGTTGAGCTGCCACATAAAAAAACTGGACCTATCCAATGCATGAACTGTCAAGAATTTGGCCATACCAAAACTTATTGCAAGTTGCCTACCATTTGCGTTGTATGTGACGAGTTACACAGTACCGCTAACTGTGACAAAATAAGAGGTGATACCAAAGCAAAAAATGTGGCAATTGCGGCGGAAACCACACTTCCAACTATAGGGGCTGCCCTCTATATTCGATTTTTAAGAGCTCGTCAAACAAAAAAACTAATGTTACTCTCGCTCAGCCTAAAACCCTTTTTTACTACCCACAGTTTTTTTTTCAAATGTTTTAAAGTCTAACACGACTCTTACTCAACAAAAACCTAATAGTCAATTTTCATACGTTTATATTTTAAAGAGTAACCAGACTCCGGCGCAAAAAACTGTATAATTATATATATTATATATATAATATAATATAATATATATAATAAAATATATACATATATACATATATAATATATATAATAATTATAATTATATATAAATGCATAATTTTAGTCGTATTGAAGCCTCGATAGAGATCCTAATACAAACAGTAAATACATTTACTATCAACATGTCCTGTATGATGCCGGAAATGTTGAAAATGCAGTCTACCTTGTTGCAGGCTATATTGAAAAAACCATGAACTTAAGAATCAGTTTTTGGAACGCAAACGGCATATGCCAACATAAAAATGAAATACAATATTTTCTTCTGGATAAACAAATCGATGTTATGCTTATCTCAGAAACTCATTTGACGTCTCGAAGCTATTTTAAAATTAATGGATATAATTTCTACGACACTAAGGATCCTCGAGGTAGAGCTTGTGGTGGCTCTGGAATCCTAATAAAAACTCGAATAAAACACTACCTGCTAAATGACCTTCGTGAAGAATATCTTCAAGCAACGAACATCTGCATTGAAAATTTTTATCAAAACCTTGTGATATCATCTGTTTATTCTCCTTCCAGGTTTTCAATTTCAGAGAGTCAATACACTGCATGTTATACAACACTGGGGTCCCGTTTTCTAGCATCTGGCGACTAAAACGCTAAACACATATTTTGGGGTTCTCGTTTAGTCACTCCTAAGGGTCGTGTTTTGTTTGACACAATTTCAAAAATGGGTTTGAATGTAGTTTCAAGTGGTCAGCCAACATATTGGCCAACGGATCGTCAAAAAATTCCTGATGTTATCGACTTTGGAATTATGAAAGGTGTGCCCAGCGAAATTATTGAAGTAGCAGCTTCTTTGGATTGGTCTTCAGATCACTCGCCTACTATTATTACTATTTACTCACACACAACTGCAAGACCAACATGTGATTTTCCGCTGACATCTGCACGCATAGTTGCCAGATGAAATGAGTCCGAATTCGTCAAATTTTTAGCGTAAAATCGTCAAAATCGTCAAATCAGTTTTCCGAAGTCGTCAATAAATCGTCGAATATAAAAACAAAAATTTTTTCAAACAAAACAATTTATTTTATTTAACAAAACGTAACATAACAAATAAAATTCAAGGGTTGTTATATAAACTAAAGTAAATTCTTATCAATAAAGAGATCAACTGTTGAAACAAAGTATAATCAAGTGTTTTGTGTATTTTTTAATACAATACCTACATACCATATCCACAAAATATTAGCAAGTTTAAATTTTTAGAGAAATTAGTGATAAAATTTGCGTTTAAATTAAAAATGGTGATAGTATTATTCAAGTTGCAACACTTTTGTAAAAATTAAAAAAAATTAAACATATATATTGGACTTGAACCGTTTTATTAAATCAGGTACTACTTTCATGTCAAAACAATTACACTTGTTTAATTTTAAATGATATTTAGTATATAAAATTGACTCCAAAGAAGCTTTTTCTAAACGATTTCTAACTTTTGTCGTGTTGAAATTAACTTGGCTAAACACTACTTCTACATATGCCGAAGAATGTGGTAAAACCAAATTTTTTAATAAAATTAGTTAACGTGGGAAATAAAAGACTAGAGTTTTTTTCATCTCTAAAATCTTTTTCCAAAAATTTAAAAGTTTTATGTTCGTATCCGGGAAGAATTATTCTAAATTTAGTATTTTCAATTGTCTGAACTCAGATTCAATTTCCTGTCTTTCACGATCTTTAACAAAGTGTGAAAATACTTTAAGAATATCATTAAATGAATTATTATTTTTTTTTATAAGATTGTAGGGATTAATTTGGCTTAATGCTTTGATTTGTCTTCAAAGTCAAATCTCAATAATACTTGGTCACACAGTTCTACGTAAAAATTTATACAATTTTTAATGATCTCATTCTTTCCATTTTCATAAATTTTGTGTAACAATTTTTATATACGAGTACATACAAAAATATGTACACAGGAACAAACTCACTTATTCAAGTTCAAGTTTTTCGCGTGCTTTAAAATATTCACACAAATGTATGTTTGTAAATAACAGTTGATAAATTATGAACATCCAAAGTTTTAAGCAGCCTAATATACTAAAATTATCAACTCAAAAACAACCAAATATGATAAAACTATCTCTTTTACTCCTTATTGTTCTTACATATTGCGGCAAAAGCCGTCAAGTTTTTGAAAAAGTTCAAAGAAGTGTCAATGTTCTGCAGAACGCTGCCAACTTATAATTGTTTAAAAATCGGCAAATTTAAGACACAAATCGTCACGTCGTCAAACTGCATTTTTTGGCATCTGAAATCGTCAACATGACGATAGATCGTCAAATCTGGCAACCGTGTCTGCACGTATTAACTGGCTGAAATACAAAAAATATTTGAGTGCTCATTGCACGGAAAATGTGCCATTGAGTACACCTACTGACATAGAAAATTCTATTAGGTTGTTTGAAGCACATGCTAAACAAGCTGCTCTTAATGCTGAAAAACGGAAAGCTCGACGAAAATGGCAACGTTACAGATCGCCTCAGCTAAAATTAAGGTTTAAAGAGTGTACCAAGCAGCTTAGAAAAGTTTTGCAAACACAAAAAACAGCTTCGCTGCAAAAATTTCTGCAAGAACTCGATGCAACACCATCAACAGATTATTCGCTGTGGCGTGCAGCCAGAGGACTTAAAAGGCCAGTGATTCGCAAACCTCCATTACGAGCCTCTAATGGTGAATGGGCAAGAAAATGCTGAAAAAGGTGATCTATTTGTTAAGCACCTAGAAAAAGTTCATTTTTAATGGTATTTTACGGCTGCAATACTATCCAAAAGAATGGAAGGTTTCGATGATTATTATGATACCAAAGCAAGGATCGTACGAAGGTTGAATCGTATCGGCCTATTAGTTTATTACCCAACATTTCAAAACTATTTAAAAATATGTATATGAGAAAGCTGATGCCTATAGTGACTAGAAGTGGATGCATTCCAGGTCATCATTTGGTTTCCGCAGTCAACATAGCACTATTGAACAAACTCACAGACTTGTGAACGTAGTTAGAGACACCTTTGAAAAAAAGAAATATTGCTCTGCGCTCTTTAAGGCCGTGGCGCACTATCCTACACAGTCGCGCGATTTGCAAAATATGACATGTGTGCTAAAAATGTATAGTAGTGTGGACTAAAAATGCAACTGTGTGACAGATTTTTTGGCAAGTCGTGCGATTTGTAAAATTTTATGAAAATTTTCATAAAATGATAGTTTTCATGCGATTAGAGGAGTATTTATTGTCAACCAGATGTTTTGGCATCAGATTTGTATAATAGTGTGGCACCTACAACACCATTTTGAAACGATTTTTTAAAGTCGGTCAGATTTTTGCAAGATTTTCCTGTGAATGAATCGTACGATTGTGTAGGATAGTGAAGCACGGCCTTTATAGATGTTTCTCAAGCTTTCGATAAAGTATGGCACGCAGGTCTTATACTCAAAATAACGCAAAATCTACCCGCAAACATCGTCAGGCTTTTAAAAAGCTATTTAAATGAACGAAAATTTGTAGTTAGGGAAGGCAATTTTTCAAACCCCCCGCAGTATCTTCGGTCCATTACTTTATTTAATATATGCCTCTGACTTACCGTTAAGCAATAACATTCATGCATCAACAGTTGCTGATGATACAGCTTTTTTAAGCGTCCATGAAAATCCAGTAGAAGCTTCCATCAACTTACAAGGGTATATATCCAAATTGGAAAAATGGCTCAAACAAACACCTTTACGTTACGTAGGGAAACATGCCCGTCTATACAAATCAACACCGAGACTATACCGCAACACACTGTAGTCAAATATCTAGGCGTTTATCTTGATCGTCGTTTAACATGGAAATCGCACATAGACGCAAAGTTGATGCAAATGAAATTAAAAGCAGCCCAAATGAATTGGCTTATGGGAAGAAATTCTGTACTAAGCCTAGACTGCAAACTTTTATTATACAACGCAATCCTGAAACCAATATAGTCCTATGGAATCTAGCTATGGGGCACTGCCTCAGCATCGCATGTAGAAGAAATTCAAAGGCGACAAAATAAAATTGTATGTACAATAACAGCAGCCCCCTGGTATATCCGTAATCAACGATTTCACAAAGACCTTGATGTTCCGTTGGTGAAGACAGTATTTTCGAAACACGCGAAAAAATACATTAAAAAACTTGAGTTGCACCCAAATCCACTTGCGCTCAATATTCTAGAGTATAGAGGCCACACCCGGCTTAGGAGGAGGGATACTCTTTCTATCAGCCGTACACGAGAGATGTAAAAACAACAAAAATCAACCGTTGTAACTAAAAATTTTGTTTAGCATTGGCCAAATTTATATTTAATATTTTTAGATTTAAGATTTGAAAAACTTATTGATGTTTCAATATATAATTGAAGATTCAGTAAAAAATAAAATTTATCAAAAAAAAAACATTCATATCATATGTCCTCCAAATACAGCATCACTATTTTTTAATTATAAAAAATTCTTTAGTATTGTCTTAATGGCGGCTTGCGACGCAAAATATACTTTCACCTTAGTTAGTGTGGGAAGCTATGGCAATCAGAGTGATGGAAGTAAAGTTGATGTAGTGAAATTGATGTAATGTTCATAAATATCCATCACTTTTTTTTCCTACATCAACCTTTGGACAAGCACTTATCATTAATAAATTGCCACTTCCTCCAAATAGACCATTATGCAAGAAATATGTTGAACCTTTCCCACATTTTTTTGTTGGCTATGCGGCCTCTCCGCTAAAAAAAAATTTAATTCGCCCATATCCTGGCCATAACTTAAATAGAACCAAGAGAATTTTTAATTATAGACATTCCCGAGCTCGCCGAGTAATTGAGAATAGCTTTGGCATTTTACGGCCCGCTGGCAAATACTGGGATATATAATTGAATCCACACCTGAAAATTGCGAAAAGATCATTCCGGCTTGCGTTGCTTTGTACAATTTTATAATGTTAACGATTCTCAGCGTTAGTATTGCCCAAACTCATAAGTATGTTGATTGGGAAGGGCAAGATAATATTACACATAAAGGCAATTCGAGGCAAGATTTAGGAAATGCGGGTGGACCTTTAACTTCTATAACTACTTTTGCAAGTGAGCACCAGTTTCAGCTTTCCAACTGAGAGACAACCTTGCTAAATATTTTGTGACTGAAGGAGCTGTTCCTTTCCAAGACAATATAGACCTTACACTACATGGTCCATATTAAAATTTATACGCACATGTACATTAGGGATATAACTTTTTAACAATTTTTTAAAATAAATTTTAATAATATTGTTCCGGCTCAAGGTCATACAATTTATTTAAATAAAACTCTTTTTTGTTTTATTAAATTTTGTAATGTTTTTTATTTTATTATTTTCGATATTTCGAACACCTTCGGTGTCCTTCCTCACGAAAAAACTATTATAAAAACACAAATAAACAAAAATTATAAGCATTATTAGAACATAATGGTTACAATAATAAACAAAAATAAAATATATTAAACAAAGAAACAGAAAACATTGTCTTACTTTACGAGTAAGTTATGTTTGACAGTAACTAAAAGCTTTTTTGTTTATATTTTGTTAATATATGTTTATATGCATGCGCGCAATTTTCTGTGTCTGTTTTGTAGTTCATTCGTATGTTCGCGGGAATATTGATTATATGTAACATCGCAATTGTGTATCTTTTTTTGTAATTTTTTTCTTGTTGTAATATTGCTGTGTTATTAATATTGGGAGAGGGCCCACTAGTTGCACAGTGGGCTGCTAACGCTGTTTTTTGCTCTGTTGTTCCTTTATGTGTTTTATAGTTAGATTTATGTGCTGATAATCTTCTTCGTAGTTTAGACTTAGTCGTTCCTACGTATATTTTATTACATGCGTTCATCCCGTCGCCGTTACAAGGTATTTGGTATATTACATTGGATTTATCTAATATATCCACCTTTGCTTTTATTTTTGAAAACAATGAATTCAATGTTTTGTTTATCGAAAATATCTGTATACGTAATTCTTTCAGAAAACATGAGTCAATGATTTAAAAGTTTTTTGGGTTTTTTCAACTGGTATTCGGTTGAAATTTTTGATCGCGTTTTTAACAATGTCGTTTGCCATGGTTAACGAAAAACTATTTTTCTGTAATATTTTCATATTATTTTTAATATTTTCCTTATGGTATAACGTATCACTTATCTGTAGTACTCGTTTGGCAAAGTTTAGTGCAGTATTAATTTTTACGTGCTTAGGATGATTTGAAAAGAAATTGATGATCCGCCCCGAAACAGTTGGCTTTTGGTACCAATCTATAGTTATTATGTTATTTTTCCGAATAATTATTGCATCTAAATATGGTAACCTTTCGTCCTGTTCCAACTCTTTCGTAAACTGTATATGTGACAGCGCATAGAGAAAGGGACCTAAGGGTAAAATATCAATTTTTACTTTTTTGGTGTGGACAACATCTGAGCATCGAATGAGACCGATCCCATGCCCCAAAAGTGTTCCCTCCCAGAGATATGCGCGTTTTATGAAAGTGATGGTACACCAAAGATACAGGTATTTAAATCTTTAAAATGCCTCTCCTGAACAAAACTGGTTTTTACCCTTAGGTCCCTTTCTATTTTGTGCGTCACATATGTTTATGAAAACTATTTAATTTTACGAGAATGTTTTCCACATTGTTTCTCTTGGTGATGCAAAATAAATCATCAACGTATTTACTCATAAAACTTGGTTGGTTTGCAAGATAACTTTGCTATTGCAGAATCCAGCAATTCCTCCATTACAATGTCTGCTATTACTGGTGACGCTTAAACATTTTTTAAAATCTATCGACATGGAATGTATTTTTGTCTCATTAAAAGGTAAGTAAATAAAAACATCTAAATTAAATATGCACACAAAATGTTCCTTTTTTTTGAAGAAGCCAATGGCACATATAGATGTTTGAAGTATCTAAAGAAAGAAGACCTAAAAGACGCAGTGCCACACTTCTGGCTCGAAGGTCGAAGGTCTAACAGATGAACACGTTAAAGGTTTTTATCTATATTTTAATAGTTGCTTGCTTAAGTTAAATTCGTTTATTGATTGCTTGGATACTTGCTTCAAAATTTTTCATACGCTTTCTTTAAAATATCCTGAAGCTTGTAGACAGCCATGGCTATTTATACAAAGGTTATTTTATGACATTAGCACTAAGTTTGATTTTAAGTTAGCAAATATTTCTACTTTGTTAAATTATTGTATTAGTGATCAATGAGAATTAGCCAAATCAAATTACATATGTTTTCGATGTCAAACAGATTTTGAATCCGCTACTAATTTAATAAATCATTTTAAAATCGATCATTCTTCAGTCTTATGAAGCTGGTTTCCAAAATATATGCAATTATATAAAACCAATTACTGGCTTTGTAAGTCCACCTTTTCATTTGTATTCAACAAATAATGCTAAAACCTATTTAAGAATTATATATGTTTAATTTGTATAAAAAATAAATTGAATAAATCTTTATTTAAAAAACTGCATTCTTACTCTGTTTTTTTTTTAAGTCTGGGTTCGCAGAACGGTTTGTTGTCAAAGTGAGAACAAAGCGTTACCGGTTAGTTATCAAACCGAGCACGGGTTGTTATCAAATCGATAACGGTTAGTTGTCAAACCGAGCACTGTTTGTTTTCAAATCAATAACGGTTAGTTGTCAAACTGAGCACGGTTCGTTGCCAAAGAGAGAACGATTCGTCGACAGAATGACAACATTTGTTAACAAATAGATAACGAGCAGTTCATAATAATTTGACACCAACCGTTGTCAAATTGAGAAAAAACGTGGTGGATGCACTTTTGTCAACGGATAGTGTCAATTTCGGTCTTTTTCCGCCGGTTTTTTCCCTCTGTGTATGGTTAATTGCAATATATATTTGTAAAATATACGATACCTTTACGTATGCATGTATATGTATATAAGTCTATGTTCTTAAAAAATGGAATTTTTATTGTACAAATTTTATTGTAGTTTTTATACATTTTTAGAAAAAGTGTTTCTAAAAATGAAATTAAAAATGCATATTTTACTACATTGGAAAAAAATTTACTTAAGGATTTACTTTTTTTATTTTTTCCATACAATGTATAAACATATCAGTGAGCTGCAACAAGCAAGAGCCCTTACGTTGAATGTTAAGAACAAGACAAACAAGTATTATTCAATTTTATACTCGTTCGCTTTTTATGCACAAGCAGAAAATTCATTAACAAGTCTAAACGGCTAAAGGCCCAACTATAATGTGCTTAATGTAACTTAAGCTAGTGTCAAAATTCAACGAAAAGTATGTCAAATGCTTAAGTAAATTACTCAAGACTTTTGTGTGGCTATATTGTACTTTTTGAACTTAAATACGTGCAATGCTTAGTTGCAAACATTTGTACTTTTGCAAAAACTTTTTTGTTCTTACATTTCCTTAATATATCGATTTTATCACAATAATATTATTTAATATCTACAACATATAAATATTTTACTATAAACAAGAAATTGTTACTTATTTTCATAAATGAAAAAAAGAAACAAAACAGCAAATAAAAAAAGCACTAAAATATGCAACAGTGTGTACATATCAGTGGAAGAAAATAATTTACTTGAGATTTGTGCTAAAAAATGAATAAAAAATTAAAACATTTAAATACGCTTAAATTAATGAAATGTGGATTGGATGGGCTGTATTTACTTACAAAAATAAGTGATACAAAGAAAAAAAGAATACGATCCTGTTCAGTAAGGCAAATGAATCGCGATAGGAAGAAGAATGGATTCTTCGTAATGACTTTCCTGATGATGAAGGAGATCGACCACCAACAATTTTTTATATACACGCGAATGACGCCACGGATATATGAACTATTACTTGAACTTGTAAAGCCTTGAAAAGCATTCATTCAGAGAGCCCGTGCAGCCGGAATGTCGGTTGGCCGTGACATTACTGTAAGTTGCTTATTTTAAAATCAAAAGTAAAAATAAGAACTTCTCTTTTTTGTTTACAAAAAGATTTTTAACACAAGGAACTTCATTTCAATCACTGGCATGGTCATTTAAATTGGGTAAGGAAACTTTTCGGCAGATTGTTCTTGAGACAACTGAGGTGCTTTGGAGCGTTCTAAGCAATCCTTATGTGTGTGAGCCAAACGAAAATGACTACAACCAAATTGCTGAAGATTTCTGGCAAGTATGGAACATGCCCAACTGTATTGGAGCTATTGATGGCAAACATATTGCCATTCAATGTCCTCCTAATAGTGGTAGCCAATTTTTCTGATATAAAAAATTTTTCTCTATCGTCTTGTTAGCAACATGTAATGCCCTGTATCAGTTCAACCACATAGATATTGGAGCCTATGGAAGCCAGAGTGATGGTGGTAAGGAATTCTTTACCAAACTATTTAATTTAATTAATTTAATTTTTGTTTTTTTATACATGCATACATATGTAGGCATTTTCCAACTTAGCCGATTCGGTAAAAGACTGCTTAATAACAACCTTCCGATTCCTTCACCTAAAAATTTGCCAAATACGGTGCTAATAATTCCCCATTTTTTTGTTGGAGATGCCGCCTTTCCTTTAGGAACAAACTTAATGCGTCCCTATCCTGGCGAACTGTTGCCAATTGATAAAGATGTTGTTAATAAAAGATTATCGAGAGCTCGTCGTACAATAGAAAATGCCTTCGGAATTCTAGTGTCACGGTGGCGAGGTTTACTTACCACTTTGAATTTATTTCCTGATAATGCTGAAAAAATTGTATTGGCCTGCGTTAGTTTGCATAATTTTATAATGCTCAACGATTCATCTTCCTACATTCCTACAAATTACGTAGATTGGGAGGATTCAAATGGTGAACTACACGACGGAACATGGCGGTGTGCTATTGAAAACAATATCCCGTCGATTACACCATCTGCGAATTCTCATCGGTACGGTGGAAGAAGTTCAACAGAAATACGAAATAATCTGTGTAATTTCTTTTCAACTATGTAGTTAAATAAAATACACTTTACTATAATTTTATATTTATTTTACTTTGTGTCAACATATGGGGAAACATAAGTAAGTTGTGTTGAATTAGACTTTAGCAGCAAGTTTAATTGGTATTGACCAACGACATATGTACATATTTCTAACAATTAAAACTACTTGTATTTTTTTATTAATTTTTATCACAAGTCTGTTTTAATACCACAGTATTATTTGCAGAGTTGGGCAAAATACATGGTTTGCGGTATTTAAAATACAAAATACAAAATACTTGCTGATCATGTATTTAAAATACAAAATACTTTCAGGTTATGTATTTAAAATACAAAATACTTACACATCATGTATGTATTTAAAATACAAAATACTTCCACGTCATGTATGTATTTAAAATACAAAATACAAAATACGTATTTGTATTTCAAATACGTATTTCAAATACATGTATTTCAAATACTGCCCAACGCTGAAGATGTATTCACTTTACAGGTGGTGTTACTAACACAGGCTCACACAATTCTTGCTAGTGAGAGGCACGTACATACGTTGAAAATTGTTCGCCCTTATGTTGACTCCCAATGCAAAAAGAACCATGCTCTAAACTTGTTGTCGTAACAGTACTACCTGCAAAATAAAATCGCATTATGAAAAAATGCTTTAGAATTGACAACTGTATTGCGGTGATGCCAACTCTAAGAATTTGTATAGTTACGTTTTTTAGCGATTCTAGTTTTTGGTTATTGGTTTGACGCATGATACATTAAGGATAATCACGACACAAAATTACATGCTCTTCACAATAATGCAATAAATTTAAAAGTACGCTCACGAAGTACACTAATATGCACAGCAAATTTGCAAAATGCATATTTGCACAATCACCATCGTGATTACCCTTATTATAAATAGATCAAAATGCACACAACCATCACCGCACTATCCTACACAGTCGCGCGATTTGCAAAATATGACATGTGTGCTAAAAATGTATAGTAGTGTGGACTAAAAATGCAACTGTGTGACAGATTTTTTGGCAAGTCGTGCGATTTGTAAAATTTTATGAAAATTTTCATAAAATGATAGTTTTCATGCGATCAGAGGAGTATTTATTGTCAACCAGATGTTTTGGCATCAGATTTCTATGATAGTGTGGCACCTACAACACCACATTGAAACGATTTTTTAAAGTCGGTCAGATTTTTGCAAGATTTTCCTGTGAATGAATCGTACGATTGTGTAGGATAGTGAAGCACGGCATTAAACTGACAAAATATATTTTGTTAACTATGTTTTTAAAATACAAAATACTGCCATTTTTTGTATGTATTTAAAATACAAAATACAAACTACTTCTATTTATTGTATGTATTTAAAATACAAAATACAAAATACTTGCAGGACATGTATTTAAAATACAAAATACAAAATACTTTCAGGTTATGTATTTAAAATACAAATACAAAATACGTATTTGTATTTTAAATACGTATTTCAAATACATGTATTTCAAATACTGCCCAGCCCTGATTATTTGTACTCTTATTTACAAAAACTAAAAATTATCTTCATTAACAAAATAAAATTAATGAAATTACGACTAATTAACGATAATAAAAAAAAATCAACAAATGTGTTCAGTGACTATTAAATAAAAAAATGAACAAATGTCTTCAGTGACTTTTAAATAAAAAAAAAAAAAATAAAAAAAATGTCTTCAGTGACTTTTAAATAAAAAAAAAAATAAAAAAATGTCTTCAGTGACTAAAAAAACCAGCAAATGTCTTCAGTGACTATTAAATAAAAAAAATTAAATTTAAAAACAAAAATTCAAACACAAAAAATTTTTCACGGAAGCTCTGGAATATGTATATTTTCTCGTCGTAGACGATAAAGTTCTTGCAACATGCACGCTTGGAACTCCTCCTTCACTCTCTCCGGCAGCTCCTTCATCAAACAACTCACTGTGTTTAAGAAAGCATCGTCCAAAGGGTTTACTTCAGGAGTTGATGAAATACTTTTTTCTAGTTTTTCAAGAGTCTCTCCATACTTTTGGTAGAGACTATCGCGGGAAGTTTTTGCTCTCTTTTTTTCTGGAGCTGCCGGCGTTAGTTCATTCTGCAAACTATCGCTGAATGAAGAATCTAAACACGATTCCAAATCTTGCTCATCAAAGTTATCACGAGTGCTGAAATATAGTAATGCCTTTTACAATAAATAAAAACTATTAAAATATATGTATATGTATTCTATATACCGGCGCGGTGCGATGGAGTCTTTTAAAAACATCATGGGCTGTAGAAATTTCCACTCTTCCAAAAAGCACATTCCGCTACCTGATGGAGCTTCCATCCTCTTCATTTCTTTGCCGAAACGTTCCCTCAATAGTTTCCACCTATGTTTGCAATCGGGGACTTTTAATTAAAAAACAAATAGAAAAAAATTAATTTACAAAAATTTGCAATAATTTAATAAGCTGCATACGTACCACTTTTTATGCATTTTTCAGATACTTCTCTTTCCAAGCTCTTTCCTTCACGTTTCTGTTATAATAAAAACCATTCCTTTTGTCATACAGGCACTCATGTTTTTTAACATTTTCAATTAAATTCTCTA
The DNA here is from genome assembly GCA_947311025.1 of Lypha dubia. Classification (NCBI taxonomy): domain Eukaryota; kingdom Metazoa; phylum Arthropoda; class Insecta; order Diptera; family Tachinidae; genus Lypha; species Lypha dubia. Next base: position 106,879,766 of record OX371260.1, read on the forward strand.
CAAAATTATTTTCTGCGTCCATTGCAACTTGTTTTGTTTGAAATAAATTTATATACATAAACAGCTGTTTCCTTAAGCAAAGTGCGGTCAGATTCGCAGTTTGCTTAAGCAAAAGAAATTTGACGAAACTTGACGAAAAGTTTCTTAAGTACATTATAGTTGTCAACATTTGGTTGTGTGTATTCGCACAGTTGGTCAAGCCAGCTTAAGCACATTATAGTTAGCCCTTAACTACCTTGCTTAAGCAAACAGCTGCTTATACGTTTATTTATTGAAAATAGTTGAAACTGTTGCATTTGTTGGTACTTTTTTATTTGTGAATGTTTTCATTTCATTTCTAACATGAAAATTTAAATAAATTGCTTGTTTATGGATTTAGATTAATTAGACGAAGACATAAAATAAATTTTTGGAAAAATAAGAAGAAAATAGTTTTTGAATAGTACATATATTTGCAACTCAGCTAAGAAGATCTTTAAGTCAAATAAGTACAATATAGCCACACAAAAGTCGTCAATAATTTGCTTAAGCATTTGACATGCTTTTCGTTGATTTCTGACAGTAGCTTAAGCTAGCTTAAGCACATTATAGTTAGCCCTTAAATCATTTCGATCATTTGATGCGAAACGACACAATCAGAACATTTACGTTACTTACAACCATAACTAAACAAGAGCGGAAAGCGGAACGTTTTCTACCGCCTAGCGTTAACGCTGAAATACCATACCTAAACAAGAGCGTCAACGCTTTGTCATAAAAACAGGGTTATTACAAAATATATAACAACCCTGATTATAATAGTATACTCATAACCTAATAATACATTCATCTCTGCAACAAACACAACAAAAAAATTCCTCAGAAGTCAAAAGTATAAATGTGTATGTGTGTATGTTTCAACCTGTGACAAAAATATAAATAAAAATTATTCATTCAAATACGAAAAAATAAATACAAATCAAAATTTAACACTTCAAATAAAAAACAAGTAATTTACAAGAATTGCAGCTGGGCTTGTAAGACTACCTTATAGTCATTGTATCATGAGTGCTTGTCTTTTGCAGCTAACTTCACTATTAAACGCGCTGTCAAAATCGGATTTTCCAATTGCAAAATTTTGCCGCCGCGTTATTTCGGGATGCTCCATACAAATTGTATGGGCATGAGAACTTTTGACAGCTAAAAAACGCTTGCCGCTCTTGTTTAGGTATGGCTGTTAGCGTTTACACATGCCACTGACGTGCCACTACAGTTCGAAAAACTCAATACATTCAAGATTTTTTACCAACACACACAAATTTTTCGAACTGGCAGCTCCAGTGGCAGCAGATTTTGCAAGCCACTGAAAGAATTTGGCACTTGCATGCCACTAAATGTCAATACTATGTTGCAGTGTTACCCTGTTCAAAATTTAATGCAACTTTACCGGATTGCTGTAAAAATCTAATTAAAGTTTTAATATTTTAAATGTATTTTTATGTTTTATTTGTTGAAATACGCATGAAAATGGAAGATTGTTAATTATAGCGCATTAATAATTTAATAACAATATAATAATAATACAAATAATAATAAATGTTAACACTTTCCGCAAAAATGTGCCTATATGATAAACTTGGTAACTCTCTGCTCTCTTCTCTTTCTTTCTGGTTATTTTTTTTTTAATTTGAGAAGTAGACGAATGTACTGAAGTTAACGCTTCGGCGACATTTTGAAAATGAAGTGGCATGCCACTGTGTAAACGCAAAATCAAATGGCAAGAGATTCGACTTTTTCGAACAGTTTTTCGTTGATAATACGTATACAGCAATGGTATGCCACTAATGGCATGTGTAAATGCAGCGTTAGCATAAAACAACAAGTGAATAAAACTGAATGCTTGAAACGAACGGCTGCGTAAGTGTTTTTGTGCATAACTACCCTACAAAAATTATTGGAGTACATGGTCCATTTTAGATAAAAGGAGTAGTTTTTGGACTACTCCTATGTAATGCAGGCGTGGACTATTTCATTTGTACACACATTTATAGTTAAATACCATTTGGAAACACTAAAAATTTTTGGAGTTAAATTAGAACTGTGGCAGCTCACCTGTTAAAATTAAAACAAATTCATGGAAACTTACAGAAACAAAAGTTAGCTCGTGATTTTCAATTGCTGAATTTTATTTTGTATTTTTTTTTTATATAATGTAATGGAAGGGTGAATTCACACATTTGTATGTACTTAAAATATCATTCAATTATATTAGTGACAGAGATAAATACATATGTATGTATGTATACATTTTAACCGCAGTACCCCTTTGGGTACTCCATGGAATAACAAAATAGAGTAGTTTCGAAACTAACCCCTGTGGGTACCCCTTGGATTAGTAACATGGAGTAGTTTTTGGGTTAGGTGGTCCAGCCCTAGGACATCGCAATGTAAATTGGACCATGTTTTTTTCATACACTTTGGCTACATTTGGAGTACTCATACTCCATTGTGGAGTAGTCCATACACGCATGTATAGAGTACACTCATTTTTTGTAGGGTAAGTATACCCGAATATTAAACACTTGCTGCAGCTCACTGATATATACATATTTATATACATATTTCAAAGCATTAAAATACATGCGAATTCTAATTAAAGTATCTGATCTCTGTATTCATATGAACACTGTTTTATTAATAAGATTTGTTGATTTAAGAGTTTTGTTATGTTTTATTGGTAAAAAAACCGTTTTTTTCCTTTGACGTTTTTATGACGATTTCAATAAGCTATATTGACGATAATGACGATTTTTGCGCAAAAATATGACGATATTAAGCATTAAACACATTCGCCACAGCAGACTACCGACTACTACCTGTCAAAATTAGAATACATGTGTGCATATGAGAATGATTATATTGAAGACAGCAAGGCAACACGGCAACAGGTTTTTGTCCATGCTACTTTTGTCGTGTAGTCGAATTAAACTAATTTCTATTTCTGATGGCCACAAAACCAAAACAGTGTTGACAATATAACAAAATATGTAAAGCAAATTAGTGATTAGAAATATTTTTTATTGTAAAATAAAAAAGAAAATTACAAAATGTAAATGTTATAATATATATGCATAAATAATTTTTATTAGCTTTATTGTTATATAGAATATTGATTTGAGTCAAAAATACCAACATTGTTAAAGATTAAAAAAAACTCACAGGGTAATGCCCTTTTTTACCTAAAAATTTTTGTGTAATTTTTTCGGCGCTCTCTTGATTCCGCAGTTACGGGTTTCAAAACTTTAATATATTATTGATCATAAGTCCTATCATAAGTCCTACAATATAGAACGAATATAAACGACATAGGTATCATTTCAAAATGCTCTATACGCATACCTTACGTATTTCATCGGTGACAGCTTTCAAATATACACCAAATAAAAGCATGGTAAGTTCTCTGTAAAAGTGAAAAGTCAGATAAAAAAATTTAAAATTGAATTTCACTCGCAATGGGTAAATTGTTTTAAAAAATTTGTATACCAGTATAAAGGTATTTTGGAGAAGATTGATATCCACATCGCTTATATCCGTTCCATATTTTAGGAGTTATGGCCAATAAAAAATAAGTTTTGAACCCGTAACTCCGGAGCCAAAAGAGATCCATGAGATCAATTTTTTTCGGTTAAAGCGAATCCATACAAAGGGATATGAGTGGCGAATTCAATTCGCCGTATACAATTCGCCCCAACGAACTTTAACAAAGTAAAAGCGCTAAATATGCACCACTGTAATATACATAAATGAATCGTTGCAACAATTCAGGATCAGCTGTTTAGAGTGTATCTGTCGTATCCAAAATAATTAAGTAGCTGCTAAACGGCTACAACGGTAGCTAGCAGCATTTGTGTCACAGGGTAAACAGAGATGACAAAAACAAAAAAAATTGGACTTCGATCATATTTTATTTGTCATAAGTAAGCTTCGTGAAAAAGAGAAAACATTAGTGTGTTTGTTATGAAAGTAAACAAAACGAAAAGCAAAAAAAGTTCAGTTTTTAGTGGAAAATGCTACATAGAAGCACGCTTAAATTTAATAATATGTGATAATATTAAGTATTTACGGCATATAATTCCAAAATAAAGTGATAAAACAATTTAGTGTGTGCTTATATACTCTGTATATTAAATTTATATACATACGTACATATATTCTGTAAATTTGCCAAATGGTGGTGATTTTTTGCTTACATACACACATACATACATACATACTTGATAAATTCTGATATTTTGCAGATGTATATAGTAATAAAATACAAACGATGAGTGAAAACCAACTTAAATTAATTAATTAATAATATTTTTAATGTAAATTATGGAAATATATGGATATATTATTAGTTTTGTGATTTATAATTTTAATTTGGATACAAAGACAGCACAAAGAAAAAAACGAAAACGAAGGATTGTATGAGTGTATACAAATCAGTATGCTAAATCTTCCGTCTCGTTTCATCTCTGGTTACCCTGTGATTTGTGTTCATGTGTTCGTGTAGTCTGCTGTGACGAATGTGTTTATACCTTTCTACTTCAGCGGTGCCCACAAGTTCCTTATGGAAGAGCAAACACCAATACATATAAAGAAAAACAAATTTTTATTCAAAATTTTTTGTTGTAAAAACAAATACATGCAAAGAAAACACATAAAATATATTTCATATATTCATTTCATATCATACGTTAAACAAAAACAAAATGTACATTGATAATCGCTGTCGTCAATGTTTACCAGAAAAGCATACGAAAGTGTTGTTGCTTTGCTCTTGCGTGTATACAGTGAAGAAGTACTCGCAAACTGTTAAGAGTTTGAATTCTGGAATTTTTCAAGCATCTTTTTTTTAAAATTCGTGCAGAAATTTTTATGATTTATTTGTTTAGCAGTGATCTTACTTTTAATATTAGTACATATCCTTTGATTTGTTTGTAGTTAAAATTTAAGCAAGAAGGTGCCTTGGTTATTATCAAGCTGAACAGTTATTAAAAGTAAGTTCTTCATTGATGCTAATGTTTATATGTGTTAAGGTTCATCATCTAACGATGGCTTATCTTTAGATCGAAAAACAAATATATAGAAAGGCTTGGGAAAATGATCCGGCTTCTTAAAGGAGGCTTAGAAAAAACAAAAGATGAACTAAAAGCATATTTTATTTTTTGTAAATGTGAAATAAATGCACGATAAAGCGATTTACTCCGACAAAGTCACACAAAAAGCCATGAAAAAGCAATAGATCTGTCTTTTGATCCACCAGACCAAAAACAAAATAGGTTAGTGCTTTTGTACCCGAAATTTGTTTCAGTTTTACCCTTTTTTACCCTATTTCCATGGGCTCAAAGTGCTTTTGATGTTGTAAGAGTTGGCATCACTGGCTGTTGTACTTCACTCGATGCTTTTGCTATGATTTACCGTTACTTTATTTCATTGGCTGTGTTTATGTTGCTATTCTATTTGTTTTGAAAATACAAGCACTAACAAAGCTGTAGAGAAAAACTCTTCGAATGATGTTTGATTTATATTGGTGAGAGTCATGTTTTGTTATGTTTGTTTTGGTATTTAGGATTACAGTGATATATAGCAGTGATGGAATTTGAGTTTTTTTGTTTTGGGCCAAATTGACAATTTAAAAGGGCCAAAATAGCTTCGAGAGGGCCAACAAAAATTTTTTATAATATATTTGATAACAAGCTTTTTATTGAAATAAAACAGTAGTAATACTAATACAGTATATGTCGGGCCTTTGCTGCAATAGAGTCATAACTCCAAAAAAATGAGTTTAAAGTTGCGCATTCGCTAACAACTTAATGGTAGACGAAAATTTATTATTTGTCTCAAAAGTTTAGTATGCAAGATATTTGAATGAAATTTTTACACATTCTGAAGCACGATATGAGAATTAATTCTGCATTATTAACTCAAAAATCACTTTTTTTGAGTTATGACTCCATTGCAGCAAAGGTTCGATGTGTTTTATGTTAAATAAATTTAAACAAATACCATTACTCAAAAGCAACACGAAATTTTGTTGTTCAATACAAATTTTACCGTTAGACAGTCTACTTAGTTTTTTTGTGTTTACTTGATATTGGTACTAGTCAAGACGAATTCAGATGCATATACATATGGTGATCGCAATAATAAAACAAGTACAACATGTAAGAAAATCCACAAGCATTTTGTTTTTGTAAAGTCATTGTACAATGTCAAACTCAAGAAGCAAATAGTGTATTTTGACATCCCAAAATGTTGAAAATGAAAATAAAAGTTAACAGCTGTACTTACAAGTTCACCTGTAATGAATTCGCCTTGGATACTAGCACAAGACAGGTTTGCAAATAAAAGTAAGGGTTTTTTCTTGACAAACAAAACAATGTTGTAAACAAAACTAGGGTTCGAAATAGGGAAAAAATTACATTGAAAATGTACTGAAGGCTTTCAGTACGTTTCAAACCGTTCTAACGATTTGAAGCAGTTAGTTAAATTTTGAGCTGAAAGGGCCAAAATAGATTAGAAAGTACCACAGGGCCATCAAACATTCAAAAGTGCCACAAATGGCACATTTGTGCCACATTTTCCATCACTGATATACAGTGAGTGATTGGAAGTAGTGTGAAATAGAACACAGAACATTTAGAATATTTTGCGCAGCTCTTTAGTACATACTTACATATGTATGTACATAGGAAAAAACTCTACATACACACCCTTAATTTGTGTGAGTTTTTTCCTAAAGCGTATGTATCAGCGTTGTCAACTTTGAAATTTCAAAAGGCACCAAAATGGAGAAAAAAACGCGCCATTCAACAAAAAGCGCACCAAGTTCAGAATTTTTTTTTAAATTAGCTTTGCATCTTTACAAAATTCAAAATCCTAATGTTGATACAATATTGTGCCATTGCATGAAGTGAATCATTCTCCACCCTTTTTCAATACTAGATAATATTTCGACATCGGATTCAAATTGTACTGCTAATGGCATGATATCATATTTGTAATGGGATAAAACATTTTGTACAATGTTGGTTCTTGATGTCGTCTGTAGCTAAATGGGATTAAATCTGCAATGTGTTTCCGTGTTCCAGCATGCCAAACAAGGTTGGATATTTAGGCGTGATATCGCATTTGCAATAAAAACTTCTTGCTTTTGTGTTATTATTTGGTCAAGGCTGAATCCATTGCTTGAACTCATATTGTGATTTCCAAATTTTTTGGTATTTCGCTTATGATCTCTCCTTTTTTAGACGCCATTATTGACACTAACTTTAAATATTTCTTTTAGTAAATAGAAATTTTATTAATTTTAGTGTTACAACACTTTATATAAACGCATTTTTTATGCATTTTATGAAAATCGAACAATGATCGCTAGTCTCGAGAATAGTTTGTTTTTGCTAAGCTCTTTAACATACTTTTACAACAACTTTTACGACAAAAAACAATTATGTACTCTGAAAATCTAAAGGCCCAACTATAATATGCATAAGCTAGCTTAAGTCAGCTTAAGCAACTGAGCGAATACATGTAAATCGTATGTGGCAACTATAATGAACTTAAGCAAAATTTTCGTTAAGTTTTATGAAACGTCATTTGCTTAAGCAAAGTGCGAAACTGAACGCACATTCCGTACGGAATCAGCTTTTCTACTAATACATACATACATATGTATGTTTGTACGTAAAAATAAATTAATTTTGAAAATGGAAAAAGAAGACGAAATAGTTTACATATAAAATTTAATAGAAAATGTGGAAGAAAAGAAGTGTCTGTACACGAAAGTGACATTTCATATATTTTATTTAACATATTTTATTTCCACTAATGTATATTTTAGTACTTTTGCCCTTAAATAAAATAAATACTACAAAGTATATAATTTCGGTTGTATCTTTTCTTATTATTAGTAAAAATAATAATATATGTACATACATACGTATATTTTAGCATATTTTTTTTAAATTACAATCGTTTTATATACATTTGAGTACAAGACTCAATTTGTTTAGGATAAATAAGAAGATACAAATTTTTCGAAAAATTATTTATGCTACATATGTATGTATGTGTGCAACTATGACTACTTAAATTTTAAGTCGCATAAGTACACTAAAAGTCTCTGCAAATTTCCTTAAGCATTTGACAGACTTTTCGTTCAATTTTGACATTAGCTTATGCCAGCTTATGCATATTATGGTTGAGCCTTAAAAGGGACAACAAATTTCTTATAATGAAATGTTACAAATTATCTACGAGTATAACAACAAGAAGGTTTAACGGTTTTTGTGAATGTGTTTTGGTACCTCTTAAACATCATTAATGGTTGCTCTTATTATGGTCTGTAAAATTGAATGTAAAAATTGTACACAAATTGAATGAAATGGTATTGAGTTTGTTCATGTACCCTATTGTGTACAATGCTAAGAACTGGATGACTATAAAAAATTTAAATATAAGGTTGTAGTTTATGATATTTACATCTAAAATCGAGTTATTATCTTATTCAACAACCTGAGCATGTACAGTTTGAGAGCTAGTACTATAAATTACATACCACACTATAATAACTTCCACAATGAATTTGGATTATATTCTTTGTATTTTGCTTCTAAGATTCATTACACATTCTTGTGGAAAATTTTCGAATATAAACTAGAATTGAAAGAATGGGTGTCCGTACTGATGAAACAAGTAAATTTATAGATTGTTGACTTTACTAATTTTATAGAATTTTATTGAATTCAATTATTGAATAAATTAAAAAAATTTAACTACCAATATAATCTCAATAAATAAAAATGACTTAAGTCAAAATTACATGTTTTAAGATATTAAGGGCATATAAATTGGTGAATGATAATGTTTAATTTATTTTTAAAACTCGTTTATATATGAAATTTTGTTTTTCATTGCAATATAAAATTAACATTAAGTCAACATTAAATAGCCAACGTTGTATGCTTAAACACTACATAAGTTTTACGAATTTGCATATGTGTTCGACTGCTTGTTCTTCTTGTTTGAAAAAAAGCAAATAAAATATTTGTAGCTGCTGACAAGATGCATAAAAATTTTGGAATCTTTTTTCGCTATTATACTATGTTCACACGAAGAACTGAAACACTAGGTTCGCTCCATGAACCACGATGGCGAACCTATCTGTGCACACGACACATTTTAGATTGGTTCGTACTTCGTTATTTAATATTATTTATTGTTTTTCCATTTTATTTAATTATTTACATAAATATAAATATATGCTTTTTATTTGCTCAATGTTTTTATTAAAATTTAGCACTTATCAATTGTTTTTCTTTTTTAAAATGTTTTTGGACAACTAGTTCATATAAACTAGCGATAATTTGTTATCAAAATTAGAGATGATAGTAAATTATACGGGTTCGCAACAAGGTTAAAAATGAAACATGTAGGTTCGCTCTCAAAATTTTGTATGGCGAAACATGTAGGTTCTATCAAGGTTGGCCCGCGAACCAAGAATGAGAGTGCGAACCTCTATAATTTCTGTCCGTGTGAACATAGTATTACCCTTTTAATCGTTCTGGTAGTTGCTCGTATTCTTTTAAAACATTTCAGCAGTTCTTAATTATTATTAGTTATAGATAAAATAAAAATATATTTTCTTTAGATTTTTCTTTTTATAGTGCTACCATATTTTCATCGTAATTAAATAAGAACTTTAATTACTCACTGCAAAAATTAAATCTTATTTAAGCACAACATAAATTTAAATAAAAATTAACTAAATACATACTTAAACATGAAGTCAAAAACTGGCCATAAGCGCCAAATTTACAGTCTTTAGTTAATGATGATAGCTTAACTCATGATATTTGTATGAAAAAGCTTTGGTTGATACATTTTTATTAGTTAAGTAAACACTGTAAATGTAGGCCTAAGTGTTTTGTCTAAAATAAATAGTGTTTGGATTTTATATAAAATTTTTAGCATATGAGAAAAATGCACATATATTTAGAACAAAACTTTTAGATTTTTAAAAAAAAGTATTTTTTAATTAATATTCGTTGTTTTCCAGTTAAGATGATATGTAAAAAATCCCTTTACAGAAAAATAAAAAGAAGAGTGGTGTCTAAGGACACCCGGTTGGAGATGCTAAAGAAGGACAATAGAACGCTGATGAGAGGTGTAGCGGCCTTGAAATCGGTATACTGATACGTTCTGCTAAAAACTGATTGGATATAAATAATAATATTTTTCAACATAAAAAAAACTCTTAGTAATTTTGAATTTTCATGAATTCAATATAACTGAACTTGAGCCTAAATAATATGACTTCTCATAGGTTTATGACATTGTTTTAAGAAATCCATAATTTAAAAATTTTAGTTAAGTTTTTAAATAATATAATATTTATTTAATAGAAAAAACAAAAAAATATTTTCAATTAATATTGTTGACCTAATATGTACTGGTACTACATTCATCAAAGCATTATAGTTCAAACGCTTAAAGTTTTGTTTGGTGGGTAGCTCGGCAACTCAGCAACACAAAGAAAACCAAAAACGAAACATGTTTTAATACAAAATGTCCATTAAAATTTTTTTTTGTAAAACAAATCAAATTTATATTGATTTTTAATGAATGCTTCAGCTAGCCTTTAAATGTTACATATGTACCTATATTCTTTGAAAAATTTGCGTCGAGTAAATTTGGAAATATTAAGGGTAATCACGATGGGTAGTGCAAAGTGTGCAAACGAAGCAAATGTGTGCAAATATACACACATTTGCACAACATAACAACAAAATGTATGTATTTGCAATTTGCTTAATTTTGCTTCGTTTGCACTAAAAAAACCATGAGCAAAGATAGTAGTGCATATTTTATCAATTGCAAACGAAAATAAACAATAGCCGTATTCACAATCTTGTGCATTTGATATTGCAAATATATGCAATAGCACATTTATTCTATCGATTGTGAATGATATCTTTGGGTTAGGTTGCAATGCTTGATGCAAAACACAAAATTAACAGCTGACTGATAAATAAAAAATTTTTTTTCCACTGAAGTGTTGGCCTAAAAATACATATCAGAAATTACTCAAGTATCAAAACATTCAAATAATTCTAATTTTTATTATAAAAATAAGGATTAATTTGTTAGTTTGTCAGGATTTTAAATAATATGTAAATTTAAATAATTGAATAATTTGATTTGAGATGTTTTGCGTTTTGCTAATTTTTGCTTTTTGTTATTAAAATTCTTTATTTCAATAATTAAGTTATGAATTTTTTTTATTTCATTAATTTTTGTTTGTCTGGCTAATTTCCTTATGCTTGAAATATTTTTGTTTTATAATTTTGAATAAAATTATTAATATTTGAATAAGCAAAATCGGCTTAGCTCTCTGCGTATCAGCTGTCGTTTTGCAATTAAGTGTTGCATAAGTAGAGTAAATATATGCTATTGGTTTTTGGTGTTTCTTATTTGCAAAGATATAGCGTGTGCATTTCTCTGTATTTTGTTAGTGTAGAGTAAAAATATCCTACACCATTTTGCAAATGCAATGATGCAAGACCATTTGCACAAGATTGTGAATAGGGCTAATAACTTGTGACATACAGACTATCATATTTTTATGTTTAGAAAAAGAAAATTTAATTTTGTAACTAATTTTAATTTAATTTAAAAAGTTTTAGTCTTCTTTTTTTAATTTATTAGTAAATAATAAATTTATGCATTTGTAACTTGACATCTGAAGTCAGTGTTGCCAGAATTTTTGATGGGCTGCCACATTTTTCTGAACAAAATTACATGCTCTTCACTAAAATGCAATAAATTTAAAAGTACGCTCACGAAGTACACTAATATGCACAGCAAATTTGCAAAATGCATATTTGCACAATCACCATCGTGATTACCCTTATTTTAAATTTACAAACAACTATTACCGCGTAATTCTCTTTTTTGGGATGTATATTTATTACAGTGTTATTCACAAACGTTTTATTAGAGGCTAATAAGCAAAATGCGCTAAAGTAGTATTCACAAACGTTTAATAGCACTATGACGCGGTTATTACACGCTAATAAACTCGAAAATTTTATTGTAGGCATCACGCTACTTTAGCCGTTTAATAAGTTGACATTTGCATTTTTTAAAGTAAACAAATCACTATTTACTTCAAAAAGTATGAAAAATAAAAAAAAGATTCGAATAAAGTAATGATTGTAATAAATATAATTTCGACATTCGTTAGTATTATACAAAATATATACATATATGTACATACATAAAACTATAATTTTTTTTATTAAATTAAATATTTTGCAGATAATGTATTTCAACTCTCCCGATTCTTCCAGTCCTTCTGCAATGTTTACATACATATGTACATATGTATGTATGTACGTAAAATAAGAAAATTCAAGAAGAAATACATATATGTGAATATATATATGTATGTAAATATGTACATACATATGCATGATTGTTAACGTATGTATGTACACAAATGTGTCTTTATGTACTTATATGCATTTACATGCATATTTGTTCACATGCGTACATAACTTAAATTCTACATGCTCTTTGAAATATTAATATTATTACATCTTTTTTTCATGATTTTGTGAATAATTTGTCACATTTCAACCATAACAAGATTAAAAACATTTCCAAATAAATAACGCAAACAAATTAGTGGTGTGTAAACAAATGCATCGAACTCGGTATTTGAATACTTTTGTAATAACTTAGGAAAAAACATTGCTAGCAATATCAATACAACACATATTAAAAAATTTTAATATTTATTGAAATATTATAAGCAATACTCTATTACTCTAACTTGTTTAAAGAAAATTTATATGACATTATTTTCACATTTTCAAACCATTAGAGACTACTTGCTTATCGAGTATGTTATTGTACACAACACTAATTATAACTTGACAATTAAAATGAAACAATGTTGCTAACACAGAATCACAAAACTGAAAAAATCACACAATAGTTAATTTGGCTTTATTAAACTTTTGTGAATAATCTTTATTATTACCGGGTAATAACACAAAAACTGATTATTAACTAATGTATACATTATCTCTACAATAAGAATTTTTTATGAATAACACTGTTAATATTTAATATATTAAATAAAATTTTCTATTTACATATATACAATTTGTTTTTATTAATTAATTTAAATAAATTACATACAATTATATGCATGAGGCCAAATGCAAGGCTCTTGAAAGATAAACTACATTTAAGCACTACTTTAAAATATACCTTCAGTCATTCTATCCACGGGGACTTTGCGTTTTAGTGATTTCTTGTGGCCTGGTTCCTCAGAATGATTCCAATTATGTATGTATGCATATCTTACCTGACCTTTGAATTCAGTATCCTTTTTCGCTTTTTCACGTTTGCTTCCTATTCTCCTACTTATTTTCTTTTTTTTTTTCTGTATGTCAGATTGTTTTTATTTTGTTTGAAATTTATTTTTCAAAATTTAAATTTTTTATTTTTTATTTTCTTGTTTCTCTATTTTTGACACACAGAAAACTTTTTACACTAACAAAATGCCTGTTGTTTTTGTGATGTTGTATTTGTTTTAGGGACAAAACTACCTTCAAGGTATATTAATTATCAGGTAGTCGCATTAGCTAAAATTGACATCAGCTGATTGATTTTTTGTTGTCAAAACTTTGTTGTGTTCTTATTTCTCACGCACGGCATGATTTAAAACTTTCACGATCACGCACGCTCCCGAACGAAATATGTTTAATCACGTACTTTCACGCACGACGGGAATAATTTTGAACGCACGCTCACGGTGAAATGAAAATTTTGCAATAAAAGATTTAGCATATGCTAAAAAATTTTATTTTATAATTAATTTCTTTAGTTACTTCAAGATCATCAGTTAAATAAAAAAAAAATCAGGAAAAGCTCGAAAAATCAGTAGTGCGATTCAGTAACTTTTAACAATTCGATAATTGTTAAATTTACCGACAATTATTGCGATTTGCAGTAACGATTTTGTTATTCATTAATTGCTTCTTAACAACATCGTTATAATTTCCTTTTACTTTGGCATCTCTATCAATATTAAGAAAAGCACAAAGAAAAATAAACAAAAAACAAATAAATTAATTTATTTATTGAAATTTTTCCCAAAAATTTTTTAGAATTTAAAAAAATGAATGTTAAATTTTATGAAATTTAGAGATATGAATGTTAAATTGCATGTTTAAACAATGGTAATATTATTTTTTATGCATAAAAGATTCTGTGTTTGTGTATGTTGTTATAAAAGATAAATTTTGTTCTTTGCATAACGCACATGCTACGATTGAACTGCTGACTTTTATTTATTTCATATCAACCGAAAAATTATTGTCGTTTACATACCGATAGCGAATATCGTTAAAAGTGTTACTGAATACCATATTCAATAAATTTTCGTTTTATTAATTGGAACAACCCACCAAATCAATATTTATAAAAACACGTCTGTTAGGTTTATTAGTTTAAAATCCAATTGTTTTATTCTACTCCTCGTTTATAATTTAATTTTCATTCCCGTTGACATTTCGTCACAGCCTACTCAAATATTGTCTTTTTATATAAAACTGAAGTTGTTTTTATGTGGTTGTATTCTGTTCACTTGAACAGGTTTGCCACATCCCTCCAATGTTTTTCAAATGAATTTTTAAATTTTGATCTCCTGTCACATGTTGTTTCTCGGACATCATAGTCGGTGGTTTTGCTATCTCTGTGGACTGTTTGATACACTCGGTGTCGGAGAATTTCAGGTTCCTCCTACTGATGTAAACGGCAACTTAGCTGCAGGAACTTTCTTTAAGTGGTTTACATTCCTACAAAAGGTTTTACATCCGCTCGACACCTCTACTATGTTTCCCAATCTTGATGTTACCACATATTCCGTTGTATCGAAGTTTGTTGTCAATTTATGAGGAAATATTACATTTTTCAACAACACTTTGTCCCCTACAGATATACCTGCTTCCTTTGCTCCTTTCTTTTTATCAGCTAATGCCTTTCCCTTTTGTTTATTGATACAATCGCGATCTTTTTCAGCAGACTCTGTGAATTCTCCTGTTAAGTCTTCTATTCCAGGTAATTTGTCTCTAATAACTCTATTAAACATAAGTTCTGTTGGGGGAGAACCAGTGGTACCATGTGGTGTAACGTTATACATATGGACAAATTTCTGTATTTCTTCTAAATAGTTTTTCTTATTCACAGATGCTATTTTCAGGCGTTTTCCTAGAGACCTATTCATGTTTTCTACCTCTCCGTTTGCTTGAGGCCAATATGGCGGTGTTAATATCTGTTCAATACCATTTATTTGACAATACTGATTAAACTCAGTACTTACATATTGCCTACCGTTATCCGTTCTCAAGTACTTCGGAAATCCTAATCTACAAAATATTTCGTTCATTGATTCGATTATAGCTTGTGAAGTAATTGAACGAAGAAACTTAAATTCCATATATCTGGAATAATAATCAATAAAAACGAGAACATATTGACCATTTGGTAATGGACCTAAAAGGTCAGTGGCCAAAGTGATCCAGGGGCTAGTTGGAAACGGATGTCTGTCCATAGGAGCTGGTGGTGATGGCTGCGATACCAAAAGACAATCTCTGCAAGATTTTACAAACTTCTCTGCTTCACGGTCCATGAATGGCCACCATACTTTCAACCTCAATCTCCGCTTCATGGCCGATTCTCCCGGGTGACCCTCATGAGCCAGTTCAAGAACTTTTACACGTAGAGGCCTCGGAATCACTAATCTTGTCCCACGCAAGAGAATACTGCCAACTGCTGACAATTAAAAACGGAAAGGATAAAAACTATTTGTTAAGGCAGAACTCCAAGAATCGCTATTAAGACATTCCATTGCATCAACTATATCCTCGTCCTGAATGCTACTTTGAGCAATTTCTGATATGGAAAGTGCCTTGGGTACGCAGCTTGTGACAACGTGACAAATACTTTGCTTACCCATAGGATCAAAACAATTAGAGTCTGTTGATTGGCAAAGTCTAGAAAGCGAGTCTGCAATATTTTCTTTTCCTGGCCTGTAGATGACCTTGAATTTAAAAGATTGTAGTCGTAAGAGCCATCTTTCGATTCGCGCTGGTGGTTTCGACGTAGGTTTAAAAATTGCTTCTAGAGGTTTATGATCTGTTACTAGTTCGAATTCCAAACCTGCTAAATAGTAATAAAACTTTTCAACTGCCCACACTAAAGAAAGACTTTCCTTTTCCGTTTGAGAGTATCTCTTTTCTACATCGGATAGACTTTTGCTGGCAAATGATATAATAAGTGCCTCATTGTTCTGGTCAAACTGCAACAGTACTGCACCCAAAGCAACAGTTCTGGCATCAGCAATCAACCGGGTCTTACGTTTCGGATCAAAATAGGACAAATTTGATATTCCCGACAACTTAAGTTTAAGGCTTTCGAAAGCTAGTTTTTCCTCTGTACACCAGGCGAATTTGCTATTTTTTTTTAGTAGACATCTCAAAGGCTCGGTATGATGTGCCAAGTCAGGAATAAATTTACCGACATATGTGACCAGTCCAAGAAAACTACGTACTTCTTCTTTATTTTTGGGATCTCTAAATGATAATATTACTTGCACTTTTTCTGGATCAATTTCAATACCCTGGTCAGACAGTACATGACCTAGAAATTTAAGTTTTTGTGTTTTCCATATACATTTGTCTTCATTTAGATAAACATCATTGTCCCGAAATATCTTAGATACCTGCTGAACAGCGATGTCATGTTCCTTTTCGGTACTCCCGAGTATTATAACGTCGTCAATACAATTCATGACATTTTCACATGGAGACAACATTTCCTCAAGCATTCGTTGAAATATTTCGGGAGCAGAGTTCACTCCGAACTATAGACGTTTAAATCTGTATAAACCCTGAAAAGTTATGAATGTTGTTATTTCCCTGCTCTCTTCGTGAAGTTCAAGTTGATGGTATGCGTTTTTTAGGTCCAATCGGGAAAAATATTTAGCTCCCCTCAACTTGGTCATGAAATTTTCAAATGTTGGGAGAGGATAATTTTCCCGTAAGATAGCCTTATTTGCTCTACGCATATCTACACACAATCTAATATCACCATTTTCTTTAAATACCAATACGATTGGCGAGATCCAGGAACTTGGACCAACTATTTGTTCAATAATACCTTGATTCACAGCATCATCTAGCTTAGCTCTAACTTTTTCTTCTAGTGCGATTGGTATACGTTGCAGAGGCTGCTGAACTGGCACAACCTTAGGGTCAATGGATAGTTTTACAATTACATACTTCCACTTCGGAAATGGCTTAATTTCATTAACCCGATTTACGTTTAAACCCAGTTTTAAAACATTGAGTTTTAAAGACGTTTCTCGCCCTAAAAGTGACTGTTTTCCATTTTCAATGAAATGAAATGTAGCTATTATTTCATTATAGCCCTTAATAGAAATCGGAGCTTCGGAAATGCAAATAACTCTGAGTAATTCCTCAGAAGCGTACGGCCGAAACTGATGTACCGATTTTGTGCATGTATTAAATACCGTTGCGCCTTTTCCTTGTAAGACTTGCCAATCTGCGTGACTTAAAAGATTTAAGCGACATCCTGAATCTATAATCATAGGAATCTCGAAGCCTCCAATCTGACATACTAAAATTTCTTCGCTTTCATCATCACTAGTTATCCTAAAACAGTAATTTTCGTCCTTCTTAAGTTCAATGTCAGATTTTTCATCATCTACAGACCGCACTACAGTATGACGACGTTTAAACTGAAAATTTTCCTTTTTTGAATTATGTCGTTTAATATTCGTACGACATTTACGGGCATAATGACCAATACGGGAACATTTGTTGCATTTCATATTCTGTGCAGGGCAATTTAAAGAATTTTCGGAATGGCCAGTCCGTCCACATCTATTACAATCTACGTTAACCAAATTTGTCCGCCATCTTTGTGAATCAATCTTATTTATTGTGTCTATCTCTGGCTTCGGCAACATTGATTGCGACTGTTTACTAATTTGTTCATCTACGCGGCACGCTTGTAATATTTCTTCAAGGCTGTGTTCTTTTCCTAAAAAATTTCGCTACATCAATAATTTTATCTTTTATGCTGGGAACATAATTGGGACGAACGACGAATTTTTCGTTGCGAATATTCGTCGTCAAAAATAGAACACATGCATTCATATGAAAGTGAACACAGCACCGACGTCGACGAAATTCGTCGTACGTGACGAATTCTCTGGTAGATTTATTTCTATTTCATACGCCGACGAACGACGAAGAAATCAGTACAGCGTTACCATGTTTTTTTTTAGTTTTAAAATATATTAGTAAATAATGTTAATTTTTACTTTAATAAGTGCTTTTTTTTATGATATAGAGCATTTTAGTTAAATATACATAATTATTAATGATGAAATTTGTTTTTAATAGTTCTTTTTATGTTTATTTTATAAAGGAATTATTTTCTTTATACGGTAACACTATCGTTGTTATGTTTGTATGTATATAAAACAAATTTGTAATAAAAAATACACGCATTTTTTTGGATTATTATGACAGCAGTTGTTTGTTCGTCCCAGTTGTGCGCCACACGACGAATTTACGCAACGAACTTTTGCCAACGAATTCGTCGTGCTAGACGAAATTCGGCGTTCGTCCCAATTGTGTTCCCAGCATTAAGCAGATTTCCTCAATCTCAATCTTTGTATCACCAAAAGAGCACTTAGTAATCTGTTGGCGTAACCGCAAAACAAATTTATTAAAACTTTCACCTTCTAAAGGGTTGATGTTACGAAACAAATGCCTTTCAAACGCAGAATTCCTTTTTGGCGTAAAATATTCATTAAGTGCATCCACCAATACAGTATACTATACATCATTTTTCTTTTCGTTGTCATATGCAATTACTGCCCCTGGCAAAGAATCTGCTACAGTTTGCAATTGCTGCCCTCCAAAATGAAGTAATTTATTTCTCTTCCGCACAACTGATGTAATCTCTTCCGCATCTATATAAATTTGAAAAGACCGCAGCCATTTTTCCCATTCAATACGTACCAATGATTTATCAATAGTATCGCATAAGAATGGTTTAATTATTTCTGCCATGACGATTTCTGTAGAAAATAAAATAAATATTAGCTTTTTATTTTCTTTTCAAATCAGATACCTCTATAGATTGTTATTATCGACCTGCATTGAAGGCTCACTGACCATCGTCAGATAATTATGAACGGCTTTCTCTTAACGCCCAGCCTCTGACCTTTGTCAGTTTTTTTTTCGGCATATAGCCTCTGATTCTCTATCAGATAATTAGAATTTCTTTTCAGTGTGCATATCAAAGCACGACTTCTGGCATTTGCCAGATGATGTAATAAAAAAAATTATGTACCAACAAACCTTGTTTTTATATGTATGTATATTACCCAATCTTCCTCAATTCCTCACTCTATGTAAATTTATTTCCTTATCCACATTTTAATTAATTTAATTTATCCGATCCTTGTCGCCAATGTAACAACCCACCAAATCAATATTTATAAAAACACGTCTGTTAGGTTTATTAGTTTAAAATCCAATTGTTTTATTCTACTCCTCGTTTATAATTTAATTTTCATTCCCGTTGACATTTCGTCACAGCCTACTCAAATATTGTCTTTTTATATAAAACTGAAGTTGTTTTTATGTGGTTGTATTCTGTTCACTTGAACAGGTTTGCCACATTAATTTTAACAATACGATTATCGTAATGAAAGTTACTGAATCCCACCACAGGAATACAAAGGATAAACTTAATATAAAAAATCTAGCACTGTCTGCCAAGTCAGGTTATTTAAATTTATTACTTATATATAAAGGAGTTCAAAAGGAGTACTTGTGTTGTTAGGTTAGATTCACGCAAGATTTCCAAAGGTGTATGTATGTATGTATGTATGTAGATACTACATACATTTGAATAATTTTTCATATATACATTTTACATATCCTTTTGTACTATGGTTCTAGATAGTGCTTTATTATTATATACATATGTACATACTAGGCTTTTGCAAAAGTACAAAAAACAAATACTTAAATGCATTCTCTTTTTTTCGTGAATTTGTTTTATTATACCCTCTCTTTACTATACCTTCTTCTGTTCTCTATTATAAGAAACAAACACAATAAATACTGTTCTTGTACGAAATAAATACAGCAAGTATTAAAGCATGTAAGAACTAAGCATAATAAGAACCAAGCACATTAAGTAAAGACAACCACTACTTAAACTATTTACTAAAATACTCGAGTATTTTTGTAAGTTTTATTTGGTTTGTATGAAATTTCGCTTTTATTTAATTTGATGTTAAGATCAAATTATCAACATATCAATAGTTGTATATACTTAGATAGGTATGTACATAATTATATTCCATAAAATTAACTTTTCTTCAGTTAAAAATTTTCTTTAATTTATTTGTCAAACTGTTTTTTTCAACCTTTCGTATTTAATCAGATTTTCAGCATTTTTTTTTCTATTAACATCTTCCCATTGTTCCTAACATGTAACTAGTTGTGTCTACAACTAACATTCGAACTAATGTTTTTTTACTTGACTGCTCAACTCATCTGAGCTGCTTGTATTTGCTTGCTATTGTTGTTGCATCCTACTATTATTTATCTGTCGATATCGAATTTATTCCAGTTTTAAGCTTTCCATTTCGGACTTGCAAATAGTCGACTCTTCTATAGTTTCTTAAACCAATTGCTGCAACAAAGATATCTCTTCCTGGGATTTTAACTCTGCTAAGATCATTTTGGTTTTCACCTCCTGCAACTCACGTTCTTTTCACACAAACAATGTTTTTAGTTTTGCCCTTTGGTTATTAAAACCATATTACATTCCTCGGTTTTCCTCCACGAGCTGACGTATTTTTTTTAAATAATTAAGTTGTTTGACATGAGAAAAAAAAATGTATATTTTTTATCAATCCCACTTCTGAATTTGTAGTATAACTTTAAAATAAAAGACTTCTTCTTCATTTCACTTCAAAATCTAGACTGAATATTTTTACTATTTAAATATAATAGTTACTTATTGTAGAACTTGTAGTAGGCTTAGATATTAAAAAATTATATATAAGTGTGATATGTGTATATGTATGTATGTATATGTATGTATGTATAGGCTAAGATACGATAACGTCATCACTATAATATTACTACAAGACAACCACTACTTAAACTATTTACTAAAATACTCGAGTATATTTGTAAGTTTTATTTGGTTTGTATGAAATTTCGCTTTTATTTAATTTGATGTTAAGATCAAATTATCAACATATCAATAGTTGTATATACTTAGATAGGTATGTACATATGTATATTCCATAAAATTAACTGCTAAATTAATGCTAAAAATAAAAACCAAGAAAATGCTTAAAATCAGGGCTGTGGAGTCGGAGTCGGAGTCGCTAAAAAAAGTCGCGACTCCGACTCCGACAAAGAATTTTTAAATATTTTCCATAATAAAAATTCTGGGAATTTTTTTTTTTTTTTTTAATATTTTCTATTTTCCAATACCTATTTGCCTTTTTACAGAAGTTGACTTAATCTTTTTAATGAATTTTTTTTAGTTTATTTAATTTGAATTATTAATTTTGTTGATTTTTTGTTGTGTGTTTGATTAAATAAAAACGTAAAAATGTGAGACTTTTCGTTTAAAAAACTTCAACATTAACCCTATTTGTCACTCATAAACTTGTGCTTTTATTTTCTCATGATTGAGAAGAAACCGAAGAAAACAAAAGCATTAACGTTCTCTCCCAAGTAAAAGCAATTTTGAAAAGTCACGATTCACACAGTGAAATTTCATTACAAAAATTTCAGTGTATAGACACGGATGAAAGTGTAGAAGAGAATAAAAAAAATCATAAGAAATATTTCACTATGTAAACCCGGACTAAAATTTCGCGAAAAAAAGTTGTTAGTTTTTTACAAATTAATGCTGAATTTTTTGGTAAAATAGTGCTCATTAAAGGAAAAATTTCAAACAATCGTTGTTTGTAATTTTTCTTTTAATGACCCCTATTTCACCAAACAATACAGAAATGTTTTGTAAAAAACAAACAACTTTTGATTCAGCTTTATTTTGTAATATTTATTTTTATGTTTTTTCGCGAAATCCCAAACTTCAATCGCGTTTAGAGGTCCATAGTACCCTCAAAAAAAAAGTTGTTGAACATTTCGCGATTCAATTATCGGGAATGTCCATATACATTTAGCATTGGAGTTGGAGTTGGAGTCGGAGTCGTACTTTAAAAATTTTGGCGGCTGGAGTCGGAGTCGGAGTCGCAACTATTTTTTCACGACTCCACAGCCCTGCTTAAAATACCCACATGGTAAAATAAGAACCTTACAAAATACTTACAGAATATTAGCAAAAAAAAAATGTTTACTTTACTCTACTTATAGTGAATAAGAATGAGTAAATACAAATACTCTGAGCGTATAAAGAGAATAAATGTTGTGTTTGTTTTTTTTTTCGTTTTGTATTTACTTGCTTTGAATCAGGGATGATAAATGAGACCGATGAAATGGTACTAAAAAAGTATTTTTCAGGTCGAAAAAGTATCAATTTTCTAATAATACATATTTTATGCACATATTTCACTGTCTTTCAAATTATACTCAATATTACATGTTTTTAAGATTTAAAGAATTTATTCAAACGTAAACAAAACAAATAGTACATAACAATTCATGTGTACAAAACAATAAGTCTTATATATAAAAGTATATGTATTTATATAAAAATTTAGGTACATATTAAGGAGATCGATATCATATTACATTTCTAATGATTTTACATTTTTCTTGATAACATGTTGTTAGTAATTTTAATATTATAACAACAAGAATCTGTCGACTTTAACAAATCTTTAGTTTGTATTAGACTAGATACAGTAGAAACATGAAGTCTATTTCTTTCTTTTGTTTTAATAATATTTTGAATTGAAAATATTCGCTCTACATTCGTTCTCAACTGAAGACGTTTGCAATTGTCATTGTAAAAAAGCATACACATTTCATCAACTGTTACGAAAACCTCAGCAAAGAAGATGAAGTAAAAAAAATGTTACCATATCACGTATTTATTTGAGATGGTACAAAAAAGTATCAAATGTGTCACTGGGGAACCAAGGTACTTCGGAAGATCAGAAAGTATCAAAAAAAATACCAAAGTATCAACTTTATCATCCCTGGCTTTGATCCCCTTTTGTACTTGGATTTACTCTGAGAATTTTTAAAAAAGCAAATGTTTTTGAATTTAAATGTACTTAGTGCAAAAGCCTAGTACATACATACATATGTACATTTTATAACACCAATGAGATAAAATATCACATTACACATTTTCATTATCTGTTTAAACATATAGAAAACAAAATGGATTTTCACCAAATTTAACAGTATATATGTACATGTATGAATGGATGTAAATTTAGCAAAAATCAAAAAATTCAAAAGAAGAAAAAGCTTAAGTTTTGAGTGCGTGAAAATTGTATTAACAAATCACGCACGGTATTATATTTTGAATCACGTGATCCATGCGTGAGTCACGCGTAACACGAAAAATTCACGACATTTTCACATCTCTAGTTTTTATAAAAATATTGTGACATTTTTTTTTATTTGACGACCAATGGGATATATATGTCCCATTTGGGTTTTTTCCTCTCACAGCCACATTTTCCAACGAATTTTTACCAAATAAATTTTATTTAATAAAAAACAAATGTGTCTCTTGTAACGACACGTTTTCTCGCTTTGAAGCTGGTGTAGGCTCAGCGTTGTCCAGGGTCGTTACTAGATTGTGTTTTATTCGGTTTTTTTGAGTAAGAGTAATAAAAAGACTTCGGAATTCTTTAGAATACGTTATAAATCTTATCACTTTATTTACTCATCTGTTTATGTATATATGTATATATAGATTCTGCTTTGGTATGTGGTTATTCTCTCTGAGAGTTGTTTATAGTCGTTCTCTTCGTCTCTGGTGACGTCTCTTGATTGGATAACGATATCCCTATTGTAGCCGTGCTTAGGCCCACCACAATAGAGCAGGTTCGATGAAAGAGAAATATGACGAAATCTCTATTGTAGCCGTACTCAGACCCACCACAATAGAGCACGGTATTTCTCTTAGAGTTAATTACAACCGGTTGTATCGAAGGATGTTGCCTACCGATGCCGTGCTCAGACCCACACCGCTAGTCAACCTCCTTCTACTAAAAATCCAATTGTGGCCGTGCTCAGACCCACCACAATAGAATTCTTAGTCTATACAAAAAATGTATTAATCCCTCTTAGTAAACAAGTTTAATAAGAGCTCTTACCACATTAATAAGAGCTCTTACCAACCAACTCCACTCAATCAACGAATGTGTCGCCTTTTATAGCAAATTGCTGGCACACGCAAGATACACACACAACCGCACCCATACGTTGTGCACGAGTTGTGTACGTGATCAGTTGTTCGATGATTGTGTTGTTCAGCGCTGTGTATAAACGTAAGTTACTATTTATATCATGACTACCGGTGATGGTAGTTAATTTTTCCGCTAAGTTCAAATGATTAAATATAATTATCTTAATACTACCATATCGAGTATTATTTCTAATTAGTTCATAAAATAGTATTTGTATTCATTAATAAAAATAATAAAATAATAAAATAAATAAATTCATTTCCAAAGGTTAAGCAATCAGTGTGGCAAAAACGACTTTAGGGACTTTTGTCGTCACACTGCCTCTCCCCTCTCAGCATCCAGGGTCCACCAGATCTGACAACGCCCATCTCGGAATAAAGTTATCCGGAAGCATTGGTTGTGGATGCATCGACATAACTTTTCTCTTGTAGGTCGTAGTGGTCGAGACATTCTTTCCTCCCTCTGCAGGACTTCTGGGAGTTGATGGCGCGTTATGGTGATGGGTTTTGTCGGTAGGGGTGGTGTTGTCGGTCGCGATGATGCTTCCGGCAGCCCTACACTGTCCTTCGATTGCGCTGAAAATACTGATGACTTGGCTGTGGATGTTGTCGATGTAGACGAGGAGGCTGATGAAGTTGTTGCAGATGATGATGATGATGTCATTGATTCGGCACGTTTATTGAGTGTGTTGATTGCCGGTGAAATCTACGAAGAGAAAACAATTAGTTACTATATTTGTTTATGAAATGGCTTTAATTCGCTAATGTGCGCGGTGCGCCGATTGTTAGTTTCTATACTGCGAATTTCTAATATTACGGGGGAGGTGAATTTTTCAATCACCCATGGTCCCCCATATTTTGGTGCTAATTTGGTTGCAAAGTTGTCTATAGCATTGGACAACGGATGCTGTTTAACTAAAACATACTCTCCAATCCAATCTCCAGTTGCGGCGGCGCAGATTGTAGTGGTGGCGTTGTTTATTAGTCGCTTTGGATAGGTTCTTTCGAACAATGTCGAAAATTTCTTTTAGTTCTGTGGCCCGTTCTTCGGGCGACAGCTGATGACCTCCTGTACCAACCGTGACTTGGTCGTACAGCGCATTTGGTAACCGTGGTTGCCTCCCTTGTGTAAGATACGCCGGACTGTATCCTGTGGATTCAGTCATGCTTGTATTGATGGCGAGCATGATTTCGGGTAAGAGATCATCCCATGAAGCATGTTGGTTTCCGGCGAACGGTGCGATGATTGTTTTGATAGTGCGGTTGGCCCTCTCCGTAGGATTCTCCTGGGGAGTGTAGGGGGCCGTAAACTGCTGAATAATACCTACGTCGTGTAGATATTTTTGAAAAACGCGTGATGTGAATTGAGTACCGTTGTCCGTGATGATGGCTTTAGGCACGCCATATCGGGCGAGGATCCTCTCACGGAAAGCCTTCACAGCCCCTTCGGCCGTGGCTTTTCTCATGGGGATTAATTCACACCATTTCGAAAAATAGTCGAAGAACACTAGTAATGTAGTGTTTCCGTGACGAGTACGGGGTAAGGGTCCGACAAAATCGGCACATACAAGTGACCATGGTTCATCGGGTACACGTGTAAGCATCTTACCTGCCGGTTGTTGTTGTGACACTTTATATTGTTGACAGCTGACACAATTCCGCACATAACGGCTGACGTCACGGGCCATACCTGGCCAGTAATACCGTTGTGCTATCTTGTGTAGTGTTTTCCTTATGCCGAGATGGCCTCCAGTAGGCCGATCGTGGTTTTCTTGGAGTACCTGTTGACGCTGGGTTGTGGCCACGCATAATTTCCAGGGGTAACTATCTTCATTATTCAATTCTCTGGCAAAATGCCTGTAGAGTTGGTGATTGATAACGCTGTAGTCAGGAAATTCTTCAGGGCGTTGACGCACCCCCTCGAGCAAGCTTTGGAGCCATCGGCAAGTGTGGTTGTCTTTTGTATTAGCGCTGTTAACTTCAGCCTGTGGTTGTCGGGAAAGTGCATCCGCAACCTTGTTGAGTTGGCCTTTTCTGTAAATAATTTCAAAGTTAAACTGTTGCAATTCTAACGCCCATCTGGCAAGCCGGCCAATAGGGTTGTCAATTGTATTCAGCCACTTGAGGGCTAGATGGTCGGTGATAACTTTAAAGTGGTATCCCTCCAGGTATGGACGCATTTTCCGAATGCCCCATACGATGGCCAGACACTCTTTTTCAGTGCCTGAGTAGTTTTTCTCGGCGGCGTTTAGATTGCGGCTAGCGTAGGCGATTACATGTTCAGTCCCCTCTAGTTCCTGAGTGAGGACTGCTCCTAATCCGAAGTCACTAGCATCGGTTTGTAGCACAAACAGTTTGGAAAAATCTGGACACGCCAGTACTGGTGCTTCTGTCAATTTATTGCGGAGAGTTTCGAATGCCTTTTGTTGTTCACTTCCCCACTTCCAGTGTTTGCCTTTTTTTAGTAAGTCAGTGAGTGGTCGAGATATGGTGGAGAAATCGGGCACAAAACGACGATACCAAGACGTAATTCCTAAGAAGCGTCTGACGTCTTTTACGTTGGTAGGGGGGGTCATCTGTGCCACGGCCTGAATTTTTTCTGGATCAGTTTTTATGCCGTCCTTTGTAACGATTGAATGTGATGCTGCCGTAGATAAGCCTTTAATTTGTTGAAATTTTGGTAACTCGTGTGCGAGAAAATCATCGATCTGTTGCTGCAGTATAGTCTGCTTGTTGATCGGGGTTGTGATTTCCGCTGGTGGAGTACCCACGTCAGTAGGGCTTAACTGGTCATCTGAATTACCCTGACACCAGTTTACCGTCGCACACAGTTTGGAGGTAGCGGTTAAACCGGCACAGGATATGCTGGTATCGAAATTTTTCAGAAAATCTAGCCCCAACAAAATATGTTCAGTCGCCCCAGGTAAGATGAGAAATTCGTGAAAGGCAGTCCGATTTCCCAGGGTTATAGGACACTTCACTGCGCATGATACTATCCTTTTAGAGCCGTCGGCCAAAATGACGTCGATGTCAACCTCTACATATATTGGCTTCTTTACCAGTCTGATATATGCTGGTCTGATGAAGCTTCGGGTTGCACCCGTATCAATTATGGCGTTGACTAAGTTCTGGTCAAGACAAATGGTGGCTTTTACTTTGTCATCTTCCCATCGTATTGACGTCCCATTTCTTCGAGGCGGAGCTTCGGGTTCAATATGTGGATTTGTTGTCGAGTGGTGGAGAACCATACGATTATGTTCGTTGCGGGGTGGAGCAGAGTTCGTAGGGATGCTTTCAAA
This sequence comes from Lypha dubia, assembly GCA_947311025.1. Lineage (NCBI taxonomy): Eukaryota > Metazoa > Arthropoda > Insecta > Diptera > Tachinidae > Lypha > Lypha dubia. The sequence continues at coordinate 106,907,629 of OX371260.1, forward strand.
ATCTGTGGCCAGTCGTATTAACTCTTCGAGTGTTGAAAAATCGATTCTGCGAATGTATCGTTGGTAGTTGGGTTGGGCATTGCGGAAAATGCGTTCCACACGTTGTTCAACCGTGAGGTTTGTGGGGCTCATTAAATTTTGCAATGCCAAGACATACTCTTTGAACGGCTCACGTGGCCGCTGGACTCGCTTTCGGACTTCTAGTTTTTCAAAGTATCGTGGCGGTAAAAAGAAATCACATAGATCGTGTTTAAACGCTTCCCACTCTGTCCAGTTTTTATTATTGTTCCTATACCACAGCAATGATTTATCTCGAAGAAACTCATTGATTACTTTTAAAACATCACGTAAATTTATTTGATATGTACCCGCTAGTTCTTCCACTCGCTCGACGAATTCTTAGGGGTTCTTACCTCAATCGTATTTCAGACCCCATCTTCTGATGGTATCAATTACCATAATCCGATGTTCTACGGTTGTCTTCTGGGGAAAATCGTGGGGTGTGTTTTGGCGGGATGTCCCAGGTAGTTCGCATTTAGCTGGTGAACCTGGTGTATTATCCGTCGCACCCTCGGGTAATTGTAGCTTAGTTGATGAAGTAGTGCCACAATCGTGTTTATTTTGAAGTGCCAGTAAAGTTGTACGTTGAGCATCCTCGTGGTTTGATGAAACAAACTTGGCGAAGCGTTTTCTCAACTCTTCGACTGTGCCTGTTATCTCGAGTTCAAACTGGGTCAGGTATTGTACCAGTTCATCCTTCTTTAGGGAGTAAATCCACGACGTCTTTAACATTGTGATTGTAATAAAAAATTTTCCTTGCTTGTATTTTGTTTCGCTATATGTATTATATTGTTTTTTTTTTTCTTGTAGAATAATCTGCTTTTCTGCTGTATGGCTGTGTCTCTATCTATATATATCTATGTATATATGTATAGCAGTTGGTTTGTACACGTAGGCAAATAAAAATATTTGTGTCTACCGTTGTAAATCCTTGTAGCGATGTACAGTTGAATCAAAATCAAAAGTTTTACCGTTTGACTTCAAGCAAAAGCAGTCAGGCTGGTTTATTTTAAATTACTTCTTTAAAATATTTTGTTGTTGATGTTGTTGTTTTTTTTTTCTCGTTGTTGCGTGACAAACTGCATCGCTGACAAATATCAATTTGTTGTGGGCAGCATACAGTTGTAGCGGGACTTTTTTTTTTTTTTCAGCACAATAATTGTTTTTAATTATTTATGACTTCTGTAGGTACAGTCTCGGCAAAAAGTTTTCGTTGACTGTTGTATATATTTTTCAATAATATTTTTTTTTGTTTGTTGTTTTTGGTTGTTTAGTTTTTATAAAGTTTTTTTTTTTTTTTCTTGACGATGCAAAGTCGATGTTGATTGGACAAATGCAAAGTACCTGCTCGGGCGCCACTGTAACGACACGTTTTCTCGCTTTGAAGCTGGGGTAGGCTCAGCGTTGTCCAGGGTCGTTACTAGATTGTGTTTTATTCGGTTTTTTTGAGTAAGAGTAATAAAAAGACTTCGGAATTCTTTAGAATACGTTATAAATCTTATCACTTTATTTACTCATCTGTTTATGTATATATGGATATATATAGATTCTGCTTTGGTATGTGGTTATTCTCTCTGAGAGTTGTTTATAGTCGTTCTCTTCGTCTCTGGTGACGTCTCTTGATTGGATAACGATATCCCTATTGTAGCCGTGCTTAGGCCCACCACAATAGAGCACGTTCGATGAAAGAGAAATATGACGAAATCTCTATTGTAGCCGTACTCAGACCCACCACAATAGAGCACGGTATTTCTCTTAGAGTTAATTACAACCGGTTGTATCGAAGGATGTTGCCTACCGATGCCGTGCTCAGACTAAAAATCCAATTGTGGCCGTGCTCAGACCCACCACAATAGAATTCTTAGTCTATACAAAAAATGTATTAATCCCTCTTAGTAAACAAGTTTAATAAGAGCTCTTACCACATTAGCAGCTGCCAACCAACTCCACTCAATCAACGAATGTGTCGCCTTTTATAGCAAATTGCTGGCACACACAAGATACACACACAACCGCACCCATACGTTGTGCACGAGTTGTGTACGTGATCAGTTGTTCGATGATTGTGTTGTTCAGCGCTGTGTATAAACGTAAGTTACTATTTATATCATGACTACCGGTGATGGTAGTTAATTTTTCCGTTAAGTTCAAATGATTAAATATAATTATCTTAATACTACCATATCGAGTATTATTTCTAATTAGTTCATAAAATAGTATTTGTATTCATTAATAAAAATAATAAAATAATAAAATAAATAAATTCATTTCCAAAGGTTAAGCAATCAGTGTGGCAAAAACGATTTTAGGGACTTTTGTCGTCACACTCTTTAAAAATGTGTAAAATTTTAAGTTTTTTTTGTCCGAGTTCCTTTCAAGGTCGTCTCAAAGTCAAAAATTTGTGATATTTTTTTTAAATTTTTGTTTGCTCTAATCTCGGAAACTAAATGATACACTTATGTAACCTTTTCGTATTATATGCACCAATGCCTTATGTAACCAGAGTAACCACCGCCTTTTGATTTGCTTCAATAGCTTTCCCGTGGGGTCTGAAAATAAAATGGGACACATGTGTCCCATTGGTCCACAAAGGTAAATTTTTTTTTTTATTTCAATAGAATTGCACAAAAAACATTAAAACATAAATATTTCATTTAAAACAAACATAAAGCACTTTGGGAATAAAAACGACAAAATAAAAATAATAATTCATTATAAAATAATAAAATCAATCATCAAAATATGGTTGGTGAGCTATCATTTGTGGTGGATTTCAAAACAATTTCGTTCTTTTGTATAGCAAAATGGTTTGTCGCAAGTGAAGCAAATTGAATTTGTTCGATTGTCCATGCCATTTTTGGTGCAAAGAACACATCGTTAACGCACTCCGCTATCCATTCTGGTGAGATAGTGGCCAGATAATAGAAAATTGTTCGTGGTCAGCCTTGCTCGTTTGGATCCAGCTCGTGGCGTTGAGCTAGTTTCATATTTACGACTAGAGAAAGAATTGATCATGTGTGTGGCGAGCTGTGAACGAAATTCCAGGAGCGAAATTGAAAATGGAGATGAGCTCTTTTTAGATAATTTGTCGTAAACAATGTAGGAATTTAGCTTTCCCAAATCAATTAAATCGAAAAAAAGACGAAGATAGAATTTGATCTTCGACTTTCGACTGTGTTCATAATATGACTGAAATAAAAGCGTTTGGTAGTAAATAACTTATCTCTATATATATAATTCTACTGTACGTGCGTTGTAACTGAACTCCTCCTAAACGGCTGAACCGATTTGCATAAATTTTTTTCTATGCGTTTGGGTGGCGCCCCTGGTGGTTTAGATTTACAATTCGGTCCAATTGGACAAAGGGGCGTGGTACCTCCCATACAAACCACAAATTAAAAATCTATTATTTCTGCTCCTGATAGCGGTATTTGAAAAAAATTTGGTACGTCGGTTTGGTGTGCATTTTTAAGTGCTGCTGCAAATATGTGCGGGATTGGACAAAGGGGCGTGGTACCTCTCATACAAACCACAAATTAAAAATCTATTATTTCTGCTCCTGATAACGGTATTTGAACAAAATTTGGTACGTCGGTTCAGTGTGCATTTTTTTAGTGCTTCTGCAAATATAGGCAGGATAGGACAAAGGGGCGTGGTACCTCTCATACAAACCACAAATTAAAAATCTATTATTTCTGCTCCTGATAACGTTATTTGAACAAAATTTGGTACGTCGGTTTGGTGTGCATTTTTTAAGTGCTGCTGCATATATGGGCGGGATTGGACAAAGGGGCGTGGTACCTCTCATACAAACCACAAATTAAAAATCTATTATTTCTGCTCCTGATAACGTTATTTGAACAAAATTTGGTACGTCGGTTTGGTGTGCATTTTTTAAGTGCTGCTGCATATATGGGCGGGATTGGACAAAGGGGCGTGGTACCTCTCATACAAACCACAAATTAAAAATCTATTATTTCTGCTCCTGATAACGGTATTTGAAAAAAATTTGGTACGTCGGTTTGGTGTGCATTTTTTTAGTGCTGCTGCAAATATGGGCGGGATTGGACAAAGAGGCGTGGCACCACCCATATAACCCAAAAATTTTAATCGCCATATTTTGGGCATTTTTTGACCTACGTCGATGATATTTGGTACATATGGTATTGGCATAATTTGGAATACGTACCGGGAGAAAAGTAGATGGGACCACGCTCCTTTTTAGGAAAATTAAAAATCGTAATATAGTCTTAACTACTGGACCGATCGTCACAATAGGATATATAAATACTTTTAATTTTATTTTATAACGAGCGGTGTAGCGAAGTAGACCGGGATCAGCTAGTATACATATATATTTTTGCTTAAAAAATACCTTTCTTTGATCCATAAGATCTACGCCTCCCATTCCTTTATTATATTGAGATATCATTTCAGGACATTTTACTATGATTCTCTCCGCTGATCCAGCTTGACGCCTTCTGACGTTTATTGTATCATTCGGATTTAAGAAATTGGAGCCCATATGAACTGCTCAATTATCCATCCATTTAACAATTGTTACTCCATCAGATTCGAAACTTATGAAATCGCCACGTTTAAATGTTTTGTCTGCGTCGAATTTAGGCATTTGTGCACGATTGCGTCGTAGAGTGCCACAAGCTCGAATACCATTAACTTTAAGTTTATGCAATAGCATTGGACTATTGAAAAAATTATCAAAATACAGCTCAATGCCCATGTTCTCAAGACCGGAAGCCATATTCAAGATAACTGACTCACCAATGCCAACTTCCTTCAATTCTTTTCTTCCTGTGCAAATATCAATTTTATGTAAATATCCAGTGTTGGCATCGCAACGGCACCATAATTTCAACCCCCAAGATATTGGCTTATCTTTCATATATTACTTAATTATATTTCGACCTTTAAATTTCACCATGTGCTTATCAATTGACTGACGTTTCCTTTCGCTCATAGCATTCCCGAATGCCAAATTAAAATGGTTTAAAACAGGTCGTATTTTATATGCTCGATCATACGATGGGTCATCACGGGTCGGCTGTGCATCGTTGTTTGCAAAATGCAAGTTGGAACGAATTTCTTCAAAACGTAAACGAGTCATAACGTTTGAAACTATTGGTACGGAATATATTGGTAATGTTGACCAATAAAGTCTGGTTTCTGGCAATCGGTGTATAGACATTACAAACGTAATCCCAAAAAACGCCTTCAATTCATCTTCATTTATCGAATACACGGTACCATTTTGTTCACAATAAATCTTTGATTGTTGAATGATCATATCTATAAGAGTGTTAAAATCACAAACAGAATTGAAAACTTCTGAGAACTCTGGTACTTCATCATTAGCTTCCAAATTTGGTAGTAAAACCTTTCCATATTCATAGTCTGGGTCTATATATGCAGGTGGGACGTAATTATCCCTTGTTTTTCTCCATTTAAATGTGATTTGCCGTTCCTGAATAGTTGCAGACTTGAGTGGAACTCGAGTTGTTGATACTTGAGCCACAGTCGATTTGCTTGTTGATGGTTTTTCAGAGGATAGGACATCTTCAATCTCAATTTCTACATCAGAATCTAAGTCATTGATGTCGTTTTCAAGAAAACTCATATCTTCGTCATCCAAATCAAACTGATTTTCATCATCTTCACTCGCTGATGCATTTAGAAACTGTAATATTTCATCATCACGTAAACAAAAACGCCGAGTTCTTCTCATACCGTACACACTGTATTATCAAGGATCAATATGAAACTAAACTTTATTCCCACTCGATGTTTTACATATTCTTACAAAAGCATTCTACTGTACATACAAGAAAATACCGTTAGAAATGTCTCGGAAAAGAGAAAAAACAATAACAAATTTATAAATGGTAATGATATATGTATGTATGTACACTACTAATACCATGTGTATACTGTGATAAATACAATATTATGTGCAATAGGTGACACGCAATTTAGTTGCTGGCCATGAGCGAGGAACAATTTAAAGATTTCTTGTTACTTTACAGTACAAACTAAGCAAATATGAAAGAAGATATGTTTTTTATAAAGAAAAAAAATTTTTCGCTTTGGTGAGTGCAAAACAAAATTTTCAGACTTGTTGACACTTACCGACCAATGGGACATATATGTCCCATTTTTTTTTTTTACATAAGGAGTAAAAATTTTTAATTTTTTTTTTTAATTTTTTTTATAATATACGTCCAAAAACATGAATCCGAAAAAAAAAATTTTAATTTGCAACCGTTTTAACTTTGACGTCAAAGGGTTAATTAAAACTTCTCTTTTATGTAGCTCTCACTTTTTGCCATCAAGCATTATACATATATGCTGGAAAAAAAGTATGCCTGTTGCCAAATGCGGAGCCTTTTGTTTTGCAGCTAAAATGTTCTAAAATGTTCACTATCGAAAACATAAAGAAATTTGTTTTCTGTATTTTAAATAATTTTAACTTTTATTTTCACTTTTTAACTTTTGTTTTGTTTACACATCACATTTTTACAACACCCAAGTTTTCACACTAACAAAATGCCTGTTGTTTTTGTGACGTATTTGTTTTAGGGACAAGACTACCTTATTTATTATACCCAAAGTATATTTATACAAGTATATGCAGGAGCACAGCTGGCCGTGTTTTTTTTATAGATATTTTCAATGCCTATTGTCAAAAATTTTTCATTTTCTTTCTACACAATTTTCTTTAAGTTCTGCTGAGCAGATATGTAAAGGAATGATTAAAATTTGGTTTTTAATTCAAAAGGATTAACAAAAAGTTTAAATGATTAATTTTACACAAAATATGAATTGAATTAATTAATTAATTAATTCACTGTTTTCACTAGAATTAGGATCATTATTAAAAAACTCTTGAATGTTTAAAAAAAAATTTCAAAAGCGTTTCTGATTCGTAGATTCTTTCAAAAAGGAATCATTCCTTTACAGCTCTGCTACTGAGCTATTTTTGAAAATTGTAAATTTATTTTACACAAACAAAAAGCCTGCTTTTTTTATTTTTTATGTTGTTGCCTAGATGCATATACTTGTATAAATATACGTTGATTATACGCTACTATGTATATTATATGCTACTATGTATATTGAAAGGCGAAATAATTTTGAACAAACAATAAAGTAATCCATCAAAAACAAACAATTTTTATAAAATAATAAGTTATTTAACATTTCGACACATTAGTAAATATAATATACATACATGTAATTAATAACTCATAGCTATCATCATATTCAGTTAAATCTGGATGAAAATCTATCCTATTTACTGTATTTAAATTTATATAGAAGTCTCTATATATTTCGTCAACAAGAAGTAACATATTTAATAAATGAGTTTTCTTATCGGAAATTATTTGTATTGGTCGCTTATCTGTATAATTAATAGACAATTGTTTTTTTTTTGTGGTGTCCTTCATGCACCTATTAGACAACCCATTTTTACAAGACTTCTACCAAGTTAAAGACATTTTTCACAGAAGTGAATGAGGTATAGTGCGTTTTTGTGGCTTAAGTATTTTGGGAGCTATAACCGTTGAAAGTTGCTACTACTACATTCACACGTATTACTCATTCATGTAAGCCCAGCTAGCATTTTTAATCGTAAAACACGCATCCGCGATCGAAGAAGACGATTAAACCGATCGTCCATGATGATGCATTCCGATCGCAGAAGTTAAAGATAACGGGAGAAACTGTGTCCTGTAGTCCGATTCAGTAACTTTTAACAATTCGATAATTGTTAAATTTACCGACAATTATTGCGATTTGCAGTAACGATTTTGTTATTCATTAATTGCTTCTTAACAACATCGTTATAATTTCCTTTTACGTTGGCATCTCTATCAATATATAAGAAAAGCACAAAGAGAAATAAACAAAAAACAAATAAATTAATTTATATATTGAAATTTTTTTTCAAAAATTTTTTAGAATTTAAAAAATGAATGTTAAATTTAATGAAATTTGGAGATATGAATGTTAAATTACATGTTTAAATAATGGCAATATTATTATTTATGCATATAAGATTCTGTGTTTTCGTATATTGTTTTGAAAGATCAATTTTGTTCTTGGCATAACGAACGTGCTACCATTGAACTGCTGACTTTTATTTATTTCATAACAACCGAAAAATTATTGTCGTTAACATACCGATAGCGAATATCGTTAAAAGTGTTACTGAATACAAAATTCGATAAATTTTCGTTATATTAATTTTAACAATACGATTATCGTAATAAAAGTTACTGAATCCCACCACTGATGGCAACTCTTCCAAACGAATTGTCTACGATGCACAATAATTAGTCGCCTACGGATCATTTTTAACCCTTTAACAAAACACCCGTCCAGCAATCGTTTAAGTAAATTGCAAGAGTATCTCTTTGAAGAGTGAAACACGATTGTTAACTATAATCAGCCTCCAATGCCAACAATCGCAAAAATGGCTCTGAAGAGATATGTATATATAAATCCACTCCAACAATCGTGGGGACGTTTATAAAACGAGTCGCAAAATGATCCCGCTCGTCAAACAATCATGGAAATGCCAGCTGGGAGATATAGCCAGACATAAAAACAATTCATCAAACAAAAAAACTAACGCTACTCCCGCTCAGCCTAAAACCCCTTTTCACTACACACACTTACCTCAACCGTCCACCAGCCAAAATCAATATTCAAACATTTTCCAGTCTAACGCGACTAGTGCTCAACAACAAGCTAACAACAAATTTTCATACGCTAGTATTTTAAAAAGCAACCAGAGTACGGCGCAAAACACCGTAAATGTAAATGAAGATTCGGAGTCTAATTTCCGTCGTGTTGAAGCCTCAATTGAGAGCTTAATACAAACAGTAAATACATTTACTCTCAACATCTCCTGTATGATACAGGAAATGTTGAAAATGCAGTCTACCATGTTGCAGGCTCTTTTATACAAGCCATGGACTTAAAAATTTGTTTTTGGAATGCAAACGGCATTTGCCAACATAAAAACGAAATAGAGTATATTCTTCTGGATAAACAAATCGATGTTATGCTTATCTCAAAAACTCATTTGACGTCTCGAAGCTATTTCAGAATTAGTGGATATAATTTTTACGACACAAAGGATCCTCGAGGTAGTGTTTGTGGTGGCTCGGGAATTCTTATAAAAACGCGAATAAAACACTACCTGTTGAATGATTTATGTGAAAATTATCTTCAAGTAACGAACATCTGCATTGAAAATTACTATCAAAAACTTGTAATATCATCTGTCTATTCGCCCCCAGATTTTCAATTACCGAGAGTCAATATACGGGGTTCACGTTTAACCACTCCTAAGGGACGAGTTTTGTTTGACGTCGTTTCTAAAAGGGATTTGAACGCAGTGTCAAGTGGCCAGCCAACATATTGGCCAACAGATCGACAAAAAATTTCTGATGTTATTGACTGTGGAATAGCAAAAGGTGTACCCAGCAAGATGGTTGAAGTTGAAGCAACTTTGGATTTATCTTCAGATCACTCACCTACAATTGTCACTATTTACTCACTCACAACTGTAACATCAACATGTGATTTACCGATGATATCTACACGTGTTAACTGGCTGAAATACAGAAAATATCTATGTATGTAACTGCTCATTGCTCGGAAAGAATGCCGCTAAGAACACCTTCTGACATAGACGATTTCCTCAGGTTGTTTGAAGCGCCCCAACAAAAACTACAGCTTCGGCCGAAGCAGGTTTGTAAGGGAGAGATGCTTGTTGTTTTTGTGCCTCCTGCTGCGAAAAGCGCTTCGAACATGCATGATTTTTGTTCGCGATGTCCCACTTTGGAGGTCTTGCTTTTTACATAAAAGAGCGCTTTTTTTTCTAATCATCCAAACTGCGCTAAATTCATGTTTGAATTATATGAATTATGCCTTCGTTTTGCTGCGTCATCTACTAACGTACATAATTCATCTGTAGACAAATACACAAGTATAAAAAAATAAGAGAGATAGAGAGAGACAGAGAACATATAAATGAAATTTTATCCATTCGCTGTTTACTTTATTATTCGTGTCAACTAAATGTAAATAGCCGACCAACTTCAACGTGCTTAAAACAAAGTTCAGCGATCTCTCTTCCTTCTTTTTGTGCAGCCTCGAAAGCATGAAATTTTGTTACTGCTTCCAGGAACATTTTTTGCTGGGGCATGTTAAACAAGCTGCTCTTAATGCTACTTCAAATAAAACAAATCAACAAGTGAGATTTAGCAATATTTATTTCTATAGATATAGAAGGGCTATTGACTGAAAAACGGAGAGCTCGACAAGAATGGTAACGTTACAGATGCCCTCAGTTAAAGTTAAAGCTGAAGGAATGTACCAAACAGCTCAGAAAAGTTTTACAAACACAAAAAACAGCTTCGCTGCAAAAATTTCTTCAAGAACTCGATGGAACACCACAAACAGATTATTCGCTATGGCGTGCAGCCAGAGGACTTAAAAGGCCGGTGATATGTAAACCTCCATTGCGAGCTTCAAGTGGTGACTGGGCAAGAACTGATGAGGAAAAAAGAGATCTATTTGTTAAGCACTTAGAAAAAGTAATTACCCCGAATATTTCGTCTCTTTACCAGAAATACCGCTGAGATTTAACATTGTGGAGATTGAAAAGGCCGTGACTAGTCTTAACACCAGAAAATCCCCAGGTGTGTAGACAAAATAAACAACAAAATGCTTCAAGAATTGCCTTTCATTGCAAAAAAAATAATTCTATTCATTTTTAATGGTATTTTACGGCTGCAATACTATCCGGCAGAATGGAAGGTTTCGATGATTACTATGATACCAAAGCCGGGCAAGGATCATACGAAGGTGGAATCTTATCGCCCTATTAGTTTATTTCCCAATATTTCAAAACTATTTGAAAAGCTGTATATGATCCAGCTGATGCCTATAGTAACTAGTAATGGATGCATTCCAGGTCATCAATTCGGTTTTCGCAGACAACATAGCACAATTGAACAAACTCACAGACTTGTGAATGTTGTTAGACACTTTTGAGAAAAAGAAATATTGCTCTGCGCTCTTTATAGATGTTTCTCAAGCCTTCGATGAAGTATGTCACGAAGGTCTTATCAACAAATTAATACAAGATCTACCAGCAAACATCGTCAAGGTTTTAAAAAGCTATAAGACCTTCGTGCCATACTTCATCGAAGGCAGGTCACGCAGGAGAGCCAGCTTCCAAATGCAATGGAGGGGGACTGTCTCATTACTCTGTCAGGTGACTCATCCGTAGTAGCCATTCAGGCTCTGAGGGATCTAACTCAGAAGTCCGACCACGACTTGGAGACAACTAGGTCTCCAACTTCCTCTTGGTACTCGGATGCTGATCCCTCAGGATCTTTGGCTGTGCGGGAGAGTGATTTTGTGGACAATGAGCAACCATCTACCTCTTTAGGCATTGTCCGGCAGAACGGCTTGCCAGGTGTGGGCAAGGAGTATCTGTCGAAAAAGGAGAAGGCCATGAAAAATATCTTATCAGGAAGCACAGACAGGACGTGAACAAATTCGAAAGAATTTATGGTCCTGTCAGTGTTCTCCTGCGGAAACCATTTCCGTTGGTGAGGGATGTGGAGGCTGACAAAGCCCTGGATACATCTCGCAAGGATATAAGAGCAATATCACCAGGCATAACCATCACTAAAAATAGAGGTGACGAGTGGGGCTTCGTCCACTAGGGTGGTCAATTCTTCTACTGTCGCGGTTGGCGGGGCATCTCTAGGCTCCCAGAAGGTGAAGGGCAGCGCTTCAGGTGGTGCTACTACTGATGCAAGGAAAGAGGCATCAACAAGAGCACGATCTGGGGAGGAGCTGCTAATTCCTTGAGCCAGGAAGGAGACCTACAGGTGGCTCATAGACCGGAACGATCAGGACTTGAAGATCTGCCCGGATCTGTGGCAGTTAGTTGAAGGAAGGCTTTTGGACGAAATCGGCAAGACCAGTGTTGAAAAGGAGGAGGAATTAAGGTTCCATGGCGCAGACTAGCACAAGCTTGTGAACTGCGGTAATATGAAACCAATGGATTTTCAATCAAAGAAATTTTTAATTTTTCAGGCTTAAGTTCGTTTTCTCTAAATTTAATTTTATTATAAATTAAATTATTATTTAAATTAGAAAGAAAGACAAATCTAGTGGCTCTTAATACTTGAAACAGACAAAGAAAAAGTTTTTTGACTGCGCGGAGGGTTGAACTGACATCGATGTTTCGAGACTAACCACAGTCTCATCATCAGAGTTGTCTACCGGTTAGACCTCACTGCCACCACGGCAGCTGCAATCAGACCAGTTAAAGATCCTCTACATAAATTAAATCTGCTGAATTACATGTAAGTTTTACACTACAGCTTTTTATAATTTTTAATGGGTTGGAACTTTACTATACTTTTTTCAAAGTCTATCTTGTTCAAGTTGAGCTTTATTCTAGTGTCTCTTATTTCATTCCCAGGTGGCAGCCTTCGGCTACCAATACTCTAAGGGTTTTTTTATTTGGAATGCGCTTATATATACAGCTGTTTTTTTAAATTGTATAAACAACTGTATAAACACGTTCCTAGCTACGTGCCTTTAGTTTTGTAATTAATTTGTGAAGTTTTTATTCGAACTGAGTGATGTTTAATCAAAGAAATTTTTAATTTTTCAGGCTTCAGTTCGTTTTCTCTAAATTTAATTTTATTATAAATTAAATTATTATTTAAATTAGAAAGAAAGACAAATCTAGTGGCTCTTATTACTTGAAACAGACAAAGAAAAAGTTTTTTGACTGCGCGGAGGGTTGAACTGACATCGATGTTTCGAGACTAACCACAGTCTCATCATCAGAGTTGTCTACCGCTTAGACCTCACTGCCATCACGGCAGCTGCAATCAGACCAGTTAAAGATCCCCTACATTAATTAAATCTGCTGAATTACATGTAAGTTTTACACTACAGCTTTTTATAATTTTTAATGGGTTGGAACTTTACTATACTTTTTTCAAAGTCTATCTTGTTCAAGTTGAGCTTTATTCTAGTGTCTCTTATTTCATTCCCAGGTGGCAGCCTTCGGCTACCAATACTCTAGAAGTTTTTTTTATTTGGAATGCGCTTATAAATTGTATAAACAACTGTATAAACACATTCCTAGCTACGTGCCTTTAGTTTTGTAATTAATTTGTGAAGTTTTTAAATTTTTCTTTGTCTGTTTCAAGTATTAAGAGCCACTAGATTTGTCTTTCTTTCTAATTTAAATAATAATTTAATTTATAATAAAATTAAATATAGAGAAAACGAACTTAACCCTAAAAAATTAAAAATTTCTTTGATTAAACATCACTCAGTTCGAATAAAAACTTCACAAACCAATGGATTTTCTTAAAACCGTGGTTGGCAAGTTTGGCGACCTTCGACCGGAAGCGAAACTGTAAGTAATTCTAGCCTCTGACCTACCACGTAGGACAGTGGTGATAGCATGGTATCTACCACCAATAAGATCGATGGAAACCATGCTGTCGTTACTGGAAAACCAGGACGTTCCCCTTAGACCCAACCGATGGAAGCCTTTGGCCTCGCTGGAGTGTGACGGGAATGCTGGGAAAGATCTTCGGTTCGCAGTTGATAAGGAGTCTCTCGAGATACTGCGGTTGTTGGAAGTGTTGTTAGGTTCGGCTTGGGGACTGTCAGATTTAAATTTCCGAAATCTGACGACTATTGGTGCAGATAAACCTCCATCATAGTGAGGCAGCCTCGCCCGAGTTGACAGCGCACCTCAACAGATCGCATGTAGACGTGGCTCTTATCCAGGAACATTGGATAAATAAAAAAAGGGTTTGTAGACTGGGAGCCACGGACTACCCTTTGTATGTCCTGGGCGGGGAACAAGGTGAGGACTTGCATTTTATCAAGGAAAGCACAAAATCTAATACTATTTATTTCTTTCAGCTAAGGAGACCTAACGGTCGTTTCAGGTGTGGCCAGGGGCAGGCAGTCTACCTGCCCTATGAGGCTGTGGATCCACCAGGGAATGCTGAAGCTGACGGAGTATGCGACGTTGAGCGGCAGCATATTCGTGCTCGGGTGTGATGCAAACGCACACCATTTTCAGTGGGGAAACAGCAACATAAATAAAAGGGGTGAGTTAGTATTTGATTTTATAACTTCTTGTTATATGTCTATCTGTAACAGGGGCAGTACGCAAACGTTCAGGAACAGATATTGGGCGGAGGTTATAGACTTAACACTAGCCAACAGGAATAGGAATCTTGTGGACTGTTCTTTTTCAGACCACAGTATATATATCCTTCAATCAAGGCGTGACCCATATAAAAATCCGATAAAGACAAACAGGAACACCTTCAGGGCCACTGTAGATAGTAAAGTGAGGGACGCTCCTCTGGGAATTGATTCATCAAGAGGGATGGAAGAGGAGGTGGATTATTTCACCAACATATTTAGAGAAAGTTTAAGGCTATTTTGTCCACTAATTTTCCCAGGAAAGGGGATCTTAGTGAGCTATGGTCTGAGGTAAGAAGGCAGTTCAATAGGGAAAAACTTAGAGACAGATTAGAGGATTGGAGCAGCTATAAAGTTCTGTACAACGGTGGAGCTCAAAAGGGCGAAAAGAGCCTCATGGAGGAATTACTGTGAGGCCATTGGTTCTGCAAATGAGCTATCAAGGTTTCAGCGAGTACTGTCTAAGGACTCTAGGTCACCTGTAAATATTCAGAGATATGAAGCTTATGGTCGGAATCCAGCTCATGAGACCCTTTCTGTACTTATTGACACCCCCGGGGGTACTGGAGCCACGGAGACCGGTAATCTCTTATGGAAGATTGTCTACCGGGGGGTAGTATACTAATGTCCTACATTAAGCACACAATTTGCGGTGTGGTGTTGCGAGATGCATATCCGTTCTCTTGGGGATGGATAGGCTTCGGCATCCATTTTCTTTGAGAATTGGTATGGTGGCACCACCGCAATTACCCTCGTTGGTGGCATGATTCCGTGGCCAGTTATTGGTGTGGTCTCCTTCGGGAGTACACGTGGTGGCTGTGGTTGATAGCAAAAGTTGGGAGAGGTGTTGGTTTAAGGACTGATGCTCGACCAGTGCTAGTGGCTGGTTGGACTACGTGTCTACCAGTGGGAAGTCTTTATTTGCTGTTGTGAAACAACAGATAAAAGATTTTAGATAGCTCGAATACTTCAGCAATGAGTTCAGGCATGGTGGGCTTGGGACATGTCGGAGAAATTGCTACCTGATGTTGACCCTCACACCGTGTGAATAATAAATACCTGTCTTCTTGGTATGAAATTTCTTGCTTTGTCTACTTAATATATCTTTTTACTTTCATTATCCACCTTAGTACTATTATTTACAATACATAATATACATGTTTATCAAAATATATTTTGTAAAAAGTAGTTGTGTTTTTTTTTTGCAGGTGATGGCAGTTACAAACTGCAGCCGTACTTAATGAAGCCCTATAGAAATCCAGCAGCACCTCATGAAAGAAAATTTAATGAAAATTTAAAGGTTCTAGAGGACTTCATTATTTGCCTTCAAAAGTGACTCAAAAGGTTAATGTCTGTTTTGCGTTACAAAATATGTGTGCATAACAAAAAATATAATTGGACACAACTTGACCCCACACCAACAAGCGAGAGTGGCGAACAAGAAGAGGCAGATTCCTATGGCAATTTTTATAAGGGATCGCATCGCTCGGAGCTTATAGTTTTAATAGTCTTTTATATGTATTAAGGTTTTAAGTTCTTTTTACAAAATATTTGATGTGCATATATACATATGTACAAAACTTAAAAAATTTAATAGTTTTAATAAAAACTGAAATAAACCGCACTTTTTACAATATTATTATTTTAATATCAAAATTATTATTGTCTTTATTTAATTTTTAGTTTAAACTAAAATATTTTAACTAATAAAATTATTAATTTCACTATTTTGGACAACAAAACATAAACTAATACAAAATTCACAATACATACATAATTTCAGCCTGATTACGGTTGCGGTATTTCGACTACACCTTGTACTAGATTAAAGAAAAGTTAAATATTTTTAATCTATTACCAATCGTAATCAGGCTGGTTAAGTGGATGGTTTTTTTTGTTGGTTAACAAAAAAATAAAATAAAAATAAATGTACTACAACTAAAAACGTAACAAAATATAATTTCATATTATTAATACTCTTCATTTACAGGAAGGAAAGAAACAACAGAGCTGTTAAAACAGCAAAAACTTAAAATAACAAACATTCCTTTACTATTTTTCAGAAATATGCCATAGAGAAATATGCTTGAGTTTTTATGGCCTCCGAGCATTCTTTCATCCTACGACTTCTTTTGCAATCTGGGATTACAATTTAATTCCATCTGTCATACTGAAGTCGTTCACACTGTAGTCATATCAGTCATATTGTCATAATGTCTATTTTACAATAGTTTAAAAAAAGTGTTGTTGTGCTGCAAGCAAAAAAGTAATATAAAATAAGACTTTTTAAGGTA
Source organism: Lypha dubia (assembly GCA_947311025.1). Taxonomy (NCBI): domain Eukaryota; kingdom Metazoa; phylum Arthropoda; class Insecta; order Diptera; family Tachinidae; genus Lypha; species Lypha dubia. The sequence goes on from OX371260.1 coordinate 106,924,278, forward strand.
ACATACGGCTTGCCATAAAATAACAGTAGAAACCTTAGTCGAGCAGCTGAAACTCTTGAGTCGAGCCAGCGACAATATTTACAAGCCGCTGCTGCTTATAAATAAAACAAGAATAAAAATATGTGTTTGTGTAAGTAATCTGCTGGCAGCTTGTAAACGTTTTTCCACTTGCCGCCGCACAAAGGGGCAGAATGGCCAGATCGGTGGCAATAAATCGAAAAATGAAACTGACCGTATGGAGCCATTGTTATTTTATTTTAATAGTCAAATACCCCACTGTTAATACTGTAAAAGTTTTAAACCGTTATCATAAACACATTTTGCATGATAAACATCGGCGCAAGCCATTGTTGTTCACAGATTAGCTTGAGTTTGGTGTGAAGAAATTTGTAAAGTGTTTTTAATTAAATAAAAAAAAATAGAAATCATAAAATATTAAAGTTTTTGGAATGGAGCCTTCAAGTTCTGGTAAATGTTAATCTATTTAAGATTTTTTTTTGTGAGAAAGTGCTTTAAATTATATAAAACGGTAATTATCATAAAAAAACTTTAAAATTACTTTTTTTTTTGCTTCTTTGTGCAAACATTGATCGGTTTAGTTGTGTTCCCAAGCAGTCCCAATAACAATTTTTGTTGCTATTGATAGCATGTCTTAACTTAATTAAGGAACTGCAAGAAAATTCTGCGCTTTTTTGTGGTTTTGATAAAAAAGCTTCTTTACAAAATGTGCTTTCTGACAAAAAAATAATAAAAAATTGTAAGAATTTCTAAGATTTGTTTTATCCTTTAGGTACTAGTTCAAACACAATTTTTATAACCCGGAGGGAGCTTGTCAACATAATGTGGTCAGTTGAAAATATTAATTTACAAGGGCGATTTGTGTTTCTTGAAGAAGAGTTAAAAAAACGAACAGGAAACTTCGATAACATAGGTTTAACTAAAACACTTTCTCGATTCAAATCTGAGTATAAAACTCGTTTTGAAAAGGCTTTTCGAAAATTAGAGAGGTTTTTTAAAACAAAAAGAGTTTAAAGATCGTTGTGGTTTGATAATAGACAAACCAAAGCCCGGATTCGGGAACTCGAATGATGGCAATACAGCCAGGCGTTTCTTTCAAAATCCTGAAATTTCCGCTGAAATTACAAAAATTGATGTACAACTCATAAAAAAGATGCATATTATTATGATTGTTGTGGCTAGTGGCTATGAAATAGATGTAGAGAAGTTCAAAAATTTCGCAATCGGTACTGCCAGATATTATGTGGAAAAGTATCCCTGGTATTACATGTCACCTACCCTTCATAAATATTTCATTCATGGACCGGAAATAATAGCCCATGCACTGTTACCGATTGGTCAACTGTCTGAAGAAGCTCAAGAATCAAGGAATAAGGACTTCAAAAATTATAGAGAGCACCATTCTCGGAAATCCAGTAGAGAAAACACTAACCGAGATATTTTTAAATCTTTTTTATTAAGTTCTGATCCCATTATTACTAGCATGAGGAAACTACCCGAAAAAAAGGAGCAACACATCCCAATTGAAGCATTGAGTTTGCTTAAAGCTCCCCCTGTTGATAATACAAATTCTGAGGTACAAGAAGATAGCAGTGATGAAGAAAGGGATGATTTTATTCTAAATTAATGAAAAATCAATACATTTATGCTATTCTCAATTATGTTCTATTTTCTGCATTAAAACATTTATTTTGTAATTCTGTTTTTACTGGAAAAAATTATGTGTACTTATTTTTTGCAAAGAACAAATATATAATTGTTTGTATTTATAGCCAAATTTGACAGTCCTAAATGTTTATATATTAAATACAAATAACAAAGAACAAATATATAATTGTTTGTATTTATAGCCAAATTTGACAGTCCTAAATGTTTATATATTAAATACGGTGGGTATTTTCATTTGACAATTTCTTCCGAAATTAAAAAAAGTGGGCGTTTTGGTGGGCATGGTCATTGTTGGGTTTTGAAATTTCGATATATTGATTCTATAAACAATTTCAGAAATTTTCAGGTTGCTAACTCTATTCCCTGATTTATTGCCACAAATAGGGTCGTTCTGCCCTATTGTGCGCCGTCTAAAAAAATAGTTCAGCTGATGTTGACGGCAACAGCTGCTTTTGATTATATTTATTTCAGCTAGTTCGTATAGATAAAAAACAATTTAAAATTTTAATTGATAAAGGACCTTTTAGAAGTTTTAATTTATTATTTTCTTTATTAACAAGTCGCACTGAATTAAAAAACATTTACATTTAAGCCAAAATTCAAACGTATGCGCACTAATCCGACTAAAAAATGGAGTGTTGTTAAATGTGGGACAACGACGCATTTTACATCCACTTATTAAATTGATATACATATTATTTGTTTTTAATTTAAATCTTAAATACTTTAATTTAAAATCGTGGTTTATTTGATATAATTTTTTTTCCTGTCTTATCTAATTAATTTTCACTATTCTATGGTAACCTAATACAGTTTTTAGCTAATTTATTAATTCAAGAATGATATAAATTAATTTCTTAATTTCAACCTATTTTGTTTATAAAATTATTACAGTGGATTTTGTTATGGATTGAATTCTATATTATCCTAATAATAACCAAATTCACGTACACTACATTTTTACACTTATTAATTTTCCATAAGAAACTATCCAAATTTAACAAAACAAAACAGAAAAATTGAGTAGGGCATAATTTACTTTTGTCTACTTGTCAAATTGATTAACTTAATTTTATTTATTAGTTCAAATTTAATAAAAATATTTGTTATAATTAATATTTGTTAATATTTATATAGGCTAAAGTTCCTTAAAGGTTAATAATCAGAGAAATATTAAATCGACATTGTTAACATATTTCGAGCAACAATATTTATAATGTTTTTATTAATGATGGGAGTTTAAATTAATAATTATTTTTGTAACGAAAGGTAAAGTTGGGAATAGGGTACATATGATTTTAATGATGGGATTTTGTTTTGTATGAAAAAACAACTTTTTCTTAAAGTGTTACCTAAAATTGAAAGTCTTTTGTAATGGATTAACATATAATTAAACCTAGGAACACAAAATAACCACACTTAACGACGAATACAGCCGGATTATTATGTAGCCCCGTTCCACAGTTAGTTCAATATAGATTAACCAATCGTTAGGGGCTGTGCACATATTACGTAACGCTGTTTTCAGAGATGTTATACCCCCGACCCCACCGTAACGCTTTTTACTAATTTTTCAGTACAACATTTCTAATAATATGTGCACATCCCCTTACACATTATTTTAAGACATATGACTTTATGATTACCATTTGAACCTCCTAAGTGTAGCAATATTCCATTAGATGGTAGACTAATTGTATAAAGGTTGTAAGAAAAATAAACAGATTCTTATCGAATAAATTCTCTTTGTTTTGTTGTTTGTATACGTTTTTAAACCATTATGCTTGAGTTTGAAAACCTTTTAAGCATGGTGGTAAAGATTCACTGATGAGTTGCACATATACATAGATTATGTAACCCATAAAAAGAAAATTAATTTTTGAAAATAAATTTATTTTAGTTTGTTTAAATACTTTACTTTTTACATACAGATACAATCTCGATCAAATGATTAGATCCACTTGATATTCTGATTTTAGTATGCCATATACGATATTTTGAAATTTTTTTTCGACATCCAATATTTCACTACCAGGGCATTTTCTTAGATAATAAAAAAAATTTTATTCAATTGCGTATTTCCTAAAGGTGCTAACAAGTTGTTAAGCGAAATATCGAATTATGTATAATAAAATATACATGTATGTATATTAACCCTTTCACCCCGGAGTTTTTTCTCGAAGTCTAGTGGTTTCTTTAAAATTTTGACAAACAATTCATCTATAAAGCAAAAATATATATTTTTATATATTTTATTAAGATTTTTTATTTCTTTTTAAAATTTTATTAAAAAAATAAAGAAAAATCAGGAATTCACGGTATTAACGAACAAAAAAGAAAATAATGGCACTTTACAAATTAAAATATGATGCATCACACGGCATCCACATTTTTACGCCACGTTTTATGGGCTTCATTGGCATGTACTGTTTTAGTACGGAACGGCCTTTGAACTTCGTCATACACTCACCCACAGATTGAAAAGGGCTTTCACTTCGCGCTTCCGCAAACGTTTTCTTCACACAAGCTAGGACTTCGGACATGTAATAATCTTTCGGAGCCTCACTTGGTTTATCAACGTCATTGAAATATATCTTGGACGAAAGGAGAGTATATCGATCACGGGACATGCTCTTTTTAATGGTCTCATTACCCAAGGAAAGGTTTTGGCTCCAATAATCAGCTATAGCTGGAACATGGTTGTAGTGCATAATTAATGATACTCCCAAGAAAGCCATTATTTCATACTCGTCTGTCAAATTTCGTTTTCGACAACGCGAATGTACAAGCTCTTCAGGAAAAATTTCCTCAGTAGCTGATGTCGTAAGATCTAATAACACTTCTGGATCTCTGTCTGAAGGCATTGCGAACTTGGGAACAAATGTGTTGTTATACACAGACCACTTACAAGTTAGAAGCTTAGCAGTTGCATCAGGAGCAATTTCGTCCTCTGCGGCAACATCAGTAGTACGGAAAGTAGTATCGAGTGAAACAGCAGCATCAGGAGCAATATCCATACTTTCAGCAACAACAGTATCAAGTGCAACAGCATCATCAGCGTCACTGGAATTATCGCTAGAGTCAGTTATATTATCTTCATCTTCGTCATCTGATGGACTATAATCGGATTCGGAGTCACTGAAATCAGTGCCATCATTTTCACTTTCATCCTCCTCTAACAACATCTCTAGCATTTGGTTATTCGTCATTCTTTTCCTTGACATCTAGGAAAGCAGAAATTAAAATTTGTGTTCGAAATGCTATATTGGGATTATATATCCCACTTGAAAATCTTATTGGGATAATATGTCCCAATAACAAAAAAAAAGTTTTCTAACACTTTACAACTTGCACATTATATCGCTTTATAGTATTAAAAGCAATGTTTCATTACTTACCTTTTGTAATTAAATAGATTTGCAAAAAGAAACACAAAATCTGCAGCAGTATTTAAGAAATTATCCTACGATCAGCGAAAAACACGTGCTCTCATATAAAAAAAATACACATAAGTAATATACCGCTATAATCTTACACAGTTGTTTTTAATTACACCACAGATAACACTTAAAACTTTATTGGGACACATTAGATATTAAAATATAAAAGTAAAACAAAAGTTATAGTGCAGCGAACGTTGCTGGGACATATGATCCCAGTAGGGGCGAAAGGGTTAAAATAAAAAGACCAAGTGCTTTATTTAAACATTAAAATAAATATAAAAATTGTGAAACTTTACTGTTATTTAATTTTTTTTTTTAAATAAAAATAAAAAATGTCGATACCAACATTGAATGATCTGCTGATGGAGCGAATATGATATCGTTCTTGGCACCACCCCGGAAGTAACCAGAGTCCTTGTCGATGTTGCACAAAAGTCCAGAATAGTTTTTTGAAACCAGCATCTCTAGTTGCAGTCTGCACAAAATGAACAGGAATAATTTAATATTGCAAAATATTTACATTTTCAACCATTTCACATACTACACTTCACCTTAGACTGCAAAATTCTGTCCGACTGAAAATTGGGTAGCCAGCGGAGAGCGAACATTGAATGCAACTCATTATAATCAAATGAACAAATTCTTGTTGGATTTAAAGCGAGGTAACAATCTATTTGGAAAGTAATATTAGTCTCATGAAAAAGTGCTAACATATGTATAGCTTGTAATTGCGAAAAATTTCAGCTGGACTTAGTCAGAAACTTTTCCGTTTATTTTTAATGGCATTTTAAATTTGGATGTAAGTTTTTAGAGCTAGCTTAATTTTCTTTAGTCTATCCTACCTCAATTATAATATTAAGTGGGGTCAATTGTGTGGAAAGATTCAGATATTTGGGATTACGTCTGTTCCTTTTAAAAAAAGATTTTTAACTTTCCCTATCAAGTAAAAGGTTTTCCAATAAGAGTGATATGATTTCTTTAACAAAAAAAAAAAAAACACACACTTATTGTTAAGTACAATCGATACAATTAAGTTCTAAGTCAAACGTCATTCAAATGGCCTCCACGACTTCTTCTGTTTAATATGGACTTGTAAAGTTGGAAGAGAGTCTGGTTTATTTCGAAATACCAATGACTTCAAATAACCCCACAAGAAATAGTCTAATTAATGGTGTTAAATCACAACTTCTTGGAGGTCATTCAATATCACAATTTCTTGAAATAATCGAATCTCCAAACTTTTCTCGCAATAATATAATTGTTGCGACGTTTACGGTGGTGCAATGGCTTCAGTTCTTGAGTGAGAACAATTTTATACGGATGCAAACCCAAATCCTTTCGCAAAATCCGCCAGGTTGTGGTTTCAGACAGTCCCAATTGTTGAGAACGTTTTGGAATCGACAAACTGCGGTCTTCAGCAACAATTGCCTGCACGGCAGCTATATTTGCATTACGTCGACCAGTTCTTTGTCTTATTGGCACTTGAACATTATGTAAAGAAAATGTAAAATTTTCAACAATTCGACGAATAGCAAGTACACTTGGACGACTATTACGACCATAAAATGGCAAAAGCGCAGGAAAAGTTGCAATTGTAGAACGATTATTTTGATAATAAAACTTAATAATTTGTAAATGTTGTTCTTGCGTATATCTCTCCATGATGAAATTGTAAACACTACTGAATACAATGAAAAACAAATGACAGATCATGACATATTACAAAATGGCCGAAACGTCACTTCAAAATCATATCATCCCTATTGGAAAACCTTTGTCAAGTATTGTGCAGAAAAAAAAAAATATTAAAATAAAAATATACTTTACGATCACGTCACAAACGTTCATATATTCGTATTTAAGCAAAACTATCTAAATTTGGTATTCAGATAAATTCCTAAAACCAGTAATTTGAGTAAGAATGTATCTAACATCTAACGTTTGTATGTTGCGATTGAAAAACCAGTTAATCAATTTTTCACACACACAAAAACACAGCGATTGTATTCTTGAATTCTAATAACATACACATGTACGTATGTATGTATGTATGTAGAATGAAAAACGTGACTATTGAAAAATATAACTGTTGTATTGTGTATTAATTTTCAACAATACTTGTTCAATTGTTCGGTATTACAGATAACTATCGATTTTCAACAACTCACAATATGTGTTTTTTTATTATTTAATTTTGTATTAATAGCAAAACTTGGAACAAGTGCAAGTACGATTAATTTAACAGATTTTAGTATATGTACATATGTATGTAACTGAAATGTCGGTATTGACTTACATGCAGTTATGTAATATATCAAGATCATACACAATTAAATCAGCGTAAATATGTATATACATACATACATATGTATGTATGTATTTAATAAATCCCTTAGATATATAGATACATACATACTTATATCAATAATGAATAATTAAAATACGATATTGTGTTTACCTTAAAACCTGTTGCTTTGCGAAATGCGGTTAGAGTGGTGTAACTCACATAGAGTTAGCAACTCTCTGAATCAGAAATTAGTTGTTCACTCTTCGAGTATCTGTGTGAGGTGAAATGAGAGTAACTCGTGTTCATTTTTATCTCTGCATAAAATATCGTATAGAAAAAAGTAGTTAAACTACTCATTAAGCCATACCTAAAGTCTAGACAATAACGAGTTGCTTTAAGATGCAATATACACTTGAGTATTCTTGAGTGAACCTGGGCTGCGTAAACAACGATCATACGGATTGATTAAACGGGGATATCCAAAATACATACACATACATACAACTGATAAAAAAAAAAATACAAAATTTTTTTATTTGTTTTATGCATTAATACTCGGTTGTGAACTTTTCAAATAAAAATAGTTTTTTTATAACCAACGAATACAAGCGCATTACAATTTTTCACATGTATTTAACTTTACGCATACATATAAACCACATATATAGATTGTGTGAGTAAAACGTCTTATGGTATGTGGATTTGTGACGAGACGATGTGATGTGATTAACAAAGTGCAAATTTAAATATAGATTTTTGTTTTCTTGCCTTCTTTCTTTAAACGAATAAATAATTAAGTTTTTAGAGAAATCGTCAAAGATCTACAAAGTATAAAAACAAGATTTTTTGTATAAATAATTCATAAAAAAAAAACACAAAATAAATAAAAAGAAATTCCATTCGATAAGTTATTTATGAGCGAAGTAGAGAACGCTGTAAATAACAACAATATTATTTAAGATTTATACAAGAGAAATAAGATGATAGAGTAAAAAATTCTTTTAAAACATTTTGTATGTATGTACTCGTATGTGTGTATGTAGTTTTTGCACTTTGATTTTAAGTTAAAATTCAAATAAGAAATAAATTCCTCTAAAATATGCCAAAATAAAATATTAAGAAATGTCATAAAAGCTGTCCACAAAAGAAAGAAATATTCAAGATAGGTAACATATAAAAATAATTAAATTTAATATGTATAATCGCTGAGATAAATAATAAATTTCAAAGAAAAAACAATTTTTCTAAATTCAGCTTTTTAAAAACCTACAGTTTGCGATACGATTCAAAACCTGAAAAACAACCTTTTTGCCCGCAAAAGTAATAAAAAATACAAAACAAAAAAAAACTTGCTAAATTGAAGTAAAAATATAAACGGAAAAACTGATTTACGGTCGCTCCAATCCGTCTTTCGTTTACTATTGTTCAAGTGTCGTAGTGTTTTCGTGTCGACTTCACGTGATCGTTTAGTCTCTGAGTTATATGGTCTTGTCACATTTTAAGCGATTGTTTTATTCTACGCCATAGTTGTCTTCATTTTAAAGTGCTGTGCTATTTTTGTCTTTGTATTCTTGTTAATATTCTATCTTCCATTCTTACCTTCGTTTCATTTTATTGTTGGTTGGTTATTACTTCTACTTAATTGTGCATTATACCAAACAGCAGTAACAACAGTTCTACGAAAACGTGTTCTCAAGGAAGTAAATTATTGCAAACAAAAAGAGGAAAAATAATATATATAATAAAAGAAAACTTATCGTTTTTATAGAATTACCAAGTCTTATTTAACTTTCTTTGTGTTTGCTGCGAACTTTGTTTTAAGAGTTACCTTTTAAAAATATTATAATTATGAATATGGGTGACTCCACGCCAATCTGTCGCTGTCGTGTATTGTATTTGGGTAGTGCTGTTCCCAGACAAAGCAAAGATGGTCTTCAAGGTATACAGGAACCTTTGCGCAGTCTCTATCCCTCAGAAGGTGCTGTCGGTGCAAAAGGTATAGATTCCTGGTTAAGTGTTTGGTCAAATGGTATTCTACTAGAAAATGTTGACGAAAATCTCAAGGAAATTACTAGATTCTTTCCCATAGAATCTTTGCATTATTGTGCAGCTGTACGGCAAGTTCTTATACCAGAACGCGGCAATTCCAATCCAGAGCCTAAATTTCTGCCTCTCGACTCTCCATTTGCCCGCATGCCGCGAGCTCAACATCCACCTATTTTCGCAGCCATTTTACGTCGTACCACCGGTATTAAAGTTCTCGAATGTCACGTTTTTATTTGTAAACGCGAAGCAGCTGCAAATGCTCTAGTCAGATGTTGTTTTCACGCCTATGCCGACAATTCGTACGCTCGCCAGCTGGAGACTGGCAGCACGGGTGGTGGTGCTGGCAGCAGTGTTTATGGTACATTGAAAAGTAATACAACCAGCAAATCAAACGGAGATCTTACTAATGTTTCCAATAGTAACAATCATCATCACTTTCAACAGCAACAGCATTTATCACCTTCGTCGAGTGGTCATGCCGGTTGGCGTTCGCGTGCTGGAAGTATTACAACCCTCAACAGTGTGGGACGTCAATCCAACGGTCATCTTATGAATGGTGGTGGCGGTGACAACACCAGCAGTGCAGCTGAGGGTTATACATCTGTTAAAAATTGTAAGTTTATATATCTTAAAAAAAATTACAGTTGTGAAAAGCATTCGAGTTTGTGTATTGAAGCTTTTGTTTTCAATCGCTCAAAATTCTTTGCCTATTTCTGATGTAATATTTATTATTTAAACTCTAAGAGCAATACAAAAAAAAAATATTTATTAATTGTTATAACATTTTCTTACCATAAAATGGCTTTATTATTCGTTGTTGTTTAAAATTGAGTTTTTTGAAGTTCTAATATTTCATATTGACAATTTTAATGCCATTTGAATGGAGACTAATGCGTTGTTCAATATTACACGAGAAATCATAGGTCACTTTCGATAAAAAATGTACATACTTACGTAATTATATAAAATTATTTAGCGGAAGTGGTAATATCTTCAGATCGTAAGTGGGTAATATCGGAGAAAAAAGTTGTCAAAGTATGGCATTATATTAATGGCACTTATCTCATATGACAATTTTAAAGGACTTTTTGGATATTTTATGTTGTCTACAAGCTTCCATAGAAAGTTTTATATAAATGTATTATGTATACTTTCTATGATTTTTCCGAAATAATCTAGGGGACATTGCAGCTTGGTGAAAAAAACATTAGTTAAACAAAAAAAGAATTTTGAAAATTGGTCAATAAAATCGAGCAGTTTTTATATATTATAAAAGCGGTCCATAAAATATTGGATTATTCGATAACACAGTGCAACAACCAAAATGGAAAATGGATGAGACTATTTTTTTTTTTTTTTTTTGACCAACACGCAGTTGATAACTCCACTTATGCAATGCATTGTGCTAAAACTCAGGAAAAGAGATAGGGTACAGAGGGTACAGAGTAAAGAAACTAGATTTTATATTAGATGATTTTATGCTGGTGGTTAAAGAGAACAACCGATGAAGAGGATACTGGCAAAGACCAAGAACTGGAAACATTCAGAGATCCATAGCCTACTACTTTTGGAGCTTTTGTTACTTCAAACATGGAAACTCACAGTGATAGTGATGATCTAAATGAGATACAGATAAGATAATCATACATAATAATATATTATACTTTTAAATATAAAAGTTGTTTTTGACAGCGCCATCTAGCGTCTGTTTTAGGTAAAGAGAAATAACGAAAATGAATTCCTCGACCCCAAAAGCAGTAAGATACCACAACTTTCCAGGATAATAAAAATAAATAAGCATCATTTTATAAAATTTTCAATGATCTTTCCTTGTTAGACAGCATTTCAAAATCACCAACTTCAAAAGCGTGTGAAAAAATCTCGCACTGAACTAAAAAAACCCTTCAAGGTTTTGTTATGGGTAATGTCAACATTTATTTGCAATTGGTCTCATCCAATTCCCATTTTGGTTGTTGCAGTTTTGGCCATATTATTCAATCGAAATAATATTGTTCGCTGGGTGCAATAAGACGTGTTTAGCCGTGCTCTGTAAATTTTTTAATAACAAGTACATATGTATATAATACTGCGTTTTAAAATTCATAACCAAAGTGAATAAAACTTTGAACTATTGTTATTTTATGTGTGCAATTAAGTGTTGTTTTACACTGTTCGTTCGAATGTTTTAATACTTTTAAAATTATCATTTTGCTAAGCTTATCTGTGATATGCATACATACATACATAAATTACAGCTGTAAAATCTGTTTACATGTAATTTGATAATAATTTTTTGGTGGCGCCATCTATCTTTGAATAATAAGTTATTTCCCAGCAAACATTTCATTTCATTGAATATTAATTGCAATGTTACAAATAGTGATAAAATGGCATCATGTTGGATATGTTTGGGTAACTATAAATGTACTGCACTTAAGGCTCGTGATGCGGATGCGCTTGCAGATCCGGGAAAATCCCTCCATTGGACTTGCTCTCGTTGTAAGCAAATCAACATTGATTTTTATAATTTTTTCAAAAGCTATAGATCTGAATTTGAGCAACTCAGTAAAGAATTTGCTGCTACTCAAGCTAAGCTGGCAAAGTTTGGTGAGCTATATACAAACTTCCCTAACTTGGACCAATTTTCCAATGCTGTTGATCATGCTTCTGCAAAAATAAACAATACAACATCAAGTAAATTACTTGCAAGTTGCAACGCCTTCAAGTAGAAGTGATTCGTATGTGCCTAATAATGTAAAGTCAACTACTGTCATCGAGACTGATTCTGCTTGTTCTATCTCTGTGACCTCCAAACCTCGGAATGTAAATTTACTATCAGTGGAATCCTATAATAGCGATACATTACCTTCGCCAACTTTTAATTTGGCTAGTCGTGTTGCAGGGGATGATAAATTGTTTTTATATAGAATTACTTCTATTCAGGCTTCTAAGGTCATCCAATTTAATTTAAATGCAAATAAAAGGCAAATTTTATTTCATTTATTTGTATCCGACGTTTCGTTGGGATTTTCCAACATCTTCAGGGATAGTAGTTTTATTGAAATCTGGTAACATTAATAAATAAATAAAGGAACAATTTTAATGTACTGACAAAAGTGATAATAAAACGATTAATATTTTATTTTAAACTTACACATTTACTCTTCTAATAAACCTTTCCCTTAAATTCAACTAATGTGATTTTATGCGACATGACTACATACGACATAAAACACATAATTCAAAATAATTGCAAAATAATCAAAAGTTTGGTAAAAAATATATCACAGTAAAAATTATTTTCCTTAACGTTCTAATATTACAGTTGGTGTTACACTAGAGTTTAAACTAATATAATGTTATAAGCGGCATTGCGCTACAACAGCAAGACTATATAGTTTACCTAAGACACATAAACCTAACATGCCTTTACGTCCAATATCATCATCTGAGGAAGTACCATGTTATAATTTATCTAAATACATTGGAACAATTTTAAAAAACGTAATTTCTAAAGAAGTCAACATTAAAAATTCTATGGAGCTAAAGACGAGATTGGAAAATATTATTTTGGATGACGACGAAATCTTTATTTCATTGGACGTGGTATCGTTATTTAGTAACATACCTTTACACACAGCTATAAGAGATATTATGGAAAAATGGGAAACTGTAAAAAACTTTACAAAAATATCCAAAAGACAATTTCTAAAACTTTTACAATTTTGTTTAAACGAAAACAATTATTTTATATATGAAGGGAAGATATACAATCAAACATATGGAATGCCAATGGGAAACCCTCTCTCCCCAACGATCGCCGACATTGTGTTAGACACTCTTGTAGAGAAAAAAACGAAAGAATTAAGGGATAAAAATATAGAAATAAAATTATTAACAAAGTATGTGGACGATTTCTTTGCCATCATTAAAAGAAAAGACGAGAAAATTATATTGGAAGCTTTCAACAATTACCACAACAAACTAAAATTTACTATTGAAAAAGAAATCAACAATTCACTGTCATATCTTGACATGAAAATAATACGAAATAAAAACAGAGTTATAACAGAGTGGTACATAAAAGAAACATCTTCAGGCAGAATAATAAATTATAACTCAACACAGCCAATGAAACATAAGACAAATACAATTTTGAACTTTATAAATAAAGTGTTAAAATTAAGTCATGAAAAATTCATAAATAAAAATATTATGAAAATCAAAGACACATTAAAAAACAATAATTATCCGGCAAACTTGATAAAAACTTTAATAAATAAATCAACACACCACCAAACAGAAAACAATAACACAAAAATAACATCTGGCAACACTAAATTTGTGAGCTTATCCTATATTCCAAAGCTCACTGAGAATAAAAAAATAAAAGAGATAATTAATAAGGAAGGGATTTTATTAGCTCACAAACCAAACAAAACAACAAATACACTATTTACAAATCTTAAAAGCAAAATAAACAAAAAAGATCATAGTAATGTTGTATATGAAATAAAATGCAATGGAAACTCAAACGAAAGCTGTAAAAAAGTTTATATCGGGACAACAAAAAGAAATTTAAGAGTAAGAGTTGCTGAGCATGAGAATGACATTAAAAAAGGACGACAAGCAACTGCATTATCACAACATTGTTCAGATCATTCTCATACAGCTGATCTGGAAAATGTAAAAATATTACATAAGGAAAAAAATACAACAAAAGATACACTTTAGAAAGCTGGGGCCAAATCACCGCATACGATATCGAATTAACTATCGTATCGAATAACATTACGATACGTGTCGAATAAGCAAATTATGGCATACGATGCGTCAAATTACGATACAATTCATTCGATATCGTATGCGATAGTACCAAAATGAAAAATTTCGATAAATTCTGTTCGATATCGTATGCGGTGATTTGGCCCCTGGACTATTCAACAAAAAATGGATATAGCAATGAACAGCAAAACTGACAAAGACTACACCAATGCCGCTTATAACATTATATTAGTTAAACTCTAGTGTAACACCAACTGTAATATTAGAACGTTAAGGAAAATAATTTTTACTGTGATATATTTTTTAACAAACTTTTGATTATTTTGTAAATGTGTAATTTTAAAATAAAATATTAATCGTTTTATTATCACTTTTGTCAGTACATTAAAATTGTTCCTTTATTTATTTATTAATGTTACCAGATTTCAATAAAACTACTATTCCTGAAGATGTTGGAAAATCCCAACGAAACGTCGGATACAAATAAATGAAATAAAATTTGCCTTTTATTTGCATTTAAATTAAATTGAATGACCTTAGAAGCCTGAATAGAAGTAATTCTATATAAAAACAGTTTTATACTTTAAAATAAAGGTCGAAAAATTACACATAGATGATAAATTAGTTCATAAGCCGTTAAAAGCTGTTCCGCCAAAAAGAACAATTTTTGTTTCACGTTTAGCAAGTGATACTCCTACTGATGATGTTGATCATTATATTGCATCTAAATGCGGCAAGGAAGCTGGCGTTTTTGTACAGAAGTTTAAATTTTCTAACCCAAGATATATTTCGTCATTTAAAGTTACTGTGTCTGTTAATCCTTTTCAACAAATGTTCGTGGGCTAAGAACAAAACTATCAAACTTATACTTAGAAAGCTTCAGCAGTAATTATCATATATTAGTGCTTACTGAGACATGGCTTAATGATTCATACTTAAATACTGAAATTCTCTGCAATAGATACAACAGTTTTCGTCGTGATCGTCTGTCTAATGGGGGTGGTGTTCTCATTGCTGTCTCCAATAGCTTGACATCGCAAGTGTTGGACACTAGCTCAATCTCCATCGAATTTATAGCTGTAATTATTAAACTGAAATAAAAACGAATATTCGTAACCTGTTCTTATATTCCTCCATCATCGCCGCAGTCTGTATACTTACAGCATGGTGAAGCTATAAAAACAATGTCCAGTTTTCTTAATGAAAATGATTCTTTAATTGTATTGGGAGACTTTAATATGCCATCAATATCTTGGAACTATTTTGCAGATGATAGATACTTTGTCCAGACTACAAGTAATGAAACTGTAAAAGATTTTTTAAATATTTTATATGATATAAGTGTGATGTTATAAATTCATTGTCTCTTTATTGACTGGTTTTAACAGTATTCATTTACATCTATAAGTATGTATATTATATTTACTAAAACAAAGGGCTTTTTACATTAGAATTTAATATAACAACTAATGTTATGTTACAATAAGCCTTTTCCAAATTGATAAAGATGAGTACTTTGTCAAACGTTCGGACCCACTCACTGTTCCTGAAGATCGATATCATCCTGCAATTGAGCCAATTATTTTTACTCCAAGTTATAATATTTTGCCATCATCTGTCAATACTGAAAAGACCTTTTCCTTCAAACAAACTAACTATTATCTGTTAAACGAGCTCAATAAAAACACAAACTGGAGCAATAATTTATCATTTTCTCCGAATTCAGCTGTCTCTATGCATAATATTTTTGAAATTTTTTATGATACAATGTTTACTTTTATGGATTTATGTGTCCCAAAACATATTCTTCAACCTTTAACTGGTCCTCCTTGGAACAATAAACAAATTTCTCAAGCTAAAAATAAAAAGAACAATTATTATAAGAAATATAAGCGTTCTGGATCTTCTGTGGATTACATGCGATATTCGCTCAGCCGTGCAGAGTATACTAAAATAAATAAACAATGTTACACTATTTTATAATAATATAAAACGTTATCCTAAATCATTTTATACATTTATTAATTCGAAGAAAAAATCAATTGGTTTTCCTGCAACGATGTCATTTCAACAGAGTGAGTCTTGCGATAATGTAACAAAATGCAACATGTTTGCTGACTCTTTTAAAACTACCTACTCCAATGCCACCTATGATAATACAACAGATTATCCTTATCCTCTAACTGAAGATCAAAATATATCATTACCACTTTTAGATATTTTTACAGTTGCTTTTCAATTAAAAAGGCTTAAATTTTCATATTGTTTTGGACCGGAGAAAATCCCCAGTAATATATTAATTAACTGTGCTGAAGCATTAGCCATCCCTTTAACAATTATGTTCAACACATCAATTAAATATGGATTCCTACCGCAAATATGGAAAGAATCATTTACAGTTCCACTGTTTAAATTTGGTAAAAAAGCTGATGTTGAAAATTATAGAGGTATAGCAAAGTTAAGCACTATACCTAAACTTTTAGAAAAACTAATTACGGAGCATTTATATTACCAAACCTCAAATATAATTTCTCCTTCTCAACACGGATTTTAAAAGGGATGCTCTACCTCTACAAACTTGCTCCACTTTACAACCATAATTAATCGTGGATTTTTTCATAGAAATCAAACAGATGTCGTATATACAGACTTCAGCAAGGCCTTTGATAAGGTAAATCATTTACTACTTTTGAAGAAACTATGTTTGTTGGGGTTTACGGTTGTTGCTATCAAGTGGATTCAATCATATTTATCAAACAGGACACAAACTGTTTGTTTCAATAACATATTATCAAAAAGTATACAGGTTACTTCAGGTGTACCACAAGGTAGTCACCCGCTGCTTTTCTCTCTGTACCTGAATGACCTGCCGCAAATTATAAAATTTTCTAATATCTTAATGTACGCGGATGATGTAACGATTTTCGTAACCCATAACCAGCTTTTGAATCAACAGCGGCTTCAAATGGACTTGGATTCATTTTATGAATGGTGCAAAGTAAATTTAATGGAGTTTAATTTAAAGAAATGTAAACTAATGCGATTTTCTAGAAATAATTCAAGTGCTATAAATTATTTCTTAGGTAGTTATCAAGTAGATACTGTGACGAATTTTATTGATCTGGGCGTTTTATTTGATCCGAAATTGAATTTTGTTCCGCACATAACAAGTGCAATTAATAAAGCTCGAGCTACACTTGGCTATTTAAAAAGCTGGGCAAAAGAGTTTAATGGTCAATACATAACTAAAACGTTATATACTTCACTTGTACGCCCAATTTTGGAATATGGCTCGATAATATGGGATCCTATCTATCAAATTCATTCAAATGCGATTGAGTCAGTTCAAAAGCAGTTTCTATTATTTTGTCTGCGTGGACTACGTTTTAACCCTCTCAACTTACCATCATACTCAGGTAGACTTGCTCTTATCAAGCTGCGCACTCTAAAGAGCCGTAGAACTATGATGAACGTGTCATTTATTACGAATGCTATTAGAGTCATATAAAGTTTTTGTGCAAGTGAATAATTTAAGAAAAAAAATACTATGTGCAAAAAAATTCGCAGTAGCTACTTTTTCTTAGTTGCGAAATAAATGAGAAAATTTTTTGTGTTACATATAGTTACATACATACTAAGGGTGTTCTTATTTTTAAATGTCGGATTTTTATAATCCGCCGGGCAGATTATTGTTCCTTTGTGCTACAAAAGTATGTAAATCCAATTTGGAGTAAATCCGATAACTCTTAATGGACCCGGAAACGACTTCAATATACCTCTACAGAGAAATTTTTTAAAAATTTTCGACACAAAATCAAGAGTTTATATTTTTACCATCTCCGATTTTAATGAAATTTGACGTATATACGCTACTCTTACGTGCGTAACGCATGACGAAGGAATTAGTTCGATACCTCTTATGGTTCCGATTTTATTTCCGTCTAAACTTCTGGGCATCTGGGCCATTTTTGCGAAAAGTTCGTATTTTTTGTGCCACCCCCCTGTGGATATTTTAGTAGTTGAATTAACGTTAAAATTTCAAAAGTTAAAAACTTTAAAAATTATTACTTTAAAACTCTTTACTGTTTGTGTAAGCTATTCCTAGAAATTGTGTATTCCTCCGCTACAGTCGCTGCTGATAACGGAACATATTTGCAAACATTGTGATTAAACCGACAAATGACATTGTTGTAAAAACCGTGATTTAGTTTATTTTTTTCATTTGTAATGTAAGTGTTGATCGGAGTAAAGAGAGTTCTTAAGAGTAAAATTAATTAATATGCAATTCAAGTGGTGTTAAGTTATAAAATCATATACAGGCATCTTCCAGAAAAGTAAATGAAGTTTAGTTTTCAAACTTTCTATTTTTTGATTTTTTGCAAAACCAAAAGTTTGCTGTTCGTAATGAATATACGTATTATAAATTCCATACGAAAACATAAATAGTGATTGTGATCTGTCATTTTTATGTAAAATTGAAAATAAGAAGTTTGAAAAGTAAACTTCATTTACTTTTACTTTTCTGGAACATGCCTGATACATATAAGAATTAAGATGTCGAAATCGACTGCGGGAAATTCACCAAGCACTTCAATCGTTACAACACGTAAGGCCATTGAAAATTTAAAATAAATTGATTTGGGTGTAAATGTTTCTCACCAGTCCTATTAAGTCCTATTTTACAATATGCGCTTTGTTCTTCTTTTAGCAAAGCAAAGTCAAAATTGGAAATCGAAGCAGTTCAAATTTTTTGGCATTAAGCACGTATACCGATTTGAGAAGGTCATAAGTGTGTTGTCAAATTATTAAAATTATATGAAAAGTGGAAAAATATTCAAAAAACACTCCCAGAGAAAAGATCAAATGCCCAAAAAAGCGGTCGATACTATTCGAATTTAATAGACTTTAAAAAATACTCCTTATGTGATTTTGTATCAGAGAAAACAATGTATTTCTTCAGTCGGTTTAGTTTATCCCTGAAATTTCTAGACTTTGATCCCTCAACTTTGGAAACATCATTTGAATTTCAGGAAGGTTGGACATTCTGAAAGGACTTATTTGTTGTAAATGACACTGCTGAAAGAGGCATTAAATTCATACATGACTAACAGAATATTAACCAATGATGAAGAGGAAAAACAATTTTTGCTTCAGGTTTTTGAGACTTACCGACAGAAATATCCATCCTATAAAAAATCTGATCTAATATTAAATCCATAATTTTAAGAAATATACATAAAAAAAAACCCTTATACTAAAATTCATTAAAAAAAATATGGTAAATATATCCCTCGGCTCAAGTAAAACGTTAAATTTAAATCCTGTAAAAAATAGTAAATTTTTGTAACTGAGTAAATTTCTTTCGAGTGCAGATACAGAAACTAATTTTATTCAAATCAATTAAAATTTGTTCGAAAAAATTATTTAAAACTGTCATTTTGTTCTTTTTACTTTTTGCAAATACATAACAACGACATCGCAAATGAAAAATAGAAGCTATGTCATTTTAAGCAATATTTGTTAAATGTAGACTGAAAGAATTCAAATGACACCAATATTATTAATATCTGATGATGAACTCTAAAATTATTCAATCTTGATTATGACGAATTTTCGCAAAAATGGCCGAGATGCCCAAGTTTAGACGAATATACAATAGGAACCATAAGAGGTATCGAACTAATTCCTTCGCCATGCGATACGCGCGTAAGAGTAGAGTACATAGGTCAAATTTCATTAAAATCGGAGATGGTAAAAATATATACTCTTGATTTTGTGTCGAAAATTTTTAAAAAAATTTTCTATAGAGGTATATTGAAGTCGTTTCCGGGTCCATTAAGAGTTATCGGATTCGCTCCAAATTTTACCTAATTAATTTTTAAACATAAAGGAACCAAAATCAGGCCGGCGAACTGGAATCAAAACATTTTGAAATTTCACCATACTAATAAGAACACCTTTAATACATACATATATAGTTTGGTGTATTTTTTTTTTTTTTTGTATACAACAATTTTATTGAAAGCTTTATTTTAACCTTAATTATTTCTATGTATGCAATTTCTAACCAAAAAAAAGTTTTTTAAGATTTTCTAATAGTTTATATATTTTACTATTGTTGCTTCATAATACCTTTCGAATTCCTAAACAGAATTGGATTTATTGGATATTATTGAAGTGTCGACATTGTAACGAGTGATGCCGGCCTTATATTAAAAATAGCGGCTGCATCTCGCTATTTTCTAATAGGAAACATGGTTTTCTTTATTAATATTTGTTTATACCCTACGGGAAATGTTGTACCAATTGTCTGAAACATACCTGTCCTATGATAGGTGAAAATGGGAATGGTACAAAGTGTTCCTGAGTTATGACTGGTGAAAAGAGGACATATCACAAAACTAGAACAAAAGTGCTAACAAAATTCCATCACTCAGTGTCTCATCGAAAGATTTACATACATACTTATGTATACATCAGGAATGTCAGCGTCATACACAATTGTGGAAACAAAACTCACATGTACGCTTACGCTCTTTTATTTTGCGAGCGTATTGAAATATTCATTTCTTATATTTTTTATAAAAATGTGTTTAATGCCCGCTTTAATATAATTTAAATGAATTAATAAATTTTTTTTTTAAAAACATTTTTACAAGTAAACTAATTGTTGTGAAGCATTTAGACTCGTTCGGTGATACTTACATATGTCATCGAAGAACTAGATTTTATACCAGGCTTTAAGGAACTATTTTCTGACATGTTCATTAAGGACTAGTTTTAGACAGGTTACTGTAGGATAATCCTATTACCGGTTTTTATGAAACCATCACTGAGACTAGTACTAAGAAAACCACCACAGGACAAGTACCTTAAGTTAAGGTATATGACCTATCACCCGTTATCTTAATTATGTCAATTGACCCCCTTTAATGACAAAGCCATGTTAAAGTTACCGGTCCCTCTCATATAAAGTTCTGCAACTCGAACCGGTTGCTGGTCCCTGAGAACCAGTCACGTGACGAGTCCTGTGACAGGTTCTTTTCCCTCTAGGGTACTTATACAGTCTAAAGTTTGCACTTTTAATAATCAGAAGTATTAAAAAAACAATGTTATGATATTTCGAGCAACAAAGGATACATTTAATATCTAAACATCCCTTTAGATTTCTACACACGGCCGAATAGAACAAACGTTGTTTTCGGTAGAAGCAGCTAAACCTCGTCAGTATTCAGGTGTAAATGCTTTCACTACTTTCCAATGCAAATAGAATACGGAACTTCTCACTTCAGCCTGTATAAATATCAACAAATATTAATAATAACCAGAAATTCATAGTAATTTTAAAAATTACAATTAATATACATGCATATACAAAATAAGCAAGGGCTTGTGCTAATTATATGTTCAAAGCGAATATTAATTTGAGGGTGGTGTTGGCTGAAGTGGTTAGCGCGTTGACTACTAAGCAAACAATGACTTGAGGCCTGGGCTCAAACCCTGGCCAGAGCAAGTCAATCAACATCATTAATTTCTTAATGATAAATTCTTAATGGTTTTCTTTAGTTATTGAAATTTGGCAATGAAATTGAGGGCTGTTATGAGCATATGCCAACACTTTATAATTTCTAATCATAACTTTTTCGTAGCTGTACACCTTAAAATATATTTCTCATTTAGTAGCACATTATAAGTGCAAAATTTGCTGAGACAACGAATATTTAATTATCATTTGATAGGGCAGTCGTGCTTTTTAATTACGGTTGAATTACTTAAGCTTATTTGAAATATATAAGTATGTTTGCATATTCTAAATAAACATAAGTTTTGTAAAAATATTTGTAATTTTTACTTGACACTTTTTAAAGAAAATAATGCAGTCGCTGCACTTATTGTACTACATATACCTATTCATTTTAGTATGTATAAGCAATTATATATGTATGTATTTGTATTTTATTTCAACGTCCCCAAACAAAGCAAAAAATAATAAGTTGAAAGAAAAATGCGGTATTTAACAATATTTCCTTCATTGTCTGTTTCGTTTTTTTTCTAGCTTCATACCTTTTAATGACAGTAAGCGCGACCAGTATAGCTTGTTGTGGCTTAAGGCTATCAGAGTATTTACTTAGTATACTTTCTTTGTTGGTCAGTGTGACTAAGAAAAAATTAATGTAACCGAGAAATTATTTATTTTTTGTAGAAAAATATGCTTCCGTTCGAATTGTTTAACACGTTTTCCTAATTTGTTTTGTTTTTGTGTGAAGTTATTTGAGTTATTTTTAACTTAAATATTTGTGCTCGTAATTCAATAAACATTTATTTTATTTGGTGTAATGCAAAATACATTTTTACATTACACATACATATTATTGTAAATATTTGACTAAACATATGACATGTACTAAATTTAAGTAATAATTTTCTTCAAAATAGTTTAAAAAATTACCTAATAGTTTATTTATTTGAAAATACATAGTTCGTAGTGTTATCCCAAAAAATTCTATTTATTTGGGATTGGTACCGACGTTTTGAATATAAAATAAATCGCCATTCCTACGATATTCATAAATATATTTTTGAGTTCCTTCTTGAATTTGGACTTTGAATAATTTATACTCAAGGAATATATTTTATATAAATATTTGGTAACATTTTTCTGATACTTAAACTCGTGTTTATAAGCCATATATGAAATACAGGCAGGTATACATATGTACATGTCCATACGCTACATGCTTGTTTGTGGGCATTTGCTTTAATACTCATACTTGCTTTTGTATCGAAAAATTACGAGTATTAAAATATTGGCTATATGGCTTTCTCTGGCTTGAAGCCCAATAGACGAAAAACCAACTTTAGGTTTCAAAAAATTAATTTATTTGTTATGGGTTTTCTAATCTTAAAAACTTCGGCGTCATCACATAGACATCGAGAAAGCGAAATATACAAGAGAAATCATGGCAATGAAAAGTGCTCAGCAAGGCCACAAACCACATTGCAAGAAACTGCACCACTACACAATTATGTGAAGAAAAAACATGCTTTTCATCAAGGGCATGAAATATATTCTTCAATAAAATTCATTATTAAACATAAGTCCGTCTTTACGTTTAAATAACAAATTATACAAACTTTTTATGGTACATCCCTTGTAAGGTTATTAATTATGAAGATGTCAGTTGACCAACTTACATACATACTTACGTTGCTTAACTCCAATAGCAAAACTAAATTAACAATTTACCCACACACAATATTATTACTTCGTGTCAATAACTTAAACAAACAGGTTTTTCTCCAATTAAATAGATTATTATCAATATTTTGTTTATTTTTCAGGAAAATTACAAAATATTTTGCCCCAAAAATACTTACAATATAGAGTTTTATCACTAACTGAATCTTAGCAGTTATTCAACAAATAAATCCCTATGAATAAACTGATGGTTTTTACGAATAAAATATAAATAAAGTTATAATCACGAGTGAATATATAAAATCAATTTAACAACCACATACATACATATGTACAATTACAAATGTTTAATAAACCCTGCAAACATTCCATGTTATTAATATTTAATAAAAAAAATTTCAAATTGTGAAAGGTGCAGCAACGCTTGTTCGGTAATTAACACAATTAGGCGAAAATATTTCACCCCGACTTATGTATGTATTTGGTCCTGTTGGAAAATTCATCACTGCGCCGCATCTGATGCGCAAATGTGATTAGTTTGCTCAGCTAATACAAAACAGCATATGCAATGTTACCAGCCGTTGTTTTTCAGAACGTACAACGCATCAGATGCGTCGCAGTGATGCATTTCCGAACAGGCCCTTTGTCTATGTACATACACATTTTACACTACCAGTATTGTTTTTTTAATTTAATTTATTTCCCAATTAGTGTTTTCGCTTTAATGGTCAAAACTTGAATAAATCCTGAACATAAAATTTTTGTACCTTAATACTTGATACTTACACACATATATGTATGTACGTAAAGCTTCTACATTTATTTTACTCGTACGTACAAACATATGCATGAAGTACATATTATGTATGTATGTATATCTTGTAGTTTTTATTTAGAATGTCTTCTTAAAACCACAATAAAGGCCGCATGCAAAAAACTCCCCATGCTATGTTTGACATATAATAAGATAGTAAATAATGATCTGCTTGGGGTCTGGAGTTAGGATTATAAAGTTTATAATTATATAAACAGCAGCACATAACACCAAGAGAATATGATTTTAAACTCTCACCAAAGAGTACAGAAAATTAATTTTAGCAAAAAGGTGGTAGTTTTTGTGAACATGTTAGCTCTACTTCAATAGTCAGTAAATATTCAATCAACTAAGTGATTGATGCAAACAAGTAATTGAATAAACTAATCAATACATTCTAAAATGTTTAATTAATAAGTTAATCAATTTTTTTTAATTTTTCCTTTTTTAATTAAAAAATTAATTGAATCAATTAACAATTCACAATTATCAAATATTTGTCGAAAACAATGTAACCAAGAAAAAAACCAATAATTTATATCCTTTAATTCATATATTTTTTTAATTATGGGTTCGCATTTTTTAAAAACTGTATAAAAATACTTTTTTGTAGAATAATTAATTTTATTTTATAATATAAAAACCAAGGTAAATGACGTTATCCCTAAGCAAAACTAGTGGTTAACTTTTTTTGATCAAATATTTAATTAATGTGAACGTAGCCAAAAACTTAAAAATATACTTAAGTATAAACTTTAATTAAATAACACAACAAATCAGGATATTGGGCATTGTAATATATAATTCACTGGCAACACTGTAATATTATTTATGTAATACGTATTAATATGTATGTAAGTAAGAATATTCATTGTATCGCAATATATGGTATACAAAAATATGTATGTACACATACATATATATACATATATATATATATATATATATATATATATATGTACATATATACGAGTATTTTGCTACATATATATACATACATACATATATGTATGTATACCTAAGTATGTTAATTAAAAATATCGATATTTTTCCCAAACCCTAATACATATTGAAAAAAAATCTACATAGATATTTGAATAGGCAATTACATACATATACATATGTACATATGTACATAAATACATATTTAACTTATTTCCAATGGCTGCCGAAATAATAAATTGAATTAAATTAACTTTTCACATAACCATAATCAGCCTTAATCTTGAAATATTTTATACCTATGTGTGTATGAATGTTCATATTTTACTCGGTGTGAATTTCAAACAACAATCGAACAAAAATATTAAAAATACAATTTCATTGTCTCATGAATATACACACATATATATATATATATATATATATGTGTGTGTGGATGTATATTGGTATATTTATTACCGAAGCTATTTAATTTTTCTCCTATACTGAACATTTTCACAATAAAAACATGAAGAATAAAATTTTATTTTATTTCATGAGTCTGTCTGTATCTTTGGCTCCTTAATTGTTTAGGTACCCAGTGAGACAAAGGGAGAGACGAATAGAAAGTTCACATTAATATTTTGGTTTAAGTTTGTGAGTATTTAGAAATTCATACTTCAACTTTTGTCGATTTTTCAGCGACTTTGAACAGAAAAGCTTTCTCACGCGCAAGCCACACCATAAGATGAACACTCATCTTGTATCATGTTTGGAGTGTGTATCTGTTTATAAGTGTGTAGGGTAGGGTTAACCAAAAAATGAATTTTCCATGTCTCACCCCTAAAATCGGTGCCAATTGGTAAAAAATTACTTTCAGGTCAATCGGTGAAGATTAAGTCATGCCGCACGCCCACACAAGTTTGAAAAAATTATTATGTACTTTCCGAATTTTTTATGTTTCATAGCTCAATACATATCAATTTTACAAAAAAAAAAAATTAAGTGCACCATGCCTTTATGCCATGACTTGAAACCTTTTGTGTAGTCTTTTACCAATTGGCATCGACCTGAAGGATGAGAGAAAAATATCAAGAAAAAATTTTCCACCATGCGGTAAAGAACCGCCCTAGTGTAGTTTATTGGATTTTTTTTTCAAATATTTGTATCTTTTTCCTGAATTAATTTTTGGCATAAAAGCGACAGGTTGTTCTGCATTCGCTTGAATTAACTTGTATTTTCTTACTGTAACCATCTGAATTTTTAGGGAAACCTTATCTGCGATCATATAGTCAGTAAATCTAACACTAGATATACATTTGTATATGCAAAGAAATAACATGATTGCAAAATGTTCATGTCAACTAATTATATCTGCCACAATTAAATAATTATTCATTCAAGCAAATATGGTTGCATCAAACGTTCTTCAGTTATTAAAATATTTGATGCGAAAATAAAATAATCATTCTAGGTTTTCGTCTAAAAAAATTTGAATGTATAAAAAAAGTATTTTCGCTGCTACCAGAGTATATTTTGCATATGAGAATAATAAAAGTTTATTTAAAATTTTAAGTTTATTGTGACCATACAATATTTGTGCTCTGAAAACTTGGCTTGTCAAATTGCTGTCAATCGTATGTAACTTCAGTCGCTCATAGTATTTTACACCAAGAGATATGAAGTGGAAAAATTTATGTTTAAATTATTTGAAGAAAGGTATTTAATTTGACGAAACAAAATAAAATAAAAGTGGAAATAAAATGACCAACATCACTGGATTACGAATGTACATATCGATGGCTTAATATAAAACAGACGTAACTCGATTTTTTTCAAAAAGCGTTTTTGTCTATTCTGTTAGATAAATGTCAAATACACAATGCTTTCAAAATAAAATAAATTGAAGCATAAGATTTGTTGACTCTTTTTTATAAAAATTGCACTAAAACATTTTTATATGTACTTTAAAATTTACGGATTTTATTGCGATTAGTAGTTCAAACTTAAAGAAAAAAAATCGAGTTACGCCTTTCTTATATTAAGCCATCGATATGTATGTTTCATTGCAGCATGACGAAAAAATTAAGGGAACTACATTTTTAGGCAACCTGTAAGCTTGGCAAAATTTTTTTGCCTTTATAATATGGGAAAGAATTCTTGGAAAAATTTTGCCAAGCTTATAGGTTGCCTAGAAATGAGATGAAATTGTACCTATCTAGAATTTGGTCCTTATTTTGATCTCAGTACTTTTTACGGCCGAAATTTTTTGGATACGATCTTGGCCTTATTTTCACATTTGGGTTTTTGTGCGAATTTCACTTCTATTTTCTAAGTGGTTTTTGTATAAATATTTATACGTATTGCTTAGCTGGGCCTACCTGTGTACGAAATTTCAGCTTTCTAGCTATACTGGAAGAGTCCTATACAAAGAAGTAGCACCATAGTCGCCCCAGATGAAAAATGCCCGTTTAAAAAACATTTTCGTATTATTTCTCATCAAGACCTACCTGTGTACCAAATTTCAGCTTTCTAGCTATACTGGAAGTGCTCCATTTAAAGAAGGGGCATGATTGTCCCCCAAATGAAAAGTGCCCGTTTAAAAATCATTTTCGTTAATTTTTCATCAGGACCTACCTGTGTACCGAGTTTCAGCTTTCAGTATACTGGAAGTTCCCAATAATATTGATGAGTGAGTCACTGAGTGAGTGAATATGTACTTAAATATGGACTTTTCACACCTTAATATCTCGGGAAACTTTTACGGTAGAACTTTCAATTTTAACCTGTGAGATCACCTCTGTGGGGAGACCTTATGTTTCATTACATTATGATTAAGAGGAGCAAAGTTATAAGGGGGTAAAAACAGCTCGAATGGTTTCGTGTAAATTATACACACTGTGTGGCCGAACTGGGCCTGGCGCACTACCGTGCGCATAGATATTCATTGTATCATGGATGTATCGTATCACAATTTAATAAAATGTATCGTACGTTTCTTTTTGCTACTCAACATGCTGGTTATTGAGCAGAGTTGTGTAGAAAACTGTGACTGCTGAACGCGCCTCATGTTTTCTAAATATTGAAATTTTCAAGTTTTTATTTGCAAGTCAATGCCAAAGTTAAAGTAGTGAAATGTAAGTTAAATAACTTTTGATTTCATTATTTTGTTATCAAAATTTTTCCAGGGAAAATTAATAAATTTTCCAGAAGTCTGAGATAAACCGTAAAGATTAATTAAATTTCGTTTAGTCTATACTATTTTGTATCACAATCACATAAAAAAGTAAACTTCCACTTGTGATTGTAGTAAGCTTCATTTCTCTTCTTCTTAAAGAAAAAAGATCCATACCATTGACCAGACACTGTTGCAAGGTGATATTTTCGCTTCCTTTGCAAGATATAAAAGCAAACAAAACCAGAAATTAGCTTATCTCCTTCGAACAAGGAGCATTTAGTAAAATCACAAGTATCTCTAATCAATAAGATGCACGGCATTTTTAATTACTATTTTGAACCACAATCGCATAAATGATTTTACCTCCCGGTTGTGATTGTGATAATATTAGTCTAGCTTTCTTATACGTATCCTTTC
Organism: Lypha dubia; assembly: GCA_947311025.1. Lineage (NCBI taxonomy): Eukaryota > Metazoa > Arthropoda > Insecta > Diptera > Tachinidae > Lypha > Lypha dubia. Next base: position 106,953,054 of record OX371260.1, read on the forward strand.
TATTCAAACGCAGCAAATCTAACATTTTTTTCACCATGAAGTACATGTTTAAGTGATGAAGCACTGGCCACTAAATTGGTCCGTCAGCGGATAGTGTTCTGAAACTGTTTAGAACAAAACTATTTTTTATTCTAAACTGAAAATAAGAGTTCCACTTCGCAGGTATGTATGTGCTATTTTTATTTTGGAGTTTTCCATTCATACATAATAATTTTGAATTTCAATTTAGATGCTTACATGCATACATACATACATATATATTTTTTAAACAAAAATTTCAATACTTTTAATTCAACATTCGATATATGTACATACATACATATGTACGTACATACATATTACATTAAAAATAAGTTTATAAACGATTTTAACTGTTAAATCATAGCATTATGACACGTAAAATATAAAATCATTCTGATTGTTTACAGTATCACCTTGATAAATACCTTGAAACCAAATACCGCTGGCACAGCATATTTTTGTCTCTCTTGAGCATTTAAAATTTTTGTATTTGTGACTACTTTTGATTAAGAGTGCGATCTATGTATGTATACACTGAACTAAAAGTGGTAGGTAAATTGCGCAAACTGGCATGTAGATTTGAAGAAAAGTAGTTTATTATACAACTAACAAATTTTTCCGTCTATTTAACCCAAATTTTTTGTAAAATTAAAAATTTTAATAAAATAGTCCATATGAAGAAAATTTGTCAATTTAAATAATTTTAATCTTTATTTTTCATGGTGTTAATTGGACGAAAATTAAGTAAGATATACTAATATATTTGTCATAATAACAAAAAATAATTTTCATTTTTTTTTTTTTTTTTTAATTAGGACCAGTACTCAGGGGATGACCCCTACGTATGCAGTGCACTGTGCCGAAACTCAGTGAGAGGGATAGGGTAGAGAAATAGATGTTGAAAATTTAGAAGAACTTCACTCTTTCACAACTCAGCTTTGCGCGTTATGTTAATTTTTAAGGCAGTGTTGAGGCGCCTCCGGTGTTAAGTAGACGCATTAACTTTGTTAAGCTGTATTAATCAGGCATTTTATTAATTTTTTTACTTCGCCAATGTTTCTGCTCACCGACGAAGGAGGGCGATGTTGTGTACATTAGCTTGGAACAGCATCAATTGGTATCGGAACAGTTTTTTAGTGACCAGTGCTATGCCTTCATCACTTAAATAGTCCGAAAACAATTAATACAATACCACGCGAATGCACATTAGAGAAATTAATGATGTTGATTGACTTGCTCTGGCCAGGATTTTAACCCAGGCTCCAAGTCATTGTTTGCTTAGTAGTCAACGCGCTATCCACTTCAGCCAACGTTTTAAATTAAATTGAACTTTAAATTATAGAAAATTTCATTAAATTATGCCGTGGAAATATACAATAAATAAAAATTAAAGTAGAGGTGAAAGGAGCTTAACGCTATTTCAGTAAAGCCTTTTTTGATCACTCGTGGAAAATTTATTTGAGTATGCATTTTTGAAGAACTATATTGTTTTCAGCTTTCGTAAGAGATTAAAGTATTTATCATAAATTTTTCCTTGTGACTTCTTACCATGTCGCCATAAATAACAATATCCCTGTAAAAATGTATATCATTTTATTAATTTCAGCACAAAAACACAAATTGACATTTTACAAAAAATTGGGTTTGGAAAATTTTTACAATTACAATAAAACACTTCATATTTAATCGTATATACATATCTAAATTTAAATACTACTTTTTCATATCTATTCATATTAATTTATATTATTTTTATTTTCTGATATTATTATTAAAAGACGCACTGCATTGTTAAACTTAACAATCGGAATTGAAGGTATAAACAAATATTTAAGAAAATAACTGTTTTTGATCAGTTTTTTTTTATCAAAATGAATAAATTTCTTCAAATCTACACTATTTTAGTATATTTGAATAAATTTATTCAAAACCAAGAATTTTATTCAAGGGTACCCTTGATTTTTTTCCATCAATATGAATAAATTTAAATTGTAATTTTTTAAAAATTTTTTCATCACAACATGACATTAATTTGTATTCTTAAATATGTGCATCTATGTAGTTATGGATATGGGCATTTCCTAAGGTCACCAACGTACGTTCGTATGCTTTTAATATACAAAAAAAATATAGAAAATAACAATTTTCCTAGCATTTTTTTTTCACGTAAAATTTTTAGTTTTTGTGGATCGCTTTTAATTTTGTTAATATGACGCTTTTGTTTTTCAATTTGCGATTTATCATATGTTTTACCCATCTACGAAAGTATATTTGCGTGTTAAGAAAATAAATGCATTGGTTATGAAAAAAATTTACTTACGGTCGCGAACGTAAGAAATATTGCCAATAAAAAAAACATTTTTTTTAACTGTAACCCAGAAGTTTTTTTTTTATTTACAAGTAAGTGACACCGAGCTTAATTAAAATGGCACGTTTAATGCAAAGCAATTACAATAAAATTATATTTTCGGTCGAGAACGTACGGTTGAAACATAGATAAGAAACAAAATAAAAAAGTAACCGTAGATCGAACTTTTTTTGGTCTCCTTACACGTTTCTCTTCTCAATTGATTGTAATAGAGAGATTTCAAAGAAAGTGCAAACATAGCATATTTTTCGCATGTAAAATAATTAAATATAAAAATGTCTTTAGAAGTAACTTAAAAAGAAAATATAAAATTTTCCAGTTCCAGGCCAATTTCCTCAATTAAAACAGCTGATATTTGCTATGAAACCATTCTATTATAAAAACAAAGACCTTTTTTATAATTATAAACAATAAAACACGATGACTATCAACATTTTATTTTTCGATCCTGGTTGACCATTCGGAGAAAATGCCCATAATATGTATCAAAAAATCACTTGTTCTTCTTCTTCATCTTAAGAAGAGAACTTGATAAAATATTGTCAAATTAAAAGCAAAATTATTCAATTTAACATCCTCGAAGCATGTAAATTTAAATAAATAATTTTTGTTCTACTAAAGTCAATTACAAAAACTAACTACCAATTTAACTATAAAGTGTTAAATTGTCTAAATTTTTAGATGTAATTTAAGAAATTTTATTCACATCGACATGTAAATCTAACATTCCTTTTCGACTAAAAATTTCTATTATTATCAATATGTTTATTTGACCGACTAATTTTTTCTTTGATAAATTACGAACCTTTTTATTTATTATTACCAACGAGATTTGGTTCTGTGTATATCAGTGATGGGAAAGCTGGTACGATCGTACTTTTTTTGACACTATTTAATAACGAAAAGTACCGTGGTACCCAATACATTTGATACTCTCAGACACATATTTAAATTTTTAAATTTTTATTTTTTAAATACGACCCATTTACTCCTCAGCAAATGTAGAAAAGTTTTTATTTGACCAAAATATGATAATAACTAAGAAAACGAACAGTATTTATGTTCGGAAACTGTCAATTCTTACTCAGGTTCCGATAGTTTCAAGTCTTATTTAGTCCAAAGATTTATTGACAATATTATCTTATTGCTGCTCGAAAGACATTGGTAATGGTGTTATTTGCTATGAGTGTGGGACCGTAACCAGCGGAACTGCCACATGACTTTACATCCCGAAGTGAAACGACGTTCTCAACTCTACCTAAACCATATTGATTCTTCTACGAATCTCTTCCAACCTACGAAGTTCCAATACAACCAATTTAAATAAGTGTGCATATGCTTCTTATAAACACAATTGTCAAATCGTGGAAAATACATTTTCAGCATCTTCCACAACATTTTCACCATATATTGGTCAAAACGGGTCACTAGCATGTCCGAAACGGTTTAAATTATCTAAAACAGCCATGTCTGCTCAAAAAGTATTATACACACACACATATGTATGTTCCTAGATATGCATGTGTGTGCTTTGTATTCCTTCTAAATTTCTTTAACTGAATGTTTTACAATTCTTTTAATATAATTTAGATATATTAAAAAAAAAAATGGTACTCTTGGCATCAAAGAACTACTCAACAAAATTAAAATTTCTTTTGGTACCCAAATACAAAACTTCTTTTCCATCACTGGTGTATACTATCTATAACAGCGGTGCCCACAAGTTCCTTATGGAAGAGCAAACACCAATACATTTAAAGAAAAAAAAATTTTATTCAAACTTTTTTGTTGTAATAACAAATGCATGCAAAGAAAACACAAAAAATATATTTCATATATTTATTTCATATCATACGTTAAACAAAATCAAAATGTACATTGATGATCGCTGTCGTCAATGTTTACCAGCAAAGCATACGAAAGTGTTGTTGCTTTGCTCTTGCGTGTATACAGTGAAGAAGGACACAAAACAACTTTATATTGCAATCCTTTTTAATTGAACATTTGTATTATTACGAAACCCCTGAAGAAGTCAACAAACAATTGACGAAACGTTGGGTAAAAAATGTAATAAAGCTGTTTTATTAACATTAACTACGGTAGGCCTTATTAGCTTAAAGAAGAAAAATATCATTAACAACAATAATAAGACAAAGTTGTTTGTGTATTTCGTATTGCTAGTGCTGACTGCTGTATGAGTATATTAAAACACACAGCCTATAGCTAAGAGTATTACAAAAACAAATGAGCATGAAGAGCATAGGGCCTGGGCACCGCTGATCTATAAATACACATATCTTTTTAGAAACTTTCAAAAACATTAAACTTAATAAATACTTAAAATACAATTAATTACAAAAAAGAAGCAAAAACTATGATGTGACAATGATTTTTGTTTCATGTTTTAATTCAGAATCGAAAAAAGAAAACTCATTTCATTATTTGCAAAATTTACAATGATATGTATTCAAAAGCTTTTTATTTAAAAGAAGGAGCGTCTCACCTTTGAAATATTTTTTATTTATTATTAGATATTTTAAGTGTAAACTGCTGAATTAAATGACAACACCTTCTTTAACTGAATATTAAAACAAAATAAAAAAATAGACACAATGCAGATAAATTTGTATGTGACTTTTTTTTTCTTAATCTTAATGTAAATGTGTGAAAAATTTTGAAAGACTCAGATGTACATGGTAACTAATTATAAGGTTTTCTGAAAATCTCTAAGAAGTTATTATTTCTTCATCAGGAAGTAAAAATATTTAAATTACAACGATTTTTTTCGTTTACGATATAAGCAAAATAAAATTCATTGCAAGTTGCGATATTTAAAGGAAGATTTTGCGCAAATCGAACTTTTTTGAAGTGAAACACTGTTTTCTTGATAAACCCATTTTACAAATTAAAATGTTTGAATTAACATAAAAACATATAGTTTACAATAATTTAAGATTTTTGGGCGAATATGAGATAATCGCCTCTAATTTTTTTTACCGTTTTTTTTAGTCGTTTCCGAGTTCAGACAATTATGCAACATATCATTGACATCTTCCCATCATATTAAAAAATATATTTTATTAGTCGGATTGAAGTAGAAAATTTTTCATATTTCATTATTTTGCCTTTCAAAATTAGTCAAATTTATTATATGAATTTAATTATTTCGAACTACTTATAAATCTTCCTATTTGCATTCGAAATGTGAATATGTAATCATTTTGAACAGAGTTACCTAACATGAACACTGACGAGGTTTAGTGGCTTCTACTGAAATCAACGTTTGTTCAATTCGGCCGTGTAGTTGAAATCTAAGTGATGTTTAATATTAAAATCTTTCCTTTGTTGTTTAAAAAATAATAACAATGTGCAATTTTCTCTTATCATTACCTTACGGACCTAAGCATATAAAAAAATCAACATTGACCAATTCATATCAAAAACTTAAACAAGTTTTTAAATTATTTTATATTTTGTTTTTGTTCTCTGTATAAATTTCACGTTGACGACATAATTTTCATATATGGCTTAATTTTTTTTATACATACATATTTTGGCACGAAGGTCTTATACACAAAATAACACAAAATCTACCCGCAAACATCGTCAGGCTTTTAAAAAGCTATCTAAATGAACGAAAATTTGTTGTTAGGGAAGGCAATTTTTTAAGCCCACCGCAGTCGATTGAAGCCGGAGTTCCCTAAGGCAGCATCTTCGGTCCCTTACTTTATTTAATATACGCCTCTGACTTAACGTTAAGCAATAACATTTATACATCAACATTTGCTGATGATACAGCTTTTTTAAGCGTCCATGAAAATCCAGTAGAAGCTTCCATCAACTTACAAGAGTACATATCCAAATTGGAAAAATGGCTCAAACAATGGCGTATAAAAGTTAACGAGCAGAAATGTGTACACGTCACTTTTACGTTGCGCCGAGAAATATGCCCACCTATACAAATCAACACCGAGACTATACCGCACCACACCGTAGTCAAATATCTAGGCATTCACCTTGATCGCCGTTTAACATGGAAATCGCATATAGACGCAAAGTTGATGCAAATGAAATTAAAAGCAGCCCAAATTAATTGGCTTATGGGAAGAAATTCTATACTGAGCCTAGACTGTAAACTTCTACTATACAACGCGATCCTGAAACCAATATGGTCCTATGGAATCCAGCTATGGGGCACTGCCTCAGCATCGGATGTAGAAAATATTCAAAGGCGACAAAATAAAATTCTACGTACAATAACAGCAGCCTCTGGTATGTCAGAAACCATCGAATTCATAAAGATCTAGAAATTCCGTTGGTGAAGACAGTATTTTCGAAACACGCAAAAAAATACATTAAAAAACTTGAGTTGTACCCAAACCCACTTGCGCGCAATATTCTACAGTATAGAGCCCACACCCGGCTTAGAAGGAGGCACACTCTTTCTATCAGCCGTACACGAGAGATGTAAAACAACAAAAATCAACCGTTGTAACTAAAAATTTTGTTTAGCATTGGCTAAACTTATATTTAATATTTTTAGATTTAAGATTTGAAAAACTTATTGATGTTTCAATATATAATTGAAGATTCAATAAATAATAAAATTTATCAAAAAAAAAACAAAATACATACATATTTTTAACTGACTTCGAATCATGTACGAACCGATTTTTAAAACATTTTGTTTTATCGCATAATTCTTCCATATCGTCAACTGCAATTCAAAAACAACAAAAGTGCACATTTTAAAATTTTACAGGAGAAAGATTAAACAAATTAAAAATTTTCAAGTTTCTGTATTTGTTTTTAATATCGTTGATGATTTAGAATTCCCTTAACTCCTCCAGATATAAATGATGCGACTTTTTAAATATTATTTTTTGGTTTGAAAATATTTGCTTGCATTTCCTTGTATTTATTATTGGCTTTCTAAATTATTTTTTGTTTGATCAAAATATTACCTTATACATAATTTTGTTGTTTGAGTGCTATATTCGTACATTTTTAGACCGATCTAAAATTAGTTTTGAGTTTGAGCGGTTTTCCTTGGGGTTTTGTCGCAAACATATATTTTTTAAATACGGAAGGCCTACATATGTCCACTATTTTTTTTCAGCTGCAACGACGAGGAGGAAGATGAAAGCATAACACACCTTCTATGCCGCTGCCCAGCTATGGAGGATTACCGCCTTCGCTTTCTAGGCAACAGATCCCTCAGTACCCTCTCCGAGCTTTCAGTTACGGAACTTGGCTGTCTTAGCTCCTTTATCAGGAGCAGTGGATGGTTCGCCCAATAGTAGGCTGACATCCTGCCTGTTACACTGCAAAATTCACCCTTTGCCTCGACTTTTTCCCACCTGTTCTTCTCTTGCTCTTCTCTGTCCCTCTCTTTGCCTATTCTTCTTCTGACTTCTAAGCTCCCTTTACTACTCCCTCTATTACTCTCCTTCATTACAGGTAGCACAATGGGACCATGTAAGGACCCAAGTGAGCTGGAATCTAATCTTCACTTTACCAGCAACCTGCTAACCTAACCTAACCTATGTCCACTATTTATGGGCCCTAGAAATTGCCAGAAAACAAGATGAAAAAGGGATTGCGAATTGTTTTTTTATTGAGTAGATTTTCTATTTGTGTAAAAAAAAAATAATTCGAAGTTTTCACTAAATTCATTATTCCAGAAAAACTTTCGATTCAAAAGTAGTAGAGAAAATGCTCATAATTATACCCTTCACTACTTCTACTTTGGTATTTTAACTAAATACGTTAACATGGAGATGTTATTGGAGGCAAGTACTTATCGCATTGACTTACAAATAACAACTTATACATACATTTTAATATTTAGAAGATATTAAATATTTGAAACATAATAAAAATTCAAAAGTATTTGCTCAGTATTGAACACGTGCCAATTATGTTTTATACGAAGTTTTCTACTCACTTGTATTCTCAATTATAAAGTTTTTACTGGATAAAATTTATTTTTATTTCGACAAACTTTTGAATTAAAGTCAAATCTTTAAGGTCAGTATTCCTTGAGCTTTCGATCATTACAATCGTCATATTTTCTGAAAAATTCCAAAAATATATATAGAACAGTGACAAAATTTTCCAGTCAGGGAACCATTAACGAGTGTATTTAAAATGCTTAGAAAAAATTTTCTTTCAGAGTAGCATTTATTTGAAAACTAGAGTAATTTATTTGAGAGTTCTCGCTACCAAAATTGGTGTTTAACTTTTTGACATAATCAATGTGCAACGTTGGAAACGCTAGAAACAAAAAAGTTTTTTTGAATATCATAGTATTAAATTTTGTCACAAATTGTTCTTAAAAATTTATTTGTTGTATATTGTACATTTCTTTCAATATAAATAGAATTTTTTCGAGCAAATACTTAAGAATTTATGTTTTTAAACATTATTATTTGTTATGAGTTCGCTATCTACATATGTATATGCATTTCGTTGGTAGCTAAATACCAACTCATCAGTAATTCCTTACTATTCATGTTTGAAAAACTCATCTACTCATACATGAACTCTCAAATACTATCAGCGAATTACTAAAACACAATCAACAATCAAACAGTATTCGTTACTTGCAGCAGACAAATTCCAGCAAGGTTTATCTTTATATCGAGTAATAACAGACAATGTCGATTACTTTCAACTTCCTTTTGTACGGTGAATAGCGATGCCAATTTAGGGATTTTCGGGATCAGTCAGTCCCGAAATATGCTCATGTATTATAAGGGAAAGTTATGAAAGCTTGTTTTACTAATATCTATGTATATATATAAAAATGAATGTCTGTCTGTCTGTCTGTTTGTTTGTTTGTGCTATATAGGAGGCCAAACCCTTGGAGCGATCTTCCTGAAATTTTCACAGCATTTTACTGTGACTCTGGAAGGAATAATAGGCTATGTGAAGTTTTGATTGGACAAAGGGCCGTGGCACCGCCCATATAACCCAAAAATTTTTTCGGCATTTTTTGACCTACGTCGATGATATTTGGTACATATGGTATTAGTATAATTAGAAATATAATGAGGAGGTAGTGAAGCACACCGGGTTCAGCTAGTACAAGTATAAAAAAATAAAAATATATAAAAGAAAATAAAAAAAGACATGTGGCACTCGGGGACTGCCACAGTAAAGCTATTGCATAGCATTTTTTTATCAACTTATGCAATTATATTATTACGTTTTGTTTAATAATTCTGTTGTTTTTCTGGCAATACTGTATGTTAATGAAATCAAAATCAATAGCATACTTTAGGTGTTAACATACATTGGGCGTTTTAAATACTTAAAAAAACAAAAGACTTAAGAAACAAACTTAGTATCAGGTTTTTTCGTTTCAAAAACAAAAGACTTAAGAAACTAACGTTTCAAAATTTCTTGATTCGGTCGCCTCAAAGCCCGCCATAGAAGCTATTGGCATCCATAATAGTAACTATTATCCCGTTTATACGCACCTCTTATTTTCAAATAAGAGTGGAAATCGTTGCCTTATTACTTTTTTTGTAACTTAAAATGTTGCGAAAACTATTTGCAAATAACAAGCTATATGCAAATAAAATGTGTGATGCTACCACATTTTTTATTTACGATATATTTAGTGCTTTCGATAGTCTGGTACACTGTCATCATGACGTACAATTCTACCATGGCACAACTACCACGTATGCGCAGTTCAACAACAAGTACAACAATCCAAAAACAACATGTATTTTATTGGTTAGAAGTACACGCTTTATATCAAAACACAAAAAAAATTAAACATATTTCTTACGAAAGCTTTAAAACTGTAACAATTATTTGTTTATGTTTTAAAACTGTATTTATTTATTTATTTATTTATTTATTTATTTATTCATCTACAGAATCATATTCTTACCAATTACTTATCGTGGTTAATTATAATATTTAAATAACAACAATTTGAACATATTATAAATTATATTAAAATTTAAAAGCGGAGTAAAGCTATTACATAAATGTAAGCATCTGGCAATTGGTTCATTATTTCCATAGTTCGTTCTAAGAATGCGTTCCTCGAACATACGGTTATTTCTCAAATCTCTAGGAGGGTTGTATATGGTAAAATAATTTTTAATTTCTGGACAATTAATATTATCAGATAATATATTATAAGCAAGAATTAATGAAGAACAAGTTTTACGATCGCTTAAAGATTGCAAACCAAGAAGCTTCCTCCTAACATCATAAGATGGTGTTTCAAAAGTCCATATTAACTTTAAAGCAGTCTTTGAAAATATTTTTTTAGTTAGTATGAACATTTGGTATAAAGCGAACTCCGTCAGCTGTGCTAGTAAGCTCACCTGTTGGATTTGCCTTGACTTCTGCCTAAAAAGAATATATGTATGCTCATTTAATCCTACGTTTTGACGAGCAAATTATTTGTTATAATATTGAACAAAACTTCGGCAGGGCTGTTACCAAAAATCTGTTAGATCTTTGTTGTGGAGAGAACGGACAATGATTTTGTTAGGCAACCTAATATTATTTTAAGGTGGAGTGTCAGAGACAGCAAATAGCTTTTGTTTGTTGTCTCGTTTTTTCATATTGGAAAATGACATTTGATGTCTGACATCGTTGTTCTGATAGCTGTTTTAACAACGATGTTATAAGAGGAACAAAACAGTAATATCTGCAGGCCAGACAAGCAAAATTTTCCTGATAAATGTTATAAGAAATAATTTGCTCGTCAAGACGGGTGTAACTAACTAGCAAATCGAACCAGATGACTATATTTTTGCTGCGTGTCATTACGAAAATATAATAATATTTCTGAAATTACGCCTTTAGATATAGTTTATAAAGAGGAATCGCAAATGAAAATATCAATATGTTAAAGTCGCTCAAAAACCCCCACCGGGAAGTAGTGAAAACATTATACACACTAACACTGACGGCGGTTGATTGACTACTTTCGAAATCAACCTTGTGATGTTCTACTGTGTATGTGCAAATCTAAAGGATTGTTGATTGTTACCTTGTTTCTTGAAATATTAATAAAATTACTATATTATTTTTAATAAATCACAACACATAAACACCTCTAAAGAAGATAAATAGTTCTGACAGAACAAATACCACGATCTTTTTCTGAAGTCGATTTAAAAACGATCGAGACGCTTACTAAACTGAAAAAAAAAATTCTATAATTTGTGACCGGTATAAGTCCATAGGTCAAAAACTCTATTAAAGTAATGATAACACAGTGTGTCGATCAGAAAACTTTCATTATTTGTAACAAAATTGCAATGTATCCAAACTATTTGTGATAAGGAAAAACAAGAAACGGCTCGAATAAAATTTCTAACTTTATTAGAAGACCACAAAAGATGAGTTAAACCAGATATTAGAGACGCATTAATATTTGACACAGTGAAACAAACTGAAAAATTCTTAAAAGAGAATAGGGACATAATTATATTAAATTCAGACAAAGGCAATAAAACCGTAGCAATGGATAAAAACGACTACCTTCTACGAATGCAAAATATTATCGGGGATATGTGCATATATAGACGACTAAAGAGAGATCCTACACTAAGCTTACAAAATAAGAACAACAGCTTGGTGGAAAAATTGTTCAATTTAAATCTCATAAATCAATTTGAGAAATATAAACTTATGTATTTTAAAAATTTTTAAAATGTAAATAGAAATTATTGTTGTTATTACAGTTTTTTTAATATATTTTGTTATAAATGTATGTATTTACTATTATTTTTAGTTTTAATATTTTCCCTGAAGATGACCAAAAAAGTTGGTCGAAATATCGGATAAGATTAATAAATAAATGAAAAACCAACAAAAGTTTTTATTTTTATTTATTATTTTAAAATACCAAGGACCTCAAGCCAAACAACTACTTACTATATACATATATTACAAAAAGGTCTACAACATATCGTATTTTATTAACTTAAAAATGTCTTCATTTAGAGCAACATTTATAGAAACCAAACAGAAACAAATTCAGTATCGGAATTGTGTTAATGTTATGTATTTTGTTCACTGTATTTTCACTAATCCATACTCATAAACACTACATACTACTACCTAGATTCTCCTTTTGGCCAACAATTCAATTATTATTACGAATAAACGTAATTATTATTTGAACTTATATTGATTTACATATGAAAAGTAATATTATCAGGCTCAAGTTCAGTTTTATTGAATTAATGAAAATTCAAAATTACTAAGAGTTTTTTTTTATGTTGGAAAATATTATTATTCTTATTATTCCAAACAGTAATGAGGGAATTTCGTACTAACCAGCACTGTTTCATTGTAGAATAAAAATTGAATTAAACACTAATTCTCGTATTCTATTTCTGTTGAAAACTGGTTAAATAGTTGATATTCTTCTCAATTAGTATCCACTTTACGAAAATTATAAAGATGGACAATTGAACGCTGATGAGAGGTGTAGCGGCCTTGAAATCAGTACTGATACGTTCTGCTAAAAACTGATTGGATATAAATAATAATATTTTCCAACATAAAAAAAACTCTTAGTAATTTTGAATTTTCATTAATTCAATAAAACTCAACTTGAGCCTGATAATATTACTTTTCATATGTAAATCATATAATAATAAATAAATAAATCGCAATATTTTCGACGAGCCTTTCAAATTGTTGATTTAACTTTATTTCTAAAGCTACGTTCACACTTGGCAAATAGTTGACCAAAGAAGCTTAACCACTACTTTTGCTTCCGAATAGTTTCATTTAAATTCGATTCTATATTAGAAAATAAAATTTTCTTAAATACACAAAAAAAATTACCTTAATTAGCTTAAGTTTACAATAACTTCTTCATTTCTCATTAGTACGATAACTGAGATATGCTGCATAAGCCCGATCCCGTTATTGCATGAGTAATGTCTAGAGTTGTCAACCGATTAAGAATAATTCGATTAATCGATCAAACAAAACGAAACTCTTGTTTGAATAATTTTAAAATGCCGATTTTCGAATAACGAATAAATCGATTAATTAATGTCAATTAATCGAACAAATTTTTTTCAGTTTCAAATGCATACGTAAAAATTTTTAAAATTTGTTATTTTGGATGTTTGTAGTTGTTGTCGAACTGCGCATACCTTACGAAAGGGGTTTTTTCACTCTCAGGTGAATAAGTTAGAAATACACTAAAGCCAAAAAATTGAGCTCGGTTTGGAAGAACAAAAATGAAAAAAAAAGTCACATGTATGTAACAAGTGTCCTAAAGTATACAAAATTGTTGGATCAACAACAAAAAAATTAATCATTCTTTTGCAACAGATTTACGAAAACATATTAAAATAAGAATAAATGAGAGACGTATAAAATTTTTAAATACGTTAATAATATTTTTAAATTCTGGAAATTTTCCGAGCAATGAAAGTTTTTTAAAATATTCTTCAAAAAGTGAAACTAATGGATTCCAAATGAATTATACTCCAGATTATTTTATGTTGAAAGTAACCACAATAATTCAGATGAAGGTAATGATATAGAAGATGTTACTAGTAATGAAAATAACAATCTTTTATGCGAATTAAATAATTATATTAAAAGTATTAAAAATTCAAAATTTAAAAAAGACTTCAGCGATATATTAGACGATATGGTATATTTGGAAAAATCTAAAAAAAGAAAAGAAAAATTAGATAAACTATTTTATGCTCTTCTCACTGTATCACCTACCTCGACAATTAGCGAAAGAGTTTTTTCGAAATTTAATAAAAATCAAAACCAAAAATCGTTTGAAAGCTACAAAATTGTGTCAACTTTTATTTGTAAAAGATTATTTCTTAAGAACAACCCAAATTGTCTGATTTAACAAAAAAAAAATCATTTGATATATTTTGACTGAATGAGGCATGTCTATTTGAATTAATAGTTTTATGTATTTTTTTGTTAATAAAAATTTCAACTATTTTATTTTTAAGTTTTTTGTATGAAATGTTTATTTTTTGTCAATAAATTTTTAAAATCATTTTTTATTCGTTGTTCTCATCGATTAATCGAATAATTTTTCTGCTTTAATCGTTTGATCGAACGAACAAAAACAATTATTTGAAATATTCGAACAAAGTTGAAAGGCGAATAATTGACAACTCTAGTAATGTCCCTTGAGATCATCCAAGCAGTCACTCGAAGTCGTAGGCTGTAGATCGGAATTATTTATGTTAAAAATATATATCGTCGACAATAGTCGATATTAAAGCTATTATAGTCTCTAAATTTGAAGCTGCAGAGACAAGAATTCAAGTGAAATAAAAATAAAGTTATGATGCGATGAAAAGAGAGGAAACTGTATCTGGTTACGGTAAACAATGTTGTGCGGATGGCTCAAAACGATAAATTATAATAAAGATTTCTCATTATTGGGCAAGAATAAATGTGTAGGTATACAGATGCGCACACAGTGAAGACCACACCTGGAGATAAGACCGCGAATAAGTTGCTTTACAAAGTGATTGCAGTTAAAATTCCCCATTATGGAAATATGAAAAACTTTGAGGCAGTCTTTCTTCGAAGGAAGTTTGCAACAATTTAATGCTTTGGATGGCCTTTTAAAAAATTTCTTTTTTTTACAGAGGCGATATTTTTTTAATGTATAGTTCACTAAAATCACTCTCAAAAAGCTCTTAACACCCGTAATTCACACAACTGGCTGCAATTTAAATTTACTTATGACAATGAATGAATTAGTTTTCATATTTAAAATCAAGTAGGTTTGGAATTTAATACAGTGAAACTTCGATATAACGAATTCCAATGGGTTCCAAAAAAGCTTCGTTATAGCTATTGATTCGCTATAAATATAATTAGTAAAACCTTAATATAACGAAATTTTAAGAAATTCCAAAAAAAAAACTTTATAACTATAGTTTTCTTTATTCAAATTCTATTTAACATGAAAATGCCAATAAAAGCTTATATATGTATATGAAGTAAATAAAAAATAAAACCCATTTTTGTTATTCAGTTAATTTTATTAAGTTTTAATACAGTATTCAAGTCAACATTTCTAATGTATAACATTTGCACACACGTTTAGAATTCCTTCTTTTAATTACGGAACTGTGCCATTTTGCTTCATATATTGTTTTTATTTCGTTGTCTAGAGGCTTGTTTACTAGTACTTTCTTATCCCTACTTCTCTTAAAAATATTAAAACATTTAGCGATGATATGGTTTGGGGTTAACTTTGATGCAAAGGATACACCAGGGTTAATTTCCAAACAAAACTTTGATTTGTGTGCTTTTTATTAATATAAAAATCGTCATAGTTTCGCAAAATGACGTAGAAATTTATTTCATATTTTTATATGATAAAATTAGCATATAAATGACCTTTGACTTAATGTGCGTCTCGAAAACGTTGTCTGATTTAGCGCAAATTATCTGCACTGACCTGTTGACACAATATTTCGACCCGCAGTTCTAGATGACAATTTCGGAATATTGCTACAATATTGGTTTAGGCGATAAATTCCATTTTGCTTGCAAGGTTAAATTATTAGGAATGTTCATACAATAGTCAGAATTTTAAGTTTCTTAACTTACATACATACCATGATACAATGAATATAAGGTACATATGTATGTATATGCAGAAATACAAAAAAACACCAACTCTATGTATTCTGTTTGTAGAAAATTTAATTTCGGAAGTCAAAAGTATAAATATGTATTTACATATGTATGTGTGTATGTTTCAAACTGTGACAAATATATAAATTAAAATTATTTATTCAAATACGAAAAAAAAACATTTGCTATGAAATTTTTTCTGAAGATTTCTCTTCACGATTTTAGTTTGGTTTTATCTTTGGAAACTTTAAAAAAGGTTCATTTCCAATACCTCAACTATTTTTTACATATCACACCCCTTTTGAACAAATGCAAACTCACATTTATTTCGTATTAATTTTCAAAAATTTTACAATTTTCTTCATAAACGAAAATTTTTTAATTTAAATTTAATAAATAAATACAAATCAAAATTTGACACCTGAAATAAAAAACAAGTGGTTTACAATAATTGTCAGCTGCGCCTGAAAGACTACCTTATAGTCATTGTATCATGCATGCATACATACATATAACTTCATCTTAAAGACCTAATAACCTATCTTCAAAAATTTCAAAACTGAGTTTTTTATGGATTATTATTCCCTATATCGTAACGCATATATGTGCAAAATTTTGAACATCTACAAATGACCAAGTTATTACCAAATCAAAATATGTAGTTTTTGTTTCAGTGCTGCAAATAGTTCCATGAAAAATGGATATATATCGATTTCTCAAAAACTGGAGCCAATCTGACACTTCCAAATGTACTTTCGCACTCAGGGGACTCCCCCCTAATAGTTCGAAAAGGATTCATCGAAGTTCATTTTTTCGACTATCAGAGTGTAATTAGAACAATAATTATTATTATTAAAATGAAATTGTTGTCAGTTGAAAGTTTTTACTTTATATGTAATTATATTTAAATAATGCCAATGCTCTTAATTTTATTATTTGGAATTAATTTTAGTTTCAATACAAATTATAGGTATAATCAATATTTCCAGGAACAGTGGAAAAATCAACAACATAAGATGGCAAAATGTTTATCGGAACGCAACGGTTTTGGGAAAGTTTTTGTTTGCCTTCTGCACTAAAATAATCAATTATTATTAACCGTTCGATTAGTCGTTTCATGGTTTCGATTAATCGTTTCCAATCTTCCCTATTGATTGTACTAACATTTTATTTTAAAAAATGGCAACAAATTATGTTTTCTTAACTTGTCTGTTCTTTGTCTCTTTCAGGTTGACAACAACCAACTGCTATGCAACCTTATTTTCGTTTGTTATTAGTTAGCATTTTTTTGTATTGTTGTTCTTGTATATATTTTTATGATAGCAAATATTTACTTACATGCACATTTACCAACAATATTCGCTTACAGTATTTATCGGATGTAAGCAACTTTGAAAATAGCACACGATTTTTTTATGTTCGTTTTTATTTTAAAATTTATTAAAAAAGTTATTTATAATCTATCTATCTGTACATACATTCATATATAAATGAATTTAGTTTATATCTTTGTATGTACCTTATAGGAAGCCAAACGGTAACACCGACCGTCTTGAAATTTCAGAACCATATTACTGATGACCGGGAAAGTAAAATTAGCTTTTAAATTCGACGGAGAGGGGCACCCCTACAAGTAAAATATTAATATATCTGCGCAACTAAAGCGCGGAATCTTTTAAAATTTAAAAAACACCACTTCCAGCAAAATGTCTTTAAATTAATGGTGTTTTTTTTTTTCTACAAAAAAAAATGCTACATATCCATTCAGAAAATGTACTTTGGTGTTCGTTTCTTAAAAATGTTTTGCTTTCTAAAAAGGCAATGTTTTTGATGCTAAAAAATTCGCCCTCACTGTAAAACTTAGCTGTCAGCTGTTGAAAACAGGGCGTTCCACTTTTTCATAAGTTGTGTTCAGTTCTAGTGAAATAGCCAGCTGCATTATTACAAAGTTGGCAAGTCATTTTATACATGTACCTTTCAATAAGGTGCCATTTTATGTGTAGAAAAGAAAACACCATAAGTATGTTTTCTTAAGTTGTAATGAAAATTCACAAAAAGGATATAATAATCAATTATTTATCTTTATTTTAAGAGATGCTGCTATTTTACAACATGTTTGGGTTGGCGGGGGTGTCTACATTGAGGAATTCGGGATCAGGATTTCCTTCAAGCTCCCGGACGAATGTAGCATCTTACAAGCTGAAAAATCCGCCATCAAAAAGGCAACAAATTGGCTACGGTACTATCGGATAACAAACAGAGTTATTCCAATCATAACCGACAGCAAACCGGCAATAATTACACTCTCGGGCGTGTACACCCTCGGGAAACAAACATATAGTCTCATGACAAATAAATATAATCATTACAATTTAAGATAGAGTTAGAGAAACGTTTCTGTCTGCTATCGTGCATACCTAAGGCTCGTATCTGTACTGTTTTTCGCAGTATTATACTGTTTTTCGACATCAAAAACTGTGTACTGCTTTTCTCCCTCAAAATACGGGTTTTCGATACATAATAGAAATAAAAACGGCGAACAGCGAATTCATGCAATAATATTGTTTACTTCAAAAATAAGCATTCTCCTCGAGAATGTTTCGATTGTGGATCGGTGGGTGGAGATATTTTTTCATCTCAATAACGCCGATTGCGAATTCAAAGAAATGGCCACGATCGTTGAATATATTTTATGTTTGCCAGGAACTTCAGCATCAGTGGAACGAGTCTTCTCTGCAGTGAGCAAAACTTGGACGTCAGACAAAACCCGATTAGATGTGCAAACATTGAAGGCGATTCTGACCGTCAAATGTAATTTGAATTACAAATGCTTTGATTTCTACAATTACCTCAAAACGAAGCCGGGGCATTGCTTATTCAAATTGCTTCAAACGACAAATACAAAACAATAAAAGCTGATTTTTATGGAAATGACTCAGATGATGGAAATGATTGTTAATTTTTTTTATATACTGAATAAAATATATACTGCGAAAAGTACTGTTTTTCCAAATCGATTTACTGTTTTTTTAAAAAATTTCAGTGAAATGACTTGTTTATGGTTCAAAAAAATATACAAGCGTTGTGCATACCGCTCGTTATTGGAAATTATAGAACATTTAAAAACGTGCCCTATGTTGTCGCATTACATAAGCAAAACAGCTTTAGCAAAGTAAAAAGTTGTGTATAAGTTATTTTTGGTTATGACCAATAATTAAAAAAAAATCAGCCTGTAGGAAACCCCTAATAATACTAAAAGTAAAAAGTTGATTAAAATTTTCGCAAGCTTTTTCTTTTTTGCTTTTGTTCTGCTATAATTCAGAAGATTTTGTATGCTGAAAAGTTTGGTTAATATCTTTAATCACATTTAAAACCATAATTAAATAAGTTCACGTCATACATTGTTTTTGGTATAGAGGAAATCACAATTATTGCTAAAAAGATGTGGTAGCTGATTGGATGTTTTTTTAACCTCTTAGTATACATATATTTTGTGAACATGTATTTTGTGAACTTTTGACAAATAAATTATATTAAAAACAAGAAAAGGCAAGTATTGGCAAGTTTTGGTGAAATTTTATTAGTGTAGGTTGAATTTTTCTTTGCTAGTGGCAGCGCTGGTTCAAGTTTTAAAATAAAATGAGAAAACAAAACGAATTCCTATCATTCTTGTATGTATATGTGTACCCCTATTAGTACCTCAAAACATGAATTGCTGCGTGAAAAATCGTTCAGTGTAAGTGGAAACTAATATTACAAATTTAGGTTTTTATACATTACGTCATATATTTGATATAGACTAGGGAAGCCAATTTCGGAATTTCTCTGGATTTTTGGGATCACTCAATCGCGAAATTGTTTACTTTTAATTATTTTCTTTTATATATTTTTATTTTTTTATACTTATATATTAGTAAAACAAACTTTCATAACTTTCCCCTATAGCACATAAGCATATTTCGGGATTGACATAAGATATTCTTAGGAGCCATTCAAATATTACGTAACGCTGTTTTCAAAGATTTTTAGCATTATTCGCTGACCACCAAATGCACTGTATTCGCAATTTATGCGAGTACATCTGATAAAAATCTGTCTTCGTGTTTTATACAATATACATTTTTTCCTGCTGAAAAACTACATGCCAGGATGTACTTATATCCGATATCTACTGTATTGACAATTTGTATCTGCTTCCATATATTCTTTTATAGTATGTGTTGATTTTTTCAAAGCTTGATTTGCAAAATACACGAAAATTTACAGAGCCCAATATTGGTTTTACCAATAAAAGTAAGAAATTAAAAACCAACAGAAAGCAAAAATGAAACTTAACAACAAAGAACTAGTTTTATTTACGATTCTGTTCTAGTTTTCTGCATATCTCAATTTTTATCAACAACAACTTACTTTTTTTGTGTATACAGATACATTCCTTAGCACATTCAATTATAAATATCAAGAATAATTTCTGTTATGTGTATTGTGCTAATTATTTTACTAAAAACATTTCATTGCTTTTGCTCAAATGGAATTGTTATTTTAAATTAATAAAGTATTTGATTTACTTTGTTAAGTTTTAAATACTTACATACATACGAACATACAAATGTACATAGTGAATTTGGAAAATTTCAAGATCATTTCTTCTCCCGAATTAATTTTGGTTAAATGTAAATAATTAAATAATCGTTATGCTGGAATTTAGAAGTTGTTTTTGTTATAACCAACACAATATAAATATCAATATTAGAGGCTTGCGATTTACATACACATATTTGAAGATTTAACGGTTTCAGTTCCAAAATATATAGATTTTTTTGGTATTAAAAACTGACAAAATGTGTTCATAAAAAATGGATATATAACGATTTCTCAAAAACTGGAGCCAATCTGACACTTCCAAATGTACTTTCGCACTCAGGGGACTCCCCCCTAATAGTTCGAAAAGAATTCATCGAAGCTCATTTTTTCGACTATCACAGTGTAATTTATTGGCTTTATTTTATATAAGAAGAACAAGCAGTCAAAAACATATGGAAAATCGTAAATCCTAAATAATATTTAAATACACAAGGTTGTTCATTTAATTATTAATTAAGTACTTTTTTAAATATGCAGTCAAAAACACAATTTGGTATTTAATTACAACTTAAAAATAATTATAACTTAAATATCAAGTCAAAAATTGTCCCTTAGTGTGATTAAGCATTTTGGTTTAAAAAAATTATTCGTTGTGGAAACACTAAATAAACTTAAACTAACCACTGCCACAAACTAATTGCTCCTTTTTATACCCTCTACCAAAAATGGTAAGGATATTTATAGGTTTATCAATACATGTGTAATTTCCACAATATTTATATGAGGTCCATATAGTATATATATTCTGAATCCTTATAGATAGGGAAGTTGAATGAGCCACGTCCGTCTGTCTGTACGTGAAATCGATTTATCGAAGACACTGGAATGAAATGTAAGGAATTTTCTTATGATCATTCGTATTGATAATCAGCGAAAATAAAATATCGGTTCTGATATTGGATTATATATAAAAATAAATGAAGATATATATATATAACCCTTTCAGAAATAAATTTATAAAAACATGAGGTGCCCTAGTATTGAATATGGAATCTTTCAATTATAATTCAACGCACGAACCATCGTTCAACTTAGGCTTGTAAGTGTTACGAATATGTATATTAAATTAATAATAAATTTATGTATTTTTTCGTACAAACCCCCTTTTTGTTTAGTGATGGATGGAAAATTGTAAAAAATTTTAAATAGTCAGTATTTTTTGTGCATATGTATTTATACAAAAGTGTGTATGTAATTCATTCTAATCCCAGCGGCGGAAAGAAGCACTAAGCAGGCCTTCTGGAAGGCCTTACGTGGCCTCTTGCCCCATTCCATACTCATACATTTAAGCTATTGCATAGCTTCTATCGCGGGCTTTGAGGCGACCGAATCATGAAATTTTGAAAAGTTTGTTTCTTAAGTCTTTTGTTTTCGAAACGAAAAAACCTGGAACTAAGTTTGTTTCTTCAGTCTTTTGTTTTTTGAAGTGAAAACTTCTTTTTTGTATAGTCTATAAGTGTGTTCATTTACTTTACTAGTAAAAATTAGTAACGAGAGAGTAACAAAAATTTTTCCAAAATTACTCTCAAAAATGTGAAAAAGTAAATGAACACGTTACTAGTAAAAATTTGCAAGTTAAAGTAGTGTTGTAATGTATAGGTATATATGAGTAGTTAATAACTACCTCTATATTTTTTGGACAAATTATACATATATGTATATTATTATAAAAATAATGTGATTATGGTCATTTATATTCAGCATTGTCGTGACTGGCGTTTTTCGAGTACTGCTTGTAATAGAATGATGAAATGTTTTGCAATTTTATTTAATCTAGTACTAGGCGTAGTCGAAATACACTAAACACGATAAGGGTGATTAGCTACTTTTGAATAAAATGAATGAATAAAATATCTATTTTTAATTAGTTTATACGCTATAACATATTATCTGGCATATTTAAGAAATATATTTTTGTAATGGATGATTTTCGTGATTTACTTTTACAAATTATTATAAATTTTTTGTCCGATTTCGTTATTTCTTAGAAAAAAACGCTATTCGTTAGATTATTGTAGCTTTTTCGATTAATTTCTAAATTTCTACCTGAGGTACTGTAATAAAAAGCTTTATCCAAAATTAAATATCATGTTGCTGCCAGCATTAAACCCCAAAAGCAGTAAAAAAGTAATTTAATAAATTATGTGTTAATTTACGCTTATAAATAATAATTAATAACTGTTAATAAGGCAAAAAATAAATTAGGTAATTTGAAGATTGGAAGTACATTTAAATTTTTTTATAAATTAGAATATTTTTCAAATTTTATCAAGTTTCTTTTATTTATGTAATTAAGGTAAATAAAAACAACTGCAAAAGAAAAAGCAACCAATTAATTTGTTAAACATAAGTTCGAACAATCATTTCGCAATATAAGTGAAAATAAATCTCTCTGCGGTCCACACGTGGTGGTAGAAACAGAATTTGATAGTTAAAAACATTACTATTTCAAAGTTAATTTTAAAAATAATTTAATTTATTTGCAAATATATATCTGAACTAATTGAAATATTTGCCTGCTTAGTGTAAAGTACCGAGTACCTAGGTACTCACAATATAAATAACAGCTGGTCTGTGAAAATTAAAGAAAAAAGAAAACAAAAACATTTCAATTCCATTAGACATCTTATTTTGCTTCTGTTGTTCCTAAGATACATCTTTTTAATACTTTTTATCGTTTTAAAAGTTCACATTTACTTACAATTTCTTAAATTTTCCAAAATATTTTTATTTGCAACTTAATTTAGAAATATTGTTTTGTTAACACAAACGCAAAACAGCTGTTTGAATAATTATTACAAGTAAAAATTTTACTTGAAAAAACTTGCAAGAATTTTTCTGTCTCTCAATTTTTTACGCTCTTTCGACGCTCTCTCGTTGCAAATTTTTTGGGTTAATGAACGCTTTCTAGTAACAATTGTTACAAATTTGTAACAATTTTTAGTAAATGAACACAGCTTATGTATGATGACTATGCAGTGTTGCCGCTTTGTAAATTTTTTAAATTTCCGGTGTTGCAACTTTTCCCGGGATTTTTGTCAAAGTTTTTGGGAATTCCCGTCCAGTGTTGCCACCTTTTCCCGGGAAATTTTCCGGGATTTCTGG
Source organism: Lypha dubia (assembly GCA_947311025.1). NCBI lineage: Eukaryota > Metazoa > Arthropoda > Insecta > Diptera > Tachinidae > Lypha > Lypha dubia. The sequence goes on from OX371260.1 coordinate 106,976,827, forward strand.
GATTTTGAGAGGATTTTTATATATGTATATAAAAGAAAATCGTGCTAGTTACACTATTTATAACTCAAGAAAGGCTGAACACATTTGGCTGAAAATTGGTGGGCAGGTAGCTTAGAACCAGGACAAGGACATAGGATACTAAGGTAAGGCACTCTTTACCTGGGGGGACTAGGGTGCCCTTCTTGGTATGGGGCACTTCCAGTATAGCTAGAAAACTGAAACTGAAATTGAAATTGCATAAGTTGATAAAAAATGCTATGCAATAGCTTTACCGCGGCAGTCCCGGAGTGCCACACGTCTTTTTTTACACACGATGTCCCAGCCACCCAAGGCCTTCTAAATTCCCTTCATACACAGGCCTGATAGAAGGCCTTATTCAGTCACAAATTTATTTTTAAATTACCTTTAGAATGCAAAAACGAAGTAAAAACCCATGAAAGTGCAAAAATATCAACTCTACAAAATAGTGATTATTGTATTGTGTTGAATTTCAGGGTTAACTATTTATTTATTGATGTATACATACCCATATTAAACACTACATTTTTAGAAGGGAGTTGGTAGGGCTTCCATAATGCCTTCGTGAGAAGGCAAGCGAGCATGAGTACAAAAATCTAAAAGAAGGTCTAGGAAGGCCTTACGGAGGTCCTTATATACGAAGGACTCCAAAATTCCGCCGCTGGGAATTATATTTAAGTATGTATAGTACATATGTATGTATGTATATAGATATACTTATTTAAGAAGGGAAATCCTGTATTATATTCAATGAATTATACATTTACGGCTTGGTGAAGGGTATATAAGATCCGACACAGCCGGTACTCTTACTTGTTTTCTGCTCCGCTCGAGTGCAATTGTGTATTTTTCACCGCGCTCAATAGAAATGTTATGTTGTTTTTTTTTAGCAGCATTCTACATATCCATCTTATGACTAGACTTAAAGGTCCTCTTCTTTAATACTGAGCACTTTTAACAACATTTGATATCCAAAACCCAAAAAAAAATATATATATATATTAATTCTTTTAATATTAACATTATGTTAAATTTTTTCTGAAGAAATTAGTTTATTATCGTTGAAAATTTTCAGAGTAATGTAGCATGTGGCCAAAAGTGTGTGGTATGCATTGCGATTCAATAGTGCCGCAACATGCAAGCATTGACAAACTGCAAGCAAGATATTTTGTGTGTGTCGGTAATTTGACACTTGTACAGTTGATTAAGTGCAGCAGCACAATGCACTTAAATGAATCACATCTATTAGCTGTATTTGTTTGATTGTAGATATAAGCTACACAAAGTATCTGTTGCTTTTAAGTATGCACTCGTTGAACTTTAAAACTGTTGAACACATGCCATACATAAATAGTTGGAAGCTAAATATGCTTACCCAACAATAATATATATTTCTATTCTTTTACTCTTATGTTAAGGTACCCCTAAGAATTATTCTCATAATTAGTATATAAGCCAATGTCAATTAGTTTAAGGAATCAATTAATACTTTGCCTTCAATCGGCATTACTAATTCATACTGGCATTCATCTGCCTTTTACTTTTATTTGCCAGTGGCGTTCTTAAGCGCCGGCACTATTATTTAAATTCTTAAACTCTTATCATCATCAAATCCTCCACAATAAATTGAGAGCTCCCTAGAGAGCACTAGAATAACTAAATTGTTTTAATCATATTACAGTAACATTTTGGTTGCATAACTCGCACAAATCAAATATTCCAGCTAAAATCCATTGGGTGAAAAGAAAATAGGTTATGTTTAATTCAATGCTACTTAAATTCAGTCTTGTGGCGGAAAAATATTTTCTATCACATCAATTTGCAAATAATCAAAATAAAATTTCATTTCTACACAACCCGCTAATTGCCAGCATATAGACCACATTAATATATTGATGAATTTATTATCAATTATTATGCAAATAGGATCAGTTTAGATGAGCAAAAATAAGAACTATTAGTGTTTGCAAATTGCAGCTTAAAAATTACAAGTAATGGGTGTTTTTTATTGAGGTATAGAACTTTAAGTTGGCATCACTTTTTTAACTGGCGGCCATTTTGTCAGCTGTCAAGTGATTAATATTTAGTTTGGTTTGCCATTTCATCATGAACAGGTTGACAAAAGAACAACGCTTGCAAATCGTGCAAATTTATTTCGAAAATAATGGTTCAGTTCGCGAAGTTTACCCGCAAAATTTTGTTCAGTGATGAGGCTCATTTTTGGTTGAATGGCTACGTCAACAAGCAAAATTGCCGCATTTGGAGTGAAGAGAATCCACATGAGACCCTTGAGACGCCATTACATCCACAAAAACTGACTGTTTGGTGTGCTCTATGGGCTGGTGGAGTCATTGGTCCATACTTCTTCCGAAATAATGCTGGAGAGTCAGTTACCGTTAATGGAGACCGGTATAGAGCCATGATAACCGACTATTTTGTTCCCGAATTGGATGGCATGAATGTGGATGAGTTGTGGTTCCAACAAGACGGCGCTACATGCCACACAGCGCACGTCACAATCGATTTATTGAAGGAAACATTCGATGAGCGCATAATTTCGCGGAATGGACCTGTCAATTGGCCACCAAGATCGTGTGATTTAACACCATTGGATTATTTTCTTTGGGGATATGTGAAGTCGCTCGTCTACGCCAACAAACCAGAAACGTTAGGGGACTTGGAAGCCAACATTCGTGGCGTTATTGCCAACATACCGCCCCATATGCTCGAAAAAGTGGTTGAAAATTGGACCTGTAGAATTGGCTTTATTCGAGCCAGCCGCGGCGGCCACATGCCCGAAATCATATTTAAACATTAATGGCATAAAATTATCCTTCCAATAAAGCCAAATTGATGGACATTAAAACGATTTTCTTGTGTTTTATTTCAATTCGAAGTTCTATACCTCTAAAAAAACACCCGATACAAACGTAACATTATGGTATACGCCATCATTGCTTCTGTTTAAAAAAAAAAACATTATTTGATAATTATCTGACCGTGACATAAAGTTTAAGATTGTTAAAGAAATATACATTCGTATAAGTACGTATGTAGATGTATGTATATTAGTGTAGTAGTAAATATTGCATTGTACTTCAAGTATAAATGAGAAATATTATTCAGCTGATCAAAATGCAATGAGGTAACTCTTTGCAGTAACATTATTAACAAGATCGACGTTAAATATAAAAACACAAATGCAACAATATTTCTCATCTTCATCATCATCACTACCGTCGTTATCCTCATTATGGTCATGATTAAATTCATTTCAATTTATAACGTTTGATAATTATAACGATAGAATACATGTTGTACAATGAAAAACAAGTTGAATATTGGATGGATGTAATCGTATAAAAGAACAGTCTTAAGTTACTTGTAGCTGACTCTACATGTTTGTTACTCCATCCTGTTTTGATTTCATGTTTTCATTCGATACCAAAGTTGTTTTGTTAGTATCGCTAAAGTTATGCAAAATTTATAAAAATAAAACTATGAAAATATGCAAAACTGCGACTACTTGTAATGTTTCGTTTCAATATCAAATAATTGCAAATCAATAGCACAGTGATTCAAAACAGAAGGAAGTCGAAATACCGGGATTTGATACTATTTTTTTAGGTTTTGCTGAGTACAAAAAGTTACGAGTAAAAATAACGATCTTTGGAATCTCTATATATTCAGTGGAATACAAACAATATATGACGACTCTCCGATGGTTATATGTTATATGTTATTTAAATTGTCTTGAAAAACCAATAAAATCGAATTTTGCTTTTTTTTTGCGTGAGCCTTTTCCAATGCTAAGCAAAATGCAGCTTTCTTTATAAACACCTTTGCGAACTTTTGTTCAGCTAGAAAAACCAATGGCCGACACAATTGAACGTTTAGATATTAATAGTTTTATTTTAATGTTTGTAAAGAAGTTATCATAAAATCTCTTAAAAAAAGTCATACATGTGCGGCTTATACAAGACGAACGAATGATTTGAGTAAAAAATTTTTATGAAAATCACTCAGTTTTTTTTGTGATTCCCATACCAAATTTAAACTCAAATCACTCGTTCGGCTTGTATTAACAGCACCTTGCATTAGTGACTAAGTTATTAAAGAGAATGAAAGACAGAATAACCTATCGAACAAAAAAGTCAAACGTTTGATATATGAAGCAATATTATAATTCCTTAAAAAATATTTTATCTCATTTTATAAATAGATTAAACTATTTCTTATAATTTTCTATTTCAAAAATACGTCCTTTTAATTACTGTAAAAACATTTTTTTATATTTTACAAAAATGTTTTGGTGTATTGGTTTTGGTGTATTGGTTTTCTTTAAAATTAAAAGTTTCAAAATGCCTTTTAAAATTATATTCTCTTTTATTGTTTAATACTTTGTAAAATAAGAGAAATTGCATATTGCCAAAAGCATAATTTTTAGACTGCATAGTTAGTTTTCTCCTTTAAATTTTATATAAAACTCGTATGCTCGGTGGGATATGGTTTACGAGGCTGCCTGTTACTCACAAGCATTCAAGTAGAATCAATAAGATTCCGTTTTGGCATATTCACCAAATTCATAATTCTATGCAGACTTAGGGGCTGTGCACATATAACGTAACGCTGTTTTCAGAGATTTTATACCCCCCCCTTCGTAACGCTTTTTACTAATTTTTCAGTGCAAAATTTCCAATCCGTAACAAATCTTTAAACCCCCCACCCCCTACAGCGTTACGTAATATGTGCACAGCCCCTTAGTGCGTGCATAATAACATTATAATTTGCCAAGCTTTGTTAACCGTCCGAAGCTCCAAATTCGGTGGGATATACTGTTGACAATAAAAATATGCAAGCATACGCCGATGTGTATTCATCGCTTGATTATTGACAACTAAATAATTCCACAATAAGAATATGTGTGAAGAATACTTGTGCTTTGAGTACCCACAATTGTGTATGGAAAAATCAGTTTTGAAACGCCAGTGATTTATTGGTATACCCAGCGGGAAAAGGTAATGAATAGTAAACGAGAGAGTAAGGTACAGCATGTATAATTTTTCATTCCAGAATTCATGATTGTTAACATAGATTATTTCCTAGGAAAGTAATGAATTCGTATAAGTTATACGGCGAATAAATCCTATAATTCATTTCTTTTTAACAATTTAAAAGGAAAATGCGAACACTAGTGCACAAGCAAAACAATACATTCCTTCATCGTAAGAAGTGGTAATATAGGTGGTAATTTTTGTGGGTGATTAAATTTCCTTCTCGTTTCCAAAGGATTACATTGTTTTGCCTTGGAAAATAATACATTATATCTTCTATTACATATTTAATTAATGATCAGTTTATTATATTTTTAAAGCTGTATGAGCAGGCATTTTTATTATTATTATTTTTATTATACGATGTTGTGTACTGTAGCTTTGAGCAGTATAAATCCCTGTCGGAACAATATTAAGTGACCAATGATATGCCTTCATCACTTAAATAGTCCAATAACAATTAACTCATTTATGGAAATAACTTTGTTTCAGTATATAAAATATATACAAAAAAAATGGATGTGCCAAATGGGGCCAATGTGTAAATTTTTCAAAACATCCTTTTTCGATACATATCGTTTTGGTGCATTTTTTACATTGCCAACGAGCTTTATTGTGGCATACAGCAAAGCGTAGTTGTCTTGCCAGCTTTTGGGGGTAATATCCTACATGAGCTAAGTTCACACCTGTTAACCCTGATAAAGGCTATCGCCGCATTCCATCAGCTTTTTCACCGTCTAAATACTTCAAATAATTTCTGTGTACACTTTGGAAAAACTGCAGCTGGGCCATATTTTCACCGACAGTCAAGAGATGAAGCCGCCAAGCATAACCTCCATTTTTTTTCCTCGTATTCATGATTCCGGCAATTGATTGATCAGCTTGATCTAGGTCTCTCATGCCTTTGTTGTAGTTCTGGAATACAAAGGGGATGTTCACATCTACTTTGTAATGCAAAAATTAAACCCGTTGTTCTCGATTTGCATGTACTTTTATTAATGTCTTCTTTATCAAAATCATCAAAATGGCGCTTATATTTAATATTTACATTAAACTGTTGGCTGCAATTCTTACATAGTTGCTCAGAATATTAATACACATTATGAAATATAGAGGGTGTGGTAATTATGAAACATAGATGGAGACATAAAATATCAAATTCGTTAAATTATCTTTAGAAAATAATATAAACTTAACAATAGGGATTGGTACAAATAACTAGAAATAAAGTAGGAATATGTAAGAACATTACATGACATTACAACTCGGCCATCCTGACTTTTTGATTGACCTCAATCAAGTTATTTTTCTATCCATTTTCGTATTCGTGAAGCTTCTATTACTCCATCATATGGCAGCTGGGTTATCTGGCAGTTCTCGACATCACGAACAACATATCGGTCATTGGGCAAAACTTTGTGTATGACGTAAGGACCTCGGAAGATCTCGTTCAACTTTTTATTTTTACCAATAGCTGTGTCGGTATATCGAATGACAACAAAATCACCTGTTTTGTAAGTCTTTGCAGGTTTGCTCCTATCTAAGAAATATTTTAAATTATTTTCCTGGGACTTCAAAATAGACTCCGATGCGTCCGTTCGAATGTGCTCCAAGTCACGAATATACTGTCCAGAATTCTTCCCGTCTAAATATTCCGTTAACAAATCTATAGTCATACCACGCTGTTCAACACCAAACAGCAACTTGCTAGGAGATTGCCCCGCAGAACAATGAATTGTATTGTTCATAGCAAACTCCACTTTTTTTAACATTTGTGACCAATTTGCGTGATTTAAAGGGCTAGTCAGCTTACTTAACATCACTTTGAGTACCCTGTTCACTCTCTCAACTTGTCCGTTTGCCTGTGCGGATGCTACTGCAATCCGAATATGATCTACATTGTTATCCAGAAGATATGAACTAAATTCAGAAGAAGTAAAGCATGTACCCCTATCGCTGATAATTCGTCTTGGTCTTGAGTAAGCTATAAAATATTTGTCTAAGCAAGCAATAACTTCTCTCGTACTTGTAGACTTTACCGCAAATAGTTTGACAAATTTCGTAAAAGCGTCGATTACAACTAAAATGTGCCTGCGCTGAGAATTTATGGACGGAAGTGGACCAAAGTGGTCAATGTGTATCGTATCAAATGGCACGGGATTCTTTGGGATGTTGTACAAATTACGTTCATTTATTCTGACTGAAGGCGAACACATAATACACCGCAGACAGTTCTTTATAAAATACTCAATTTTCTTTTTCATATTTCTGAACCAGTAGTTTTTCCGGACCTGCTCGTATGTTTTCTCAATGCCCATATGGCAAATCCTTTCATGTACTAATCTAATAACATTCTCCTCTAATTCATAAGGGACACACAATAATAAATCGCCTTTATCATTGCCTCGGAACACTATACCAACCACTAACTTGAAATTAGTTACCTCTTCTCTCTCTAGTCGTAATTTCATTGCTGTAATTTCTTCATCCCTATTTTGAGTGACTTGAATCATAAAGTCAAGCTCACCTTCGTCGGACACATTATTGACTTTATACGGTATAATATTTGGTATATCGAAATCCTCGTCGGCTACGATTTCAATTGCGTTAGTGTGAAGATCAACTGTGTCATTGTAAAAAATATTAGAAGTCAGAATACCATTACTATCGTACGGAGTTGGGTCGGGGGGATTAGGAGGTTTTATTTCGACATCATTACAATTTTTAGAATTAGGACCAAAATCAGTTCTATCTGATTCCAAAAAGATTTTATCTACTACATCGCGACAACATTCATTCGATATTACTGTTTGATCATGACATCTACTTAGTGCATCTGCATGACCCATTGTCACGCCACCCCGATGCAAAATTCTATAGTCATACTGCTCCATCTGCAGGGTCCACCTGGCAATCTAATGTCGAAAAATACTTATTGTTGCCCAAATACTCCATACATGTTTCAATTAGAGGTAACGGGAAATTATCGCGCACGGTAATTTTGTTCAATGCTCGATAGTCCACACATTTGCGATACTCTCCATTTTTCTTCGAAACCATTACAACTGGCGAAGCATATGGCGACTCGCTGTGTCTGATTATACCCTTCTCCAATAGTTCGCTGATAATCTTTGTAAGAGCTGTGCGTTCTGCAATAGCTAGTCTACGAGGCCGAAAGTAAAAACGATTTTCGCTATTCAATCTAATGGTCATTTTATAATCGTAGGGACGTACATCAGTATCAGACTTTAAGTATCTTGTTTCGATTATATTTCTAATAACATCCTTTTCATCCCTTGTTAACCTAGGGTTGATATTCAAATCATCGATTTCGTAGTCTATAGACATTATTTGACTCTGAGCAAATTCTAACTCTGACGCTGGTTGTTTTCCTGTTATTTCGGCTGTTTCGCGCGCACTTTCTAATTGCATATCCTCAACAAATTTACCTGAATCGACTAACAAGGAGGTAGGCAAATCATTAACTACTTCTGCTGCCAACTCTTTCGACATATCGAAGTTCATACTATCAAATAATAGATGTACAAAAATGCTATAATTTTTTAGGGAATATTTATTATTTGAATTCATTGTTTTGTCCCTATAACATAAGCCGATATTAAATTTAGAAAGAAAATTTCGTCCCAATAGTAAGGGAATAGGTATAGTTTCATTAGGCACAACAATTAAGGTAACTAAATGAACCTGGTTTCCAAAAGAGATTTCTGATTCGAGTTTTCCGAGGGTACGTAGCTTTGCTTTACCAAGACCCCGAAATTCAGTTTGCGTTTCTACTCTATTGATATTAAATGGCACTTCAGATTCGCGAACCAAATTTACCGGGCTGCCAGTATCGAAAATAGATAGAATAGTTTTATAGTTACCAGGCTGTTTACAATTAGGATTAGTAAATCTTAAACATACCATATTAGTAAATTTTACAGGATTTTTACCTTCATCGGCTAATGCAACTGTTGTCTTCAGCTTCTGTATGCGTTTGTTGTTGTTGCATGACTTGCGCTCATGTCCCGCTTCCCAACAATTAAAACAAACACCAACTGGGCGCTCTTCATAAGGACATTGAGGTTTTATGTGTCCCATTCGCGAGCAATTGTAGCACCGTGTTCCTTCATTATTTGGCGCGTTAGGCTTTACTTCGGTCACACATGTTTTATTATTTGTGAAACTGTCACTGCCACCTCTCACACTTTGTCTCTGTTCATACATATGAATAGCATTTTTTATGTCATCCATAGTTTTAGCTGCCGCAAAAAGGATAAAATCTGTCACACGGTTTTGTAAGCCCTCTTGCACAAACGCCACAAGTTCAAAATCTGACACGTCACTACGAATCGCAATGGATTCCATTTCCATAACATATTGACGAACACTTTCATCTGGCCTCTTTATTCGTCGGCGTAGGGTGTTGTAAATTTCCTGGCGGCTTACCGTGTGTCCAAATTCCTTGATTAGTTTGGCTTTAAGTTCTGCATACGTCATTGCCCCTCGTCCAAGTATCAAACGGGCCGAGCCAGTTAAAGAATTTCTTAGCGTTAAGAATTTTAGTAGCTCGTCAGCCTTTACTTGGTTTAGAACTTCTTCGAGATTTTGGAAAAATTCAATAATCCCAAATGTTCGGTCCTCTCCGCTAAATTTTATTATTCCATGTTCAATGTCTTGAAAATTTACAGTGCGGTCTGGCACTGTGGGCGCCGCACCGCGCTCCATAATTTCTATTTCCTTGCGAAAACGTAGAACCTCATGGCGGCGGCGCAAGATTTCAATTTCGTCATCCAACCTTTTTGCTTCGGTTTTGTTGTCTTCGATAATGCTCGAATCATCCGCAGTGAATGTGGCTGCGATAGTTTTTGTAGCAGCGGCTAAAAGATTCGAGTTTTCTTCGGTGGTTTGTGTCTTAATAGTTTTCGGATGTGATGCAGCCTCAGCTATTGTGAAAGTCAACGGAGTTGTCGAATGGTTTCTATCGTAGGCGTTAACGGAGGTGTTAGTGATATGGCTCTCATAAATGACGTCAGAAGTTTTTCCACTTAGTGTAGATTCACTTAACTGGACAGCGGTGGGCTTTGGATTTATCGGAGAGGTGACGGACGGCTGTTTGTCACGAGTACTGGCTACTAAAAAATTCGATGCCAAAGCTAGCGGAGGGATCGTATTAATTACCGCGAAGGCCGGCGCTGAGATGGCGCCTTCTGTAGAATTCGAAGGTTCCATAAAAATTTTCGAATCAGCGTTCCTGGGACCACCGTCATTGTCGGCTGCGTTCCCTTTATCAATATCTATGGTGATGATATTAGGGTTTTCCTTCAATGCAGCCTCCGCAATGTCTCGGTTGTCAGAAAAAATCTGCGGAGTGCTTCAGTGGAATGCTTACTCGTGGTTAGCACTCCTACATATTTTAGTACCTCTTGTAGTTGCTTCCTATTTAGTGTTGATTCCATACTTTGCTATTTTGCTTAGGTAAATCCCACTTCTGATGATGTAATGCAAAAATTAAACACGTTGTTCTCGATTTGCATGTACTTTTATTAATGTCTTCTTTATCAAAATCATCAAAATGGCGCTTATATTTAATATTTACATTAAACTGTTGGCTGAAATTCTTACATAGTTGCTAAGAACATTAATACACATTATGAAATATAGAGGGTGTGGTAATTATGAAACATAGATGGAGACATAAAATATCAAATTCGTTAAATTATCTTTAGAAAATAATATAAACTTAACAATAGGGATTGGAACAAATAACTAGAAATAAAGTAGGAATATGTAAGAACATTACATGACATTACAACTTTCTTTTTTTTTTTCTATGTAGCTTCATCTTTTTACTTTCCCTAGGGGATAAACAAAAGCGTAGTTGGTACCCATGGTCCATACGCTATTGTTAAGTCGTCGCACGAACAAATTTTGATTAGCTGTATCAAAACGATAGTCATTTTTTCGTTATATTTTCCCTCACGCTAACAGTAGCGCAATGACCAGATCCGCGAAAATCTCTAATGCATTGCTGGTAAAATATATATGCTAATATAGTGCTATATTTGCTTTATTCAATAAGTTCTTAACCACCTTAAAGCCTACACCCGGAACAAAGATTGGTTGGAAAACGGTTGCGCCAATAGAATATCATTTGTATAGAAAACATGCGTGAAAACGAATACTATAAGCTAAAATTTATATTTTCATTCATATGAATGGGGATTAACCTGACTGAAAACTACTTGCAACAATACATTTAGTATACATGTATATATTATTGAAGTTAAGTATATCAGCAGCTATATTCTCTAATTCTCGTAGCTAAAGCTAAATCTCGATCGCTAAAATTTTTAGGGCAAAAATTTTAGCGATTTTGCTAAAAAGGTATTCTGTAACTCTAATCGCTTAGCTAAAATTTACTCTTTTCGCCGTAGCTAATTTGCTATCATTAGGCCATTCCTTTCTTTCTTATTTGATAATATAATATTGAAAAGAGACAAATATATATGCGTGTGTATTTGGCATTTTATATTAGTGTTACCTTACATTATAATTTATACTCCGTAAAAATGATTGTGTTTTTGTTAAAAAAAAAAATTAAAAATAAGTTTTAAAACGTCTATTTTTTAAAGCTATTTCACAAAGTTCTAGTCAAAACTTATTGTTTTTTTGCAGCACATGCATTTTGAAAATTGTAATGCTCATGATTTTTGCGTAGTAATTTATCAAGAAAGCATTATGTTCTAAAGTTATGGGAACATTTATAAGAGATGGCATCACTGTTAAGAAATAATTTCAGTAAGCAATTGAAATTTTTTTCTATGTGGTATTAGCTGGCGGTACTGTGGCGTATTTATTTGAAAGTATTTATTTGTACAAAAATATTTTTGATCATAATAAACTTAAAATTTGTGTATAGAGTTTTGATTAATTTTGTAATATTGTAAAAATCTTTTTTTTTTATTAAATACATTTTTATATAAAATTTAGTATTTGAGTTTTATTTAAATTAAACTACTCATAACAGCTAAAACACTTCAACCTATCATGGGAAAACTCTTTATGCTATTCCAAATACTAAATGAGCATGTATTTTTAGCCTTTTTTATCTTTTTCCTATATTATTTTTCTAAAAAAATGATATAAAAAATATTTTGCTTAAATTACTTTTTAGCGCCTTCAAAATATCGTTGCTTAAATTTTAGCGTTTCTAGCTAGAAAAGTTGCTTAAATGTGCTTAGAGAATACAAATGTATAACATTTTAGCGATGAGAGAGAGCATTGTTTGCTCTCAGAGCAAACGCCAAAATACGGCGAATTTAATTTTTATGACATTGCCTTATTTAGCAATACGAATTACAGAATTCAATATGTAGCTAAAATTCTCTAAAACGATTTTAGACATTTTTAGCGATGGAGATTTAGCTTTAGCGAGTTACAGAATATAGCTGCAGTTGTTACAATATATTTAGAAGATGATTGCTGGAAAATTCAAACATGTGTACTAGAAGCATATGACTAATATTAGCAACAAGTATGCAAAAAAGATTTAGATCTCTGCCAATTGGACCTAATTTGAGACACCACACTAAAATATTCCGCCTTTCGGTCAAATATTGTTATTTATTTCCAATAGAGATGAGCGATCCCGTGATTTTTAAAGAACATCGTAACTGTGAACGTCACTTCAAAACCACTGTGATTTAAAACTGTGACTGTTATCACGTTTTTCAGTTTTCCTGTTTTTAATTCACAAGCCATTTTTTAAATACACGGTTTTGATTTGTTTTATTTTGATGAAAAGCCCAAAGCATAATGAGAAAGAAGTCCAATATGTAGTAACACATGCATGTATACAAATACAATTCTTTTAGCGAGGTATATTTTTAACACTCTAACGACAACAATTAATATTATTGGTATCAGAATCACAAAATGAACGTCCGATTTGAATTTTACATACTTTTATGGTAGGTCAATTTAGAATTGACTTCTATAACATTAGGGGGCTAAGGTCGAATTTTTCCTCTGTGTATGCTCACATTTGTCTCCATTGGCCGGATGTTTTCGCCTTATGTGAGACCCAGGTGTCTGAAGACTCTGATCCACATGATTTTCATATACCTGGTTATCACCTCCTATCGCTTTTTAATCTACACAGGGGTCTTGCAATATACATACGTTATGAAGTTGTGTATTAGTGCCAGCAACCATTAGGCACGTCTGAATTTGGCTGTCTTTGGGTTAAATTCAAAATCAGGACACACTTTACATTTCGGGTTACTTTAAGGAAGTCCAAACGCGGCAAGGGATAAAACCTTATCCAACTTCGATTCCCTTTCCGATTCAATTTCGAAGATCCTTAAGAGCTATCCGAACAGTGAAATTGTCGTTGCTGGTGGTTTCAATGTTCACAACTCATCTTGGCTTCACCATTCGAGCCACACAACCCCAGAAGGCCAATATGTTGAACCATAATGACTTGCGCAACTAGTGAATGAGCCAACACATATTTCATATGTTGAGGGGCACCATAACAACACTCTCGACCTTTTTCTCACTTCGCACCCTGAAAAGTACGAAGTGGGTGTAAATGCACCTCTTGGTAACTCGGATCATTGTACCATTTCCTCCACCTTTTCGTTCTCTAATCTTCGCAACGTCTCCCAATCAGCTACGAGGCGTTTAAAATATATACGAAAAGGCGCGTTGGGCTGAGCTCAACGAATTTTTCCGGCATTTTAATTGGAAGCTATGCTTTCTAGACAATAACGTCGATGCCATGGCGCAAATGGTAGAAAATATCATTTTGCTGGGAATCAAAACTTTCATTCCATCTAAGCAAATTTTGATTAAACCGAAAGTTAAGTCTTGGTTCAATCAGACGTGCAGAAATGCAATTAGATGCAGAGAGGAAGCGTTTAGTATCTGGCGTGATAATAAAAACGCCGATACTAATTCGCTGCGCAAAAAGGCGAGATCTTCATGTGCCAGAGTACTAAGGCGCGAAAAAGCTTTGTACGAGCAACGCCTTCGCACTAAAGTTCTTGATGCTCCGCGGGGTAGCAACAGCTTTTGGTCATTCGTTAAAAGAGTCAAGAATAATGCTAGTTCCTCAATTCCACCCCTTTTAAAGGGCGACCATGTATTCACTGACCCGGTTGATAAAGCTAACCTTCTGGCTCAAATGTTCGCAAGAAATTCTCCCTTGCCGGAAAGCAGTCAGCTACTACCCGTTATCGAGGGAGTATCTTAAACTATGCCTAAAATATTCTTTCGAGCGCGTTCAGTTAAAGAGGTTTTAGCGAAGCTTAACGTAAACAAGTCTCCTGGGCCGGATGGTATTCTGGACTTGAGACAGTGCTTTTCGACGTTATCACGTCCATTGGCACGCCTGTTCAGCACTTTGTACCATGCTGGTGAATTTCCAGAGTGTTGGAAGGTTGCCAATGTAACGCCGATCCCTAAAAAGGGGGAGGCCAACAACCCTGAAAATTACCGCCCAATGGCAATTTGTTCTGCGCTTTCCAAAGTAATGGAAAGTATGTTGAATTTTAATCTTGTGAAGTATTTGGAGCTCAAGAGTTTACTTAGCGACCGGCAGTATGGCATTCGTAGGGGCCGCTCTACGGGGGACCTACATACTAGCTTTCCTTTCGGAGAAGTGGTGTAATATCATACATTACTTTGGCTCTAGATATTTCTAAGGCATTTGATAGAGTGTGGCATGGAGCACTTCTGTCAAAACTGATTGCTTTTGGTGTCGGTGATGGCTTCATTCGATTTGTATCGTAGTTGTAGATGGGGTCTCATCAAACGAGTTAAAGATAAATTCAAGGGTACCGCAAGGATCCGTTCTTTCCCCTACCCTTTTTCTTATTTTTCTTAATGATCTTCTACGTCAAACTTCCAACCCTATCTACTCTTTTGCAGATGACAGCAGCTTAGTTCATTCGTATTCATTAAGCAACAGGCCAAACCCGTTGGAGATCCGGGCAATGCGGCAAAATATGAATGATACGCTACATCGCGATCTCCTGTCAATTTCAAATTGGGGTCATGCTAATAGGGTAAATTTTAAAGCACGAAAGACCCAATGTGCTATGCTCACACACAGACGTATGATCGGACGTACTGCTCCATCTGTAAATATGGATGGTATAGGTATTGAGGAATCAGAAGCTCTTGATGTTCTTTGCATGAAAATACATTGTGATGTTTGATGGATCGATCACATTTTTCATATCTCAAAAGAAGCATTCAAGTGCCTCGGCTTTTTAAGAAGGTGTAGGTTATACTTCACTCCATCTGATCTCCTTAGTATTCATACCACCTTTATCCGACCGAAAATGGAATACAACTCTCATGTATGGGCCGGTGCTTCAAAATCTATTTTGAAGTTACTCGATCCCGTACAGGATAGGGCGAAGAAGCTTATCGGTAACAGTAGGGTAGCCAACTCTATTGACTAACTGGAGCATCGACGCAATGTTGGGTGTGTTTCGTTGTTCTATCGCTATTACAATGTAATGTGCTCTAATGAAATCAGAAAACTTGTTGCCGAAACCCGTCACTTTTCACGTACAACACGCTCTTCATCAAGAGCACATCCCTTTGTGGTCGATTTGTCAGTGAACCGCACTACCCATTACAGAGAGAATTCGTACTTTGGCCGTAGTGTTGGTATGTGGAATAAACTCCCCGCAGAGGTCTTTCCTGCAACTTTTAGTGTGTAAGGGTTCAAATCGAATGTCCACAAACACTACTCCCTAGTTCCAGCTCAATGCTTTTCATACGTGGGGGTCATCCCCTGAGTGCTGGTCCTAATTAAAAAAAAAAAAACGTAAAGGCATCTCTATAACAAAAACATTATTATTTTCATAGTGTCATTAGAACTCCATAAACACAAAATTTTGTTTGCTTTTTTATATGGAGTTTGACAACAAGAGAAGGGTAATACTAATCACCACCTATTTACTTGCATATACTTGAATAAATAGACTTTGGCTTTCAAAAAGAAATACTACATACTAATAAGAAGAGAGAAGAAAAGAAATAGCAACATTATTTGTTCCGTTATTGAACATACGCAAAAAACGTTATTGGCTACACAAACAGTGAAATATCATAAATTTGAGTATGTAACAAATAAAAAAGAACGACTTTGCAAGTAGCAGTTACTTGATAAATTTGGTAGCAACTGTTACTCGTGATTTTCAAGTAACAGTGATTAAATCACAGGTATAGAAATATCGCTCATCTATAATTTCCAATACCGTAATAGCGTGATAAAAAAGGCTGTATTTAAATAAATACATGCTAAAAATGTAAAAAAGTGCACTCATCGTAAAATATAATAACGTAGCTTTGCTGAATAACCCAGCTGTTCAAGGATATAAATTTAACCTCTTATTTTAATCAACTCGAGCGTATAATCATAAAAGTTAGTGTTTTACTTTGAAGTCGCATTCCTTTTCAATGTAAATTTGTTTTCAAACGGAATATAAAGTATACGAACTAACTATTATGGAGATATGAAGAACCGTCCTCATATGAGTACGGCGGGCGTAAATGCCACACTAACGCATATTAGAGAAATTAATGATGGGTTTGAACACAGGTCCTGAGAAATTGTTTTACTTAGTAGTCAACGCGCTAACCACTTCAGCCAACACCACCCTATAAGTTTCATTAAAATCGATTAACAAATGTGGAAACAAATTCCACTAAAAAAATGGTCTAGCCTATTAGTTATTGTCTAATTCCCTGAATATTTTAGCGATTAATTGTTTTAAATATTGCAAAGATAATTGTTTCCTCTAAATCTGTTTCAAGTTTCATCCAATTTGAATCAGCAGCTTAAAAGTTATTCATTTATTTGGCAAAAGTCTCTACTGTTCAATTTTTATATGAAATCTAGAAATATCTTACAGCTAAAACTGACATTACGAAATAAACTATGGCAATATTTTTCGTGGTCTATTTTAACAATCAAACGATGCAAATCGTTAACTAGTTTCTTTATTTGAAGCATATGCTAATGGACTTTAAATAACTACACTTCTAAATATGTATAAAATGGAATTTTCTCAAATTAAAAACGTCCTATCACCTCTTCTAAGAGATACATTTGTCATTACGAAGGTGGGCAGGGTAGTATATACGATTTGCAGTTACTTCTCTGATATTTAGCATATATCAAGTGTTCTACTGAAACGCAATTTAATTATGTATATCCAAAGTGATCAGAAACCCACCCACACAAAGTAGCCGATTGTTATGAAACGTCTTACTCTTTTCTTTTCATATTCTGTTAACCTACATACGACTATATATTACATATTTTTAATACCTACATACATATGAAATTAAATTTTATTTATAATGTTTTCAAGTTTGTGCAGCTGCAAATATTTGACATTATCAATTTCGTTTCTTAAGCAATTTTTATTGTCTATTCAACAATAGCAATAACAAAAGCAACAACTTCCACGCGATACGCAAAAAAATATCCACTTCGTTTTGTTAAATTCCTTGAGTTAGTAAATATTTTCTTGCTGCAATAGCTTAGAAATGTTGTTATGTTTTAATATTTATTAGAAGAAAAAATATTTAACGAACATTTTAAACAAAATATTTTCTGAAATGGAAATCAGGTTTCATTGAGTAAACTGTATATTTATTGCAGTTGGTTGCTGTTGTTTCTGGTATTGCAACTTGTTTTTTACCAACATTTGTGCCAGCAATAATAACAACAAGAAAAGCCACTCCTTTTTATACCAAAAACCAATTGAATACTTCTGGTTGTGTTGGAAGTGGTATGAGTGGTATGGCTAATAGTTGCCCGTATAGATTTTACATACATACATTGGAATATGCTAAAATATTGTGATTTGAGCATGTCTATTTTTTAATGAGAAATAATAAAAAACGAATATCAATCCTCTCGAAAACTAACATGCAATTGGTGCATCCAAAAAATATCAAATTATTACACCCAGGTATTTCAAAGAATTCACTTCCCATACTCCATTTAAGATTAATTAAGTGATAGATATAGTATCAATAATATAAATCTTTAATTATAGAATATGTTAGATATCACAATTCAACACAAAACTATTTTTATATATGTATTCAATTCTAAAGACCCGTTGTATTATTTTGTCGAGTAATTTTCATATAAAAATAATGGCGGTATTCAGCGTGTGGTAAAAATGTACTTCCGCAAGAACAAGTGCAAATAATCGTGGCTCTCGTGTAAAATACGGCAACAAATAACGCAGAGTTGATATCAGATTTTATCAAAAAG
This sequence comes from Lypha dubia, assembly GCA_947311025.1. Classification (NCBI taxonomy): domain Eukaryota; kingdom Metazoa; phylum Arthropoda; class Insecta; order Diptera; family Tachinidae; genus Lypha; species Lypha dubia. The sequence continues at coordinate 106,995,214 of OX371260.1, forward strand.
CTACAATACACTGAATACCGCCAATGTAAATTTATATACTTGTATTTCATACTGGTTATAGCCGGTTTGATTCGCTACTCAATTCTCATTAAATAAAGCTAACATTTATAAGTATATATGTATATTGATTAATTAATAATTGTTATATATGCACATGATGCTTTAAGACAACTACAGTTTTCTCATCTGGAACTGTTGAACTTCGGTCTACCAATAGAAAGGCTCTATGTGCTGTTGCGAAACAGCAGATAAAATAGTTGATGTTGACCGCAAAGGGTGTATCTTCTGGTTCTCGAGGGGGTGTTTGTGAACACTGACAGACGCAAAGCGCAACGTAATTTAGCGCTTAGCTTTTACGCTGAAATGAGTAAACTAAATTAGAGCGTTAACGTTGCGCCAGAAACCGTAATGTTCACTCACTTTAACTGATAAAAAACTCTAAATAAAAATAAGAAATAGAGATTATGACGCTAAATTGGGCTGAAAGTAGCTAAATTTACATTACTTAATAAACAACAACAGTACTTTTGCAGCCAACTTCATTTCTTGTTATTTCGTTTGGTTTCATACTTTTTGTATGGGCGTGAGAAATTTTGACAGCCAAACAACGCTTTGCGTCGTAATTTAGGTTGGTCTGTTATATTTACATGGTGTTAAGACCTCCGTCGGATTTTACCGCAAGGCTGTTGCCGACGTTAATCTGTAACAAATCTTTCCCAAATAATGACTATTTTCATTTTGTATGCCTTGATATGTACACATATTGATGTACATACATACATACATATGTACATTACTTTGAAAATATTACGACATATATGCGAAATATTTTTAGAATTATGGAACACTGTTTCTGTTCCTGTTTGTTTCTTTCAAAAGATATGTCGTTATAAAAATATTACTCCTCAAATAACTAAAGACAAATAATTAGATTCATATCGAATAAAAACTGAAATGATTTGTTTATCGAAAAGTAAGTAATTGATTTAACTACTGTAAGGTAATGCAAACAATATGCAGTCTTTGTTGTTATGTTGGTTGGTAATTGTAAATGAACTATGATGAAAATTATTTTAAGCTAAAAGTGCTGAATGATGAAAATTACTACTAAATTAAAAACTGATTATTTCATATTAAATAGCTTAATTTAATAAATATAATATTTCAAAATAGTTTGCTTTGTTTTTTAAACTTTTCGAGCATTTGTATTCATACTTCTCATATCATGTTTGGGAGTGGTAATCAGAGACCTGCGCCGAGCCGGTTTTTAGCCGGCTTAGCCTAGCCGCCGGTTGTTTTTTGATAGCAGCAGCCGCCGCCGATTGGTCAGGCAAATCGGCTTAAAAATTACTATTTTATGAATTTCCCTTGCAATAAAATTAATAATTATTTTTATTTATTTTCAATGTTTATTGGAGTGATAAGTTTATTACTACCTATTATTCAGAAAGTAATTTAACATAGCGTTTACACATGAAAGTCGCAATACAGTCTCAATTCTTCACTAGCACATTCATATTTTTGTCACCTTCATTCAACTTTCAGCACTGCTTTCAACAAAAATTTCAAGAAAGTGATTTTTTACACTTTTGACATACTTTCTGAAAACAAATGATATCAACCAAAAATGTGTTGCCAAGTAAAAATAATCAAGCTACATATCAGGATTGTTTTAAAAAGCAGTTACTAAAGCTACATATGTATTTCAAGCGTTTATATAATTAAATTTAATATATGTATGTACATATGTATTCTTTTGAATTATATATTACAAAAACAATTTTTTTATAATTATAATATATAGATATCCTAAAAAAAAAAATAAAAATAAATATTAGTTTCTAAGCGATTCCTTAAACTCGCTTGGGTAATTGTACTGACAACTCTGAAAAATAAAAATACTCAAAAACCAGCAATCGAAGAAAAAATTCAGTTTTCCTTTTGACGATATTTTAAACAAAAATTTCCGTTTCAATAAAACTTTCAAGAAATTTTCATGCAGTTCTGTTATTTGTTTCGAGTTTTCCATTGATAATACATGTAGGGAACTTTCATAAAATTACTTTCATGTGTAAACGTGGTGTAAAAGTTAAAAAACTCACTAGAAATTTTAGTTAGAAGCAGATCAATACGAATTCATACCAGGTGGTCTCGCCCCAATTTGCCTTAAAAAATTCTTCCCTGTGATGTCAAAAAAATGTATTTTGAAATCCCGAGGCCGCCTTGAATGAATTCTTTATCTAGCAGAGCTGAAAATTTACTGAAAGTAGCAATAATATAATTGAATTTAATTGCTGGTGTAAATGCAAGGCGAATTCATAACATGTCGACTGGACTTTTTTTTTTTTTTTTTTTTTTTTTTGATAATTTTATTATTTATTGAATCTTTAATTATTAATTAAATTATCAATAAGTTTTTCAAATCTTAAATCTAAAAAATATTAAATATAGGTTTAGCCAATGCTAAACAAAATTTTTAATTTCAACGTCGACTGGACTGAATTAAAATATTCACCTGAGCTGTTATGAAATAGCCCAGGCGAATGCATACAAGGTGATCTCTCCCCAATTTGCCCTAAAAATCCTCTCAGGAATGTCAAAAATATGCACTGAAGGAGATGAGAAATAAAATTAGTGAAAACTGACAAGGCGAGTTCATTATCAGGTGGATGCAGTGGCGATTTCGGGCCAGTTAGTTTGTCAAATGCTTTGTTGACAAAATATTCGGAACATATTTTGACAAAATAAGTATAGGTTTTGCAAACCTATTATGAATTCGCCTTGATTGGAAGGTATTATAAAAGCTGTTTTACGTTTTTTCACAATGCCGAAAAGAAATATGTACGCTTGGTCGGTTAAGACGCGCGGGAAAAGACAGCATGAAAAGCGCTAAGTTTGCATCATGATGTAATAATATAAGGTGAGCTTGTCAATACAACAATAAAAGACGACATGCATTTTTTTGTGTAAAATTATCACAATATTGTCAAAGAAAGCTGTATACAAAACAAAACAAAATGTGGTTTGTATGTATTCAGTGGTTATGCAAAAACAAAAAGCATAACGTAAACAAAAATATTCATGATGGCGGCCAAAAATGTAAAGAACTTTTGACAAGACTGTGAGACTTACCATTTTTTGCAGATTATTTAACGGTCAAAACACAACCCTACAAAAAACCATATTCCTTGTTGCGCACACCTGATATTATTACACCATGGTTGGCATCGTAAGTCAAGAACATGCAAATTTTGTTCCGTTACTATGCCAGCTTCCCATCCCCATCTTGTATCCCCATATTGCACAGCTTGCTGCAATTATTTTAAGTGTACGCTCTACGAGTGCTTCTGCTGAAGAAGCATTCTCTAGTGCTGATTCGCTAGTAACCGCGAAAAGGTCCAATTTAAATGCACTAACAGTGAAACAAGTACTATTTGTTCACGACAATTATAACCTGGTTAAGGAAATATTAGGAAGTTAAACTGTAAACTTCCAAAAAACAAAACGAAAACTTGCTTTTTATACAAAAAGTAATATAATATATGTATAAATTTTAAATCCATAATTCATTAAAAATAAACAAATAAGAATGCATCGTCCTGAATAACAATTGTTTTCTTTGATATGTATAGTATAATTAATTTTATTTACTGCAAATAATTAGATTTCGTGAGATGTGTACATGCAAACATATGTACATACTTATATGCTCGGAAAATTTGGGCGAATTACTAAAGCAACATTCGCATTTATTAAACATTTGTCAAAAAATCTTAACTAAGAAATAAACTGATAATATATTTCCTTTATCTCCAATGTTTTTTTAATTATGAGTTCGCATTTTTTGAAAACTGCACAAAAATATTTTTTGCAGAATAATTAACTTTAATTTGTAACATAAAAACCAAGTTAAATGACAATATCCGTAAGCAAAACTAGTAGTTTTTTGACAAATTTTTAATAAATGTGAACGTGGCTTTAGTTTAAAATTATTCAAATCAAGCCGATTTTCTTGTATGAGCCGATCATAAAACGGGAGCTGATCAATTATCGGCTGCAGCCGGTTTAGCCGCCGCCGCCGACCCATATCCATGCTAGCCGCCGCCGCCGATGAAAACGCTCGGCGCAGGTCACTGGTGGTAATATAAAAATCAGGTTTTAGAAAATTTCCAAACACAATGGTTGAAAGCTGCTGATGAAAGAATGCACGGTTAAAACCCAATTTTTCAATTAATTATTATCTGAGTCATCTCAAATACATATATTTTATGAAGTTTATTATAATAAAAATTTAATCAGAAAGAGTTAAACATGTGACGTTATTTCGTTAATTAAATTAAACCTACACGACAGGACGGAAACAGCGCTGGTTTTCAAAGGGAGCTCATCACCGTCAGCGTTCATGTCTGTTTTCAAGCATTCACTAATTTAAAGATTCACTCAAATATGATTTGAAATTTTTTAATACACATGATTTCCTAAAAATTATTTCTCGTATTATATATTATCGTCATTGATTTACAAAAAAACAAAAACATCATCACTCTCCATATTTAAATTTTTCCATTCAAAGTTGGCTTTATCGCATATACTACTTGCGTTTTACTTAAGGCAAACTTTTGTTTCATTTAATTTATTTTTTTTCGACACCACGTCGAATTTTTGATTTATTGGGTCAACACTTTATGATTTGAGCCTTAACATGTTGTTTGTACTTTAACACATACAAGTTGAAATTATTACTTTTTTGCCGTGATTTCTAGGAATTGCTAGAATCCGAATCCTTCACAATGATTATAAAAGTATTTTTCTATATCTTTATGTAAAAATCGCGCTACATACTTGTTTTAAGGCACGTACAAACTTAAACGAAAGTTCAAGCTGACTTTCATTAATATTTTATATATTAAGGCACAAGTGGCTCCACTTATACAAACACAAAATCGTGTTCAAACATGCATGTTTTTCTTCAAGTTTAATTTTTTCTTTCGAATTCAACAATGCGCAACACAATTTAAAATTAAAAGTTAAAATTTTTTGCTTAAATATTTTACTGTGTCCGCCTTTAATTATACAACTAAATGAAACGATTGCATGTTGGTTACTTTAGATATGGCGGCATTAAAAACATGATGATATAAGAATACTAGCTTTTACCCGCGGCTTCGCTCGCATTGCAGCCATAAAATAAGTATCAGAGGGGCATAATAAAAATGAATTAATATTACAATTATATTTCATTTTATTTTTAATAAAAAGTATCCTATGTTACTTCTAATACCTCCAAGAATATGTGTACAAAGTTTCATGATGATCGGTTTAGTAGTTTTTGCGTAAAAGCGCAACAAACAAACGGTCATTCACATTTAGAATATTAAGTATGATAACTTTCTAGTAAAAATAAAATAATTATTGAAGATACATACATACAAAAAATACAACTACACACAGCTGTCATAACGAAGGTAAATCCGAAAAATTACTTAAAAACTAAAAAAAATAATGAATATTGTAAAAATATAAATAATAATATTTTTCAACATAAAAAAACTCTTAGTAATTTTGAATTTTCATTAAATCAATAAAACTGAACTTGAGCCTGATAATATTACTTTTCAAAAACTTGTTTTGTTTTTCAAAAATACTTTACGGTGAACAAATTTTCATTTTTTGAATATAATAGCCAGAACAATCAATACTATAGTCCAAAAAAAATCTATGCGATTAAAAAACTATCTCAAAATTGAAAAAAAGGTTTCAAACTCCATTACCAAAAAGTATTAAAAGTTTTAAAAAATTTCATTTGCTTGTTAAATTGTAGCTATTCTGTATAAGTTCTTCTTTTCGTTGGGTGCTAATGCCAACTCATACTAGATGTGTATTACAATATTAAATTGTTGTAAATCAGTTGTTTTTTATTTCAGGTGTCAAGTTTTGATTTGTATTTATGTATTTGTTATATTTAAATTAAAAAACTTTCTTTTATGAAGAAAATTGTAAAAAAATTGTAAAAAACTTTTGAAAATTAATACGAAATAAATATGAGTTTTCATTTGTGCAAAAGGGGTGTGACATGTAAAAAATATTAGAGCTATTGAAAAGGAACCTTTTTTAAAGTTCCCAAAGATGAAACCAAACTAAAATCGCGAAAAGAAGTCTTCAGAATAAATGTCATAGCAAATGCTTTTTTATTTGCATTTATAATTTTTATTTACATATGCATAAGTACATATGTAGTTTTGTCACATATACTTTTGACTTCCGAAACCAAATTTTCATCCAACAAAATATGTATGTATGTATGTACATAGAGTTGGTTGTTTTTGTATATCAGCATATATGTATATACCTTATATTCATTATATGCAATTTCATTAAATCAGCAATCTGATCATTTCTGCTACACTTCCTGATAATTCCTTATACTCTTCGCTTGCTTTTTTTTTTACTTTCGATACTTGAGCATCCTTTCTTACAGATAATTTTAAAACGTCAGTGTTTCAGCAGCGTATTTACCAAATTTTTCAGCCTCAACAATTTGTTTAGAATCAATTGGATTCAATATTTTTAAAAAGCTGCTTATTGATTTCCGTAATGTATGGTGTATGTTCAATATTGTCATAAACCGTGTGAAAGTATTTTCATTTCTTTTTTATTTTGCTCAACGAATATTCAATATTCATTTGATTTTCTGTAATATATGTATGTATATCTGTTCAAAATCAGCTGTATTTGCTTTAAAATATTGAAATTTTAATTCATACGCAATATTTTAACATGGTCTATAAAGCAAACGGGAGCACACGGTTCAAAAAGCGGAATATATATTTCCTGGATATAATCAAGGAAATACGAATTTTTATAACTTTTGACCTTGCTGTATTTATTATATAGCTGTTATAGCTTGTGCTACTTTTCTAACCATTATTATAAATTTAAAATTGCTGCTCCATGAAAAATGGCCCCAATAAAAAATAATCCAAAGCTAAACAATCAAAAATTGGTCCAAAATTAAAAATAGCCCCAAACAAAACATAAAACATGGCACCAAAATAGTATAAATGGTCCAAAAAGATTCTTTGTGTTCTTTTTCATAGAAAGATTTTGGGGTAATTTTTCATCGGGTTCACCATTTATTCCATAATTCAGGGTAGAAAATCTTTACTTAGTATCATCGTTTCAGAAGTCGCCATGGTGGCGAAAATCCCTAGGACATCCCAAATTAAGGATTTAATGCATTGCTAGATTAAATCCTTAATTAGCACTGCCAATATCAGTTAAAGCTTGGAACCATTTTTATTGTTCAGTTTGCGACCATTTATTGTTTTGGGGTAATTTTTCATTTAATGAAAACTTTATCTTATACATACGAGTATATGAAAAATTGCCTCACAAATTAGTAAAATAAAAAAATTCCCCAAAAAAGTAGGAAATGGCACCTGCTGTTGTTGTTTTTAATACATAACTTTGAAGCCACATATCATTTTTGGATTTGGGCCATTTTTCATAAGGCCCAAATTTCAAATACTTTGGTTTATATTTTTCTAGATTAACTTATTTTGTCTCTTTAAAGTTCCTTATCGTTGTTCGAAGTCTTTGGCTACTTATAATCCTAGAGGATTATCTATTAACAAAATATTTGGCAAGCAAGCATTTTATTCTATGGCAGGTTTTTCATAACTCTGTATTCTTTTTTTTTTTCATATCTTTTTGAAAAGTCCCGATCCCAGTAGAGCATACTGCGGATTTTGTGATCGTATCCTTTTGACTTACAACATATCGCTTCCGCAATTGATGCTTCAATACTGAGAACGTTTTCAAGTGGGATATTCAATAGATTAAATGATACTTTACATTGGTGTGTAGTCCATTTCGGACAAATAAATGACTGCGGTTAGTTCTTAGTTTACCCAAATGTATTTGTAGGTAAATAAAAAAACTTATTTTTTAATAAATGATGGTGTCTTTCAAAATCAAAAGAAATAGCCTAGTTATGAAAACCAATTTCACAAGAAGTTTTTAACAATGATATCTGTCGATTGAAACAATCGATTTAAAATTTGTTTCATGTAAAGTTTTTTCACTTCCAACGAACGTAAGTTTGCCAGATTTATTCATGTAAACAAACTACATAACTAATAACCGATTTTATTCAACTTATTATTTGCGTACTGGTAAAAAAAGGAAAATAAAATTGTTGTTTTCTGTTTACAGATCCAGCATTATCGATATTTCGACATGATGACTCAGGCTGAAAATGCGAATTAGATTTTGCAATAAACCAGTCCAGTTCGTTAAAATTTACTTAGAAAAAAATTTTGTTTTCGCAAATTTTATTTAAAAAAATTTTTAAAATCTATTAGAACGAATCGATTTACTATCTCACAGCATCTAAGTCAGGTCATGTCATTTGAATGTCACAAATTTACCTTCGATCGATTAAGTCATTCTTAAGATTAAGAGAAAGATCTGATCCCCTGCGACACCTACAGAATCTTTTGTGACGTTGATCTCTTCATAAAGTTCGTATAGTTTAATTTTTTAATAAAATTAGTTTTTATAGCCAGAAAACTTTAAAAGGTTCGTACCAATTGAACAGAGAAAGAATATGTTTGGCAGCATAGAGATTAGCTAACCCATAACAAACAAATTAATTTTTGAAAACATAATTCATCATTACTTGCTCGAATAAAATGTTATAATTTAAACATTTTTGACTGCACAGAAATTTGTTGTTTGGAAAACAAGCACGGCCTTAATTACCTGAATATCCTTTATTATTAATTGATACTGCTGAGTCACTTGAAAGCTTATCATTAAATGTTTTCATAATAATGGTTTGGAAATTCACTATTTTCTTGTATTCATTATTCAAGTGAGCTTTTCATTGTTTCTTTCATACCTATGTGGAAACCACCTGTTGACGATACATGTTCTACAAATGCATTATTCCAAAATAAAATATATTTTACTAATGCAGTTCGTGATTAGAGAAAGCGATAAAAAGGCATAGTTGAACTGTTCAATGGTTTTTTTTATAGTTACTTTCAGTTTCAACTCTCGTATATGCACAGACGCGTTTTTATAATCGTAGCAACTGAATATTAAAAATTATCAAAAATTTAAAGTCATAAAAAATACTAAAACAAAACATTTATTGAACAGTTATTTTACTGGTTTTATTTTATTTTTTATATATGTATGAATATATGAATATTTGCATACACCCACTCATAAGTGAACACAAAAAAGAGAACTCTAAATGAGTTCATCTTCTAACAACAACAATAAACCTGCAAGCAGTAGCAATGTTTATCTAACTTTGGTTGCTGATGACGACAACAAAAAAATGATTTAAGCAAAAACCTGAATTTTACAGAAAACACAACTACTCGTGCGCGATCATGCTCTCCGTACATGTTAAATAGTGATCAAGAAGCAACAACAATTGCACCCAATAGCAAACTTGTCACCTTGGCTGTACAAACAAACAACAAATAACAAGGTGACCAACGTGCAAAATTGTAGATGCAGTAACGAAATAAGTGATAACAAAATTCAAACAGGTATGGACAGATACATAACCGTGCTAAAAAGGGGAAGAAGTCTCAAATCAGCTCAAAATGCGTCAACCGCAAGAGTTTCCAAAGATGAAACAAATTTAATAAACCACCACCGATATACTTAAGAGAACAGAACTCCAACTTTCTGGTTAAAAGCCTTATATCATTAATTGGAGAAAATGAGTTCTACGTAACTCCAATCAAGCGGGAAAAATCAATGAAACAAAAATTCAGGTATCTAAAGAAAATAATTACCGAAAAATAGTCTCAGACTTTGAGAAAAAAATGAAAATTTTTACACATATCAGCTGAAGAGTGCTAAAGGTCTAACCGTTGTAATAAAAGGTATATATTCTAGAGTGGATCCAAAAGAGGTCAAGTCTGGCCTTGAAAATAGTGGCTTCAAGGTGAAAAATGTTTCAAACATTAAAAATAGATAAAAAAATCCCCCAACCTTTATTTAGAGTCGAGCTACACCCAGGCGACTTACAAATACAAAAAAATTAAGCACACCCTATATGTAATTTGAGGTGTTTGTTGCATCAAAGAGTTACCGTTGAGCTGCCACATAAAAGAGCTGGGATCTATCCAATTCCTGAACTGCCAAGAATTTGGGCATACGAAAACTTATTGCAAATTGCCTACAGTCTGCATTGTATGTGGTGAATTACATAGTACCGCTAAATGTGACAAAACAAAAGGTGATCCCAAGGCGAAAAAATGTGGCAATTGCCGAACAGAAAAACAAATGCTACTCCCGCTCAGCCCAATAACCCTTTAAACTACTCACAGTTACCTCAACCATCATAAAGCCACCATCAATACTACAATGTTTTAAAGTCTTACACGACTCTTACTCAACAAAAACTTAATAGTCAATTTTCACACGCTAATATTTTAAAAAGTAACCAGACTACGGCGCAAAAAACTGTACCAGCAAATGAAGAATCAGGGCTTTATTTTAGTCGTATTGAAGCCTCGATAGAGAGCCTTATACAAACAGTAAATACCTTTACTCTCAACATGTCCTGTATGACGCAAGAAATGTTGAAAATGCAGTCTACTTTGATGCAGGCTGTATTAAACAAACCATGAACTTGAAAATATGTTTTTGGTACGCAAACGGCATCTGCACACATAAGAATGAAACAGAATATTTTCTTCTGGATAAACAAATCAATGTTATGCTTATCTCAGAAACTCATTTAACGGCTCAGAGCTATATCAGAATTAGTGGATATAATTTCTTCGACACAAAGGATCTTCGAGGTAGAGCTTGTGGTGGCTCGGAAATCCTAATAAAAACGCGAATAAAACACTACCTGTTGAATGACCTTTGTGAAGAATATCTTCAAGCAACGAACATATGCATAGAAAGTTTTTATCAAAAACTTGTGCTCATTGCGCGGAAAAAATGCCGCTGAAAACACCTTCTGACATAGACGATTCTCTCACGTTGTTCGAAGCACAAGTTAAACAAAATGCTCTTAATGCTACTTCAAATAAAACAAATCAACAAGTGAGATTTATCAATATTTTTTCTGTATAGAAAGGCTATTGACTGAAAATCGGAGAGCACGACGAGAACGGCATCTTTACAGATCGCCTCAGCCAAAATTAAAGCTTAAGGAATGTACCAACTAACTCAGAAAACTTTTACAAGCACAAAAACAGATTCCCTTCAAAAAATTCTTCAGGAACTCGATGCAACACCACAAACAGATTATTCGCTGTGGCGTGCAGCCAGAGGACTTAAAAGGCCGGTGATATGGAAACCTCCGTTACGAGCTGCGAATGGTGACTGGGCAAGAACTGATGCTAAAAAGATGCTCTTTTTGTTAAGCATTTAGAAAAAGTATTTACCCCAAATATTTCTGCTGATTTGTTGAACTGCCACCAGTCGTCTCTTTACCAGAAATACCGTTAAGATTTGACATTGTGGAGATTGAAAATGCTATTGCTAGTCTTAACACAAAAAAAGCCCCAGGTATCGACAAAATAAGCATCAAAATGCTTCAAGAATAGCCATATATTGCAAAAAGGATAATACTATTCATTTGTAATGGTATTTTACGGCTGCAATAATATCCGGCAGAATGGAAGGTTTCGATGATTATTATGATACCAAAGCCCGGCAAGGATCATACGAAGGTTGAATCCTATCGGCCTATTAGTTTATTGCCCAACATTTCAAAACTGTTTGAAAAGCTGTATATGAGCAAGCTGATGCCTATAGTGACTAGAAGTAGATGCATTCCAGATCATCAATTCGGTTTTCGCAGGCAGCATAACACTATTGAACAAACTCACATACTTGTGAATGTTGTTAGTCTGGGTTCACACGTGAAAGTTTTCTTTCATGAAAGTGGTTAGTTTGTAGGTGAGATGGTGGAGAAGAATGGTGTCTGTTGCCATTTTCTCTCCCCTCTCACCTACAAACCACCACTTTCATGAAAGAAAACTTTCACGTGAAAACGCAGACTAAGCGACACTTAAAAAAAAAAATATTGCTCTGCGCTCTTTATTGATGTCGCACAGGCTTTTGATAAAGTATGACACGAAGGTCTAATACACAAATTAACACAAAATCTACCCGCAAACATCGTCAAGCTTTTAAAAAGCTATTTAAGTGAACGAAAATTTATGGTTCGAGAAGGCAACTTTTTAAGCCCTCGAAGCCGAAGCCGGAGTCCCTCAAGGCAGCATCTTCGGTCCTTTACTTTACTTAATATATGCCTCTGACTTACCGTTAAGCAGTAACATTCACACGTCCACGTTTGCTGATGATTACGCTTTTCTAACCGTTCATGAAAATCCTGTAGAAGCTTCCCGCAACTTACAAGGGTATATAGAAAAATTGGAAACATGGCTAAAACAATGGCGGATAAAAATTAAAGAGCAGAAATGTTTACCCCGAGACTATACCGCAACACACTGCAGTAAAATATCCAGGCGTTCATCTTGATCGTCGCATATAGACGCAAAGTTAAAATTAAAAGCAGCCCAAATGCATTGGCTTATTGGAAGAAATTTTACACTAAGCCTAGACTGTAAGCTTCTATTATATAACGCGATCCTGAAACCAATATGGTCCTATGGAATCCAGTTATGGGGCACTGCCTCAGCATCGAGTGTAGAAAAAATTCAAAGGCGACAAAATAAAATTCTACGTGCAATTACAGCAGCCGCCTGGTATATCCGAAATCAGCGAATTCACAAAGACCTTGATGTTCCGTTGGTAAAGACAGTATTTTCAAAACACCCGAGAAAATATATTCGAAAACTTGAGTTGCACTCAAATCCACTTGCGCGCAATATTCTTCATTATAGAGGCCACTCCTGGCTGAAAAGGGATACTGTTTTTCTCAGCCGTACACGCGAGATGTAAAACAACAATAATCAACCGTTGAAACTGCAAAATTTTGATTTTTAGATTTAAGATTTGAAAAACTTGTTGATAATTTAATCTATAATTGAAGATTCAATTAATAATAATAGTAAAAAAAAATTGTTACTTTGCAAATGATTTCAGATTCCACAGATTTACGGTGGAAGCAAGAAATTAATTTTATGATAAGAAATTGACCATTTAACAACTGATTAATATTTAATTAAATTTTAAGCAATATGAATAATAATTTCTGAGAGATTCGTTGTGAAGGTGAAGATCGTATTATTTATTTTATAACAATGTGACCTAAGTTACACATGAAGAATTTTAATTATTGTATAGGGAAAGAATTCTGATTGAAGTATTAAGTTCCCGCGCATTTAGTTAATTTTATGAAAGTTTCGCTTTTGAAAAACTATTTCAATCAATCTATTTTTCTCGTGTATGATATTATATAAATTGTAAGTAGCGTTGAATTTTTAAGAACGAGATCAGAGATTGAGATAAATTTTGGCTCTGCATTTACACTTTCAGTTGACTTTTCCTTTCAATTTCTTTGCTACTTCAGTGTTAAACCATCATCATCATCCGATTAACTGGCTAAAATAATTAAAAACCCACTGTATATAAAATAATAAAAAAAAATTTCGGCAAAACTTACTTTTTTGCTGCACCTCTTAAGATGTCTGGTAAAAACGTGGAAAACGGAAATCGCTATTAATTGTAGCCCAATTAATAATTTACCCTCTTAAAATTACGGAAATCTATAATTCACGCACGCATGCTCTTTTCCAAAGATTTCCATTGTTTTTTATGCTCATTCGTAATATTTCATCAATGTTTGCAAAATGTACAAAGATGCAGACTAGTGCAAGCTTTCAATTTAAAATTTACAACTTTTCTTTAAGTTTTCATTTTGTTTTGAAACTTATGCAATTTATTTGCTATAATTGCCTGAAATATTACACCTTTAATTTGTATTGCAAAATTGCTGAAGCAGAAAATCTGTTTGTTCATACAAATTAAGAGAAAGATGTAAGTTAAAATTATTTTTGTCTATTTTTTCTCTTTAAAATTTGCAGGTATCAGACATCACTTCCATTTAACTGCATACAGTGAGTGTCAGAAAATGTTAATAAGTATAAGTGGAACTTCTACGAGTAAGTCCCTTGCCAGAATAGCATTAAAAATAACTTTTTGAATTTTTCGTGTTAAATTTTTGATTAGAAATACATTAACGAATAATAAACAATGAGGTCTTAAATTTGCTCAATCTGCATGGAAGACCATTTTCTGATGCGGCGTTTATTAAAAATATAGTCTTGCAAACGCATAGAACCTCTTCCCTTGTCCCATGATACTGTTGCCCGGCGTTGCATTCAGTTAGGAGCATGTGAAGAATCTGCCAATAACGAAAAGCTAAAAAATTGCGAATTTTTTTCTTTAGAAGAAAGTACTGACATTAATGGTATTTGCCAACTCGTTATTTTTATTCGATGCGTAGATATATAGTGCAACATATCTATTATAAAACATTACTTCAATTAACTTATTCCCATGTATTTTTTGAAATAGATAATTAAATTTTTTGTGAAAGTTTTAAATAATTTCCTTAGGAAAATAACGCTTAATATTGTTTTCTGTGTGAATTCGCATACTTACTAATACTAATTACGCAGCAATACAACCTAATTTTTAATTTTGCGCATGAATGATTTATTGCGATCTTAGTACGAACGAAATCTAGAGATATTATGACGGACATACCCTTATGTTGTACAATTATTGAAACGAAATGATATTGAAGTTTTTTGGTTTACCTACGGTTTACTAGTATTGTAATACACAATCCGCACAAAAACATAAATGTGAAAATAAGGCCAAGTTCCTATCCAAAAAATTTCGGACGTAAAAAGTACTGAGATCAAAATAAGGACCAAGTTCTTGATAGGTACAATTCCATCTCATTTCTAGGCAACCTGAAAGCTTGGCAAAATTTTTCCAAGAATTCTTTCCCACACTAGAAAGGAAAAAAAATATTGCAAAGTTTATGGGTTGCCTAGAAATGAGATGGAATTGTACCTATCAAGAACTTGGTCCTTATTTTGATCTCAGTAATTTTACGGCCGAAATTTTTTGGATAGGAACTTGGCCTTATTTTCACATTTATGTTTTTGTGCGGATCTCACTTCTTTTTTCTAAGTTGTTTTTGTATAAATATTTATATGTATTGCTTATCAGGGTCTACTTGTGTACGAAATTTCAGCTTTCTAGCTATACTGGAAGTGCCATATACAAAGAAGGGGCACCCTAGTCCCCCTCAAGAGGAAAAAGCCCATTTAAAAATAATTTTTGTTAATTGCTCGTCAGGATCTGCCTGTGTACCAATTTTCAGCTTTCTAGTTATAAAGAAGCAGCACATTAGTCCCCCTCAGGTGAAAAGTGTCCCTTTAAAAATCATTTTTGTTATTTTTATCAGGACCTACCTGCGTACCAAATTTCAGCTCCCTAGCTATACTAGAAGTGACCCATACGAAGAACGGGCACCCAGGTCCCCCCTGGAAGGAAAGGGCACGTTTCAGATTTTTCTGGTTAATTTCACACCAAGACCTGTGCACCAAGTTTCAGCTCTCTAGCTTTACTGGAAGTGCCCAATAATATTGATGAGTCAGTGAATATGTACTATAATATGGACTTTTCACACCTTAATATCTCGGGAAGCTTTTACGGTAGAACTTTCACCTGTGTTTAACCTGTGTTGTCCACTCTGTGGGGAGACCTTATGTTTCAAGTTTCATTCTATTATGATCAAGAGGAGCAAAGTTATGAGGGGGTAAAAACTGCTCGAATGGTTTCTTGTAAATATACACACTGTGTGGCCGAACTTGGCCTGGCCTAGATACGTATGCGATTAAATTATATACATTCCTGATCTTATTTATTATTTATTTATTTATATTATTTGAGAATCTTCGGTACAACAAGATTTAATCTTATATTACAATACT
Source organism: Lypha dubia (assembly GCA_947311025.1). Classification (NCBI taxonomy): domain Eukaryota; kingdom Metazoa; phylum Arthropoda; class Insecta; order Diptera; family Tachinidae; genus Lypha; species Lypha dubia. The sequence continues at coordinate 107,011,176 of OX371260.1, forward strand.
GTATATACAATGGCACGTGTTTCCATTAAGGTAATCAAAATTTAAAATAATGAACAAAATATTTTAATAATAAATTATAATTGACATAAATTAAGAAAAAGACAAAAAAATTAAGAAGAAAAAAAAAACCGAATGTGTACAATTTTATTTAACCAAAATGAGAAAAAATTGCAAGGTTAAAGTGATTAGCATTGCTTAAAATTTGAATATTTGGTGGGAGTTCATTCCAGAGACGAATGGCATTTACAAAGAAGTGTTTTTCTGATATTAGCTTTCGGTATCGAATGGTGTTTATTCTGCAGCCTCTATTGGATCTAGAAAATGTTATCCTTTTGTATAGGTTATCAGGTTGTTTAGTATAAATAATTTTATGTAAAAACAGCAGTGTTCGGCATTTTAGCAGATTTTCAAAAGATACTTTATATATTTGGTAAGAATTTTGATATTCTACTATATCTGGTACGACCATAAATATATCTTGCAATACTACTAAATGTTATCTTGAGATTATTTTGATATATCGAATCTCAGCTAGAAAATATTTCACAACCGAAAAGAAGGTTCGGTAGTAAATATGTCTTCGCAAGTAGCATTCGTATATGGATTGGTGTAAAATATTGCGTAATCCCAAGATTTCTTAGCATTGAATAAGTTTCACCACATACGGCATTTACGTGATTTGACCAGGTTAGTTTGTTGTTTATTACTATTCCAAGATTTTTGGAGCTTTCAACCATTTGAATTTCAGATTTTCCAATGCGTATTGGTGGTGTGTTGGGCAGTACATAATTGTTTTTGCTTATTAACATTTGCATTTAAGAAAAGACCAGTTACCGAAGCCCATCTGTATACGTTATCCAGATCGTAATTTAATTTACCAATTCATTCATTGATTTCGGATGGAAAACAGCTAATGAAAAGCTGTACGTCATCAGCGTACCTCAGTAGCGTAGTCTAGATGGCAAGTCGTTGGAATAAATTGGTTACAGTAGCGGACCAAGAATTGAGCCTTGTGGCATACCTCTTTTAGAAATTAAGATGACGGCGGTATTGGAGAAATGGCACATGTACTTTAATTTTTGAGAATGTATGGTGTGTTCGACAGTATCAAATGCCTTAGAATGATCAAGTAAAATTAAAAATGATATTATATCACTATCCATTCCACTACGTAGTTCCTGACAGACATCGCTAATGGTAGATATGCAGCTATGCTTGGGCCTAAAACCAGATTGCTTATTAGATAGTATAGATTTGTCATGTAAATGTTTAGTCATCTGCGTGTGGATTAGTTTTTCGAACACTTTTGACAAATACGGTAGTATTGGAATAGGTCTATAATTTTAGTCCGGTTTTTGAACAGGTATAATTTTAGCTTGTTTTCATATTAATGGAAAAGATGAAGTTGTTATAATTGTGTTCATCAAGTTTGTTAACTGCGGAAGTATATATGGCGTTATGAGCTTGATAAATTTAGGATGAATACCATCATGTCCAACCGAAACTGATTTTATGCAAAAAATAGACTTCAGGACTTCTTCCTGGGTAACATTCATGAAATCAAATCTTAATTGGTTTTCATGACTTGTAGTGCTATCGATACAAAATGCATTAGCAGAATTATAATACGAAAGGTTAGCTTCAGGCATTGTCACACTTGAAAACTCAGAATTTAGATGGTCTACGTTCATAGTGTTCTCATCTTGCATACAATTTTTCCCAATTCCCATTGAGTGGATTTCCCTCCATTTTTTCTTTGTACACGTAGCTGTCTGAAATTTATCTTCATAATATTTACACTTAGCAGTTCTTATTTTTACGTTTACATTTCTTCTGCAAATCTTGAAAATGTCGTAGAGTTCACTGGTTTTGAACCTTTTCCATCTTTCATATGCTCTCTTCCTTTCATCAATTTATATCTTAATTTCATTTGAAAACCAGGGGTTGTTTTTTTTAGCCTTTTGGTTTTAACTAAGATATTTTGTCATATAAGTATTGAATGTTATAATTTCAGAACGCTGTCTGTTCATCACAAGCTAGAATTTGAAATGAATGGCTCCATGGAATTGTTGATAATTCACCTTCGAGTGAGTCAATATCAATGTTTTTAAAATCTCTAAAGGTTATATTTTGTTCTAGTGTAGTGGTTTGAAAATCATAATATATAAAAATTAGGTCGTGTTTGGAAAAAACGGAGGCAGAAAGCTGTTCAAATAAGAGCATACGTGACGGGTTATCAACAAAAAATAAGTCAAGTACTTTGCTGTGGATGTAAAGTGTGTTTATACTGTACCCAATAGTAATTTTTGGTTGTTATTGATTACCTCAATGAACAGATATACTGCCATTTGTGTATTAACCACTGTCCTATCACCATTCTCGTTTTTAATTTAATTTTACTTGCAATGGATGATTTAACATAAATTCAACTCCTCCAGCGTACGTACTTAATTTGTAATTGTTGTCATGAACATCAACACGAAACCATGTTTCCGAGACACAGATGATGTCAATTTCAGACCCATCAAAAATATAACGAAATTCATAAATTTTTCTATGCAAACTTTGAGCATTAAAATGACAAATGCTTAGGCCAGAAGTTCAATTGGAAAGTATCCTTATCATAGTGGATAGGCTTTTTTTTGGAATTAACTCTCCCTACATTATCATCTACCAACATCATATTTTAAAATAAATATTTTATTAGCAATGCTATCACTAATATCGACTATCTTTAATTTATAACGTACAAAAATTATAAGTTTAGCGGTAAAAAAGCATTATTGTACATTTTATGGTTTAATATGCAAAATTTTAATACAGAGACAATAATTATGTAAAGAATTTTGTAGAATATTTTAACTGCGGTCACGAAAATTATGAGTATTGATTGTTCGTTTTTAACAGAAATGGAATACCTATGAAAGAAAAGAAAATTTTTCAGCTCAGGAAATAACATGACATATTGTTATTCGCGGCGCTATATTTGAAAGAATGCACTGCAATTGAAAAATTTTTTTGCGCTGAAATGTGTTATTATGCTGTAAATGGTATAATCGAAAAGTTTTTTAAGTTTAGAATTTTTCTCAACACATAATAAGTAAATATGTACATACGTACATATATAAATACCGGAAGTAAAGACATTTCCAACAAAAAATGGGCTAAATGTTAATTTCGATATTTTTGACTAATTGCAAATGAGAAATTTTGTTGTTGCTATATTCGAATGTTTAATACCAATATAGACACATACTAATAGATACATACTAATTTAATTAATGGACATAACTTCGGAATATTTTCTATATACGTATGTACCTACTTATTTCGTTACACACTGAACTAATCTTTTGTTTTAATTAAATAATTTGTAATGGCTTGTATTAGGATAAAGCCCCCAAATTTTAAATGTATAAGGGGCTGTGCACATATTACGTAACGCTCCAAGGGGGGGTGGAAGGGGTTAAGGATTTGTTACGGATTGGAAATTTTGCAATGAAAAATTATTAAAAAGCGCTACGAAATGGGTGGGAGGGGGTATAAAATCTCTGAAAACAGCGTTACGTAATAAATACACACCCCCTTATGCTGAAAAAATTGTGTTGGCATTTGAATAAAAAACCGCAATACAGTGATTTCTCAAAGACGTGAACTAATTTCTACCGAGATGGACGATAAAATTCTACAGCGCCTTTGCTAATTAAGCATTACTTTGTGTTGTTCAAGTGAGGGTGGTGTTGGCTGAAGTGGTTAGCGCGTTGACTACTAAGCAAACAATGACGTGTGGCCTGGGTTCAAACCCTGGCCAGAGCATGTCAATCAACATCATTAATTTCTCTAATGTACATTAGTGAGATTTTGTATTAATTGTTGTCGGACTATTTAAGTGATGAAGGCATAGCACTGGTCACTAAAAAAAACTGTTCCGACACCGATTGATGATGTTCCCAGCTAATGTACACAACATCGCCCTCCTTCGTCGGTTAGCAGAAACATCGGCGAAGTAAAACAATTAATAAAATAAAATGCCTGCCAATACAGCTTAACAAAGCGTCTACCTAACACCGGAGGCGCCTCAACCCTGCTATAAAAATTAACATAACGCGCAAAGCAGAGTTATAAAAGAGTTAAGCCTTCTACATTTTCAACATATATCTTCTCTACTCTATCCCTCTCTCTGAGTTCCGGCACAATGCACTGCATACGTAGGGGTCATCCCCTGAGTGCTGGTCCTAATTAAAAAAAAAAAAAGTTAGTGGATGTTCACGTTTCTGAAAGTTGACTGCATTTTGGAAACGCGTGCAATAAGGATTTATCTACACACAAAAAACGTAGTTAAATTTTAGGGGCTGCAAAATTTGTGTAGCGCTGTGTTATCTAAAATTTCTATTTGTTTGGATGCTCCTAATCAGTATTAAGGCAATTGATATAAGATTTCGACAATATCAATTGAAAGTTGTAATTAGAAACATAGCTGGAAATATTTTTTCATGCTTAAGTTCGTAAAATTTAATTTTTTTATAATCACCGTTTGTGGATTTATGGAAAATATTTCTACAGAATTTATATAAAAGATAAAGGCGGTACTGTAAAACATCATAACTCGATATATGGTTGAATCTGAGATTACTGGCTAATTTTCTATATTTTTTTTTTTTTTTTTTATTTATTTTATTTACTTAATCGAGCCCATATGGGCCATATATGATTAATATAATGTGATACAAAAGTAATGATAATTATTCTAATTTACATACATAGATATGACAATAGTAAATGATATGTTTCAATATAATTTATCAATCTGTTTAATTACTATAACTAATTCAATTTGAATTTTTCAAAAATTCCAAATACTTATATCTTATCGTCGATAATGAGTAACTAAATGTTTTGAGGCATCTCGGTAGCCTATTCCAAATTCTAGATGAACGTACCAAGAACGATCTCTCAAAGATAGTATTATTTATCTTAGTTATAATTATTACTGGATTACGTGTTGATCTGGAAAAGCTAAAGTTACACAAAAGAGATTGCGGACTTTGTGTTTGTATAGTTCGATATAATGTTATCAGAAGCCTCAAATTGATCATTTGCCGAAATGTACAGTCTATAAACTTAAATGAGTAATTAGACACAGAGTCTGAAAGCTTAAGACAGAAAGCATAGCGTAATATTCGATTGTATATTAGCTGTATATTCCTGATATTCATACAAGTAGTGCAGCTAAAAACTTCAAGGCAATAGAGAATATGTGGCATGAGCAAGGCATGCGACAGTTTTAATCTGATATTCGTGGACAAAAAACAGTCTATATTATATAGTGAACGAAGAGCTCTTCCAACTTTAGCGGCAACTGCCGATATATGGCTTTTAAAACTAAGATCTCTATCAATTAACACTCCTAAGCAGTTTACAGTATCTACAAACTGAATACGAACGTTGTTGAATTGAATGTGCATAAGATCTTGAACATTTCCAACCAAGCCAAAAACCATAGCACTAGTTTTATTATGATTGAATTTAAGTTTGTTTTGAGTCGACCAGTTAAAAACACTTGAGAGAATGTAGTTTATAGTTTCCACATGGCAGTCAAGAAACTGTTTATCACCAGTGAAAAGTAGGTTAATGTCATCGGCATATAAAAATGTCTGACATTGTAAAGTGCTTACATAATCGACAAGGTCATTCATATACAAAAGGAATAATAACGGGCCCAGCACAGACCCCTGAGGTACACCGCTCGAACACAACTTGCTCAATGAATTATTTCCGTTGTAACCAACAAATTGATGTCTACCAAATACAAAAGAGTATAAAAGCTTGCACGAAGTCGAAGAAAAACCAAATCTAGAACATAGTTTCTGTATTAAAATGTTGTAATTCACCGTGTCAAATGCTTTACTTAAATCAAGAGATACTAAAGTAGATATATTCTTTGTGTTCATATTTCCACGAATTTTTTCTATCAAACTGAGCAATAGAGTAGTCGTGCTGGATCCAGAGCGAAAACCGAACTGTCGATCACTCACAATGTTTCTGGAATTTAACATGTTCCAAATTTGATCTTTTAGTATTAATTCAAATGCTTTTGACATACAGCAAAGAATACTAATCGGTCTAAAATCTTCCAAATTAGAGTAAGCTGATTTCTTTTTTATAGGTACTATTCGAGCGGTTTTCCAAAGCTCAGGATAGCAAGAAGTAGTAATAATAGAGTTAAATATAAACAATAAATAATCCTCTATCAACGGCAAAACCCTTTTTATAAATTTCAATGACAGTCCATCTGGACCAACTGCATTAGATTTCACGCGAGAAATTGACAACAAAATTTCTTCTTTGTCTATGCATGAGAAGCTAAAGCCATAATTGGAAATATTTGAGAAATCCATAGGAGTGTCCTGAAAAACTGACTGTGATGATATAAAAAAATCATTGAAATTATCAGGGCTATAACGTTCAAAGGGACTGGTGATCTTGCCTCCCCGTTTATTGTTAACTATCTTCCACATTTCAGTACTACTACAATTATTTAACTTATTCGTCCAATAGCTTGCCTTGTGTTTCCTTAGTACACTCTTAACTTTGTTCCTATATCTGCAGTATGATCTCCACGTTTGCTCATTTGCATTTTCTCTGTATGCTTTAAAAGCTAAATCTCTCACGTTTCTTGCACTCTTCAACTCCGGTATATTACAAAGATCAGTGCCGCTGTTTATTTTTTTTTCTTTTTTTAAGTGGAACAATTTCATGTAGAGCATAAAGTAGCTCGTTCAATTTTTCAATTTGATGATTAACGTTGTTAGTAAAAAATATCGTATTCCAACAACTATAACCCATAATCTCTTGTGCCTTCTGCCAGTCAATAGCTTCATAATTTTTATACTCTATTATAGTGTTCTTTGCTATGACTGGAATGTCTACACAGACATAAATAAAAGAATGATGTGTTAGCGATGGAGCTACAAATTGCCCTGATGCTTTCACCAGGTCAAGGTCACTTACCAGCACATAGTCTAGCAATGATGTGGATGAGTGCTGAACGTCAAAGTAAGTAGGCATTGAGTTATGATGATAAAATAAGTTTGCATACTGACACAGGCTTCTAATGCGGTCTGCCGTCCGAGTGTTAAACAGATTGTTGTTGAAGTCCCCTAATAAAATAATATTATCATACCTACAACATAAGTCTCCTAATACCATATCTAGTCCGCTAATGTTGCCGTGTGGAGAGTATACAACGCCTATCAGAGTGTTTTTATTGGAGTTAATCTCAATAAATAGACCTTCAAATGATTCAGGATCAGATATTTTTTTAACTACCTTTGCTGAAATGTTGTTGCGAATATAAAACGCAACCCCACCACCTCTCATGGAATCTTCTCTGTCGTTTCTAATACTGTAATAATGAGGTATGGAAATCGAGTTATCAGATGTATTACTCTTTAGCCATGTTTCTGAAATAGCAATTAAATCAAGCAAGGATCCGTTCACAATATGATTGAATTCATCGAATTTAGAAGCCCTAAGCGATGGTTTAAGGCTTGTAATATTAATATGTCCAATTTTTAAACAAGTGTTATAATTTTTGAGAGTTTCTCTAAACAAATAGTTACTGTCGACAATATGACCTAAGTTTCCTAACAATGGATGATAAGAGTTCATGGAAATAAATGTGCGTATAATTTTTAATAATGGTTAAATAAATCACAAATTAACTATACAATAATAATAAGAAGAAGTCGGTTACGAAAAGATGTAAACAGTATATAAAGAAAAAGAGATTAGAAATTCATATATACATACTTAGATGATAATCAACAACTACAAGTTTACTGGTGCGACTTCCAAGTTGTTAGCGGGTACAACGATAGTTCCTGAACAAGGCAGTCCGAAAAAATCATTCAGTTCAGCCAAATCAAATACTCTGTCCACACCATCATTAAGTGTGACTTTCACCTTTGTGACATCTGTGTTGAGCAATCGAAATTTATTAATTTTCTTACTTCTCCTTAAATTGCGGCAAATATAACAAATTCTTCCTGCTGTGACTGTTAGGTGATCATTAAGATATACCCTTTTTTTGACATCATCCGTTCCATATTGAACAAACTCAGATAGCTCCAAATGTTTGTATTTATAGTAATTCTTCATAACTAAATCCCTCTTTGCAATTGAGTTAAACTTCACTAATATAGAATGACCATTGTTAATGAAGCTGCATAGACTAATGTCATAAGCGTTAGTATCAACATCTAGTATTTTAAAGATTTTGGACACTATGTCCATGATATTCTCTTGATTACGCTTAAATCCATTGATAATTATATCAGATCTGTTTAAACGATTGTGTAATACCTCATTCTGGTCCTCCAATGCTTTTATCTTCTTAGAGGTTGTGCAGTCCAATAACTTAACCATTTTAGTACAGCTAAAATATTTGTATTTAAAAGGGAAAAAAAGAAATAAATTCCACTTTATTATTTACTTCACAGCAACGCTTTATAGGTCTTTGGCTGTTTCTGAAATAATTTCTCTTTTTTCACGTAATATACATATATTATATTTTATCAATTAATATTTTTATGAATGATAATATTTTGTCCCTCAAGTTTCACGTCATTCACCTGTAAAATCGTATATTTGTTAAAACTTAATTTTCCAAAATATTGGTGATTTGCAATAATATAAATTTAAAAGAACATTATGTTTTCTGCGTATACATGTTTCAGCATTTTCACCAACAATATTAATAAAGAGAGGTCAGTGCTATTTTGCCGTACGTATCGAGCATTCATACTTACGTTTGTCATTCCCCTGTATGGTTTAAATAACAAAATTCCGAATATTTTATAATATATAGAATAAGCCTTTTTTATAATTCTGATAAACGAACTGAATTAAAATAATTGATTTTAAATGAAATAAAATGATTTTGTTATCTGTTATCGTATTTATTTGTTATTTGTTATCATATTTTCCCTGCTCAATAAGTCATTATCTGGGGGACATATTTTGTAGTTGCACATAATTCGGTTAATCATTAAGAAATTGATGTGTACCTACGGTAATTAAGTAGCTATTCTTTGAAGGATTAAAGCTACATACTTGAAATACTAAATTCCGTAAGAAAATTAAATGCCGAAAAATTGTGTCTAAATTAGCCGGTAATCTCAGAATCAGCCATATAAACATTAATAAACTACTAGAAGTAAAGTTATGTTGGGATGGTCACTTCATTTAAACTGCATCACTTCAGAGTTTAATTTTTAAAATTGTAAGATTTATCGTAGATAAGATAAAAAAATGCTTCAATTTGTACACCATAATAATTTTGATATATATTTTAATTTACTTTCAGTTTACGGCAGCACTGCTGATCTAAATGTCACCGTCGATGACGGCGATGCATCAATATATAATGGAGATGCAAATCATAAAGTATGGAATGGGTCCCATGATCAGTTAGATAGCATTGTAATGGAAAGCCCATATGACATCTACTCAGGCAATACCTCAACCTTAGGCCGTCCGGCACGTTTGCGACAAATAAGCCAACCAGTAGATGTGCCACCACCACCTCTAAAAGAAGAGAGCAGCAAAAAACAGAAAGATAAGAAATCATCTAGATCATCAAGTAGTCAAAGTCTATCGGGTACTTTAATACGACCAAAACCTATACATCCGGCAGTTTTGCAACGTCATGGCATACCAATGGGACCCGGAATGGGTAGTATGATTTATGGAGCTCTGCCCGGACCTCTAGCGCCACAACCACCAATAGGTAGAAACTATCATACAATAAGTCATCGAGGTTTCCCACCAGGTCCATCCATGTCGCAACATCATCATGCTATTTCACCACAACTGCATGCGCAGATGATGCATGCACCACCTCATCATATGGGTATGCCAATGCAAGTGCCTGTAATGATGCCACAACAATATGCCACGTTACAACCGTCAACTTCTACAAAAAAAAAGAAGAAAGATAAGAAAAGCACGGGCATTCCAGTCGGTATGCCTATTGTACCACCGGTATATGCTTATCATCATGCTCAGGCTTTGGGTGGACCAACACCGCCTCCACCGCCCCAGAGTATCATGGCTCAATCCATGATTGGTGAAAGTAGACCTCTTGCAATGTCAAGTCGAAAATTGGCAGCCTCTATGGGAAATGGCCTAGATGATTCTGGAAATTCGGGAGCAGAATCACCTGGTGGTACCGGCATCTATAGACGCAAGGGCCACCTAAACGAACGGGCATTTAGTTATTCCATACGCCAAGAGCATCGCAGTCGCAGCCATGGCTCTTTAGCTAGTCTACAATTCAACCCTCCCGACATGAAAAAAGAACGTGAAATTGCTCAGATGGTAGCTGGACTCGATCTAAACGATGGACCTGAAGATCCACGATCTATGGGACCAACTGCACTACAGCGTAAACAAGCCGCCTTAATTAATGGGAATGGTGCCATATATGGCAATGCTGGCGGACAGGCCATATACGGCAACGGTCCGCCGAGTAGTTTTGGCAAACCGAGAAGATAAAATGAAGAAGCCTTATTTACTACATATATATACATATATTTTTTTTAATTTGACATTAGTCTTATATAAAGAAGAAAATCAATCCAAATCAATATACTCGTATATTGTCCTGAACATATTAAGATTTTCTTCTCATTTCATTGTTATCTAGGTTTATTTTAAAAACATTCACTAACTTACCCAGAAATACAACTTTTGTTAGAAATTGCTTTAAAATGATTTTTAATACACACATACATACATATGTACATCGAGAATGAACTTTCAAACTACATACCAACTTAATTGAACTTGATCACAATTTATGCATACATACACAATTGAAAACAAATAAAATTCGATCAAATATTTAATTGACTGTACGTTGGGTGTGTGTGTGTATCTATGAAAGACATTAATGGTGAAAGAATGTCTGTAAATACCTTATCATTTGCGATGCTGGTCAATAGAATTGCTTATTATTTTTCCATTTGTATCTATTATATTTTTTATGTCAAATTAGAGTAATTATATTTTTGCACGTTTTATGTTGTAGTTTTCATTTTGATTTTCTTGGCTTAAATTTCAATTAAGTTACAAAAGACAATTTCTAGTTTAAAGCAATTAATTATTTAATAAAACAAAACACAATTAATATTATAACTCAAGTGCACGCTGTTGTGAAAGCGCAAAGAAAGTTCTGCATTAAAAAAAAATATTTTAATACATACAAATAAATGTACGTAAAATCTAGAAATTTATTATATAAAAAAATATTTAATCGTATGTGCCTTATTAGGTTTATATTTTTCTAATTCCCCAAAAGTAAATTTTTTTCGACAAAACAAATATTTCATTGGTTTCCCAACTATTCATACAAACATTTAACCGAAAGAATTAAAAATAATTATTATAATGAATAATAAAAATGAATATGTTTTATATTTTATTATATATATACTTTAACGCATACCTAAATATATTGTTTTACACACACATATAAATATATTAATATTGCTTTAAGTCGTTTAGTACGCGTGTATGTTTGTCCATATTAGAATTAGTTAGCTTTAATTTATTTAGGTTTTTTATCAATATGTATACATATTTAAATATATTACACATACAGCATACGTACATACATACATATGTACACTAACAAGTCCTTTAATTCAATGTATATTATTTCGTATTCGTGTAGTATTCCATTCTATGTATTTCCAATTGTATGTACACACTATTTATGCATAGAAAATATATGGATGTGAAACATATACGTTAAAATGCATGCTCAATTTTTGGATCCAATGATTAAAGGTCCATATAACACTTTTAACTTCGATGTATGTACGAACTTTCTAAAATTACAAATCGACACAGCCTAACGTTCAATAAAATAGTTGATATACTACTCGTATTGCCTATATACATACGTACATATGTTTTCACTATACCCAACTAGCTTTTGGAGGATCCGTTTTTTTAAATATCACCTTTCTGAGTTTTCTTTGTGTACTTTTGGTGATCGAAATTGATTCATCACTTACACGATCAAAAAAGGACTCGAACATGATTCGCGCTAATGGGTAAAAACAGTTCGATTTAAAATACAATAACAAATTGTACATCAATCGCAAATTAATCATCCAGACGTTTAAAATGTGGCTATTGTTTCCGTTATTTATTATCATATTTTGCTCATCTGGAAGATTGCAAAATGCTTAATCAAAAACAGATCATGCAGATAGATGATTAAACGATGCAAGCAATGTCTTTTTTTAATATAACGGGACAATCTTTGCGTATTCTTCTGTAAATGTCAAAAAGTAAAATTTTTAAACAGACAGATAAATTACTTATAAAAGAGTCGTAAGCGACTATAAATATGACTGATATACGACTCGCAAAAGAATCATAATTGAAGTGAAATAAGACTAATATGTGATCAGAAAACGATTAAAAAAAATTTTAAATACTAATCGAAAAGGGGACGAAAATTACTCTAAACTTATAAAGAAAACAAAAGACTTAAATGACCTATCAAAAAAGTTGCGGGTAGTCACGTTTTTCTCCCGGCAAAAGTATCTTTTATGATCAGAAAATGCGCGCGTATTCCGGCTTTTTAATCGCGCAGAAGAGTAGAAAAAGACTCGAATTTCAATTAAAAAAAAAAAATGCTGGCTAGTTTATTCGTTTAAAATTTAAACTTTAACTGATTTTGTGATTACATACATATGTATGTATGAGTATGTACATAACTAACATATTTGTAGCAAGAAACTTTATAAAAATTAACGGAATAATATAATGGAAATTGCTGGAAAAGCCCGTAGGATCATACATCACATGTATGCATGTCGTTTCTGTCATGCAAAGCAACAACTCAATTGCCTGCGAATTTGTGAAGCTTTAATTTGTAGGAACTCTTTCGTTTTGCTTTCTTTCCAAAAAGTAGCCGATTTATTTTACCACATAAAAGTTACACCCAATTCACATGATGACTTTTGCGACGTCGTTTTTACTGAATTCCCTTTCGAAGTTGCTACCAAAATCTTTGTGTGTTCAGACGATGTCTATTAGTTTCATGTCTTTTTTTCCCAATTTTGTTTTGAAATAATGTAAGTAACAAAGATAAATAACAAAAGTAAGAAAAATAATGAAAAGTAACAAAGAGAAATAGAAGAAAAGTCTTGAAAAACACATATTAAGTCTTTTTGTTTACCCCTCTTTATTCCCTACACCGCTCACCAACAAGCAAAAAGAGACGTCGAAAAAGCGACGTCCCAAAAGTCATCATGTAAATCGGGTGCATTAAACAAACGCTGCAAATAATCTATCGCTCCAATACTGAATATTTCTTGAAAATATATATACCCGTGTACGAGTATATTTTTAAACAAAAATTTATTTAATTTTTTTTCTTTTAATCTTCTTTCTTTTTTTACATTCACGTGAGATTCATGATAGCATTTCTCACTTCGGGGGAATACAAATTTCACGGGACATCATTTCCACTTGTTATTCACGATAGATTATATATTATTATTGGCCTTTTTATTTAATTTTTTTTACACAAAATTTAATGATGCAATCTATGAGTGGAAATTTTTTTTTATATTATTATTACGAATAAAGGCAATTATTATTTGAACTTATATTAATGTATTTATATATGAAAATTAATATTATCAGGCTCAAGTTAAGTTTTATTGAATTAATGAAAATTCAAATTACTAAGAGTTTTAATTTTCATATATATAGAGTAGAAAAATATTTATAATTTTTGGGAACGTTAGTCCGTACCGATTTCAGTTTTAATGAAATTCATACAAATGGCGCAAGTATTGCGGCCCGTTAACTCATTTTAATTTCATATTTCTAGAATATATTTTGTGTAATTAATGTGTGGGGAGCAATAACTTTGCAACTGTATTGTAAACATAGACATAAATAATATATGATATTTAAATAAATTTTATTTTAAAATCAATAAATATAATTTAATGTTATTCTATTTATTGTATGAATGATTTATTATTTGTTATGGGTTAGCTAATCTATAAGTATTTCGTTGGTTAGCTAACCCATAACAAATAATAATGTTTTAGAAACACACATATGTATACTTTTCAGTGTCTGCTGGAATGAAATTATATAAGTATATTATATGAGTTAATTAAAACAACGAAATAAATATAATAAAACTATAATAAATTTGTACTTATCAAAGTAATAAAATAAAAAAAAAAATAATAAACATGTAAAATCTTTAGATTATTCCTTTTATTTATCACTAATGATAAGAAGATGAATAAAAATTTTAATGTAATTTATTTTTAAATATTTTTTCCATTTAAAATTAATTAGTTAAATTTATTGTGATAATCATCAAATCCTAATAATGCCGCCATATATTCTTCGGAGATATTAGAACAAAAAATAAGTTTTTCGTCTTTTTAGGAGGTGCCACACACATTCCTGAGAAGCATTATACAAAACATCCAAAAAATATTTCATTATATTCATCGTATGTGAAAAATGCCACACCTACTTATAATATTTCGACTATTTTTTAGAATAATGCATTAAATCAGTGTTATATACTCCATTAGGTTTTCCAAGATCACTTATCCACTCTTTCATAAAGTTGCTTTAAAGACTATCTACACAGGTCAACAGTGAAAATGGGCTTGAATAACCACTACATAGATTTGATGCATCATGGATACCTAAGTACAAAAATGGTACAATTTTTCAATTCTCTGGATAAGTTTTTTTTTTAAATTTTTTCTAAATTTTGGAATTTTCGAAGGGGCTGATTTACCAATTTTATCATAACTATGGAGCGACTTGTTCAATTTTGTCACAAAACATACTAAAAAACTTGAAATGATTTAAAAAGAAATCACGGTGATATTAAATCGCGAACGATTTTAAGATCACGGAATTGATATTTAAATGTTCTGCAAACAGCTGATTTTTTTCTCTTTACGAACATTTTGTTCTAAATTTAAGAAATTTATCACAAAAATATAATAAATCTTCAAAGGTTTTTTATATAGTTGAAATTTTTGGAGCAAATTCGTTAGCAATGATTGATCTAAAAGCAAAATTTAAAAAGAATCCGCAAAAAATGCAGCGCTAAAATTGTAAATTTTGTAGGTGCTTCTAAGTAAAACAATTGTCCATCTTTACAATTTTCGTAAAGTGGATACGAATTGGGAAGAATATCAATTATTTAACCAGTTTTCAACAGAAATAGAATACGCGAATTAATTTAATTCATTCTATTTTCTACACAATGAAAACAACTTTGGTTAGTATGTAGTTCCCCATTGGAAATTACTGATACTCAACACAAACTCATAGTTTGTTATCTTCAAAGTATTCTACTTTGTAATTTAACTTTTTTGTTTTGTTGTTTTTAGTCTATATTAGGGAAATTCACATATTACTGTGACCCTTGTTAATAGGGTATGTAGCTCGTGGCCAAGCTGAATTAATATTTTTTTTTATATGTATATTATTAAGAATAAACGTAATTGTTATTCGAACTTTTATATAATGAAAATTCAAATTACTAAGGGCACGAGCTACATACCCTACCTACTAACAAGGGTCACAGTAATATGTGAATTTCCCTAATATAGACTAAAAACAACAAAACAAAAAAGTTAAATTACAAAGTAGAATACTTTGAAGATAACGAACTATGAGTTTGTGTTGAGTATTAGTAATTTCCAATGGGGAACTACATACTAACCAAAGTTGTTTTCATTGTGTAGAAAATAGAATGAATTAAATTAATTCTCGTATTCTATTTCTGTTGAAAACTGGTTAAATAACTGATATTCTTCCCAATTCGTATCAACTTTACGAAAATTGTAAAGATGGACAATTGAACGCTGATGAGGGGTGTAGCGACCTTGAAATCGGTACTGATACGTTTTGCTAAACTGATGGGATATAATAATAATATTTTTCAACATAACAAAATAACTCTTAGTAATTTGAATTTTTATTAATTCACTAAAACTGAACTTGAGGCTGATAAAATTACTTTTCATATGTATGTACATCAATATAAGTTCGAAAAATAATTACGTTTATTCGTAATAATAAAAAAAATATAAAATAATTATTGCAAAAACAAATAAAGAACAAATCATTTTAAAAAAAATTATTAAAAAAATTACACGTGATTTGAAATCGTCAGGCTCTTAGCTGGCCGGTTTTAAATCACGAAATTTCAAACATTTGTGCGCCCAGAACACTTTTTCCGTGATTTTAAATCAGTTTACGAAAAAGTGATTTTCAGAATATGCATGATACCCTAATGATTTATCAAAGGTAACAGAAGAATTAGAGTTGCGTTTTGGCGCCTTAATCTTTTGGTATATAAAAATTGTTGTACCGTGATCCTAAAACTCATTTTACACTTAAGAAGCAACACAGTGTTAGCAAAGTCAGCGTGGTGCTGGCTGAAATGGTTAACGCTTTCACTACTAAGTCAGCTATGACTTAGGGCCTGGGATCGATCCCTAGTTAGGGCAAGTCAATTACATCATGAATTAATTTAATGTACATTAGTGTGATATTGTATTAATTATAGGTAAGTAGCTCCGGAACGAACTAGTTCAACTGAACGATTCCCACAAGTAAGCTAAATGAGCTAATTTATCTTTACTTTGTAGTTTTTCTAAGCATTGTTCAATTTGAAATATTAAATGTATATATTCAGCAGACTGCCGGATTTACATTTCACCTTATTGGTCTGAGTTTTTTATATTAATTCCAATTTCTGAACCTATTATTCCTCCCCCGTTTTCCTTATATCACAGTGTTAAGGTTTAATCTTACTTCTTTATACATACTAATATTAGGAAAAATAACAACCAAAGTATTCTTGAATTAAGTCAGTTATTTAATGTCAAACGTAGAAAAGATTTTAAATCATGAAACAGATGATGATGACTGATACTCATTAGGTTTAACCAATTATTAAAAAAAAAAAATATTGACAAGTTTTGGGAACAGAATTATTGGAATACCAATTATATGAACAACTTTAAATTTAGTGGCATTATTCTCAAATAATAGAAACTTAAAAATATGTTTGGGGCAAAGGAAAATATTAAAGCCAATTGGAAAAAATTTTCCGAAAAAATCACTCATTTTTTAAACTTGTTGATGCATGAATATTTTTTCACAAGTTTTTTATATAAATTAATTATTTTAAATTTTTCTTATATATGTTTTTTTACATGGGTGTCACTCGATCAAGATTTGTTTCAAATTACTAAACACTCACACATTTAAAAAGTGACTATCAATTTGATATAAATTTTGCTTTCAATTTTGTTTAAATTTTTCATTCAAGTAAACACATTTTAAGTTGTTTTCTTCATTACATCTTGAAAGCAAATTGCTTTCAAATTGCGTGCATTCTACGACACAGCTATCAATTTTTCTGAATTTTTACGAGCAGTATGTGTAAAAACAAATTGATAGCAAATCTTGATCGTGTGACACCTATGTTAGGCTATGTCTTAATTAAAAATATATGAAATTAGCTGTATATTGTAGCTTATTTTTGTACAATTAAAATTAAGTTGTTCTCCAAATTAGTAGTTTAAAAATAAAAACGTTGATATAACAGAGCCATTTTTATACCCTTCACCAAAAATGGTAAGGGTATTTATAGGTTTGTCATTACGTGTGTAATTTCCACAATATTTATATGAGGTCCATATAGTATATATATACTGGATCCTTATAATTAAAAAATTTAACTGAGCCCTGACCGTCTGTCCGTCTGTCCGTCTATCCGTCTGTCTGTACGTGAAATCCATTTTCTGAAGACACAAGAAGAGCTAGAGAATTGTTTCTTAAAGTAAAATGTAGGGATTTTTCTAAGGATGCTTCGTATTGAAAATCAGCAAAAATAAAAGTATCGATTCTGAAATGGATATATATACAAATAAATGAAGATATATATATATTCATTGCAGAAATAAATTTATAAATACACTAGGTGCCTCAGTAGTATTGAATACGGGGTCACGCGCATTGAATATGTGTCAGAGACAATAATTCAACACACGACCCATCGTGCTACTGAGGCTTGTTAGTTCTTTGTGTATATTAACTTAATAATAACTCAAAGTATTTTTTCGTACAAACCCCTTTTTGTCACACATCTAAGCATGTGTGTATAAAAACACAAGGCATTTGCTTTTGAAAGATCAGCAGACTCAAATCGTTATTTGCTTTTACATACCAAGCAATATTCTACACACATAAAAATTTCAATTTTTTTTTCACCAAAGCACATTATAAACATAAACATGTATGTATGCACACAAACACTATACATACGTACCAGACAAGTAAACTCTGTGGAAAAAAATGTCGCACACTGATGATTACAAATATACTCTGATGTATTTATATGTATGTATGTTAAAAATGCTTTTGTATTTATCTTTTAAAATATTGTATATTTGTCAATTTGTTTTTCATTTTAAAAATTGAAATATATGTACATAGGCTTGTAACTATTTTTGAAAATAATAAACAGGTTATTTTATACATATATATATAGGTATATATTTTTTTTTAAATTAATATACACAAAGAACTATCTAGCCTCAGTAGCACGATGGGTGGTGTGTTGGATTATTGTGAGCGATTCCTCAGTTCAATACTGGAGTATTTATTTATTTTAAATTTATTTCTGAAAGGGTTATAAAATTGTATATATGTATGTAATCAAAAATCAGAACCGAAATTTTATTTTTGCTAAAGTAAATTAAAACGCTATGGTATGATACAGGTGTAGGTACTACACGGTAAATATACATTCGTGTATATATATACATAGGTATATGTATATGTATTTTTCGGTTAATTGCACATCAAAATTTGCACAACTTTTTGTTCAATTAACCGGGGAACCAATTAGCCGATACCCGCTTAATTGAACAAATCGTTCAATTACAAGAATCCGCATAATTGGAACTACTAATGAATTAAAAGAAATCGCATATGTGCACTTTAAGTTTTTCAAAATAATTTTTTTTTTACCTTAAACGAAAAAAATGCAAGTAACAGAAAAAAATGTACATATATGTGTATACGCAGGTATTTATTATTGTAAGTAGGTACATATTTACTATTAAATACACTTTCCCTTTTATGAGGTGTTTTTTGATATGTACATACATACATAAGTACCTATGTAATATGTCAATAACGAAGAATAAATACATAACTTACATAATTACTATTTGAAATAGCCCTACGTTAGAACAATGAATATTGTTTTAGCCTTCTCGAAATCGATAAACTGATACGTTCTGTTAGGCTGATTGGATAATATAAGTACATACATACATATGTACCTAATATGTATAATAGCTACATATTTCTACATATTTCATTTCAAAATATTTCTCGAATAATTTGCACAGAATAGGTACATTTTCCAAAAAAAAAAAAAATCATAAAAAAGTAGTACATAAAATGTACAAAAACATATTAATTTATATATATGTATGTACATATATGTGTGTATGTTAAAAATACTTTTGTATTTAGAAGTAAAAAATATGTGATTTGTTTTTCATTTTAGATTCCTTTTAAACTCAGTGAGAAAAAAAGTAATGATAAAACATGCACACATACTGCTTACAGTATTATCAAAGGATATTAACAAAGGATATACAGGCTTATTATATTCTGCGAATCACATATATATGCATTGGTGAAGGGTATATAAGATTCGGCACAGCCGAATATAGCAATCTTACTTGTTTTGTTTTCGGTTTGTTTACTTTCGTAGCAAAGATAGACTAAACTGAAACCAATTGAGCTAATGTATTTTACTGAACTAAAGTGAGCTATTGAACTAAACTGAGCTATTGAGCTAAAAGAGTGAACTAGCTCAGTTAACTGAGCTGAGCGGAGAAAAGCGCTCACATAACTGAACTGAAAAACGAAACTCTAGTATTAATTGTTATTGGAGTGTGCTAAAGTGATGAAGGCATAGCACTGGTCACTAAAAACTGTTCCGACAGCAATTGATATTGTTGCCAGCTACTACATCACCCTCATTGGCCGATTAGCAGAACCTTTGCCGAAGTAAAACAATTAATAAAATGCCTGCTCATGCAGCTTAACAAAGTTAATGCATCTACACTGCTCTGAAAATAGTAACACAACTGGCAAAACAGAGTTGTAAGAAGAGTTAAGCCTTCTAAATTTTCAACACGGCACAACGGATTGCATTCTCTGGGTACTAATAATAATTCTTACGTTTATTCGTAATAATATTATAAAGCAAAAAATATTAATTCAGAATAAATATGAATTACATTAATTCTCGTATTCTATTTCATTTGAAAACATGGTTAAATAGTTGATATTCTTCCCAATTAGTATCCACTTTACATCTATTGTAAGAAAATGAACTAACGAACGCTGATGAGAGGTGTAGCGGCATTGAAATCGGTATACTGATACGTTCTGCTAGTCTGATTGTATATGCTAATGTTTTTCAAAAACAAAAAAGCCTTAGTAATTTGAATAATAATAATAATAATAATTTCTCATTCATTATTACAGTTGCACAGAAGAGTTACAGTTGAGCTGCCACATAAAAAAACTGGACCTATCCAATGCATAAACTGTCAAGAATTTGGCCATACCAAAACTTATTGCAAGTTGCCTACCGTTTGCGTTGTGTGTGGTGAGCTACACAGTACCGCTAACTGCGTAAAATAAAAGGTGAGTGATACCAAGGCAAAAAAATGTGGCAATTGCGGCGGAAACCACACTGCAAACTATAGAGGCTGCCCTCTTTACTCTTTTTTTAAAAATTCGTCGAACAGAAAAACAAATGCTACCCCCGCTCAGCCCAACAACCCTTTCAACTATCCACAGTTACCTCAACCGTCGTCTAGCCAAAATGAATACACAAATATCTTAAAGTCTAACACGACTCTTATTCAACAAAAACCAGCAAATGAAGAATCAGGGCCTAATTTTAGTCGTATTGAAGCCTCGATAGAGAGCCTAATACAAACAGTAAATACCTTTACTCTCAACATGTCCTGTATGTTGCAGGAAATGTTGAAAATGCAGTCTACCTTGTTGCAGGCTGTATTGAACAAACCATGAACTTAAGAATCTGTTTTTGGAACGCAAACGGTATCTGCCAACATAAAAACGAAATAGAATACTTTCTTCTGGATAAACAAATCGATGTTATGCTTATCTCAGATACTCATTTGACCTCCCAAAGCCATTTTAGAATTAGGCGATATACTTTTTACGACACAATGGATCCTAGAGGTAGAGCTTGTGGTGGTTCGGGAATCCTAATGAGCTAAACAGCTTAGAAAAGTTTTACAAACACAAAAAACAGCTTCCCTTTAAAAATTTCTTCAAGAACTAGATGCAAAACCACAAACAGATTGTTCGCTGTGGCGTGCAGCCACAGGCCGGTGATATGTAACCCTCCATTGCGAGCTTCAAATGGTGTCTTGGCAATAATTGATGCTGAAGAAGGTGCTCTTTTTATTAAACACTTAGAAAAAGTATTTACCCCGAATATTTCTGTCTCTTTACCAGAAATTACGCAAAGATTTAACATTGTGGAGATTGAACAGGCCGTTACTCGTCTTAACACCAAAAAAGCTACAGGTGTCGATAAAATAATCAATAAAATGCTTCAACAACTGCCTTATATTGCAAAAAGAATAATACTATTCATTTTTAAAAGTATTCTACGGCTGCAATACTATCCTGCAGAATGGAACGTTTCGATGATTATTATGAAACCAAAGCCCGGCAAGGATCATACGAAGGTTGAATCCTATCGGCCTATTAGCTTATTGCCCAACATTTAAAAACTATTTGAAAAACTGTATATGAGCAAGCTGATGCCTATAGTGACTAGAAGTGGATGCATTCCAGATCATCAATTCGGTTTTCGCAGGCAACATAACACTATCAAACAAACTCACAGGCTCGTGAATGTTATTAGACACTTTCGAAAAGAAGAAATATTGCTCTGCGCTCTTTATAGATGTTTCTTAAGCTTTCGATAAAATATGGCACGAAGGTCTTATACATAAATTAAAGGAAAATCTACCCGCAAACATTGTTAGGCTTTTAATAAGCTACCTAAAGGAACGAAAATTTGTAGTTAGCGAAAGCAATTTTTTAAGCCCACCGCAGTCGATCGAAGCCGGAGCTCCCCAAGGCAGTATCTTCGGTCCATTACTTTATTTAATATATGCCTCTGACTTACCGTTAAGCAGTAACATTCATACATCAACATTTGCCGATGATACAGCTTTTCTAAGTGGCCATGAAAATACAGTAGAAGCTTCCAGAAACTTACAAGGGTATATATTAGAGTTGTCAACCGATTAAGAATAATTCGATTAATCGATCAAACAAAACGAAACTCTTGTTCGAATAATTTTAAAATGCCGATTTTCGAATAACGAATAAATCGATTAATTATTGTCAATTAATCGAACATCTTTTTTTAGTTTAAAATGCATACGTCAAAAATGTTTAAATTTGTTTGTATGATATGAAACAAAGCGAGTACTTTATATCAACCAAATACGAGTACATATTATTTTGGATGTTTGCAGTTGTTGTCAAACTGCGCATACCTACATAGTAGTCGTGCTATGTTTTGAATGAAAGTTAAAAAATTTTCAAGAATGGGGTTTTTTCACTCTCAGGTGAATAAATTAGAAATACACTAAAGCCAAAAAATTGAGCTCGTTTTGAAAGTATTTTACCAAGCACAAAAATTAAAAAAAAAAGCAAAATCACATGTAACAAGTGTCCTAAATTATACAAAATTGTTGGATCAACAACAAAAAAATTAATAATTCTTTTGCAACAGATTTACGAAAACGTATTAAAATAAGAATAAATGAGGGACGTATAAAATTTTTAAATACGTTAATAATATTTTTACAATTCTGGAAATTTTCCGAGCAATGAAAGTTTTTTAAAATATTCTTCAAAAAGCGAAACTAAAGAATAAATTATACTCCAGATTATTTTATGTTGAAAGTAACCACAATAATTCAGATGAAAGTAATGATAAAGAAGATGTTACTAGTACTGAAATTAACAATCATTTATACGAATTAAATAATTATATTAAAAGTATTAAAAAACTCAAAATTCAAAATATAAAAAGACTTCAGCGATATATTAGACGATATGGTATATTTGAAAAAATGTAAAAAAAGAACAGAAAAATTAGATAAACTATTTTATGCAAATTGTCTGATTTCACAAAAAAAAAAAAAAAAAAAAAAAAACATTTGATATTTTTTGACTGAATGAAGCATGTTTATTTGAATTAATAGTTTTATGTATTTTTTTTGTTAATAAAAATATTAACTATTTTATTTTTAAGTTTTTTGTATGAAATGTTTATTTTTTGTCAATAAATTTTTTAAATCATTTTTTATTCGTTGTTCTCATCGATTAATCGAAAAATTTTTCAGCTTTAATCGTTTGATCGAGCGAACAAAATCAATTATTTGAATTATTCGAACAAAGTTGAAAGGCGAATAATTGACAACTCTAGTATATATCCAAATTGGAAAAATGGCTCAAACAATGGCTAATAAAAGTTAATGAGCAGAAATGTGTACACGTACTTTTACGTTGCGCAGGGAAACATGTCTGCCTATACAAATTAACTCCGAGACCATATCGCACAGTGTGTGTGTCAAATATCTAGGCGTTCATCTTGATCGTCGTTTAACATGGAAATCGCATAAAGACGCAAAATTGATCCAAATGAAATTGAAGGCAGCCAAAAATATTTTGGCTTATGGGAAGAAATTCAATACTAAGCCTAGACTGTAAACTTCTACTATGGAATCCAGCTATTGAGCACTGCGACAAAACAAAATTCTACGTACATTCACAGCAGCCCTCTGGTATGTCAAAAATCACCGAATTTAATAATATTTTAAAAAAACGCTAAAAAAATATATAAAAAACAAGAGAGGTGTTTTAGGACACCCGCTTAGGGCTATGTATGCTCATTAGGTATTTATATAATATGTACATACCTACATACATATGTAAAACAAAACCAAGAAAATATTTAAAAAGAAACCGTATATTAATTTATTTGCCTTCAGGGCTTCAACGTCAGAAATAAACTAACTAGATATTATAAATTATGACAATCAATTCCAAAGTATATGAAACATAGAAATCATATTAAATAAATAACAAGTTTAAAATACAACAAGTTGAAAATACAAATTACACATAAAATAAATTTCATAAGTTAAATAACAATGCAATAAAATTACTTTTATTTTAAAAACTGTTTCTTAATTTATTTTTAAAAATACAAATGCCAAATTATTAAACGATTAAAGTAAGGTTACAGCCAAAGTATATACTTACTTCTCCAATATTTCTTTATTCTGTGTTATGTACCAATAGTTGAAAAAATTTGGCCAAATATATCAAAATTATACATGTTACATTGGGCCTTCAAATGTTACAAAAAATGTAACAAATGTAACTAAGCGGCACCCATAGCTGCCATATTTTTTAGAGGTATCTAATATCGTCATATATTTGGGCAAAAATCGTCATTATCATCAATATAGCTTATTGAAATCGTCATAGAAACGTCAAATGAAAAAACCGTTTTTTTTACCAACAAAACCTATTTTAAAAGAAGCAAAACATAACAAAACTCTTAAATCAACAAATCTTATTAATAAAGCAGCATTATTTTAAATAGAGAGATCAGATACTTCAATTACAATTCACAATAAAATCACATGTAAATAGATTGCACGTTTTTCAATACTTTGAAATATGTGTATAATATATATACATTGTAGGGAAAAATAAAAAAATTCAATCCTTAAGTTATTTTTTTCCAATTTAGTTAAATATGCATTTTAAATTTAATTTCTGGAAACACATTTTTTAAAAATGTATCAAAACTACAATAAAATTTATACAATAAAAATATAATTTTTTATAATTTTATTGTTGCAAATGGCCCGCCACAATAATTTATTATCAAATAACTTCGCCATATTTTGGGAATTTTTTGACCTAAGTCGATGATACCAAACCAAACCCTTGGTCCGATCTTCCTGAAATTTTCACAGCATGTTACTGTGACTCTGGAAGGAATAATAGGCAATATGAAGTTTTGATTGGACAAAGAGGCGTGGCACCGCCCATATAACCCAAAAATTTAAATCGCCATATTTTGGGAATTTTTTTACCTACGTCGATGATATTTGGTACATATGGTATTGGCATAATTTGGAACATAGCTTGGGAACTTCGATTAGAATTAGAAATCATTACGATTGGAGAAATAAAATAATCTAATCATTAGAATTGAATTTTGATAAAAATTTCAGATTACTAATTGATTAGATTAGAAATAATCAAAAATGTAATCACAATTAGTGACGATTAGCATTTCTAATCAAATCTAATTAAAACTAATCAAAAAAATAAATGATTAGATTTCTTGATTCTCATTTGCAGGCATCATCAATACTCCAAGACGAAATTCATTGTCAGACTTTTCTTTTGAAAAGTTGGTATTAATGAAGTCTAATGTCAATTTTTTTTTAATTATATAGGTATAAGCAGAATCAGCACACATGCACCGCACCGTATGAAATTTTATGCAATATTCAAAAACGGTTCATAATGTAACATAATGTAATATACATAGCAACAAATGTGATAAATAAATATTTTCTTGTCACAAAAATAGTTAAAAATAGTGGATCTAATCAAATCTAATCAAAAATAATCAAGAAATCTAATCAATTATTTTTTTGATTAGTTTTGATTAGATTTGATTAGAAATGCTAATCGTCACTAATTATGATTATATATTTGATTATTTCTAATCTAATCAATTAGTAATCGTCTAAAATGGCTAACTAATCATAATTAATCAATTTTCAGCACAATTAAAATTTCTAATCCAATTGCTAATCATTAGGATTACTAAACATTATTCCCAAGCTATGATTTGGAATACGTACCAGGAGAAAAGTGGGTGGGACCACGCCCCTTTTCAGGAAAATTAAAAATCGTAATATAGTCTTAACTACTAAACCGATCGTCATTAAATTTTCACAATAGGATATATAAATAATTTTAATTTTATTTTATAACGAGCGAAAGTAGCGAAGCACACTAGGCTAGTACATATACATATGTACATATATGTTTAATATATTTTACTAATATATATTGCAATTAACCATATTGATTAATTCAGGTACATCAGCTAGATCATAGCAGCTAAATATGTTTAATCTTTTATATATAATATTACATCCAAAGACGACTTTATCAATGAATTTCTTACTTTAGTCCCAGTTATGTTTACCTGACTAAATACTATATTCACATTTGCTGAAGAATGTGGTTAAACTAGGATTTTTGTAATAAATTTAGTCAAAACCGGAAACAAAATACTAGTTTGCATCTCTGATATTTTTTCCCCCAAAATCCAATAGTAATATGTTTTTATCAGGACAATAATTTTAATTGTCTGAACTCAGTTTCTAGCTCTTGGCTTTCACTTTCTTCAACAAAATAGGAAAATTCTATTATAATTTCAGAAAATAAATTTTTTTCTACATTAATAATATTAAATGACGAAGAGGCCAAGAGCTTGATATTCATTTTCAGAATCAAATCATGATAATACTCGTATCTGATCGCAAAGCTCTATATAAAAATTAACACAATTATTACTACTAACATATTTTTCTTTTGCATTTATTTGTGGTTCTTCCAATACGTCTCTGGCAAATATTCCTAAATAAAAGTCTTCAAAATTTAAAAAAATTGTTTTTGTGTTAATAATAAATTAATAAAAGTTTTCAGTTTTAAACAAACTAGTTTTTAAAAAGTTTCTCATTACAATTTTCAGCAGTTCAAGGTTGCTTTAATAGTACAAATAAAAGTTACAAAATTGAATTATTTAAAATCGTCAAAATTAGGGTATAAATCGTCCCATCGTCACTATATCATTTTTAGGATCCAAAATCTTTGAAATGACGATAAATCCTAAAATCTGGCAGCTATGGTAGCACTACTGATTCGTACCCTCTTTCAGTGTAGCCAGGTGTGGGGATTTCTCCCCAAATTGGGGATTTTAGCTGTTTTTTGGGGACAAATTATCGTGGGGAGCGATTTGGGGATTTTTCATTTTCAGTATATCTATTATCAATTTTGCTTTATTTTACCATTTTCTTTCATACATATATTTACATACATATATATGTTTATGTATCTTGGCGTTTTTCTCCCCAATATTTCGATTATTTCAAGGCGATGGTATTGAGGATGTTGTTTTTTATAACAGTTTGTTCAAAATTTTTAAAACCAGAATTAATTGAATTCGAGATTGCCAAAATGGATGTACCAATTGACGATAAGAAAAGTAATTTGGTTATTGCTAAAATTGATGTTGGCTAGAATGTTCAAGGGAATTTTTAATTCAAAATGTGTTCAAACAAATTTTTTTAGATTATTTAACTGTACTAGCAAAAGAAATGCTTAAAATATTCACTGAGAGTATAGAAAATTTTGAGTTATTTATAAATTAACAACTCGAAAGCATAGAAAAAAATAAATTTGATTCCGTGTATAGAATTTTAAAATATTCTATGGATTCAAAAGTTTCATTGAGCACATACGAATGAATGCATTAACTTAAATAAATGTTTGTAATAAAATTAATAAAAAAAATTGTGTTTTATGACGCTTAATATACATATAATTACTGGGGACAAAAGTGGGGATTTCCAGTTTTAAAATGGGGATTTTTGGGGACAACACTCTTTAATTTGGGGACATGAGACAATATTTACCTGGCTACACTGCCCTCTTTCATCTGGTTTTCGATGAGACCAGCAAACAAATTGAATAAACATACTTCCAAATGTATATAATCATTGACTTTATTGTCTTTTAATATCAACAGTTTTTAAATCAATGTACCGTAAAATAGAAATCAAATAAAAATAAAATTGAAATAATTTCTACATGCTAATTATGTGTAAATAAACTAAGTTTAGTTTGCATATGTGAAGATTTAATATGACATTGTTTTAAGAAATTTAATCCATATTTGAAAAATTGTAGTTAAGTTTTTAAATAATATAATATTTATTTAATTGAAAAAACAAAAAATTATTTTCAATTAATTTTGTTGACCTAATATGTACTACATTCATCAAAGCATAATAGTTCAAACGCTTGACGTTTTGTTTAGTGGTGGTGGTTCGAACAAAATTTTTGTCCGAACAAAATTTTTTGTTCTGAAACATTTTTGCAACACGATTCACTCATTTCGAACAATTTGTCCGGAAAATCAAAGCTACCGTATGAAATACATGTGTTTTATTAATTTTGCAAGGTGGCAGTGCAGTGACAGATGAATTAAATTTGGTGTTTTATTTGTCAAACGCACTTATTTTATTATTGTTTAATAAGAAAATTACATGTTAAAAAAATTAATAAGTCATTTAGTTTTTTTTATTAGCAATTGAGCTTTTCTTTATTTTTATATTACTGGATATAAGTTACTATGTGCTTTTATTATACATACTTATAACATTAGGTGGCAGCTCATTTCAACTTTGGCTGAAAAAATAAAATAGCTGGCAGCTCATTTCAACTTTGTCCGGACAAAATTTAAAATTAAACCAACTCAACCAAAAAATGTTCCGAACAAATTTTAATTACTTCTTCTCTCTCTCTCTCTCTCAAAAAGAGAAACGTCAAACTTCATATAAAAAAAATTTTGTACGGACAAAAAATTTGTTCCTTAACATACATAAGTACAAATTAATAAATCTTTTAGAGTTTATTTTAAAAAAATATTTCAACGTTGTTGGTCTGAAGTTCTTTTATCATTTCTAGCGAAAGGACTTCTTGAGTAAGGGAAATATTATTAGAAAATTCTAATACAGCTGGGAGTGGATTTAATGTTATCGATTCCTTTGATATGAATGTTTTGTTTTCTATTGTTATCGTATCGTTATTGAATTTCATTAGATAAGTACCCGACAATTGATATGACTTATTTCCTGATATTTCCAAAAATTCTTCAAACTTATTCAAAAATATAATACCCTGATAAAGTTCTTGTACTGAAGGTACGTGTTGGTTATTAATTATAATTAATAATTATTACACAATCATGCTTTTTGCTGCTAAGAAGCGATGGTATACAATTTGTTTCCCTTATGTCTAACAAATCATTTGTGTTACAAATAGACAATTCATTAATTTGATTACATCTAAATAAATTTTATTATTACATTTCACGATTTCTTCTGAATCAATCTTTACTATAGTTTGATGTGTTTTAACAGGTTTTACAAGTATTTTTTCACATATATATTTATCAATTGCTGGTAAATTTATAATATAAAGTATAGTTGATTCGTCTGTTGCTATTCTAATGGTAGCAAACTCCAATGCCTCCTCTAAATTATCATAAGGAAACCTTTCAGAATCTAAAAATGTTTTTGCTTCAAAAATTTCTCTTTCAGAAAGTATAAATGAGTTTATTACTCCTACCCTTGCCCATTGCAAGGCGTATTCAATGTTCACTAGTTCCTCCTTAATGATCCTTACTTTGTTTAAAATGGTGTCTTCTAATGTTTGTTGAATTCGTTCGAATGATTGTACAGTTTTTAAAATTTTATTGGTATTGTCAGTCAGTACATTAATTCTGTCGATATAATCCTTATTATTAATCCTCTGTCGTTCGTTGTTTCTAAGAAGTCCGTTCATTTTACTCACTACTATTTCATGATCTTCATAGTCAGGTGTGCCAGCTATCCATTTCCATATTGTTCCAAGGGCATCTATTGAACGTTAATGACTAGGTTTGATTCTTTTTAATTGATTTTTGATTTGAGCTATATCATGAAGAAGGAATGGAAGGTTGATACTATTCTTTGATAACTTGTATTGGATTTCAGAGTTTAAGTCGTCAACTGCTCGTTGATAGTCAGTTAAGTTCAACAGGTGAATTAGTTTAAAATTTCCAATCTGGAGCCTAGTTTGTCCTAAATGAACCGAAATCAACTGTGAAATTGTATAGTCCAGTATCTGCACCTCGGGCTGACAAGCAGTACAAAATGCAAGGAGCATAACAACAGTAAAAATCATTTTCTGTGAAGGGAAAGACAGAACGAAATTATAGTAAGTATTCATGTCTTGATATTATCCTTATGGATGATTCTGCGGCGAGACTCTATTCCAACCAACTTTGTTTCCCAAATCCTCCTGAATCTTTTGACTTTTGAATCGATGTGAAAGTTTGTTACGTTGCCCAATTATTTTCTCATATATAACATCCCCTGATTGGTATGTCTTCACACCCTTACAATTGTTTCTTTCAAGCATCTTTTCTTGTGCTCTCTGCAACAGGTCGTACAGGTTATGCGAGACTTTATTAAGGAAGACATCCGCTGGCTTACTTCCCGTGACAGAATGTATGGTTTGGTTATATTGCTGGGCTGCCCTGTAAAAGGTCTCTGTATCATCGATTAGGTGAAATTCCTCTTTAAGGCTCCTGGCTATCTCGACAATCGTAGAATGGACTTGTAGGAGAATTATGTTTTACTTTATTTTGATCTGATCCTCATGATCATGGTTTTTATAATAATATGTAGTTTGGGAAAAATCCCAAACATTCTCCCCACGAAGAATATTTGTTCTTAGTTCTCTTTATAGGCATCATTCATTGGCAAAAAACATATGTTTGAGATTGGCCTCTTGATGTACTTGCCGTTGCAATAGAGTGTAACTACTCGTACTAGACCATCAGGACCAGGATGCAATTCTTCGAATTTGGCAAGTGGCCATTGACCAGGTACACTTCGTTCGTGTAGAAGCAAAACAAAGTCGCCAACCTTTAGGTTTCATTCGACCTTATTCCATTTCGGTCGCGCTTGAAGTCGACGTAAATATTCTTTGCTCCATCGATCCCAGAAATTTTGCTTCAGGCGTTCTACTAGCTTCAAACGGCATAACCGGTCAATATTAGCGTCAACTCAGTCATCATCAGGGATGCAATTGGATGGTTCACCAATAAGAAAGTGTGATGGTGTGAGGGCATCGTTATCCAAGGGATCGGCTGATAATGGGCACAAAGGTCTAGAATTTAGACAACTTTCAATTTGTGCTAATAGAGTGCTGAGTTCTTCATATGTTAATATGCGGTCTTTCATGATACGACGCAGATGATATTTTGTAGATTTTACTCCGGCCTCCCAGAGGCCAACAAAGTGGGGTGATGCTGGAGGTATGAAGTGCCATTTTGTGCCTTGGTTTGCCAAGGTTTCTGCAAGATGCTCAGGAAGAGATGCTCTGTTGCGACGATACAAGATTTGAAGTTGTTTGTTGGCACCCACAAAATTTGTACCGCAATCAGAGTACAAATCAGTGCATAGTCCTGCGTGCGGTGAAACGTCGAAAAGCTGCTAGAAATGCGTTGACGTTGAGACTCGTAACGGCTTCTAAGGGTATCGCCCTCGTGCACATACAAATGAATAGACACATGTAAGCCTTGGATGTTGAAGCTGTCCTTAAAGATGAAGTTTTTATGTTGATGGGACCGGCATAGCCAAGACCACTATGCTTGAAAGCTCGGGTTGGGTGCAATCGCACAGAAGGCAGGTTTCCCATCAGTTGTTGGCAGGATTGAGCTTTATACTTGAAGCAAATAGTACACTCACGTTAAACACTCTTGGCAATGTTTCGCCCTGAAACAACCCAATAGAAACGAGAAACGTAGGACTGCATAAGCTGCAGGCTACCATGCAATGTTTTAAAATGAGCATCTAAAAAGATAAGAAAAGATAGAGGATTACGCTTTGACGACAAAATTGGGTGTTTAGTGTTATAGGGAATGGTAGAATTCGATAGTCCACCACCAACTCGTAGAATTCCCATTTCGTGGGGATAGTTTGACAATGTCTCTTTGATTGGAAACCCTTTTTCCCAATTTTAATAGATTGATTTCTTCTTGAAATGTTACATATTGTGTTAATTTGATAAGCAGCTGAAGTGCTTCTTTTAATTCGTGTGTTTTTAAAAACCCAAATTCTCTGTTGTTTTGAGTTCTTTTATTGTTTTTATAAAAGTCACACGTACTAATCCAGATAACCTTGAAAATCTTTGTATTATTTCCGGATATGTTGAAGTAGTTGTTGTTTTTGTGATGTGAACAGCTATGTTTTTCTTGATTATTTTTTCGTGAAATATTTCAGAGGGTGAAGTTGGCCAACAGTCAGGTTTGCCTTTGAGCCAACTTGGGCCTTTCCACCACAGATCATAATTGACTAATTGTTCTGGCATTAGTCCTCTTGACGCGCAGTCTGCAGGGTTATCCTTTGAAGGGATATATCGCCAATCACGAACCTTCGATAATTGTCGAATTTTTTCAACTCTGTTAGCCACGTAGACTTCCAACCGTAATGAATTATTTTTTAGCCACGCAAGAACGATAGTAATATCCGTCCAGTAAAATACATTGCCAATACTAAAATCTACGTTGGGTTTGATTTTAGCGACTAATTTTGCCATAAGTGTTGCTGTATTTAACTTAGCCTTCGTATTGTGTCACCTTTTAATGAAACGACTTTTGTTTTTCCTTGAAGTAAATTTATTAATATCTCACAAGATCCTGTTTCGATACGGGCGTACACAACAGCTGCATTAGCTATTTTTGAAGCATCAATGAAGGCATGTAGATCTGCTTTTGATTCTGTGGATCTGTAACCTATCCATCGGGGTATTTTGATCTCTTCAAGTGCTTTTAATTTTGTTCGGAAATGAACCCATTTTCATTAAATTTCCTCAGGTAGAGTGTCTTTCCAATCGATCTTTAATTTCCACAGCTTTTGAAATATTATTTTTGCTACTACGGTAGTAGGCGATAACCATCCCAGAACGTCAAATAATTTAGAAGCATCTGAAAGCAAATTACTTTTAGTGATATAGTTTATAGAAAAACAAAAGAAATCATTTCTTGTATCCCAACTTATACCAAGCGCCTTGGACATTTTTGGTTGGTAGATAGAAAACGAATTTTGAATCTCACGATCTTCTTCTGGAATATTTTTCATAAGTTCACTTGAATTAGAATTCCATTTGAAAGCTCAACGCGCAATGTTATTGCCTCTTGTAGGGTATCCGTCCCTGATATGACATCATCCACATAAGTGTATTTACGAAGTATTTGGCTAGCTTCTGGAAAGTTAATTTCTTCATCTTCTGCTAGCTGCTGCAGAACTCTAATTGCTAGATAGGGAGCTGATGTTGTGCCATATGTCACAGTACGAAGTGCGTATACGCAAATTTTATTTGTTGCATTTCTCCAAAGAATGCATTGAAACGGTTGGTGCTCAGGATGAACATTTATTTGCCTGAACATTTTTTCCAGGTCTGCAGTAAAAGCAATTTTATGTTTTCTCCAACGAGTGATGACTGTCGGCAAATTATTTTGTAATGCAGGCCCTGGTGACAATTCTTCATTTACAGAACTTTGTGGTGGTCTACGAATTCCACCATCAAATACGACCCTCAGCTTCGTTGTGCTGCTGCTCTCTCTAAGAACTCCATGGTGAGGGAAAAAGTATGAATTTTGTGGTATAGCTGTGACCCTTGATCTACCAGGGCTTTTACACAATAATTTTTTCTTCGATGTTTTTATTATTACTTTTACCGTAGGTAATAAAGCTGGGTTGAGGTATTTAGCACTAAGATTAGATATATTTGTACTTACAGTAGCTGAGTTTGGTGTCGATGTAGTAGCAGGTGGCTGAAAACTTTGATTTGCTACCACATTGTTCGGCACAGGTGACGCACTTTGGCTAGAATTATTCTTGGAGAATTCTGTATGTAGAATTGTATGATGCGGTTCGTGGCACATATGGCTTCGGCAAAGACGATGCTGATTTACGAAGCTTTTCTTCTCCGACGAAGACAAATTCGTAAATCTAAAGCACTTGTAGAGAGGATGATGTTTGTGACAGCAAAGGCAGTTGTCATCCTTTATAGCTGAAGCAGTGTGAGCTCGTACAATTCGTTATGGTTTCTTGCGATAGGTGGTTGAAGCTGATTCCTCTTCTAAGGATTCGAGAGTACGGAACGTAGTTTCTAGAAAATTCAACATTTCAGACATAGGCGGAATTGCTGTGCTATCTTTAAGTGATTGCTCCCACTCTTTACGCGTCTGCTTTTCAAGTTTTTGCGAAATTAAATATATAAGAATTGAGTCCCATGTTAAAGTATCTATTCTCAAAGACTTCAATTGCGATAGACAGGTGCGCGTAGTATCTAACAATGCCTTAATATTTTTAAAACTACCATCAGCAGGCGGCATTGAAAATAAACGTTTCAAAATTTGCTTAACAAGCTTTCTTTCGTTATGAAATCTCTTCTGGAGAGCCTCCCATGCTAAATCATAGCTGGATCTGCAGGTGGATATTCATTTACCATATCAAGTGGCGTTCCAGTACACGAAGACTTTAAATAAAAATATTTTTGTACTGTGCTGGGTTAATTTTTTATCTTAAAAACTTTCTTAAAAAGATTTAATTTCAAAATTTTTTAATTTTCTATTTTTTATTGTTCTGGATTAATAATTTTTTAATTTAAAAACTTTTATTAAAGTCTCGGTTCGCACTATGAAAGTTTCTTTCATGAAATTTCTGAAATTCTCTTTTAAAATTTCACTCTTATCTGCACACTGAAAGTAAATTTCATGAAACTAAACATTTTTATATACTTAATTTCATATGAATTGTCTACACACAACAACAAATGTACGTGTAGACAATTACGAACTACAAAACAAAACAGAATTTCAGTGAACATGAAACCATTCTACACTCCCCTCTCACCAACCACTTTCATTAAATAAAATTTCATAGTGCGAACCGAGACTAAGAAGATTTTATTTTTTAATTTTTGAATGTGTTATTTTTTTACTGTTCTGGATTAATAATTTTTTAATTTAAAAACTTTTGTTAAAAAAGATTTTATTTTCTAATTTTTGAATTAGCTTGTCTTTTATTTTAATTTAATCCACGTTGGGCGCCAATTACTCAATTGTGGGTTTATTTTATTTAATTTGTTTTATTTTATTTGAGCTTTATGCTCTTGTTGGTGAGTACATTAATAAGGCAAGCTCAACATAATGAAACCTCACTTAAATGCATTTATTGTTGACAACGCAACACATACGCGTCCTGTTACCACAAAATATTTAGCTATGTTTCTGCTAAAACATCCGTTGTCACAGACATAGCGTCAGCATAATATTTTGTGAGAATAATTATTTTAGGTGAAGCTAATTTGGGTTATTGAATACATTAACTTACATATCGCTCCTTTATTGCAACATAGTCATATCTCAAAAAACAAAATTTTTCAGTTACTGACGAAAAAGAGTTTCTCAATACCTTCTTTATTTGTAAAAAAATTTGCATAAACATATCTCTATCTAAACCCAAGTTATAAGTTAACGTTGCATTTGTTAACAGCAACGGAAATACAAAATAAACATTTCTGCTGACTTCATGTCTATTAAATTTAAGCGTGTTGTGGGAACATCCGCTAGTTGCAAAACAACCGATCCAGTTACCCGAAACTCCAGGAAATAAATCAGGTGATGTTTGGTGATGGAAAAATAATAATTTTAATTTAATGAACATTATTGTTAATTTTAAGTTAGTTCTATTTTGGCATTCAAGTAATAAAGGAGCATAGCTCCCAAAAAATATTTTTTTTAAATAAAAAAACTCATAGAGTTTTAATTGGCGCCCGAGCAGGGACCCGAAGGATACCGCGAACGTTAAAGGCACATATGAATGCCTCAAGTAGCCGCACGTATAAGTAGTGTGTCAAATTATCCTCTTCGGTCGCCCAAGTGTCCTCGCGGTCGGAACTCCCGCTGTAGTTGTGAAGAACGAGGCCCCCAAGTATCCTGTGTGGAAAAAGGGACGGTGTTGCACACCAGCCGCTTCAATGGACACCATAGTGATATAAGTTTAATAATAAGTGAAAATTTAAAAATCCTAAAATTAAAATATTCACAAGACAAACTAATAAAAAGAAGGAGAATAAAGTTAAATAATGGAATATATAAGCTTCCAAATGTGAAATATAATAGAAGTAAACTAAAAGAACAGCCAAAGTTTCTAATACCTTTTAAAATAAAAAGTCATAGACTTAAAAGTGGAATCTTGCCCTCAAGCAGAAGGTGCAGGTATTAATTAATTTAAATAGTGACCATAAGAAACAATTATAAAAACTTGTATAAAATAGGCCATAAAAAAATTTATTGGTAAAACCTGCATAAATAAATAATAATAAATAAAATAATTATACACACAATAAAACCAGGACATTTGTGCAAACACTATAAATAAAAAAAAATAATAATAAATAGTTTATCCTTTTGTGTACGGTAATAAATAGCTCACCTAAAGACGAAACAATTTTTTCCGTTTGTGTAAGAACTAAAAGTTATAAGTAAAATCTTTAGTAAAGCGATAACAAAAACAAAAAAAAAAACCTTTCGAATGAACTAAAAATTAAATAAATTCTTTGTGCAAAAACTGAAAAACAATCTTTTGGAGCAAAAAATGAAAAATAATCTTTTGGTGTAAAAGTTAAGAAAAATATTGCTTCACATAAAAAGAGCTGCTGAAACCTTTCTGATTCTACAAGGATTAATCTCCACTACTTACATCATCTTTCAACAAACGGATGTCAGCCACCAACATGAGGAACATCATAGTAATGTAAGAAATTAGTCATTTAAGTTATATATACATATATATATATATATTTCCTTCATTATTAAAAATATATTATTAAAAATAGATATATATATATATTATTATTAAAAACTTAAAAAGGGAAATTATCAAAGCTTTTCAAATCCTCTAATAAAGTAACAATTTCAATATTTTAAATTTCCTTTCGTCAATAATTAAATTTTTTACCTTGTTTGATGCTTAAAGTCCACTAACCCATCATAAAAAAAAAAAAAAAACACAAAGATTAGAAATAAATGTGCTTCTCATAAAAAAGGAAAAGTTACAATAAAATATAGTGCTGTAAGAAATCTCTTAAAATTATTTTATTTGCAAAATAATTTAATAATTTGACAATTCATTCACGTTAACAAATTTTTGCGGTCTGACTGGACAGCACACAAATAACTGTAGGCATATTCTTATAGGGAAGTTCGTGCCAGTATAAATTAATTTAATTTTTAATCGCATAAAAAGAAAAAATGTCGAACCCTAATAACTTGATTAGACCATCGGTGCTACCAGCTGCGCCTCCGCAGGAAAACCAAGTCGCATTCAATATGAGAGATTTGGAAAACCAAATTAGAAGAATGGTTACAGAAGCGATTCAGGGTATTAATGGGAATCAGCAAATTGAACAAGATCAGGCAATTGATCCTCGACATGCAGGACAGTTGAATGATTTGGATAGGATTCCAGATGTAGTTAGGGGCTTAAGAGAGTTCGCTGGTCAACCAGGCGAGTATAGTTCGTGGAGAAAATCTGTCGAACGAATTTAAGACATTTATAAGCATTTAAGAGGGACACCCAAATACTTTGGAATTCTTAGTGTAGTACGAAACAAAATTGTCGGCAACGCAGATGCAATACTTAAATCATACAATACGCCCTTGAACTGGGAAAGCATAGCCCGCTGTCTGACTTTGCACTATGCTGATAAGAGAGATGTTAGCACTTTCGAATACCAGTTAACTTCACTCGTTCAAGGATCAGAAACTATTCAGGACTTTTACCAGAAAGTCTATAATCACTTGTCCCTAATATTAAACAAAATTAGCTCTATGGACATAGGACAGGAGTCATTGAATCTCTTGACCCAGACATATAGGGATAAAGCACTTGTTACTTTCATAAGAGGGTTGAAAGGAGATCTGCCTAGACTTTTGGCCATGAAAGAGCCAACAGACCTGCCAAAAGCATTGCACTTATGCCTAAAACTGGAAAACCAAAGTTTTAGAACCAATTATGCGCATAATAGGAAATTCATGCCTACTCCTTCACGGAACCAAGCTATATTTATTCTTGAGTTAGCGCATATACCCCCACCACTGCGACCAAGAAAACTAACTGCAAACTTTCAGGGACGGCAATCCCCACAGAGAATGACATATTATCAAAATCAGGGTGCCATCCCCAGGCCCAATCAATATAACCAATACGACCATCATAACTATGCTCCACCAAGGCCTTTCATACCTAAGCCACAGCCAAGGCCCGAACCTATGGATGTTGACCAAAGCTTTCGTTCAAGGAGAGTAAATTACATGAATCGACCGAGACAAAACGACCTTTTTGGGAAAAGACCTCCACAGGCACCATTCAATGCCCCTGCAAATAAGGTACAAAGGAATTTCCATTTAGACACTTTTAATCACGTACCAGATGGAGCATGGTATCAGGAACATCCTCCGGAAGAAAATGGACCTTATACAAACCCCGAAAATGGAAATTTGGACCATTTACAACAAACTCCAGAAGAGACAGTTGCTTTCGTTAGCCAAGAGGAGCAACCAGTCGATATTAGCGATTTACATTTTTTAGGTTAACGGATTCATCGTTACCATATGTACGATGTACGAAACTGGAAAAATTCTCAATATTCTAATAGACACAGGGTCTACAAAAAATTATATACAACCATCTCTTTCGAAAACCGTTATACCGAATCAAGAAAATTTCTTTACAAGATCAGTAGCCGGTGACATTGAAATTAGCAGTCACACGTTTATTAATCTTTTCAACATTGGGAACAAAGAATTCAGGTTTTACATCCTTCCTAACTTAAGATCTTTTCATGGGATTTTAGGTAACGATAGTTTGAAACAATTAGGAGCAGTTATTCACACCAGGGATAGTTACATGTTGCTTGAAAATGGAACGAAAATCAAAATTCATCAAAGGAAGTCAGAATCAATTAATATGATTAAAACAAGGAACGAGCACATGACGGGTAGGCAGAATAAAATTGTTAGCGAGTTGACAAGGAAAATAACGAATTTATTTGTCGAACCGAATATGAAACTGACTTATACCACAAAGGTTATAGGGGAAATTCGAACAAAGAGTGATACGCCAGTATATACGCGATATTATCCCTACCCCATGGCTTTAAAAGCTGAGGTGGAAAAACAAGTCCAAACAATGCTTAATGATGGCATCATAAGGCCATCACGTTCTCCTTACAACTCTCCAGTATGGATTGTTCCAAAAAAAACGGATTCAGCCGGAAATAAACAATATAGAGTTGTAACGGACTATAGAAACCTCAACGCGGTCACCATAGCAGACAGATATCCAATTCCGGATATCAATGACGTTCTTGCGCAACTGGGGAATAATAATTTTTTTTCAGTTCTCGATTTAAAGAGCGGATTTCATCAGATCCCGCTAAAAGAATCTGATATAGAAAAAACAGCTTTTTCCATTAACAATGGAAAATATGAGTACACAAGATTACCTTTTGGCTTGAAAAATGCCCCTTCTATTTTTCAGAGAGCGCTTGATGACATATTACGCGAATGTATCGGAGTGTGCTGTTTCGTTTATATCGACGATATAATTGTTTTCAGTCGAAATGAGGACGATCACATCCGTGATTTAGAAAAAGTTTTCAAAATTCTTGAAAGTGCAAACATGAAAGTCCAGTTGGACAAATGTCATTTTTTTAAAAAATCAGTTGAGTTTCTAGGTTTTATTATTTCTTCTGAAGGAATTGCAGCAAATCCAAAAACAACAGAAGCTATTGCTAAAATTCCGCCACCCAAAACGCTAAGAGAGTTAAGATCATTTCTAGGCCTGTCAGGGTATTATCGTCGTTTCGTGCAGGATTACGCGAAACTCGCAAAACCCTTGACGACCCTTTTAAGAGGGGAGGAAGGACGTGCGTCCAAGAACCAATCCTCAAAAATTAAAATTAATTTAAATTCAGAAGCTATTTCGGCTTTCAATAAAATAAAAACAACTCTCGTTTCCAGAGATGTCATGTTGGCATATCCTGATTTTAATAAAGAGTTCGCATTAACTACTGACGCATCGAATTTTGCCTTGGGTGCAGTACTTTCCCAGGACGACAAACCGATTATTTTCATATCTAGAACTCTGAGCAAGACCGAAGAAAATTATGCCGCTAACGAGAAAGAAATGTTAGCGATTATATGGGCATTGAATAGCTTAAGAAATTATCTATATGGTACTACTAAAGTGAATATTTATACTGACCATCAACCTCTTACTTATGCGTTAAGCAACAAGAATAACAACA
The DNA here is from genome assembly GCA_947311025.1 of Lypha dubia. Taxonomy (NCBI): domain Eukaryota; kingdom Metazoa; phylum Arthropoda; class Insecta; order Diptera; family Tachinidae; genus Lypha; species Lypha dubia. The sequence goes on from OX371260.1 coordinate 107,051,667, forward strand.
GTAAGATGAAAAGATGGAAGGCAATTTTAGAAGAATATAACTATCAACTGCATTATAAACCAGGAAAAGCAAACGTCGTAGCCGATGCCTTGTCAAGAATTCCACCCGAAATAAATACGCTTACTTCAAGTGAACACAGCGATGAAAGTTCTTCCCATAATTTAATTTATTCTGTAGAAGTACCTATTAATGTGTTCAAAAATCAAATTTTTCTTAATCAGGGTCAAAGTCAGTCATATCAATTTAAAATAGTTTTTCCCACATACCATAGACATATAGTTACCGAACAATTTTATGACTTAGAAAATCTATTGAGAATTTTAAAACGCTACTTGAATCCATCTGTCGTTAACTGCATTAAAACGGATGAGCGCATTAAGGGAAAAATCCAAGAGATATATCCTTTCCACTTTAGCGGGTACAAGGTAAGATTTACACAACTACAAGTTGAAGACGTCATTAGTGAACAAGAGCAGGAAAATTTAATTTTGCGTATACACAATCGAGCACACCGAAATGCCCGTGAAAATAAAATTCAAATTATCGAGAAATATTATTTTCCGTCCATGAACAATAAAATTAGTAGTATAATAAAGAATTGTTTGGTCTGTAAAGAGAATAAATATGATCGCCATCCTGCCAAACCAGAGATTCAGCCAACCCCCATTCCACAATTTCCTGGACAAATTGTCCACCTCGATATCTTTATAACAGGTAAGCATTTGGTTTTGACAGCCATAGATAAATTTTCCAAGTTTGCGGTAGCAAAAGTAATTACATCCAGAGCCGCAGAAGATATTAGACAACCTTTGAGGGACATACTATTTTTCCTTATTCCTGAAACTATAATTTTTGATAACGAAAAATCTTTTAACTCAATTTCCACACACACCACCGTACACAAGTTGCTCGAACGGACAAGTGGAACGTTTCCACTCGACACTTCAAGAGATCATGCGATGTCTCAAGACTGAGAGAGCTCACAGTACCTTTGAGGGATTACTGGAGAGGTCAGTTAAGGAATATAATTTGTCAGTTCACTCCACGACTAATAAGACCCAGAGCAACTCGAAAATGCTCGCAATGAAAGTATGCGTAGAATACAGGAAAAACAAATATTAGATCTCAGTTACCATAACAAAAAGAAAGAACCACTGAAAACATACTCAGATGGAGATGTTATATATGTCAGAATTAATAAACGCCACGGTAATAAACTTACTGCAAGATACAAAAAGGAAGTAGGAGCTAGTAACGGAAATTCTACAGTCAAAACAAGATCTGGAAGGACTGTTCATAAAAATCTTATAAAAACATAAAATTTCAATACTTTTTCTTTTTTCAGATCAATTTTAACACTTTGTAGAGCGGAATTTCAGATAGTCGATTACACGTCCGCTCATGTAGTAATCATTAATGACGGAAAAAGTAAAGTACAAGACGGAACGTTTAGAATTATCCACCCAATTGACATGAGGCAATATGACGCTTTCGTAGAAGACACCCGAAAATTTGTTGAACGGAATATCCTTAAAACCAATCCTTTTTATCCCATCTTGATTGATGAAATAACGCAAGCTTTGGACTTAATCCAAAGTATTGTTCCACACAAAAATGATAATAATGAAAATTATAGTAGTAGTAATAACATTAAAAATAATAATACTGAAAATAATAATGCTAAAAATAAAAATGAAAAGATTAGTTATTTAAGACATAAAAGATCATTTAATATAATTGGCACTGCATGGAAGTACATCGCTGGCACTCCAGACCACGATGACTTTGAAATATTAAAATTTAACATAAATGAATTAAATGAAAACAATAATAAACAAGTTATTATTAATGAAATGATAAATGGCAGATTAAATAATGTAACAAAAATAATTAATGAGATAACAAATGCCATAGGCAAGAATGATTATTTGAATAACAACATAGCTTTAATTTTGCAAAGTCGAATAAGACTCATAAAAGAGCAATTAATAAATGTACACTATGCCATTCAATGGGCTAAAAGTGGAGTAATAAACTCCATAATTTTAGATAAGTTGGAAATTAAATTAGCATTAGAAAAACTAAATAAAGAAAAGATGCCATTTGCATCAAATGAAGAGGCGATGGAATACGCCAAAGTAAATGTAATGTATAAAAATTCAATTATATTATATGTTATAAAAATTCCATTGACAAATGAAGAAATATATGAAAATTTATTATTATATCCTGTTAAGAAAAATGGAAAAATTATAAAATTGTCTTTTAATAAAATTGTAAAGAATTCAAGAGAAATTTATGGATTAAAAAATAATTGTCTAAAATATAATTTTGTCAATATTTGTAAGAACGATCAATTAATAAATTTAAGCAATAATACATGTATAACGAACATCATAAGCAGTTTATCATCATATTGCACTTATACCAACAGCCAACATATCCCATCAGCTGAAAATATACTTCCTGGAGTGATCCTGCTAAACGATTACAACGGTACAATATTCATCGATAAAGTTAAACATAATTTGTCCGGCACTTTCTTGATCAAATTCACAAACAATAAAGGCAGAAGAGAAAATATATCGTAACCTGGAGGCACCACGAATAGAAACTATTCCTGCTGTATTGAAACCGACACCATCAGAGAAAAATTTAGAAAATATCCTGACTCTCGAAAGCCTGAATGAATTACACCTCAACAATACTCGCAGCATTGCAACAATAAGAGTGGGAACTATTATGAATGGAGTTTCAACCATGGTTTATTTACTAATTCTTTTTGTTATTGCCTCCTTGATTCTTCATCTATACAAAATGTCGCAAAGGGTAAATGTGGTCCATTTAAAGACAGAAACTACATGTTCAACACATGACCAAGGAATTATCCTAACAAATATCCAACCTACAAACGATATGACGTCATCAAATTCCCGAATAAATAGCATCCCGTATTTCTAATAAAACAATTGGGTGCAATTGTTCTTAAGAGGGGAGGAGTTAACGTTGCATTTGTTAACAGCAACGGAAATACAAAATAAACATTTCTGCTGACTTCATGTCTATTAAATTTAAGCGTGTTGTGGGAACATCCGCTAGTTGCAAAACAACCGATCCAGTTACCCGAAATTCCAGGAAATAAATCAGGTGATGTTTGGTGATGGAAAAATAATAATTTTAATATAATGAACATTATTGTTAATTTTAAGTTAGTTCTATTTTGGCATTCAAGTAATAAAGGAGCATAGCTCCCAAAAAATATTTTTTTTAAATAAAAAAACTCATAGAGTTTTAATTTATAACCGCTTACATGATTAAGCCGTCCATATAAATGCTTACGCTTTCAAAACTTTAAATTCATTTTGCTACGTTTGAGTTTTTTTGAGATATGACTACGTTGCAATAAAGGAGCGATATGTATGTTTGTACCTCCAAACATACATATTTTGCTTTGCAATTTGCAAAATTAACAATTATTTCATCATTATTCTTGTTAGGTAAAATTAAAATTTTTTATTTGTTATTTTTTAGTTCATAAGCAGCTGATTGATTAACTATTTGCACAAACTAGCCCGAAGAAATAGTACGGGCAGTTTCGTGCAAGAAAAAGAAGCACATCGCTCTCTCAAAATCACTCTCATTTGCCCAATTTTAGAGTACGGGAACGCTTATGGTACAATATTGGGATCCCGCGGGATGAGTAAAGAAACAAAGCTATTATCACAACATATACTCAATACGGGACATACAGCAGATTTTGATAATGTCAAAATACTTGATAAAGAAAATAAGATGAGGAAAAGATACACTATAGAAAGTCTACGAATACAACAAAACATAAACAGAACCATGAACCTAAAAAAAGACACAAATAACATAAATTCAAGCTAAATTTTTGCAATCAGCAAAATAAACAACGGAAAAACTCCAATTTGACAATTTTTTTTTAAAAATAATTTCATTTTTAATTTTAAAAAAGAAACCTAATTTATATGTATGTAACATCATTTTGTGAGTAAAATGAAAATTTTGGTGTAATTATTTATAATAATATTAAGTTTTAATTTTTTCAAATAGTAGTTATTCATTTTCACCAACATACTCTCTTTACACATTTAAAGCTGTTAAACTCAGCGTTACCGTTGGTGCCACTAAAGTAGCAATTTGCCACTTTTTCGAATGAGTGGATACTATTTTGCCACTTTGACAAAATGCACCCAAATGTGATACTTTTTGTAATTCTTGCTACTTTTTTGATACCTTTTACTAAGTGAAGAGATACTTTTTTTAACTTCTGTTTTATTAAAATCTGCCAGCTGTAGTTTACATATGTACATATATACTCGTATATGCAAGTAAGCTCATATGAAATTGTTTTTCTTGTCATGCGTGGTTAGCTTATGTATATATTGCCTACAGTTAACATATCTGCAATGTAGAAATATTTTAAAAAAAGTACCATTTAAAGTTTTTCATTCATATTTCGATCAAATTAAGCAAGTTAATCAGTGCCTTTGAACGCGATTATGGAAAGGTAAGAATTAATGTTATATGTACATATAACCATTTCTTTTATAAATAATTTTTTTGCTAGATTTTTAGTAAAAGCGAAAAGTAATCCACAACAACTTTTAAGTAGTGTAGCATTAGACGAACGCTCACCAGAATCTGAAAAAGATAGTGTTTCTTTGCCGGATGATGAGGATCTTGAAAAGAGGAAAAAAAACACACATAAAAAGAAGCCAAGGAAATATTGCAAAGACTGGGTAATAAAACATAAATGGCTAAAACTTGATCAAGAAACAAAACGACCAAATTGTGTAGCTTGCAAGCAGCTCTTGATATGCCAAAAGACACATATAGAACGTCACGCCAATACCAAAAAGCATTTGGAGAATTTTCAAATAGCATCTGCTACTTCCAAAATGCATATTACACAATTCATAACAAATAAAAATTCAGAATTACGACGCAATGTCTCAACAGCCGAAATTAAACTTGTCCTTAGAATGATAAGCTGTAATCATTCTTTTAAATAAATGGACAAGCTAGCAAAATTTAATGCCAAAATTTTCCCCGACTCAGTGGTTGCAAAGTCGGTAAGTGAAATTTTTTTTTAAAACAGTGCACACTTTTAAAATTTAGGCACATAAACTATCACATTTATTAGCGTAAATACTCAATAATTATGTTTTAAAATAATTTTATTTATTTGTTGTGGGTTATCTCAGTAGCAGAGCTGTAAAGGAATGATTCCTTTTTGAAAGAATCTACGAACAATAAACACTTGAAATTTTTTTTAAAACATTCAAGAGTTTTTTTAATAATGATCCTATCCTAATCCACACATGGGAACAAATCTACTTTAGCGACGCAGCTCCAAATGAAAAAAAAAATACATAGGTCCATAGAAAATCAAAAGATAAGACGAAAATTTCATGTGGTCACTTTCCCGGAAACGCATATTTTCGAGTTATTGGCCTCTGAAGTTTTCATATAAAACTGAATATCCAATACATTTCTGAATGATTCGGTCCAAAACAAAAACAATGTTGTAGCGAATTAAAAATAAGTAGAAAATGCTATACAAAAAAAAATTAGTGGCGATCCTTATTTTAAGAGTTGTGTGCATTTGAAGATTATATATAAAACAGTGGTTATACACTATGTTTCTCTGCATAGCCGGCCTTTGGACGGACTTGATGATTTTCTCTACCATGGTATTTCGGAAACCGGCGGTATATACAATAAATTTTCTGCATGGCCGGCCTTTGGCCGGGCTTATTAATTTTCACCACCTTGTATACCCAAACAATGATATAGAAATAAAAATACAATGCCAATGAAAAATTCCCATGTATCTCGTAATCCTAGTGAAAACAGTGAATTAAAAAAATGCTTTTCTTTAAATCACCAATGAATTCACTCAAACTTTAATTTAATTAATCTTTTAAGTGATTTAAATGCATGCGAGAATTTTTAATTCATGAGGAATGCATTCGTGTTAAGGCAATTCACATTTTGTGTAAAATTTATCAATTGTACTTTTTGTGAATCATTTTGAATTAAAACTCAAATTTTAATCATTCCTTTTCATCTCTGCTCAGCAGAAAAATGTATGTATAAAAACACGGCGAACTGGGCTCTTGCGTGTATATACTTGTATATACTTTGGGTTTGTAGAAAAGTAAACACATTCATAATGAATGAAGAAAATAGTTTTTTGTGATATTTTGCTTTCGTAATTCGCAAATTTTATTTATGAGTTTATGTAAGTATGAGTAAATTAGTTTTGGAACTTTTCAAACATAAATGGTAAAGATCTAATGATGAGTTGGTATTAAGCAACCAATGAAATGCATTTGTATAGATTTGCTAACCCACAACAAATACATAAATAAAATTATTTAGACACATACCCTCCAGTTTTAAAAGTAGAAATTGACTCGAAATCGTTAGTTATTTCGCTAAGGAAAAATGGACTAAGTACTTCACTAGCTACAAGTAATGCAAGACTTCGCCTTTTGACTCTCTCACTCATGTATGCATAAATGTTAATGCCTTCAACCTCAATTTTTTTTACGAGTTAAAAAAACTGTGCCCTTATCCCAAAGATAATCAAAAAAAAAAATATAAAAAAGATTTTATGAAAGTGTTATGATATTGTGTTGGCGTACAATTGGAAGTACGTGGTCAGTTTAAATTTTTATTAAAAAATGTGTTTTTTTTAGAAAGGTAAAATGAGCAGCAGAAGTCACCTAAAACGTTGCATAAAAAAAGAAAAAGAACAATTAATTGAAAAAGAAATTTGGTACATAAACAAAAATCAAAAAAATTTAAATATTTGTAGTATTTTCATTAAGGAAGTATCATTAGTGATCTAACTGGTACATTATAACTAGCGAAATATTTGGGTTTTTCTGACCAGTGATCTCATCGGTCTAATCGTGTCATTTGACTACCGTCAATGTCATCCCCATGTTAAAATCGTCAGTCGAGTGCTAGTAGTTAGTCTGGTAGTCAGTGGTAACGACTGGTAGTTAGCGAAATAGCTAGTCATTCGCTAGCTAAGCCGACTGCAGGGAATGTACATATTTAAAAAAATTATATTTGTTGCAGGTATCATGTAGCCGTACCAAATCAAAGGATATTTCTGAGTTCCTCGGCAATGAAGGACTACTTAAAATGGTGGAAAAAATTAAGAAGCATAGTTTTAGCCTAATAATTGATGAAACCACGGACATTTCTACGGAAAAATGTTTGGTACTGGTGGTCAGGCAGTTCGATAGTTCAAAAGGAAAAATTGTTGATAGTTTCTTCAGGTTAATCCAGCAAAGCGATGGTTCTGGTGAAAGCATTTGTAATTCCATATTACAATCATTAGAAGCATACCAAATTCCACTAAAAAATTGTATTGGTCTTGCTACAGATAACGCATCTACAATGGTGGGAAAAAATAGTGACGTAACGACACTACTAAAGAAAAATATTCCGCACTTATTTCATATTGGCTGTGTGTGCCACTCTATAAATCTAGTAAACAACTCATCATTGTCATGCATTCCAGATGATGTTGAACAATTACTTATAAATGTTTTTAAATATTTCAAGAGTGCAAAAAGACAACATGATTTTAAGGAACTTCAAGGCATTTTTGATGTACCCGAGCATAAGATACTTAGGCTTAGTGATACTAGATGGCTATCATTTGAATCTGTTGCAACAAGAGTTCTAGAACAGTGGTCGGTTCTACATCATTTTTTTATTCGGGCACAATTCGAAGAAAAATATGCTTCTAATTTAGAAAAAATTCGTGTTATTCTAGAGTCTAGACTCTTTATCACCTGTAAATAAAACATATTTAAAATTTTTAGCTTATATTCTAAGAATTATGAACAAGTTGAACAAAAATTTTCAAAGTGAGTCCTCTCAAATAATACATCTTGTTTTTTCAACTAAAGAAATTTTATTAGAGCTTTATAAAAATTTCTTGAAAAAAGAATACATAAACACTACAGAACTAGAAAAAATTGATTTTAATAATGTTTTGCACACTAAAGACATTTCACATATATGTATATATTGGTCATGAAGCCGAAGCCGAACTATTGTGTGCTGAAAATTTTTCTAAAATGTGTATAATTGAGATTAACTGCCTGTTTTTAGAAAATGTAAACAAAATGGTGAGTGAGAATTTATATTGAAAACAAAAACAAATTTTCGTATTTTATTGTTGTTTTCAATATAAATTCTCACTCACTATTTTGTTTTCATTTTCTAAAAACAGGCAGTAAAAGAAAAATACTAAGTTTTTATCAAAAATTGTGTAAAGAATTGATATAAAGAACAAGAAGCTAAATATATTAAAATATTTAGACCCACTATTTATAGTATCAAATGAAGATATAAACTATTTCGAATTAGTTTCAGAGTTTAAAGATACTATAACTGACTCAGAAGCATTTATAAACGAGTTAAAACTATTGGAGAGTAAAGTTAATGACACGAATTATGAGTATATATTTCAAATTTGCAATGCTGAAGATTTTTGGCGTGAAATAGGAAAATTGAAAAATAGTTTTGACGAATACATATATTCAAACCTGTACAAATTAACGTCTCATGTATTTACGTTACTACACAGCAGTGCTGCTGAGTGTGTTTTTTCTAAGTTAGCTTTAATCAAAAATAAAGTAACAAATAGGCTAAAAGTAAATACTTGTGAACACATGCTTTTATCTTTAAATTTAATAGATACTAGCCTTGAAGATTGGATTCCAAGTGAAGAACTACGAAAGTATAGAAGCCGTTACAAAAATAAATAATATCGTAAATTTGTATATACATATATACACACAATATATTATATGTACATATGTATAAACGTATTATTTTTTTAAATTATTTTTGTATATTATTATTTTAAATCGAATATGTAAATGGAATAAAATGTATTCAGAAGAAAAAGTGCAAGAAATATATTACTAATGTATACGCACTATGTATGTATTCATATAAAACACATAACATATCTCACTCGTGCTACAATAATAACATAATAAAAAATAGTTTGCTATAAAACGAGTTTAAATATTTTTATCTAGTAAGACATTAAAGAAAATGTTTAATTATTTTATTACTTGAGAAATTATGTGTTAAAAAATTATTCTATGTAAAATAAATTGAAGCAAATAGATGGAAAAACATAATTTGGTTCACTGAATTTAAGTTTAAAAGAAATGCCACTTTTTTTTTGGCAAATCCACTTTTTGATGCCACTTTTTTCATAAGCATCCCCTTTTTTTGGTACTTTTTGAAAAAATCGAACGGTAGACGCTGGTTAAAATAGGTAGCAATCTCCATTTAAATACTGATTTTGTATCTCTCTCACAACAGCTATCTCTAGCGACACATACATAAATTGTTTGTTAACAAAAATTAAAAATTTTCAAAAATTTGCTTATAATTTGTATAAAGCTAAAAATATTTAACAAATCAAATGGAAAGTGATTACCATTACGAAGTTATTGTAAAAGTTTTTGTCGAACGAAGGCCGCGAACAATAAGAGATGTAGATTACGTGTATCCAAGGAAGCAGCATGGGCAATTTTGGAATTAATACGACACAAAATAAAACATAATCGCAATTTTATATCTTCGGACGAAAAATTTTTGGTACGCGAGTTGCATATGTACTTTCGCAACCACCCCTCGTGGACATTAATGAAATTATAACTAAATATAACAAACAAAATATAGGTTAAGCCAACGACACTTGTACTTTCACAACCACACCTCGTAGATATTAACGAAATTGTAATTAAATATAACAAACAAAATATAGGCTAAGCCAATGACACTTTCTGATATAAGAGTGTCTTTGGCACAAGCATAAAAACAGAATGTTTACTTTTTATACTATTTGCTTTCTGAAATTTGATTCCTCCTTCCGTTGATTTCATTCATTGTATTTTTTTATTAAAAGAGGCCAACGACAATTATATTACAAAGTTGTAGAATAAATAAAAAACTAAATTGTATCGTTAAAGAAAACTACAAACCAAATGATTCAATGAGTAAGCAGAATTGATACAAAGAAATTTTACGATCGATTTTATTGACACAAAAAAATAGAGTTCAGTCTTTGAGAGTTTAAAAATCAATTCTGCTTGCTCAACATTAACCCATAGAAATAAGTTTTTAGGCTAAGAAATATTGTATAAAAAAGAAATTTAATGAATAAAGAATCAGTTGATATTGATAACTCAAAACAATAACTTCAAACACGTTACTGGCGCAGTCGAAAAAGCAAGCTTACTCTAAAGAATAGGCAAAAAGAACCAACGACAAATAATTATTCCAAAGAATAATTCGAATATTTTAATGAAGTTAATAAAATAAATAATTACAATAAATAAAATCGGTTTTTTCATACAAAATTCATACAAAAAAAAAAAAAAAATACAATTACCCTTTTGAATAAGAAATTCAAAATTAAACTACTCGTGTTGCATATGGGATTCGCAGTCATCTAACAAATAGAACGATAACGAGTGTTCAAGTGAATTTTAAAATAAAAGAAAAGATAATAAAACGATTTTGTGAAAAAAAAAAAAAAAAGGATCCATTCTAAATAATATGATGTCGCGACAAGAGGATTTCGATGCCAATCGGCAAATCAACAACGAGGAGCAAAGAATTGGGGAATTGGAGACGGTGATAAGACGTCAAGAGGAAAAAATACAGCAGCAGCAACAGCGGTTGGAACAACAACAACTAGAACTGCAACGTCAACAACTGGAACAACAACGAATACAACTACAACAACTGCAACCTCAACAGTTTCAGCAACAACAGCTGGGTCTACAAATAAATGCACAACAGCAGTTCATGATGAAACCCAAGGATGTTATAGAGCAGTTCAGGCGGATACAACCTTTGAGCCGTAGCATTGGTGTGACATCCTTTATCGATTCTGTGGAGCTGACCCTTGGTTTGTGTAACAACGATCAGCAGCTGATTGATTTTGGTCTGAAAATTGTCCAAAACGAAAAAATTGTTGGAGAAGAAAGAAAGCGGCTGGGAGATATTGGCAATATTACCTGGGACGAGCTGAAGATGAAAATTTTCTATGTGTTTCAACCCAGAATTACGTATGGAGAGGTTTTTAATCGCTGCAGAGCAGTTAAGGTCAGTAATTTAGACGAATTATTTAAGTATTTTGAAAGGGCAAAGTGCGATTTGAATGAACTCTACGCATTTGACCCCCTTAAACCTAATATGTATAGTCCTAAATGTGTTGATAGAGATTTGGTAGACATTGTACTGGAAAAGATCGACGGGACTGTAAGAGCTAACGTAGGTCCGAACGAAACACTACAGGACATTATAATTAAATACACAAAACTTAAACTGCTGTGGGACACTAGGACAATAGACTATAAACACAGACTTAATAGGAGATATCCCCAAAAACCCATTTACCAAAGCAACTACAAACGAACAGATACACAAATAACAAATGGTAATAAAAACTACCAAATAGAACAAAAATACCAACCAGAAAACCACAATCACTTATACACACAAAAAACTAATACATTTAACAATCAGCGGAATGAACAAAATCCATATCCAAGTAATCATAACAATAAGTCAAGACAAACCCGTCAATCCCATATGAGTGTGGATCAGTCTAATTTTGCTCGAAGAAATAATCATATGGAGATTGATAATATCGAACAAAGTTTTGATGGTGAAGTAAATTTTACGACACCGCCTCCAGATCAAAACTGCCAATAATAATAATTAACATAGGCAAACAAACATTAAAATGCCTAATAGACACCGGGTCGGACACAAGTATTATCAAGCCAACAGCACTTCGTGGTTTTAAACCACAACCCTTAAAGAAAAGTCTAATATACAAAACAATAAACGGTTTGATTAAAGTTACACACTACTACAACACACCAATACCAAAAGAATTTAACTCAGCAGGAACAATTTTATGGAAAATTATAGATTTCCAAAGCAATAATTACAATGCAATTATAGGCCAAAATTTTTTGATTCCATTTAAAGCGAAAATTGATCTATACCACCGTTATATCGAGGTATTCGGGAGCAGGGTGTTTTTTCAGAATAATTGTCAGCCAGTGGCTTACGAGGAAATTCGGGTAATGGAGCCATTAAAGGGAAAGAACATAGCCGAATCTATTGATCTTGGCCATCTGAACAACGAAGAAAGGGATAAAATACTTAAAATACTAGATAAATTTGCTGATGTTTTCTACAGAGAAGGAGACAAATTAACAGCAACGGATATCGTGGAACACGAAATTAATACAAAAACTGACAAAGCCCTATATTCAAAAATCTATAGATACCCCCAAATTCATGAACAGGAAATAGAACGACAAATTAATGAAATGTTAGAACAAAAAATAATAGTAAATAGTAGCTCACCTTACAATAGTCCGCTTTGGATTGTACCAAAGAAGATTGACAATTCAGGCAAAAAAAAGTGGCGTTTGGTTGTCGATTACAGACTCCTAAACAATAATACTGTTGATGACAAGTTTCCAATCCCAAATTTAAATAGTATACTAGACAAACTAGGAAGGTCGCAATACTTTACTACCTTAGACCTTGCAAAAGGCTTTTATCAAATAAAAGTAAATGCAAAAGATAGAGCAAAAACGGCATTTTCCACCCCATTTGGACATTATGAATTTGTCAGAATGCCATTTGGATTAAAAAATGCTCCATCTACATTTCAGAGACTTATTAATACTGTCCTAAGGCAGCATATCAACAAAATCTGTGTCGTCTATATGGATGACATACTTGTTTTCGGTACTTCATTGGAAGAGCATATATGTAATATAAAATTGGTCCTGTCAACTTTAAGACAGGCAAATCTAAAAATTCAACCAGACAAATGTGACTTCCTTAAGAGGGAAACTTCATTTCTGGGGCACATCTTGACGACAAATGGCGTCAAACCCGACAGAAAAAAAATAGATATAATTCAAAAATTAAAGCTACCAGTCACCCAAAAACAGATAAAATCATTTCTGGGCATGACGGGATTTTATAGAAAGTTCATCAAAGACTACGCTAAGATAGCGTCGCCAATGATAAAATACTTGCAAAAAGATGCAAGGGTAAATAAACATGATCCAAACTATATATTCGCTTTTGAAAAACTAAAAGACATAGTAACAAAAGTACCAATTTTAAGATATCCTAATTTTTCGAAAAAATTCAAACTAATAACGGATGCAAGTAACTTCGCTGTTGGGGCAGTTCTGACACAAGATGGTCATCCGATAGCTTATGCATCTAGAACATTAAATAAGCACGAATGCAATTATTCTACAGTGGAAAAAGAATTATTGGCCATAGTTTGGGCCGTAAAGTACTTCAGGCCCTATGTATATGGAAGGGAATTCGATCTACAAACGGATCATCAACCACTTAAGTGGCTTCAGGCAAAGTTTGCGGGTAAGGATATAAATCCAAGACTCCAAAGATGGATCCTACAACTGGGAGAGTATAATGCTAGAATAGAATATATAAAGGGAAAAGATAACAAAATAGCAGATTTTTTGAGCCGCATCGATTCTGATTGCTTTGAAATAAATTGTCTTAACGACACAACAAACCACAACAGAGAGAGAAGACAATCCGGAAGTTCCATGGAGGTGGAAACAACTCATTCACAGGATGAAGAACTTAATGATCATATTCCTACACTTACTACCGTTGTCAATAGATTTCATCAACAGATAATTTTTCAAGACACAAAGCAAAAAGAATTCGAACAGGTATTTAACAACAAAAGAATCTTTATAGACAAAACTGATTTTTTGTATAATCGCATACCAACATTAATATCAAAATATTTCTCAAAAGGCAAAATTGCAATATATTCGGAATTAAATGATCACGAATATAACAAACTGCAACAAACAATAATTGAAAAATTCGGTGGTGGCCCGATAAGGTTTCTTAAGTGCTCATATTTCGCTGAAGACATCTACAATGAGGATCAACTTCATAAACAAATAGCATTGTTTCATAAAAATGAAACTGGACATGCCGGTATAATACCGACATTTGAAGGTATAAAAACAAAGATTTACAACCCAAAATTGAAAGAAAATATCCATAAGATTATCAATAACTGCGATATATGTGCTGGCGGAAAGTATGATAGAAAACCTATACAAAATAAGTTTAGTTTAACGGAAACACCAAAACGCAAAAATGAAATTATCCACATTGACACATATGTCAATAGCAAACAATCATTTATTATTTTCGTAGACAAATTCACAAAACATGCAATTTGTTTCCCACTAATGGACAGAAACAGTAGAACCTTAGTTTCAAAAATACAAGAATTTATATCCATAAAAGGCAAAATAAAAAAATTCATAGCCGATAATGAATTTAATAATACTAATGTCAAGGACTTTTTGACTAAAGAGTGTATAGAAGTTCATTTCACAAAACCAAACAGTCACACCGGCAATGCTGATGCCGAAAGACTAAACAATACAATCACCGAAAAAATAAGAACCCTTAATATTGAAGAAAAATTGCCAATTATAGAACAGATAAATAAAGCATTTTTTCACTATAACAATTTATATCACAGTACTATAAAATGTACGCCATTTGATGCAGAGAATAATAAAGTCAATCAAAACATTATTTACAGAAATTTAGTTAAACAAAAAGATAAGAAAATAAATAGGGCAAACAGGTATAGGGAGAAATATTTAGAAACTAGACAACGGGGATTTATAAAAAACTATAAAAATGTTAGGCACAAGGAACAACCCAAATATGTTGAGAAAGACTTAGAAGGTATTCATATGAGCAACATTAAAAGACCCTTAAAATTTGCAGGCCTTCGTGATAATGTTTCTGTTGTCGGCCATTCACCCAACGAAGTCAACTCTAACAATCCACCCACTAACGAGTGACAATGGGTATGCAACAATTAAAATGTTTGAAGCGGACCTTATCAACGAAACAAAAATTATTCTACACCTTATTAAACCAGGGGAAATTCAAAATATACTACGTGATCTGGAAAAAAGCACTGATTCACTAGAGAAAGAGTATAGAAATATTATAAATAATGAAATTCAAACAGTTAAATCAAAACTGAAGTCAATCACCCCAAGCCAAACCCGGACTAAACGTGGCCTTCTGAATGTTATGGGATCGGCACAAAAATGGTTGTTCGGACTTATGGATGATGAAGACAGACAACATATACTTGAACACCTAGAGGTAACTAAGGCAAATAATCATAATATTATCACAGCCACAAACCAACAAATAATTATAAACGAACATTTTAACAAGAGTATAACAATGCTCAAAGATAGTATAGAAGAGGATAGACTTAAGATAGAAAACTCAATTAACCAGATACAGGGCTCATACAACGAAATATTTAATAATTTACAGTTCCATAGCCTCATTATGAAACTAAAAATTTTAGAAGAAAAAATTGATCAAATCCAAGATAATATAGCATCCGCAAAATATAATATATTCCATCCCTCAATACTGACGTCTGAAGAAATTGAAAAGAATAATATCGACTTTTATAAACTCAAACTCATTAAAATGGGAGTACTAATTTTTGCAAAAGACACAATAGTTTTCGCTATCAAAATACCAGATAGTTACATTCATTCAACAATTAAGTTAATCATTCCATTACCAAACGAACAAAAACTAGAAATACACCAAGACAGAGAACTAGTAACAGAAATTAATGACGTTTATTATACATTTGAACAAGAAAAATTACTTAAAGATCTAAAAGTTAGCAAAAATTGCATATTCTATGAAAGTTGCTATCGGGTTAAAAATAACAAAACGTTAATAGAAACGCTTACTGATGACACAATCTTAATAATTAACGCAAAGAATATTTCGATTTATCATGATTGTGAAAACAAAAATAATATTAACTTAAATAAAAACTATGTAATCACATATAATAATTGTACTTTAAATATCGATAATAACAAGTATACAAATAAGAAAACAGAGTTTTATGATAGAATTATAGACCTACCTATAACAAAACATGATTTTCCTCGCAAGTTAACTTTTGATGAAGTTGTATTAGAACATATTGAAAATGTAAAAGAAATTAAAGAAATCAAATTTAAAAATGAAATTATGTTGTATGGTGGTCCAACTATTTTAACAATTATAATAATTACTGTAATAATAATAATAATAATATGTATTAAGAGAAAAGAAACAATTATAGTGAATGACAGAATTCAGGAGAATCCTTTATCCAAGGGGGGAGGAGTTGCATATGTACTTTCGCAACCACCCCTCGTGGACATTAATGAAATTATAACTAAATATAACAAACAAAATATAGGTTAAGCCAACGACACTTGTACTTTCACAACCACACCTCGTAGATATTAACGAAATTGTAATTAAATATAACAAACAAAATATAGGCTAAGCCAATGACACTTTCTGATATAAGAGTGTCTTTGGCACAAGCATAAAAACAGAATGTTTACTTTTTATACTATTTGCTTTCTGAAATTTGATTCCTCCTTCCGTTGATTTCATTCATTGTATTTTTTTATTAAAAGAGGCCAACGACAATTATATTACAAAGTTGTAGAATAAATAAAAAACTAAATTGTATCGTTAAAGAAAACTACAAACCAAATGATTCAATGAGTAAGCAGAATTGATACAAAGAAATTTTACGATCGATTTTATTGACACAAAAAAATAGAGTTCAGTCTTTGAGAGTTTAAAAATCAATTCTGCTTGCTCAACATTAACCCATAGAAATAAGTTTTTAGGCTAAGAAATATTGTATAAAAAAGAAATTTAATGAATAAAGAATCAGTTGATATTGATAACTCAAAACAATAACTTCAAACACGTTACTCGCGCTTCCAATTTCGTTAATATGATTTTTTAAAAACAGCTGAAAGTTGGTGCTGCCATATTAAATAACAAAGGGCTACCATACTTTCTGGTGTTTTATTATAGAAGTTGGTTAAAATGGATTTTTTTAAACAGAATTTAAATATAGATCTTTAGTTAATTGCTTGGTGCCAAATAAAAATTCATTGGAGATTTTCCAAAGAGGTATTATTATGTCCAATAATGCTTTGAAAACGTTCCTAAATTGTGTCTGCGAAATTAAAATGAATTATATATGTAACAGCCGACTTAATCAGGACGTATTAGAAAATTTCTTTGATGCAATACGGAGCAAAGGTGGTTTAAATGACCTCCATTCACCAAAAGACTAACAGCCGTATTCATAAAAATTTATTTCAGATTTATTGGCGGTTTATCAGCCAAAATTGTTAAAGTTGTATTCATAAACGAAAAAATTTTATTAAACCTTTAGTAAACCATCAGTAAAGTCAAAAAATTTATTGTTGGATTTGCCCTTCTTTAAACCAAAAATAAAGTGACATTTTGAATTATATTCAAGTAAATATAAAATATGGTGACATACATACATATATGTATGTATATAAGTGTGTAGATATGTAGCATGTATTAATAATATTTACCATGTTTTCCATTTCATTTTCTGAAAGTTCTTGTTTGTTATTAGTTGCATCCATTTTAATTACACAAATTATAAATACATATGTACGTTTACTTGAAGCACAAATCAAAGAAATAAAATAAAATTCTGACCAATTATAGCAGTGATGTAAATTAAAGGTAAACAAACTCATTATTCGGTTACCTTTGCTACCGTATATCACAAAAAATGATAAATGGTAACTGTTTCTTTATTGATTTTCATTTAAAATTGTTCGCAAACTCATTTTTTATGTTTCTTATTTTGCAAACATATATTTTGCATTAAATTTTTTAACTAATTTATAGAAAACCTGATATCTACTTGATTATCGGGTTTAGCAAACAGTGGTTTAAAGCATCACTAAGAACTAAATGACAACCACATAAAAAGAGAGTTGCCATACATTCACATAAAGTCGCTACAATCGTTCAACAGCTATAAAACTGATATTGTTCCTTTATGAATACCAATTTTTATTAATCATTAATAAAACGAAAAGTCTACGATAGCTATTGTACTCTATAAACCTACAATAATATTTTTTTATGAATACGGCCGTAAGTATATACTGCGCAAATATATTTTAGCGGCCGTATTCATAAAAAAATATTATTGTATTTTATATGATTCTCATGAGAAGAAACCGAAGCAAACAAAAGCATTAACGTTCTCTCCCAAGTAAAAGCAATTTTGAAAAGTCACGATTCACACAGTGAAATTTCATTACAAAAATTTCAGTGTGCAGACACGGATGAAAGTGTAGAGGAGAATAAAAAAAAATTCATAAATGCAATTATGATTCAAAATCGGTGCACTAAAATTTGTTTGTAATTTTTCTTTTAAACTATTTTTTTCACGACTCCACAGCCCTGCAATAAAATATGAAAATTTGGTTTTTTTCTTTCAATATAAATTCTCACTCACTATTTGGTTTTAATTTGTTGTTCATATAATTAGTATTCCAATAATTCTCTTCCCAAAACTTGTCAATAGAACCGTAAGCGTTCTTTTGTGCCCATTATATACTGTTCACGTGATGACATATTACGCAGGTATAGATAGACACATCTTGCTGGTGTAGCAACCCTATTTCATCTGTCGCCGTTGATTGTACACACCGGATTTGTGCCCCTGTTGCGCGTTGTCAACGTACGACTTATGGTTTTATACATTCGGATTTTCACTAGGGCTGTCAGATAGGGCGATTTCCCGCCAAACATGGCGAATTTTTATTTGTCATGGCGACTACATTTTTGATTTGGTGACTGGCGATTTAAAATCAGTATGGCGAAACATTTGATTATTTTTTGCAATATTAAACGTTTTTATGTTGTTACATACCAAAGTTTTTTAAACATCTGGCACTCCAATTTTATATTATGTTTTGTCGTCATACTGAGTGCATGGTGTAATAATATAAGGTGCGCTTATCAATACAACAATAAAAAACGACATGCATTTTGTTTGTGTAACAAAACATGATATTGTCAAAAATAGCTGTGGTTTTTTTAGTGGTTATGCAGCAACAAAAAGCATAGCGTAAACAAATATACTTTTGACAATACCATGGGACTTACCATTTTTTTGCAGATTATTTAACGGTCGAAACACAACCCTACAAAAAACCATATTCCTTCTTGCGCAGACCTGATTATTAGACCATGACTGAGTGAAGCTACTTTATTTACAACAAACAAAACAACTGCAGATTAGGCTAAAAAAAGGTCAACAAATCCGAAAAGCAAAAATATGAAAATTTGACTAGTGTATTATGTCAAAATAATGAAAACAGACAGTAGATAACCTTTTATAAGATCTTCTACTAATATGCTATAAAAAAACTAACGGAATAAAGAACAAATTGGACGTGCAAAAGAAACTAAAAAAATATAAATACATACATACATATTGTAATGTATCTTTTATCTATATATGTATGTATATAAAACACAAAATATCTACCTATGTACGTTATAGACTTCGAGACCATTCAACGGATGTGTCCCTAACCGGTTTCATTGGAAAGGCAATTATTCGATGATGGTTTAGAGGTATCATTCTCTTAAATCGGTTATGTAGTTCCGAAGATATTTAGAAAAAATCTATATAAGTATGTACACATGTATATAAAAATGAATGTCTGTCTGTCTGTCTGTTTGTTTGTGCTTTATAAGATGCCAAACCCTTGGACCGATCTTCCTAAAATTTTCACAACATGTTACTGTGGCTCTGGAAGGAATAATAGAGCCATTGTTAAAACACTCTTGTGCGCTGCTGCGTTGTCTTGATGTAAAATAATTTTTTTGTGTTGTTAGACAGGACGTTTTTCTCGAATTTGTACATTTAATTGATCCAAAAGGAATATAAATAGTACTCTGAATTTATTGTTTTACCCTTTTGCAGATAGTCAATCAATAAAATACCTTTGAAGTCCCAAAAAACCGTTGCCATAACCTTACCAGCCGATTGAATTGCTTTTGCCTTCTTTGGAGCACTTCCTTCAGCTTCAGTCCATTGTTTGGATTGTTCTTTTGTCTATGGAGTACAGTGGTGGATCCATGTCTCATCGACAGTTATGAAACGACGCTTAAAATCCATTTTATTTCGCTTAAAACGATCCAAACAAGCTTGAGAAATGTTCATTCTTATGCGTTTTTGGTCGACTGTTAACAAATGCGGCACCCATCTTACAGAAAGCTTTTTCATCTGTAGTTCTTCATGCAAAATTAAATGGACTCGATAATTTGAGATGCCCATGATATTAGCTATTTCACGCACTTTTATTCGTCGATCATTTAATACCATATCATGCACTTTGGCTACAATCTCTTGTTGTTGCTGTTTTTGGACGTCCACTTCATCTTCATTGCTTGTACGACCACGTTTAAATTCAGCAACCCAATTTTTTACTGTTGCATATGAAGGAGCACTTTCACCTAACACATTCACCATATCATTATGAATTTCTTGTCCCGATAAACCTTTTTTATGTAAATATTTAATGACACCACGCATTTCTAATTTTTCCATTATAAAAAAATCGCGGATGCGTCTTTTGTGAACACCTGTTTCTATATGAAGGAGTTGCCAGATCGAAACAAAATTTAACTTGTGTTCATAGCAGAGACGCAAGTTTCCAAAACACTTAATTTTTTTTCTGTTTATACCGCGCTTTTTGTGCTAGGCTAAGAAGTTTCCGAACCGCCCTCGTACGTCGACGATATTTGGTTCATATGGTATTGGCATAATTTAGAATATGTACCAAAAAAAGTGGGTGGGACCACGCCCCTTTTTAGGAAAATAGAAAATCGTAATATAGTCTTAACTACTGAACCGATCGTCATTAAATTTTCACAATAGGAATTTTATTTTAAAAGGAGGGGGTAGCGAAGCGCACCGGGTATATCTAGTGTAGAATATAAATTTTAAGGGAATCACTGATTTGATAGTTCCTGCCTATTAAGGTTTCCGGCGCTTAAGAACGCCACTGGCCTAATGGCTCTTAAGGCAGATTAGATGCCTGTTTAGGAATAAGATTTAAAAGCAGATTTATGCTCTTGATAAAATTTGCCGATTAAAAGCCAAGCGTTGATTGATTTATTTTCCAAAAATTCGCTCCTTGTATTCTAAATTAACGGTACCTTAAAGCTACAAAAATTCATTATTCAATAAACATAATTTGTACTAAACAATAACAAATTAAAATAAAATACATATATTAATTCCGCTTGGGCACGAGCTATAAATACCCTAATAACAGGGGTCACAGTAAAATGTGAATTTCCCTAATATAGAGTAAAATAACAACAAAAACGTTAAAATACAAAGTAGAATACTTTGATGATAACGGACTATGAGTTTGTGTTGATTATTAGTTCCAAACAGTAATGAGGGAATTTCGTACTAACCAGCACTGTTTCATTGTAGAATAAAAATTGAATTAAAAATTAATTCTCATATTCTATTTCTGTTGAAAACTGGTTAAATAGTTGATATTCTTCTCAATTAGTATCCACTTTACGAAAATTGTAAAGATGGACATTGAACGCTGATGAGAGGTGTAGCGGCCTTGAAATCAGTACTGATACGTTCTGCTAAAAACTGATTGGATATAAATAATAATATTTTCCAACACAAAAAAACTCTTAAGCTTAGATCCCACTATCGGCACAATGTACCGATTTTCGTTGGCTCACTGCAATAAAGTCGTAATTACTAAACCAAAATTGCTTTATTTCTCAATTAATTACTGAATAAGTCTATATGGCTTTAGTACCAATGCAGTGTGGTGCAATTATGTCCTTATATTTCAATTAGTTGACAAATAAGGCAAATTTAGCTTATTACTTATAACTTTATTTCAGTGAGCAGACGAAAATCGGTACATTGTGCCGATAGTGGGATCTAAGCTTTAGTAATTTTGAATTTTCATTAATTCAATAAAACTGAACTTGAGCCTGATAATATTACTTTTCATATGTAAATCAATATAAGTTCAAATAATAATTACGTTTATTCGTAATAATAATAATATAAAAATAAAATACATATGTATAAGTAGCAAAAAAATATAATAAGCATAGTTGTTGTATAAAATAACAATCAAAATAAAAGTATAGTAGTTGTTGTAAATGTAATTATTGTACATCAAAGGAATTTGTTTAAGCATTTGGTTACGAGGGTAGATCTAATTATAGCTAAAAATACTAATATAATAATTAATGCAAGATACACTACAATATAATATCAAATTTTTTTCTATGGCGTCTTCTTCAAAAAAAACTAAATTGGATCGTCGCCACCAAAAGGATTGGGAGGACGAGGATTGGGCTAAAGGTAAGTGAATTTAGTCATCAACTATCAAATTGTCCAAAAACATGTCCAGACCAAAATACTTCATGTTACTTTGCTTGCGGTGAGTACAATAAGTGATAATAAAATTCAAACAGGTATGGACATAACCATAACCGTACTAAAAAGGGGAAGAAGTTCCAAATCAGCGCAAATAGCATCAACAGCGAAAGTTCCCAGAGATGGGAAAAATACTATAAAAAATTCCGAAAATCGTTTCGCGATTCTAAATGAACAAGGTGATGACGACACAACTACAATAAGGTCGATCAAACCTCCACCGATATATTTAAGAAAGCAGAACTCTATTTTTTTTTGGTAAAAAGCCTTATCTCCTTAATTGGAGAAAATGAGTTTTATGTAACTCCAATTAAGCGCGGAAACAACAACTGGAGTGAAGCTGCAGAAAACCTATTAGTTCAGTTGTGGGAGGAAAATATAGAAAGCCTACGCGGAAATCGGAAAAACGCTCACATATTTCATGAAATTAGTGATAATATGAAAACCTTCCACCACAATTTCACCACATCTGAAATAGCCATTAAAATACACAATTTGACCAGCAAATACAGGTTACAATTTTTTGATTGTTTAAAATCATTATAACTGTGTACATATGTTTAAATTTAGAATTGAAAAGAAAAAAATTGGTCCATCAGGAGGAACTCCATCAACGTGGCCACTTTATAATAGAATTCACTCTCTTATTGGCCACCACAAGTGCAACCAAGTTGAAAAGCTTATGGAAGATAATTTAGGTTAATAGCCCATTTTAATTTTAAAATGTTTTGAATATAATAACCATGTACTTTTAGATGTTGACGAAAATTTCTGTATAGAAATACCCGATGGTTGCGAATCTGAAGTTTCTTTCTTATGTGAAAATGAAGAAATGAAAAGTAAATCTCTCCTTTTTTTTTGTTTTTTTGATTTATTTTTCCTTATAAATACTTTTAATGGCAACCACCGGTTGTCTAATTGTATAGGTGTAGAAAAGTAAACACATTCATAATGGAAAATTATTTGTTGTGTATGTTTGAAAAGTTATTAAAGACTATTTTTATGCTTTGTAATTCAAAAATGTATATGTGAGTTTTCGTATAAATGGATGAGCTTAAAAATTGTTTAAACATAAAAGGTAAAACATCTACTGATGAGTTGGTATGCTTACCAATGAAATACAGTAGACGCTCAGAAATTCGAACTCGCAGAAATTCGAATTTCCAGAAATTCGAATCAGTAATTTCATTACATTTGGCGCTCTAAAATTAGAATCCAAAATTCGAATTTCTGAGCGGTTTTTTCTTTTTTATTGTAAACACTAAAATTTTGACAATTTAGTTTAACCAATACAAAGTAAAAAGGAGAATCCCATTTTAATAGATGATTTACAGATCTTGTTGATGTTGTTAGAGTTTAAAAGTCAGTTTTTTGGTGTTTGTATATGTATACGGTAACATTTATTAAAATAATAAAGTGGACTAAAAATGCCAAACAAACGTAAGAAAAATACTTTGTCTTTACAAGACAAATTAAAAATATTGGAAAAGATTGACAAAGGCGTTCAAGGAAAGCGTTTAGCACTGGACTTTAATGTAACTACTTTTAGCTATATTAAATTAGAAAATTAATATTGGATGCTGTTGCCAACACTTATCAACACGTATCTCATAAAACTTTACATTGTGCTGAATATCCGAAAATGGAAAATCGTCTCTATGAGTGGTTTCTTAATCAACGTGATAAAATAAAATGAATTTTACTAAAGTCAAATGAACTGAATTGTTATTTTTTGTTATATTCGTTAAGTTTTTTTATAGTTTTTATGTTAAATAAACTAAAATGAAAAAAAAACATAGTTTTTTATATCTTTATAGTCAAATTTACCTCAATTTTTGTATAAAAAAACCGTCCAGAAATTCGAATAATTCGGAAGTTCGAATCGCCCTAAAAACAAAGTGGTTCGAATTTCCGAGCGTGTACTGTATATATTTAGATATTGCTAACCTGCAACAAATAAAAAAAATTTAATTTACATTTTATTTAAAAAGTTTATAACACAAAATAACATACATAAATAAAAATAAATAATATTGCTTACAGCTTGAATTCACTTTTTTTAACGAGTTCCTTATTAACTATAAAAATATCTACATATGTTTCAAATAGAGATCCTTTGAAATAATAGATAAAATTCATTTTAGTAGCAATGTAACAAAAAAGAAATATGCATTAAGTTAACTTTTTGAGAACTACTAAGATAAATAATTGGAGGCATTTTTCTGCATTATTTTCATCTTCAAATCCTCAAATTCTTATAATTTTTTATTTCTTTCTAGTTTATTCTCAAGTTCCTGACGCCGTAATTTTTCACAAACTTCGTTATGCCGCTGCAACTCTTTTAGTTTTATTGCTTTCAATTAATTGTTTTTTCTAGAGACTGATAAACCCTTTTCGCCATACATTCCACTTCTCTATTATGCTTTTGTGTATCTCCTATCTCTTCAATTTTGGAATTTGCTGCGACTTTAGCTCTTCAGCTATGAGGTCAGCTGTGCTAAGTTTTCCACCTTGGTCCTCTCTTTTTCGCTTCAAGAGTTCGTACTTGTTTTTACTTACTTTTATTTATCAAGAGTTCTTGTGGCGATGGTGGTAATTGATCTGGGCAAACGGACTTTTCCGAACACAATTCAGTATTGATATCATCATTATTTATTTTATTACCAAGAGAATCAGGAAAACCAAAATTGAGAGAGTTTTCTAGTCCCTCTACAGATTTTTTCATACTCAACACCCTGGGGGGTTCACCATACAAACATTTAAAAAAATTACCATTTTTTGCACTTTACAAGAAAAAAATCAGCGAAATGGCTATGTTTTTTTTATTTTTGGACTTTATTTTTCTCTTTTAAAATTTATTTAGTCAGAATCAAATGAAAAAATGAATTTTACTTAGTAATAGAAAAGAAAATAAAAAAAAAAATTATTCTTTGAAGTCTTTTTTGCTATCAAGTCTGGGCAATTTCGCACGGCTCTCTAATGTCGTCGCCATAACAGCCTCTATATTTCCCGGAATAACTCGGAAACGTTAGCTAGCAATTGAACGTGTCGTTCCGTTCCTTGCATGTGTGATAGAATTTTTGGATAAAAAAACGGTGGATCATCTTAATTTAAATATTCTTTTAATGTATCGTACGGAATGCTTCGCGTGAATGGTGGTTCAAATACTTTATTTATATCATTCAAATTGATCATTTGCGTGTAACTTGTGCAATTAAAGTTTATATCTGGTTTTTTATAAACTCTAACTTCCGTTGGGTCTTCAACATCGGTTCGATGGCGTAGAATTTTCTTTATAGCACAGTCTCGCTTTTCTTTCCTGTCATCAAACAACATTGATAGCAAGATATTTTCCGAATGCGCATAATATGAATTATCTTTAATTACTTTATTGACAATGCAGCGTAAATGAGGTTGTGGAAACCGTGACCAACTAATGAACTTGAAAAATGATGCACTACCGTACACGACAGAGCTCTAATACTTGATATTGAAGTACATTGGCACAAAACATTTAATTATAAATTCATGATTATATAAACATTCTAATAAATATAAATTCAACCAGAATCCGTAAATTATCGGATGGATTTTCCGTAATAATCTACCGGCCTTGTTAAGCCAGCGAGAATGTAAAATTTTCCCTGGTTTGATGTTAGCCAGATCCACCGAAACCACGCCGCTAGAAATTGCATGAGCCATGTCGTATAAGTACTTCGAATCGGTGGAAAATTAAATTTTTTCTGGAGCAGGGGACATATTTTTCAACTCAATTTTCTGAAAGCCGTCCACCACCTGAAATATATAATAATAAAATAATTAAAAACTGTTGACAATTAAAGTAAATGGGTGATAGCAATAACTAACCGGAAGAGTTTCACAAGTTTCGATTTGACGGCTCGGTTTTCCGCTTGCCGATCTTGGTCCAGTGCTGGTTGATTTATCCAAAGCTTCAAACAAATGCCGAAACGGAAGTTCGCTGAAGTGTAGAAAGCAAACGAACCAATGCAATGGTCTTTTTAACAGCAATTCGAATCGTCGTATAATTCCAACATGTGGTCCAGTGTTTGTTGGCTCACCGTCAGTGCATATGCCAATTAATGCATCCAGAGATATATATTTATCGTTGAAAAAATCTTTTAATTTGGTTGTTTTTTATTCAGCGGTTTCATGTTCCAGTCTTACGTAACCAATCAATTCAGAATTCGGTTCTCTCAAAACAACAATAGTAGGATCTTTTACCATGCTAGTATGATACTTCTCATCAATTTTATGTCTCGTTAACGTATCATCTTTTCTGCCATTGAATGAAAACGCTAACAAATTGGTATCATCTAACCGTTTGCGAAGCACTTCTTGTCTGCATTTCTCTTTTTCTCTGCGAACTTTCGATTTATCCATGATGAGAGCTTCGCCATGCTTATCTTTCATTTTTAAATCTTTGAAAAGAGCGATTCCTAATGCTGATGCTACTCTATCAGGCACACCAAATCTGTCACATATCAAGGCAAAGTTAAAACAATCGTATCTTTCTGTGTATTTTGAACTTGTGTTTGTATCCATATCTTCTTGAACCGATGGCAGCGCGTATGGTGAATCATCGGGATGTTGGTATGTTGACATTGGTGACATAGACTTTGCTACTTGCTCTTCAATTTCCATCATAAATTCAGCCACTGTTAGTCTTCTCTGATTATGTTGATCGTGCATAAACTCTTTGAGGCGTTCTGGAACCAAACCGCATGCACATGCAGCTGCCTTCAAATCGCATTTACACGTTCCAATGTGGAAATTGTTTCCAGAGATTTTAGAAACTCTGGAAATTTTGGGTTTTTCTTTTTGCTCTTGATTTGGTCTTGATATTTGTCAAGCAATCTATTCAATTTAATATATACACAATTTTTCGCCATTATTTCGATCAAGTAAAAATAATATCTCAAGATATTCAGATGGGTTGATAAATTAAGATCACTCAAATCAGTAGACACACCAAAAACAGTAAGATTATGCTGGGGTATATAACTAACTAGGGTTTCGATAGTTGTTGTGGCTTTATCTTGCGGTGTACAGGATTCATTGTAATAGGATGATTGTTTAAATAATAAACTATGTATTGTAGGAATTATTTGGCCAATGATGTAATTTTTGTTGTTAATGATATTTTTCTTCTTTAAGATAATAAGGCCGTAACGTAGTTAATGTTAATAAAACAGCTTTATTACATTTTTTACCCAACGTTTCGTCAATTGTTTGTTGACTTCTTCAGGGGTTTCGTCTATTTGAAATTTTTTAAAAAACATTATATTATATTTTGAAAAGTTTTTCCATTGTACATTATTTACTTACAATAATACAAATGTTCAATTAAAAAGGATTGCAATATAAAGTTGTTTTTGACATTTTTGAATGCCGAAAAGTTTTGAAAAATGAATAAATAAAAATATATGTAAATATATGTAAATATACTGTAAAAACACAGTTGGTGCTGTTATTTGATTGCAACAATATAACCAGCGCTGATATTATTGGTGTCCTCTTTTATGTTCATCGTACTCTCTATGTTCTTTTGTATGCGCAAGCTTTCGATTGTGTATCTTTTTCTCTCTATATTTTCTCTGTCTAAAATTCTCACATTATCAAAATCAACTGTATGGTTGTTGTTGATGATAGGTGTTGACAAAGCTGTTGATGTTTTTTGTTTTTCAATATCACTTCTATGCATAGCTGCCAGATTTTTTTAGGTAATATCGTCATATTTTTGGGCAAAAATCGTCATTATCGTCAATATAGCTTATTGAAATCGTCATAAAAAAGTCAAATGAAAAAAACCGCTTTTCTCCAACAAAACATATGTTATTAGGGGCAAAACGTAACAAAACTCTTAAATAAACAAATCTGATTAATAAAACAGCATTCTTTTGAATACAGAGATCAGATACTTCAATTAGAATTCACGATAAAATCACATGTAAATAGATTCCATGTTTTTCAATACTTTGAAAACATGCATGGAAAAAGTATTGTATGGAAAAAAATAAAAAAAATCCAAATCCTTTAGTTATTTTTACTTCAATTTAGTAAAATATGGTTTTAAATTTCATTTTCGGAAACACATTTTCTAAAGATGTATAAATCAACTAGCTGAGCACCCGGCTTCGCACGGAAGCTATTTACTTTTATAAATTTCGATTTACCTAATCAAAGCACATCACGACTTTCACAAAAGTCATAACCCACGAACGCGTCGACCGATTTCGATAAACCATCTACGCTACCATACGAACAAACCCTAAAAATTTAATCGAATTCGGTTTGACCGTTCGTGAGCTATAAAGTCACAACACACTTGCAACAATTCTATGTATATATATATATATATATATATATATATATATTTATATTCTATTTTCTTTGACCTTTTCTTTATATTTTTTAGAATGTTTGTTTAAGCAATAGGTCTTTTGATTTAATATATATATATTGTTGTTTTATATATTTTAGATATTTCGCTAACAATTTGTTAGCATCTTCAGGAAAATTTTTTTTTTAAATTATTTGAAATTTTAATATTGATTTGTGTATTGGGTAATAATTGGAAATATCGAAAATAAATATAAATAAAACAACAATATATATATATTAAATCAAAAGACCTATTGCTTAAACAAACATTCTAATATATATATATATATATATATATATATATATATATATATATATATAGATTAAATAAAAGTTTACAGTTTTAAGCAAACTAGTTTTTAAAAAGTTGCTCATTAAAATTTTCAGCAGTTCAGTTGCTTTAATAATACAAATAAATGTTGCAAACTTGAACTATTTAAAATCGTCAAAATTAGGGTATAAATCGTCCCATCGTCACTATGTAATTTTTAGGACCCAAAATCGTCAAAATGACGATAAATCGTCAAATCTGGCAGCTATGCTTCTATGTTCTGCCATTCTGTTCTCTAAATTTATTTTAGTTGTGCCAATATATGTATATAAGGTTGCATTGTTCTTCGTTGTTTCCCTTACATTGTAGTTCGTAAACTACGTTACATTGTTGTTGTTTATCAGTTTGCGCTTTTACTCGTGTAAAACGTTTGTTTATTGTTGTGTTTGATTTGTATGCAAATTTTATGTTATTTGTTTCAACCGCTGTTTTTATTTCTTTTTTGTCCGTCAAACCAGGAATAAATGATACACTGTAATATTTTGTTGTGTTATTATTTCCTTCGATATGTGTTCTTAGGTTAGTGTTATTTTTTAATTTTATTTTAACTACATATATTAAGGAATTTACTAATTTGGTAGGGAAGCTGTTGTTTTTGAGTATTGTTGTAATTTTTTGTATGTTTTTTATGTGAAATTGTGTATCACTTATGTTGAGAACTCTGAAAATAAGACTTTTGGCGGTATTTATAATTTGACTTTTTGGCTGTGTTGCATTAAAATTAATTATTCTGCCCGATGATATTTCTTTCGAGTACCAATCTTGTAAGATCTTGCCTTTTTCCCTGTGCAGGGTTGTGTCTAGATAATTTATACATCCATTATTTTCTACTTCAGTGGTAAATTGAATTTTTGGATGATATTTGTTGAAAACATTGAGAATTGTATTTTTGTCATTATGGTTTATAACTGCCAAGATATCATGTACATATTTGACTATTTATTTGATGTTGATATTTTTTTGTTGTAATTCAGCAAGAGATGCGTCAAGAAGGTCATCTAATACAAAATCAGCTATGGTGGGTGAAAGTGGACTACCCATTGGCATCAACAGCTTTGTCAACACCTATCATCAACAACAACCATACAGTTGATTTTGATAATGTGCGAATTTTAGACAGAGAAAATATAGAGAGAAAAAGATACACAATCGAAAGCTTGCGCATACAAAAGAACATAGAGAGAACGATGAACATAAAAGAGGACACCAATAATATCAGCGCTAGTTATATTGTTGCAATCAAATAACAGCACCAACTGTGTTTTTACAGTATATTTACATATATTTTTATTTATTAATTTTTCAAAACTTTTCGGCATTCAAAAATGTCAAAAACAACTTTATATTGCAATCCTTTTTAATTGAACATTTGTATTATTTTAAGTAAATAATATACAATGGAAAAACCTTTCAAAATATAATATAATGTTTTTTAAAAAATTTAAAATAGACGAAACCCCTGAAGAAGTCAACAAACAATTGAGGGGTATAGATGCAAAGGCTACAATCTCCACATTTATAGTTTTCGTAATAAATAGTAAAAACCTCTAGCTCAAAGTATATTCATATTTATTAATTGTATGTTTTGCTACTCAGTAAAAAAGAATATGATGAAGATATGACGCAAGTTTCAACCAAATCGGTATAGCGGTTTGCTGGCAATTATAATAATAAAATTGGAGATTGCTGTGTTTGCTATAATTACGCTCCATAATTACGACTAATGACAAAGTTCTAAAATTAACATTAAAACTAACTGTTTCATATTAAAAAGAAATTGTTAATTTTTTCATTTCTTTTTAGTTTTGTTTTGCAAAAAAAGAAACAAAATAAAAACATAGAAAAACATAGAAAAAGAGCTTAACAAACTGTGATCATAGCAAAATCGACAATATCCAATGGACATTGCCGTTTTTGCATCAATTCGTAATTTTCGAACACACATTTTTATAAGATAAAAGTGTATTTGGTAATGATATATTCACTAATCGGAAGCATTCATTAAATACAACTAAAAGGTATTATTAGTTAGGTTTGTGAAAAAAGTGGAGATTGCAGCCTTTGCATCTATACCCCTCAATTGACGAAACGTTGGGTAAAAAATGTAATAAAGCTGTTTTATTAACATT
Organism: Lypha dubia; assembly: GCA_947311025.1. Taxonomy (NCBI): domain Eukaryota; kingdom Metazoa; phylum Arthropoda; class Insecta; order Diptera; family Tachinidae; genus Lypha; species Lypha dubia. Next base: position 107,083,066 of record OX371260.1, read on the forward strand.
AACTACGTTAGGCCTTATTAGCTTAAAGAAGAAAAATATCATTAACAACAATAAACTATGTAGCTTACGCTTTGAGTAGTTCTATAATACTGAATTTTTATTATAAAAAATTGGACTTAAATACTAAAAATGAGAACCTTAAAACTAAATAGTACAAATGCATACCTGTTTTTAGGCATGCTCTTTACTGCATATAGCTACTTATTGTAAACACATGGAAGATATATTTTATTACCTAGCTATCAGGTATTACCAGTATTTAACCCAAATATAACACAAGATTCTTAGAACGACACATTTAAAAAGTAATTACCATATTCTATTCTGTTGGGAATTACACTTCTTAAAGATATTTGTTTACTTTTATCTCGTTATCAGGTAAACAAGGGTTGTATATATAACCTTTTAACTTAATAAAAAAAAACATAGCCATTTCGCTGATTTTTTCGAATTTGGACTCTCGACATGTTTTAAGTAAAATAAGAAAATATAATTCATGTTTCCAAATGACATCGTTTGGTGCTACAAAAGTTGTCAGCGAGAATTTAATGCCTACATTCCGAGTGCAGGGGCAAATTTATCATCGAGTGGGATTATTGTTGCCAATTTCAGATGAAGAACCGAAATTCCTACAAATATATTTTATGGGAGAAGCAAACGATAATTGTCAGGTGCAACGACGACATCATCACAACCCTGATTAAAACCAAGAATTATAGCTGAGTTACAGGAAATGTTTCATGCCAACAACCAGTTAGTGAGAACCTGCAAGCATGTTAAGGATGATCCACGATTTTGCTCCGATGATTATTTGATTGCAATTCACGCCGACAAAACTCTAGCTGGACAGCATCAAGAACGTTTCAATGCTCCTAAAATTAATTATTTAGCAATTTTGATGGTAGGTGATCTAGTAGCACTACGGGATATTGATGCTCGGTCATAAGATGCTCTTCAGTACCCTATAATTTTTCCACATGGTGAATATGGATACCACTTCGAAATACGGGAAATTAACACAGTGAACCGTAAGTTTAATATATTCTTATATTTGATATTAATTTAAATTATTTTTATGTGATTTTTTTTTTTGCTGCTGCGAATCATTTCATCAGTTTATTGTAGACATCTACGCAAAAATATAATCTGAACGACTTTTTTATATACGACTGAAATTAAATTAATAGTTGAAAGTTATATTCATCTTCGTGATGCCTTCAATAACGAGAATGACATTAATCCAAACGAAATTGGAAAAGCTGTAATTTTACCGGCGACATTTACAGTAAGTCCACGTCATATGCAGGAATACTCACAAGATGCAATGACAAATGTACGATCATATGGGCGGCCAGATTTGTTTATTACATTTACATGTAATCCCAAGTGGAAGGAAAGAATATCTGAATTCTGCGCAATCGTTAGTTCATCGAAACGATGCCAGAACTCAGGGAGAGGGATAGAGTAGAGAATATAGGTGTTGAAAATTTAGAAAGCTTAACTCTTTTACAACTCTGCTTTGCTCGTTATGTTCATTTTTAAAACAGTGTTGAGGCGCCTCCGGTGTTAAGTAGACACATTAACTTTGTTAAGCTGTATTAGCAGGCATTTTAATTGTTTAACTTTGCTTCGAAGAGCATCAGTCGATGTCGGAATAGTTCTTTAGTGACCACCCCGGCTTTGTAACGGCACTCGACTTAATGTTAAAAAATTGTTAAGCACTCTTATCGAAAACACAAAGGATTAGATGTATTGCTGCCACGCATTCCAATGAAAACAACAGACATGGCCTTAGAATTAAACTGTTGCAATTTACTGTTCGCTTACCATTTGCTACGACAACAAATAAATCCCAATCTCTCCAGGTATGCGGAATAAATTCAGAATACCGATATTTCGGGCATGGACAGCTTAACGTGTAAGGAAACCCAGAAATTTATTTGTTTATGCTCCAAGTGCGAAAAGCACAAATGTTGTATACCAAAACGCATTAGAATAACTTTGTTGCTGTAAAAGACGAAAAGTGATCTGAGTGTCAACTTTGTATGAAAACCTCTTAGTTTTTTAAGTGGTTTCGTTCGTCTTCTATAAACAGCACCTTTCTTTCATTTATGTAACGATTTAAAAAATATAGGCTTAAAAGGTTTTCTTCGTTTTCAATAAAAACTTTCAGATTACTTACTGTCTAGAATAATTAAATATCACAAAAGTGATAAAATAATCAATTATTTATACCGTTAATAAGAGATGCTTTTATTTTACAACACGTTTGGGCAACGTACAGGACACAGCTAGTACATAAATACATATGTATGTATGTATATGAAAATGAATTTAGTTTGTATGTTCCTTATATGAAGCCAAGAGGTAAGACCGATCGTCTTGAAATTTCGGAATCATATAACTAATGACAGAGAACCTAAAATATGATATTTTTTAAAATTCGACGGGGGAGGGGCACCACATATACAAAAATATCAATATTCACATATCTGTGCAACTAAAGCACGGAATGTTTTAAAATTCGGCTTCTGTTACTTTAAGAACAAAACACAAATGTCAAAATAATTTTGGGGCGGTAGGTCGAGGGAAATGGCCACCCCCATACAAGTAAAATATTAATATTTATATATGTGAAACTAACACACAGAATGTCCTGAAATTAAGTGTGTGTTATTTTAAGGACAAAATTAAACTTTCAGCAAAGTTTTGTGGTGATAGGTCGAGGGGAGCGAGCACAAGTAAAATATTTACATATTTGTGCAATGTCTTAAAATTAGGTGTGTGTTTTTTAAAGGACAAAATTAAAATTTTGCGTGGTAGGACGAGGGGAACGGGTAATCACCAAAATAATAAAATATTAGTATTCATGTAGCTGAGCAACTATATTTTAAAATCTATTGGATCTGTATAAGTGCGAAATCCTCTATTGGCCTAGAAAAGTCCTAAGGATGAAGTATATATGTACTTCCCTGGTTTTAATTCCCAAAATCGACTATTTCTATGACTTTAGCCGGAAAATCCCCCAAAGATTTCCTTATTTTTTCCCCGTTTTCTTATTCCTAATTTCGTCGACGCTAACTTGGCGCACTTACAGAACAGAAAGTAAAAGTCAAGCACATTTGATTTCCTGTTTACCTGATGTGCTCTTACTTTTATTATTTATAGGGATTGTATATATGAGCAGTAGCAGAACAAAATACCTAGTATGCCATTTTGATTCTTTCAAAATGTTGGAAAATCAAAGATAATTGTTTTCACCCGATTATTTTATAGCATGCACCCAGTGTATATAACAAGTTTCCTCCTTATTATAAAATGCATCAGACCTCAATAACTCGCAATAATAAATGATAACAATGTATAAAATTAAAGGACTTTTAATATGCAAATAGCACGTTTTTCTCAATATAAAAAAATATGCGCGATATTATCACATCTCTAGTTATAATAAAACAAAGAAAATAAATTGTTATGAAAAAACAAAGTTTTTTTAAAATAAAAAAAAAACGTTTTGTTGTGATCAAGTTTTTCTAAGAGAAGAGGAGAAATATTATGCAAATAGTATTTTTTTTTTGCATAGAACTTAGCCAAATTAATGCAAATATGTACCAAGGTACATTCACTTACCAGATAGTGTTAATAGCACAACTGATTTCATAAATTTTACATGCTCTTGTCAAATTTGCATCAAATTCTTGTTATGAGAAAAATAGTGTGAAAGCAAATTAAAAAACAGATAAAATTTTTTGACGGTAGCAGGCAGAAACAACGATAAAACACCAAGTAGTTTTTGCAATGTTGTATTCGTTTGAATATTAACACTACCTTGTAAGTAAATGTATCTTTATATGTACCTACATGCATAAATAAATTTTTTTTTATTATATTCTTATTTACAATTTATAGATATGTACATATACAATTTATTTTATAAAGTGCGACTGATGAGTGTATTTTTAAACAACACCCGAACTAATAATAAAAATTAATGGATAATATTCTTAATAGCAATTTTAATCGCTTCTGCCGAAACGCATGTGACCGTAATCATCAAATTGCTCTTCTCCGCCACGTTTACCAAATCTCATGTGACCATAATCATCAAAACGCTTAGAGCGATCTTCATCTTCGTGTTCCAATAAGAAGTCCATTAAATCTAATTTGAGTGGAATTTTTGAATTGAATTTATGTTCATGTTCCTTAGGAGCCATTAGAAATGAACGAAGGTTGTGCTTGGTGATATAGTATGCAGATGCTGTATTATATTGTTTGTTTGATTTACCATTGCTAGAGCTTGGCTCTGTAATATCATTATCACCTAAATCATTTTTGGAATTCTCTAAACTTCTTGTCGATATTATTGGTAATATTGTACACAATATAATGATGAAAAACACCAAGAATGTGGAGTTAAATATTCTTTGTTTAGAATTCATTTCTTAATTTTCAGTATCTTTGTTAATATTTCAAATGGAAAACGCTGAGTGTACTGAATAAATCCAATTGCAGACTTTAGTTTTTATAGTCCTTTATTTTACTTCATAGCAACGAAAGTGATGAAAGTGGAAGATTACCAATAATTTTCTTTTGATAAGTTATTATGCATTCACGTCAGGTTATAATTTATTCTATTGTTATTTTATGTTCCAGTCTAAAACCGTCAAATTATTTAATTTTGTTTACAACAAAACGAATAGAAGACAAGATGTTGTGTTGCGGATAATTGACAGGTGACTGGTGTGAAAGAAGAATATAAATAATCTTAGAAATTTGACTGAAGTTTATAAAACAAAGGACTGCAAAAATTTTCATACAATTTATTTCTTTTGCAGCAGCTCCTTTCAAAGATTAAATTATTTATAGAAGTAATATGCTTTATCAAAATCTTCTATAATAAAAAAATTGCATTAACTATAATAATCGAAACACTAACTTTAAAAACATATTACTGCAATGTAACAATATTTAAGTTAAGGTTAAGCTAAATGATTCTTAAGTAAATATGTAAATTCTTAAAGACCGAAAACTGCCTGCTTTTATGAAAATTAATTAAATTGATTTTTGTATTTCTTTGTTTTTAACATACATTTTCATATTTTATATCTATCTTTTCTATGAAACTGTAAAATTTTCATCGATGTTAGGAAATGCAATGTTCATCTTCCACAGGAAATTTTGACTTAAAAATATTTCAGTGCTTAGGGGCCCTTCACATATTACTCTGTTTTCGGAGATTTGATACATAATAATCAGTATTTTGTAGAGTTGATATTTTGGCACATTCAAGGGTTTTTACTACAGTTTTCCATTTCTAGAGGCAATTTAAAAATAAATTAGCGACAGGTCTAGAGTCAATTTAATACAGAAGACCTTCATATTGTGTTTAATAATTTTATTGAAACTAATCTTTTAAAACAATATATATATATATATATATATATGTACAAATGTATATCAATAAGTATAAAAGTTTTTATGAAAAAAAAAAATATTAAAATAGCAAAACTATGTATATCGATTAAAATATACAAAACACATAAATTAACTTAGCAAGTACACATATTAATTGACTATAAAACATATCTCATCACTTTAGACAGGCCAACTAAGGCAGACCTCTAGGCAGGCCTTGTACCAGGCCTATGTAAGAAGGGACTTAGAAAGCCTCGGCTGGCTAGTACATTCTATGTAAAAAATATATGAGTATGGAAATTTGCAAGAAGGTTTTCTGCTGTTGCCATATAAGGCCTTCCAGAAGGCCTGCTTAGTGCTTCTTTCCGCCGCTGGGTATCTATGTACATACATATATTTCAATATATATCGTACATATGTATGTACATATGTATGTATATGTACCAAGTTTTCAAAAGTTATTTGAATAGTCATTATTTAAATTGTGCCATAAAACTGTCTTCAAATAGAATTTTTACAAAGAAAAAAATTAAAAAAGAAGATTCATTTAAAAAATCCGAATATAACGTTAAAAAATTAATTGATTTTCAACCAACAACGAAAATTCTTGTTACATCACTTTTAATGAAATTTTGATTTTGTCAATTAAAAAAAAATATTCGATAAACTAAATAAAAGTTTAATTGGTGTTTTTTTAATATTCATTAAGACAATAATTGGAACATTTTTATTAATTCGTTTAAAAACTTAATTGAAAATTTTTAAACGTATAGTTAAATATTTAAATGAAATACAATAAAAAAACAAACAAATTTATTATTTTGCAGAAATAAAAGAAATTTATATTTTATAGTTGAATTTAATTTTTATTCAGTTAATTCATATCCATAAATTTATATATAATGGTATAAGCTACTATATGTATTTTTATTATACATATATATTTTCATATATATGTTACATTTATAACATATTCATATAATTTCTATGTGGATTATCCTCTCTAACAAAAATGATAATTTAATTTAAACAATTTAAGCCTGTATTATTAAAATTCTTTGTTTTAACATCTTTCAGTTCGATTAAAAATTCATAAATTACATATTAATGTAGTTAAAACAGTAAATTGATGTTGAATTTTTAAAAACACTTTAACAAATGTTTTAACACGGGGTGTATCATAAAAACTGTAGCATGAAGCTATAGAATAGTTCAGATTCCTCGGGAAAGTGCACATTAAAAAAAAAATTAAATTGTGTATTATTTAAAAAAAAAGCTTTATTGTATAGGGTGTCCGCCGGGGAGGTATACTACTTTGTTTTGCCGCTATTTTGCTAAACATTAGTCTTGACAGTTCATATTTGGCAGTCGTGAAACACGTGGCAAATTTATTATGGAAAAATATTCGATAAACCAACTGTTTCAGAGGATCTTACAGATCGCCCATGACAACCCCGATTTTCATGAAAAAATCATAATGAGTGACGAGGCACATTTTCATTTGAATGTATAGTGAATAAACAGAATAGTCGGTTCCGGGCAATGGAAAACCCTCAAATTATTCATCAGTCACCTTTGCAGCCATTAAAAATGACAGTCTGGTGTGCAATTTGGTCAGAAGGAATCATTGGACATTACTTCTTTGAAAATGAAAACTGTGAATGGGGAGCGATATCGTGATATGACTGAAAACTTTTTAACGCCACAACTGCATGTTTGGGGCTTGATTAACATACGGTATCAACAAGACAGTGCCACTTCACATACAGGCAGGATTACTGCGAGTAGTATACCTTCCCGGCGGACACCCTGTATTTAAAAATAGATACCGATATCCGCCGAAATATATACATAAATATAGACTTTATGATTTTGAATCACATACTAATATTGTTGGTTGAATAGTACGACCATGAATTAAAAGAAGCTTTAGTTTTGCCTCTATTTCTTATTGAGTGTCCGTTATAAGCGCAAAACTTTGTTGAGAATCTGGTGATGTTTTTCCTTAGTTTTGCGTAAGAATCATCTGATTACACTTTAAGTGGGTGCGGAAAGATATGGAGCAATTCCATTTTATTTCAACGAACATTTTTTCGGTAGTGTCCGATTTTGATAAAACTTGGTGAATGTGTGTAGTAGTGTATGTATGTTCACAAAACGCTTTTTAATTTTTTTGTTTTCGAAAACTGTGGCAACCCTGCAGCTTAGAAATACTGAAAATTGCAGGGTAGGCACTACACTTAAAATTTCATAACTTTTGTTGTGAGCAAGATATTGAAAAAATTCTTTTTGCGTGGGATTAGTGAAGTTTTTAGGTTTAAGAAATTTATTATTATTTTTTTTTTTTTAAGTTTTTAAAATTTTTAAAAAAAAAAAAATTAAAATTTATTTTTTGAAAAAAACCCATTTTTTAAAATTTTTATATTTTTTGCACAAAATGCCACATATGTGTTCTAAACAACCTAAAAATTCAGAGTGGAATGCCTCCTACTTTTTGAGATTTTCAATTTTCAATGAATACAAACAATGCTTCCAATGAATTGCATACAAGCAAACTTAACTTATTAACTCAGTGGCACGTAGCAACTAGTAAAAGAGAGTATTTCTTATAAACATACCAGTACATTTTTTAATATATCTCAAAAAGTAGGAGGCATTTCACTCTGAATTTTTAGGATGTTTAGAACACATATGTGGCAGTTTGTGCAAAAAATATAAAAATTTTAAAAAATGGGTTTTTTTCAAAAAATAAATTTTATTTTTTTTTTTTTAAAAAAATTTTAAGAACTTAAAAAAAAAATAATAATAAATTTCTTAAACCTAAAAACTTTACTAATCCCACGCAAAAAGAATTTTTTCAATATCTTGCTCACAACAAAAGTTATGAAATTTTAAGTGTAGTGCCTACCCTGCAATTTTCAGTATTTCTAAGCTGCAGGGTTGCTACAGTTTTCGAAAACAAAAACGTTTTGTGAACATACATACACTACTACACACATTCACCAAGTTTTATCAAAATCGGACACTACCGAAAAAATGTTCGTTGAAATAAAATGGAATTGCTCTATGATGAACATACCAAGTGGTAAAAACCTTAAATCTAAAGAGAAAAAGTATAATAAATAGCAAATGTTTTTTTTTAATTTTTCTAAATTAATATGTAAAATTGTTTACATTCATTCACTGAATGTACATACATATACGACTTAATTTTCTGGAAACTGAAGATCACTTGATTTTGGACTGGAGTAAATATCTTGCATTTTTTCCAAATCTAAACCGTATTTCCTGCATTCCGTAGTTCTTGGCAATAAAGTACTTCACTTTGACTTTGAGTCAACATTAGTATTAAATAATAATTAAATCTGGTTATAAACTTTATAAACTAAGGAAAAATTATGTACATACGACACCTGGCGCAGATAGGTTTTTGAACTCCGTCCTCAAATTAAATATCTCAGGGGTATTTGATGATCGCTTAAGCTGCTGAAATCTGTAATAAATTACATCGAACAAGTATTTCATCAGAAACAATATAAAAATTTAAAACTTTTTATGAACTTTTTTCAAAACGTTTAATGATTTGATGGTGTGTTCGCAGAAATTAAAAAAAAGGTAATGACAAGAAAGAAAAAAACAAGAAATTCTTTCCTACAATCATCTTGGTTATTACTTTATTTTTATTAAAAATCTGCTTATAAATTATAAGCTTGAGCTAAATTGAGCATTATTGCCTATTCGCTGTTTATCTAATAAAACAATTTAAAGGGAAATATGAAAAGGCAATGCGACGTAAACCTCCTTGTGCAAAAGCTATCATTAAAAAAGTGCCCAAATACCCTTCGCTGCAGCACCCTCACCAATGTCTACTTTGGCAACAGCTGAAATGTCTTCCAAGAGAAAGAAGGAACGTTTTCTAGGAGAAATCCAGGACATAATAAGTGATGAAACCACGGCTGCCAGATTTGACGATTTATCGTCATTTTGACGATTTCAGATGCCAAAAAAGGCAGTTTGACGACGTGACGATTTGTGTTTTAAATTTGACGATTTTTAAACAATTATAGGTTGGCAGCGTTCTGCAGAACATTGACACTACTTTGAACTTTTCCAGAACTTGGCAGCTTTTGCCGCAATATGTAAGAAAAGTAAGGTGTAAAAGAGGTAGTTTTATCATATTTAGTTGTTTTTGAGTTGATATGATACGGACATAAAACTTTTAGATTTTTGGAAAAAGATTTCATAGATGAAAAAAAACTCTAGTCTTTTATTTCCCACGTTAACTAATTTTATTAAAAATATTTTGGTTTCACCACATTTTTCGGCAAATATAAAAAGAGTGTTTAGCCAAGTTAATTTCAACAATACAAAAGTTAGAAATCGGTTAGCGAAAGCTTCTTTGGAGGCAATTTTATATACTAGAGATCATTTAAAATTAAACAAGTGTAATTGTTTTGACATGAAAGTAGTACCTGATTTAATAAACCAGTTCAACTCCAATATATATGTTTAATTTTTTTTTTATATTTTTCAAATGTGTTGTAACATGAATAACATTTTTCATTTAAACTCAAATCTTATCACTAATTTCTCTAAAAATTTAAACTTGCTAATATTTTGTGGATTTGGTATGTAGGCATTGTATTTAAAAATACACAAAACACCTGATTATATATCGTTTCAACAGTTGATCTCTTTATTGATAAGAATTTACTTTATTTTATATAAAAACCCTTGAATTTTATTTATGTTATGTTTTGTTAAATAAAATAAGTGTTTTGTTTTTATATTCGACGATTTATTGACGACTCCGAAAAACTATTTTGACGATTTTGACGATCTTACACTAAAAATTTTACGAATTCGGACCCATTTCATCTGGCAACTATGGGTGAAACTAATAATTTCAAGTTTTTCCCTGGAAAAATTGAGGAAATAAATAGTACGTTGGAGAATCACACCATGCAATTGAAAAACGTTAATAGTACTTTAGATGACATTCTTTCTTCAAAAAGAAAAGAGCATGAAGAAACCAAAGAACGAAATGAAGTTAAAATTTTTAAAGATAGAAAAATTTAAAATGTGTATCCCGGAGGAATAGGCTGAATCTTATCAGTAATTTTTTGGTTTAGAGAGTCATGTGCAGTATTTTTGGAACACTGTAATAATAATATCAATAATTTTAGTTATGTTTTTCAATGTCATGAACTGAATATTATATTCTGTTTTATTTTATTTGTTGTTATATAGTAGATAAACTATTTTTAAATAAAAAAGATTTTTTTTTAAATCGACGACCTTCCGATGTTGTCTCTTATTTCAGCGCCTTCAATGCTGATTTAAAATTCACTGTGTCCCTGGATTTCTTCATTCTTCGTCTTCTATTGGGACATTGTACTGTTTACAAATGTTGTGCAAAGCACAACAAAAATATTTGATTTTTACCACTTTTAACGGTATGTATGGAATGCACATCTGAAGACATCTAAGCCGCCTCTTTAAGTTGCCAATAGTACTTTTCACTATATTCCGAGCCGATGCATTTAATAAATTGAATTTGTGTTGTATAGAACCAAAATCAATTTGGTAGTCACAAATCTATTACAATTGGGACAGATTATCGTGGGGAGCGATTTGGGGATTTTTTCATTTTCAGTATACCTATCAATTTTGCTTTATTTTACCATTTTCTTTCATACATATATTTACATATATGTTTATGTATCTTGGCGTTTTTCTTCTCCATATTTCGTTTATTTCAAGACGATGGTATTGTGGATGCTGGTTTTTATAACAATTTGTTCAAAATTTTTAAAACCAGAATTTATTGAATTCGATATTGCCAAGATGGATGTACTAATTGACGATAAGGAAAGTAATTTGTTTGTTAGGTTAGGTTAGGTTTCGAGGGCCGCCACATCTGAGACGTGACGCACTTGGGTCCGTTAATTCGGTCCCTTTGTGATACCCTACAGCAGACAGGGCTCAGTCAGTTGGTTATTCAATTGGCTGTAGTTGCCCTGTCGCCGAGTCAAACCATCCTGATTGTTGCAAGAAGGAGGATATGTTGGTTAGCCCCATGTTCGCCAGACTGTCGAGGTCTGGCAGAGTGTTGGAGCCCATGGTAATCGCCCTAATGCTGTTAAGCGCGGGGCATTGACATAGAAGATGAAGAACTGTTTCTTCTTCCTCCTCATCGTTACAACTTCTGCAGTAGTCATTGTAACTTAGACCCATCCTTTTGGCATGAGTACCGAAACACCAGTGCCCCGTTAGCACTGTTACTAGTCGTCTTGTGTGACATTTACCAAGCCTGAGCAGATCGCGAGTTCTGTGCAGGCTGTAGCGGGGCCAAGTGGACCTGGCGACTCGACAGGTGTGCTCTTGTTCCCACCTTTCTTGAGCAAGATTGTATGATTCCTGCTGGATCAATCGCTTGCAGTAAGATAGAGGAATGCCAACGAAGTGGCATATCATCGAGTTGCTCAATGATGTTCCCTTTTTGGCAGTTTCGTCCGCAATATCGTTTCCGGTGCACTCTGAGTGCCCTGGAATCCAGACTAGTGTTACTCTTGAATGTCTCGCTATCTCGTTTAGAGACTTCCGGCATTCGTTTACCACCGTCGATGTAGTGTATACACCATTGATAGCAGCAATGGCCGCTTTGCTGTCGGTAAAAATATGGATGTCTTCCGATATCCTATAATACCTAAGCCATCTTGCCGCCCTTGTAATGGCCAAGACTTCGGCTTGCAGGACGCTACAGCCATCCCGAAGTCTGAATGGAACCTTGACGTTGAAGTTTTCCACATAGAAGCCTCCCCCAGTGTTTACGCCTCTTTTGGAGCCATCAGTGAAAACTCTGATGGCCCCTTCGGTGGCAGGGGGTAGGGAGTGATATTCCCTATTGGGAACAATGGATTGAAAAAGCCCGCCAAAATAAGGTTCCGGTGGGCAGTAGTCGGTGAAGTCATGGAGCGCTTGGTGCTGCCTGAGAATCCTGGAGTGACCAAGATCGGTTCTCGTCCATGAACATGTAGCGTTCAGTCTGATCGCCGCAGTCAAAGCTAGCTGTTTGGCCAGAACATCCACCGGAAGCCAATTCAACATAGCGAACAATGCCTTCGTTGGAGTAGACCTGAGCGCTCCCGTTATCAGGATCGCCGCTAGCCGAAAAATTTTCTCTATAGTTCGTCGGTGGGAGTCTTTTTCTACCGCTTCCCACCAGACTATAACCCCATAGAAAATTATGGGCTTAATTACCGTCTCAAAGATCCAGTTGGTCCCTCGGGGTTCGATGCCCCAGCTGCGACCAATTGCTCTTTTGCAGGTGTAAATAGCCACGAGGGCCTTGTTTGTTGCTAAAATTGATGTTGGCATAGAATGTTCAAAGGAATTAGAAGCAAAAGGAGTTAAAAAATTTTTATTTAGATTATTTAACTGTACTAGCAAAATAAATGCTTAAAATATTCACTGAGAGTATGGAAAATTTTGAGTTATTTATAAATTTACAACTCGGAAGCATAGAAAAAATAATAAATTTTATTCCGTGTATGGAATTTTTAAATATTCTATGGTTTCAAAAGTTCCATTGAGCACATACAAATGCATTAACTTAAATAAATGTATGTAATAAAATTAATAAAATAAATAGTTTTTTATGATGCTTAATATACATATCTTTACTGGGGACAAAATTGGGGATTTCCAGTTTTAAAATGGGAATTTTTGGGGACAACACTCTTTAATTTGGGGACATTAGACAATATTTACCTGGCTACACTGGTTATAGCTGGTTGAAAAATTATGGCAACGAAAAACCGGTTTCGTTACCTCTCTCGTCAAAAAACTTTCATTTTATGTCAGTACAATTGTTCTCGTATGTGAAAGTCCAATTTTTTATGTTATTTCTGCTTGCACAGTTTTCGATATTAAAATTAAAATCTTGGGTGAAGATTTTAGGTAATAAATGCGCGGTTTTTGTTGGATACATATAATTAATTTTGATGATGAAAATATAAATTCTGTTAAAGCGCGAGTTCACTATTCATGTACTATAACTAAATATTCTTCACAAAGTTTACACAATCAAAATACTTTATGAAACATACAAATAATTTTTAACGGAAGATTCCGAGAAGCGGCAACGCAGATAGTAAGTTGTTTATTGTCTTGGCTAAATGAAAGCAATTCTTTTTTAATTAGTTGCTTTTTGGCTAAATACTTGGCATTAATGGAAATGATATCATTTGGAGGTTTTAGTTATAACTAAAATTTTTAAAGTAGCATTCTAGAGATCTAAATTTTTGGAATACGTCAGAGGAACAGGTACCACTTTTCTTTCTTAGCACGGTAATATTTAATTATGTTTCCTAAAAGTATGCTAAAAATACTATCATTGTGTTTTTTTTAAATAAGTGCCATAGCAACTCCTTTACATTGAGAGGGTTCAATGATATGATTTTCTAATAGTGTGGATGTTGAAGCGACTTAATAGAGGTAGGTTTCGTTTTTTGGAGCTTATGCTTAAGCACACAACTTATTTTTTGTGATGCGTATATACAGTGCGTCCTCGGTTATTGCAACTATTAAAAACCAGGGCAGTTGCACAATTATTCATTGACAAAAAAAGAGAAAATCGTCGTCTATTTCATTGAAACTCAAAATATGTATTGAGAATTTTTAATGTTTTATTAAAACTAAAATAATTTAAATACTTATTTCATTAAAAATATGGGGACAATTGTTGAAACGGATCATAAACCTTTCATTACTATTTTTGATAGACCATTATATAAAATTCCACCAAGGCTTCAAAGGTTTATGATGCGCCTTTAGTGTTACGAAATAAATTTTAATCATATTATTAATATTATAAATGTTAATGTAAGTTTGTTTGTAGCGCTATCACGCAAAAACTACTAAACCGATCATCATGAAACTTTGTACACATATTCTTGGAGCTATTAGAAGTAACATAGGATAAATTTTTTTAAAAAAAATTTTATTTCTTACGAAAGATAAAAAAATTGTTTTTCAATGAGCATATTTACACTAGAACAATTTTTAAGCCGCACAATTTTTGTTCTTTTCAAATTACACTAGACTAATTCATCTGGCATATAATGTATACGTGTACTCAACTTTGTGAGTGTTAGTGTTTTTTATTCATTTGAAGTTTGTCTTTCGTTGTGCACATTACGGAACATAGTTAGCAGAAATATTGCGAGAATAATAAGTGATGATGAATTGGCAATTATTTTAGGAGGAATTTCAAGTATAAGAAGCGAATTTACTGAATAGTTTTGCAATGATGGAAAATTTTAAACATCAATATAAAAAATTTTTTAATTGCTTCACATTTTCTATACCTACTAATAAAAAAACTTTAGCCAACATTTTTCAAAGTTTTTAATTTAATTGTGTATGTAATTTTTTGATCTCTTAGAACTTTTGTAGTTTTTTAAGTAAATTGTGAGAATTTTTATAATTAATCGTTAAAAAATTTTATGTTTTTTAAAAGATTTATTGAGAAATTTAATCAATTAACAATTAATAAACATAAACCGCCTTATTTACAAAAAATATTTTAAAAATAAATATAAATAAAATAAAAAAACATTATCAGGCTCAAGTTCAGTTTTATTGAATTAATGAAAATTCAAAATTAATAAGAGTTTTTTTAGGTGGCACGAAATAAGCCTCAATGAAATAAGCCCCAAATCGAAAAATGAAATAAGCCCCAAAAAATTTTCAAATTTTTTGTTTGGGGTTTATTTAATTTTTTTTGGGGCTTATTTCATTTTTTAAAAATTTGGGGCTTATTTCATAAAATTTTTTGGGGTTTATTTCATTTTATTTGGGGCTTATTTCATATCCGTAAAATAGATCTAAATTCCTTGCGCCCTGCCGTAGGCCGGTCATGCAGAGAATACTTTGAACGCGAAGCCGGTGTTCGATATACCATAGAGGATAAATTCCTTGCGCCCGGCCGTAGGCCGGTTATGCAGAGAATGCTTGGAACGCGAAGCCGGTGTTCGATATACCATAGAGGATAAATTCCTTGAGCCCGGCCGTAGGCCGGTTATGCAGAGAATGCTTGGAACGCGAAGCCGGTGTTCGATATACCATAGAGGATAAATTCCTTGCGCCCGGCCGTAGGCCGGTTATGCAGAAAATACTTTGAACGCGAAGCCTGTGTTCGATATACCATAGAGGATAAATTCCTTGCGCCTGGCCGTAGGCCGGTTATGCAGAGAATGCTTGGAACGCGAAGCCTGTGTTCGATATACCATAGAGGATAAATTCCTTGCGCCTGGCCGTAGGCCGGTTATGCAGAGAATGCTTGGAACGCGAAGCCGGTGTTCGATATACCATAGAGGATAAATTCCTTGCGCCCGGCCGTAGGCCGATTATGCAGAAAATACTTTGAACGCGAAGCCGGTGTTCGATATACCATGGAGGATAAATTCCTTGCGCCCGGCCGTAGGCTGGTTATGCAGAGAATGCTTGGAACGCGAAGCCGGTGTTTGATATACCACAGAGGATAAATTCTTTGCGCCCGGCCGTAGGCCGGTTATGCAGAAAATTCTTTGAACGCGAAGCCGGTGTTCGATATACCATAGAGGATAAATTTCTTGCGCCCGGCCGTAGGCCGGTTATGCAGAGAATGCTTGCAACGCGAAACCGGTGTTTGATATACCATAGAGGATAAATTCCTTGCGCTCGGCCATAGGCCGGTTATGCAGAAAATGCTTTGGACGCGAAGCCGGTGTTCGATATACCATGGAGGATAAATTCCTTGTGGCCGGCCGTAGGCCGGTTATGCAGAAAATGCTTGGAACGCGAAGCCGGTGTTCGATATACCATAGAGGATAAATTCCTTGCGCCCGGCCGTAGGCCGGTTATGCAGAGAATGCTTGGAACGCGAAGCCGGTGTTCGATATAATTTAGAGGATAAAATTCTTGCATTTTATGATTTCTTCTTAAACTTACATCATAAAGTTAACAAATTTGGGGCTTATTTCATTTTTTTGGGGTTTATTTAATTTTTTAAAAATTTGGGGCTTATTTCATAAAATTTTTTGGGGCTTATTTCATTTTATTTGGGGCTTATTTCGTAAATTTTGTTTGGGGCTTATTTCATTTTTTTTTTGGGTTTATTTCATAAAATTTGTTGGGGCTTATTTCATTTTTCGATTTGGGGCTTATTTCATTTGGGCTTATTTCGTGGTGCCGTTTTTTTATGTTGGAAAATATTATTATTTATATCCAATCAGTTTTTAGCAGAACGTATCAGTACTGATTTCAAGGCCGCTACAACTCTCATCAGCGTTCAATTATCCATCTTTACAATTTTCGTAAAGTGGATACTAATTCAGAAGAATATCAACTATTTAACCAGTTTTCAAGAGGTATGGAATATGAGAATTAATTTTTAATTCATTTTTTATTCTACCTTGAAACAGTGCTGGTTAGTACGAAATTCCCTCATCACTGTTTGGAAAATACTAATAATCAACACAAACTCATAGTCCCTTATCATCAAAGTATTCTACTTTGTATTTTAACGTTTTTGTTGTTTTTACTCTATATTAGGGAAATTCACATATTACTGTGACCCTTGTTATTAGGGTATTTATAGCTCGTGCCCAAGCGGAATTAATATTTTTATATTATTATTATTACGAATAAACGTAATTATTATTTGAACTTATATTGATTTACATATGAAAAGTAACATTATCAGGCTCAAATTCAGTTTTATTGAATTAATGAATATTCAAAATTACCTAGAGTTTTTTATGTTGGAAAATATTATTATTTATATCCAATCAGTTTTCAGAAAACACAGAACCTGTGTATTCGTAAGTGTGTATGTATTAGTTTTGCGCTGCTAATGCGGGTTTGAGGCCGGTTGAAAAATTGTGCCAACGAAAAACCGCTCTCTTCACCCCTCTCGCATAAAAACTGTCATGTTATGCCAGCATAATTAATCCAGTGTAAAATAGCTCAATGTAATAAAGCTCCAACCCTGAGTGCTGTAATACCGTCGCACTGTATTATCGACAGTCACGTCAATATCCAATCCAATTTACTATAGTATGGGCTCAAGGCGAACGAAGCCGCGGGAAAAAGCTAGTAGTATATAAACCAGGGAAAGATTTTCAAATAGCGTATATACTGTCTAGAGCACCATACAACGTTATCTGAGGTTGATGATGAAGTAAAATTACACTGTACTTTTGTTGCTTCATGTTTGAAGGGTTCATTTGCAGGGGTTGCTATGGTAAGAGAATTCAGTGGAAAAATAAAACTTTTTAAAAAATTATTACGTATGTAGACCAGAAGGAAGTTGAAGAGAATGTGGTTCCTTATTATAAAGTAAAAGATGCTGGACAAGGTTTTGCTAAAAAATCATTCCGAAATGATTCCGAAGGCTCTTCTCTCTTCGCAGTGTTAGAAAGGATTCATGAGCCTAATTTTGCGCGACAGTCAGTATATTGGCCCAATATTTAAAGAGTTTTTCAACAAGAACTTTGTTTTGTAAAACAAAAAATTTATATGAAGATGATTGAAATTTTTATTGTATTTATTACGAAGAGAAAAGTTCTGCAATTATGAATAAAAAATGACCACCACGAGCACGCTGGCAGATTTCAATACTTTCATCAAAGTTTTAAATCACTTTTTGGCGAAATGGTGGGTCTATTTCGCTAAGGGGCTGTGCACATATTACGTAGCGCTGCAGGGGGGGTATAAAATCTCTGAAAACAGCGTTACGTAATATGTGCACAGCCCTTAATCACATCACAGATTTCGAGTTTTAAGGCTGCATTCAATTCGATTGGCTCAGTATAGACTGTATCCTTAACAGAGCCCCACAAAAAATAACCCAGAACTGTTAAATCACACGATCTGGCTTACCACTTAAAAGCTGATTTTTGTGAAATTATGAGATCGGGAAATTTGATTTGCAATAAATTAATCGTTTCATTGGTTGTGTGACATGTCGCACCGTCCTGTTGAAACCACATGTCAATTATACCCATGTCATCAATAATAGGCCAACATTGAGTTGTTACCATCTCTCGATAGCGTGATCCATTGACCGTTACCGCATTTTCAGCCTCATTTTCTAAAAACGGCCCAATCACGCCTCCAGACCACATTAGCGCACCAATGACGCGATTTTCGACGGAAATTGAATTCATTGTAACAATTGCCAATGCATCTAATACGACTACGTCAAAAAACTAAATGTCAAAACCATCATGTTGCCGCAATTGAAAAACAAAGTTCTTGTTGAAAAACCCGTTTCAATGATATAGCTAACATTGTATCAAATTGCGAAACTTGTTTAAAATACCAGAATTCTAAGACAAGACCCAAAATCCTGCCATATGACATTATTAAGGTGCCTTTTTTTAAACTAGGAATTTAACTGTTTAAATTTCTTTTCGAGACATGGAATTCCTTGCATTTTAATATCAAATAATGGCCCACCCTTTATTTCAAAGGATTTTAATTTTTTTTTGTGAGGATTGCGGAATAGACCATACGACTTCTTGCCCCTATTTACAAAGGTCGAATGGGACGATACCATAAGGGGATTTACCAAGTCCTTCACAATTATTACTGTCACGGTCATTACGCACTCGAATTCCTTCGGTGACAGAAAATTTTAAAACAAGATTAGTTGACATAACAACTAATGATAAAAAAATTTATAAAAAGTATAAATATACAAAATTAGTTCAGGAAGGTGAAGACATAATGTTTAAAAATCTCCTTCTATTTGTTGGTTTCATGGCAAGGTAATGCGTTTTTATGAGTAAAGAAGATCTTACGAAATTCTATATGGAAAGGGATTACTTTTTTTGAAGAAGCTCAGAACACTTAAGAACAAGTTCTAGGAACAATTCACCTAATGACAACATGTTAAGTATGGTTGATAATGTTAAGGGAAAGAACGGCAACGAAAAAGGGGAAGATGTACTGGAAGGTAATGAGGAAATTAGTAGTCGAGATGGGCGATTTGTAACAAGAAGTGCGAGCACTATACAATATGCCGAAAAGACTTGATATGTAAATCATACAATTTCATTTGTATTCATTATTTTATTTATATACATAGAAGTTCTTTCTTTCAAACAATTACATTTGAAATAAACACAAAATTTTTTAATTAGTTTTTGTTTCAAATGTAATTGCTCGAAAGAAGTAACTTCTTCGATATTGCCGAACTACCACTAAGTCACTAAAATAATTCAAAAACTAAATATTTTCATGTATATAAGTATATATCAATGCATATATAGTTAAATATATATATATATAAATATATAAATGATTAATTAATTATAAATAATTAATTAATTTTAATATAGTATTTGTAAAGGGAGATGTTATAAACATTTGTAGTTATTGTGTTAACTTTTATGTATTTACTTACTTAACAATATTTCCGTTTACGTGCACAGTGAACATTTACCTAACCTAACCTATTGTTACATTATTCTAATACACGTCATCAAAGGTAGATATAAAACATAGATTAGGGGCTGTGCACACATTGCGTAACGCTGTTTTCAGAGATTTTGTACCCCCCCTAGCTAACTACTTGATAAGGGGACATAAATAAATGAGAACCAAAATATCAAAATACAAATTTTGACTTCTCATTGTTCCAAATTAATTCATTATTTAGACTTTCAAATTACATACATTGTAATTTTAGAATCAAACACACTGCTCTTCACAGGTAACCAGATGCGCCGAAAGAAAAAAATTTGAACTTGGATCATATTTTTTTATCAACGCATATTTTGAAAAATTTTTTGGGTTGCTGGTTGTTGATTCAAGGAGAAAAATTTCAAAATACTAATCATTGTAAGATCGGCATGTTTGTCAACTAGTCGAAGTTGTGTTTGGTTGGACTGGCATATATTTTATTTGTTAAAAATTTTGTTAATGAAGTTTTATTAATTTTTTAATCATTGATATTTAATTATACATACATAAATGTAAAATAAAACTTTTTTAAGTTTGCCGCTTGAAGATGGGAATAAAGTAATTTCCCGAAAAGCTTCCGGAAAAACCTGTGTTGTTATTGAGGTGGGTCATTAATTGTGGATTAAATTTTACATTATATATATTTTATTGTTTGGTATTTTTGATAGCGGCATATTGTATGAAAAGAATATTTTGTATATGTGTGTTTTTGTATCTTTGTGTGTATGGCAAGTTTCTATTGACAAGAAATTGTTGCTGAATAATATATTAATTTATTTTTATTTTGTGTGCTAGTAAAAAATTTTACTAGTTGTCAAGTACAACATTTATTAAAGAAAACTGGAAATTTATTTGTTATCAGGTAAATATTTTTAGTTTCTCTACTATCAAAAATGGAAACGGATCATATTTTCTCACTAGTCGCTAGTATAATAAATAAAAATAAAAAAACTAATTTTAAACCCTGGGTATTGCCACAAATCCATTTTTCGCTAATTTGCGGCAATCAAATATTTATTAAATGGAGCAGTTATGTGAATTTAGCTTATTTGATTGGGACAATTTTATTATTGTGCACCAGTTCAGCATAATAAAAATATGGTCAGAATGGCGTATTTTCGCCATCCATCCATTTCTTTCTGTTCTACACCTTTCGATTATTTTTGTGTCATCACTATCGAAATGACATTTGTGTTGGAAAAAAAATACAAAAATAAAAACTCTGCTTGAATATAATATCTTCATCATCGTCATCCTCCAGAATAGCTTCAGAATCATTCTGCAAATTGTTCTAATAATTGTTGCTGCACATCAAGAGCAGAATTAAACCAATTTTTGCCGCATTTTCAAATTCAATTTTTATTATTTTTTACTATGTATTAATTAGTTCAAACATGTGAAATAAATTTTATGTCAGATGAAGTATGAAATATGTTGAAAAATAAATGAGTTTTTCAATTTTCAACATATTCCACGCATTCCTGAAAGTGAAAAAAGGCTATCAGAGTACATTTTAAAACCGGGAATCCAACAAAAAATTCGTACATTAAATTTACAGGAGCTTTAATAATCCTTTACGGGTTAGCCTAAGAAGAAAAATATACAAGTGCATTTATTGAACAGTAAAATTTTATCTACATAAATGCTCAAGCAAAATTTTTGAAAAGTTATGTTTTTAAAAATTTCGTGTCTGATTACCAAAATATTTTCAAGTTCGATCGAAAAGTATGTTTTTTTTTTTTGTAAATTTAGCAATAAATCCAATAAGTTTAAATATACTCAGGACTATCATACACGAGTATATTAATTTAAGCGCCATTAGTTTGAAATACAGTAGTAATAACAACAATTCTTGCATTTTGTACTTTCCAACTCTCAGCCAAAATAAATTCCATTGTGCTATTTTTATTAAGATATGGGTCAATAGATAGTGTTTACAGCAAATAAATCTAGACGGGTTATAACCAGAAATAAAGAAAAACACACTAAAGAAGCTGTTAAAGCGATTGTTGCTGCTACAGTTGGTCAGAATCTATTATACCATCACTTTCTGCAAGCTCTTATTACACTGGGACACAAAAAAAAAATTTGTTCCTGTTGCAGCTCAAACAATGGCTAGAGCATCGATTGCCACAAAGAGAACATGAAGGAAATATCAATGTATTGGTGATTTTACACTTGTAGAAATTGGTTGTTACATTTATTTTTTACTGTAGCCTAAGATCATATTAAAAGTTTGTATGCATACACACTGGATTGGTTTAGCGTGTTTATGGACGAAAGAATGAACGAATGAATGAATTTACATAATTAAAAATATATTTACATTAAAAAAGATATATACAATAAAGCTTCTTCCCACTTTACATTCCACATGCTGAAAAATTAAAATATTCAAAATGTACTGTGAATAACAAATAAAGAGACTAAAAAAAAATAAATATTTTCTTGCCCTCTTTTGCTTGTGTTTTGTTGTTGCAAATTCTAAAATAAAGCGACAAAGAACCTCATTCATTGACTGGATAGTAGTGCTGGCAAATTCTACTACTTTTAATTACTCAATAATATTCGATACTTTTCATTTGGGTACTCAATACTACTCGATACTTTGAACGGATTTTTTGAATTTGTAACGCATAGTTTGTATTTGCATATTGAAGTAGTTTCTTCAAAAATTAAATATAGATCTACAACTATTATTTGTTTTGTATGCCTGTATTATTAAATCAAAAATAAATGTAAGCTAACTTTTAATTCAACGTTAACAACCTAAGAAATAATTTATTTGTTATCAAAAAAAAATTTTGTTACGCATATAAGTGTTCATTGGAAAATTAATGTTTTGATTTGTTTAAAGAATTGAAAATATTTACAAATGCATGAACATACATATGTGCATGCATGTCTAATACATTGTTAATGTATGTAAAAATTAAAATATAATATTTACATGTATGTATATATACATATTTAACTAATATACATTTTTAAGTACATTTAAAATGTAATTTATCACATGTGGTTGTTCTATTTTATTGACTGACAACTTTATTTCGGCGGTTGGTTTAATTTTGTACAGTGATGTATTTTTATACACTATTTTAGCCACTCAACTGCTTAAAAATACAACTCTGAAAGTATCGAGTGACTACTTTTGAGTATTGAGTATCCAAAAAAAATGGCAAATACTCGATACTCGGTACCCACTACTCAATACTTTGCCAGCACTACTGGATAGCAGTGCTGCCACAACAAAAAAAAAATGACAACCAAAACTCCTGAAAAAAGTTACCAAATGAAAAAAATAATAACCAAAATGAAAAAATGCATTTTTATTCATGTAAAATAAAAATTAAGTTTATTCTTGCAAGTTGTGTTTTACATTTTATTATGAAAAAATTTGTACTTCACATTGTAATATTAAAATAATAAAAAAGAAACAAAAACATAGTTTTCCTATATACATACATGTGCACATATAAAGTAACAAACAAAAGCTTAAGCCATTACATTGGCACCATCGGTTTCGAACCCAATAATGTTTTCAAGTGGGATATCATGATCTTTGAAAAAATCTTTTACTATGGCATATAGTGATTTAGCATCGGAATTTGCAACTTCAAGAAGGCTTAAGAATCTATCATGAATTTTTTGTGACAATTTGTCAATGTAGCGAACGACTAAAACCAAAGATTTTTTTTGTTGATACGTCTGTTGTTTCGTCTAAAATCAACGAAAATTTTGTTGTTTTCAATTTGGTAACTGAGTTCTCTTTGGCTTTGGTCCCCAACATTTCAGTTATCTGAGTAGCTTTAGTTCTGCCACATTTTATATATCTGAATATTTTGGAGTCAGGGCAGCACTCAACTAACAATGCCGGTAAATAGTCCATTAATACTAATGGCAAATTGTGGCTAATGAGGAACATAACTAAAGCAAGTTCTGCATTGTGTACTTGCTTAGCCATATTTTCTTTTTCGCGATTTGAAAAAGAATCAATTTTTATTTGATTTCTTTTTCTCACAACGTTTTGTACATGACTCCGTTTAGAACTGTGTTTCCTTAAATAACTTACATGGTTTGACAGTTTTTTTTTCACACGCAACACAGTACCCGCATCCATCTTTATTTTGCAACCAAGGAAATTCATTCACCCAAGCGTTCCGAAATTTTCTTTTGGAGTTATTTTTGGTTTCTCTACGTTGAAATTACTTTTTTAGTATAAATTGGATCAAAAATTAAAGTAGTATTTATTACCTGCTTTCGTCGCCACTTCCAGAGGATAGTTCTTCAGTTTCGTTGTTTGCACTTTGGCCATTGACTGCAGGCATTTTCAATACAAATCTAAAAAATAAGAAAATATACATATTTTGTTCAAATCTTATTCAATCATACATATGTATGTCTATACAAAAACACAAATACTTACTTATCCATTCTGTTTCATTTAATTGACTTGTTTAGTTAACTTCTTTTCTGGTTTTCCTAACACAAACACTGAAATTGTCCAAGCAAAATTTATTTTAATTGCCAAAAAGCCGCCATTAAAAACAGTTATGTATTTTTTAGTATGTACTTATGTTTTACTTCACTAGTTGTCAAAAAACGTAAAATGATGGGCGTAATTATCAGACCAACTAACTCTATAAGCAAATGTCAAATACCTTAAAGAATACCTAACTCTATAAGGAATGTAGGTATATTATAGTTGTTCATTGGATCAAAGTAATTAGTTTTGCAACTGTTGACAGTGTTGTCTACGCATCACAATATATGCACGTAAGGAAGATTTAAAAATTTAACGAACAATAAAATTTTATTGTTCTAAATTTTTGGTTGAAAAAAGTAACCAAAATGAAAAAAAGTACACAAGTACCCATTGGAAAAAAAAGTAACCAATTTTGGTTAAAAGTAACCAAAACGGCAGCTCTGCTGCTATCATACAACTGATTATGTTTCGTATTTTAGTTTGTCTCTTCTGTTTGGTTCGTTTTGTGTGTGTAAATGACGATTGGTGCTCGGCCCCTAGGGGCTAGTTTGACGATAAACGGGCTAGAGTAATTCCAACTGATATCAACAAATAGGTGTGGCACATTTCTTCCGATTTTATTAAAAAAATATTGAGAATGGTCTTGGAAGTAGCATAAACATGAAACCACCCTAAAAAATTTACTTTGTTGTATAAAATCTAAATAGTGGACACCTGAAGTAAAAAATGGTTTATCTTATAGGCAACTAATGCGGTTTTCATACTGCCAAATATTAAACCAAAATTGAACTGGAATAATTACGTGGCCAACAAATGGCCACAAGAAAATTACACATTATTTTCTCTTCTTATCGATTTTCAATTGAACCCTAAACGAGTTATGTTGCACATACTGCATTAATTTTTTTTAATTCCCAAGTAAGATCTGGGTATTACTAATGCGCAAGCTAAAGAGGTTTTAAAAAACTTTAAAAACAACAAAAGAAATAACACTGCTCAGCAGCAAAATCCTCCTTTAAATAAAACTATATGGATTATGGATTTTGCAAGAAAAAAATGTTTCCTCTCTTAAATTTTTGAATAAATCCAAAACGATAAAATATAGAAAAAATTATATTAATATAAATTATAATATAATTTTGATACGCTTCTTTTGGTGTTTTGTTTATAAAAATCGGGTGAGTCGTTCTCGAGTTAGGCTGAAATATGTCTTCGTACCTGACTAATTTAGGGGAAAAACCTGCCACGCCCATAAAAAAAAACCTACGTGATGGAGAATAACCGAAAACGGATTTGAGTTTAGCACATCAAAATCCAAATTCCACATAGTTTTATTTAAAGGAGAACCAAAAAGCGATTTTTGGCAGAGCAGTGTAATTTTTATTTGATATAAATCTGATTATTTTTTTAAAGGCTATTTTCAATTTCATCAATTCTTGAGTACATGCTCGAATAAAATTAAAAGAAAAACTGTTATCGAAAAGTTTTAGTTACGTTTTTTTAAAGTTATTGTCTCAGTTGTAAAAAAATGCGCTAGATTTTTTTTGCAAAATATTGCTTTGTTTAGACTTTTTAAGGTACACAATTTTGGTAATACTAATATTTAATAAGTGTAGCTTCTTTCAGTCCCAAATAAATTTTTTCCAGCTACACCCTTACAAACTTTATGCATTAAAATCTGTGTTCCCCTGTGTTATTCAATAAGTTTATGGAAAAGCTGCAACATGTCTTAGAACCAAAATGAATGAAAAATAAAACCTGAACAATTGCTACTGTTTTAGCCATTAACCCACAAATGAAAACAAGAATACATGCAGACATTAGAGACGTTAGCTGTTTTCCTGCAAATTGAGAGTAAATATGTATATGTAATACATATCAATTTTTAGTATTCGCTGCTGTTCCAAACTTGCAGTTTATTCAAAACAGTTGAATACTAAATAGCTTAGTGTTGTGAAATAAGTATGTAGTGTTTTGACTAACATGTCCATGTTCATGTCCTTGGCATGTCCAGGAAGTGGAATAGTCATTTCGTTATTGTAATCGAATGTATAACTTTTGGAAACGCCACCATACACCTATTTTTAGAATTCCATACACTAGAGCTAGAAGCCGTGCTATTCTGTTAGTAAGGCATCTGGATCTGTTCTTTGCCCTCATCTGTTTAGTATGTTCGTCCAGAAAATCATCGTTCCAGAAAAATCACCATTCAGTAGAATTAAACTTGACTTCATAGATTTTCCAGACATTTTCGCGGACATATGTATGTGTTACAGATTCAGCTGGGAAACTGCCATTACGTCCTAAGCCCACCGTGCTCTTATCGTCGTATGAATATAAGTGTTTACAAGTACCCCCGAGTTACCCCGAGGGCTCACAAGTGTGACCTCGAGTGTCACATCAGGTGGCAACTTCTTACACATGGTCCACCCCCATGCCTAAGCATCTTGCTTAAGTGTTCGAGCTATCGAATCTCTTTTATCTGTTGTTTCGCAACAGCACATAGAGGCTTAACATTGGTGGACCGAAGTGCAACCAGCCACTAGCACCGGTCGAGCATCAGCCCTTAAACCAATACTTCTTCCAGCTCCCGAAATAGAACGCACCAATAACCGTTATCATGCCATAACGAGGATAGTACGATGGTGCCAACACATCCATTCTCAAGGAGAAAGAGTAGGCTAATTGCATATCAATCTTCAAGAAACCAGATATACATCTCGCAACGTCATCATAAAGTCTCGAAAGAAAACTCCTAAGGATTAACTTTCTATTGACTTTGGTCTTGAGGGAGACCTTAGGTGCCCTTTTACCTTCTACCAGACTAACAAAGATTACCTACTTCCTTTATCTACCTCATATGTACATATGTTGCTCTGTAGGGTAGTAACATGTAAGTTGGGAGGGTAATTGACAAAAGGTAATGTCTGGAAAAGACAATTTCGTTTTTGCCTAGCAGGCACCGCTTCACGGTGTGGATATCACCAAAATGACAAAACGTATCCCACGGTGGATTTTCTCGGATTGGTTGTTTGGGAGATTACCTGAAACAAATATACAAACATTAAGTCTTTAAATATTAGTATAGATGATGTATAAAAAAAGGTCGCAAAATTAAACATTAAAAATTTACCGAAAATTTAGGAAATGTGGCTCCAAAGTTAAAAATAAAAAATAGGTTAAATGATCTAAAGTTTAGATTGTTTTCAAAACGAAACTTTGGGACCAATTTTTCATGTATGTACATATGTATGTATGTATACACAATTGTATACATACATACATATGTATGTATGTCTCTTAATTTATAACACCAATTAGTTACAAATATTCGCCAGTTTTAAAATGAGTTGGTCAGCTATCTAAGAAGACACAAAAACACATATTCATGAATTTGTTTTCACAAATACATATAACGTTCAAATTTATTGAATGTACGCACATTCACACATTTACGCCTGTTGGCTGTAGAGTCAGTCGTTGCGGTTTAAAAAGTTTTTTTTTTTTTTGTTTAATCAAACTGTATATTGACCGCAAAATGTGAAGTGGTAAAACTAAAGTGTGTCAGTGGAAAAACTGGATGATGGACAAAATAAGTTGGATGCAAATTTAGCACAAATTTTATTTCAGACTGCATATTCAAGGTAGCATACAAGATGATGCTCCGTCAAATGGGACTTTTAGGTCAATAAAATGAATATAAAAAACAGAAAATAATAAAAGGAAAACAATAAAAGATAATTAATTGAAATCATTGTATAATTTACGGTTGATAGCTGTAATCAATAATATTATTAATATTTTCCTAATATTATTTTATGTAATTTTCTAAATTTTTCTTGCTTGCAACGAACAACGCAAACAGCGTCCATTTATTATAAAACAAGACCAATTTAAATTCTTAATTATATTGTATGATTTAATGATTATTTGTCATTTTTCTTTTTTCTTCCTATTATTGTTACTTAAGATATTTTATTCTTTGTCTTTTCATTTGTTTTCTGATTTTGTTTTTTTTTTTAGTTTTCATTTTGCAATCGAAATATTTCAATATGTTTGTATCGTTTGACCTAAATAAAAGTTTTTATCAACATGTTAACTAAGAAATGCCATTAATTTCTTTGAAAACCTGATCACAGAGTAAAATTTTTAACAGGAGTATAAATTGATAATTTTCCATATGCATCTATGTATATGGGGTTGATTTGTTTTCTTCAACATAAGAAAAATAAACAACTTTTTCTGTACTGGAACCACTTTGGCAATGAATATTTTTGCAATTTTTTTTCAAGTCGCTTGGTAAAAAGCAAAAGATTTTCTATTTTCATAGTTGCAATATTGATTTCAAACGGTTCGGTTGGTCAACTCTTGTTGTCAGTGCACTTAGTTATTGCAATACGATACAATTTAAAAGATTTTCTATGTTGAACTGAGAAAAATAATCATTTATAGTGAAAAAGTAATAAAATAATTATTAAAGAAATAAAATAAATTAAAAGCTGTAAACTTTCATTCATATTTACATTAAAATCTAAATTTTTGTTTTATATGAAATAAGAAGATCTATCTGAAGATCAAATTAAAATTTATGGATTAAATTATTCAAATATATGAGACTATTCAGGTAAGTAATTTGTTAAATAATTTAAAAAAATGAATGAAATTAAAAGATGAAATGGTTAAGAACTTCCATTGCCAAATTGGTTAGTCAACTTCATAACAATGTAATAGAAATCATGAGAAAATGGTATTGTTTTACATATGTATTGTGTATGTACATAAGTATGTATGCATTTTTGCTTCAATTCACACAAGGTTGAGTTATATAAATTTTATTTAAGAGTTTTCTACTTTTTAGTTTTTCTGAACTTAAGGTTTAACTAAAATTAAAAATATTTATTGAGATGTCAAGTTTTGTTTTTTTTTTATTTATTATAATATTAATAATTAATACATATGTATGTTCATATGTAAGTATGTATAAATTAACAAAAGAAATTTAATCAAAGAAATTTATATTTCAACTGTATAATAACATATTTATTAACGGGCATTATTTAAATGCTTTTGTTACTCATAAGCAAGGAAACCGGGAATGTGACTTAAAATTATGTTTTATGCGCAAAAGTTTTACGGCCTGACCCATCCCTTCCATTTTATTTATTTGTTTATATTTTGTGCAAGTACACAAATAATAAGAAAAACCAAATTGGTTATTAGTGAAACGCAAGTTAATTTTGTTACGACTAGAAATCCAGCGAACGATATCGTCCCACATCGTGGGTCAGGCAGTTAAAATATGCTCGAAAAATTACATTATGTAAGAGTCTTCTTAAAACGTTATACAAATGATTTCGTTTGCAATTTTCTTTACTCATTTCCAGCATACGAATTATAATTTTAAATCTTTATGGGCATGTGAGTCGATTAAACAATGCCTCGATATTATTTAATCTATTCGAATAGAAAATGTTAGACAGCAAAATTTTTACAAATGAATCGCAAATGTTTTTCATATAAGTACTTATACATATTCCCACACGCAAAGAAAACACATGGTGGATGGAATCATAACAAACTATCATTAATGTTCAGATTAATGATAGAATCTATTATATTTAGCATTTGCCATCTAACGAATATAATGTAGTTCTCATTAAGAATCTGATTATGTATGAGCATAGTCTGTTTTGCAACTGCTGAGAAATTTGAACACATTATAGTAGCTACAACAATGTTTTATAGTTTATTACGTTTTGGTTAGATAAAAGATTCATTGTGGCAACCTGGCAGCCGAATTTGTTGTTATGCTATGTACAGACGATTGGCAGATCTTACAATATTGTAAGAGGTGGCAATATGCTGACAACGTACTGACAATGAAAAATTGTTACCAAAATATAAATTGTCAGTTCAGACGATTGTAAGAAAACCTTACAATTTCATTGTCAGACAATAAATTTGCAAACAAAAATTGTCAGTTCAAACGGTTGTCAGATTGTTGTGTGGCAAAAATTGCCAGATGCGTTGTTAAACTTTGTCAGAACTGTCAAATCCAATAGTATTTATGGACAGCATTGCCAATAGAAAAATTATCTGACAATGGTGCTATTGTCAGATGTATTGATTTAATCACATCTGCCAATAAAACAAGAGCTTACAATGTTTGACAATTATCTGACAATGGCAAAGTAGAGTGTTCTCACGATTGTCAGATGTCTGACAATATTATTGTCTTACAATGAACTGACAATGCTTTTTCTTGCAACGTTGCAAGACAAAAATTGTAAGTGCAGACGGTTGTCAGACATTTTCTGAAAATTTTTCTGACAATATTGTAAGATCTGCCAATCGTCTGTACATAGCTTAACTGTTAAATACCCTCTATCATAGAAGTCTGCTGTTACACCAATAATTTTCATGTTTCATTATTACTATTAACTAGAGTTGTCAACCGATTAAGAATAATTGGATTAATCGATCAACCAAAACGAAACTCTTGTTCGAATAATTTTAAAATGCCGATTTTAGAATAACGAATAAATCGATTAATTATTGTCAATTAATCGAACAACTTTTTTTAGTTTAAAATGCATACGTCAAAAATGTTTAAATTTGTTTGTATGATATGAAACAAAGCGAGTACTTTATATCAACCAAATACATATTATTTTGGATGTTTGCAGTTGTTGTCGAACTGCGCATACCTACATAGTAGTCGTGCTATGTTTTGAATGAAACGTTAAAAAATTTTCAAGAATGGGGTTTTTTCACTCTCAGGTGAATAAATTAGAAATACACTAAAGCCAAAAAATTGAGCTCGTTTTGGAAGTATTGTACCACAAAGTCACAAGAAAGTTTTTTAAAATATTCTTCAAAAAGTGAAACTAAAGAATAAATTATACTCCAGATTATTTTATGTTGAAAGTAACCACAATAATTCAGATGAAAGTAATGATAAAGAAGATGTTACTAGTAATGAAATTAACAATCTTTTACACGAATTAAATAATTATATTAAAAGTATTAAAAACTCAAAATTCAAAATATTAAAAGACTTCAGCGATGTATTAGACGATATGGTATATTTGAAAAAATGTAAAAAAAGAACAGAAAAATTAAATAAACTATTTTATGCTCTTCTCACAATATCACCTACCTCGACAATTAGCGAAAGATTTATTTCAAAAACCAAAACCAAAAATCGTTTGGAAGCTAAAAAATTTAGTCAACTTTTATTTGAAAAAGATTATTTCTTAAGAACAACCCAAATTGTCTGATTTCACAAAAAAAAAAAAACATTTGATATTTTTTGACTGAATGAAGCATGTTTATTTGAATTAATAGTTTTATGTATTTTTTTTTTTGTTAATAAAAATATTAACTATTTTATTTTTAAGTTTTTTGTATGAAATGTTTATTTTTTGTCAATAAATTTTTTAAATCATTTTTTATTAATCGTTTGATCGAACGAACAAAATCAATTATTTGAATTATTCGAACAAAGTTGAAAGGCGAATAATTGACAACTCTACTATTAACCCAACAGTTGCAGCAGAAGGAATTAGAAATGGAAGATAATCGAAATTATTTACTCTCATATTTATCATGTCAATGTAAATTTAAAAATACAACTTTTTAATTGCAACAAAAAATAATTTGTACTAAAATCGAATTCATTGCATATAATTCAGTTATGCACGCCATTTCAGGACTTAGTCGTAGCAAAATCCTACCTTCGGTTGCCCTAACCAACACAACCGTATGTTTATTACAATTGTGGTCTTATGGTTATGATCATGGAATGTTTCCTAGATCCATAGAATATTAGTAGCGTTAGCTGAAATATAATCTACACAACTAATATTTTATTGGAATAACCGTTTTCCAACTAATCTTTTTTCTGGATGTATGTACATGTAACTTAAATCACTGATTATGACAATAATCTCACATTTATTTTTACTTTATTGTAAAATTAAATACATAACTTTCTTTATGTACATATGTAATTTGCATTTTCAAATTGACTTTTCTTATAAAATATTAGAACGATTAAAGCTACATTCGGGTGACAGATATTTTAATAGACCAGTTCTCAGAAAAACAAATATTAAATCCAGAAATACTATTTTATTGGATTATAAAATATTTTAATATATGAAGAATGTTTGAAGGCACCAATATGCTTCAATGAATAAATATTTGGATGTGGTAGATATACTTAGTTGACATGAACATTTTGCAATAGGATCTTTTTTTGCGTTAATGCATTTGCAAAACATCATAAATAATTTAAATTTTCGCCAACAATTTTTATTCACTCTTCGATTGAACCGTTTATCAGCCTGTTTTTCGAAAATGAATTTTTGTATACGTTCTCATAAAAAACGAACGAAACCACTTTTACGTTTTTATAAAACATTCATTTTCATGTGAGTGACGAAAAAGCTTTATTTATTTTTTCATTGTATTTTTGGTTCTTATAAGATGAAAATATCTGTAATAACGATAGCAAATGTCAAAAACAAAACGATAAGTAAAATGCTATCGTTTGAAAAATTCACACAATAATAATACGTACATAAGTATTTATGTATGAATGTATATATTTAAAAAAAGTTTGAAACATATGTAGGTATATTATAATTGTTTTATTTATTTAAATATACGGAAAGTTTTATTTTTTAGGCTCCATGAAAAATGGCCCTGAGCTATATATTAAAAATCGATTTACTTTATAGCCACAAGTCTTTTGGGGTATGTTATTAAAGTAGTCGAGGAATACATACTTTTTGAAAAGATTTATGATAAGAAGAAGAACTTCAAAAATCGCCCCAAAGTTTCGGATTGACAAAAAAAAAAAAACAACTCGAATTTGTGACCCAATTTTTCTTATATCTGAGTGAATTTTTTTAATTTTTAAATATTGAAAAAATTTTTCCTAATTTTTTGTTAAATTTTTATTAAAGTGACAAATAATACCAAAATTAAAAATGGCCCCAAATAAAATAACAAAAATTGTAAATTGCACCAAAAGTTTTTATTTTTGTTTTTAACAAAACCTTCTGGGTGCATTTTTCATTGGTTATAAACCAAATGATATATTTTGCTCTGATAACTAAAGACTCCCCGAATAGTTGGTATTCCGCCGTATTGCAGATTTTCTCCACTATTGAATTTCCTGAAACGAAGATGCTTTCCAAAGACAGCATTCCTGTCATTCGGCCACAAAATAGTACATAATAGAACAGTGTGAGAATATTTTTCATTTTTTTGCGGTCTCAGTGCACTTGAGGGAGTTAATTTTTTTGGGTTATAGCTCGTTCAGCAATTTTTCCATTTAAAACAACAAAATAAATTATTGGACCATTTTTAATTTTTTGTTCGGTGCTATTCATAATTTTTCAGCTTGTGAAAATTTTCCATTTCGGGCCATTTTTCATGGAGCCTTTTTTGAACTCAAGATTATTTTTGTAAATAAAAAACATTTAATTTATAGAGTTAACACCAAACATAGTACGTTTATATGAGAAAAAAAAAATTAAATTTATGAAAACGAACGCATTGGCAATAATGTTCCTTTACGAAAGCAAAAAGCTTTATACATGTCAAAAGTGAATAACCGAAAGCTTTCTAACATTTTATAAGATCCAAATTTAAAACGATATCGTTACAAAACGAAATTTCGTGTGAGAAGACTTTTGTTTTACAAAAACGGGCTGTATGAACGAAAAGTATCGAAAAAAGTGGATAAAGCTGTGAGTAGAAAATGCCACTACACTAGAAAATGAACTACAAATTTTAAAATTTTTAAATAAATGCGAAATAAATAAAAGAAATTTACAGAATTTTTAGGATATTGGAGAAAAATACATTAATGTAAAGTCAAAATAGTTACAGAAAAATTTTTTATGTATGGAAAAATTACCGAAAAATTGTCCTTAAGCTTTGTACAGACGATTGGCAGATCTTACAATATTGTAAGATATGGCAATATGCTGGCAACGTACTGACAATGAAAATTTGTTACCAAAAGGTAAATTGTCAGTTCAGACGATTGTAGGAAAACCTCACAATTTCATTGTCAGACAAAAAATTTATCTGCCAACAAAAATCCTCAGTTCACACGGATGTCAGATTGTTGTTCTGTTACGGACCATTCTGTTGAAAACTGAATTTTACTTACAGTTCTAAGGGCCAATAAATTGGTGGATGATAATGTTTCATTTATTTTTAAAACTCGTTTAAATATAAAATTTTGTTTTTCATTGCAATAGTAAATCAACATTAAGTCAACATTAAATAGCCAACGTTGTGTGTTTAAACACTATGTACATAAGTTTTACGAATTTCCATATGTTTTCGACTGCTTGTTCTTCTTGTTTGAAAAAAAATCAAATAAAATATTTGTGGCTGCTGACAAGTTGCATAAAATTTTGGCATCTTTTTCGCATTACCCTTTTGATCGTTCAGAAAGTTGCTCTTATTCTTTTAAAACATTTCAGCAGTTCTTAATTAGAGGCTTCGCATCGGTAGACACGGAGTCCGCTAAGCGAGCATCAGTCTTTAAACCGACACCTCTCCCAGGTTTTGGTAACAACCACAACCACTACTTGAACTCTCGAAAGAAATCTCAACCAACAACCGGCCCATGGGATCCTGTAACCGGGATAGTAGAGAGAGAACTCTACTTCCCGGAGTTAATCAATCTCCCATGTGGGCTGCCGGCCCCGTAGCACCAGTTCAAACTACTGGTAAAGTTTCGAAAGAAAATCCCAAAAATTAGGGATTAACTTTCTATTGGTTTTGGTCCTGGGCTAGACCTTACGTACCCTTACACCTTCTATATAGACTTATGTATGTGACAAGCACTTCCTTTATTATAAAATATATACACATCCCGTTGCTCTGTTAATTCAGAGATTGTTCCGTGCATACAAGTTTTTATGGGTAACTGACAAAAGGTTATGTGCAAGAGACAGCTGCTTGTTTCAGTAAACCAAGCTGATCGGAACAAAATTGCCGCGTAATCGCTGATAAATTTTTATTATGACCGCCGCCATGGACTTTAAGCACATTAAAAACAAAACGAATTTAATAAAAAAACATTATATTAATGAAAAATTTATAGTGAGTAGAGTTTTTTTTAAATTAAATAACGATTTTAACTTATTTTCTTTAAAATTATTCAACCTGATAATTAAGACGAAGCGCCGTTTTAAATTTGTGAACACTGCCGCCGCCGCCGATAATATATTCGGCTATGTATATTCTGCAAGAAACAGAACTTCTAACTACAAAAATTCAACAACAGAACAGAAAGTAAAAGTCAAGACTAATGAGGCCTTTACGCTTAAATGAGTAACCTAAATTAGACCGTTAACTATGCGCCAGAAACAGTAATGTTTACTCACTTTAATTAATGAAAAACTCTAAATAAAAATAAGAAATAGAGATGAAGACGCTAAATTGAGCTGAAAGTAACTAAAGTTACATTACTTAACAAACAACAACAGTACTTTTGCAGCCAACTTCACTTCTTAACGCGCTGTCCAATTGCAAAGCGTTTTTTCGGTTGGTTTCATACATTTTGTATGGACATGCGAAATTTTGACAGCCAGACAACGCTTTGCGTCGTAATTTAGGTTGGTCTGTAATAATCGTATTTATGGACAGCGATGCCAATAGGAAAATTATCTGACAATGGTGCCATTGTCAGATGAATTAATTTAAACAGATCTGCCAATAAAAAAAGAGCTTACAATGTCTGACAATTATCTTACAATGGCAAAGTAAAGTGTTACAATGAACTGACAATGCTTTTTCTTGCAACGTTGCAAGACAAAAATTGTAAGTTCAGACAGTTGTCAGACATTTTCTGAACATTATTCTGACAATATTAAAAGATCTGCAAATCGTCTGTACAAAACAAACACTCATAGTCCGTTATTTTTAAATATTATTGCTAATATATTTCATCTGAAACGGTCTCTACTACATTGTTATTCGTATATTAATTTAATTATTTCGAACTGCTTATTATTAATATATGATGATACATACATATATGAAGTGATGTTGGACATAAAATTTTCCTTTGTTCCTGGAAATATTAACAATGTACATAAATTATTGCCGATTATTCGTTAAGAAATTTAAGGTATAGTTAGTAAAAACAATGCTCGTTTTTTGTCTTTGTCGCGTGAAAATTTATTTTACTTTGCATTGAAACATCAATGGCGTACAGAATTGCTTTTAGTTATGCGTTTTTAATATCTAACACCTAAGTATGTACATATGTAAACTTAAACGATAATGAGAAGTATAAGTTGGACGATACGTTTTTACTTACTCAGCCAATATACATACATAAGTATGTATACTTAAATATTAATATACATATGTACATATGTATGAACATTGTTATTTTTTATATGTATGTAAATTTGTTGTTGTCCAATAAATTGTATACGATTTTAAACAAAATGAAGATGTAAAACCAATAAAGTGAAATAATGATATTGATATGAATTTTGCATACTTATTTACATTCATACATATGTACATATGTATATATGTGTATATGTAGTTGTTTGAATGTTCGAAAATCCGTAACCATTCACTGAGTACCTACATATGTATGTATGTACATATATGAACTTTGTTTTAAGTAAAAAAACACGCAAATAACCACATAACGAAACTTGACCGCTCATACTTCACATATTCTCAGTAGGTATGTGAATTAGAAAAGAAAACTAAAATTAATTAAATTCATATGAACGTAAAAAGAAAAAGCACATACTTACATATGTATGTACATACATACATACATTTGTAGATAATAAATTTGAAAGAACATCTCACCCTCAGATGGTAATTTTACCGTAAATACATACATAAGTTGTATACATACATACTTACAAAAATAAATTTTAAAGATTAATGAGCGAACATGAATAAATCTATTTTAAAATTTATTTTACTTTTTCGGATTAACAACCACACATATAACACTACAACAACCATGTACATACATTGTATATGCGCATACATAAATATATCGTCGTTGAAAATCCAAAGTACTTACGTATCATCAAAAAAATCACAATCGAGTTTTTGATTGATTATGATTCGTTAGGTTATCTTACATGTCTCTACCCATTTTTATATCCATAATTCAAAATAACGTATCAACATCTGAAATATTTTTTATTTTATAACGGTTTTGCTTCTCCTGTAAAATTAGAAAAAGTGATGTTACGTACTTTGGGATTTTCGACTACTATATGTACATACACATATTCCAATAAGTAATTTACATAAATATATCTTATATACACTCAAAATAAAAATAGTTATGCATTCCTAAATATTTATTCAATCAGTCCAAAGTACCATTAAGTTAGGCTTGCCACGCGGCCTTTTTTTTATCTTAATTTACAAGATGTGCATGCAGTCAAGAATCAAGACAAAATACATTTTGTCAAGATTTCAAGGATTTTAAATTTTGATACGCAACGATTACTGCGTATTTTGAGAAATCTGAACTTGAGCCTGATAAGATTAGTGCTTATTTACACACGTCAAGTTTCCTTGATCAAGTTTTAATTCAGCTGAGAGAAAGACAGCGAAATTTTTATAGCGTTCTTTGTTTTTCTCCCATCTGAATTAAAACTTGATCAAGGAAACTTGACGTGTGTAAATCAGCACTTACTTTTCATATGTACAATTTTTGTATGTTTTATTTTATATGAACGTTAAAAAACCGAAACTGTTGAATATATGTTTCAATATGCTTTGTTTTTCATCGTTTTGATGTAATTAATTTCACTTGTTTTTATATTAAAAATATGAGTGAATGTATAATTTTATAAAAATTATTCACCCCTATCGTGAATAAGAAGTGAAATTTGTTCACTTTCATATATGTATGTCCGTGTATATTTTTGAACAAAAAGTTCTATGATATTTTTTTTTAATCTTCTTCCCTTTTATACATTCACTAAGAGCTGATAGCGGGAATAATTTTTCACGGAAGATTCACGATACCATTTTTTCCCTTTGAGTGGAATTAAAATTTCACGAGAAACAATTTCACTTCTTATTCACGATAGGGGTGATTATGTATTAGTATTTCAATTGGTGAATATAAAGAATTTTCCCAACATGGATCTGGTAAACCTACATTAAGCGCATATTATTTAGATTATATACTTATGTATATGTACACCAACATTTACACGTGAATTTTTTCACGCTACACGTGAATGCAGCGATAGAGCATTATCGAAAAACCAAAATATGTAAACCTTTCCTCATTTTACCTGCCATGAAGTATGTTAAGGTAAGGAAATAAAAAGTACCAAATTGTCCCGTTTTGAACCTTTAAAAAACTACCTGTCTACCAAATTTAACCCAAATTCGTCATGTTTTTTTTTTCCAACCACCAACCAAACATTTATAAATATCACAAGAAAATATGCACAATTTTCATTGAACTTAAATTAAATATTACAAAAGTGAAAGGATACGATTAAATAATATGAAAGAAAAAGAAATTATTAAATAATTATGAAAATATTGCGAAATTTTAAGCTGGACGTGCTTATCCGACTCAATATTTTCATTAAATCGGAAGATGAAAGTTTTTGGTAGCCGAGAAATTATATATTAAGATTTTACGCTTCATGTCAATTAAAATTAAGAACCTTAACAAGCAGTGTATTATTAACCTATGATAGTATGATAGAGGCTAAATAAACTTCGTAACGCAGTATTTAGCGAAAATTGTTAATATTTAAAGAAACAGAGGGAAAAAAAACCACGGCAGAATAGAACAACGTTGTTTTCACTAATTATAATAATATCACTACTTGTTGGGTAGCTTATTTTGAAATTTGTTTATATTTTTTTACATATGAAAAGTAGAATACTTTGATGATAACGGACTATGAGTTTATGTTGATTATTAGTTCCAAACAATAATGAGGCGATTTCGTACTAACCAGCACTGTTTCAAGGTAGAATAAAAAATGAATTAAAAATTAATTCTCATATTCTATTTCTGTTGAAAACTGGTTAAATAGTTGATATTCTTCTCAATTAGTATCCACTTTACGAAAATTGTAAAGATGGACAATTGAACGCTGATGAGAGGTGTAGCGGCCTTGAAATCAGTACTGATACGTTCTGCTAAAAACTGATTGGATATAAATAATAATATTTTCCAACACAAAAAAACTCTTAGTAATTTTGAATTTTCATTAATTCAATAAAACTGAACTTGAGCCTGATAATATTACTTTTCATATGTAAATCAATATAAGTTCAAATAATAATTACGTTTATTCGTAATAATAATAATATAAAAATATTAATTCCGCTTGGGCACGAGCTATAAATACCCTAATAACAGGGGTCACAGTAATATGTGAATTTCCCTAATATAGAGTAAAAACAACAAAAACGTTAAAATACAAAGTAGAATACTTTGACGATAACGGACTATGAGTTTGTGTTGATTATTAGTTCCAAACAATAATGAGGCGATTTCGTACTAACCAGCACTGTTTCAAGGTAGAATAAAAAATGAATTAAAAATTAATTCTCATATTCTATTTCTGTTGAAAACTGGTTAAATAGTTGATATTCTTCTCAATTAGTATCCACTTTACGAAAATTGTAAAGATGGACAATTGAACGCTGATGAGAGGTGTAGCGGCCTTGAAATCAGTACTGATACGTTCTGCTAAAAACTGATTGGATATAAATAATAATATTTTCCAACACAAAAAAACTCTTAGTAATTTTGAATTTTCATTAATTCAATAAAACTGAACTTGAGCCTGATAATATTACTTTTCATATGTAAATCAATATAAGTTCAAATAATAATTACGTTTATTCGTAATAATAATAATATAAAAATATTTGTTTATATTTTTATAAAAAACTCTAAAATTAATTTTTAAAAGACTGAATGAACGGTTGTGTGTAATCAGTTATCCGCACAAAACCACAAATGTGAAAATAAGGCTAAGTTCCTATCCAAAATATTTCGGCCGTAAAAAGTACTGAGATCAAAATAGGGACCAAGTTCATAATAGGTACAATTCCATCTCATTTCTAGGCAACCTGTAAGATTGGCAATATTTCCCATATTAGAAAGCAAACAAGTATCGTTCAGGCCACTAACATCTAAAAGTCAATGTGTTACTTTCATTTGGAAAGGGATATTATAGAGAAGACAGATGTTGAAAATGTTGCATTAAGCTGAATTGTTTTGCAACTCTTCCATTGCACTTTTGTTGTAGTTAATTTTAGAACATTGTGTTAGCGACTCCAGTGATAAGTAGAAGTATTAACTAATAACATTCAATTAAAAATTATTACAGTGTATCATTTATTCCTGGTTTGACGGACAAAAAAGAAATAAAAACAGCTGTTGAAAAAATAACATAAAATTTGCATATAATTTTACAAGATTAAAAGCTCAAACTGATAAACAACAACAATGTAACGTAGTTTACGAACTGCAATGTATACATATCATAGCTTGGGAATTTCGATTAGAATTAGAAATCATTACGATTAGAGAAATAAAATAATCTAATCATTAGAATTGAATTTTGATAAAAATTTCAGATTACTAATTAGAAATAATCAAAAATCTAATCACAATTAGTGACGATTAGCATTTCTAATCAAAGCTAATCAAAACTAATCAAAAAAATAATTGATTAGATTTCTTGATTATTTTTGATTAGATTTGATTACAAATGCTAATCGTCACTAATTGTGATTAGATTTTTTTTTTAATTATATATAAGCAGAATCAGCACACATGCACCGTATGCAATTTTATGCAATATTCAAAAACTGTTACATTATGTAAATATAGCAACAAATGTGATAAATAAATATTTTCTTTTCACAAAAATAGTTAAAAATAGTGGATCTAATCAAATCTAATCAAAAATAATCAAGAAATCTAATCAATTATTTTTTTGATTAGTTTTGATTAGAAATGCTAATCGTCACTAATTGTGATTAGATTTTTGATTATTTCTAATCTAATCAATTAGTAATCGTCTAAAATGGCTAACTAATCATAATTAATCAATTTTTCAGCACAATTAAAATTTCTAATCCAATTGCTAATCATTATTCCCAAGCTATGATACATAAGTACATATATTGGCACAACTAAAAGAAATTTAGAGAACAGAATGGCAGAACACAGAAGTGATATTGAAAAACAAAAAACATCAACAGCTTTGTCAACACATATCATCAACAGCAAACATACAGTTGATAATGATAATGTGAGAATTTAGACAGTGAAAATATAGAGAGGAAAAGATACACAATTGAAAGCTTGTGTATACAAAAGAACATAGAGAGAACGATGAACATAAAAGAGGACACCGACAATATCAGCGCTAGTTATATTGTTGCAATCAAATAACAACACCAACTGTGTTTTTACAGTATAATTTTATTAATTTTTTTAAGAATTTTTTCGGCATTAAAAAATGTCAAAAACAATTATATATAGCAATTATTTTTAATTCAATATTTGTATTATTGTAAGTAAATAATGTACGGTGAAAAAACTTTTTCAAAATATATGTACATATAATGATTTTAAATTTTAAATAGACGAAACCCCTGAAGAAGTCAACAAACAATTGACGAAACGTTGGGTAAAAAATGTACTAAAGCTGTTTTAACTACGTTAGGCCTTATTAGCTTAAAGATTGAAAATATCATTATCAACATTATGGACAGAACGAAGCACTAACGACATGAACTTGGTGCAAAACTAATCATACTTGATTTAAGAATTCCAGGCCCAATTTTTAAAGTTGTGCCGTTGATGTTACATATAGTTTAGTGATACTGTTTTTTAGCAGAACTCTCTAAAAAAGAAAAAGAAAATTAAGGGCCAATAATTCAGTGCTGATTTATATGTCATTTAAATTTAAATGTTATTTATATACAAAATTGAGTTTTTCACTGCAAAATTAAGTCCACATTAAATAGCCAACATTGTGCATTTAAATACTACATAAGTTTTAGGAATTTCCATATGTTTTTGACTGCTTGTTCTTCTTATTTAAAACAAAGCTAATAAAAAGATTTGTGGATGGTGACAAGTTGCATCCAACTTTCACTTGTTTTGTCGTTATTATCCTTTTAATCGTTCTGGAGTTTGCTTTTATTCTCTTAAAACAATTCAGCAGTTCTTAATTATTCTTAATTTTAGCTAAAATAAAAATATATATGTTTTGGATTTCACTTTATTTGTTCTAGTCAGGTGTTCTGAAGGGAAATTTATGGGCAATTTTTTATATTACGTTGTGCTACCAAGTTCTCAATACAATTAAATAAGAACAATTAAATACGACTGAAAAACAGAAGCAGCACTTATGTATATGCAACATAAATTTACATAAATGAAAATTAGCTGGATGAGTATTTAAATACGAAGTCAATTATTGCCCCTAAGAAACATATGATTTCTCTCTGTGTATGATTATGATAATTTTTTGGAAAATAAAAAAGTGAAATAACAAAGCAGTTTAATAATTTGAATGCAAAAATTAAGAAAAATGACTTTCATACATAATCTACAAGTTTTTGGTAAATTTACGAAGGCGAATGAATGGCCGTTGAATTTTTAGGTCATTGATAATAATAAATGGCAAATAAATATATGTACCTTAACGTATGTACATACATATATACATACATATATATGTATGTAGCTGTGCATTTGAAAAATATCAAGGAATATTTAGATGGAAAACTCTTATTTGTTAAGTACAAAGTTCATTTCGCGGAAGTTCGTTAGTGATGGTATTTTGGTGTAGTTATGTATGTATATTGAAATGAGAAAAAATTTACTACAAGCCAGACGCATGCATTTTTCGCATTCAGTTTGTCAAATGGTCATGAAGTGGTAAAACTTTTGTATTTTATCTGTATTAACCTATTATGCCTAAACCTGTGCCTACGTATACATACTTCTGTTTCTTAAGCAACAATGTATTTAACACTTTTGTTATGCTTTCTATTAATGTTGAATGAATCTGATTTGTTTCTTATAACATGTTAATAAGTTAAATAACAGTTAATAAACCTAAAAACAAGCTTTATATTTAATGCAACTTATACCGTATTTACATTATGCAGCTTTGTTGCATGTAATTTTCATTTTATGTGAGAGTGTTGAAATAGAACTGTATAATTTATATATATTTCTTCACGTCTTTCTTACTGAGAGTTACATACAAGTAAGTTGCGTAGTGTATATACGGTAAAAGTAAATAATAATTTTATTATGATACGAAAAAATTAATGTCATTATCATAAAAAAGTTTTATATTACTCAATAGCAATAAAACCATTAAGAAATTATAACGATTGAAAAAGAGCACCCTACAGAAAAATTCGTTCGACATCGTGGGCATGGCAGTTAATTCTTATTATAAGAATTATTTTTACTTTTTACTTTAATTAACTATAAAGCGTGATTTTTTAGGTAATTTAACTTCATATTACTTAAACTTTAACAGCCGTATTCATAAAAATTTTAAACAGCATTTTAAACCACTTTTAAGCAAACTTCGTTAAAATGGTATCCATGAACGATAAAATTCCTATTTTAAACCTTATGTACATATGTACATAAGTATATAAATAAACGAATTTTAAAATTGGTTCGACCCTTGTTTTAAGCTATTTTAAAATGACACTTGCTTTTTTGATTTGTGTTTAGTTTCATTTTAAAAGCTATTGTGAAAAATTGTTAGTTGATTTTTTAATAAAAAATGTACACACTATATTTGATCAACAGAATTGGTAAGAACAATTGTTACTTAAATTATATATATTTTTAAATATATATTATTTATAATATAAAATTTTACATTCATTT
Organism: Lypha dubia; assembly: GCA_947311025.1. Taxonomy (NCBI): domain Eukaryota; kingdom Metazoa; phylum Arthropoda; class Insecta; order Diptera; family Tachinidae; genus Lypha; species Lypha dubia. Next base: position 107,127,432 of record OX371260.1, read on the forward strand.
GAGCACGTACTCACGAATTTATGTTTTTAAATTTTATATAAAGGGGAAATTTGCATTTAATTTTTTCCTTTTAAAATACTTTTAATGGCAACCAGCGGTTTTTTTTTTTGAAAAGACTATTTTTGTGCTTTGTAATTCACAAATCTGTTTGTGAGTTTATGTATAAATAGATGAGCTTTGAAACTTTTTAAACATAAAGGGTAAACATCTACTGATGAGCTGGTATAAATATATATATATATTAGATATTTAAATATTGCTTACCCGCAACAAATAAATAAAATTTTAAAATATTATTTATAAAAGAAAATATTGCCGAAATTTCAAACAATTGTCAAACAAAAATTTAAAAAAAGAGAACTGATAACCAATTAAAGCAGAAATGTCGTTTTAATAAACAAACGGTAAGGAAAATTGTAAAATTGGTAAAAACTGATATTTCTGTAGAGCGTAGAGGGTGCGGAACCTATCCAGAACTTCTGGTTTTAGTAGCTTTACGTTGTTGGGGACGAAGAGTATTATGTTTTGCACTCAGTAATGGTAATGTAAATAACTACCCAAAATCATACTTCTAGTTTCAGGATGGTGCTGGAGACCTTCATGGTCTTGCACAACCAACTGTGGTCAGAATTTGTGCAAAAGTTGCTCGTGCCTTGGCTAATGCCCGTAATTTCAACAAACAGATAACTATTGGTGTAAGTACCTATTAGGTACCTATTAAATATTAGGTAACTTCCAAATGGTAATTTTAACGTTTATTTTACCTAAGTGTTAGTACACTTGAGATAAGGTAAAAAATGTGGCAACACTGTAGGTTGACATTATTATAATATTTTCCAACATAAAAAAAAAAACTCTTAGTAATTTTGAATTTTCATTAATCCAATAAAACTAAACTTGAGCGTGATAATATTACTTTTCATATATACATCAATATAAGTTCAAATAATAATTACGTTTATTCGTAATAATAATGATATAAAAATATTAATTCCGCTTGGGCACGAGCTATAAATAATAACCCTAATAACAAGGGTCACAATAATATGTGAATCTCCCTAATATAGAGTAAAAACAACAAAAACGTTAAAATACAAAGTAGAATACTTTGATTGATGATAACGGACTATGAGTTTGTGTTGAATGAATGAAAAATTAATTCTCATATTCTATTTCTCTTGAAAACTGGTTAAATAATTGATATTCTTCTCAATTAGTATCCACTTTACGAAAATTGTAAAGATGGACAATTGAACGCTGATGAGAGGTGTAGCGGCCTTGAAATCAGTACTGATACGTTCTGCTAAAAACTGATTGGATATAAATAATAATATTTTCCAACATAAAAAAAAACTCTTAGTAATTTTGAATTCTCATTAATTCAATAAAACTGAACTTGAGCCTGATAATATTACTTTTCATATATAGTACATCAATATAAGTTCAAATAATAATTAAGTTTATTCGTAATAATAATAATATAAAAATATTATTATTTTGTTTAGAAATCATAAAAAATATTATTTTTTTAATGAAAAATTTGTTTTCATTAAAAAATGTCCGGAAGAGAAAATAAAAGTAGCCCAAATTTTACAGAAGCGGAAAAAACAACCCTTATAAATCTGGTGCACAAATATAAAAAAGTATTGGAATACAAAAAAAAAAACGGATTCCACCAGTAACCAAAAAAAAAACCTAAGTTTGGTCCAAATTAGCGGTACAGCTTAATCCAAGCAGTAGAAGAGCTTCCCGAGATGCATCAAGTTTGCGGTCCAAGTATGATGACCTCAAAAAAAATGTTCGGAAAAGAATTGAGAATAACCAAAGAGAAATGTTCAAAACAGGCGGGGGGCCAAGTAGTATATTTGTGGGCATTCTGGCACTTTTTTTATCCTTATGGAAAAATACACGTATTCGAATTTTTTATCCTTATGGAAAAATACACGTATTCGAATTTTTTATCCTTATGGAAAAATACACGTATTCGAATTTTTTATCCTTATGGAAAAATACACGTATTCGAATTTTTTATCCTTATGGAAAAATACACTTATAAGCATTTTAACTATTTGAAAAAACAAAATGTGGTCATTATGTTATACATAAATACATATATTTTTCCATGTGTATACTCTTATAAAAAACAGAAATTCGAATGAGATATTTTATCCCACCATGTTAATGAGATTCTCATTTGAGTTCTTTTTATTAAATACTAAAAATGAGAGTTATACCAACTAACAGAAATTAATATAAAAGAACCTTCAGAAATTAATTTTAGTTATTGTTCTTCAAATTTACCTGAAATTACGTTCAACAAAATGGTAAGTACGCAGTTTTACAAAATAGAATTTTATAAATGTATATCTATATCTATAATTTTATATATGTATCTATATCTATACAATTTTATATGTATATTTGCTTTTAGATCTATCAACAAATAATTAACTTAGCTAAAGGAATACAATCAGAATATACGAAAATTGATGATATTCCCGTAAATGAACCATTCAAAATCTTAAATTTCGAATGGAAGGCTACACAATATGGATCCCAAGTTATAGTACATTTGGAGAACAATAAGTGGTTTTATATGCCGCAAAGAATCGTTAAATATTTAAACAGAGAGGATCCTTACTTATCTAATATGAATGACAAAATTTGGACAATTATTTTCAAAGGACGTCAATCACCAAATGGCTCTGCAATATTCGAACTTAACTACAGCTAAATTCTTAAATATCAAAAAAAGTTGATACATTCATATAATAAATTTATATAGTAAAGTATCTATATGAAACCCGACTATTTATTTAATTTATGTCTAAACATGCATATGCAGGCATCTTATTCGTTAAAAATATATTTATTATCATATTTAGAAAAAAGGGTTGTAGGTCATTTTGAAAAAAAAAATTATATGGAATTTCACAATGGAAGATAAACATCTGGTTATATGAAAAAAAAAGTCGTAAGAAAGAAAGACTTGCGTATGCTTGCTTTCATTTTGGATAAAATGAAATGTAATCTCACAATCGAAATACATGCGTATGCATACTTTTACTTATGTATGTATGTCGTAGAGTGTGGGTGCATCAGCGAAATATATTTTTGAAGGATATACAAATGTAGTAATTTATGAGGTCATAAAGACTTGCATATGCATGCATCTTATTCGTTAAAAATATATTTTATATATAAAATGAAATGTAATTTCACAATCGAAATACTTGCGTATGCATACTTTTCTTATAATTATGAAAGTATTAGTATGTAACAGAAAATACAAAGAATAAACTTAAACGTAAACATTAAACTTGCTTATGTTTTATTAAGTACACAAAGAATAAACTTAAACGTAAACATTAAACTTGCTTTTGTTTTATTAAATCATTTACGCTGACACGCAAAAAAGGTCCTTTTTGTCGAAACACAAATTCATAGGACAAATGTAAATTGTAATAGGAGAAGCCGTTCTTATTAAATGCCTCCAATAAATCGTCATGTGTGGCCGAAAACAAAAGATCAACCACAACTTAACGCAATGACAATATGTTTACATTATCGCCGTTTTCTGTAAGTGACTTCTGTTAAGGACAAGTGCTGTCTAAAAATTTTTTAAAAAAATGGAACCAAAATTTATTTGTAACATCTTGATATGGAATTTCACAAGGGAAGATAAACATCTGATTATATGAAAAAAGTCTTAAGAAAGAAATACATGCGTATGCTTGCTTTTACTTATGTTTGTATGTTGGAGTGTGTGGGTGCATTAGCGAAATATATTTTGAAGCACATACAATGTAGTAATTTATGAGGTCATAAATGCGTTATTTATCCCTTTTTCATAAACGGAAAAAAATGTAATGAAAAATTTTTATATCTGGGATACTTATCTGTATATGGGTATGTAGTAGTGCCTACAGAAAAAAGTATAAAACCTGCTATTTTTTCGAACAAAATTCTAGTTCTGTGAAATTATTTAACGTAAAAAGATATCTGTGAAATTTCTAAAAAAAAACTTTAAGTTTTGTGTTTTATTATTCGAATTCATAACAGGTTAGTAAAAGCAATTATAATAATAATTTTAATCTAATTTGTATATGTAAATTTTGTGACCTTTTTCTTGATTTTAATGTTTATTGAAATTAATTTTTAAATGTGTTTAGTACCAAAAAATATTGAAAAATGGATTTTCAAAGTGAGGAAAATTTTAGAGAGCATGAAAGATCTCATGCTTCGTGCTCAAAAAAAAGTATTGTAAAGCTAGTTAAAAGTGCTTTTAAAAAGAGGCTTATAACTCTAGCATATGAAAATAACAATGAAGAATGTCTCCTACCGGAGATGTTTATGAAGGAAGCTGAGGAGCCGTTAAAGAGAAAAGTTGATAACTTCTTAAAGGATAATGATGCTATTAAATTTAATATGGAGATGTATGGATTATATGCTCGTCCCAATGTGAATAATGAATTAGAAAATACCCCTATAGAAGTGAAAAATTTTCAAACGAAAATGAAGGAAATTTTCAATTTAGAAGAGTATTGCGATGAATATGCTTCTAATATTCAAAGAATAATAACAAAAATGGAAGACTTTCAAGAACGGGATAGTGGTTGGACTCTAATTCAACTTTTAAAACTTCATATAAATCTCAATAAATACCAACCACTAAAAGGTTCCAGTTTTATACCTCTTCCAAATAAAATAAAGTTAAAAAAAGCATGTATAAATGTGCAAAACAATGATGAGTTTTGCTTCAAATGGGCAATACTATCAGCCTTATCAACCCATAAAAATCCTCAAAGAACAAGCAGTTACGGAGTCAACATCTATGAAGAACTTATTAACTTTAATGGCTATTGCTTAAATTTTAGTGGGTTATGCTTCCCACTAAAAATAAGAGATATAAAAATGTTTGAAATTAATAATCCAAATATTAGTATAAATGTCTTTGGATATGACATTGAAAAAGACTTGATTGTGGGGCCCTATTATAAAACACGAGGATCAAAATTAAAACATATCCAACTCTTGTTTTTGCAGAAAAAAGTGGAGGGAAATATAGTTTCCCACTATGTTTATATAAAAAATATATCAAGGTAAGTGTTATGATTACAAATAAAATTAAAAATTTAGTTTTAGTTTCCTTTATTATACTATTTTGTATTTTTACAGATTCATTAGAGCTCAACAGACAGGTCATCATGAAAGCATTGTTCTATGTAATGACTGCTTGCAGAGTTTTCATCATGATCAACAATTGGAAATCCACAGAAAACAATGTAAAAAACAAATTTCGTATGCACCCCAAGCAGATAAGTCTACAATAGAATTTAATAATTATAGTAATAGTATAGATGTACCGTTCGTAGTATACGCAGATTCGGAATGCATATTTGAAAATATTCAAACTTGCATTCCGAGTGGAGATATTTCTTCAACAACATTAGTTGATAGACATGTCCCCTATGCTATATCATATTTCATTAAATGTAGCTTTAACGACAATTTAAATAAGTTTTGTAACTTTAAAGGTTTAGATTCACCTAGACAGTTTATAGAGAGTTTAATTGGAGACGTAAAATATTTAAGCAATAAATATTTATCTATAGTAAAGCCCATGCTACCCCTAACAGAAGAAGAAAATTTACATTACCATTCGATCAATATATGTCACATTTGTTCTAAACTTATTTTAGATGATTCAAAAGTTAGGGATCATTGTCATATGAGCGGAAAATATAGAGGCGCTGCACATAGTTCGTGTAATCTTAATTACAAAGTGCCAAAGTTCTTTCCAGTAATATTCCACAATTTTTCTGGTTATGACTGCCATTTATTTGTGAAGGAGCTAAATAATATAAATGATGGTCCTATAAATATTATTCCACTCAATAAAGAGCTTTATATATCTCTCTCTAAAACTATAACTGATGATGATAGTGGTAAGATTGAAATTCGATTTTTAGATTCCTATAGATTTTTACCAGCAAGCTTAAATGATTTGGTTAAAAATTTAGCTAAGAAAGATTTAAGAGTAGTAAAATCAATAATTGCGGAAAACGAAACTAAATTTAATTTGCTTATTAGAAAAGGTGTCTTTCCATACAGTTATTTAAATTCAATAGAAAAACTTAAAGAAACTTCTTTACCAAATATAGAGAGCTTTTATAATAAATTAACAGATGAAGATTGTTCTCAAGAAGATTACACCCATGCTAAAGAAGTATGGAGTACGTTTGAGTGTACAACTTTAGAAGATTATTTAATTCTATATTTGAAATCTGATGTCTTGTTGTTAACAGATGTTTTTGAAAACTTTAGATTTATTAGCAAAAATATTTATAAATTAGACCCTTGTCATTACTATACAGCACCAGGACTTTCCTGGGATGCAATGTTAAAAATAACAGATATTAAATTAGAGTTGTTGACAGATATAGAAATGATTCATTTTATACAAAAGGGGATAAGAGGAGGAATAGTACAGTGCTCTCAACGACATTCTATTGCAAACAACAAATATATGAATGATTACAATGAGAATCTTCCATCTAAGTATTTAATGTATTTAGATGCAAATAATTTGTATGGATGGGCAATGTCTGAAGCTCTACCAGAAGGTAATTTTGAGTGGGAAACAGACATAGAAAACTTTTGTTTGGATAGTATACCAGAAGACTCAGCTACTGGCTATATATTAGAAGTTGATTTGTTGTATCCAATACAAATTCATGATATTCATAACAATTTACCATTTTGTTGTGAAAATAAAAATCCTCCAAATTCTAGCGAAAAGAAATTAATTGTAGATTTAAATAATAAATATGGATATGTAATATATTATAAAAATTTACAGCAATGTTTAAAACATGGTTTAAAGCTACAAAAAATTCATCGAATTTTGAAATTTAAGCAATCAGCTTGGTTAAAACCATATATTTCATTAAACAACTTACATAGAACTAATGCTCAAAACACGTTTGAAAAAAATTTCTTCAAATTATTAAATAATGCCGTATACGGTAAAACAATGGAAAACGTGGACAAGCGTAAGAATGTAAAAATTGTTAATGAGTGGGAGAGCGTAGGGAAGAAAATGGGTGCTCGTGTTCTTATTGCCAAACCAGAATTTCATTCATTCAGTATATTTGAGGAAAATATGATAGCTGTGGAGCTAAACAGAAGTTATTCGTTTTATAATAAACCCATTTATTTAGGATTTACAATCCTAGAACTTTCAAAGTGGAAGATGTATAACTTTCATTATGATTACATACTACCAAAATATAATATCAAAGCAGAGCTGAATTATATGGATACCGATTCGTTTATATACACAATTGAAACTGATGATTTTTATAAAGAGATCATAAACGATATTGATACAAAGTTTGATACATCAGATTATGAACCGAATAATAAATTTGGCATTCCACAAAAAAATAAAAAAATATTAGGTATGATGAAGGATGAAAATAATGGTAGGGTAATGAAGGAATTTGTAGGGTTGAGAGCGAAAATGTACTCATACAAAATGGAAGATATGAATGAAGTTAAAAAAGCAAAGGGTATAAAACGTAATATATCTAGAAATTTAAGTCTATTAGATTATAAAAATTGCTTGTATAGTAAGAAAGTCTATTATAGAAGTATGTATACTTTTAAGTCAAAACTACATGTTTTATATACATCTTTAATAAATAAGGTATCTTTAAGTTATTTAGACAACAAAAGATATGTGTGTAACAATAGTGTAAATACCCTTGCTTGGGGGCATTATCAAGAATCATTTATAAACGATAGCAATGATGATTTTCTAATGGAAATCGATCATGTAGACAATCAAAAGTCACTTGATTGTATAGATCAATTTATAAATGATTCTGCTGACGATAATTTGTTAATGGAAATTGATTGTTAATATTTTTTTATTTTTTTAGATTTAAGCAAATTTTTTTTTTTAAATATTATACAAATAATATATTTATTAATCTTTATAAATTTTACAACTTAATTCAAATTTTTTAATTTTTTTATTATTTCAATTTATATTTATTGAATAAAAATTTTAGACAAAGGTGACCACAATTAAATGTATTAAAGTTTTGTTTTCGCTCATAATTATATTCAATAGGTCTCCTTAAATAATTAACTATTTCAATTGGAGGTTGTAAGTTTCCAAAGCTATCAAAATATTCTTTATAGTTGTGATTTTTATAATAAGCTACCCAATGAGTTCCAGGACCGTGAAAATTATCTAAATTAACAATACCACATTCTTGAAGTAATGGCTTTTTAGGTAAACGGTCACGCATAAAAACTCCTCTAAATTTACTTAGGTTTTTACCATATTTCATCAAATCTAGATCGGTGAGTGGTCGATTGGGTAGTTCTTTTAGAAGTTTTTTGGAGCTGGTTTATAGTATAGTCCATATCCAGATCTATATGGTTTAAGATATAAACCTCTCCCCATGGCAATTGATTCCATTTGTTTATTATGTCTAGTAGCCTCTTCTAGTTGCTCTTTTCCATTTTTTATATCATTAACAGCCTTAATAACAGCTGACCCACCTGAAGCCAAACCTCCAAGTGCTGACAAAGCTGTTAGGATTGGAATAATTGGAAGAAATCCACCGATTTTTGGCATTGGTATAACTCTCGGAATAGCGATATTAGCTCTCTTTTTCCCTTTAAAGTTTGAATTAACGGCTTTTCGCGCAATTGTAACAGCGGCATTTAAATTGTTTGGTTTTTCGGTTTTCAATAGTTTTAGAGTATTTTTAACAGTTGTTGAAAACAATTTTCTATTACATGCTTTTATCTTTTTACAGTTTCTCTTCTTCGATTTTCTATGTTTACGAGCTTTAGTATTCTCCATACCTAAACCAAATTTAACTTTTGCTTTCATTGCGTTTGTTACGAACCAAGCGTGTGCTCGTTCTTTGAAACCACTATCTCTTGATTTTACTTGTTGCCAGGCTTTTTCAGCTAATATTTGATCTGCTTTATTTCTTTTATTAATATTATTTGTTTGTGAATAGGTAATGTCGTGCTCTCTACAAGCTTCATCTAATAAATGTATCCCCTTATCTCCTCTTGCTAAACGTTTTTCAAGTTTTGTTCCAGGTCCGCAAAACTGATAACCAGGTAAATGTAGTTCAATAGGTAATTTGTTTATTAAGTTGTTTAGTAAACCGCTTCCAATCTTACACTGATTGTCTTTAACTCCTTTGTTATAGTTTATAACCATTTTAATGTTTGTTCTTCCTTAATATACATATGTTTGCGTAATGTGTTTCGGAGTAAAAATCAAAATGAAGATATTCCCGTATATAAGATTGAATTTATAGGTAAAACATATTAGTTATAACTATGCGATTAGTAAAGCAAGCTAAACAAATTGTTATAAAAAATGTCAACGTATCACAAGAAAAGAAACCTAAAATTAAACATAGCACATTACTACCCAATTCAATACGAGCACTAATTGTAGGACCTTCAAACTGTGGTAAAACTAACGTAATGATTAGTCTAATAGAAAGTCCTAATGGTCTTACCTTCAGAAACATATATATATATATATTCAAAGTCTTTATATCAACCAAAATACTGTTACCTTAAGAAATTGATCGATCCAATAAAAGGAATTAATCTTTTTACATTTTCGGAAAATGAAAAAGTTCTTACTCCAGCTGAAGCAAATTCTAATTCTATAATAATATTTGATGACGTTATATGTGGTAAACAAGATAATATTAGAGATTACTTTTGCATGGGTAGACATAAACATATTGACTGCTTTTATTTATGTCAAACATATACAAAAATTCCCAAACATCTAATACGTGATAACGCTAATATGATTATAATATTTAAACAAGATGAAATGAACTTACGACATATATATAATGATCATGTTATTGGAGATATGTCATTTAAAGAATTTACTGATATATGTAGTGAAAGCTGGAAGGATAAATATGGTTTCGTTGTTGTCAGTAAAGATGATGCGATAAATAAGGGACGATACAGAAAAGGTTTTGATAAGTTCATACAACTGTAAGTGGATAAAAAAGCAGATAAAAGCAGATATAAAACAGATAAAAGCAGATAGAATACAGATCGATATCAGATATAAAGCAGTTCACAACCATATACAAACCATTTCGATATCAGATACATAGCAGTTCGATATGAAGAATAACAAATTATTAAAAGATATTGTTAAGACAAGAACGATATTAAAAGAAAAACTGAAAAATATAAAATTAAACGAAGCTGATAGATTTAACTTATTGGAAGATACATTTAAACCCATAACAAAACCACTGAATAAGATAATTAAAAAAATTGATGATTATCAAACCGATGATTTATTGGAAGATACATTTACACCTACAACAAATCCTTTAAATAAAATAATTAAAAAAACTCATGATTACAAATCAGATGATTATAAATTATATGATGATATATCTAATTCACAACTACCATCACTACAATCCGATGGCAGTTCTGATAATTTTAATGATGCTGAGGGATATAATGGTAATATAACTATTTACAGTCCTACCAGCAAAAGTAATAAATTAGTTGTAAAAAGTGATAGTGTTGGTAATGACAATGACAAAAGCAACCAAAAGGTGATTGAAAATGCTAGTAATCAGTATTTACTAGTTGAAAATATAGAATTGCTCCTGAGTAATAAAAAGCTAGACCTAGTTTATGGGTTCAACATAGATGAAAGTGGAAAGTGGCGATATGCAAATAATGAACTACATTTTAATGAAGATAATTCTATTCGAATAGGAAATACAACATGGAAAATGACTCCAGGATTATTCGAATTAGTTTTTCATTCAAAACCTATACATTACACTAGAAATGATTTGAAAAATTACAAAGAGCTTTTAAGAAGTACAAATGCACACAAGCGTCAATATCAATCTAATGGTCAAATTAAAGGAACACGAGCATTTAAATATGTTAATATAATAAAACATTTATTTACTGCCAAATCAAGTGCATTAAAGAAAGGTAGTGGATTATCGTTAAAATCTGTAGACAATCGTAAGCCAAGCTATATATATTGGAATGATCCAAATGAATTAGTTGACAGATTACGTTTACTTATGTCATCGGAAAGTGTTGGTCATAATAATCACAAAAACGAAATAATTTCCATTGTTGAAGAATTGAGAGAAGCTAACATAATATATTAAAAAATGAGCTATATAAACAAATTTGGAGAAAGTTCGATTAAAAATACTCTAAATAGTAATTCAAGGTTAAGGACATACAAACAAAATTTACAAATAAATAATTTAACAAAAGATGTGCAGCAAATATATACTACGATAAAGATTTTTAAGAAAGAGTTCCGCAATGAAAATGTAGACTTTTTAAATAAAATGGAAAAAAAGTTAAAGAAAATCGAAGAACTTAAAATTGAATATGAGTCTCAATTAAATATTGTTAGAAGTGATATAAAAGGTTTACGAGAATTGATTACAAATGATATTGGTAAAGATGTTCAACTTATTGAAAATGCTGTGAAGGGACAAATATACTCGTCAAATAAAGATTTTATAAGGAAAATTGAAGAAAGGTTTAATCAAATTGAAGATTTTATATTTAAAAGTATTGATAGGAATGCTAATGTTGATGATGTAAAAAAAATAAAATTTGGATAGCCTAATATTAAAGTAGCAAAGTGATTGACGTACATATATAAAATAAAAACATTGTAGACATATACTCACATATACAAAATGAACGTGGATAAGAGAGAAATAGTTAATGAACTGCACAAACAAGCGCGAAAAAATTTTAAAAGAAGACGAGTTATAATGAAAGGAATTGATGATTTATGGCAAGCAGATTTGGTTGAAATGGGGAATTTTGCAGTACATAATAACGGATATCGATATCTTTTAACAGTAATAGATACCTTTTCAAAAAAAGCTTGGGCTATAGCAATTAAAAATAAAACTGCGGCCAACGTGACGATTGCTATGAAGAGTATTTTCACTAGCAACAACCGAAAACCAAGAAATTTACAAACAGATGATGGCAAAGAATTTTTCAATAATACATTTCATCACCTAATGCAATCGAATCAAATTAATCACTATTCAACATATAGTGTTCTGAAAGCATCCATAGTAGAACGATTTAACAGAACATTAAAAGGAATGATGTGGAAAGAGTTTAGTTACCAGGGGACATACAAATGGATAAACAATTATCAAGAACTTGTTAAAAAATATAATAACACATATCATAGAACAATTAAAATGTCACCTAATGATGTAAACACCTCTAATGAAAAATCTCTTTTGGATACCGTCTATAATCACTTGAAAGTTTTTAAGAAGCCAAAGTTTAAAGTTGATGAAAAAGTACGAATAAGCAAATATAAGCATACATTTGAAAAAGGGTACACACCAAATTGGACTACAGAAATATTTAAAATTAAAACTATAAAAAATACAAACCCTAACACCTATATCTTGCAAGACTATCAAGGTCATCAAATTAAAGGTGGTTTTTACGAACATGAGCTAATGAAAACTAAATTTCCAGATACATATTTAGTTGAAAAAATTTTGAAAAGAAGAAGAAATATGGTTTATGTTAAATGGTTAGGATTTTCTTCAGAACACAACTCTTGGATTAATATCGGTAATGCTTCATCATAAAAATCTTTGTATTTTTTAATAATAAACTATTCACTCATCAAACGTTAAAATGTCAATTACTTTAACACTAAACGGAGATTCTTCATATCTTGTTGCAAACTATTTTCCACCAATCGAAATAAATGAAAATCATGTTTGCGGCTTAATAAGCTTCGACACATATCACTCAATTCCGAATGTTGATGTAGAAAACAATTTATTTCATATTGGTAATCATGAAATAGAAATTCCAGTTGGATCATATGAATTAGATGATATAGCTGAATTACTAAGAGAGAAATACCATAACCTGAATGAGAAAGGAACTCTTGACATACAAGCAAATTATAATACATTACAAACATACATCAAAAGCAAAACTGATTCTATTTATTTCAATAAAAAAAAACTCTATCGGCTCCTTATTGGGTTTTAGCGCAAGAGTATTAGAGCAAGATATTGACCATTACTCGGATAAAACAATAGATATAACAAAAATAAATACAATAATCGTTGAATGTAATATTGTAAGCGGATCATTTATAAATAATATGGCTACACATATTTTGCATCAGTTTTCGCTTAATGTTAGCCCTGGATATAAAATTACAGAGGCCCCGTCGAATGTGATATATTTACCCGTGAATTCAAAAACACTTAATAGTCTTGTTTTAAAAGTCGTCGATCAAGACGGAAATTTAATAAATTTTCGCGGTGAAAAAATAACAATAAGATTACATTTGAAACCTATGAGAGAATGGTCTTCCGCACACGAGTCTAATTATGCTGGCATAACATGAGAGTTTTTCGGCGAGAGGGGTGAAGAGAGCGGTTTTTCATTGGAACAATTTTTCAACCAGCCTCATACCCGCACAAGCAGCACAAAACTAATACATACACACTTACGAATACACAGGTTCTGTGGTTTTTTTTTACAGACCGTATTTATTCGTTTTTTAGCAATTGTCGAGGGAACATGAATTACAATGAAAGAGGGGGTTGGTCGCGCAAACAAAATTTATGCATTTATGTATGTTTTAATAAAACAGTATGAAACATTACCAATTCATTTTAAATTTTTTTTATAGGTATTTTATATGTTTTTAAATCTTTTTTCTCAAATAAATGTAAAATTTTATATTTTGGTATTTTATGTTTTTATTTTTTTATAAGCAGAAAATATTTTTTGTAAATAAGCGGTTTATGTTTATTAATTATTAATTGATTAAATTTGTCAATAAATCTTTTAAAAAACATAGAATTTTTTAAGATTAATTATAAAAATTCTCAGAATGTACTTAAAAAACTACAAAAGTTCTAAGAGAATTAATAAGTTACACACACAATTAAATTAAAAACTTTGAAAAATGTTGGCTAAAGTTTTTTATTGGTATACCTAGAAGTTGTGAAGCAATTTAAAAATTTTTTATATTGATGTTTAAAATTTTCCCTCATTCCAAAAATATTCAGTAAATTCGCTTCTTATACTTGTAATTCCTCCTAAAATATAATTGCCAATTCATCATCACTTATTCTCGTCATAATATTTCTACCTACTATGTATGTTCCGTAATGTGTATAATAATAATAATGTGTATGCAACGAAAGGCAAACTTCAAATGAATACAAAAAACACTAACACATACATAGCTGAGTACATGTATACATTTTATGCCAGCATAATTAGACTCGTGTGTGAATAAAAGAACAAAAATTGTGCGGCTTAATAATTAGACTCGTGTGCGGAAGACCAATGATTATATATAATAAAAGTGAGTTGCAAAAAAATTCGGACTTCATTCTAGCATCAACAACAACGAAATACAAAGCAGAAAAGTCATCGCGCTGTGAAAGTCAATCAGAAGAGTATAAAAGAAAAATTAAAAGTATTAACCCCGAACTAACTACCATTCTTAGTGAAGTTAATAAAAAGTTTTTAAGAAATTTGGGATTTTTATTAAAAAAATAGAGTCAATCAGAGTCATATAGCTGCGAGCGTGAAAAATTCTATAAAAAATGAGTAATATTATTAATATTTTACAAAAACCACATTTTGATAGTTCAATTATAAAAAAGGAGTATCACAGCTACACATCATATCTACAGTCATTTAAAAATAATGATGAAATTCGTATAACAATTCAAAATCAAGATTTATATGTTTTACCAAGCGAAAGTCTTTTATACATTGAAGGACTTGCAACAAAGGAAGATTCAACAGTTTCCACATCTATACGTCTCTTAAACAATTGTATTGCACATCTGTTTGATGAAATTCGATATGAAATCAATGGTGTAGAAATTGATCGTACACGTCATTTGGGTATTGCAACATAATTAAAAAGCTATGTGTCGTTGAATAAATTAGAAAGTGATAATCTAGTAAATGCAGGATGGTCGCCACTTAACAATGATGATCTTACACTTATAGACGGTTATTTCAATTTCTGTATGCCACTAAAATTCTTACTTGGATTTGCTGAAGATTTTAATAAAATAATAGTTAATTCTAAACATGAATTGATTCTTTTGCGATCTAAAGATGATAAACAAGTTTTGAAATCGAATGTATCAACTGAAAAAACAAAGTTATCTATTTTAAACATTTCTTGGAAAATACCACACATTCAACTTGCTGACGCTTACAAATTGCAGATGTTTAAAACAATAAACAATCGTCAACCTTTAAATATATCTTTCAGAAGTTGGGATATGTATTACTACCCCTCACTTCCAGAAAGTAAGACGGTTTTATGGAATGTTAAGTTAGCCAGCGAAAACGAACGACCACGTTTCCTACTTTTAGGTCTTCGAAACAGTGCCAACAAATTTCAACATTGTGATTTGACAGATATAAAAGTACATCTTAACTCTGATACATATCCCTATGATGATCTAAACCTAAAATTTGATAGAAATCGTTTTGCTATACTATATGATATGTATTTAAAGTTTCAATCAAATTATTATTCACGCGATCCTCAACCACTATTAACACGAGAAAATTTTAAAGCTTTGGCTCCAATAGTTGTATTGGATGTAACACATCAAAATGAATCAATCAAGACAGGTCCAATTGATATACGGATTGAATTAAAAACCTTAAAAAATATTCCCGCTAATACGTCTGCTTATTGCTTAATTATACATGATAAAATGTTTGAATACATACCCCTCACAAATGAAATAAGAAAACTATTGTAGATATACTGATTACTTATAAGTGTTTGTTTGTTCGTTTAATGAAAAATATCAGTAAATTAAAATATGGTATAAATATCAAATCTAACTTCTATAAGGTTTATTTACAAACACTGTGTCTACATATTAAGTCATTAAAAAAGATGCTACTAAAAGATATATACGATTTCTTAAAACGGTGTTCCCATATTATTTCCGATGAAGATAAATATAAGCTCATGAATATTCAGTCTCATCTAGAAGCGGCAAATAACATTAACACAACGACAAATAAATTTGGAGAGCATTATGAAGATTGTTGTTGGTCTAACGAAAATGCAACCTGCGGACCAGACACCTGTAGATGTATACAACATAGGATACGTAATATTGAAATGGAGAAAGAAGCAACCACACTTATGAATTTCTATCATAATATATATAATGTTAGCAAATGTAAAAATTGTAATTTCCAAAAAAGCTAATTAGTAATAAAGTGAAATAATAAAATTAATGAGAGAGATATATTTATATATATTTTTTATTTGTTATATTTTTGTTTACATTTATTCAATTATTATAAGTTTCTTAAATCCCGTCTAGTGTTATTTTATTTACTACCTCCATTAATACATCATCTTGACCATCATATAGTGCCAAGTATGATTTTACATCAAATGGAGGCAGTGTCAATATTTCCCGAATGTGAACAAGTTCTTTTGTTGTTGCTGTTGTTTTCGCTGATATTTTGGGTTCGATTATATTGAGAAACATATCCTCGTCTCCATCCAGAAGTTGAAGATATGCTTCAGTCTCTGATGTTGATGCTGTTGTTCTTGTTGCTGTTGCTTCTGCTGATAATCTTGCTGTTGTTGTCGTTGCTTCTGCTGAAGTTGTTGCTATTGTTGTCGTTGCTGCTGCTTCTTCTGATGTTGTTACCATTGTTGTCGTTGCTACTGCTGATATTGTTGGTATTGATGTTGTTGATGCTGCTGATGTTGTTGGTATTGATGTTGTTGATGCTGCTGATGTTTTTTGTAAAGTAGCCTTCACAATTTTATGATAGAGTGGGGTGTTCCACCTAGGCTTTTTCAAAACTATTTTATGGATATTTTTATAATGGCGTTTTTTGTTGCCCCACGTTGAAAACGTGATTATTTCGCAGATGTTACAGATAAATTTTGGTTCCATTTTTTTAAAAAAATTTTAGACAACACTTGTCCTTAGGAAAATACAACCGAACTAGAATTATGTGTGAAAAAATGTGTTATTTTATACTTTTCTGGACATACTACTACATAAGAGTCATGTATGACTGCAGTCAACGCCACTGTAGTGAACAGAAGTCACTTACAGAAAACGGCGATAATGTAAACATATTGTCATTGCGTTAAGTTGTGGTTGATCTTTTGTTTTCGGCCACACATGACGATTTATTGGAGGCATTTAATAAGAACGGCTTCTCCTATTACAATTTACATTTGACCTATGAATTTGGGTTTCGAAAAAGAGGACCTTTTTTGCGTGTCAGCGTAAATGATTTAATAAAACAAAAGCAAGTTTAATGTTTACGTTTAAGTTTATTCTTTGTGTACTTAATAAAACATAAGCAAGTTTAATGTTTACGTTTAAGTTTATTCTTTGTATTTTCTGTTACATACTAATACTTTCATAATTATAAGAAAAGTATGCATACGCAAGTATTTCGATTGTGAAATTACATTTCATTTTATATATAAAATATATTTTTAACGAATAAGATGCATGCATATGCAAGTCTTTATGACCTCATAAATTACTACATTTGTATATCCTTCAAAAATATATTTCGCTGATGCACCCACACTCTACGACATACATACATAAGTAAAAGTATGCATACGCATGTATTTCGATTGTGAAATTACATTTCATTTTATCCAAAATGAAAGCAAGCATACGCAAGTCTTTCTTTCTTACGACTTTTTTTTTCATATAACCAGATGTTTATCTTCCATTGTGAAATTCCATATAATTTTTTTTTTTCAAAATGACCTACAACCCTTTTTTCTAAATATGATAATAAATATATTTTTAACGAATAAGATGCCTGCATATGCATGTTTAGACATAAATTAAATAAATAGTCGGGTTTCATATAGATACTTTACTATATAAATTTATTATATGAATGTATCAACTTTTTTTGATATTTAAGAATTTAGCTGTAGTTAAGTTCGAATATTGCAGAGCCATTTGGTGATTGACGTCCTTTGAAAATAATTGTCCAAATTTTGTCATTCATATTAGATAAGTAAGGATCCTCTCTGTTTAAATATTTAACGATTCTTTGCGGCATATAAAACCACTTATTGTTCTCCAAATGTACTATAACTTGGGATCCATATTGTGTAGCCTTCCATTCGAAATTTAAGATTTTGAATGGTTCATTTACGGGAATATCATCAATTTTCGTATATTCTGATTGTATTCCTTTAGCTAAGTTAATTATTTGTTGATAGATCTAAAAGCAAATATACATATAAAATTGTATAGATATAGATACATATATAAAATTATAGATATAGATATACATTTATAAAATTCTATTTTGTAAAACTGCGTACTTACCATTTTGTTGAACGTAATTTCAGGTAAATTTGAAGAACAATAACTAAAATTAATTTCTGAAGGTTCTTTTATATTAATTTCTGTTGGTTGGTATAACTCTCATTTTTAGTATTTTATAAAAAGAACTCAAATGAGAATCTCATTAACATGGTGGGATAAAATATCTCATTCGAATTTCTGTTTATTATAAGGGTATACACATGGAAAAATATATGTATTTATGTATAACATAATGACCATATTTTGTTTTTTCAAATAGTTAAAATGCTTATAAGTGTATTTTTCCATAAGGATAAAAAATTCGAATACGTGTATTTTTCCATAAGGATAAAAAATTCGAATACGTGTATTTTTCCATAAGGATAAAAAATTCGAATACGTGTATTTTTCCATAAGGATAAAAAATTCGAATACGTGTATTTTTCCATAAGGATAAAAAAAAGTGCCAGAATGCCCACAAATATACTACTGGGCCAGCTTTAATCCAAATTGTTACTCCTGATGAAGAGTTACTTTTATCTTTAATGGGCCCATCTACTTCTGGCTTACAAGATCGAGGTGGAGGTGACATGCAATTTGAAACATTTGTAAGTTCTTGTTGTGTACAAAAATTTTTTCAGAAAATAATCAGGTACACATTTTTCAGATTGAAAAAACCCAATATGTCAAAAGTTTTAAGTTAATTGTGGATGCAGTGTTCGGTGAAAATGAAATAGATGATCTGTCTTTTCGCCCAAGTGATGCAATTAAAATTTTAAAGCGTCCTGTGCATAAAGTTTTAGCAAGTAGTGAAGGCGATGATAATGATTTGGTTGACGATTCTTCAAAAAATTCTCTGAATATTAGATCTATTCTAAATCTCGAAGCTTATGCAAAACCAAAAAAGAGAAAGCACAATAACGATAAGTTCGATGAACTGATTGAGGAATATGAAGACCTTCAGAACGAAAAAAAAAACACTACTAATTGAACAAACCAAATATTACACAGACAAAAATCAAAGAGAAAGGGAACTCTTTGAATTAGATATGCAAATAAAAATATTGCAAAAGAAGGAACAAGAACTAAAACTCAAAATACATAACATTCAGTAAATATATAACATTCAGTTTTATATAGTTTTTATTTTAACTCTCATTAATAAAAAAATAAAATTATTCACAATGAACCAAAGTAATTTATTAACGTATTTCTTGTGGCATTTGTACGACTTTGGATTAAAGAGTAGTTCTGTTGTATTTCACCCAAGCTCATTTCATAAGCATTTAGCTGTTGAATATTTTCAAACAGAGGTATTTTATCGAAATTTTTACGGCATATATTGTGCAAGATTGATGTCGCAATAATAATATCTTGAACTGTAGATAGATTGACTCTCATTCCCATCCAAAGAACTGGAAACCGCCGTTTCCCAAAAATTCTTTCAACTAAATTTCTTGTACGAATCTGGGATTCGTTGTACAATTTTTTCGCATTTGTTCTAGGATTGTCTAATGGTATCATAAGATATGTTGACGCACTGTACCCTGCATACCCTCCATCACCAATAATAATTGGTCTCCATAACGCCCATTTTCAAACAAGAACTTTAATCTACTATTTATCGAAAACTACCCTTTCCGATTACGAAAAAGCTCACCATAATCGCCGCCTATAATACAAAAAAAAATTGTTTATAAAAATTGGACCTTAAACTGTATAAATATAAATAAAAAACCTTTAATCGTGTTTTAGTTAAAATACTGATTATGGATACGAATTTTTAACAAACGTTTTTTAGGCTTAAAATGTTGTTTAAATAAAATGTGTATGAAACCTGAATGAAGATTTTTTTATGAATGCGGCTGTAAGTATATATGCAGGTATTTAATCCAAATTACATCATACACATACATATGTATGTATGTAAGTATGCATTTAAGTATAGATAAAACATGTAGTTTCCCTCCAGTTTTAAAAAAAGAAATTGACTCGAAATCGTTAGGTATTTCGCTAACGAAAAATGGACTAACTACTTCACTAGCTACAAGTAATGCAAGAGTTCGCCTTTTGACTCTCTCACTCATGTACATACATGTACACGCACTGAGTACATGTATAAATGTTAATGCCTTCAACCTTCAGCCTTTTTACGAGTTGAAAAAAACTGTGCCCTTATTCCAAAGACAATCAACAAAAAAAAAATAAAAAAGATTTTATGGAAGTGTTATGATTTTGTGTAAATTTTTATTAAAAAAAGTGTTTATTTTAGTCCCAAATTCACAGTCTTTAGCTAACTAATAACAATGGTTTAACCAAAGATTTTTCAGACAAATATCATGAGTTAAGCTATCATCATTAGTTAACTAAAGACTGTAAATTTAGCACTTAAAATGAGTCAACTAAAACGTTGCATAAAAAAAGAAAAAGGACAATTAATTGAAAATTTTATAAGTATTGAAAAAGAGATTTGATAAATAAAAGAAAATCCAAAATATTTAAATTTCAGTAGTATTTTCATTAAGGAAATATCATTAGTGATCTAACTGGTACATTTTGACTAGCGAAATAGTTGGGTTTTGCTGACTAGTGATTTCACCGGTCTGATCGTGTCAATTGACTACCGTCAATGACATCCCCATGTTAAAATCGTCAGTCGTGTGCATTGCTAGTAGTTAGTCTAGTAGTTAGTGGTAACGACTGGTAGTTAGCGAAATAGCTAGTCATTCGCTAGCTACGCCGACTGCAGCGTTCCTGTAAAATTGAATATGTATAAGTTAACACATAAAATGTTTTTTATGAATTCCCTTACTTTTATGATTTGCTTGATAAACAATTTTGCTTGCAATCTCTTTTTTATTTTTGTGACCCAATTACTTTGCAATATGTTTCGCAATTAAATTAACAATAATTAGCTGTTAAGAAATATTGTATTCTTTTTATTATAAAAATGCTGACGCTATGTCTGCAATAATTACCTTTTAAACTAATAACACTAAATGTAAAGAATTGTTTTTGTCAATTTATTTTAATTTATAATTAAGAAATTAATACCTTAAATTCAGTTGCAGTCAAGTACTCAAACTTAAACATCGTTTTATCAATGCGCACGGTAGTGCGCCAGGCCAAGTTCGGCCACACAGTGTGTATATTTACACGAAACCATTCGAGCTGTTTTTACCCCCCTCATAACTTTGCTCCCCCTGATCATAATATAATGAAACTTGAAACATAAGGTCTCCCCACAGAGGTGACCTCACAGTTTAAATTTGAAAGTTCTAACATAAATGCTTC
The DNA here is from genome assembly GCA_947311025.1 of Lypha dubia. Lineage (NCBI taxonomy): Eukaryota > Metazoa > Arthropoda > Insecta > Diptera > Tachinidae > Lypha > Lypha dubia. The sequence goes on from OX371260.1 coordinate 107,149,181, forward strand.
CCGAGATATTAAGGTGTTAAAAGTCCATATTTTAGTACATATTTACTGACTCACTGACTCATCAATATTATTGGGCACTTCCAGTAAAGCTATAGAGCTGAAACTTGATACAGAGGTAGGTCTTGGTGAGAAAATAACCAGAAAAATCTGAAAACGGGCACTTTCCGCCCGGGGGGACTAGGGTCCCCCTTCTTTGTATGGGGCTCTTCCAGAATAGCTAGAAATCTGAAATTTGGTACACAGGCAGGTCTTGGTGAGGAAATAACCAGAAAAATCTGAAAACGGGCACTTTCCTCCCGGGGGGGACTAGGGTTCCCCTACTTTGTATGGGGCTCTTCCAGTATAGCTAGAAAGCTGAAATTTGGTACACAGGTAGGTAGTGATTAGAAATTACCGAAAATGATTTTTTAACGGGCACTTTTCATCTGGGGGGACAATCATGCCCCTTCTTTGTATGGGGCACTTCTAGTATAGCTAGAAAGCTGAAATTTGGTACACAGGTAGGTTTTGCAGAGAAATTAACAACAACAACTTTTAAACGGGCACTTTTCACCTGAGGGGACTTAGCTGCCCTTATTTGTATGGGGCCTTTCCAGTATAGCTAGAAAGCTGAAATTTGAAATATTTATACGAAAACAACTTAGAAAAAAGAAGTGAGATCCACAAAAAAACATAAATGTGGAAATAAGGCCAAGTTCGTATCCAAAAAGTTTCGGCCATAAAAAGTACTGAGATCAAAATAAGGACCAAGTTCTTGATAGGTACAATTCCATCTCATTTCTTCGTACATGAATGTATATTAAAACAAAAACACCTGGAGCTTAAATTACACATTTAAATTAATTAGAAATGAACAGAAACAGAGTTTTTATTTAATTTTTCTAAATTCCATAATACAGGAATGTGAAATTTCAAAATCCCGAATTCCGGGAGTCCAAAAATCAACCCCGTTTATTAACCCTAGTGGCGATATGTATCGTTTATAGCTTAGCAACTAATTTTATTTTCTTATGCAATTTTTTTTAAATTTAATTGTTGTTTAATTTAATTTTAATTGTATCATATGTTTATTTTTGAAGTGAAATCCAAATATTATATTAAGTTTTTACATATTAATGAGAAATTATTAATAGGCTTAAGTTCATTTTTATTGAATAAATGAAAATTCTAATTAATAAGAGTTTTTTATTTTTTTGAAAAACATTAGTACATATGTATATTAGGGATATAACTTTTTAACAATTTTTTAAAATATAAAATTTGGCATAGCACAGTCCGATAGAGTATAAAAAACTATAAGGGAACGTATATTTATTTTTTCGCTAAGGTCAAAAATATTCACACACCAACCGCGATGAAGTTTTGAAAATTTCTAATTTTCTTTTTGGTTAAGAAAATTAATAATATGTTTAAAAAAAATAGCTCAAGTATGAAATTTCATTAATATTTAGAGATGGTAAGAGATTTTTCCGCCAACCAAAACGTATCTTTAACCTTTCTTAACGAAAAAAAAAATTAATAATGAATACAAAACACTGTATAAAATTATGAATATTCAATACTGCATTTGGTTTAAAAAAACCATTGGTGTGTGAACTTTTTTGAGAAAAATTGCAAAAGATTATGATTTTCGTGGTTACTAGGACATGGTTGACCTCATGGTACTATGCAAAAAAATTGGTTATACCCCTAATGTATATACAATCATACCGATTTCAAGGCCGATACAAATCTCATCAGCGTTTGTTTGTCTATTTTTATAAAGTCAGACAAGATTTGTCTTTTCCACTTAGCAAAACCAAGGTAGGTGGAAAATTTAAATTTTGAAAGTTTTTTAGTTAAATATTATATTTTCGACGTTCAGCAGCAGACATTAATTCCATAAAAGCATTCTAATTCTTGATGGGGTGTAACTAACTCTTGTTTTCGCTTTCGCTTGATATATAAGAATTATAATATATTTAGTGTGCTCCAAGTTGAAATCATTTGCGCTTTAAGCAATAAATATCTATTTAAAATTACGAAAAACCGTTGTTTCTGACTTGATACCTTTTTGTTCAACTAAAAATGTGTATCGTTAGTTGGTTTTTATGTGTACTGATGCCCGCACCTAACATCTAGAACTGTCAGTGTCCATGAAGAGGTGAGTTTTTCCGTTTATTGCACATAATTAATTTTTTTGTTTTTATTTGTTATAGGTGAAATTTAATAGTTTTTAATCAACAAAACATAACGTTGTAATGTTTACTTATAACTATTTTCTTAACAGAAATACGATATGCACAGCATCAACCGAATAGTATTGGGCAGGTATACTCAGGGGGCTGTTATGGTTTTTTCTTCAAAAATCGTCGAAATTTTAAAAAAATTTTGTCAAAATCGTTAAGTACGTGTAACAAAATTGTAAAAAATTGTCAAACATTTATATCAAGGCGAATTCATTTTACAGGTGTTTTCACGGCAAATTCATAACAGGTAATCTCGACAGCTCAGATGATTATTTTCGGTTTGTTTCAACACTTGTACATACATATACATATGAATTTTGACAGCATTCCGCGTGGAATACTGAACAGAAAACTGGGCTTAAGTTCATAGACAAATACATATACGAGAATGTACGTAAATATATACATATCGAGCATTTGCGGCAATAGAGCCACATCTACAAATATATTATATATTTTAAATAATAATGTAGCATTAATTGTCATACATACAGTATATAACGGTTATAATCTCGGTACATCTCGTATAAGAAAAAACCGCTTATAAGAAATTATAACAAAAACACCATGACTTTTTCTATATACCCTGCAGCAAATGTCGTTGATGAAATTATACTGCCTCGCTTTTGACTTTGTCACCAGTGCTACTCTCTATTACCTCCCATACTATGCTTTGTGCTATAGACATTTAGCATGTGATTGTCATTGAAAATATACTAGTAACATTAAGAGTGTTGACTCTCATCTACTCTTCTTCCGACTCTTCTAATCTCCTTTCCTCCATCACTCTTCTTCTTTACAGGTAGCACAATGGGACCATATCAGGACCCAAGTGAGCTGGAATCTAATTTTCCCCTTACCAGCAGCCTGCTAACCTAACCTAACCTAAGAGTGTTGACTAGGTAGTGTTTACGTAGTTCTAATGGGACCAAGTGGAGACATTCAAACCATAATGTTACTAGTACATTTATATAATTTTAGTCTAGCTCTTAAAACAAACTAAAAAGTGTAGACGTATCATTGACAATGTCATCAAGAAGTCAGCACTAGTCGTCAAATTGGTGACCTGGCAGCAATAAGCCCAGTAAGAAGTCACCAAACAAGTAGACAAAAGTGGTGACTTGGAGACAGTTGGCATCGAGTTTACTACAGGGTATTTTAACATAAAAAGTATTCTGTATAAGAAAACGGCTTATAAGAATAAAACTTATACAAGACATATGTATGTATATTGCCATGCACCAGTAATGAAAATACACATTTGTTATAAAAAATTTTTTTTACAGGGCAATACTTTGTTTTCAAACGAAAAATATCCAATTAAGAACGCATGTATTTGCTTACTTCAACCAAGTTTAATTTTTTTGTTTCAATTTGTTTTTATTTCTCGTATTTACATACATACATACACACGTTTGTAGTTGAAGTTTATTATTTTTATAAATTAAAGAGCATAATAAAACATATTGATCTCAAAATTTATTTAGTTTTATTATGTTAGACTTATTTTTTATTAATTTTCCTTAATTTTTTTACTTTCTTACATATATCCGTAAAAATTGCATCCAAATATCTTATGTACTAAACTTTTAAGAGAAAAATAATACCTATTCGCTTTTACCATTAAGTTGCTACACGGCCCTTTGTTCCAATTTGGAACCATAGGAATCAATATCAATATACATATATATATTAAGTTGCTAGCGAATGCAAAACTTTAAAATTGTTTTCTGCAAAACTATGTAGGAATGACTCGTTTGCAGCAAAGGCTCGATATGTCTGTATCTATGTGTGTATGTATAAGCAGAATAATAGAATGCAAAAATATAAAATAGGTTAATAAAAAACAGCATCAAACAGCTCTGAATACAAAAATCTATCTTTATTCATGCAGCATCAAACAGTTATTGTACAACAGGAAAAGCCAACTTGCAACTTTCAGACTTTTTTTACAGGCACACAACACACAAGATGAAAAATGCCTAATACCAATTGCTCTAAATCCACTTCTTAAAAAAAAAATAATAATAAAGGAAAAATAGTAAAAACAAAACAAAACAACAGCTTCTTTTCCAGTTTTCCTTAAGATACAAGTACTGCAAAGAATAGTGCGGCGCGCCGTTAGAAACTGGTAAGGCAAGTGTAACAGTTTTCATACCAGTAAATTATTGATTCAGTATTTGGTGCCTTGTCCATGATCACGTCTTTGCTGTAAATGCGTGAAGTAGATACATACAGACATACTCGTATATACATTTTTCTGATAACATGAACATTCTAGTTTATAAATTATTAAAGTGGAATACTATTCTAATGATTTATTTCATACCTATCTGTTGATTAGCATCTATGTATGTATGCATACATATGTATGCACATTTTATATACATATGTACATACAAATGTATGTATGTGTTTGTAAGCTTTTATTGTTTATACGATGATAATTGTTGACCTAAATGGAAAACTTTATAACCTGTCACACAATTGACAGTTGATAGAATAACGGTTTGCTGCTTAAGTTATGCCAGGGATTTAGAATCTCAAATCAATAATACATATAAATTACTTAAAGCAAAGACATTTTATGTTCTTATTTCAGTTCCAGCAATTGTAACACGTAAAATAAGTACACACTACACTAGGCGATATTAATACGATCATTACCAGTTTTATGGCTCTGCACATCACAGGTGAAATTTTCGAACGTCTGTCTAAAACAGTGTCGGGCGCACACATACTCTCTCATATGTTTTGGTATGGGAAGCAGCAAAAAACGAACGACCGTCAATAATTATACACTCGAAAAATTTTTCTGTTGCCAAAAGTAAAATACATTTCTTGGCTTTTAGTATTTTTATTTGATTTGAATTTTTTTTCAATAATACTTTTTATGTTAATATAATAATAACGAAAACAATATTCATTTAATAATAAACTAGTTACACAACGAATGAAATAAAATATAATATTTAATAAGTGAAGAAATATCGAGAAAACATAATCAGCCCAATCACGAATAATAATTCCGCGTGAGTTTTCTCCCTTTCCCCATTCCTCCTATTATGAATAAAAATCCCGCATGAGATTTCTCACTTTACCTTTTCTACATATTTGTACGATTTTTATCAACCGTGTGAAAGAGAATAAAAGTGAATGGGGAAAAAAGTAGTTATTCTGAATGCCTTTGAATACAGTTTTTTCCCTAAAAATATTTCACTTAGAAAACTGAAGGGAGTTTACATAAAAATGTAAGTAATTTTTAATAAAACACAGTTTAAATAAATAAAAAAAATATTTAATTGTTTATTTAGGTCGAAGAGCACAAATAAAGCGCAATTGCAACATTTGGTAACATTAATGGAATCCAATGCAGCCATTGCCTGTGGTTTCCATAAAGGTAGCAAATACCTAGTAAATACCGAAAAGCCGGTTTATTTACTCTATAGTACTTTTGAAACCTGTTGCAAGCTAAAAACTTTAAATCGAGTAATTAATTGTATTTACATATGTACTTACAGTGACAGCGGCAACTCAAGAGGATTAGATGCATCCCGCAACTGCCTTCTGGTGATCCGTTGGTTATTTCTTTCTTGGTGTTGTTCTTCAACAACAAGTGCTCGTAAAGTTAAATTATTAATTTCAAATTTTTTTTAACACAAATTAATTTATATATAGACGTATGAAAATTAATATTATCAGGCTCAATTTCAGTATTTTTTATTTTTATTTAATTATCTTTGCACACACAAAACCGCAAATTGGAAACAAAAACAAGAAAATTATATGCCAATAAGCAAAACAGCTGGCTTCAAAATTCAGTGATGCCACTTTTTAACTTTTTTGTTCCCGCGGAATTTATAATTGGAGGAAATTTTTCTCGAGAAAAGTATTTTCCGTGGGAGAGAAATTCCGAGGGAATATTCGTGATTGGGCTGAATAAATATAAATAAAATTTATTAAAAACGAAGCCCTCAAGCTTGATAATTTAATAAATTCGATAATTAAAATAAAAAGTTCGAATATAAAAAAAATAATAAAAAAAAAAAAATCATTTTCCCATTCTTCATTGAACATTTTGCTTTGAGTGTAAACAAAAAATTGTAAAGCGAGGTCTTACTCAAACAAGTGCTGATCAGCGACTGGTTTGATTTACTTTGACGAAATGATAACAAAGCAACAACCGAACGTTAATTCTCATAAGCTACACGAAGATGCTTATAGTATACGTGTGTCGACGTCGCGCAAACAGAATTTTCTTGCTAAGCACGCGTGCTTAGCATTTCAAAAATCGCCCGACACTGGTCTAAAACAACCCTACATTTTGAAAGCCGTTTGTGGTACAGAACTGATATTTTTACAGAATATAAGTATGTTACAACAAACACAAGTCCACAGGAAGCAACAGTGTGAAAATTCTAAACGGCAATGAAAAGACACTTGACGCTTGTATTGTTCGTGTACTATTAAAAAGATTATACCAATAATTAATTAATATATTAATACTAGCTGATCCCGGTGTACTTCGCTACCCCCCTCGTTATAAAATAAAATTAAAAGTATTTATATATCCTATTGTGAAAATTTAATGACCATCGGTTTAATAGTTAAGACTATATTAAGATTTTTTATTTTCCTATAAAGGGGCGTGGTCCCACTCACTTTTCTCCTAGTACGTATTCCTAATTATGTCAATACTATATGTACCAAATATCATCGGCGTAGGTCAAAAAATGCCCAAAATATGGCGATTTCAATTTTTGGGTTATATGGGAGCTGCCACGCCCACTTGTCCGATAACGCCCATTTTTGTCCTGATTACTCACATTAGTAACATATGAACTATTGCAATGTTTCAAAACTCTTGCTATCACAATAGTCAAGATATATGATGTTATTCAATTTATGTGGGAGGGGCTACGCCCACTTGAAATATTAAAAGCCTAAAACCATCCTCTATAAATTCCCTTTTGAATGACACCAGTTTGGGTCAAATCGGTTGGATAGTTTCCGAGTCTATAGCGAACATGGGTACAAACATTTTTTGTATTTTATATATATTAATATATATGTACTTATGTACATACATACATATGTATATTCTATAGAAGATACCCTCCAGTTTTAAAAGTAGAAATTGACCTGAAATCGTTAGGTATATCGGACTAATGGACTAACTACTTCACTAGCTACAAGTAATGCAAGAGTTCGCCTTTTGACTCTCTCACTCATGTACATACATGTACACGCACTGAGTACATGTATAAATGTTAATGCCTTCAACCTTCAGCCTTTTTACGAGTTGAAAAAAACTGTGCCCTTATTCCAAAGACAATCAACAAAAAAAAAATAAAAAAGATTTTATGGAAGTGTTATGATTTTGTATTGGCGTACAATAAGAATTTAGTGGTTAGTGAATGTTAAATTTTTATTAAAAAAAGCGTTTGTTTACAAAGGTAAAATGAGCAGAAGTCAACTAAAACGTTGCATAAAAAAAGAAAAAGAACAATTAATTGAAAATTTTATGAATATTGAAAAAGAAATTTGATAAATACACAAAAATCCAAAATATTTAAATTTCAGTAGTATTTTCATTAAGGAAATATCATTAGTGATCTAACTGGTATATTTTGACTAGCGAAATAGTTGAGTTTTGCTGACTAGTGACTTCACCGGTCAGATCGTGTCAATTGACTACCATCAATGTTATCCCCATTTTAAAATCGTCAGTCGAGTGCATTGCTAGTAGTTAGTCTGGTAGTTAGTGCTAACGACTGGTAGTTAGCGAAATAGCTAGTCATTCGCTAGCTACGCGGACTGCAGGGTAATTCCAACGATTTGCATTAGCAGTAATGAAATGAGCATTGGAACCGGATACACATGTATGTATGTATTTATATAACACACTCATAATCACTTTTAATGCATTTTAATAAAACTTTAATGTTTTACATTCATTTTAAGAAAAGTGTGCTCTGAAATATACTTACATATACATGTTTATATACTCATATGTATGCATGTACATACATAGGTATCAATATTGTAATTGTAACAAAATAAAAATTATGGACAGTTAATGCTGATCACTTGTACATCGGAAACTATAACAGGTAAGCTGTTGAAACAATAAGTGTAGAATATAAGTAGGTTGCAACTACAACAATCCAATAGAATATAAATCAAACATTTATAACACTATGCAACAAGAAAAAGTCCAAGAATTGTCAAGCCACAATGATTACACTGTGCGACAAAAAATAACTACATACCAGAGAAGTGACACTATTTTCATTGTAGGTTTTAAAGAGTTAAACAATACTGTACTTTTTAAATTTGTGAAACACCTTCAAAATCAAGAGTTACGGGTAAAAAACTGTTCCCTTTTCCGATCGTTTATATGTAATTTAAATTATCTGGGAAATCAGTGCATAGTTTTTCTTCTAATAACTTAAATTTATATAATGGTATATATGTATTAATACCTATGTAGGTATGTAAGTTAAAAGTTTCCATCATAAAAGTTTAAGCTGGATCCACCTCTGCATACTCGTAATTACATATACATACATATGTATGTATCTGTGTGTAATTTTAAGCATTTTTATACGTTTTAAAACAACAAGTTCGACGTATTTCTGTAAAAAAAAGCTGTTTAAATCTTCTTAATATTATTTTTAGTTAAAACTCTAATAAAAACAGTCGCAGAAAAAGCAGCAATCGTTTTTTTTTTTTGTTTCTTACACGTTTTATATGAACTTCCCTTGTATGTATTTATGACTGTAACAGAAACTTTCAACTCGATTTTGACCCACTTTAAACGGCCGGATTTAATAAAAAATTCGCAAACTTATCAAGGACGGATGGCAATACAATAAATCGATTATTTTGTCCCGCCCATTTATAGACCGATTTTTACGTGTACATACTCTGAAGTTCGTAATAAAACCAGTAAGAAATAATACAGATTAATAAAAATCACCCCAATGGCATTAATTTTCTTATATGTATTAAGACTTATGTTTTAATTTTTATTTCGATTAATTATAAAAGCGTGTTGCTTTCCATTTTTAAGTAAAATTTTATTAAACAAGTAGTGCGATTCTGTAACTTTTAACAATAAACGTTACGTTAATTTTACCAACACAATTTATTGCTTGTGGTAACAATGCATCAATTCTGTAACTCAGTATAACCAACATTGTTAAAAAATTCAATAAGGTGGCATATTTGTTGAAAAACAATGAATTTTAAGTTAGAAGAGATGGCGCTCTCTTTATTTTTTGTTAAAAATCAATACATTTAAACAATAAATTTTTAGTCAGAATAGTGTACAGGAGAGTGCGCTCTTTTTAATTTGTTCGAAAATATATTTTTTGAACATTTCAAAATAACAACAACTTTAAGAATAAACAATGAAAAACATATTGCTGTTAAGTTAACTGAAAAATTCGACGTTATAATTGAATATAATGCTAAACGATGTTGTTAAAATCCTTACTGAATAACATCGACGTTAATTTAGCTGTTAAAAATTTTTAACAATTCAATTGACGTTAAAATTGAATAGAGAATCCTACTAAAGGTGTCGATAAAATAAGAAAAAAAATGCTTCAAGACCTACCATTTACCGCAATAAAGGTAATACTTTTTATTTATAATGCTATTTTAGTTTTCGTTGATTACTATGATTCCAAAGAGTATTCCAATAGTCAGACTGTACCGCAACATATAGAAGTAAAATATTTCGGTGTCATCTGACTAAAATGAAATTAGTATTGTCTAATCATAAGTATATTTAAAATGTTTAGATTTAAGATTTGAATACTTATTAATATGTATGTAGTTTTTTATTTTAAAACTGTGTCTGGGCAGCGAAGGGCCCCAAACGTGTTGTAAAATAAAATCATCAATTATAATAAGTAAAAATAATTGATTATTCAATCCTTAATGTGAGATTTCATTATAACTTTAGAAAAAATATTTAAAGACATTTTGCTGGAATTTGTGTTTTGTTCTTAAAGTAACACACGCCGAATTGAAAAAAAAAAATTCTGTGCATTAGGTGCACAGCTATATTAATATTTCCCTCGACCTACCGCCCCAAATTTTTTTTGATATTTGTGTTATGTTCCTAAAGTAACACACGCTGAATTTTAAGGGAGTTGCCCCTCCCCGATCGAATTAATTTACTTTCGTGGTCATCAGTAAAATGGCTCCAAATTTCAAGACTATCGGTCTGTTGAAATAGCAACTCTTGTTAAAAGTTACAATGCATCCCTTGAAACTTCACACACATACATTCATATGTGTACGTTATTTTGTCTTTTTCTTTTTACATACTTCTTGCTTGTCATGAATAACACGCAACTTCACTTGTTAACTGAACGCCAAACAATAAAGAAAATTTAAATAGTAAACTGTGTGTCGAAATTATTTCCTGCGCTTAAGTATCAAAAGGGTTGTTTTCCAACAGGTTATGAGCCCAGATATTTAAGGAAATAATATTACGAAATATTTTGAAGTTGAGAAATGAGTGGTTCAATGTTTAACATCGAAAAATTGGAGGATTCCAATTACGACTCTTGGAATCTGCAGGTGAAAAGTGTTTTGGTACAACAAGGTATTAAGCCTGAAGATGTTCCAGCAAACATGGCTGCACTTACAACATGGAAAAGCAAGGATGAAAAAGCGATGGCAACAATAGTGCTAAGTATCACGCCAATGCAAATTGCATATGTGAAGAATTGTACCACATCCAAAGATGCATGGAATAGTCTTCGTGAGGTTCATCGTCCACAAGGACCAGTCCGCAAGGTAACATTGTTTAAACAATTGTTAGACATGCGCATGGCAGATGGGGAGTGCATGCAGCATTATGTGTCAAATTTCACTTCAGTAATGGAAAATTTGGGTGAGAAGGGGGTTAATCGACAGGAAGAATTATTTGTGATAATGCTCCTTTCTAGCCTACCTAAATCATATGAGCCACTTGTTGTTGCCCTTGAGTCCCGTGACGAACTTCCATCCTTTTCAACCCTAAAACTGAAATTAATAGAAGAAGGTGAACGAAAAAAGGCCAATAAAAATCATGAAGAAGGTACTGTACAAGCTTTTATTGATCGCGATGATAACGGTGCAAAAAACAAGTTTTCTCAGAATAAGAATAGAAAAGACGATAATAGCAAATACAGCAACAAGAATATGTGAAACATAAAATGTTTCAGCTGAAAAAAAAGAGGTCACTATGCTGCTAATTGTTGTGAGTACAAAGGGGATGAGCAAGGAGGACAAGAAAACAACAACAACTATAAGAAAACTATAGCATGGGAATTTCGATTAGAATTAGAAATCATTACGATTAGAGAAATAAAATAATCTAATCATTAGAATTGAATTTTGATAAAAATTTCAGATTACTAATTGATTAGATTAGAAATAATCAAAAATCTAATCACAATTAGTGACGATTAGCATTTCTAATCAAATCTAATCAAAACTAATCAAAAAAATAATTGATTAGATTTCTTGATTATTTTTGATTAGATTTGATTAAATCCACTATTTTTGACGTCGTCAGCACCCGTTGAACGACAATTCTCATTTGCAGGCATCATCAATACTCCAAGACGAAATTCATTGTCAGACTTTTCTTTTGAAAAGTTGGTATTAATGAAGTCTAATGTCAATTTTTTTAAATTATATATGAGCAGAATCAGCACACATGCACCGTATGCAATTTTATGCAATATTCAAAAACTGTTACATTATGCAAATATAGCAACAAATGTGATAAATAAATATTTTCTTTTCACAAAAATAGTTAAAAATAGTGGATCTAATCAAATCTAATCAAAAATAATCAAGAAATCTAATCAATTATTTTTTTGATTAGTTTTGATTAGATTTGATTAGAAATGCTAATCGTCACTAATTGTGATTATATTTTTGATTATTTCTAATCTAATCAATTAGTAATCGTCTAAAATGGCTAACTAATCATAATTAATCAATTTTTCAGCACAATTAAAATTTCTAATCCAATTGCTAATCATTAGGATTACTAATCATTATTCCCAAGCTATGAAGAAAACTTCGTTATTTTCAGCAATTAAAATGACGATTTGCAAGCAAATACATGGTATATCGACAGCGGGGCGTCGTCGCATTTGTGTTGTAGCCGAGAAATGTTTGATGAGTTGAAAACACATAGGGAAAAATTCATGCGTGCTGGAGAAAATTTTATGAAAGCTGAAGGTATAGGCACAGTGCATTTATATGATGGGAAGAGCAAAATCACATTGGTGAACGTTTTATTTGTACCTGTATTGCAGTGCAATTTTATCTCCGTTTCGAAAGCTGTTGATTTTGGCAACATTGTGGTGTTCGGTAAAGGCAGCGTCGACGTAAAGGATATGCACGGGGAATCATTCTCCGTGCACATAAGGTACGTGATCTGTTTTTATTTGAGTCAAATAATAAAAAAATTGTTCTTTCCGAGAAAAACTTTTAATGATGCCATGAACTGGCATTGCCGATATGGTCATCTTAATTTTGGCAGTATAAAGGAGCTCATCGATAAAAAACTTTTGCGTGGTATGCGTGTCTCAATACCATCAGATATGCAATGCTCTGTTTGCATGAAAAGCAAATGTCCCCAAAAACCGTTCAGCACTTCTGAAAGTCGTGCTAATGAAGTTATAGCAATCATTCATACAGACTTTTGTGGCCCAATAAGTAGATCATCGATTGGCGGAGCCAAATATTTGCTAACGTTCATTAACGATAAGTCACGTAATGTGTTTTTTTTTTTTATATTTTTTAAAAAGGAAAGAATAAGTTTTTGACAAATTTCTGGAATTTCATACTACGGTTGAACGGCAGACAGAGATGATAGTGAAAATAATAATCAGAAGTGATAATGGTACCGAATTTGTTAACAGGTCTTTCGACAATTTCCTTAAGTGGGTTTATACACCGAAGAAAAATGAAAATAATGAGATTGAACGTTTAAGGCGAGACTAGTGGCAAAAGGTTGCCCGTAAATTACACCGAAACGTTTTCACCTGTGGTGCGATACGGCACGATAAGAATGATTTTTGCCATTTGTGCTGAATATGAATTGTATCTACATCATGTCGACGATTCATCAGCATATTTGAACGGCGATTTGTATAGTGACGTTTACATGACACAATCACAAAGATATGTTGACTGAAAGCATCCACACATGGTACTGAAATTCAAAATGGCGCTTTATGGGTTGAACCAGTCGGGACGATAATGGAATTTGAAATTGAATAGCATCTTGAAAGAAATCGGTTTCCGATCATTTGATACTGAACCGTGCGTATATGTGAAAAACAGTCTTAAATGTATAAATATAATTGCTGTCTATGTCGACGACTTGTTGATTGCCTCTTCTAAAAAGGAAGACATGATGGAAATTAAAAAACTTATTGGTGATAAAGTTAAAGTCGTGGATAAAGGTCCCGTAAAATATTTTCTAAGCCTGGAAATGAATAGAGATGGTGATAAATGGCAATTATCTATAAGTCAAAAATCTCAAATTAAAGGGCTGTTAAATAGTCATAATATGACAATGTGTAGAACTATAGCAACACCTCTAGGCCCGAAATATCAGGTAAAATGCGAAAAAGAAGATTGCAATAGGGTTGACCAGACGCAATATCAATCTTTAATTGGATCGCTTATGTACATAGCAATAAACACAAGGCCCGATATACTGCATTCTGTATGCAAACTTTCACAGAGGAAGAAAGATCCACACGAGGAACACATGTTATTTGCTAAAAGATTATTAAGATATTTGTCTTCAACATTACATATGGGACAAACATACACGGTCTTACCTCTTGGCTTCCTATGAGGTACTTACAAGCAGATATACAAACAAACAAACATTAAAACTAAATTCGTTTATATATATGTATATAGATTCTATAAATAAAAACGTACACAAAAAAGATATATTCACTTATGTATATCGTTGTCCAATCTAATTGGACACAACATTAAAAATATCATCCTCTAAGAACATTATTATACGTCATGACTCACGATTTTTGTTAATTGCGGTTAAAATCGAACCACAAAATTGTACATTATGAACACTGAATTATAATTAGCGGTTTTATTCCAACACCGAACAGTAATGAAACTAAGATAAATTTTACTTAAGCAATTATCAGCAAGATCTAATTAAGTGCATATGAATCTCTAGTAATTGAAATGGCTAACAATTAATTAATCATTGAAAACTCATATCATACCATTAAATAGTACTTGTAACTACCACTGATCGGTTATTTTACTTACATACATACATACATAAATACTTACATTGCTAATTAAAGTTTGCGTAACATAAAATAAAGAAGAACATAATTATATATGAAAGCTATTCTGCCCTTTAAGTAGCCCTGAGGTCAGGAATCTATCCATCATTAGGTACAAATTTCGATACTATACTATTCAATCGTGTTGAAAATAACAAAATGCGACTTAATAATAAAAGAGTTTTACTTTACTTTTCAATGTAGTACAGATTTGCTTGTGAAGGTAAATTTGCCATTTTAAAAATGCTTTAAAAGTATCATTAATATATTTTTAAAAATAAAAATTAATTTGAGGTTCTCATATTTAATAACAAAGCTGATATGTACTGATTTAAAAATTTCTTAATTCTCTTTGTTGCTTGACTAATCATTTTTTTAATAACAAAAGTGAACTTGACACAGTTTTTCCAAAAACTAACGTAACGAGAAGTTCAAAAGACAAATGTTTAAAACTGTTAATTTGCTTTTTGCCATAAAAAAAATCGTTACAGTAACAACTACTGGGTCATTAATACTCGTGTAAATGGAGCAATTTTTATGTACATACATATGTATTTGTGTAGAGAATAACAGTAAAATAAATTTCGTTTTGTGGTTCAATTTATTGCCATGCAATGATTTTAACAATTATTAAAAATTTATACCAGTAATACTGGAAATTACTTTCTCTTTGTTTGTTGTTTTACCATAAGAAAATAAACTTTAATGAATCAAATACAATTGATAAAAATTATGTAAAAATTTTGTAACAAACAGTAAAATCTAATGATTCTAATTGTACTTCAAATACCTACTTATGTACCTAAGTATATTGTTTTCTATTTTAATATTGTATTTATCTAACAAATGCGGATATGTGAAAAATTAATACCCATTATGTTTCGTCGTAGTGTTAATGTACACTTAAAAACTCATACATAATTATATTTTTTGTTAAGCTCAGTTGAAATTATTACAAGTGGTATGAACATCAATTTGGTTAAATTTTTTTTTAAGTATTTTTTCGCTGTAATGTGTAAATTTGAACAATGAAATTATTCAAAACCGAAAAAAATATAAAGAAATTTCATTTCAAGTTAGTTTATTTTAAGATCATTTGCCTAGACATTACTGATGGAAAAAGTAGCGAAAATAGTTTTGAAAAAGAAAATGTTCAAGTTTCGTTTTTAATGCGGTACTCATGCGTAATATGATGAAGTACAGTAGGTGGTTTTAGTATGACGACAATATTTATTTATTTCATGTAATGTTAACGTGACAGCTGGGTTGACACTTTAGTTTATTTTCTTCCAACGGAAAGGTTCTAAGATTATTTGTTCTTCTCAGCTATTTTACATTTTCAAAGTGTTTTTCAGAAACTGTCACAGACAAACCACTCACGATCATGCTCGCAATAGTTTTTTTTTATAAATTTTATTATTTATTGAATCTTCAATTATAGATTAAATTATCAATAAGTTTTTTAAATCCTAAATCTAAAAAATATAAGTTTAGCCAATGCTAAACAAAATTTTTAATTTCAACGGTTAAGTTATGTTGTTTTACATCTCTCGTGTACGGCTGAAAAAAAGAGTATCCCTCCTTTTCAGCCTGGTGTGGCCTCTATAATTTAAAATATTACGTGCAAGTACATTTGGGTGCACCTCAAGTTTTTTTTATATATTTTTTAGCGTTTTTTGATAATACTGTCTTCACCAACGGAACATCTAGATCTTTATGAATTCGATGATTTCTGACATACCAGGGGGCTGCTGTTATTGTACGTAGGATTTTATTCTGTCGCCTTTGAATTCTTTCGACATTCGATGCTGAGGCAGTGCCCCATAACAGGATGCCATAGGACCATATTGGTTTCAGGATCGCGTTGTATAAGAGAAGTTTACAGTCAAGGCTTAGTATAGAGTTTCTTCCAATAAGCCAATTAATTTGGGCTGATTTTAATTTAATTTGTGTTAACTTTGCGTCTATTTGCGATGTCTATGTTAAACGACGATCAAGATGAACGCCTAGATATTTGACAACAGTGTGTTGCGGTATGGTCTCGGTGTTAATTTGTATAGGAGGGCATGTTTCCTTGCGCAACGTAAAAGTTACGTGTACACATTTCTGCTCGTTAACTTTAATACGCCATTGTTTTAGAAATGTTTCCAATTTTGATATGTACCCTCGTAAATTGCGGGAAGCTTCTACAGGATTTTCGTGAACGCTTAGAAAATCTGTATCATCGGCAAATGTTGATGTATGAATGTTACTGCTTAACGGTAAGTCAGAGGCATATATTAAATAAAGTAATGGACCGAAGATACTGCCTTGGGGAACTCCGGCTTCGATCGACTGCGGTGGGCTTAAAAAATTGCATTCCCTAACTACAAATTTTCGTTCTATTAGGTAGCTTATTAAAAGCCTAACAATGTTTGCGGGTAGATTTTGCGTCAATTTATGTATAAGACCTTCGTGCCATACTTTATCGAAAGCTTGAGACACATCTATAAAGAGCGCAGAGCAATATATCTTCTTTTCGAAAGTGTCTCTTATAACATTCACAAGTCTGTGAGTTTGTTCAATAGTACTATGTTGTCTGCGAAAACCGAATTGATGATCTGGAATGCATCCACTTCTAGTCACTATAGGCATCAGCTTGCTCATATACAGCTTTTCAAATAGTTTAGAAATGTTTGGCAATAAACTAATAGGCCGATAGGATTCAACCTTCGTATGATCCTTGCCGGGCTTTGGTATCATAATAATCATCGAAACCTTCCATTCTGCAGGATAGTATTGCAGCCGTAGGCTCGCAATAGTGATTCGAAAATAATTTATTCACTATCATTAATGCTCATGAAAAATTACGCATATCACTTTTAAGCGATTTTTTCTTATTCCTCTCAAGTTCGTTTGATAATACAGTGTAACAGTGACGAGTTTACTACCAAAGTGTAGTAAAACCCTATATTTACTTTGGTAACCAATTTTTTTATGAGCCTCGAAAGATTCTGTAACTCAGAAGGGGCCTGAACTTATACGCCGTAATACTGCTTAGCTTTGTACGGATTTAATATTGCTCAGCGCCCACCAAAGAACTTTTGCCGTTTGATACTGGAGTTATTTAAATGCATATTTCTAACATATCACATTCGTTTGAGTGAAATAGCGTTTTCACTTTTAACAGCCGATGGATTTGTTTTTATTTTCTGTTTTATCACCCCGTCCTTAATTATTTGAGAAATGGTTACTTACATATTTAGGGGATTCAAATGGTAGTCGCAAATTCATGTAATTTTTTTTTTAAATTAGAACCAGCACTCAAGGGATGACCCCTACGTATGCAAAGCAATGAGTCGGAACTAGGAAAATAGTTTTTGGGAAGGAGGATAAAGGGAGTAGTGTTTGTGGACATTTGAATTAAACCCTTACACACTGAAAGTGGCAGGAATGACCTCTGCGGGGAGTTTATTCCACATACGAACATTTCTGCTAAAGTACGCATAGTGCGGTTCACTAGCATATCGACCACAAAGGGATGTGCTCTTAATGAAGAGCACGTGAAAAGTAACGGGTCTCGGGAACAAGTTCCTTGATTTCATTAGGACACATTCTGTTGTAGCGATAGAACAATGAAACACACCCAATAATGCGTCGATGCTCCAGTGAGTCAATAGAGTTGGCTACCCTACTGTCACCGATAAGCTTCTTCGCCTTATCTTGTACGCGATCGAGTAGCTTCAGAATATATGTTGAAGCACCGGCCTATAGAGTTGTATTCCATTTTCGGTCGGATAAAGGTGGTATAAATATTAAGGAGATCAGCTGGAGTGAAGTATAAGCTACACCGTCTTAAAAAACCGAGGCACTTGAATGCTTATTTTGAGACATGAAAAATGTGATCATTCCATCGAACATCACAATGAATTTTCATGCCAAGGACATCAAGAGCTTCTGATTCCTTTAATAAATATACCATCCATATTTACAGATGGAGCAGCATGTCCGGTCATATGTCTGTGCGTGAGAATAGCACACTGGGTCTTTCGTTCGTTAAAGTTAACCCTATTAGCATGACCAGAATTTGAAATTGACAGGAGATCGATATTTAGTGTATCAGTCATATTTTGCCGCATTGACCGGATCTCCGATGGGTTTGGCCTGTTACTGAATGAATACGAATGAACAAGGCTGCTGTCAGCTGCAAAAGAGGAGATAGGGTTGGAAGTTTGACATAGAAGGTCATTAAGAAAATAAAGAAAAAGGGTAGGAGAGAGAACGGAGCCTTGCCGTACCCCTGAATTTATCTTGAACTCGTCTGATGAGATCCCATCTACAACAACTCGTACACAGAGAAAACAGAGCCTAATAAATACCTAATAAAATAGAACAAAATTAATAAGATATCTCTAGGGTTTTTTTTCAAGAAGGAAGTCTTATTATTTTAATAAGGAAAACCTTATTGAAAAAATCAATAATAAAACCAATAAAAATTGAAAATGGCACCTCAGCAGTGAAGCAAGATGTGGAATTTGTCCCCAAATTGAGGATTTAAGCTGCTTAGTGACAGAGCGTGGGAAGGGATAGGGAAAGTTTTAATTTTCAGTTTATAAAAATTTTATATTTTCCTTCCATTTTTTTCCTATATGAGTACACTAGAGATGAGCGATATTTCTGTACCTGTGATTTAATCGCTGTTACTTAAAAATCACGAGTAACAGTTGCTACCAAATTTGTCAAGTAACTGCTACTTGCAAAGTCGTTCAACAAAATTTTGTGTACATGGAGTTTTATTGACAGTATTAAAATAATAATGTTTTTGTTATAGAGATGCGTTTACTTACAAATATACCTCGCTAAAAGAATTGTATGTACGAGTATTTGTAAACATGCATGGGTTAGTACATATTGGACTTCTTTCTCATTGTGCTTTGTGCTTTTCATCAAAATAAAACAAATTAAAACCGTGAATCTAAAAAATGGCTTGTGAATTAAAAAAAAAGGAAAACTGAAAAAACGTGATCACAGTCATAGTTTAAAATCACAGTGATTTTGAAATCACGTTCACAGTTTACGATGCTCTTTAAAAATCACGGGATCGCTCATCTCTAGAGTACACCCAAAGTACATATGTATGTATATTTATACAAGTATATGCAAGTGCACAGCTGACCGTGTTCTTTTTATACATATTTTCATTGCCTATTGTCAAAAATTTTTAATTTTCTACGCAATTTTCTTTTAGTTCTGCAGAGCTGTAAAGGTATGATTAAAATTTGGTTTTTAATTCAAAATGATTTACCAAAAGTTTAATTGATTAATTTTACACAAAATGTGAATTGAAATAAAACACGAATGCATTCCTCATGAATTAATAATTCTCGCATGCATTCACATCACTAAAAAGGTTAATTGAATTAAAGTTTGAGTGAATTCATTGGTGATTTAAGGAAAATACATTTTTTAATTTAGTGTCTTCACTAGGATTAGGATCATTATTAGAAAACTCTTGAATGTTTTAACAAAAATTTCAAAAGCGTTTATGATTCGTAGATTCTTCCAAAAGAGAATCATTCTCTTACAGCTCTGCTACTGAGCTATTTTTGACACTTGTACATTTATTTTACACAAACAAAAAGCCTGTGGTTTTTTTATATTTTAAGTTGTTGCCGATATGCATGTGCTTGATATTGATATACTTTGAGTATACCCAAAAAATATTGCTGTTTAAATAATTGTAACCGTTTCACAGAAATTAGTGAACTACTTATGTATGTAAACTGTTATATTTAACAAATCTTGTTAGTTAAAGTAGCAAAACAGTGGTTGCAGATCCTCCACTCACAAAAGTATTGTTTAATCAAACATCAAAAAAGTACCAACGAAAAGACTTTTGTGCCCCATTTCAATTCAAAATACAACCATCCCATCACTGTCCACAATTGTCACGTAACCTCGTAATGAAATTCTATTTTCTGCAGGTTGGTACGTTACGGCAACATTTAATTTCAGTCAAGTAAGTATTTTCACAGTTTTTCCATATAACAGAAGCAATCAGCTGACACATCAGCATTTACATCTCTAGAGTTACGGTCGGCTAAAGCAGCCTTAAGGCTGTCTACGTCGTAGACTCTACGATAGTAGTCAAATTAACCATAAAAAATTGGTTGCAAAACCTTCATAACATTTTTACCGATTTTATTGTAATTTTACAAATACAGAATATTAGGATACATACATACATGTGTGTATTTGCTTTTATTTATCGATAGTACGGCTGAGTCTTCTAAGGAGATGTGTGACAAACATGTGAGTTTCTATGTTCAATACCAACAGTTTATGATCAAGGCGAATTGACGTACGAGATAATGCTAAGCTACTTTTTTCATGCAAAATGGAGGTCGATATGTCAAAATTTACACTTGCAAGAATAAGGGTTGATATGTCAAATGTTGTTGTAATTTTGTAGTTGTTTTTATGGTAACACCTCCTGGTATGTGAATTCGCCTTGACTTATATGTAAATGCTGCATTACGTTCAACCCGCCCGCAATTTCCTGTGTTTAAAACAAATTATGTTGATCCTGCGCCATTCAGTAGAATTTGCAAATATTTCAGTGGATTGTATAGGAAAATTGACTTTTTTCTTAATGTAAATGTTATTAAACGTAATATTACCCAGCTTATAAATACTTAAAATTTTATTTACATGCACAGGTACAAATTTGTTATTTATATATTTTATATTATATTATATATGTAAGTTTATTAGTACGCAAGGATTTACATCCATAGACTTAATGAAATAAATAAAATATGTACATATATTAATTTTAATATTTTTAATTTGTAGCTGCTAATTTAAAATCTTTGCTTGTTTCAATTTTAAATTTATTTTTGTTCGTTGCTGATATTGAACATTGGCAAATATTTTAAAAAGAAATAGTTTTTAAGAATTTTTGAATGAAACATGTAGATCGAAAGTTTTTGGTTAGCGAGAAATTCCCGACTTCTGAATGGTCAGTACTAATATTCCAACAACGACTCATAGTCTGATATTGTCTACAAAGTCTACTTTACAATTTATCGTATTCTTATGCCGAAGCTGAATTAATATTTATTTCGCTATGAATACCGAATAAAAAATTATTACCGCTAAGCTTATACGATTCGGTTGTCAGTTCAAATATGTTTTCATATGTCCCCAAATGAAGGCTTTACATAATTTTGAAAAAAACACGCTTCAATACAAGAACCAATTTCAAGATTGAGAAACCGACTGAACTATGACCATGTTTAAATCCAAAATATAAATTTTAATATTTTATTTCCATATCTTAATACCTTCATATAAAATTAAACAATTGTACGATACTTAGGAATATATTAGCAAAATCGTAATTAAGAAATTGAAATTTTTCACAAAACATTGACGAAAATCCCCTACAATTACATTGAAGGTAATGACTTTTAATTACCCTCATAAAATCTAAAAACATCGTAGAACAAATATAATATAATAATATGTTTGCAGAAATGATAAAGCCGTTCAAACACAAAAAGAATGATGAAAATAGGTGCATAATTATGGGATTTATTCAATAATTAATAGTTGGGGTAACAACTTGCACCCCAACTTTTCTCAAAAACATCATAGGACCCAAGTCATAGCAAACCCCTCCAAAAAATAATTTTGAAAATCTGTTCATAACCAATACATTTATGGAGGTTGAAGCATTACAAAAAAATATATTTCCCTTGAATTGATAACTTCCTTCTTTTTTTAAAAATCGCTTAAAAATAATACTCACTTCACTTAATATAAAAAGTGTTCATCACTGTTGGCGTAATGTTGCTACTACCTGTAAAATAAAATACCTTAAATTTTTGCTCACTTGTCTGCAAAAAATCATTAATTAATTTTGAAGACAGTAAGTATGCTACGGTTTAATGATTTCGTATGTATCAATTTTGAGTTCAAGAAACGTAACATAATAATAGTACAATGTACATGCTTGTACCTGTAAGTAAAAATATTTGTATGTAACTACGTTCACACATGTACAAATGTTCACAGCTTTAGTAAAGTTACATCCTGTTATGTGACGTATGTACATATTAGTGCTGTTTGTCAATTGGCCCAATAAAAGATAACGATTTTTACATTCGTATAATCGTACCTAAGTGAGTACATTCAAAAAAGTTTTATATTTACTGAATGTAGTCTATCAGCCCGTTTTTGTAAAACAAAAGTCTTCTCACACGAAATTTCGTTTTGTAACGATATCGTTTTAAATTTGGATCTTATAAAATGTTAGAAAGCTTTCGGTTATTCACTTTTGACATGTATAAAGCTTTTTGCTTTCGTAAAGGAACATTATTGCCAATGCGTTCGTTTTCATAAATTTAAATTTTTTTTCTCATATAAACGTACTATGTTTGGTGTTAACTCTATAAATCAAATGTTTTTTATTTACAAAAATAATCTTGAGTTCAAAAAAGGCTCCATGAAAAATGGCCCGAAATGGAAAATTTTCACAAGCTGAAAAATTATGAATAGCACCGAACAAAAAATTAAAAATGGTCCAATAATTTATTTTGTTGTTTTAAATGGAAAAATTGCTGAACGAGCTATAACCCAAAAAAATTAACTCCCTCAAGTGCACTGAGACCGCAAAAAAATGAAAAATATTCTCACACTGTTCTATTATGTACTATTTTGTGGCCGAATGACAGGAATGCTGTCTTTGGAAAGCATCTTCGTTTCAGGAAATTCAATAGTGGAGAAAATCTGCAATACGGCGGAATACCAACTATTCGGGGAGTCTTTAGTTATCAGAGCAAAATATATCATTTGGTTTATAACCAATGAAAAATGCACCCAGAAGGTTTTGTTAAAAACAAAAATAAAAACTTTTGGTGCAATTTACAATTTTTGTTATTTTATTTGGGGCCATTTTTAATTTTGGTATTATTTGTCACTTTAATAAAAATTTAACAAAAAATTAGGAAAAATTTTTTCAATATTTAAAAATTAAAAAAATTCCCTCAGATATAAGAAAAATTGGGTCACAAAAATCGAGTTGTTTTTTTTTTTTTGTCAATCCGAAACTTTGGGGCGATTTTTGAAGTTCTTCTTCTTATCATAAATCTTTTCAAAAAGTATGTATTCCTCCACTACTTTAATAACATACCCCAAAAGACTTGTGGCTATAAAGTAAATCGATTTTTAATATATAGCTCAGGGCCATTTTTCATGGAGCCTAAAAAATAAAACTTTCCGTATATTTAAATAAATAAAACAATTATAATATACCTACATATGTTTCAAACTTTTTTTAAATATATACATTCATACATAAATACTTATGTACGTATTATTATTGTGTGAATTTTTCAAACGATAGCATTTTACTTATCGTTTTGTTTTTGACATTTGCTATCGTTATTACAGATATTTTCATCTTATAAGAACCAAAAATACAATGAAAAAATAAATAAAGCTTTTTCGTCACTCACATGAAAATGAATGTTTTATAAAAACGTAAAAGTGGTTTCGTTCGTTTTTTATGAGAACGTATACAAAAATTCATTTTCGAAAAACAGGCTGTATTCTTGTAGTTTTCCTTAAACTTTAAAGTGAATGAAAATTTTTTATTTTTCAACTTCTTATGTATGTATTTAAAAATAAAAGCGCTACAACATTCTTTTATGGCACATATGTGTGTATGTAAGTGCAGTCAATCAAATCAACTATTTAAAATTGTTGTTCAATTAAACTGAATACTTATAAAAGTTTTTACTTTATTAAATTAATAATATCGAACTGCTTATAAAATTGGCCCTTAACCTATTTGAACCAAAATTGGAATTTTTCTACTGACAAGCACCTCAGCTAAAACACATTGGCATCATTGATGATATTATCAAGCGTTTGCTTTACAAATAATCATAATTTACCTATTCGCGGTAATTTTATTCCTCAATGTTGATTTTGTAATCAGAGAATAAATTGACAGACTTCAGTAAAAAGAAGTAAAGAAAAAATAAGATGTATAATCATAAACGTACTTTTTTAATTAATGTATGCCAGTCATATAATTTGTTAAGAAAGTAGTCGAAAACACATAAAGAAATTTTAATTTAAATTATCCGCACGTAGTTTAATTAATTTGTTTAACGTTGATCTGCAGATTATAAAAGTGATGAAAGTGTCATAACATCTTTATTTTATTTTTATACCTCACTTTTAAAGTTACAATGAACAAATCATAAAATTAAATAATAAAAACAAATATACAATTGAATAATGTTGAAGAAATATGCACTGGAGTATGTATAATTGACAAATATTTGAAGCCAGGTATAAGTTCCCTCTTGCTTTTCTATGTACATGAAATTTTGATGTAACGAAGTTGAAGGGGATCGCAAAACACTTCGTTATAAGTATTGTTTCGTTGTATATTTGTACGTAATAGTCCGACCGTGTTATAACGAATTATTGATATAAACGAAAAAAAATTCATTATATATATAGTTATTAATGCAAACTCTATATTAATGGAATATGGTACCTACTTATGTAATAACATTCAATATTCAATTTGTTTAAAATTTAATTTGCTTTGTTCGGAATTCGTTGAATGAGTTTTTCGTTGTATAGAAGTTTTATAGCTCAAAATTTCTTCGTTATGGCTTTAGTGTATGCAAAACATTGGCTTAGTTAGGGGGGGGGGGGGGGGGGGCAAAACCCACCCAGACCCGCTTCTGCCCACCCCAGACTTTCTCCTTTTTTTAAATTGCTATTTTCGTTTAAAATTTTTTGTAAGTGTATTGATATTTTCAATAGCATAACATAAGTGTTTAGTTTGCATTTAACAAAATTTTTGGATCTGCTTGACGATATTCCTTCAGTTGATTATTGGAAGTTAAATATATATTATCCAGTTCGATACCATAATTTCTAATATGGAATACCGATTGCAAAACGTTCCATTAGCTAAAGCTGTTAACGATAGCTAGCGAATTCATTATTAGTTACAAAAATGTTTTGCAAATTGCTTGTGATTCAATGAAAGCTGAAGCACTAGTACTTAAGAATACGTTTAAAAATATATCCAGCGAAAAAAATTTAACTTTGATATGCTAAAATTCAAAATTGACAAGAATATTTATTCAAACATTTACAAACTTTTACAAGTGGCAATAAGCCTTTCTATTAGTTCTGATAGTTGTGAAAGAAGTTTCTCAGCTATGCGTAGAATAAAAAAATGGTTACGTAGTGCAATGCTTCAGGAACGATTTTCAAATTTAGCAGTTTTAAATATTGAAACTGACATATTCAAATACAAAATAACTTCAGAAGAGGTAACATATTTTGTAAAAAAATAATAGAAAAGTATCGTTACAATAATAAATTGATTTTAATATAATTATTATTAATATATGTAGGGTAAGTGTACTAGTAGTCGGCAGTTTAAGGCTTTTGCTTTTTTTAAATCTACCGCCTTTGCACGTGTGAATAAGCTGTTGGATTGGTAGCTATTTAATACAAATCATTAATTTGTATTGTTTTAGATCAATTATGCTAAATTTAAATATTTTTATACTAAAATTGAGAAATTTACAGATTTTGTAAAATAGAGCACATTTGCCTATAGTCGGCACCAATTTTCCACTTTTCGGCATGTTAAGTTCCTATTGTCGGCATATCATATTTTAGTGAAGAAAACAATACATTGAGATAGAAATCATACTGTTATTGATATAAAATAAATTAGCTACGCTTCTACATTTGTTATGAGATCATGCAGGAACAAAGGATTAATTCATGTTCGACCAAAAATTAAAAATATTAATGCTAAATAATATTTTTGTACATTTCAGTCCTTGGAATTCATTGTTTGTACTTAACTGATATATTAAAGGTAAAAGCTAGGTATTTTATACCTATACATATGTTTTTGCATTCGAGGAGACTAATTCTATTAAAATCCATAACGTCATCGTATTGCATATTTTTGAATTCGGTGCATTTAAGGTGATACCACTGAGTCAGGTATCACACCCAACATTTCTTAGCTGATCATCTTCGGTATCCAAATCCAACACTTCAGAACAAGTGCTACATTTTTGCTTTTGCTTTGGTATTTTAAATTTGACTGGCTTGATTCCTTTTTCTTTTTTTGGCCCTCCAGTTTTCGCTCCTTCAGCCTTCAGCTTTAGCGAAGTTTCTTTCATTTTCGTTCATCCGGATCCTACATGCAAGAGCACTGGGGGTCATAATTTTTGTTTTTAATTGTAAGGACGGTGATTGCTTTGGGAAGTAAATATGATTTTCGAACAATGTTGATATCAATGATTCCGGGTTTTTAATTAGCTTTGTGTAGCTGATACTTTTGGTCAAATTACATGTTGGAGAAGAGCTAATAGGATCAAATTATAAGGGAGCTACAAATTGAAGAACTAAGTGAGAGACGTTCGGCTGGTTGGAGAGGAGCACGAAATGTTTAGCTTTGCTTTGGTTTTGAAGAAGTTGGTGTTGAACAAAAGAGAACCGGTGATATTGTTTGTATGCCCTCCATTTCCAAAACTCCTTCGTCATTAAATATATTTGTCCCTGACTGCTCCGTAACGTTGCCTAAAATTTGGATATTTTAAATGTTTTCTCCAATCTCGCGCGAATCTCTTAAATTGCTACATTTGAATCAATCCCTATTTCAAGTAAACTACGGCTCATGAGGTTGATAATCTAAATGTCTTTATCATAATCCGTTTCTCTGAACATTTTAACATTTTTAAGACCGTTTGCTATTTCTGCTAAGGATTAATTAACACATTTAGTATAATCCGCACTATCAGGGTTAAATAGGTAAAGGCCACACTTTCGAAACCCGTTCTTAATCGTTTCTTCCATTTTAAAATCCGAAAGAACCGTATGAAGAAGCGGATAAACAGAATGGTGTAAACATTGCAGTATCCCTTTGGTGACAGTACTTTTCCAGTTTTGGGACAAATGGAAACACTAGTTTCGTCCCTCATAGCTTCCAAAATGTTAAGTTTATTTTGTTCGCTCAAAAAGTTTTTCAATTCGGACAACCATTTTCTAAAAAAACACTTTCTGACCAGACGATCGCTCAAAAATGGTGTGGCTCCTTTGTCTTTATTAATAATTTCTTGAACTGTGTTCAGAAAATCGTCCATTTTAGTTGGAAAATCACATTTCACCAAATCATTACACCATTTTTCTTAACAATTTTCTTCAGCATTCCATAGAATGGTTTGTGGGCCGAATCTTCGAGGACCCTCAAGAACGCGAACAAGTAACATGTCTTGTGAAGTTGAACGTGAAACACCATATTTACCACTGGACCCTAATATGGAAATGCCGCCTACCCTTCTTTCACTCAGTGCATCTTGTAGAGACTGTTCCGAATATTTTTCTTTTGGTATTCATTTTTTAATTCAAATTATGTATATCTGAGACTAGTTAGTATAAAACTCAACATATTTTTGGCATTTAGTTAAAAAAAACTAGTACAAAAAACCACTGCCGTCATTGGGATAGCTATTGTCCTGTAGTCGGCAGGTTGAAAATAACTAATTTGAAACTATGCCGACTACTAGGTAAACTTGTTTTAAACTCAATTTTTATATATACAATGGTTTGCAAATTGACGAATAAACAATTTTCTCAAATTTGAGTTAAATCGGAAGAATTGGCTTGTTTCCCAGTAGTCGGCACCCCAATGCCGACTACTGGAAAACTAAAAATTTTTTGTTCCAAATGCCGGCATCCCTTAATATATCGGAAAAATGCATTTTTTTTTTAAATTTACACTCTAATACTATTATTTGAGCAGATTTCAGCCTTTTAAAACCTTTTCCGATTAAAATTTGCTAAAATTGACGTTTTTACATGCCTTACAAAGTCTGCTTAGCCACTAAATTTTTACTAAGAAATAAGCACTACCACACGTGTTGTAAGAGAGTCACTTACTAAAGCCAACGGACTCAATAAACTATGCAAATATGCTCAGTTTTGTTTTCTCATATATAATTCTGGGAGTATTTGTGAAGCTTATGTGTTCTTACTTTAATATATTATCACTGTTATTCTTAGTTATTTGAGTTTAAATTAGAAAACTGCCGACTACTGGAACATGCCGACCTTAGGAGCACTTACCCTATATTAAACTTGAAAATACTACATAGTTACCTTTAACTTTTTAAATACTTTGTTTTTGTTACATTTATTGCAAACTGAATTTTTGTGATATATTTTTTAATTTTGTGTTAATAAAAACTTATTTTGTTTTAATAAAAATAGGATTTATTTTTTCTTTTTGCGAAAGCGGTGCACTTGCCCACCCCAGAATAACAGTCTAGCTACGCTTATGATGCAAAACTTTGCAAAACGATGTCTATTCAGGGGATTCAGAAAAAATGCCTTATATAGAGGTTTTCGTTATATCGAAGTTGGTTACATCAAAGTTTTACTGTATATACACACATACATATGCATGTTTGTTTGTACAATGAACACATATTTTCAAATGTCTTCAACCGTAAAAAGCAATGCGGCCTGTTATTTTTTTATTTTTATATCTAATTTATTAAAACCACACGTGGTTTAAAAAAAAGCATTTGGCTTCGTTATAAAACAAATTTGTTTTATGTTTATATGTATGTATTAGTGATGTTACAAATACTCGTATTCAATTATTCGCCTATTTCAAGATATTCGAATTCGCCAAATTCGAGAATATACTTACATATTTTTGCGCATACTTTAAAAAAAAAAATTTATAATGTTGTAAAATGTACAAAAATATATTTTAATTTGTAATAATTTTTATATTAAAAACCCCTCTGCTTTTGAAGCAAGACAATAGATCTATTCATTTACTGAAAATTGCCAACAATTATTAACTATTGTTGATAGAAAAGTGTCCATTATTTCCAAAAGTTGTCAACGAGAGAGCGACAAATAGAAAGACAAAAACAATGTTGACAAGTTTTGATAGTAAAATTTTTACTTTCAAGAATTATCCAAACAGCTGTTTTGTGTTTGTGTTTACAAACCAATTTTTCTAAAATTAGTTCATAACAAAATTATTTTAGAAAAATTTGTGTTTCGTTTTTATATATGTAAATATAAATATTATTGATGAGAAATTAAGTTCAGTTTTATTGAATTACTGAAAATTCAAAACTATGAGTTTTTTTGTTTTTGAAAAACATTAGCATGTGCAATCAGATTAGCAGAACGTATACCGATTTCAAAGCCTCTTCAACTCTCATCAGCGTTCAATTGTCCATCTTTACAATTTTCGTAAAGTGGATACCAATTGGGAAGAATATCAACTATTTAACAAAGTTTTCAACAGAAACCCAAAATCTCATAAGAAAACTAAAGATTATGTTTATCTACATCGTAACATAAATAATTATTTTAAATTCTGCTTAATTTTTTGTAATCGAAATAAGGTCACGAAACGTATTAGAGGTGCTAAATCCCTCTTTTAGTTTTATTATGTAGGAAAAATATGTTGTATGCTTCGTAACTTGTGAACAGTCAAAGTTTCTACACCGCTTGTTATTAGCTAATATATAGTAACGTCAAACTATCGTTACATATTTCTGAGAAAGCGACGTGACTACATTTCATAACTTTTCTTTCAGGTTTTCCAAATAAAATGCTAAAATCGAATGCATTATTTTTTCCCACAAATTATTATATTGAAACAGCCTAATACAATAATACAACTACCTGAAAACTTTAAGAAAATATAAAGCCAACTTCACAGAAAAAAATAAAAAATGGATTCAATTAAAAAATTTGTGATATCAATTAAAAATTTAATTAAATTTGCTCCAGTAAACAAATTAATAGTATCAATTAAATTTTTATACATTTATTAAATAAAATTATTTATTACAATTAAAAATTTAATTAAATAAATTAAATATTTAATCAAATTTTTTTATATTTTTAATTAAAGGGTTAATTGAAAAAAAAAATTAAATATTTTTTTCTCTGTACTTTTAACAAAGCTTGACATATTTTTTATAGTAATGTTTTTCTTGGTTCTTACTTCCTTTTTCCAAGATAGTATGTTTGTTTGAATATATAAAAAACTTAATTTACCTTACAACTACTCGGAAAAGACGGTTGGGTTATTAATTATGATGATGTCGTGTGCCAAGTTTTAAGTAAACTTACTTTTTTTTCAAATAAATTGTAAATATTCATTTATTAATAATTCGTACTTTTGCCAACTTATACCTCTTTAATATGCATTTAATCTTATAATTTAGTCAACATCAAGTAATTTATTTCAATCCAATGAATACGATCATGAAAACAAATTAGCAATTAAACATGATTAAAATTTAAAATTTTAGCGATATGTACTGCTAAAAAATGTATTGGTTAGATTTATAGCCGCTATTTATCGTTTAGGTAAGGAATGTACACATGATGTGTAGTCAAGTTTAAACCGGCTACTGGACACAACACGGTTAAGCTGCAACTTACAACTACATCTACTAACTTTAAATAGTGGCAGACATTTACGTATAGAGAATATAAAATAACAAGAAACTATTATATTGTAATAGTGAAAGAACGTATAGTTAGTGTCATTAATATTCGGGATTGGATTTAATTTTATGGCTGTGATTAAGGAAAATTATACACAAACATACACTTCCGATGTCAAAAATTTACCGAACAATGTGTCAACAAAGCATTTGACAAATCAACGAAGTCACATAAAAAGGAGGCGAAACAAGGTGAAAACATCGCTTGAGCAGTCAAAACTCCCTGTTATGAGTTTGCCTTGGCTATAATTGAAACTAAAATTTTTTTTATTTTTTCCACCAATATAACTCAAAAACATGGAGGAGTTATGTGGTAATAATTTTTTTCTTTTGGGGGGAGGCAATTTAAAACCTATTTTCAAAACAATTTCCTGGAGAGGTAAAAGCAATTCTTTAAAAAATTAACAAGACTTCTTACATTTGGCCCATAAATAGAGGCGTTATGCCATAATGGAACTTATGGGGAGGGTGGTCAATTTTCCCTAGATAAAAAAAATATATATATTGGACGAAACGGTAAGCAAACTTTTTTGAACAAAGCAATAGTTTTGAAAATCTGTTATTAAATGGATGAATTATTCTATAAGGAAATATTGGGCGATCAACTTGCCACCTATTTTGAAAAAATTTGGAATTTTGCGTTGCGCTGCGCTGCTGGTGTTGAATAGACGCACTAATGTTATTATGTTATTATGCTTTGTGTGCAAGCATTTTATTAATTGTTTCTTCGCCGGAGATTCTGCTAACTGACAAAGGAAGGCGCTTTGGTGTACATTAAGACAATATCATCAATTGCTACAATTACAATTACAATTAAAAAATGCCTCACTAAGGCACATTATAGAAATTTATGATGTTGATTGTTTGCCCTGACCAGGAATCGAACACAAATTTTAATATATGGGTTGCTTGTAGTCAACGTGCTAACCACTTCATCCAACATTGCAATTTAATCGAGGTATTCTCAAGAATTAGCTAGCCCATGACAAATAAATAAAGATTTTAAAATACAAACGTTTTTCCTTTATAATACGTAGTTTTAAATTCAAAACTATTTTAGATGATTTGATGTACATATGTATGTACTCGTATACTGAATGAAGGCAGTTTAATATCGTTCATTATTGGACTACAAGAAATTTTGTTTAATATAATTTCGATTAAAATATACAGAAAAAGTAATAAGTTAAATGGAAGAGTCATTGGCTGATCAATTAGGAATAAATTATGTATCTACTCCTTCTGTTCGCGGTGGACGGCCTTGTAGAAGAAAGTGCGAAAAGTTCAAAAGGTTAAACAAAATTTTTCAGGTGAAAAAAAAAATTAAAAATATCTGTGGCTGTTGGCTATTTAAGCATTCTCCTTGAAATATTGTATGGACTGTACATTATTTTTGCAACGCTGTCGTCACTTGCGACACTATACATGTGAAATTTATAATACTACGGTGTATTCAAATAGAACCAACATTTTATTTTGTGTGTGAGCGTCAAAATATTTTGTATAAACTAAGTTTAAGCATTGTTTTAATACTGGTAATGAAGTTTTGACATTTTCATGCTGCTATGGAATTCCTAATACAGTGCCAGCTAGCTGTAATCCGAATTATCCAGTAATCCGAATTGAATTTATGACGTATTACATACTTTATAGTCCTCAGTGGTTGCAAGCTCGCTAAACTGAATTTTTATTTATTTGTAATTTTCTGCTTTTTTTATTGTTTTGTCTGTTTTTTTTTACAAAACCATGAATTTTAAAACTAAGCTTTCTATGATGGACATTTTTTTTTTTTTTTTTAATTAGGACCAGCACTCAGGGGATGACCCCTACGTATGCAGAGCATGGTGCCGGAACTCAGAGAGAGAGAGATAGAGTAGAGAAGATAGATGTTGAAAATGTAGAAGGCTTAACTCTTTTACAACTCTGCTGTGCGCGTTATGTTAATTCTTATAGCAGTGTTGAGGCGTCTCCGGTGTTAGGTAGACGCATTAACTTTGTTAAGCTGTATTAGCAGGCATTTTATTAATTGTTTTACTTTGCCGATGTGTCTGCTAACCGACGAAGGAGGGCGATGTTGTGTACATTAGCTTGGAACATCATCAATCGCTGTCGGAACAGTTTTTTAGTGACCAGTGCTATGCCTTCATCACTTAAATAGTCCGACAACAAGTAATACAATGTCTCACTAATGTACATTACAGAATTTAATGATGTTGATTGACTTGCTCTGGCCAGGGTTTGAACCCATACCCCACGTCATTGTTTGCTTAGTAGTCAACGCGCTAACCACTTCAGCCAACACCACCTTCATACATACATGCATATGTATATGTATGTAAGTGTTTATAAGCATATACATACATATGTGTTATGTATCTATAAAAAAAAACAGATTAGGGTAAGTGCTCCTAAGTTCGGCATGTCCCAGTTGTCGGCAGTTTTCAAATTTAAACTCAAATAACTAAGAATAACAGTGATAATATATTAAAGTAAGAACACATAAGCTTCACAAATACTCTCAGAATTATATATGAGAAAACAAAACTGAGCATATTTGCATAGTTTATTGAGTTCGTTGGCTTTAGTAAGTGACTCTCTTACAACACGTGTGGTAGTGCTTATTTCTTAGTAAAAATTTAGTGGCTAAGCCGACATTGTAAGGCATGTAAAAACGTCAATTTTAGCAAATTTGAATTGGAAAAGGTTTTAAAAGGCTGAAATCTGCTCAAATAATAGTATTACAGTGTAAATTTTTAAAAAAATTGAATTTATCCGATATTAAGGGATGCCGGCATTAGGAACAAAAAAAATCGTCAGTTTTCCAGTAGTCGGCATTGGGGTGCCGACTACTGGGAAACAAGCAAATTCTTCCGATTTAACTCAATCTTGAGAAAATTGTTTATTCGTCATTTTGAAAACCATTGCATATATAAAAATTGAGTTTAAAAAAATTTTACCTAGTAGTCGGCATAGTTTCAAATTAGTTATTTACAACCTACCGACTACAGGACAATGGCTATCCTAATGTCGGCAGTGGTTTTTTGTACTAGTTTTGTTTAACTATAATGCCAAAAATATGTTGAGATTTATACTAACTAGTCTCAGATATAATTTGAATTAAAATATGAATACCAAAAGAAAAATATTCGGAACAGTCTCTACAAGATGCACTGACTGAAATAAGGGTAGGCGGCAATTCCATATTAGGGTCCAGTGGTAAATATGGTGTTCCACGTTCAACTTTACAAGACATGTTACAAGTTCGCGTTCTTGAGGGTCCTCGAAGATTCGGCCCACAAACCATTCTATGGAATGCTGAAGAAAATTGTTTAGAAAAATGGTGTAATGATATGGTTTTCCACTTAAAATTGACGAATTACTGAACACAGTTCAAGAAATTATTAAAAAAGACAAACGAGGCACACCATTTTTAAGCGATCGTCTGGTCAGAAAGTGGTTTTTTAGAAAATGGTTGTCCGAATTAAAAAACTTTTTGAGCGAACAAAATAAACTTTACATTTTGGAAGCTATGAGGGACGAAACTAGTGTTTTCATGTGTCCCAAAACTGGAAAAGTACTCTCACCAAAGGGATACTACAATGTTTACACCATTCTTTTTATTCGCTTCTTCATACGGTTCTTTCGGATCTTAAAATGGAAGAAACGATTAAGAATGGGTTTCGAAAGTGTGGCCTTTACCTATTTAACCCTGATAGTGCGGATTATACTAAATATAATTTGATCCTATTAGCCCTTCTCCAACAAGTAATTTGACCAAAAGTATTAGCTACACAAAGCTAATTAAAAACCCGGAATCATTGATATCAACATTGTTCGAAAATCATATTTACTTCCCAAAGCAATCACCGTCCTTACAATTAAAAACAAAAATTATGACCCCCAGTGCTCTTGCATGTAGGATCCGGATGAACGAAAATGAAAGAAACTTCGCTAAAGCTGAAGGCTGAAGGAGCGAAAACTGGAGGGCCAAAAAAAGAAAAAGGAATCAAGCCAGTCAAATTTAAAATACCAAAGCAAAAGCAAAAATGTAGCACTTGTTCTGAAGTGTTGGATTTGGATACCGAAGATGATCAGCTAAGAAATGTTGGGTGTGATACCTGACTCAGTGGTATCACCTTAAATGCACCGAATTCAAAAATATGCAATACGATGACGTTATGGATTTTAATAGAATTAGTCTCCTCGAATGCACAAATATATAGGTATAAAATACCTAGCTTTTACCTTTAAGGACTGAAATATGAAAAAAATATTATTTAGTATTAATATTTTTGATTTTTGGTCGAATATGAATTAATCCTTTATTTCTGCATGATCTCACAACAAATGTAGAAGCGTTGCTAATTTATTTTATATCAATAACAGTATGATTTCTATCTCAATGTATTGTTTTCTTCACTAAAACATGATATGCCGCCAATAGGAACATAACATGCCGAAAAATGGAAAATTGGTGCCGACTATAGGCAAATGTGCTCTTTTATACAAAATCTGTAAATTTGTCAACATTAGTACTAAAATATTTAAATTTAACATAATTGATCTAAAACAATACAAATTAATGATTTGTATTAAATAGCTACCAATCCAACAGCTTATTCACACGTGCAAAGGCGCTAGATTTAAAAAAAGCAAAAGCCTTAAACTGCAGACTACTGGTACACTTACCCTATGTTTTTAAAATAAGTTTAATTTTTTCATTCCTGATTAACAAAAATAAAATAATTTTGTTTTGAAATCCTGGCTTGTATTGAAATTATTTTTAGTTCATAAGAAGCGCAATTAGTAAATTGAATATATGTATTTAATTGGGAAAAACTTTATAGTTTTAAAATTACGAAAAAAATATCTGGCAGTAGTAATTATAAATCAGGGAATTAAGTTAATCACATATTTTAAAAATCATTTATCGTTCCTGTATGCAACGTGATCGATAACACTTGATTACTTGAGTTAAATTTACCACTTTACTTATTCGGTTAAGTCCTCCCTCACAATATCAAATGATTGCGTTCACGTGTGAATGATGCTTTTCAGATGTATGATTACTTGCCACAACATCAACAACAAATTTTTTTTTATTTTTATGTTGTGAATTTTAATGCTCACATGAAAAAACATTTGAGTTAACTATTAACAACTTACATAAGTACATGTATATGTATATTTAACAATTTTATTAAATATGTAATTGAATTCACGCACTCAATTACAAAACGAACAAAAACGTAAAAAAGGTAATTTTAATTTAACAACAATAAAAAAAACGTAAGTTTGCAAGAGAAAGTTTGGTTTAATCGCCATTTCTGTCCAAGAAAATACCCAACCAACACTTATTGACGAATTTTGACAGAAAGTTTGTACAAAATTTCAAATTCGTATTCGAAGTCAGCCAGAAAACCTACCGAAATTCATTCCAGAGAGTAAACATCTTTGTCTAAGGAAATTGTGAAGTCTCAGAGAGAATTCTATAAGAATTTTTTAAAAAGCGTTAACCGCCGCTTCAGCACATTGCAAGTAATAAGTGGTGTATGTTCCTTTAAAAGCGCAAATTGTGAACTAACATGATTCATGTCTAGGCTAAAAAATTTAATTTTTTCTGACGTCAAACATGTAGGCAAAATAGGCTCCATGAAAAATGGGCCCAAACCAAAAATGAAAAATGGCCCAAACTTTTGTATTGAAAACAACAACACGAACTTTGGGGCCATTTTTCCTATTTTTTTAGGGCAATTTTCATTTTTTATATTAATGTTTGGGGCCATTTTTCTTTTTTCATAAAATGAAAAATGGCAAGATGTGAACTTGTATATGTTGAACGATTTTTGGGTCAATAACTGGCAAGTCAAAGTTTTTTTTACCCACCGCCGTGTCGGGAAATACCATACCGACAAGAGGCCGGTTACCTGGAAAACCTTTGGTAATAAAATTCAAATATTATAAAATTTGGAATTGTTTTCCAAAATTGGAGTTGCTTACTAAAGATTTCTTGCAGAGGCGGCCTATGGCCAGGCTTAGAGATTTTCTCCACCATGGTATTTCCCGACACGGCGATGTTTACTAAATATTTTCTGCATTGCATTACATACGTACCTGATTTTATTGTGACATAGCAATGCAATGCAGAAAATCTTTAGAAAACATCGCCGTGTCGGGAAATATCATGGTGGAGAAAATTTTTAAGCCCGGCTGTAGGCCGGCTGTTCAAAAGATCTTTACTAAGCAACTTTAATTTTGGAAAATAATCCCAAATTTTAAAATATTTGATTTTTATTACAAAAGATTTGAGGGATTTTTTGCACCATGGTATTCCCCGACACGTCAATGTCGAGCACCATATAAACGTTTGGGTATTTATTTCACTCTTTCTCCGGGACTTAGATTATTTGGGCAATTGTTGGGCGCAGGTACTTTTTTCTCCATGGTGCTTCTTACAGCGGTTGTTGTTTACTAACGGGTTTTTGCATTCCAGGCCTTGGGCGGGGCTCAAGGTAACTCTACTCCATAGAAGAGCAACGTCGCCGTTTACTGATAATATTTTCAAAAGGTAATTGTTGATATAAAGAGTTTTTTGTGGTATTTATATCATTTACACTATTTGGGGACCATTTTTCACATTTTGTTAAATGAAAAATGGCCTCAAACAAAAATGAAAAATGCCGCTGAAATAGGAAAAATGGCCCCAAAAATAATTATTGTTTTTTTTTTTCAATATAAAAAGTTTAAGCCATTTTTTCATTTTTTAGTTTGGGGCCACTTTTCATGGAGCCGGCAAAATGTTTATTAGTTATTTATTAATTTTTC
This sequence comes from Lypha dubia, assembly GCA_947311025.1. Classification (NCBI taxonomy): domain Eukaryota; kingdom Metazoa; phylum Arthropoda; class Insecta; order Diptera; family Tachinidae; genus Lypha; species Lypha dubia. The sequence continues at coordinate 107,187,179 of OX371260.1, forward strand.
CCTTGAATTTATAACTTTCTGCTTTCAAAAATAGAATGAAACTGTTTTCACCCCATATTAGAAAATAGAGTTTCAGCCGATCTGGACCTTTCGAGTTCAATCTATTCCGAATATTTTTACACCAATGCCCATATGCATGTAAGCCGTCTTAACTAAAAAATTGTTTAAGGTCAATTTACAATCATCCATGCCGCGTCCGTTATTTCACTACGAAATAAAAGTGAAAAATATTTGAATCCCACATTTACTATTTCACTATGTTCTAGAAAAGTAATGAAACTTTTTTTTAGGACGATTAAAATTTTGTGTTGTTTCAAACAAATTTTTAAAAGTGGGAAAAATTTAGTTTAGCTATATTATTTAAAAAAAAAAAATATCCTATTCGATGCATATCCAAAAATAAAAAAAAATTGTCGGCTAGGCTTCCGAGTTATGGGTCTCTGAGGTTCCAGTACAAATTTGTGATTACAGGGTTTATCTTTCATATAATGTGGTCAATATCATTTAAAAGTTTTTGCTAAACTTTTTAATTAACTTTTTAAATTAATTTTTAACATAAGAATAGTGGCTTCACTGAGTAAAGATTTTTCATCATGGTATTCCCCGAAACTGCGTTATTTAGTACAGGTTTTCTGCATATCCTGTCATCGGCTGGTATTAAGGATTATCTCCTCTATTTATGTATATCGAATAGTGGTATTTGGTTCTCTAGCAGATAGGTTTTTTTTTTACCAATGTAGATAAACTAGATTTAAGACCAACTGCACGATCTTTGGATGATATGTGCTTCGTATTATTGGGATATCCACCAGTTGCTGTAGTTTCCGCTGTGTTTTCAAACAATTTTTTTTTCGAATACAGTCTTTCCAATCAGACCAAGCCATTTTTCCACCAAATGCATCTCTTTCTAGAGGACCTATTGAGTTGAGTTCCCTTGCTAAGTGCTTCCCTTTATAGATATTCAACCTATCGCCTTAAAACAAAATAAGAATTAAAAAAAATTATTTTGCTTGTGCTTAAGTAATTTGCAAATATTATTTGCGAGTTCATGAGTAGATGAGTTTTAAAACTTTTCAAATAAAATGGTAAAGATCTACTGATGAGTTGGTATTTCGCTACCAACGAAATTGATATACATATATATAGATTAGCTAACCACATAACAAGTAATAATTTTGTATAAAATTTTACTTATACTTACATTTTATTATATTCGGAAAAAATATATGAAATAAAGCAAGGAAAAGTTATATACATATTTTCATCGAAAATCAAATTTGTAAGATTATGGAGGATGAAAATTTTATGATTATGAGCTAAGTTCCATAGAAAAATGTCCATGGAAGTTGTTGTGCACTATGCGATAATTTTATAACAAATAAAAGAAGTTGTTAATGAAATGGGCTTCAGCATGTCCATAAAATTTCATTTCCTGCATTTGCATTTGTAGGTTAATATAAACAATTCACTAGTAAAAGGAAAGAGTGGTGAAACTTTCTTAATATGGAAAGGCACTTAATGTGATGATGAATTAAAAAAATTAACAATAAATATTTGGAAATCTAATGAATTTGCAAAAAAAAAAACGTTTCAAGTTAAACTTTAACAACTCGTTCAATTTCTAGCCGATTATTAAAAATGAAAAAGCAGTATTACTCATAACTAACGCACTATTAAAATGTCTTCAGAAATAGGTAGGTTCCAATATGAGAAAGGGCAAAAATATTATAAAAAAAAAAAAAATATAATAAAAATTCCTAAAACTACTTAAATTACACATACATATGTACCTTTCGTGTATTTTCGTGTTTCAACTCTCATAGTGAACAGACGCGTTTTTATAATCGTCGCAACTGAATATAAAAAAAAAAAATTAAATAAAAAAGTATTTTCAAGTCACAAAAAATATAAAAAAAAACAAAACATTTATTGAACAGTTATTTTACTGGTTTTATTTTATTTTTTGCTTGTGTGCAATATACATAAATATTTGCATACACAAACTAATATAAGTGAAAATAAAAAAGAGAACTCTGATGAGTTCATCTTCTGAAAAAAACAACAATAATCCTACAAGCAGTAGGAATGTGCAATATATAACTTTAGTTGCTGATGACGACAGTAAAAAAAATGAATTTAACAAAAACCTGAATTTAACAGAAAACACAAATACTCGTGCGCGATCATTATCTCTGAACATGTTAAATAGTGATCAAGAAGCAACAACAATTGCACCCATCAGCAAACTTGTCAGCTTAGCTGTACAAACAAACAAACAAACAATAAGTAACAAGGTGACCAACGTGCACAAAATGGTAGATGCGGTGAGTACAATAAATGATAATAAAATTCAAACAGGAATGGACAGATACATAACCGTGTTAAAAAGGGGAAGAAGTCCAAAATCAGCTCAAATTGCTTCAACATCGAAAGTTCCCAGAGATGGAAAAAACAATATAATAAATTCCGAAAATCGTTTCGCGATGTTATCTGAACAAGGCGATGAAGGCACAACTACAACAAGTTCGAGTAAGCCCCCACCCATATATTTAAGAGAGCAGAATTCCAGTTTGCTGGTTAAAAGTCTTATCTCATTAATTGGAGAAAATGAGTTTTATGTAACTCCAATTAAGAGCGGAAACATCAATGAGACAAAAATTCAGGTAGCTCATGAAAATAATTACCGAAAAATTGTTTCAGATTTAGAATCTAAAAATAAAAACTTCTACACGTACCAATTAAAGAGTGCTAAAGGTCTAACAGTCGTAATAAAAGGTATAGACTCTAGCGTGGATCCGGAAGAGGTCAAGTCTGGCCTTGAAAATAGTGGCTACAAGGTGAAAAATGTCTCAAACATTAAAAATAGAGAAAAAATCCCCCAACCAATATTTAGAGTCGAGTTACAGCCAGATGGCATAAAAATAAAAAAGAATGAAGCGCATCCAATATAGTACTTGTTGCATCGAAGAGTTACTGTTGAGCTTCCACATAAAAGAGCTGGGCCTGTTCAATGCCTGAACTGCCAAGAATTTGGGCACACGAAGACTTATTGCAAGTTGCCTACAGTCTGCGTTGTATGTGGTGAGTTACACAGTACTGCTAACTGTGATAAAATAAAAGGTGATACCAAGGCGAAAAAATGTGGCAACTGCGGCGGAAATCACACTGCCAACTATAGAGGCTGCCCCCTTTACTCATTTTTTAAGAATTCATTAACCAAAAAAACCAATGCTACTCCCGCTCAGCCTAAAACCCCTATTAACTATCCACAGTTACCTCAACCGTCCACCAGCCAAAATCAATTTTCAAGTCTAACGCGACTAGTGCTCAACAACAATCTAACAACAAATTTTCATACGCTAGTATTTTAAAAAGCAATCAGAGTACGGCGCAAAAAACCGTAAATGTAAATGAAGATTCGGGGTATAATTTTAGTCGTATTGAAGCCTCAATTGAGAGCTTAATACAAACTGTAAACACATTTACTCTCAACATGTCCTGTATGATGCAGGAAATGTTGAAAATGCAGTCTACCTTGTTGCAGGCTGTACTAAGCAAACCATGAACTTAAAAATCTGTTTTTGGAACGCAAACGGCATCTGCCAACATAAAAACGAAATAGAATATTTTCTTCAGGATAAACAAATCGATGTTATGCTTATCTCAGAAACTCATTTGACATCTCGAAGCTGTTTCAGAATTAGTGGATATAATTTTTACGACACCAAGGATCCCCGTGGCAGAGCTTGTGGTGGTTCGGGAATCCTAATAAAAACGCGAATAAAACACCACCTGTTGAATGATTTTTGTGAAGATTATCTTCAAGCAACGAACATCTGCATCGAAACTTACTATCAAAAACTTGTAATATCATCTGTCTATTCGCCCCCCAGATTCCCAATTACCGAGAGTCAATATACGGCTTTTTATAAATCACTGGGCCTCCGTTTTCTAGCAGCTGGCGACTACAATGCTAAACACACATTTTGGGGTTCACGTTTAATTACACCTAAGGGACGAATTTTATTCGACACAATATCTAAAATGGGTTTGAATGTAGTTTCAAGTGGACAGCCAACATATTGGCCAACAGATCGACAAAAAATTCCTGATGTTATCGACTTTGGAATTGTGAAAGGCGTGCCCAGCGAGATGGTTGAAGTTGAAGCATCTTTGGACTTATCTTCAGACCACTCGCCTACTATTGTCACTATTTACTCACACACAACATGTGATTTAGCGACGACATCTGCACGCATTAACTGGCTGAAATACAGAAAATATCTGAGTGCTCATTGCTCGGAAAAAATGCCGCTGAGAACACCTTCAGACATAAACGATTCTCTCAGGTTGTTTGAAGCGCATGTTAAACAAGCTGCTTTTAATGCTACTTCAAATGAAATAAACCAACCAGTGAGATTTAACAATATTTTTTCTGTAGATATAGAAAGGCTATTGACTGAAAAACGGAGAGCTCGACGAGATTGGCAGCGCTACAGATCGCCCCAGCTAAAATTAAGGCTTAAGGAGTGTACCAAGCAGCTTAGGAAAGTTTTGCAAACTCAAAAAACAACTTCCCTTCAGAAATTCCTTCAAGAGCTAGATGCAACACCACAAACAGATTATTCACTGTGGCGTGCAGCCAGAGGACTAAAAAGGCCGGTGATATGCAAACCCCCATTACGAGCCCCAAATGGTGACTGGGCAAAAACTGATGATGAAAAAGGTGCACTTTTTGTTAAACACTTAGAAAAAGTTTTCACTCCGAATATTTCTGCTGATATTGTTGAACTGCCACCAGTCGTCCCTTTACCAGAAATACCGATGAGATTTAACATGACGGAGATTGAAAATACTATTACTAATCTTAACACCAGAAAAGCCCCAGGTGTCGACAAAATAAGCAACAAAATGCTTCAAGAATTGCCTTACACTGCAAAAAGAATAATACTATTCATTTTTAACAGTATTCTACGCCTAGAACACTATCCTAAAGAATGGAAGGTTTCGCTAATTACTATGATACCAAAGCCCGGCAAGGATCATACAAAGGTTGAATCCTATCGGCCTATTAGTTTACTGTCTAACATTTCAAAACTATTTGAAAAGCTGTATATGAGCAAGCTGATGCCTATAGTGACTAGTAATGGATTTATTCCAGATCATCAATTCAGTTTTCGCAGACAACATAACACAATTGAACAAACTCACAGACTTGTGAACGTAGTTAGAGACACTTTTGAAAAAAAGAAATACTGCTCTGCGCTCTTTATTGATGTCTCACAAGCTTTCGATAAAGTATGGCACGAAGGTCTTTTCAACAAATTAACACAAAATCTACCAGCAAACATCGTAAAGCTTTTAAAAAGCTATTTGATGGAACGTAAATTTGTAGTTAGGGAAGGCAATTTTTTAAGCCCACCGCAGTCGATCGAAGCCGGAGTTCCCCAAGGGAGTATCTTCGGACCCTTACTTTATTTCATATATGCCTCTGACTTACCGTTAAGCAGTAACATTCATACATCAACATTTGCGGATGATACAGCCTTTCTAAGCGTTCACGAAAATCCTGTAGAAGCTTCCCGCAACTTACAAGAATATATATCCAAACTGGAAAAATGGCTCAAACAATGGCGTATAAAAGTTAACGAGCAGAAATGTGCACACGTCACTTTTACGTTGCGCAGGCAAACATGCCCGCCTATAAAAATTAACACCGAGACTATACCACAACACACTGTAGTCAAATATCTAGGCGTTCATCTTGATCGTCGTTTAACATGGAAATCGCATATAGACGCAAAGTTGACTCAAATGAAATTAAAAGCAGCTCAAATGAATTGGCTTATTGGAAGAAATTCTATACTAAGCCTAGACTGTAAACTACTATTATACAACGCGATCCTGAAACCAATATGGTTCTATGGAATCCAGTTATGGGGCACTGCCTCAGCATCAAATGTCGAAAAAATTCAAAGGCGACAAAATAAAATTCTACGTACAATTACAGCAGCCCCCTGGTATGTCAGAAACCATCGAATTCATAAAGACCTAGACGTTCCGTTGGTGAAGACAGTATTTTCAAAACACGCGAAAAAATATATTAAAAAACTTGAGTTGCACCCAAATCCACTTGCGCGCAATATTCTTCATTATAGAGGCCACACCCGGCTGAAAAGAAGGGATACTCTTTTTCTCAGCCGTTCACGAGAAATGTAAAACAACAAAAATTAACCGTTGAAATTAAAAATTTTGTTTAGCATTGGCTAAACTTATATTTAATATTTTTTTAGATTTAAGATTTGAAAAACTTATTGATAATTCAATTTAAATAATTAAAGATTCAATAAATAATAAAATTATCACAAAAAAAAAAAAAAAAAAAAAAAAATATGTACCTTTCGATTTATCTAAATCCGTTAAGAACTTGAAAAAATGGTTTGTACTTAATTAACTCATCGGTGTACGAATATAAGTGCTCAAAAGGTCCAAAACCGTTTTTTTATCCGTAACTTGTGATGTGAAGATGTTTCGGGAATTTTAAAGGCAGATCCTTGTTATACGCGACTAAATTTAAAAAAATATTACATGACATCGCAGTTGTTTATACTTTGATTTTTTTTTTTGTATCACAGTGTAATTTAAAATATATGTATCTGTGGCAATAATGTAAAAGTGCTTACGTCATATTTTATATTTATCTAGAAAAGCAGTTTTAAATGTTAAAGTGGTTTGATAAAAATATAATCGCGTTGTACTAAAAGTTGATCATCCGTCTTTCGATTCTTTTGATTTTTTAACACATGGTTCTGTCCACTATAACATACATATACTATATTAAATTTGAAATGTAATATGTTATAAGATAAAATAAGATATTATTCCATATGGGATTATTATTTAGAAAAATAAAATCAGCAAGTAATTGTGCCAGAACTACGCTAAAAATCGTTTAATATAAATAAAACTTTGCTCAGAGATACTTTTGAATACGGAGAATACGATGGTGATATTAACTTAAAATCAGCTTATCTCGACTTGAGCACTTTTTCACTTTTTTCCACAGATATAATAATTTATTGAGATATTCTCAAGAATTTCGTAGCAAATATTTCGATGGAAAAACATTTTGACTAACTAAATATTTTTGGGAATTATTTATATTATTTTTGGACTAGTTCATTCCTCTTAAAATTGCATTTTATGAAATTTTTATGTTTTTATTGCTACATGTACTACATGTACTAAATGTACAGATTTTGTTTCTTATATGCGAGCTTTCTTATAAAGAGAACACTTACATATATAAGAAAGATAATTTCGTATATGCGTCAGAAACAAAATTTAAAAAATGTTCTATGGAGTATGCAGATATATATTTGAAATAAAATTAATACACATTATTTTGTAAAAAAAAAAAAAACAACGAAGCCGGCTGATTTCACAAAAATGAACGACTTCATTTGACATTTGGACCAGTGTTCACAGATGTAAATTGTAAAATACAATCAAAAAATTTATATATTTCCCCAAATTGAAAAAAAATGTTATTGTGAGAATACTTTCTTATATCGTACACGTACAATTTTCTATGGAAATAATATAATTTTTCATAAAAATTTGTTTCTTATAGCAGAGTTTTTCTTATAAGCGAGTTTCTTATATAAGGATTATTTAGCACGTAAGTTATATGGAAATGTACATGGTGTCTGGAAAAATGTTTCTTATAGCCGAGTTTTTCTTATAAACGAGTTTCTTATATGCGTATTGTACTGTATACCATTTTTGTATACAATAAGCCAAATACTCACCGTGCAATGGTATTTAATTATAATTGTTTTTTATTACATTCTCTTGTTTTCAAAATTTATAAAATAAAGAAACATATGTTGCTGGACTACCCTGTCCATACAGCCAACTTTTGCTGTGCAACTTTTGAGCTTGATGGAAGAGGAATGGAAAAAAGGTATAATGTTTTATGTACATACAACTTTTGTAAAAATGATATGTAGAAATAATTATTCGTAACATCTATTCATACTGCAAAACAAAAGTTTCATTGTTTGAACAGGATTGGAACTTCAAAAGAGAATTTAGGAAAGTTGCAGAAACAATAATTGATTTGTGTGAGCGGTGCCTCATTTCTGATTGTTTATAAAAACGTTATTACTTTGTTATCAAATTTATAAAATAATCGAAAAACATACGCATACGTATTCAATCAAAGCTTGAATTTCGAATACAAGTGCTAAATGTATACATAAAATATCTATTCAAAAAATTCTTTTTATTAAAAACTAGATATGTATTTGTTTTTTAATAACAAAAGATCATGAATTTTTTTTTGTTCGTTTACCGTTAAGCCGACAAATTACACAGAATAACAAAGTCAATGATAGTGACGAGGTAGTAAATATGTTTAGTTTAATGAATTTGCGTTAATTAGATACTAAGCATCCATTCATATATTGAGATTTTTCCAAAAATATTTTCATTTAAATTTGGAATTGTGGTATTAAATTTTTTCTAATAGCAAAAAAATATTTTCCATACGGATTGCTCTATAAAATTTTTCAGTATAAAATAATCCACGTTGAAAATCCTCATTGAAAAGGTTTATTGTCTTGGGTAATTGTGAGCGGAAATCATTTAAGCGAATACATATAAATAAGTCAGTGAAAAGAGTACAAATACATACATATATAAACGTTATGGTATTATTGGCACTTTTGTAAAATATTAGGGAATCAATTAACGTTATAAAATTAGGTGAAATGTTATTTTGGAAATGATTAAACATGGAATTTTCTTCGAAAGTTATAGAAAAAAGGGAATTTAAAACTTGACGTAAATACACAGGCTGTGCATATATTACGTAACGCTCCATTGGGGAGGGGGGTTAAAGATTTGGTACGGATTGGAAATTTTGAACTGAAAAATTAGTAAAAAGTGTTACGAAGTTGGGGGTATAAAATCTCTGAAAACAGCGTTACGTAATATGTGCACTGCCCTTTAAGCAGTTATGTATTACTTTCTTGTATTTTATCGGAAGATCCAATATCTTTTCATCTATAAGCTTATATTACTTACTTCTTAGTGAACAAATTTCTAATAAACGTGATATTTTTAAAAAATTTAATGCCTGTAGTTTATTGAATTAACTACATGCCTTTAGTGTAAAACCATATCAGATATTTTTGGCACTAACTGAGAAAACAAGCTTCGTCATATAGGTACAGTGTAGCCTCGTTGAACACAACCCTCGATATGCGCAACCCCTCGCTTAGCGCAACACCCAATTTCTTAATATTGGTGACTCTGTAAACGCAACTTTTCAAAAAAAGGCCCCAATTAACGCAACTTTGCAAAAAAAGTAAGGCTTTTTTTAGTTTGGTTTTTGATAAATAAATTCAAAACTAAAACGTGTGTATGTAAAATCTTATGCTTTACATTTGAATGTGTATTTTATTAATTTTTTATTAGATGTACATATATTTTGTTTTTATTCTTTATTTCAATCAAATAAATACGATTATTAAAAGCTAACCTTAGTTTTTATTTATAAAATTCTTGATTGGTTTAAAATAAGCTTTTAAATAGAAAAATATGACTAGAAGTTTGTGACTTGGTTTGCGCAACAACTCAGTTATCGCAACAGCCCAAATTTTCTATTGATTACGTTCACCGAGGTTACACTGTATTTCGAAGAACCCTTTTACGGAAAATAATATGAAATTTATTTAAAAGTTTATGTATCTGTAATCTAGTGTGTTTAGTCTCAAGTTTTTATTGTTGCATAGGGTTATTTAAGAAAAATTTATTCTTTTATTTATACTTAATGACTTCTACAATGAATTCCTCAACAGTTTTTAAAATAATAAAACACAATAGATATTGAATTAATTAATTTTATAATACCTACATATGTACATACATACATACAAATAATAAATATTTTTTATTTTCTGTTTACAAAACTAGTTTTTCGTTTTAATGGTTTTTATTTCTAATCAAAGCAAATAAATGAAAGTTTTTTATTCAAGTATCCGTAAAAACTCATAAAACTGTTAGTTTGAAATATTGTAAAGATTCTTGCTACAGTAACTAAATACTGCAGTGGTTTTATAAACCGTTTTCCATTCATCGTACAATTATTACCGACTTTAAAATAAAAAATATTATTCAATTTAAAATACTCTCTTAAAACTAAGACTTTAAGAGAATGTTGAAAATTTATAACAGCAACACTTGAGGTTAGATCCATTTATGTCCATAAATATGGGCATGTACATACATACATATCGCTCCTTTAATGGAACATATCTTAGAAAATTCAAACTTTTGAGATATTGATGAAAAATGGTCCTAAATATCGTTAATATTTGAAAAAATAAAATAAATCTAGAGTTGCATCTGTAGTAAATCCAACAACTGAAATTTTACTACATATAATTCTTATAACATATTCAAAACTTTAATAGCTTTTTGAAAAGTTAGACTTTTCTTGGAGAAATAATAATTTTGCTTTAAAGAAGCGATACGATAAACTTATGTGCATATATTTATATTAATGTCTGTTCATCTACCTATGTATATGTTCATTTGTATCTATTCATTATAACAATCTTCCAACTACAATCTTGACCATGTATCATGGTCTTTGGTTTAGAAAACACACCATAATTCATTGAAGTAGTTTTATAATTGTTATGCTCTTATTACAGAAACAAACAAAAAATTTAAGGTGGCCATAACTACATTTTGTATGTACATATCTATACATATTTAGGACTATGGTGGTGTTGGCTGAAGGGGTTAGCGCATTGACTACTAAGCAAACTATGACTTAGGACTGAGGGTTCGATTCCTTTTAGATCACGTCACCAACATCATAAATTTCGTGATCTACTTCGTTGGTTAGCAGAACCGTCGGCGAATTAAATCCACTAATTAAAATGACTGCTCATTATCAAGAGTGGTGTTTCCGAAAATCCAGATTCAAATACTGAAAATTCCCAATTTTGTCTACAAAAAATATATGTATTGTTTTTTTTATAATTTTACGTATTTTATTACATACATACGTATATAAATAAATGGATTATTCGGATTATTATTATTCTAACATTTAATCCTGATGTTTCACATATGCAGCACATTTTGTATTCGTATCGAATTCGTTTTTCTTTCATAAATTATTTAGCTGAGTGTTTACCAAATATGGAACCATGCTTTCATCGATACAAAGATTTTCTTGCATATTTATTACTTTTTACAAGACTGTAATTTTCCGAACAATGCGTATACTTTTTGATTTGTTCAAAATTATTACGTCTCATGCCACTGGCTACCGTCTAATTGTCTATTTATTACACTCCCATAACATTCTTCTTGGTAGATTCAAATATACCGAAAGTAATAAAATTTCGCAGTAACTCAAATCATTTACGAGTATGTTCATACCAAAAGTGTGATCGTCTTTAGACGTTACATATTTTACCGGTATGCAGGTGGTAGGATCTGAAGATATGTTTTCCAATTTATTATTCCGGTGTTCCAAAAAATAGAAAATTTTTTTGTCAAGGAACAACAACTTGTCAGCGTAAAAATTCGTAAAGCACATGAGTAAGTGCCAAATTTACTATTTTATTTATCAAATAACAGAACCATATAAAATTTTTCTCGACATTTTATTAGATCATCATATTCACTTCCAACATTTTATACAGCACTGCAGAATGAGTCATTACTGAAAACAACTTGCAAAATATGTTGATTCCAATATAACTGTAAATATCTTTAATAATAGCTAAATAACCCCAAGAGAACCTATTTTTAAGATAATTGGTACACCAGAAAAAAGGGGTTAAATTCTTTTTACTACCAAAGCTCGCATTAAGCTTTTTTGTCTACATGAATAACTTATACTACTGACGTTTCTAAAAGTATGCATGTGTTTTATTGTTTATTACAAGTGAATTTAGTAGAAAAATTCATTGTCAATTACTTTTTGAATTTTATAAAGGTTGGATTACAAACAAATTTTTCGTTTTCTAAAGACTCAACTTTCGGAATTTTAACCACTTTCGATCGGAATTGAGTTCTGTGAACTGGTTGATTACGAGTTGTTATTTTTTCTTAAATATTTTCAACAACAATTAGATAGATTTTCGATATAAATCACAATACAGGTCGAAGAGTATATACAAAAGGCTTAATATTTGTTGCAAATAACTATGGTCTCAGAGTGTTTTCGTTTATATTAGGGGCGGTGTTTTCAAAGATTTTATACCCCCGCCTTCGTAACGCTTTTTACTAATTTTTCGGTGCTCCACTTTTTAGCTTCACTAAAACTTTTAAAATTTACCCAAAATCTAAGGAACAGAAAAGAGAGAATCTGTGAAAAAGAGGGTTATTTAATTTATATATGATCAGTGCAAAAGAAAAAAAAACTGGTCACTTTTCTTCCCATACATGAACATATATATTAAATTCATACATACTTACTTCGTTACCACCGCAAAAAAGAAAACAATACCAAAAAAGAAAATACGTACATAAATCCATTCTGCTCTCCAATGGACGATACAATTTTGAAAACAACTTTTTCAATTGTTACCACAACATACTTGCTGTGATCATTCAACTAACTCAGTTAATAAACTGACGTGAATAAAGCCGCTTGTACGAATCGAATAGACATATGTAGTCCATATGCAAGACTTTGCAACATGTAATCGTGCAAAACGTGTCGATGCCGCCGATTGATGCAGGAAGCCATGTGAAAACCAAAAAAAGTGAAATAACAGATAAAGAAAAAAACTAAAGAAACGGTCAATTTTTATAAATAAAATTTTCTTAATAGAAAATAGCTGTAGTTTCTGCTAAAATGATAAAGACTTTTATGAGTCAGCTCAAAAGTGGATTTAGCATAAAAAGATGCAAGTGCAGCAGTAAATAGTGCCACTGAAACGTATAATAAAACATTTAATGAGATAGTTGATAATATTTAGTACCTATCATGTATTCGCTTTACAAATGCCAGTGAATGTGCCAAATACCAAATTTGCTTTAACGAACAACTGAATGGCTGAGTAAAAATTACATTTACACTAGCTTAGATTTTTTTTATTAATACACGTTGTAATGCAATGGCTTAGCTGTTGTTGCAGCTTACTAAAGCAATTCATGTCATATATGAACGAAAGCTGTTGTATGTTTTAAGTTTATATATTGGCGATACTCCATTACATACATAACTAGCGCTTTGCTACCTCCATTCTCATAAAATAGATAGCATTTGTATGCAAAAATTGTTGATTTAAATGTACTGATTTTGATACTTCATTATTTTAGGGAATTGCACCTTTCCGTCGTCAAAGCACCTCAAGATGTTGGTGGGGATTGTATTTTGATGTAGAAATGAGCCACAGTGAATTTCAAGACATGTTTGTACGGTTGATGTTCATTCAACCCGTCCTATCACCACAAGGTTTTTTAGTAGATAAGTTTTATTTTCTACTACAATAACCCACAGAAAATTTAATATTAATAAAAAATAAAAAAAAACAGCAGGCTTTTTGTTTGTGTAAAATAAACTTACAATTTTCAAAAATAGCTCAGTAGCAGAGCTGTAAAGGAATGATTCCTTTCTGAAAGAATCTACGAATAATAAACCCTTTTGAAATTTTTGTTAAAACATTCAAGAGTTTTTTAATAATGAGCCTAATCCTAGTGAAAACAGTGAATTAAAAAATCGATTTTCTTTAGAGGGTGGTTGGCTGAAGTGGTTAGCGCGTTGACTAATAAGCAAGCAATGACTTGGGGCCTTGGTTCAAACCCTGACCAGAGCAAGTCAATCAACATCATTAATTTCACTAATGAACATTAGTGAGACATTGTAGTAATTGTTGTCGGACTATTTAAGTAATGAAGGCATAGCACTGGTCACTAAAAAACTGTCCCGACAGCGATTGATGCTATCCAAGCTAATGTACACAACATCGCCCTCCTTCGTCGGTTAGCAGACACATCGGCGAAGTAAAACAATTAAAAAAAAACCTGCTAGTTAATACAGCATTAAAAAAGTTAATGCGTCTAATTAACACCGGAGTCGCCTCAACACTTCCTTAAAAATTAAGAAAACGCGCCATAACAGAGTTGTAAAATAATTAAGTCTTGTACATTTTCAACATCTCTCTTTTCTACCCCAATCCTTTCCTTAAGTTCTTGTACAATGCATTGCATAAGTAGAGGTCGGCACCTAAGTGCTGGTCCAAAAAAAAAAAAGTTCGGATATAATTATGTACGTACGTATGTATGAGTTCCATCCCCTTAAGGCCGTGCTTCACTATCCTACACAACCGTACGATTCATTCACAGGAAAATCTTGCAAAAATCTGACCGACTTTAAAAAATCGTTTCAAAATGGTATTAAAGGTGCCACACTATCATACAAATCTGATGCCAAAACATCTGGTTGACAATAAATACTCCTCTGATCGCATGAAAACTATCATTTTATGAAAATTATCATAAAATTTTACAAATCGCACGACTTGCCAAAAAATCTGTCACACAGTTGCATTTTTAGTCCACACTACCATACATTTTTAGCACACATGTCATATTTTGCAAATCGCGAGACTGTGTAGGATAGTGCGGCACGGCCTTTAATAATGACCATTGATCAAAAAAGATATGTTAAAAGTTTGAAGTTTTTATCTGCCGATTTATTTAACAGCCGAATTCGTTTTGCTTGAAAATCATTTAATCAAAGATGCTCCAAGCTTTGACTGAAAAAGACTTGTTAAGGACAAAACAAACACAGAAGGTTTTTACAAATAAAAAACTTTTTTCTTTCCTTCCTTTTCTTTGTTAGTACACACTTGTATGTATATTAAATGCAGCCCGTGACTATATTTACGCTATGTACTTGTTATTTTGTAGGCAATAAACTATATGTTTAGAATATTTATCGAAATGCTAAGAAGTACCAAAAATAAATAAGTATCGAAAATAAAACAGTACTAGATGGCAATTTTTTACTTATACACCTCTGCAAGTTTACTATATCCATATTAATAAAAGAATTGAAAAAATAATAAAAACTGTCAAAAGTACCAATTTGTCCCTTAAGAAGTGTTCCATATTTTAAGCTTTATCATATGCTAGACCGTGTGTTCAATACGTGTGACACCTACAAAACAAAAATTTTCTTATTTATAATATTATTTATAATATTAGTAGGTTTAAATAAGAAGTTTATTGTACACTAAATTGTCAAAAAAAAATTTTTTTTCTTTTGGTGTTGATTTTTGCTGGTTTTCTTCAAGGTGAATTTATATTATGTTCTTTTGATCCACATTCTTTGCCATTAGCTATATGTATATGTTTATAGATTAATACTAATTGCTGATAGCAAATTCTTACCACGCATCCTTAACAGACTAGGTTATTATATTCACCAACTTTAGCCGTCCTGAATTTGCTGGATTATTGTCCCTTCGCACAAGCGTTCAAAAACATTTATTTTTTATGAAACTAGTTAAGACCGGTGTGCTTCGCTATCCACATTCAAACTTACATTTAAAAGCTAATTTATAAATTCTTAAATACTAGATACTTTTGGTACTTCGTTGTAGGTATTAGACAATTATGGGCTAACTATAATGTGCTTAAGCTAGCTTAAGCAACTGTGCAAATACACACAACCAAATGTTGACAACTATAATATACTTAATAACTTTTCGTCAAGTTTCGTCAAATTTCATTTGCATAAGCAAACACCGAAACCAATCGTAATTTGCTTAAGCAAACAGCTGCTTATACGTTTATTTATTGAAAATAGTTGAAACTGTTGCATTTGTTAATACTTTTTTATTTGTGAATGTTTTCATTTCATTTCTGACATAACAAAAATTTAAATAAATTGCTTGTTTATGGTTTTAGATTAATTAGACGTAGACAAAATAAATTTTTGGAAATATAAGAAGAAACAATTTTTTTGATTGTAAGTACATATATGCAATTCATTGAAGAAGGTTTTTAAGTCAAATAAGTACAATATAGCCACACAAAAGTCGTCAATAATTTACTTAAGCATTTGACAGCCCTTTCGTTCAATTTTGACATTAGCTTAAGCCAGCTTACGCACATTATGGTTGGTTATAGTATTGTAACCTGGAGTTTTATAGCCTAATAGTATTTTAACCTAATTAAAATAGTTCATAGTTCTAGAAAACAAAATTCAATCCAAACGGCAAAGTAAGCAGAATTAAATGCTAACTACCAGCAAAAACTTGCAAACAAAAAATAATTCTGAAAGTGCGATAACCAATATCTCTTTATATGACTTACGCTTTTGTTACTACGAGTAGTATCTTCAAGATTTCGCTGGAAAATGTATTTTATGTGAAGAGTAACCCAAATAAAATTTCAAAAAATTCATCACTGTTTCAATAAAAATCCGTTAAAAAAAAAGCAAAAATAAGTTTTTCACATTTTTTTCGCACTAAGTTCATATTTTAGAGTAGCCAATGGAAGAAAAAAAAGTGTTCATATTTTCGCGAGTGCACTGTATATGCATATACAGTGAAACTTCGATATAACGTACTTCGGTATAACGAAAAACTCAATATAACGTATGTTTTATTCAGTCCCTTGAGAAAACCTCTTTATTGCAAAGTTTTTCCTACAAAATTGCACTATAGCTATAACGAATAAATTCTGAGCGAAAAAGCCTCTATATAGCGAAATATTATTCAAATGCCTCAATATAACGAAATCAGAATAAATCCTAAGTCCCGTAATAAAAACAGCGAAGTCTAAATGTATTTATAAGCGCATTTGTAAGGCCTCCATACAACGAAGTACTCGTACAAAAGCCTCTATACAACGAAGTAAGAATAAAATTTAAAGCAAAATGGTAAATAGCCGTTATCAAAAGAACGAATTCTTAATGTGTGTGCAAATGTAATGCCTTAGAAACGTATGTAATCAGTATTGACTTGGTTTTTGTCAAAATGAGTAAAGTAATGCGTAAATCAATATCTATTCGAGAAAATTCTATAATTGAGACCGTAGATCGTTCGATTGCTTAGGTTTTGTCGAAAAAAATATTGATAACTGTGTTTGGAACTTGCGAAAACAAACAAAATTAACACAATATTTTATTAAAACCTAATAAAATTACCTGAATAACAAAAATGTGTTTTATTTCTTATTTACCTCATGAAATATAAGCTTTTATTAGCAATCTAATTTTAAATAGATATGAATAAAGAAAACTATAGTTATAACGAATTTTTTTCGTATTTCTTCAAATTTCGTTATATCAAGGCATTGCTGATTATATTTATAGCGAAGCAATAGCTACTATAACGAAGTATTTTCGGATCCCCTTGGAATTCGTTATATCGAAGTTTCACTGTTTTTTTTTTTCTTCGCACACATGATCACCGTAAAACTAAATTTAATTGGAATACTCAGAATTAATTATAGTTGTTGTTTTTGGAAGTTACTGCTAGAAGCCGCGTCAGTATTAGGGATGCCAATCGCGAAATACTGATCACGAATCCCGGGATTTTAAATTCGGGATTTTCGGGATCAGTCAATCCCGAAATTGTTTACTAATTTTGTTTCTTTTATATATTTTTATTCATACCTACTTACATATATATAATTAAAACAAAGAAAGACATCATAACTTTCCCCTATAAGCATATAAGCAAGTTCATTGTCGATGCCATTGCTCTTGCGAGAGTGAAATCCAGCAACAAAATACACAGTTAAGCTGTTGATTGCTTTCTGAATTGCGTTTATAGCACGGACACATGAACATATAACACCCTTAAAAGAGATTGCATTTGTATGCATACATAGCATTAATGTTTCTCAACTGGATGTTTTCATTCATAATTTTTCTAATTCTCTATGTTCTAGACAGAATATAGTACAAAAGGGATGCTCACGGTTAATAACAAATCTGATGCAATAGAAAATAATTGCAAAAGAAAACGCACCAAAGATAGAACTACACTATTGTCACTGTGTGGCCACCACAATATTGATCTTTTATATATTTTTGTTTCACACTGTTAAAACTGTCAATGAAACTAAAAGCAACAAATTTAGCTTTATTATTTTTTTTTAAACGCGTTTAGCAATTATAAAAATATTTTTATTTAAATAATTTTAAGTTGTTACTTTGCTTTTTGATGAATAATTGACAATTATGTTATATGTTGGAATAATATAAAAAACATATGGAAGTTTATTTAAGGTGCCTATACACTACATGTTTTTTACATTGCACCTGTCAAATTTTACATAATTCGGTAAAAACATGTAGTTGGTGACCTCAAAAACTTTGCTTGTGTAAAAATACACAAGCAAAAACATAAGACAAATTTTCAATTAGAGCATGTTCTATTTTCTTATGTTCACACATGTGTTTTCAAATGTCTATGCCTTGTGGAAACATTTATCGACGTTTGAATGTCTCCGATATCATTAGCCGTCCGTTTAAAGTATTTGCATTGGTGATAAATTAATTATTTTTTATCTCATTTTAAAATTTTAATAACAATGATATAAAGTATATAACAAGTGTTGATACAAGCTCCATATTTTGCAGATTAAAAGGAAAAAAAAGTTAAATAAATATTTGTGACGCCGACACTTCAACAACGCTACCAAAGAAATTTTCAGCGGCTTTAATATACAAAATAATATGAACATATCAGCTGTTGTAAACAATCATGCCCGATGTCATGTGTAATTATACATACAAGTTGGTGACCAAAAATTAAAAACCTTATGTATTAATCAAGTTTGACAGACACAAAAAAAACATGTGAATTGTAGACCTGAAAAAACACAAGCAAAAACATGTAGTGTATTGGTACCTTTAACAATGCAATATAATATGAATTATAAAATATATATGTATGTATAATATTTCATTCGAATAAATGTTCTCAAGAATTTATGTTTTGGAAATTTTTTTATATATTTGTTGTGGGTTAACTAATCTATATGCATTTTTTTTCGGGATCCCGGGATTGGAATTTTTGAAATCTAGAATGCCGGGATTCACAAATCCAGTCCCGATTGGCATCCAGTATAAAGCTATGAAGCAATGAACTAAAGCGTCTATTAGATGATCATACTTGGTATGTGAACATGGTGTGATGAGAGAGTGTGTTATATTATTAGACTATCATACCAAGTATATCAAACATCATTATTAAAGCAAACACTGAATGGTGAGGTTTATGTTTATAATAGCGCATGAAGCTCCTAACTTCTTGTTTTATATAATTTTTTATAACTCGCGTTTGTAACAGCATCGCAATTTATTAAATTTTTTTTTTACAACTCCACTTGTTGCTTCTGGCTCAACTGTTTTAAATTTTTCTAATAATTTCATTTTGAATTTTTCATAAATTTCAATAAACTCCTCTAAAAAGTAGCGTTCTAAAAAAGCCATGTTTACCATTCGCTTACGAAAACAACAATGAAATTTGCACTGAGTTTGACAGAATTGCTTTTAAACGAGTATGATGGTATGATGACAAACACAAAATATCAAAATTTTTTGAAAACCATCAAACCAAGTTGACAAACACGCATGTTGGAATATTAGACGTGTGTAATGGTATGCCATCACACCATCCATGTTCACATACCAAGTATGACCATCAAATGATGCAGAAAAGTTGCCAAAATTTTTTCTACTGCGCCTGACGTCACAAGAGTCCGCAATGATTTCTTTACATCAATCAAATGTTTGAGATTTGTTGTGTAATTCTTAAACAAGTTGAAAAATAATGAAATAATTATTTTAAATTTCAATTGTAATAAATTTAAGAAAGCTGAAAAAGAAGTATTTAAGTTAATAATACACATTTGATTATTTATTAAATCAATTTATAATTTTATTGAATATTCTTTTGCGTGATCTTGCGCTTTGTACTAAATTTTGATTTAATTTTCTTATTTTAAATTAAGAGACCTTGGAAATAGCGCTTTTATGTTTTTATTGCACTTCATAAGTGCGTCCGACGAGGAATTTTAAATAGTCTATGCCATGGTGTAATAATATAAGGTGTGCTTATCAATACAACAATAAAAAAAGACATGCATTTTGTTTGTGTAAAAAAAACATAATATTGTCAAAAATAGCTGTGGTTTGTATGTATTTACTGGTTATGTAGCAACAAAAAGCATAGCGTAAACAAAAATATTCATGATGGCGGCGAACAATGTAAATATCTTTTGACAATACCGTACGACTTACCATTTTTTTGCAGATTATTTAACGGTCAAAACACAACCCTACAAAAAACCATATTCCTTGTTGCGCACATCTTATATTATCACACCATGGTCTATGCCAATTAATTAATACTAAAAGTTTTATTATGTGTATGTATGTACATATATTTGTTTTGTTTTTGTTTTATTATATTCTATTTTTTTTTAATGTTAAAAAAAATTTTTTTTTTAATTTTTTCAAACCTACTCGTTATTAGAAAATGTTTTGTTTTTTGTTCTATAGTATTACTATTAGTATTAGTATTGCTTCATTGTGCTTTTCGAATATTTTTTTTTTGTTTGTTTCATGCCGGCTTTGACAGTCCTTACTCTGACAAATTGTCAAGCAATGAATATGTTTACTTTCATCGTTTTTTTAAAGTAATTGCAATCAATTTATATATAAATTGATTTCAAAAAATTGATTCAATCGTTTTTATCATATTGATTTCATGATTTCAAATTGAAATCATGAAATCAATTTACGATTTTGAATGCAATCAAAAAATTAGCAATCATTAAAGCGAAATCATGTGATTGCAATTAAATCGATTGCAATCATTTACAGCTCTGACCCAGATGTGACCGTACCTTTATAAAGACGATTCTTGTCAATACATATTTTATGTAGAGTAGGTGCTGCACTGCGCTTTAAATAAATTTTTTTCGCAAAACCTAATAATGAAATAAAAGAATAGTTTATAATTTTACAAAATAACTCATAACTTACCAGTCTCATATTCCATTTTATGTGCAAAATCATCTGCCTTGAAATGTTCCATACAATTGAGACCATTCTTAGTATTTATGTATGTATATTTTTATTGCATCTCATCTTTGTCCACTGCTTTAAAACTTTACGATCATTTGGAAATGTAAGGAAACTTTTTTCCGTTTGTTTTTTCTATTTTTGTTGCATTTTTTTTCACTTTACACCCTTTTTTAATTTATTTAATATTGTCTTAAGTTGGATGCTCTTACATTTGCTTTAGCTATTACAATAAAATACAGACCTCACTTTCTTCGTCACACAAACAGCTGACTGATGTAAATAAGATAACGGACATGCGCAATGCGTAATCTGTTATTTTTGATTAATAGTATAAACTCATTAATTAATACAATGTGTTTTGTTTAACGAAAACGAATTTTTTCTAAATATTAAAAAAAAAAATTAATTCAGGGTGGTTTTGGCTGAAGAGGTTAGCGCGTTGACTACTATGCAAACAATTACTTAGGGCCTGGGTTCAAATCCTGGCCAGGGCAAGACATTCAACATCAATAATGCGTCTAATTAACACTGCTCTAAAAATTAAGAAAACGCTCCATAACAGAGTTGTAAAAGAATTAAGTCTTGTACATTTTCAACATCTATCTTCTCTACCCTATCCCTCTCCCTGAGTTCCGCACAACGCACTGCATACGTGGGGTCATCCCTTGTGTGCTGGTCCTAAGGGGCTGTGCACATATTACGTAACGCTGCTTTCAGAGATTTTATACAATTTCATTTAGAGTTCTATAAAATTATCATGCAGAGTTACACATCCATAAATATATATTAACATACTATGTATATATGTATGCAGATAAGACACAGACGATTAAACGTAACACTTGTTTATCTATAACAATTTTAATATATCTCCTAAATGAAGTGAAAGATCATTAAAAAGCTATAACATAATCAAACAACATTCCTTAAAATATACGATGTAAACAAAAACGTTAATTTTATTTTATTATTTTTTTGATCACAACAAATAATAATAATAACGTTTACATGGAAAGCGAATAAGTTTGTTAAGGTGACAACAAATACGACAACAAGAGACTTGTAATACACTCTCGCTGTTAAATACGATTTAAAATTCACATAAGGTTACATACCACAAAGTTTAGTTTTGCTTATGGCTATGGTTCAATAATATCGCCTGAGCAAACTGATATGCAGACTGGCTGCCACCCTGCTTGCCCGCCACCTTGTTACACCGAGTACAAACCTAGTTTAAATGATGTTGCCAAAGATGGAGTTGTGATTTATGGTAATGAAAATTTAGTCGTGTTCATGAAGAGCTACAACTTAATCGAAATCTTTTTCATTTAGTTATCTATGCTCTTAAAGTTAAAACATTCGATATTATTTTTTCTCTAACAAAAACAATTCAAATTACGAATTCTTAAAGAAGCAAAGTTATTAAGAGATTATTGTATGTTGGCTATTTAGAAAACATTTTCTATTGTATCTTAAATATATGTTAACTTGTAAGATAATGTAAATGAAGCAGTCATCTAATGTTGGTCGACGGCATACATACATACATACAGTGTTTGCAGTTCAGGACAATTAGTTCCCAAAGTGGGGATTATTTTCTTGCCTGGGGATGAAAATGTCGACGATAACGTATTGTGCCTAAATATTTAATCTTCCTCTTTGAATTTAAAAGTATTTGGTATATTGTTTGAAATAATTAGAATCTCTAAAATATCAAAAGCAACTATAAGCAGGAAATAATAAAAAGGATATTTTCGCATTTACTACTTATGTATATTAGATTAGAATATTAAGCTATTGTCTACATCCGATTAATTTATACCAAGATTAGATTAAAACTTTGTATATAAAAAAGATTTTACAAAATTACATTATTCTAGTTATTATCATTAATTTCATCATAATTTCTTTCTTAAATTTTCTTTTGTAGTTGCATTTGTGTCCAAACAGTGAATATTTTGTTGCGTATCATATCTACCTTACCTTTTAGTAATATATAACAGTGGTCAAAATATCATGCGCCGTCTTGTTGGAACCAACTTCTTCCAATTTCGGCCATAAAAAGTTAGTTATCGTCGATCTATACCGCTCTCTATTGACAGTAACGGTGTTATCCGCCAGGTTGTTGTTTGAGACTGTCCCAATTGTTGAGAACGTCTTGGAATCGGCAAATTGCGGTCTTCAGCAAGACTTGCCTGAACGGCAGCAATATTTGCATTACTTCGAGCGGTTCTTTGTCTTATTGGCACTTGAACATTATGTAAATAAAATGTAAGCACAAAATTTTCAACAATTCGACGAAAAGCGAGCACATTTGGACGATTATTACGACCGTAAAATAGCAAAAGCGCACGAAAAGTTGCAATTGGAGAACGATTATTTTGATAACAAAACTGAATAATTTGTAAACGTAGTTTTTTCTTATATCTCTCCATGATGAAATTGTAAACAGTACTGAATACAATGAAAAACAAATGACAGATCATAACATATTATAAATGGCCGAAACGTCACTTCAAAATCATATCATCCCTATTAGAAAACCTTTAATTTTTGAAAGATCATAAGGAAAAGTTATATATATATGTACACTAGAGCAGTGAAGTTCCGCAACGAATGAATAAAAAGGAACGAATCCTTGTTATGAACGAAGTCAGACGGTTACTTTATTGAGTGAACGGTTTAGTTGGGTGTTTTGGTTTATTTCCATAGTTCATTTCATTCGATTGTATCGTATTTTGTGTGACCAGCATGCAACCAATTCCTGATTTTTTTTTTCATAACAAATCAATTATTATCTATTTTATCGGAATATACACCAGTATTTTCACGTCTAACATACATAATTTTTATATACATACATTGTTAAGATATTAACATAAATATTTTAATATTTAATAAATTTTGTTAATTTAATTTGTTGCGCTTTCACGCAAAAACTACTAAACCGATCATCATGAAACTTTGTACACATATTCTTGGAGGTATTAGAAGTAACATAAGATACTTTTTATTAAAGAAAAAATGGTTTGTCAAGAAATCTTGAATTCTTGCTACTTCAACGCCATCTAGCATTCCAGTAATGAAACTCCAACCCTGAGTGCTGTAATACCGTCGCACTGTATTACCGACAGTCACGACAATATCCAATCCAATTTACTATAGTATGGCTTCAATGCGAGCGAAGCCGCGGGTAAAAGCTAGTATAAAATAAACTTAAGTCTTAAGATTACTTCAGCGACACAGCTATTTGTTGACTTTCGCTGGATTTTTATACATACATAAAATATTTTTTAGAATTCATTTCAATCACATTAGAATTTAATTTTCTTTGATTCGGGGCTGTGTAGATAAATTAAATTTGTTTCCTAAACTATACATAATTGCCATGCTATAGAGTTTTTGTAATACTGTTGCCTCCCGCTTACATTGGCCTTTCACCCTTATGCCATAAACAAATTCACCACGGCAGGCTACACGAGCACACGCTTCTAATGGCGCTTGCTGCATTTACTGCCTTGCAGCCAGCTACTTAAATTTTTTGAATGCAGCAACTGCTTAATATCATTGCATAATAATGTTGTCAGTTAAATATAGTTTGACGTTTTTTAAACGAATCAGCTCTTTTAATTATTGTGTAAGAGGTTATTAGAAGAGTAAAACAATTTTTTGCCGGTAACGTATGTTTTTCGTTGGGCGTGTCATTAAAATTTAAAATATATTGGAGTTATCTTGATAGCAATTATTATTGCAGTAATGTGCGACTCACCAACTGCTTCGGCACTACAACAGCAAATACTGACAACTGTTGAAAGCTATACAATTAGGGAGATCGATCGAATATTATTCGGACGGTTTTAGCCGGTTGTTTAGGTTTCGCTGAAGCCGGGTTTTTTTAAATATGCATTTTTAGAATATCAAATAAACCGGTTATTTTTATACGATTAACCGGTTATTTGAAACAGGTACAATTGCTTACATTTTCCTTACAAATATGCACGTAATTGAAGTCCCTCTGAGAGTAAATCGTAATGCAAACGTTTGGGAAGATTTTTTTTATTTAGGCAAGTGTTATAAGAGATCTGAAAGATCCACCCAATAACCACGCTAAGTGAAAGGGCATTTTCAAGTTTTATAAAAACAAAAGAAAAAAAAAATAAATATGTATACATACTTCAAAACATTTACACTGTATCTTGTTTTTAAAAGGTTATTTTAAAAGAATCAATTTAAGTAGCTTGCATTGAAATATATTACATATTTTATTTAACTAGTGATATTTCATTATTATTAAATTTGTATATATATACATACATATATGTACATATGTATACATATATATAAAGTGAACTCGCAGAAACGTAAACATACAGTAACATGAACATTTATTTTTACATTGACTACTTTAAGACGAGAAATAGGTTAAATAATTGCTCTAAAACGTGAACTTTTTTTCCAACGTTTAAATTTAATTTTGTAAAAGTTTTGGGGTTCCCCGCTGAAGAGTTTTTGAAGTCAATATCAATTCACTAAAATCATTTTTATTATGTTATATAAAATAATTTTAACAGACCCTTTTTTATTTTAAAAAATTACGTACGTTATTTTAATATAAAACAAACGATCAACTCGAAATCTCCTTTTTCTAGCCAATCCCACTCACTACCTATTCTTACCATCCACTATCCATATAAAAACCACTTTACAATTCTTCAAAAGAAACAATATTTATAAAGATATATAATAATAGTTCTTAGCAAAATTTTTCATCACACAATTATATTTACATATATTCTTTGAAACAAAAATACATACATATGTACATAAATATGTATGTATAAAAAAATGTATATGTAAACTTATCAGCTGAAGGCCTCCAAGCCATTGCTTTGATCCGTATAAGTTATCCTAAGTAGTTTTAAGGTAACTTATAAATAATAATAATAATAAAAGAGACTGAAAAAAGTGATACAAAATGCAATCTAAAACGTGAACAAAATCAAAAACGTGGACACCCTCGGTAAAAATTAGTGCACGTATCTGCGAGTTCACTGTATATACATATATATATATATATAAATATATATAATAAATAATATGTATAAGTATAATAATATAAGTATGAACTTATGTACTTATGAAATGTGAACTTAGGTAATTTTTTATTTACTATATTTTATATAAATAAACCTTATTATTTTTTAACAAATTTTTAATACATTGTAATGAAATAATCGGTTAATTGGTTATGTTTTAAATGTTTAGCCGAAAATCGGTTTTTTTAAAAATGCAACTATTCGAACTATTTGAAAACCCGGTTTTCGGAAAAAGTCGAATAATCGATCTCCCTACATACAATTCTATGATATTTAACTATGTTTTTGCCATGACAGTGAAATTATTTTATATATAAAAAAATTTTGTAAACTCATATGAACGCACCTAAACTCTACAAGCCTTCATAAATAAATTGACTTACATAAAATTCATTTAAATCTTTTAATAAATAACACAATAAAATATTAAACTTAACTATATTTATTTCTATGGAATTTTTACAGTTCTCATGTTTTCATCAACACAGTTGAATTATTTTTATTTAAAAATACTCGTACTTGGAAATTTTACAAGCCTTCAACAATAAAATTTTAACTATTTTCGTTCTGCAGAATAAAAGATTTTTAAACATTCATTTATTTTACATGGTTTATTGCATTGGCATCACTTTACTGCTAATTTTCGCAAACAAAAATATAAATTAGTTTAATTGGATAGCAACGACAAACTCAGCCGCCGTGCTGCCTTGATATCGTCAATATAAAATATGTATGCACACATGTGTTCTATTTTTGACAGATGCCTGCTGTGGTGAATGTGTTTAAAGCTTTAGTTTTATTTCTCAATTTGTAATTTTGTCACCAGTCGTAATTATGGAGCTTAGTTCTTATGAATTTTCTTCAGATCAATCAAGGAAAAAGCTTAGTGTCACCAAGAAATGAAAAAAGGTACTTATATAGAAATAATAAAAATGTATGTATCAAGCAGAATTGACAAGCAAAATCCACATTCGATAAGATCAAAACCAACTGTCTTCAACTGTGTTATTATCATGTTTACCGAACATCAAAACAAACAGACAATTAATAATATCCATTGAGTTACAGGTTTTTACCATTTTGTACGAAATGTAAAAATTGCTGCATTTCTTCTATATGATATATTTTTTTTATGAAAAAATCGTCAATTCGAAAAATCTGGCAGCTGCGCTCACTGACCAAAATATTAAGACACGAAATTTATTGGAAAGAGAGATGGCATGAAATGAACGAACGGGTCCGTTCCTAACAACTGAAGAAAAACGAGCGCACACCTAAAAGGACAATTGGGTACAGCTTTAATATACACAAATAATTATTATTGTTGGGTATTTTCGGGTATGAGTTATATAAAAAACTGGAAACCCTACGTATTTAATCAGTTGGATTTGAATTTCAATATATTTTTTTAGGAGTGTAAGTTAGTAAGTGTGTGCGTGAGCTTCTTTATGTTCACGTTTGCTTTGAAGTTCATTCCTTTCGTTTTATGTTCAGCTTATCGACATTTGTGCGTGCGCCGTGGCTAAGAAAACAACGCGTGTACCTTTATCGGCGTTATGTTTATTACGTTAGAAGTACAAAATAAAAATATCTTTTTATTAGCTGACGTTTGCATTCAAATTGCTCTTAAGATATTATTACAAAACCACAGATGATTTAAAGTGTTTTCAAAGCAAATATAAAAAATTGGTGTGGCAAAAGAAAAGAAAACAAATATCATTTGAATTAAATTTGAATAAAGAAAGTATGTATAAAATAAAATAAATACAAATGTATGTATGTATGTGAATAGTATTGCCACCAAAATGATATATTAACTGACTTAAAATTAAAAAAAAGAATTTAAAAAATATTTATATTTAAATTTTATCATTATGAAAATAAAATAGGAAAACATACCTACCTAGAAGAATTACCTGTGGCTATTCAAACCATTTAGTGCATGGCGGATTAAAAATTGATTTCGTAGTGATACAAAGCATAAATAAGTGACAGGTTATTGACAAATTATTTTATCGAAATAACATTTAAAATTGTATAGACGTTTAACACAAACATGCTGCATGCACATACATATTATTTATTATGAGTGTTGCAGTTATACTAATTACTGCAAAAATTATAAAAATAAAAAAACAAATTAAATCCAAAAAATTGTTAGAGTGAAAGTACATTATTATTTAAAATGTTCAAAGAAATACAAAAATACAAATAAATCAATAAAATTTTATTCAAACATGTGTGAAAATGTACAGAAAAAAAACTCAAATAATGATTTAAAGCAATTAGTTTAAGGAAAACATGAATTTTTTGTGGAAAATTAAATAAAACAAACATACCACAAGAAGTTACGCGTTAAAATGATAGGGCAGGGTATTTGGTTTATTTATATTCAATTCGCCTCTCTGTAATGGAATCTTTAAACTCGATTTGTACCCACTTTGAACGGTCAGATTTATTAAAAATTTCGCACACTTTTGAAGGCCGGATGACAACAAAATATTTCGATCATATTTTCCCATTGACCAAATCGAGAAATCTATGGAGCATCTTCTATCCCCAAATGTGGAGTTTGCATCCCGGTTGGTCCACAATTTTTTTAATTCGCTGGAAATTTGCCCCTCCCAAAATTTTTAATTATCGCTTTACTCGCCCAGTTGTGTACCGATTTTTTATATGAAAGTGTTTAATCCTATAAGTTTTTTTTCGGAAAGACAAGCTTCCGCCTTCCTCCCTTCATTATATTGGTTATCGCAGACTCGACTTTTTAAGTACCGATCCGCAACTTTTTTTTGTATTTGAAAGAGTTTAGTGGCAGTTTGGTATTATAAATCCATTTTCCGGAATATTGATTATTGCTCTATTACCCCGTTCGTGTACCGATTTTCAAAATTATTTTTTTGTTCCAATGGCTTTGTTTGAAGTTTTCTCACATACTTTTTTTTTTGGAAATTGGAGTTGCTTTTCCTTGTATTAATTACTGCTTTTCAGAATTCCTTTTCGTTTAAAAGAGCTTTTTTGCAATTTGGTCTCATATTTTTTTTCGGAGGGATAAGTTGTCCATCGAAAATACCAATTACCACATATTCCATTTATGGACCTTTTTTGGAAGTGTATGCCACCAGTTTGGTTCCACGAAAATATAACTGAGAATAGGATATACGACGTAGTCTCCTAAAATATTAATTTTCAAATATTAAATTATTATTAGCATCAACTGCACTGCAGGTGTGTTGTTAACGAAAAATGTATGTATGCATTTATAAATTTTGTTCCACTTCAACAGTTTGATTAATTTAAAATTTTTGACACTTGTCAAGGGTAGATGATAGAGTTGGCAATTATTCGCCTTTCAACTTTGTTCGAATAATTCAAATAATAGTTTTTGTTCGTTCGATCAAACGATTAAAGCTGAACCATTATTCGATTAATCGATGAGAACAACGAATAAAAAAATGCTTAAAAATAATTTATTGACAAAAAATAAATGTTTGTCATTAACACAAAAATGCATAGGTATATAATCAAAATAAATTAATAATTATATAGTTAATATTTTTATCAACTTGTATTTAGTAATTAGTAATTTAGTAATTTAGTGGATGGCAAAACGACTTTAAATTTTTAAACAGATTTATGGAGAAGAGATTAAGGCCGTTCCGGTGGTACATGGTTTTTTAGTTGTCGTACAAAATCAGTGCATAATTTTTAAACAAAATCGATTTTTTTTTAAATTTTCGAGTATTAAATTATCGGAGAGGCCAATTAGAAATTAAAAATTCTCTTGTATTTCCCTGATTGAGAGGCCTAGAGTTACATAAAACTGAGCTTTCGCCCGTAAGTACTGATTTTGGAGTTGTTTTGCAAGTTTAAAACACTCATCATTATACTCTAGAAATCCTACAAGAAAACTATGTAGTGTCATTTCCTAATTTTTTTTTCTCACATACCCCGTTTATACGCACTTCTTATTTGCAAATAAGAGTGGAAAGCGTTGCCGTATTACTTTTTTATTGTAACTTAAAATGTTTCGAAAACTATTTGCAAATAACAAGCTATTTGCAAATAAGATGTGTGATGCTACCAGATGACTATATATTTACTGCGTGTCCATACAAAAAATATAACAATATTTCTGAATGATATTTGCGTATAAACAGTGAGTTAAGTTTTTGCAAATAGTTTTGTTTGCAAATAAGAAATGCGTATAAACGGGGTAACAGTGTAATTAAACACATAGTTGCAGATGGAGCTTTAAATAATGTTTTGTTTGAAAGGGCCAGCAATCCTTTTCTTCTTCTTTGTTCTGAAGTGAAAGTAGTATATAAGAATCAATAATTTATACGTATAAGTGTTAGTTTTATATTATGACAATGGGTGCAGCGCAGCACTTCGGGTGTATATAAGTAATTTTAGTTACTTTATTAATTAGATGCGCACCATGTATTTTTAATTGTTTCCAGTCGTTTTACATAAATAAGTCTAATGCATTTTACATTTAAACGATCTAACGTGTATTTCTATGATTTGTTCATTGCAGTGCCCAACAAATAAATGAAAGAAAATTTAACAGCAAATTACCTGTTGGCATGCGAAATTAACAACTTGTAAATAAATTTAAGCAAAACAAAAACCAACTACACAAGAATTCTTCATTGAATAATTAGATATGTATGTACTCGTATGTATGTATGAATGTAGGACCATGTGTTTAAAAATAAATAAATAAAAATAACAATTAATTAATAAATTTAACAACAAAATGTTTATCAGAAAACTTCATGTCGTTGGCGTGAATTGAAATTTTTAAACGAAGCTTTTGCAAGTTACATAAAAAAGCGCTCTATTAAAATAAGAAACATAAAAGGAAAATTGTAATAATTAATACAACAAAGAAGAATGGTTACATGCAAATCGGATAATCAAGTTGTTGCAATACCAAAAATGAATTCAGTTCGTGCTCGAAAACCAAATGGTAGTAATTCGTCTGGCAAACGTCTACTGGAAAGTGATCTTCAGGAATCTTCATCTAGTGTTAGCCGCAATTCCGTATATAAATTAAAAATCGATTTAATGTTCGACGACACCAGGTATGTTCCCTTTATTATTAAACATTTGCATTTAATAAGTTAAATATTTGAGATATTCTCCAGATTTAATAGAAAGATTTTTAATTTGTTACGACTTAATCATGCATCTCCTTTAAGCAGTTTAGAAACTCTTAAAAGATAAACAAAACAATAAGCAACAAAGAAGATACGTGCAATATCAGCGCCAGTTACAGACTTGCGATTGGATAAAATGTTACGTATGTAATTCTAAATGTGTTTACCGAAGTTTTTAATTATTTATCATTTGTGTTAACACTAAAATTTTAAGCATTAAAAGTATGTTTGTGATAATTTAAAACAAGAACCATAATAATGAACGAAAATTTGCAACCTTTATATATTGTAAATAAACAGACAACTGTAATAGAAAAGAGTATTATTCTTATTATTTTTCTTATAGATCAACTTGGAGCTCTTAAGAATTTTTATTAATATCTCAACCATAATATGCATAAGCTGGCTTAAGATAAAATCAAAACGAAAAGGCTGTAAAATGCTTTAGCAAATTCGCAGACATTTAGATGGCTATGCGACTTAAAATTTATGTAGTCATAGTTTCACCCATATGTAGCATAAATAATTTTTCGAAAAATTTTTGTCTTCTTATTTTTCCTAAATAAATTTATTATTGTTCACAAATGTATATATGTAAAACGACTGTAGCTAAAAAAAATTATGCTAAAATATACGTTCATACATACATATATAATTATTTTTAATAATTATAAGAAAAGTTACATCCGAAATTATGTACGTACTTTGTAGTATTTATTTAAAAGTACTAAAATATACATCAGTGGAAATCAAATATGTTAAATCAAATATATGAAATGTCAGTTTCGTGTACAGACACTTCTTTTTTCCAGATTTTCTATTAAATTTAATATGTAAACTGTTTCGTCTTCTTTTCCATTTTCACAATTAATTTATTTTTAAGTACAAACATACATACGTATGTATATATTTGTATAAAAGCTGATTCCGTACGGAATGTGCGTTCAGTTTGGCACTTTGCTTAATCTAATGACGTTTCATAAAACTTAACGAAAAGTTTCCCTAAGTTCATTATATGTAGTTGGACGCTTTACATGTATTCGCACAGTTGCTTAAGCTGACTTAAGCCATCTTATGCATATTATGATTGGGCGTTGTTAATTTCTCATCAGGACCTACCTGTGTACGCTACACAACCCCTGAATAATTTGTCATATTCGAGCATATTCATACATTCCGATCAGAAAGTTTTAAATTCCTTCAATTCGATTTTACAGTGATAAAGTTTTTATACTCGTAGCCGTTAGGTTAGGAAGAGCAGTGTGCACCATACATCCAACTTCGATTGTTTGGCTAATCTTCTTAGCATCCTTATCATATAGCCACTTAATACCCATGATAAAGTCCCTAATAGTGATGTTACGAATATCAATTTTTAGTATTCGCGAATACGAATACGAATATTTGAAACAACATTCGACGAATGCGAATACTACTTTCAAGGTTTAGAGCCACATAATATTTCAAATTTAATTTGAAAAAATCCCTCCCTTTGCATCAGTGACAATAAATTGAAAAAAACTGTCACACTACTTAAGGTATTTATCATTATTATGACATTGAGATGCCGAATTTGAAGACCACTACTGAAAATTTTCAAATTGTTTGACCTACATACATACTTTGAGATTTCGTTTTTCTTACTCTGCTTGCGCTTTTAATTAGTAATTCATTGTTGTTTGGGAAAAAATATTTTCGCAGATTGTGCAGCCACATGTCTGGGTGGACCTTCACATATTAAATTTTTTCTTCTTCCATTTTTGAAGTCCCAACATTCCTCTACTGAGAATTGATTACTAACTTAACATGATATGAATTTACATGTAAGACTTAAACTTAAAAGACTTTCTTTCTTTAAATAAAAATTATTATAAATTAATATATTTTTGTACATTTTATGTACTTTTTTAAACTTTTTGTATATATTTTTGGGAAAATGTATGTGCAAATTATTCGAGAAATATTCGATTGAATTTGGCGAATACGAATACGTTAAAATAGGCGAATAGTCGAATACGAATATTCGTAACATCACTAGTCCCTAATATCTTTAAGTTTACACTACGCGGTATCATTAATGCCCTTATAGAAACGTCTGCTTAGCCATCTTTCCCTATGGCGTTGCAGCCATGAGCAATAACAGATTATATGCTCGATAGTGGCTGGCTCCTCTTCATCCTCGAATGAATTTTAAATGGTTTGATTTCAAACGAATTATTCTTTTCTCCCTTTTCTCAACTTTGGAAATTGAAACCACTATCGGTCGGAATTGAGTTCAATGACATGGCTGTTTGTTATAATATTGTTCAATTACTTGAAAACATATATCGCTCCTTTATTGCAACGTAGTCATATCTCAAAAAAAACTCAACCGTGGCAAAATGCATTTAAAGTTTTCAAAGCGTAAGCATTTATATGGACGGCTTGAGCATGTAAGCGGTTATAACTTGGGTTTAGATAGAGATATGTTTATGCAAATTTTTTTACAAATAAAGAAGGTATTGAGAAACTCTTTTTCGTCAGTAACTGAAAAATTTTGTTTTTTGAGATATGACTATGTTGCAATAAAGGAGCGATATATGTACATACGTTTAATAGAATACTGATGATTTTTTACAACCACCCATGAGATGTAGGCATATACTTTTTTTTTTGATAATTTTATTATTTATTAAATCTTCAATTATAAATTAAAACATCAATAAGTTGTTCAAATCTTAAATCTAAAAAAGTTAAATATAATATATTATGTAGGTTTATAACATATTATGTAGGTTTAGCCAATGCTACACAAAATTTTGAATTTCAACGGATGATTTTTGTTGTTTTACATCTCTCGTGTACGGCTGAGAGAAAGAGTATCCCTCCTGCTCAACCGGGTGTGGCCTCTATAATTTAGAATATTGCGCGCAAGTGGATCTGGGTGCAATTCTAGTTTTTTGATATATTTTTTCGCGTGTTTTGAAAATACTGTCTTCACCAACGGAACATCAAGATCTTTGTGAATTCGCTGATTTCGGATATACCAGGGGGCTGCAGTAATTGTACGTAGCATTTTGTTTTGTTGCCTTTGAATTTTTTCTACATTCGATCCTGAGGCCCCATAACTGGGTTCCATAGGACCATATTGGTTTCAGGATCGCGTTGCATAATAGAAGTTTGCAGTCTAGGCTTAGTATAGAATTTCTTCCAATAAGCCAATTCATTTCTGCTGCTTTTAATTTTATATGTGTTAACTTTGCGTCTATATGCGATTTCCATGTTAAACGACGACTAGATAAACGCCTAGATATTTGACTACAGTGTGTTGTGGTATAGTCTCGGTGTTGATTTGTATAGGTGGGCATGTTACTTCGATTATAAACATAAACTACAGTGCATTTAATAGAATTAGATCCCTGAAACTTAACGCCAATAAATTCAAACACATTAGCTCGATCAGATTTCAAAACAATTTTATGCTTCAACCCCTTATTATAATAAATTGAAAAAAAACCATCCCTTCTCACCAGATCTTCTGTCATTATGAATTAAATTAAAGTACGAGTATAAAATATAATGAAAATTTGCCTCAGATGCTGGATCAAACCATGTTTCTGAAACACAAAGAAGATCTACAATACAGTTTGACAGAATATAATTCATGTAATCAATTTTCGTAGAATTGAGGCTTCTAGCATTAAAGTGGTAAATTTTAAAACCTTTATAGTTCTTCCAAACAATCCCCAAAATTGTTCTTAAATTAGAGTGATGGCTGATCGAACAGCCAGAAGTGGTCCTATTCACTGACGTCCTCGTTCTTGCGGCCTGTCTGTATTTCTTTTTATGGGGCTATAATAACTCATTGGTATATGCCGACAAATCAGAAACTCTTGAAGTATTAAAAGCCAATATTCAAGGCACCATTCACGCCATACGGGCATATTTATTGAAAATATTAGTCAAAAATTGTACTGATCGAATAATCAATGTAACTCGTAGCCACGCGGACATGTGCCGGGAATCTATATACTTATAAAAAATAAAAAAAAAATATTACTAATATTTATACTGGATAAAGTTCGCAAATGTTAATAACCAGAGAAATGCGAAATATACATTGTTAACTTATTTCGAGCAACAAAGGAAAAAATTTAATATCTAAACATCCCTTTAGATTTCAACTACACTGGCCGAATATAACAAACGTCAGTATTCATGTGCAAATGTTTTCACTACTTGTTAGATATCTCTGTTGAAGGTGATTACATATTCCATTAATACACCATTACATACAGATGTAATACGCGACTTCTCACTACTAACCGGATGCTTGCTGGGGCTTTTTTTATTTTTTACCATATTACATTACAATATTTGTGTCTTTTATTATTATAAGTCCTAATGCAGATACATTTATATTTATACAAACTTGATCTTCTAATAAGTTGTAAGATAACATAATACTAACAGACAAGCTAATATATAATATTTTAATACCATAATGAGAGAAAAGTGTATTTAAATCTTTAAAATATAGATGTTAATTATGTCAAGTTAGCTCATTTTACAGACTAAACGTGCAGTTAATTAACTAAGCTATTTGCTTAACTGATTATTTTAGTCAAGATGTTTGGTTGACCAGCTAATGTTCTTAGCTTATTATCTTTTTGGTATGGCCGCCAAAATTGTGTAGTTAATGATGCAAAATTAATTTTTTAATAAACAATTTTTTCATTAAATTTAAAATTAATAAAGTCACTCAGTTGTGGCAAATTCTTTCTATGCTCACGCTCATTTGATAACTCACTTATGTGGCCTGGAGTAGTTTTGGATACTTGATCTTGTATGTCTGTATGTAATTAGCCAAGAGCTTTTGGGAGACACAATTTTTTTATATTAGAAAAAGATTAGAATTAAAATATAAAAATTTATTTTCTTATTTTTTATACAACAAAAAATCGTTCACAATTGTCACGAAGTAAAAAGTCTAAAACTTTTTAGTTGCCTTATATGTAGCTTGTTAACAATATTTACAAAAATTATGGGTACAATTTAATTCTTTATTTATCTCTGCAATTATGGATATTAGAGATGAGCGATCCCGTGATTTTTAAAGAACATCGTAAACTGTGAACGTGATTTCAAAATCACTTTGATTTTAAACTGTGACTGGTCACGTTTTTTCAGTTTTTTTTTTTTTTAATTCACAAGCCATTTGTTAGATTCACGGTTTTAATTTGTTTTATTTTGATGAAAAGCACAAAGCACAATGAGAAAGAAGTCCAATATGTACTAACACATGCATGTTTACAAATACTCGTACATACAATTCTTTTAGCGAGGTATATTTGTAAGTAAACGCATCTCTATAACAAAAACATTATTATTTTAATACTGTCAATAAAACTCCATATACACAAAATTTTGTTGAACGACTTTGCAAGTAGCAGTTACTTGACAAATTTGGTAGCAACTGTTACTCGTGATTTTTAAGTAACAGTGATTAAATCACAGGTACAGAAATATCGCTCATCTCTAATGGATATGATGTGTTAATATTGTTTTCTTTACGCCTGATTTCACAATGTTCGGTAAAATGTCTGTTAGCAAAAAATTAACTAATTGCTGGTTAGGCTAACGGGCACTATTTAATCAACGGTTACGAGTTTTCGTTTCACCATCTTTCGGTTAACTAACAAAAGAATTTAATAAAAATGTGGCATTACTATCGGTTTGTTTACATAAAAAATAATATTACAAAGACAATTTTTGCAAATTTGAGAAACAAAACTTTATGATAATAGTAAAATTCAGGTAAGTAATAATTAAAATATTGTTATTTGTACATACATACATACATATGTACATGCATATATAGCATTAATATAAATTGTTTGTTTGTAGTATGTTCTCCTACGACAATGTATTTGGGACATACATACATATGTAGTTGAATGAATCTAGTTTGGATGTGTCCAGAGGATGGGAAATAAACCAAGAGACGAAATTTGCCATGGTAAGATGATGTAAAAATATTTACATACATACATAATCGTATTTAATATCCATTACTCTTATCTAGGATTGAAAAATACCGACCGGCAAAATTTTATGATATTGTAGGCAATGAAGATACTGTAGCTAGTTTGTCCGAATTTGCTACGCAGGGTAATGCTCCTAACATTATTATAGCGGTAAGTAAAATTATGTATAAAAAAATAAGCCAAAGCTGATTTTTTTTTGTATGGTATAGGGTCCAGTTTGTTGTGCGCAAAACAACAACTATTCAATGGATGGCTAGAATATTATTTGGTGACAGCTATAAGGAAGTAGCATTGGAATTAAATGCCTCAAATGAACGTGGTATTGAAGTAGTGCGAAAAAATATTAAAATTGTTGCTCAACAAAAAGTCACTCTACCCCGTGAACATCATAAGATTGTTATACTAGATGAAGCTGACAGCATTACTGAGGGTGTACAACAAGCACTGAGGGGTACAATGGAAATTTATAGTAATTTCACACGTTTTGCATTAGCTTGTATTACAAGTGAAAATATCATCAAACCCATACAGTCTCGATGTGCCATGTTGCGTTTTACGAAAATAACAGATGCCCAGATTTTGGATAAACTTATTGAAGTTTTGTGAACAGAAATTTTTAAATTAAAAATATTACAAAAATATAAATATCGATTTGTATCTCTATCCATTTTGTTTTATTTTCCTCCGATTAGAGTGCTAACCGGCAAATTTCTTTCAGTTAAATTTAACATCAACTTTTCTGTTAAATTCTGTCAGTTAAGAGTTAATCATATATTGTGTAATACAATTTAGCCAGACTTTCGGTTAAAGTGTTGATTATTTTTTAATCGAACATCGTGAAAGCGGGCGTTAAATGAACTTCTCTATCACAATATTGTTTTTCAAATATTAAAATATATATGTAAGTATGTATGTATATGAAATATCGCTTTAATTTCTCATATTTTATTTCTTTTTTGACTGTTTAATATTTATCTAAACCATTGTGTTGAAAATTGGTATCACTTTTAAAATATTATCTCAAAACGAATGAAACTCAGAAAACAAAGAGTATTTATACATTCTAACTATGAAAATTCTGGAAACTAAGTTTGAGATTGTGTTATATACATACATATGTACATATTTAACGTTTTTATTTGTAAATATAAAATCTTCACCTCTAGTTAGGAAAAAAAAAACACAACAGTCGGATTTAGCTGTTCGATGGCATCTCCGTTTATTAGTTGAAGTTTTTGATGCTTTTATTAATGATAATGTCTAGTGAGGCTTTTGTGTCAAATAGCGGTAATTAATAGATTCACAATTCAATAAGTTATTGTTTGTTTCTCATTCTCTCATCAGACAACTCTATCACAAAAGAGTGTGCGCACCAAATGTGCTATTAATTTTTAAAGTGAATTTTCAAATTGCGCGGGATACGTACATTCGATTGGTGATGTTTTTTTTTACATTTTTATGTTGGGACACTCGTTCTGGACACATGTTCATAGTTTCAGCAGTTTTGCATATTTAGTTTCTTGGTCTGAGGCATGGAAGTTAGAACCCTACAAGAAATTACTGAGCGAGGCGAACACTTATACAAGGAGTGAGCAGTTCAAATATTTGTTTAACAGGCATTCGAATTCATGTTAGACAAAGATGCAAAATAATGTTGTGATCAGTTGGCAAAGTTAGACTGCACGGAAGGTGTAGTGCATTCTAAATAATATAATATTATATGTATTATTATATTTTATAAGTGAGTAAACTTATTGCACTCACTGTTCTTAATATTACTTTTGCACACGGCACTCTATTAATATTACTAACATAAACAATGTATTATTATATTTATATGTAAGTGTACTAATTACACTTACTGTTCTTAATATTACTTTTTGCACACGGCACTTTTTTAATGTTACTACCATTATTACAGCAAACATAATACGATTGTTATTTTTTATATTACAACAATTGTATTGTTCTATATTGAACATGTTGTTATTGCAATACAACAATTATGTATAATATATTTTATATATTCTCAAACTACATTTATATTTAGTGAATAAGAAATTTTGTAGTTTTAGAATACAGTTAGTTTAGAATATAAGGAACAAATTTTTGAAAATAAAATTAATCAATACTTTGCCTTCAATCGGCATTAGACTTATAAAAACATATCTTTTTATAATTGCCTTAAATCGGCATATTCACTTTGGCATACATCTGCCAAGTAGATATATTTGCCAGTGGCGTTTATTAGCGCCGGCATATCTTCAATATAAAAATAAATACTTCCATACACCGGAACCATTACAAAGGTTGAACTGACATCATGCTGGCGAACCTGTGAAACTTTTATCTCGAAAACTCATTATGTCAGTTATACCTTCTGTGCAGTCTAATTTTTCTTTGCCTGTTCAATTATTACGAGCTTCTAGATTTTTCTTTCTAATAAAAATATTAATTTACTTTAAAAATTAAATTTAAGAAAATTTCTTTGAATAAATTTGTTATTATTATTTTTATATAAAGAGCAGATCTATATATTTTTTTTTTTTTGATAATTTTATTATTTATTGAATCTTTAATTATTTAAATTAAATTATCAATAAGTTTTTCAAATCTTAAATCTTAAAAATATTAAATGTAAGTTTAGCCAATGCTAAACAAAATTTTTAATTTCAACGGTTAATTTTTGTTGTTTTACATCTCTCGTGTACGGCTGAGAAAAGAGTATCCCTTCTTTTCAGCCGGGTGTGGCCTCTATAATGAAGAATATTGCGCGCAAGTGGATTTGGGTGCAACTCAAGTTTTTTTATATATTTTTTCGCGTGTTTTGAAAATACTGTCTTCACCAACGGAACGTCTAGGTCTTTATGAATTCGATGGTTTCTGACATACCAGGGGGCTGCTGTTATTGTACGTAGGATTTTATTCTGTCGCCTTTGAATTCTTTCGACATTCGATGCTGAGGCAGTGCCCCATAACTGGATTCCATAGGACCATATTGGTTTCAGGATCGCGTTGTATAAGAGAAGTTTACAGTCAAGGCTTAGTATAGAGTTTCTTCCAATAAGCCAATTCATTTGGGCTGCTTTTAGTTTCATTTGTGTTAACTTTGCGTCTATATGCGATTTCCATGTTAAACGACGATCAAGATGAACGCCTAGATATTTGACTACAGTGTGTTGTGGTATAGTCTCGGTGTTAATTTTTATAGGCGGGCATATTTCCCTGCGCAATGTAAAAGTGACGTGTACACATTTCTGCTAATTAACTTTTATCCGTCATTGTTTTAGCCATGTTTCCAGTTTTGATTCGTACCTTTGCAAATTCCGGGAAGCTTCTACAGGATTTTCAAGACCGCTTTGAAAAGCTGTATCATCAGCAAATGTTGATGTATGAATGTTATTGCTTAACGGTAAGTCAGAGGCATATATTTAATAAAGTAAGGGTCCGAAGATACTGCCTTGGGGAACTCCGGCTTCGATCGACTGTGGAGGGCTTAAAAAATTGCCTTCTCGAACTACAAATTTACGTTCCTTTAAATAGTTTTTTAAAATTCTGACGATGTTTGCGATTTTGCGTTAATTTGTGTATAAGACCTTCGTGCCATACTTTATCGAAAGCTTGTGAGACATCAATAAAGTGCGCAGAGCAGTATTTCTTTTTTTCAAAAGTGTCTCTAACGACATTCACAAGTCTGTGAGTTTGTTCAATTGCGAAAACCGAATTGATGATCTGGAATACATCCATTACTAGTCACTATAGGCATCAGCTTGCTCATATACAGCTTTTCAAATAGATTTGAAATGTTAGACAGTAAACTAATAGGCCGATAGGATTCAACTTTTGTATGATCCTTGCCGGGCTTTGGTATCATAGTAATTAGCGAAACCTTCCATTCTTTAGGATAGTGTTCTAGGCGTAGAATACTGTTAAAAATGAATAGTATTATTCATTTTGCAGTGTAAGGCAATTCTTGATGCATTTTGTTGCTTATTTTGTCGACACCTGGGGCTTTTCTGGTGTTAAGAATAGTATTTTCAATCTCCGTCATGTTAAATCTCATCGGTATTTTTGGTAAAGAGACGACTGGTGACAGTTCAACAATATCAGCAGAAATATTCGGAGTGAAAACTTTTTCTAAGTGTTTAACAAAAAGTGCACCTTTTTCAGCATCAGTTTTTGCCCAGTCACCATTTGGGGCTCGTAATGGGGGTTTGCATATCACCGGCCTTTTTAGTCCTCTGGCTGCACGCCACAGTGAATAATCTGTTTGTGGTGTTGCATCTAGCTCTTGAAGGAATTTTTGAAGGGAAGCTGTTTTTTGAGTTTGCAAAACTTTCCTAAGCTGCTTGGGACACTCCTTAAGCCTTAATTTTAGCTGGAGCGATCTGTAGCGCTGCCATTCTCGTCGAGCTCTCCGTTTTTCAGTCAATAGCCTTTCTATATCTACAGAAAAAATATTGTTAAATCTCACTGGTTGGTTTATTTCATTTGAAGTAGCATTAAAAGCAGCTTGTTTAACATGCGCTTCAAACAACCTGAGAGAATCGTCTATGTCTGAAGGTGTTCTCAGCGGCATTTTTTCCGAGCAATGAGCACTCAGATATTTTCTGTATTTCAGCCAGCTAATACTTGCAGATGTCGTCGCTAAATCACATGTTGTGTGTGAGTAAATAGTGACAATTGTAGGCGAGTGGTCTGAAGATAAGTCCAAAGATGTTTCAACTTCAACCATCTCGCTGGGCACGCCTTTCACAATTCCAAAGTCGATAACATCAGGAATTTTTTGTCGATCTGTTGGCACATATGTTGGCTGTCCACTTGAAACTACATTCAAACCCATTTTAGATATTGTGTCGAATAAAATTCGTCCCTTAGGTGTGATTAAACGTGAACCCCAAAATGTGTGTTTAGCATTGTAGTCGCCAGCTGCTAGAAAACGGAGGCCCAGTGATTTATAAAAAGCCGTATATTGACTCTCGGTAATTGAGAATCTGGGGGGCGAATAGGCAGATGATATTACAAGTTTTTGATAGTAAGTTTCGATGCAGATGTTCGTTGCTTGAAGATAATCTTCACAAAAATCATTCCACAGGTGGTGTTTTATTCGCGTTTTTATTAGGATTCCCGAACCACCACAAGCTCTGTCACTGGGATCCTTGGTGTCGTAAAAGTTATATCCACTAATTCTGAAACAGCTTCGAGATGTCAAATGAGTTTCTGAGATAAGCATAACATCGATTTGTTTATCCTGAAGAAAATATTCTATTTCGTTTTTATGTTGGCAGATGCCGTTTGCGTTCCAAAAACAGATTTTTAAGTTCATGGTTTGCTTAGTACATCCTGCAACAAGATAGACTGCATTTTCAACATTTCCTGCATCATACAGGACATGTTGAGAGTAAATGTATTTACAGTTTGTATTAAGCTCTCAATTGAGGCTTCAATACGACTAAAATTATACCCCGAATCTTCATTTACATTTACGGTTTTTTGCGCCGTACTCTGATTGCTTTTTAAAATACTAGCGTATGAAAATTTGTTGTTAGATTGTTGTTGAGCACTAGTCGCGTTAGACTTGAAAATTTTTGAAAATTGATTTTGGCTGGTGGACGTTTGAGGTAACTGTGGATAGTTAATAGGGGTTTTACGCTGAGCGGGAGTAGCATTGGTTTTTTTGGTTGATGAATTCTTAAAAAACGAGTAAAGGGGGCAGCCTCTATAGTTGGCAGTGTGATTTCCGCCGCAATTGCCACATTTTTTCGCCTTGGGATCACCTTTTATTTTATCACAGTTAGCAGTACTGTGTAACTCACCACATACAACGCAGACTGTAGGCAACTTGCAATAAGTCTTCGTGTGCCCAAATTCTTGGCAGTTCAGGCATTGAACAGGTCCAGCTCTTTTATGTGGAAGCTCAACAGTAACTCTTCGATGCAACAAGTACTTTAAGTCATATATTGGATGTGCTTCATTCTTTTTTATTTTTATACCTTTTATTACGACTGTTAGACCTTTAGCACTCTTTAATTGGTACGTGTAGAAGTTTTTATTTTTAGATTCTAAATCTGAAACAATTTTTCGGTAATTATTTTCATGAGATACCTGCATTTTTGTTTCATTGATGTTTCCGCGCTTAATTGGAGTTACATAAAACTCATGATTAATGAGATAAGACTTTTAACCAGCAAACTGGAATTCTGCTCTCTTAAATATATGGGTGGGGGCTTACTCGAACTTATTGTAGTTGTGTCTTCATCGCCTTGTTCAGATAAAATCTTGAAATGATTTTCGGAATTTATTATATTGTTTTTTCCATCTCTGGGAATTTTCGATGTTGATTTTGGACTTCTTCCCCTTTTTAACACGGTTATGTATCTGTCCATTCCTGTTTGAATTTTATTATCATTTATTGTACTCACCGCATCTACCATTTTGTGCACGTTGGTCACCTTGTTACTTATTGTTTGTTTGTTTGTTTGTACAGCTCAGCTGACAACTTTGC
Organism: Lypha dubia; assembly: GCA_947311025.1. NCBI lineage: Eukaryota > Metazoa > Arthropoda > Insecta > Diptera > Tachinidae > Lypha > Lypha dubia. The sequence continues at coordinate 107,231,062 of OX371260.1, forward strand.
TGATGGGTGCAATTGTTGTTGCTTCTTGATCACTATTTAACATGTTCAGAGATAATGATCGCGCACGAGTATTTGTGTTTTCTGTTAAATTCAGGTTTTTGTTTAATTCATTTTTTTTAAGGCCTATTTAGCCGATGGTTGAAATCGTAGATGTAAGCTAAATGTTGATGTAATGTAAGAGCCAACGTTTTTGTAGTTATAGAATGCTTAAAAACGTGTCATGTGTTTTTGACACATGAGTGTGCATACACAAATAAAACTAAATTATTTAACCATCATACATACATACATACATATGTACATATAAAAAATCAGGAAAAAAATAATTCAAGAAATAATATTTTGTATCGTTTTAAAATTTTTTCTAGTCTGCATATTAAAAAGTAATACATATATTTTAATATTATTGAATAATGGAGGATTTATTTATCGGTGTGAACTTTTTGCATTTGTGCAAAATGTATAGAGACAAAACACAAAAACGCGTACATCGAGTAAGAAGATGGGGTGTTCGCCCAATAAATAAAGATTATATTGTAGCAGGTTACAACAAAAAAGTTTTTCGGAACATAAAAAAGTTTGATGTTGAACAATTTTTTATACATACACACTCTAAAACTTTTGTTGAGTTTTACGTTCGATTTTTGTCTAAATTCCTGTTGAAAAATTCTTGTTGTCTAAAATTACATCGATTTTGTTATTAAAGCGAATAAACGCGTGAGAAAAAGACATAATTTGTCCAATTTTAAGCAAAAATACTAATTTTAGGTTAAAATTTTTCATTTTTAAGCAAACTGTGTATAAAAATATGTTCAATTTGCCTAAATCACATGAAAAAGTGTAATATTAAGCTTATCTGTCCAAAAAAACAACAATTAATGTATTATACAGGCTTTATAATGATGAAGAAGCATTTAAGAGTTTTTATTATACAAGCACATGGCGTCATATTTTCTCTGAGGAAAAAATAAAATTTCGTCGTGTTTTCAGTATTAAAAAATAATAAAAATTGGTTTTCTATAAAGCTAAAGCAATATATTTAAGTTATTTAATAAATTTAAATTTTAATCAGAAAATATTGTTTAAATAAAAAATGTTAGTGTGCCAAATTTGTGAAATTCCTTGGGGTAAATTATCACCAGAAATTATAAAGCAATTGAATGAGAAACAAAAGCTCGGCAAACTAATGAAAGCTTTTGCCAACGTTGTGGTCGAGGAGTTACGCCAAATATCACATTATATACCGATGAAATTTTAGGGAAGTTGCTGGCAAGGCAGCAAGTAAATTTCCTGATTCCTTTATAGAAAAAGACAGAGAAGGAAAGACATTTTGAATAATTGGCCAATTATTTTTCGAAAAGACTGTCTTTTCTTTCACTTTAGTAAAGTAATGTAGCTGGACGTTGATGTATTTAAAAAAAACTCTTATGCATCTTCCGATAAAATAAAAACTGTTTTCGGTCTTCACAAAAACGCTGAAGAAATAGTAATAATAAAAGCGATTTGCAAATTTTTAAGAAGAAAGATACTCTTATCTTCAAAGAATACAAGGTAAACCAAATTTCCATAAAGTTATTATTTAAAAACCTTATATAAACCTTTTTTGTTTAATTTTTAGTTTGGTTTAACACTCAATAAGGTTAAAGATGATATTCATGAATTAACTCCGTTGGTAACTATAGTTGGTAAGTACCTTTATCAATGAATATAATACCCCCTTATAATGATTGCAAATTTCTTTATGTATATAGAAACATCAATAGAAGAAGAATCCACAGCATATACATATTTGGTTTGAAAAGGAGATTACGTCGGTGGTAAATAATTTTAATTTGTGGATCTTGTTTTGCAATTGCTTTGTTATTATATACTTAACATCGTTAAACTGTTATTCAGGTTTAAATGAGCAGGCAGTAATTGAAAATAATTCAATGTAAATGCAGTTAAGTTTATTTTTCTTAATATTTTTTCCTTTTTATAAATATAATTAAACGGAAATATATTTTTCAATAATAATATGTACATATGCATTTTTATTTGAAAACCACTATTAAAATCAAGCATATGTATCTAAATGTAAAAAGAGTGAAAACTAGACACAATGTGTTTGAAGGAATTGAACATTTTTGTTTATTATTAAACATGTTTTGTTCAAAAATCAACAAAGTGTTGAAAAAAAGTAGTTGTGTAATTTTAGGTCGATTATATTCGGTAAAGTGTTGCCTACTAATATTGACCTAATTTTCAGCAAAAGTGGTTTAGAGTGCACGTATGTCTCCCGACTTATTTGATTTGCTGTTGACTATGGTTCGTGACGAAATTACTACGCCAAGACAACGAATTGGTCCAGAAGAGAGACTTTCAATAACTCTGTTGTAAGAAAAATTTCTTTATGTACGAATATATTATATTATACATATAAGTATATAACTTTGTTTTAGGTATTTGGCTCATGGATGTTCCTTACAGTCAATAGCTTGGAGTCATAAGCTTGGAAAATCGACGGTCCGATCCATAGTATTAGAAACATATGATGTATTGTGGCGGCTATTGTCGCCCTTATACCTAAGTGAGCCAACAACATCTCAATATCAGGACATTGAAAATGATTTCAATGTTTTATGGAATATGCCCAACTGCGTGGGTGCTATAGATGGCAAGCATGTAGCTGTAAAGTGCCCCCCTAATTCTGGTTCGATGTTCTATAATTATAAAAAGTATTTCAGTTTGGTACTAATGGGAGTATGTGATGCAAAATATACTTTTACATCAGTTAGTATGGGAAGCTTTGGCAGCCAAAGTGATGCAGGTAGGAATATCATTATGTCTTTACATATCGCTCATCTAGAAAAATGTCTGACTTCTTCTCTTAAACCGTGGAAAGTACAAAAGACATAAAGATGAAACTTTAAAAAAAAATTTTTAACTACAGGCTTTCACGAGCCCGGCGTGTAATTGAAAATTGTTTTGGAATACTTTGTGCACGTTGGAGGGTTCTTTTAACGACAATTGAAATGTCACCGGACAATACCGATATTATTGTACTGGCTTGCACGGTGCTTCATAATTTTATAATATTAAATGACCCAAAAAAATGGTATTGCCCAACAAACTTTGTGGACCAAGAGGCAGTAGATGGCTCTCTTCAAGAAGGAGAGTAGAGAAATCAACTAAGAGCCAACGGCGACAATTGTATGCGATCGATTTCTACCCATATACGAAGATCTTCCCAAACAGCAATTAAATTAAGGAGTATATTGACAGAATACTTTTTCAATGAAGGCGCTATCCCATCACAGTTTGGTTTATGAATTAAAATCACAATAAATAATTTATCTTTAGTGTAAATAAATAAAAAAAGAAGTTTTGAATTTTATAAATTTTTAATTTTGGTTTTGCATAGGCATTATTTAAACCTTAGTAATATGTATGGTTGGCCTTGAAGGCTTTATATTACTTTACAAACAATAAATAAATAAAAAAATAAACAAGTAACACAGTAAAAAAATGGTTTATATTACACAAGTATATGTATGTATGTAAGTATGAATGTATGTAATTAATTTGTACTCGTATATACATACATACATACATATGCAACTGTTTATATTTATATTTACATACGTTTATATTTTTACATATGTATATAAAAAATTTTATAAATTCATATTATCTTAAAACTAAAAAAAAAAAATATTTATTACTCTATATAAAACAAAAACAAAAATTTGATAAATTCAGTCTTATTAAATAAATCTACAAAGAACACAAAAAATTAAAAAAATCAACAAAGAACTTAAAAAAAAGTATTTATCAACACTTACTTACTAAAAACAAAAAATTAAAACAAAACAATTCATAGGTAAAGGTACACATAAGTATGTACATATTACCTGTTTTTAGCTATCCGGCTCCAACTTTAGTTGCATCACCAATGCTGTAATTTTTTCCATAGCCACTATTTGTTTCGTCTGGCGCATTGTCCGAATAACACCTACAACCATTTTTCCAAAGCCAGAAATTGCATCGTCTTCCTCCGGCTTTCTCATTTTGGCCTCGCAGAGGTTTTTAAACGCATCTATAGCTTCAGAGAAATTTTTTTCGCTATTTTCTTCAGATCTTTTGCGTTTTCGCACTGCTGGTGGTGTTGGTGTTTGTAAAATTGTCTCAGACAATTCTTCTGTGGTACTTTCAAATAACGGTGGTGACACACATAGTCGCGACGATAGTGGCGATTGCAAAGAAGTTGGTGGTATATTTTCTTTGCAAATACCGTATGAAGATCTCATTCTGGGAAGGAAGAAAATAAAACAAATATAAATAGATACATAAATACATAGTACATACTTATGTACTTGTATATGTTTATAGTTATTTCATTGCAACTTACGGTCTTGGAACAACATGAGGCGCAATAAAATCCAATGTTTGCATTAGTGGCCATTGCGATGCAAACTTAGCGCCCCTACCAGATGGCAAATTTTCCAACCGCTTCTCTTTTACATAGCGGTCTCGCAAACATGACCATCTCTTTTGGCATATTTCTTCTGCAATAATATATGCATATGTATGTAAGTATATGTATACATACATACATATGTATGTACTTATTAGATAAAAATATAATATTAGTACATTATTTACAACTTACCTGGGTATCCCATATCTGCAGAAATTCGCTTCCAAATATTTCGCTTCTTTTTAGGATTCTTGTACCCAGGAGAATATTTATTGTAAAGGCAATCATTTTCTTGCACCAGTAATATTAATTTTTCGTCGTCCATTGCAACTTTTTTCCACAAAATATGTATACTTTTTATCACAGAATGTGTACATATACTTTTTATCACTTTGAAAATAAAACTAATTTTTTTTTTTTTTTGATAATTTTATTATTTATTGAATCTTTAATTATTTAAATTGAATTATCAATTAGTTTTTCAAATCTTAAATCTAAAAAATATTAAATATAAGTTTAGCCAATGCTAAACAAAATTTTTAATTTCAACGGTTGATTTTTGTTGTTTTACATCTCTCGTGAACGGCTGAGAGAAAGAGTATCCCTTCTTTTCAGCCGGGTGTGGCCTCTATAATGAAGAATATTGCGCGCAAGTGGATTTGGGTGCAACTCAAGTTTTTTTATTTATTTTTTCGCGTGTTTTGAAAATACAGTCTTCACCAACGGAACGTCTTAGTCTTTATGAATTCGATGGTTTCTGACATACCAGGGGGCTGCTGTTATTGTACGTAGGATTTTATTCTGTCGCCTTTGAATTCTTTCGACATTCGATGCTGAGGCAGTGCCCCATAACTGGATTCCATAGGACCATATTGGTTTCAGGAATTGAAGTCTTTAAAGTTATGAAATATGTTGTTTCAGTAAAATATTCTTTGAAATTAAAAGTAAAATTTTATGTACAGTCAACGCTCGGTATAACAAACACTCATTATAACGAATTCGCGATATAACGAATGAGTTTTCTCTAAGTACTAAGTACCTTATATAACGAATATTTTGAAATTTTTCCGCCCAGTAGAACGAATGATTGAAAAAATAAACACATAAAACATTGTTTATGCTGAATTCGTTTCTATTCGACGTGGTGTTAGACTTTTGAGCATAGTTTTTCCAAATTTAAGAAAATGTAGTACATAGTTTTAGTTACTTTCTATTTACATACATACGAATGTCTTGTTTTACTAGATCCCTTTTAATGCAGAAGATTTAAATGCTTGGAACCAAAATTGTAATTTTATGTCAGCCGAAGAAAACGACGAGAATGAAGAAAATAGTGTAGAAATTGTAGTTCCAGTGGCCGATAATGAAACAAAAATAAAACATGCTGAAGTCATTAAATGTTTGTACAAGTGCTTACAATGGAGTCAGCAAAATAATATTTCTTTTTCGAAATCATTAGTTTTAAGAGAATTACAAGAAGAAGTTGTTCAAAAAAGTTTGCAAATAGAGCAGAAACAAACAACTTCGAATAATTTTTTCAAATTTGTTTAGTTATAACATTGCATAAAAGTTATTTTAAACATTCAATTGAAATAAATATATGTATATAAAATAAATAAATAAAATAAAAAACTTTGCTATATAACGAATTTTTCACTATAACGAATGGGTTTGACATTATGTCATTCGCTATACCGGGCTTCGACTGTATTTATAATCTCAACGTTGAAACCATTATTTGATTTTATTCGTTTAATTAAACAATGAAATAGGTTTTTGATTTAACGTATAATACGTTGAATTTAAGAAACTCGCTCATTTTTTTAAACACAATGAACAAATACTTTGATTCAAAGAACCTGTTTCTTGATTTTAAGTAATACACGTTGATTTTGTTGTATGAATACGTTGAATCAAGGAATAAATTCTTAAAAATCAACGTACGGTTTCAACTAGTACGTTGAATTCAATAAGCCAATGATTGCCATACGTTGAATTCAAAGAACCTGTTCCTTGGGTGAAAAATAAGGAATAAATTCGTTGAATCAACTATTTTTTTCCTTGAACTTAATTGTCTTTTTGGTTGCGTATACATAAATAATATTAATGTTCAGTTTTTTCTACTTTGCAGCCGTTCCACTCGCAGCAACCGCTTAGATGATCCACATGGCTCTCATCGTACACGTTCCATCATTATGTATGGACGCAGTGAATTGGCCAGCACAGCTGGCGAGAGCTCTCGTTCCATTACAAGTTACCTGCATGAAAGCAATGAAACGGCGAAAATTCTGGCTGATAATACAAAAAAAGATGTGCAGCGTATCAGCAATAGTGTACAGGCTCAAATTGAGCAATTATTCACAGATGTTGCTAAAGATGCAACAAGTAGTTTTCCAGTCACATGTTTGGGATCTCTACCACTGAAAGATAAAGTTACTAGTTTACAAGGATTACAGGACCCCTTAAGAGAACTTTATTTAAGGGAAATAAATGATGAGGTATGTTTTAAATTTTAATACTATGTACATACCTATGAGTATGTATATTTGTTATTGTATGTACATATTAGAGCTGTAAAAGACTGACTAAAATTTTTAATTCACAATGAATAAGTGAAAATTTAATTAATTAATTATGCTCAAAATGTGAATTGAATTGAAACACGAAAGCATTCGAAATGAATTAAAAATTCTTGCATGCATTGACGTTACTTACTAAAAAATTACTTAATTTAAAGTGTGAATGAATTCAACGTGAAACAAAGTCTTAAATTCATTCATTTTATTCACATAAACGAATTGAATTAAAATTTGAATGCATTATCGATACGGTTACCATCCGTTCTTTTTTAATAACAACAGTCCTCTTTTTTGACACAACTTCCTTTTAAATTAAAACAAAATAAATTGTCCTTTTTTTTAATTGAATTGTCCTTTTTTGTCCTTTCTTTTTGAAGGCTAATGTTCTCCTTTAGTTTTCAAAATTAAAAGTTTTATTATTTGAAAATACCGAAATTTTAAGCTCAATACAATATAAATTAATAACCACCTAAGACAGGAAGGCAACAATGAAAAGTGTGTGTTCGGCTTTCAAATGGAATGTGCAGAATTTAAACTGTTTTTTTCAAATGACATTGATATAATAAAAAAATACATTCTTCAGAGAAATATCAATAACATATAATCCTTAAACTATTGTTTTTATTTATTGAATTTTGTTATTTTGTATTATTGGGTAGATTTAATTTCTTTGTTAATTTTTATTAATTAATTAATTTTTTGTTTTAACGACGTATGAACTTCTAGGCATATATAATTTCTGTTTTAATCATTAAAATAAGTACATACATATGTATGTAACTACTTGTACTAGTCACTAATATTACATTGTTTGAATTATATTTTTATTTTATTGGTATAAAATATATCCATGTAATTAAGATAATACCAATAATATTTATTTAATTTTGAATGTCCTTTATATTTCGAAAAATATGGTCACCGTAATTATCGATAATTTAAGGGAAAGGAATTGTAAGTCATTTTTGATTCACTGTTTTAATTTGGAATAATATGATAAAACAAAAACTGTAGTACGATTTAAAAATTTTTCCAAAAACATGTATCCAATTGCTATTATTAAAAGTTATGAGTCAACAAAATTATGTATGAAAAACAATCAATTTAGTATCATAATTATAAAAAATAGCAGAACAGCGTATGAGAGGAAGAGATAATTTTTGGGAATTTTTATCCTAACTAAAGAATTGAATGAAAAAATGAATTACAATTCCTTCCCGTTATATTAACAATGAATGTATACAAAAATTAAATAAATTTTTTTAATGCATTCAAGATATTAAATTCAAGAAAAATTCACTAAAATTTTAACTCAAATTCATTATTTTGTAAAATGAATTAAAGTAATAGTTTGTATTTCATGATGAATGCATTTGCACTTTACGTCAATTCACAATGAACGCACAATGAGTACATTAAACAAGTGTTTATTCAGTGCTTGAATGATTATCAGTATCATTAAAAAAGAGAATCATTCTTTTACAGCTCTGGTAAATAAATGTTTTTAATTATAAAATTTTACATTTATTTGAGCATGTTCTCAAGTATTTATGTTTTAAATTTTATTTATTTGTTGCGGGTTAGCAATATCTAAATATATATTTCGTTGGTAGCCATACCAATTCGTCAGTAGATTTTTACCCTTTATGTTTAAAAAATTATAAAGCTCATCTATTTATACAAAAACCCACAAAAATATTTTTGTGAATTACAAAGCATAAAATAAAAATAGCTTTCAAAAATTTCTTAAACTTAAAAGCTATTTTTATGCTTTGTAACCGCAACAAATAAATAAAATTTAAAACATAAATGTATTTAATTATTTTAGAAAAAAAATTCTGGTAGCTTGGACATTTGTGCCACTGGCTTGAGAGTAAAAACGAACAATAACAACAGTTTGCATAACGAAAAGAGTGTAACGCCGTTTCATAATATTGCAGTATGGTCAGCTGTTAAGTTCACCGTATCGGCTGAAGACGGAGGTGCTGCATTTTTACCGCTCATAACATCCCCCGAGAATATTGATAAATCAACATTATTTCAACCTTTAAGGTACAATGTTTTTTTTAATAACTTTAACTATTATATAAATGACAAAACACCTTTTACAGTATAGCAAGTTACTCGGATATCTAAATATTTAAATTGAAATATTATTGGAAACTATAATTTTTATATCAATAAATGTTCATTTCCAGTAAAATTTAAATATATTGTATGTGCCTCGGTTAAGCAAGGGTAGCACGTAAAACATGCAACTTTTCAATATAACGGTAATATTTTTCTATCCATATCTAAGTTCATTCAGTTTCAACTCTTTTTTATAATCGTTTTTATAATCGTCGCAACTGAATATTAAAAATTTACTAAAAGTTAAAATCAGATAGAAATAAACAAAAACAAACATTGATTAAACAGTTATTATACTGGTTTTATTTTATTTTTTTTTTTGCTTGCGTGTAATATACTTAAATATTTGCATACACAAACTTATATAGTGTACACAAAAAAAGAGAACTCTAAATGAGTTCATCTTCTGAACAACAACAATAAACCTACAAGCAGTAGGAATTTGTATTTAACCTTGGTTGCTGATGAGGGCAACGAAAAAAATAATTTAAACACAAACTTAAACTTTACACAAAATACAAATACTCGTGCGCGATCATGCTCTCCGTACATGTTAAATAGTGATCAAGAAGCAATGACAATTGCACCCATTAGCAAACTCTTTAGCTGAAAATGGGAAGAAGTCCCAAATCTGCTCAAATAGCGTCCACGGCAAAAGTTCCTAGAGATGGAAAAAATATTAAAAATTCCGAAAATCGTTTCGCGATTTTAACTGAACAAGGCGATGAAGACACAACAACAACAAGGTCGAGTAAGCCACCTCTCGTATATTTAAGAGAACAGAATTCCAATTTGTTGGTTAAGAGCTTTATCTCATTAATTGGAGAAAATGAGTTCTACGTAACTCCAATTAAGCGCGGCAAAACCACGAAACTAAAATTCAGGTAACTCAAGAAAATCATTACCGAAAAATAATTTCTGATTTCGAGTCAAAAAATAAACAGTTTTTCACATACCAACTAAAGAGTGTTAAGGGCCTAACAGTCGTTATAAAAGGTATAGACTCTAGTGTTGATCCTGAAGAGGTTAAGTCAGGCCTTGAAAATAGTGGCTTTAAAATAAAATATGTCTCAAACATTAAAAATAGGGAAAAAAAATCCCCCAACCTATTTTTAGAGTCGAGCTACAGCCAGGTGACTTGAAAATAAAAAAAAAATTAATCAAAATAATTTAAAGTACTTGTTGCATCGAAGAGTTACCGTTGAGCTTCCATATAAAAGAGCTGGACCTGTTCACTGCCTGAACTGCCAAGAATTTGGCCACATTGTAAGTTGCATACGGTTTGCGTTGTATGTGGTGAGTTACACATTACCGCTAACTGCAACAAATGGAAAGGTGATCCCAAGGCAAAAAAATGTGGCAGTTGCGGCGGAAATCACACTGCAAACTAGAGGGGCTGCCCTCTGTATTTGATTTTGAAGAGCTCGTCAAACAAAAAAACTAATGTTACTCCCGCTCTGCCTAAAACCCTTTTTAACTACCCACAGTTACCTCAACCGTATACTAGCCAGAATCAACATTCAAATGTTTTGAAGTCTAACACGACTAATGCCCAACAACAACCTTACGGTCAATTTTCGTACGCTAATATTTTAAAAAGCCAACAAAAAATGAAATAATGAATCAACAAATCGATGTAATGCTCATTTCAGAGACTCGCTTGACGTCTCGAAGCTATTTTAAAATTAGTGGATATAATTTCTACGACACCAAGGACCCTCGAGGTAGAGCTTGTGATGGCTCGGGAATTCTAATAAAATGGCGAATAAAACACTACTTATTACCTGATTTTTGTGAAAAATATCTTCAAGCAACGAATATTTGTATTGAAAATTATTATCAAAAACGTGTAATATCATCTGTCTATTCCCCCCCCCATGTAGTTTTCAACTACCAAGAGCCAATATATGGATTTTTATAACTTACTGGGCCCCCGTTTTCTAGCAGCTGGTGATTACAATGCTAAACACACATTCTGGTGTTAACGTTTAATCACTCCTAAGGGTCGTGTGTTGTTTAACACAATTTCTAAAATGGGTATGAATGTAGTTTCAAGTGGCCAGCCAACATATTGGCCAACAGATCGACAAAAATTCCTGATGTTATCGACTTTGAAAGGTGTTGCCATCAAAATAATTGAAGCTAAAGCATCTCTGGATGTACCCAGCGAGATGGTTAAAGATGAAGCATCTCTGGATTTATCTTCAGATCACTTGCCTACTATTGTCACTATATACTCGCACACAACTGTAACACCAACATATGATTTACCGCTGACACCTGCAAGTATTAACTGGTTGCAATACAAAAAATATTTGAGCGCCCATTGCTCGTAAAATAAGCCGTTGACAACACCTTCTGACATATATAACTCTATTAGGTTGCTTGAACCACATGTTAAACAAGCTGCTCTTAATGTTTCTTCAAATCAAACAAATCAACAAGTGAGATTTAACAATATTTTTTGTGTGAAAAAGTCAATAGAAAATCTATTGACTGCAAATCGTAGAGCTCGACGAGAATGGCAACGTTGCAGATCGCCCAGCTAAAATTAAAGCTTAAAGAGTGTACCAACTTAGAAAAGTTTTACAAACACAAAAAACAGCTTCCCTCCAAAAATTTCTTCTAGAACTAGATGCAACACCACAAACAGATTATTCGTTATGGCGTGCAGCCTGAGGTCTTAAAATCCCGCTGATATGCAAACCTCCGATCCTCTAATGGTGACTGGGCAAGAACTGATGCTAAAAAAGATTTTTTTTTTTTGCTAAACACTTAGAAAAAGTATGTACTCCTAATATTTCTGCTGATATGGTTGAACTGCCACCAGTCATCTCTTTACCAGAAATATCGCTAAAATTCAACATTGTGGAGATTGGAGATAAAAAAGCCCCAGATGTCGACAAAATAAAATACAAAATGATTCAAGAATTACCATATATTGCAAAAAGAATAATACTATTCATTTTTAATGGTATTTTGCGGCTGAAATACTATCCGGCAGAATGGAAGGTTTCGATGATAATTATGATACCAAAGCCCGGCAAGAATCATACGAAGGTTCAATCCTATCGGCCTATTAGTCTATTTCCCAACATTTCAAAACTTTTTGAAAAGCTGTATATGAGCAAGCTGATGCCTATAGTGACTAGTAATGGATGCATTCCAGATCATCAGTTCGGTTTTCGCAGACAACATAGCACTATTGAACAAACTCACAGACTTGTGAATGTTGTTAGGGACACTTTTGTAAAAAAGAAATATTGCTCCGCACTCTTTAATGATGTTGCACAAGCCTTCGATAAAGTATTGCACGAAGGTCTTTTCAACAAATTAACACAAAATCTACCAGCAAACATCGTAAAGCTTTTAAAAAGCTATTTAATGGAACGTAAATTTGTAGTTAGGAAGGCAATTTTTTAAGCCCTCCGCAGTCGATTATAGCCGGAGTCCCTCAAGGCAGTATCTTCGGTCCCTTACTTTATTTAATATATGCCTCTGACTTACCGTTAAGCAATAACATTCATACATCAACATTTGCTGATGATACAGCTTTTCAAAGCGGTCTTGAAAATCCTGTAGAAGCTTCCCGGAATTTGCAAAGGTACGAATCAAAACTGGAAACATGGCTAAAACAATGACGGATAAAAGTTAATTAGCAGAAATGTGTACACGTCACTTTTACATTGCGCAGGGAAATATGCCCGCCTATACAAATCAACACCGAGACTATACCGCAACACACTGCAGTAAAATATCTGTGTGTTCATCTTGATCGTCGTTTGACGTGGAAACCGCATATAGACGCAAAGTTGACACAAATGAAATTAAAAGCAGCCCAAATGAATTGGCTTATTGGAAGGAATTCTATACTAAGCCTAGACTGTAAACTTCTATTATACAACGCGATCCTGAAACCAATATGGTCCTATGGAATCCAGTTATGGAGCACTGCCTCAGCATCGAGTGTAGAAAAAATTCAAAGGCGACAAAATAAAATTCTACGTGCAAATACAGCAACCCCCTGGTATGTCAGAAATCATCGAATTCATACAGATCTTGATGTTCCGTTGGTGAAGACAGTATTTTCAAAAAAAAATGTAAAAAAACTTGAGTTGCACTCAAATCCACTTGCGCGCAATATTCTACAGTATAATGTCACGCCCGGCTGAGGAGGAGGGATATTCTTTCTCTCAGCCGTACACGAGAGATGTAAATCAACAAAAATCAATCGTTGAAATTAAAAATTTTGTTTAGCACTTGCTAAACATATATATTTAACATTTTTTATTATATAGATTTAAGACTTGAACAACTTATTGATGTTTCAATTTATAATTGAATAATAAATACAATAAATACTAAAATTAGAAAAAAAAATCCAAGTTAGTAAATGTTAAACAAAAACTATTATTCCGCTGATTTCCCGCACTGCAAAGATACAAAAGGTAAACTTTTTTATGTGTTTGCACAAACATAATAAAAGCGACATTTTTAAACTTTTATGAAATTACTTTCATGTGTGAACGCAGCGTTAAGGACTTTTGAAGTTTTTGAAGCCTTCTTCTATTAGACAATAGAACACACTCACAGAGAAAAAGTTCTCATGATGTTCAAGGCTTAAACGACACAAGGGCGTACGAAATTGTTTACTTTTCCACAAACAAAGTATACTTCAAATTGATCAGAGAGACATCCGCTTCTACCCGTAAATCATTCCTATTGTAATGAAAATTGCAAAATTACTGGTACCTTGTTGCGCGTATGCGCGCTTTTCGATAAAAAGAAGTGAAAAACGTTTCGTTTAAACGAACTCATTTCAAAATTGCTCTATAAAACAAAGATATGGAATTTCAAGTAATATAGTATATGTTAGTTGATTTTGATTTCAGATTTATTTTACAAATTGAAATAAAAGCTTGCGACTAAAATCACAATTAATAAATAATGAGCCATCTTATTCATGTGTAAATGCTTTCACTCTTGTTAGGTAGCTCTGTTTTGTTTAAGCGAACATAAGTAATGTGAAATTGATCCAAAATCGTGTATAAGAATATTTTTTTAATTAAGCGATTTTTTCTCTTAAACAGCGTGCTCTTATCCGAATTCGACTGTATATGAAAAAAGCTGTATCATTGATTTCCCCTGCCTGAAACCTGAAAAAGCCACATTTTCTTTGCGTTCGACATATACTTCCCCTGATTATAGTTGTTACAGTAGTCCAAATTAAGCGCTCCGAACAATAGGACAGGAAAAACAGTAACCCTTTTGGCCAATTCATCAGTTTCCTTTTACCTGATAGGACGTTATGACCACTCATCAAGTAAATGGAAACCATGATATATATCGATAGTTGCTAAGTAAGTCAAAGCACTCTAAAACAGGCTTGGAATGTAATTTCCATGAAAGGTGCTAGATAAAAATTTATTGTCTGAATACATACAGTACAAAGTATCTCCAATATAGTTTAGATGGGGCCTAGGACCGTTCCCTTTTCGGCAGTTCCACGTGATACGATTGGGTCGGTGTAAAGGGGTGTTTTAATGTGTTGAAGTACCATAAGCCTCGAAAATACCACTACTGTTAGGGTCTGCCGATGATTACCATCTCAGGAATTAAAAAAAAAAAACATACGGTACGGTGCGTTATCACATTACATTGATAAGAAGTGCCCATATTTCCTTAAAGACTCTGTAATCTGTTTCTCAATGAACTTTCATACTGAGCGTGTATTCTGAGACATCTAAACTTAAATAAGTTCTGCTAATCTAATTAATAAAAACTAATTTTCTCAGTGATTCTTATAGACTAAAGTTTGAAAAGTTATAATCAGAAAATATGAGACTTTGCTAATATTTCAAGAAACAAGGAAATAATTTTTTGCTAAATACCTGATTTTAATACAAAAAGCGAATCGAACCGATTTCAAAATCGACGTAACTATGCGCTAGCTTAAGACCCAAAATTACTATATTCTAGCTTATATTTTATTCCCGCGATAGATGAAAGTACATTATTAAATAAAAACTTGTTAATCTGTCTATATATAACGGACTAATTTATTAATCAATATTTTAGCCGGCCACTTACATTTCTATGGGATCAAAATGCAAATGGTACGTGAACATCAATATTTCGAAATTTTAACTTGCCCCCCGGAATTAAACAAAAACCCCTTTAAACTTAAAAAAATTTTCAATGGTTCATAAATTTAGGATTTAAGCGAAAGTCAACAAAAACAAGTTGCCCCGATTGAAAAAAAAATGCACGTTACGAACTACAAGCAAATTAAAAATCCTGCAAAATATGTGTTTTAAAAAACGGGTTTTAGACACTTATATCCAAATTTCATTATTTTCGATCATGAATACGATTGTTGTAATATTGTATTTATGTATTTTTTATTCTATATTTTATATATGTACATATATTTGTTATTAGGGCTGTAAAAACAGGTTTTAAGACAAATGACTTATTAGGCCATATCTTCCATTCTTGGTTTTGAAGCTGTCATCGTGGTATTTACTCCATGCTGCGGTTAGGGTTATACCACCCCTGGGCGGTCGTCAGAGCCTCGTTAGCATGATAGGGAACACCAAGTCTAAAATATGTTTAAAAATATTATTGAATATTAACAGGAACGAGCACAAAATACTTTATTGTTAATTTAGTTTTTGTTCTTGTCGTAATAACCGTTGTTTACATTGATTGATTACAGTACCTCCGATCGGAAACGTTTGGCCAACAATCAACATGCACCAATATTTGCAGTTGTTATGCGTTCAGCAGGTATGCCTAAAGTACTGGAGTGTCATGGATTCTTATGCAAGAGTACTGAAGACGCCATTGTCATTGCTGCTACTCTATATCAGAGTCTAATGGCACATGTCAACTCAAACTCACACCGCAGCACAAAATGTCGTACACCTCGTAATCAAAATGGTGTCAGTTGTATAAGCATTGCTAGTAGCTCTGCTGTCACTGGGACAAATTATCACTCGCGCTCACAACTTGTATCTGGAGGTCGCAAAAGCTCATTTCGTAGTACAACTGGGAGCACTGTTGGAGCATCAGTTGCATCGCGTTCAAGCCGAAAAAAACGTGTTGCGAATAGTTCTCTTAGCTCAAGCACCAATATCATCAACGAGACCGTTGAAACTTCAACAGAAGAAAGGAAGAGAAAATCTCATAAGACAAAAAGAGCCCCTCCTATACCAACCACCACACCTGGCGATTCGTCTAGAAAATTACATTCATCTTTACGCAACAACTCATTTTGTGGCGATAATTGTGATTCTCCTGCCATGTCATATTTAGGGAAATTTGAAAATAATGTTAGAAGTTCACATCGTTCTCATATGGCACATACGAAAAAAATTTCTGGCGATAGTGTTTACAAGGCATCACAATTAATAGGCAATGGCTTAGCCCCTGCTGTCGTAGCAGCAGCGATTGCTTCATCAAGTTGTGGGTTACGGAGTGGAGAGACCGGAGATATATTTACGCGTGTAGCAATTCCCAGATCCGGTAGCTTTCTGAATACAGGAGGACTTACGCGGTATAAATCCAGAGCAGCACGACGTAATTCGGGTAAAATTGGTGGCTCAAATGGCGGTGGTGGTGGTGGTGGGTAAGTACGAAAATCCAATAAGATAAATGGATACCTACATACACAGCCCAATTAAGAATAATAATTCCGGTGGAATTTTTTCCCTTTTCCCATTCCTCCTATTATGAATATAAATTCCGCATGAGATTTCTCACTTTTCCCTTTTATTTACATATAAAAATGTATAATTGGAGAAATTTTTTCTCGATATACATTTTTGTTATGCTGAATGTGTTTTTATCTCTATTCACCATTTAATATTTCTTCTTTCAGCCATACCTAAATCAGACCGTTGAGGGGCGCGTAAGCAACTGGTTGCAAACTTTCCGTAAATTTGAAGTATTTTTTTTTTGCTTAGAATGTACAATAACTATGTACCCTGTTGCTTACGCGGCGCTCAACGCTCTGACTAAGGTATGAGTGTTTGTCAGCTTTTAAAACTAACAAAGTTTTTCAAATGTTTTTTTTTTCATTTAAATAAACATTTAATTTTTTTTTTTTGTTATGTATAATTCGTTTCATAATATTTTTTTTGCGGTATAAGTACTTTTTTGTTTGCACTTTGCTAATTTTTATTTATAAATCCTTATAAAACTAGTAGCAACAAAACAACAATGAAATAAACAGACTATTGAAAAATTTGCTGCATTAGTGTGGTTATGGACAGTCAGTAAATAGTTGATCCTTGTCTTGATTTATGTTTGTAGTTCACCACTTGGTTTCAGCGAACTCTTCAATGAATTTCGTTTACACGAGAATCTGCATTCCCTGGATGATATTCTTTCTGCAATTATTGATGCGGATGGAATGTCTTTTAATGATCTTAAGCCAATTTACAAGGAATTTCTCCTTAAACTAGCTGTCACTCTAACAAAGGATGAGTTATTTCAAAGGTCAAAGAATATAATGCGTCGTCAAAAGAAGAAGAAACTTAAGCGGAAATTATATTTCAGTGGCTCGCAAGTAAGTTTACAATGTTCAAGCACAAATATATTTCCGTTACCAAATTGTTTTCTTGTAGAAAAAACCGAAAACCCCAATTTTTGGCACAAAAAGTTTGAAGAAGGTTTTTCAGTTAGGTCAGTTTCGCTCCTGTCGTGGAAAACCGCCAAAACCACCACGCAATAAAGATTTGGAAAATAATAAAAAATCTGATCCCGAGATTATTGTTGGATCACCCACAACAACATCATCTTATCCAAATCACCGCCCTTTTAACGGACATCATCATCAGCACCATCACCAACAAAATCAACGTAATCGTGTTGCTACTAGTGGCTCAGATGTTTCTGTTGTACGTCATGAGCATGCATTTCATGGCCTTAATCGGAACAGCAGCAGCGGGTATGTACTGAAGAGGTTCGACCGTTTTCGGAAAATTCTTTGCGATGACAATTATTTTAGTTGTGCAACATTCAAAACACACAAATTAAATTGTTGTAATATACTTCATTTCAGATATGTCTCCTGTTCGGAATGCAGCTACGATTCAGAATCATGCACTTGCACATCGGCGGATCGCTGCTATTGCAGCCTGCGTACAGACCAGCTTGAACTGAGTCACAAAAATGAACGTCGACAATCAAAACATGTTCATAATGTCAACAATATAAATCGTCATTCTTTAATCTCTTGCCAGTCGGACGACAAGTGTTATTGTTCAATGGTAGAGGAAGAACAACTCAATACAGCTGATGAGGAAACCGCCAACGCTCATTCCGACACAACCTGGTGTGATACCGATAGCTGTATAAGTGCCAGTAAATGCTATTGCAAACGAATTGAAGCGCGATCTGCTGTCAGAACTGTCGACAGTAACAGCAAAACTAAATCACCTAAAAGAAGATCACGTTCAACGACTCGGAAGCCGTCAGACAAACTTGCAGTTGACTATGAACTGTTCAACATTAGTGGCAACAATAAGCCGATACAGCCACACGAGGCAATGAGTGTTAAAAAGAGTGTTGAGGCCGCTGCCATTTTCGCCGATGTAAAACTGAGCCAAACGACCGATATAAAAAGTTTATGCTCTTCTAATTCAACAAAAGTTAAAAGCGTTGACAGTTGCCGTTCGTATTCAGTTGCTGCTCGTAAGCACACACAATCATATCGCAAAAGGGAGTCCTTTAGTATTGGTCGTCGAAATGAACAAAATCAAGAACCAACACAAAATTTCTCTTCTAACACAATCGCATCGCAAAAATCATGTAGTGCAGATGATCTACTCAAACAATTGACTCATATTGAGAAGAATATTGCGCGTGCTGCATCGGTACATAGTGGTAAGAGCAAGACACGGGACATTATCCTTAGGGAAAATTTTCAAAACAACTACCAGTCGATGCGTGCTGTAAGTGCCTCATTGGAGGATACTTTAGGATATTTGCCATAAACCCAACATTTAGGAAAATTTTCTCCCATAATAATTGAATATAATTTATTGTAGATGATAATTAGATCCTTTATACGAATAACGATGATGTGCATTTAATTTACTTATATTTTATTAATTAATTTAAGAAACACAATTGTTATTTTTAAGGCAAATAAACACTAAATTACAGAAGAAACTGCTTATGTTTCTCAAGGGAATTATAACATTATCACTTTCATTTGCGTAATTCCTTTGCGAAACGTAATCAAAATCATATAAATTAATTATATAATTCGTTTAACTATAAGTCCAGTATTTGTGTTTTATAATTATCTAGTTTGAATTTAAATGATGTGCAATAATTTACCAAGAAAACTTCATTAGTTTTTATGAATATGTGTGTGTATAACACTTAATATTTTCAATTGAAAATTAAAATTTTGACTTTACATGCAATTTTTACTGCGATTTTTTTTAAACTCGATTTCTTCGAAATTATATTATTTTATATTTCAATTGAGAATTTTGGTTATTGTCTGCAATACCTGATTTTTTTATCTGCAATACCGTATATATAATAAATATTTATTAACAATAAAGATGTCTAAATTAAATAGTTGAAAAGCATATCTATGCCAGGCAGTATATATAGTATAAATAGATTGAATTAGCTCATTCATAACCGAATATATATACATACATACATATAAATATTTGGTACTAATTTTT
The DNA here is from genome assembly GCA_947311025.1 of Lypha dubia. Lineage (NCBI taxonomy): Eukaryota > Metazoa > Arthropoda > Insecta > Diptera > Tachinidae > Lypha > Lypha dubia. Next base: position 107,250,942 of record OX371260.1, read on the forward strand.
GCATTTAATTAATACTTCATTCTTGCGGTAAGCAGAGTGTATTTGTACGAAGGTAGAGAGGAAAATAATTACCAGATTTAAATTATACCATTCTTAATTTTAGGTTTGATTTTGATTGCATTGAATCGATGTGTCGCAATCTTCTCAACCAAAACAATAATTATTTACAAATAAATTTAATAACACAATTCAATAGGAAAAAAATATGGGGTTCCGACAATTGATTCTGGTGGAGGAGACCAACAAAAAATAAAAATATACGTGTGTCGGCGTTTTATTTTAGAGGTGTTTAAAATTTCGTAGTTCTGACCTGTTCTTGCAGCATATCAGTATATAAAACTATGTTTTCTTTATATCTGAGGTACAGGCTATCTTCAGCAACTTTGTAGAAAATGTTATGGCAAATATTTTTGTACAACATATTAACCCTCTAACTCCCCCGCATAACAGTATTTTGTGGCTTTATTCTAGAAAATGTAAAAAACACCCCGAAAAAGGGGAAAAGCGGTGATAAAATGTTTTACAAAATTTTTGGCCATAAAATTTTACTATATACTTATGTATCTATGTATGTCAGAACACACCAAAACCCAAAACATAACACAAACACAATAAAAATCGCCAATCGGCTGGATTGTACGTATGCTCATTTCATTCCTTAAGCCTACATTTTTGTTACAATAAGCTAATGTGTTTGGTTTTTGGTGTTTGCCGATACCGATATGCTGCAAGACATGCCAGAACTTGGATATTTAACCGCATCTAAATAAAATTCCGATGTGATCTTTCAGAACGCCGACACACGTATATATTTTTTTTTGTCTACTTTATCACAATCCATCGTCGGAAACCCGTAACTTTGGAAAACGTTTGAAATTGTTGTACAGCATAATTTATAAGTACTTAATTATCTATCTATATAGGGTGAAGTTCGTAACGTAATGATCGGCGAGAATGGCGAGACATTGCTCAGTGACTAGTTTTGAAAAAAACAAATGAAATGGAACTCCGATTGCAGTAAAATTTCATGTGGCATTTCAGGAAGTGTTTTTAGTTTATCTTAAAAGGGGACAGAGCCCCACAAAACCTCAAATTGGGTAACATCGACGAAAAATTAAGAAAATTTCAAACCTAAGCCAAGCTGTTATTTCAGGGTACGTTGGAGATGGTATGTAGATGGTTTATGTGATGTTTGCATGAAATCGGCCTAGTGGTTCCGGAGATATGGCATTTAGAATTTCCTAGATATACATACATATGCATATACATATTAATACTGTAAATGTGAATGTCCGCTACTAACCCGATCATCATGAAACACACATTCTTGGAGGTATTAGAAGTAACAGTATCCTATTTATTAAAAAAAAAATTTTATTTCTTACGAAAGAAAAAAAAATTTTTTGTCAAAAAGTCTTAAATTCTTGCTACTTCAACGCCATCTAGCATTCCAATAGTGAAGCTCCAACCCTGAGTGCTGTAACATCCGTCACACTGCATTACCGACAGTCACGACAATATCCAATCCAATTTACTATAGTATGGCTTCAATGCGAGCGAAGCCGCGGGTAAAAGCTAGTTCGACTATAAAAATTTAAATTTTATATATCGTACATACCTTTGCCTATTGTTTTTACTAATTTAAAAGTTAAATCTTGTCTGATTAACAAAAGTTTTGCGTAGATGAAGAACAATATTTATAAACCTTCACAAAAATTCAATGCAGTATAACTGGAAAATTAAAAAAGTACTTATTTCGCCGTTTTTTTTTTGTCTAAAAAAATACGTTTTTTATTTGAATATTATAAAATATTTTTATACTACCTGATCCCGGTGTACTTCGCTACCCCCCTCGTTATAAAATAAAATTAAAAGTATTTATATATCCTATTGTGAAAATTTAATGACCATCGGTCCAATAGTTAAGACTATATTAAGATTTTTTATTTTCCTATAAAGGGGCGTGGTCCCACTCACTTTTCTCCTAGTACGTATTCCTAATTATGTCAATACTATATGTACCAAATATCATCGGCGTAGGTCAAAAAATGCCCAAAATATGGCGATTTCAATTTTTGGGTTATATGGGAGCTGCCACGCCCACTTGTCCGATAACGCCCATTTTTGTCCTGATTACTCACATTAGTAACATATGAACTATTGCAATGTTTCAAAACTCTTGCTATCACAATAGTCAAGATATATGATGTTATTCAATTTATGTGGGAGGGGCTACGCCCACTTGAAATATTAAAAGCCTAAAACCATCCTCTATAAATTCCCTTTTGAATGACACCAGTTTGGGTCAAATCGGTTGGATAGTTTCCGAGTCTATAGCGAACATGGGTACAAACATTTTTTGTATTTTATATATATAGATATGAAACGTAATATTATCAGGCTCAAGTTCAGTTTTATTGAATTAATGAAAATTCAAAATTACTAAGAGTTTTTTTATGTTGGAAAATATTATTATTTATATCCAATCAGTTTTTAGCAGAAAATAAATCCCCTAATAGCAGGGGTCACAGTAATGTGTGAATATCCCTAATATAGAGTACAAATAACAAAAACGTTAGAATACAAAGTAGAATACTTTGATGATAACGGACTATGAGTTTGTGTTGATTATTAGTACTTTCCAAACAGTAATGGCGGAATTTCGTACTAACCAGCACTGTTTCAAGGTAGAATAAAAAATTAATTAAAAATTAATTCTCATATTCTATTTCTCTTGAAAACTGGTTAAATAGTTGATATTCTTCTCAATTTGTATCCACTTTACGAAAATTGTAAAGATGGACAATTGAACGCTGATGAGAGGTGTAGCGGCCTTGAAATCAGTACTGATACGTTCTGCTAAAAACTGATTGAATATAAATAATAATATTTTCCAACACAAAAAAACTCTTAGTAATTTTAAATTTTCATTAATTCAATAAAACTGAACTTGAGCATGATAATATTACGTTTCATATATACATCAATATAAGTTCAAATAATAATTACGTTTATTCGTAATAATAATAATATAAAAATATAAAATATTTTTGTAAAAATACCTTCCACATTTTTATACCTATTTGAAAGATCAAGTATGTTACACCGAATTTTTGTTTTAAAATTTTAGTAAATGAAGGAGCCAGAGCCACTCAAAATATGCATATTTTAATTTAAAACTATGCCTGTAAGACCCGGCGTGCTTCGCTACATCACAAACTTTTTGTCTTGAGAGAAAGAATAAAACTTAAATGTAATTAATTTTGTTTATATAACGGGTGTTTTCTATGTTGTGACACAAGTTAAAATCATAATAAAACAAGGAAATATATTTTTAATATCAATGAAATGGTTTTGCAGCATTTGCGGCCGTATTTCGCCGATAACTCTTCGAATGTTGATTTACAAATGTTCAATTGTTTGTGGCTTATCGACGAAGACAAGTGACTTAACATAACCCCAAAGAAAATAATGGAATGGGGTTAAATCACACGAACTTGGTGGCCAGTTAATTGGGCCATTACGTGAAATTATTTTTTCGTCAAAAGTGTCTTTAAATAAATCAATTGTACCGCCCCGTGGAAAATGAGTTTGACGAATAGAACAATTATTTTGATTAAAAATTTCAACAATTTGCACGCTTTGCTCTGATGTAAACCGATTATAATGAAATTTTAAAGCAAACTAAACAAAAAGCAATTATCAGCTGTTAAGTGGGTGCTCAAATAAAGCAGTGATGCCAATTCAAAGTTGTGACACTCTATAAAAAAACACGCTTTACATTTGTTGTATTTATTATTTATTACTTTAAATTATTCACCCCTATCGCGAATATTATGGGAGTAAGTTGTTTGGGAGAAAAATTGTATTCCCATCCCCAACAAATTGCTATCGCGAATATTTTGGGAGTTTAAGTATCTATTGTGAATTACTTGGGAATAAAAGTTTTTATTTTGAATTGTTTGTTTTGATTTAACAAATAATTTTTGGGGGATTTATTTTGTGGTGTATGAATAAAAGAAATACGGTAAAAATTATGAATAGCGTTTATTTGCGTTTTCTGTTGCTGGTAAAGGAAAATCAATCCATAGAACGACTGCAGCGAAGACAAATACGTGATGAATCTGATCCGCTTTGTTTTGTTGCGGTTTTTTTGTTTTCAGTCAGTTTTTTTCTTATGTTCAATTTTTGGTCGATCCTCACCTATGCATGAAAAACTTAAGTTACGCTTATTAAACTAATAATTAACACCATTTACAAAAGCTTAACTCGTTTCAAAATTTACCCACGTCCTCTTTTTTATCATTTTGGAAACCTTTGCCATAGTCTTTATTCGCATACATTGCATCAACCAGACAATTAATTTTTTCTTTATTAACACTCCTGTGTTAATAAATAAGAGAAAAAGCTGATTACATGAAGTTCTTGATTAAAAAACAAATTGCTACTTACATGTTCACTTCTTGTTCCCACTTTCAATTGTTGTGAATAATTTTAGTCAAATTATTCGCGGGAGTAAGCATTTGCGATGCCATATTTGTAAGGTATGGGAATTCATTCCCAAAAAAAATTTATGGGAATCATTCACGATAGTAAAACAAAAAATTTGGGAGTTTTTTCATGGGAATGTTTATTCGCGATAGGGGTGATTGTCATAACAATAATATTATGCTGATTCATTAGGATAAACCATATTATTGTACTTTCCTCCAGCAGAATACAATTAAAATAAATAATCACCCCTATCGTGAATAAGAAGTAAAAAAAAGTACCAAAAAGCCCTTTTACAGATTCTCATTTACTCAGGACCATGCATGTTTAGTTTTATGTTCATAGGTCCAATATTAACGAAAATTAAAAAAAAGTACCAGTTAAAGAACGAAAAAGTACCAAAAGGATTTCGCTAACGAATTCTCATTAACTCAGGACCTTGCATGTTTAATTTTATGTTAATAGGTCTAATATTAACGAAAATTCTAAAAGTACCAGTTAAAAAACAAAAACGTACCAAAAAGCCCTCTTACAGATTCTCATTTACTCAGAACTATGCATGTTTAGTTTTATGTTCATAGGTCCAATATTAACGAAAATTAAAAAAAGTAGCAGTTAAAGAACGAAAAAGTACCAAAAGGATCCCTCTAACGAATTCTCATTAACTCAGGACCTTTCATGTTAAATTTTATGTTAATAGCTCTAATATTAACGAAAATTCAAAGAGTACCAGTTAAAGAACGAAAAAGTACCAAAAGGATCCCTCTAACGAATTCTCATTCACTCAGGACTTTGCATGTTTAATTTTATGTTTCTAGTATTAGAACTAACGGAAATTCAAAAAGTACCAGTTGAAGAGCAAAAAGTACATTCATAGGTTATTATCCACTCAGGACATTGCATGTTGCAGTTTATGTTTCTAGGTCCAATATTACCGATAATTAAAATAAATTGCCAGTTGTAGAACCAAAAAGCTAAAGTAAGAAATTAAATTTTCCGTATTTCCCCTTTTTGGTACTTTTTCTCCCCATTGAAGCACGAAAAATTTAATTATTGTAGTGGGAGCCCATAATGTCAATAAATAAAAAAAAATGTTTTATAAAAAAAGTACCAAAAATAGTTACGCTTTTTACCCCTTAACCGTCCAAATTTCGAAAAAGTACCATACATATATGTATTTGGATTTTTTAAATAAGTTTCAAATGTGATATAAACCTTATTTCTATGTTTATGGGTTTAAAAGATAGATGGGGTGACAAATCAATACCAAAATGCAGGTTTTACCCGTTTACTCCGTTAAAGGTCTGAATTTCCAAAACGTACCAGACACCTGTCCGCTTATTTTTCTAAAGAACAACGATAGGCATTAAATTTTTTTTTGTATCTCTTTTAGTTTTAGAGATATAAGGTTACCGTTTTTGCCCTTTTTTTATCCCCTAAACATTCGAATTTCCAAAAATCTCGTCTTAGTGGATCGATTAGGGGAGAGACCAAGCCCTGGTCCAAATTTCAAGTTTTTGCCTTCAGGCGTTTAGGCTGTGCGATGATGAATCAGTCAGTCAGTAATGTTACAATTTTATATATATATGTAGATTGAGTTTAAAATTTTGGTATTTTGAGAAAATAAAACTTTTAATTTTGGAAACTAAACAAGAACATTAGCTACGTTGATTGCATTGTTATTTGTAATATTTTTATTTTCAGCTTTATATTTTTCTAATTATATGGCAGCTCTTCGTTGTTTTTATGTTACTTACGTTATTTTGCGGTCACTACTTTATGCGTATGTGGGATACGTTAAAATTGAACGTCTCATAATTGGTGGCACGAAATAAGCCCCAATGAAATAAGCCCAAAAAAAAATGAAATAAACCCCAAACAAAATATTTGCAAATTTCTTGGGGCTTATTTCATTTTTCGATTTGGGGCTTATTTCATTGGGGCTTATTTCGTGCCACCAATTATGAGACGTTCAATTTTAACCATGGTCTAATAATCAGGTCTGCGCAAGAAGGAATATGGTTTTTTGTAGGGTTGTGTTTTGACCGTTAAATAATCTGCAAAAATATGGTAAGTTAATTCGGTCTTGTCAAAAGTTGTTTACATTTTTGGCCGCCATCATGAATATTTTTGTTTACGTTATGCTTTTTGTTTTTGCATAACCAATAAATACATACAAAACAACTTTTGTTTTGTTTTGTATACAGCTTTGTTTTGACAATGTTGAATTAATTTTAAACAAACAAAATGCATGTCGATTTTGTTGTTGCGTTGATACGCGCACCTTATTATTCCACCATGATTTTAACGTATCCCACATACGCATAAAGTAGTGACCGCAAAATAACGTAAGTAACATAAAAACAACGAAGAGCTGCCATATAATTAGAAAAATATAAAGCTGAAAATAAAAATATTACAAATAACAATGCAATCAACGTAGAAACAAAAATTACTTTTATCTACTGTTATGTTTTTTCTTTTTTTTTTGTAAAATGTTTATTCACTCGTAGTTTCGTTTATTGGTTTGAAGCAGTGTAGGGCGATTTTTGAAATGCTAAGCACGCGTGCTTAGCAAGAAAATTCTGTTTGCGCGACGTCGACACACGTATACTATAAGCAGCGTTGTCAACTTTGAAATTTCAAAAGGCACCAAAATGGAGAAAAAAACGCACCATTTAACAAAAAACGCACCAAGTTCAGATTTTTTAATGAAAATTTTTATTGAATTAATTTTGCGTCTTTACAACATTTAACTTTAGTCTAAAATTCTAATGTTGATATAATATTTTGCCAATGCATGAAGTGAATCATTCTACACCGTTTTTCAGTACTAGATAATATTTCGACATCGGATTCAAATTGTACTGCTAATGGCATGATATCATATTTGTAATGGGATAAAACATTTTGTACAATGCTGGTTGTTGATTTCGGTTGTAGCTAAATGGGCTTAAAGCTGCAATGTGTTTCCGTGTTCCAGCATGCCGAACAAGGTTGGATATTTAAGCGTGATATCGCATTTGCAATAACAACATCTTGCTTTTGTGTTATTATTTGGCCAAGGCCGAATCCATTGCTTAAACTCACATTGTGATTCCCAAATCCTTTTGTATTTCGCTTATGACCTCCTTTTATAGACTCCATTCTTGACACTTACTTTAAATATTTCTTTTAGTAAACATACATTTTATTAATTTTAGTGTTGCAACCCTTTATGTAAACTTTTACGCATTTTATAAAAAACGAACAATGATCACAAGTCTCAAGAATACTTTGTTTTTGCTAAGCTCTTTAACAGACCTGACAACAACTTTTACGACAAAAAACAATTATGTACTCTGAAAATCTAAAAGGGACAACAAATTTCTTGTAATGAAATGTTTTAAACTATCTATAACAACAAGACGGTTTAACGGTTTTTGTAAATGTGTTTTGGTACCTCTTAAACATCTGTAAAATTGAATGTAAAAATTGTACACAAATTTAATGAAATGGAATTGAAACAGTTGTATTTTTTGTACAAAATTCTTTTTTCTCATACTGAAACAAAAGATTGTGTTTAATATGATTTGGAGCCACCCAAAATTAAAAAAACGCACCAAAATTAAAGAAAAAGCGCACCACGCACCAACTCGGATATTTTTCGCACAAAACATTTAGAAAAGCACCAAAAAAGGTGCGAAACGCACCAAGTTGACAACGCTGACTATAAGCATCTTCGTGTAGCTTATGAGAATTAACGTTCGGTTGTTGCTTTGTTATCATTTCGTCAAAGTAAATCAAACCAGTCGCTGATCAGCACTTGTTTCAGGAAGACCTCGCTTATAATTTTTTGTTTACACTCAAAGCAAAATGTTCAATGAAGAATGGGAAGATGATTTTTTTTTTATAATTTTGTTTTTATTCGAACTTTTTATTTTAATTATCGAATTTAATAAATTATCAAGCTTGAGGTCTTCGTTTTTAATAAATTTTATTTTTATTTATTATGTTTTCTAGATATTTCTTTACTTATTAAATATTATATTTTATTTCATTCGTTGTGTAACTAGTTTATTATTAAATGAATATTGTTTTCGTTATTATTATATTAACATAAAATGTATTATTGAAAAAAAATTCAAATCAAATAAAAATACTAAAAGGCAAGAAATGTATATTACTTTTGGCAACAGAAAAATTTTTCGAGTGTATAATTATTGACGTTCGTACGTTTTTTGGCTGCTTCCCATACCAAAACATATGAGAGAGTATGTGTGTGCCCGACACTGGTTTGAAGCAAGTGGTATTAAAAACTCTGATATAAATTAGAATTTTCTGTTCTGATATTTTATCTAGAGTTAAGCAGAGGTGATTAATTTTTTGTTTTATCCCTTAATTATTCGTGCTTTCTTGAAAAATGTGTAGTATGATGTCGTAAATTTTGTTTTGCTGTATGTTTTGATTTATAAATTTAATTTGTTAGTGATGTTTTTATTTGGTCATAGCTTTGCAAAATGGCTCTTGTTCCTTACAGCGATACCGATAGTGCTTCAGATATAGATAATAATGCAGTGGAAGATGAAATATGCGTTGGAACGAGAGGGTACAAGAAAAAAAGAAAACAACTCTTGCCATCAACTCATACTCAAAAGATTGTTCAGTGTAATCCCTGTATTAATAAAAAAATGTGGAAATGACTGCGCTGCAAAAATATCTGAAGAGGATCGCAAGGCAATACACAAACATTTTTGGGGATTAAGTAAATTAAGACAGAAAGATTGGCTATCTTCTTGTATTAAGCCAAAACCAGTCAATTGACAGAAAGCAAAGAATAGTAGACGTAAGATCAGTTATGCCTATTACCTTTGATAAGGCGGAGAGGATTTCAAAGTTTGCCAACAATTCATTTTGAAGACTTTATCTATATCACAACAAGTGTTTAGAAGTATTACGTCAAGTTTAAAATCACCGGGTGGTAAAAAGTGTCTTATGCCGCATAATAAATCTGAAGAAGAGAAAGTTGAAATATTGAAGAAATACATAGAGCAATTACCAGCTGTGCCATCGCATTACTGCCGAAAGAAAAGTACTAAGTTATATCTTCCAGCGGAATTTTGCAATGTTTCATTTTTATACAAACTTTACATAGCATATTTGGAGGAAAGAAATCGCACAAATTGTCTATTGTCCCTTCGAGTTTTTCGCAATATTGTAATGGTTCCGGTGTATGGAAGTATTTATTGAAAATTTATGAAGATATGCCGGCGCTAATAAACGCCACTGGCAAATATATGGATCTACTTGGCAGATGTATGCCAAAGTGAGTATGCCGATTTAAGGCAATTATAAAAAGATATGTTTTTATAAGTCTAATGCCGATTGAAGGCAAAGTATTGATTAATTTTATTTTCAAAAATTTGTTCCTTATATTCTAAACTAACTGTATTCTAAAACTACAAAATTTCTTATTCAGAAAATATAAAATACATTATACATAATTGTTGTATTGCAATAACAACATGTTCAATATAGAACAATACAATTGTTGTAATATAAAAAATAACAATCGTATTATGTTTGCTGTAATAATGGTAGTAACATTAAAAAAGTGCCGTGTGCAAAAAGTAATATTAATAACAGTAAGTGTAATAAGTACACTTACATATAAATATAATAATACATTGTTTATGTTAGTAATATTAATAGAGTGCCGTGTGCAAAAGTAATATTAAGAACAGTGAGTGCAATAAGTTTACTCACTTATAAAATATAATAATACATATATGTAATATTATATTATTTAGAATGCACTACACCCTTCCCCTTAAGAAAAATTTTACAATTTTTAGGATTAAAATTTAAAATTTGTTTGTTTTTGTTTTGGGTTTTTTTTTTTTTTTTTGTTTTTAATATTTTTTTAAATTAAATTATAAAAATTATTAAATCTTTAAATTCATTACCTATTTCTAAAATAGAATTGACTCCTTTTCTTTTGACTATTTTATATGGACCATGATATGGTGCCTGATTTTTTTTTTGTTAAATTTTCGAACGAGTACTAAGTCTCCTTCTTTTAAATTTAGGGGATTAGTTTTTAAACATTTGTCTATTCGTTTTTGTTTCGACTTTTCTAAATATTCTCTTGCTTTAGTTATAGAATATTGTAATCTGATCCTCAGTTCTTGGGCATAATTTTCAGGGTTGTAAATTGGTTTATTACTTGAAATTTCTTCATTAGGAAAGTTCGGTAATTTGCCAAATATTAGCTCATATGGCGTGTAATTTGTGTCTATATGAGGTGTTGTGTTGTATGCGAAGCAGAAGTAAGGAATCCATTTGTCCCACTCATCATTCTTACAATAATTTAAAAGAAACTGATTGAGTACTCTATGATTTCTCTCTACTGATCCTAGAGTCTCATGGTGATATGGTGTGCTAAAAACTTGTTTAATTTGTAAAATGATGCATACTTCAAACAATAATTCGTTTAGAAATTCAGTACCTCTGTCAGATTTGAGAACTTTAAAGTGTCCATATACTAAAATTAAATTTTCTACTATATTCTTGGCAACTGTTTTTGCATCCTTTGCTTCTAAAGGACATGCTACAATATATTTTGTCAGATCATCTTGCATTGTTAAGATATATCTATACTGGTTTGAATACCTCAATGGGCCTAAAGTATCTATTGATATTGTTTCGAAACTTGTTCGTGGTGTATCAGTAATGATTAGTTTTTCTTTTGTGTGTTTGGTCTGTTTATTTATTCTGCACTCGTTGCAGTTTTGTATATGTTTTTTTACCATTTTTCCCATGCTCTTCCATATATATTTTTGTTTAAGTTTTAGGGTAGTTTTTCTTACACCTAAATGACCTCCTAAAATTGAATTGTGATATTCATTAATTAAATTGGTTTGACGATTTTTGTCTGTGATTCTAATGGGTTCTCTATATAATAAAATATTTAAATTCTCACACTCATTTCTTTTTAATTTATTAAAAATATTCTTAAATTGTTCAATGTTTATATTCTTGAAAATAACATCATTATTTTTTAGTGCTAATTTGTGTATACCTAGGGATAGCATTTTTGGTAAAAGTTTCTCCAATGACATTTGTATGTTCGATGGATTGTCGCTGCACCTAATTACTATCTCTACATCACTAATTGCAATATCGGGTTTTTTGATTTTTGAATCTAATTCAAATTTTAATTTTTTCATATTTTTGACATCTGAGATTGACGTACATTCCCATATAAAAAGTTTATTAGGCTTTTTATGTGAGCCGTTATTATTATTCTCGTTGTTACATTCTTGGTTAAGATTTTTTTTCATGTTTCGCGTTATTGCAAAGATGTTTTCCATGGGTACGTTGTCTGATGGAATCATTGATTTCAAGGTGTCGGTATTTATACGTATTCTAGATAATGCGTCAGCATTTGTATTAATTTTTCCTTTTTTGTATGAAATTTCGAAGTCGTAGTCGCATAAATCGAGTCTGATTCTAGTCATTTTGGACGATGGGTTTTTGTGGGTAAATAACGATACGAGAGGTCTATGGTCTGTAATTACGTAAAATTTCTTACCGTAAAGGTATGGCCTAAAAAAATTAATTGCCCAATGTATGGCTAAGATTTCTTTTTCTATGACTGATTTATTCAAATCATGTTTTGATAACGTTTTACTGGCATAGGATACCGGTAAATCTTTTCCTATTTCTCCTTGAGACATTACTGCTCCTAAAGCAAAATTTGATGCATCCGTAGTTAAAATAAACGGTTTTTGAAAATCGGGGTATTGGAGAATCGGTGGATTTATGAGTTTGTTTTTGAGCATATCGAACGATTGTTGGCAAGTTTCATCCCAAACGAATGGTTTACCTTTCTTTAATAATTGGTTTAAATTTCTGGCTATTTGTGCAAAATCTTTCACAAAACGTCTGTAATAGTTACAGAAAGCGATAAATGTTCGTACTTCATCAACATTTGTTGGTATCGGGTAATTTTCTATAACATGATGCTTGTTAGGGTCGGTTCGGATTCCTTCTTTTGTTTTTAGATGACCTAAGTAAAGTACTTCTGTCTTTAAAAAACAACATTTTTTTGTATTTAGTTTCAAATTATATTTTTTTAATCTTTCAAAGACTTTTTCTAAGTTGCTATTATGGTGTTTTATGCTACATCCAAATACGATAATATCGTCCACATACAAAAATGATTCGGCGTCTAAGCCACTTAGTGCTATTGTTAGCATGCGCTGAAAACTATTTGACGATATTTTAAGACCAAACGGTAATCGTGTAAATTGAAAATGACCATTTCCTGTCGAAAATGCTGTCAAGGGTCTGGAATTTTTATCTAAATTAATCTGATGGAATGAGCTGGTCATATCCAATGTGGAAAAGTACTTTGCTCTACCTAATTTATCTAGAACATCTTCGATTCTTGTTAATGGGAATTTGTCATTTACTATTTTTTCATTTAGTTTACGAAAATCTACTACTAGTCGCCATTCGCATTTGTCTTTCGCGGATTTTTTGGGTACTACCAATAAAGGTGAATTATAAGGACTTATCGATGGTTCAATAATTTCATCTTCTAGTAGTTTTTCTACTTTTTTCTTTACCTCGCTTGTTTGTATTTGTGGTAACCTGTATGGTTTGACATATACCGGTGTTGCATCTGTCGTGTGAATGTTTTGTGAATAAAAGTTATTTGCTGTAAGTTTCTCTCCTTCTACGTGAAAAATTTCGTTATTCCTGACAATTATATCAGTTAGTGCTTGTTTTGCTACGGGGTCTATTGATTCAATGTTTTGTAATATGATTAAAACAATTTAGTTATTCTGGTGCTCTCTAGGGAGCTCACAATTTATTGTGGAGGATTTGATGATGAGAAGAGTTTAAGTAAATAAATAATAGTGCCGGCGCTTAAGAACGCCACTGGCAAATAAAAGTAAAAGGCAGATGAATGCCAGTATGAATTAGTAATGCCGATTGAAGGCAAAGTATTAATTGATTGCTTAAACTAATTAACATTGGCTTATATACTAATTATGAGAATAATTCGTAGGGGGTACCTTAACATAAGAGTAAAAGAATAGAAATATATATTATTGTTGGGTAAGCATATTTAGCTTCCAACTATTCATGTATGGCATGTGTTCAACAGTTTTAAAGTTCAACGAGTGCATACTTAAAAGCAACAGATACTTTGTGTAGCTTATATCTACAATCAAACAAATACAGTTAATAAATGTGATTCATTTAAGTGCATTGTGCTGCTGCACTTAATTAACTGTACAAGTGTCAAATTACCGACACACACAAAATATCTTGCTTGCAGTTTGTCAATGCTTGCATGTTGCGGTACTATTGAATCGCAATGCATACCACACACTGTTGGCCACACGCTACAGTTTAAGTCTTGTAAAACTCTAGATATCCTGTTCGTATTCGTTGCAGTGTTATTACTTGTGTATTTATATATTTCATAATTTGTTAGGTCTTTTCTATCAAGTTCTAATTTGTTTATCGTTACATCATGATTATTTGTGTTTAAAAATCTAATATGTTTTGTGCCTATAGCTGGTATTATACTATTGGCTATGAAAACGCCTGGAGTTATCTCCTTGCTTAAAATGATACTTTCTTTATTTGTAAATATATTTACTGGTGCGATTAATTCTGAACGTGCGGGTATGCATATATCAGTTTTATAAGTACATTTTGTATTCATGGGTACGGTAATTTCTTCATTTTCTATATTAAATGATGTTGTGTATGTTTCGAAATCTATTCTACATTTGTATTTTTCCAAAATATCTCTTCCAATTATTCCATCAGTGGGAATAGGGAAATCGTTGGATACTATGTGGAATTTATGGTTAATATGCTGATTTTCAAAATGTAAATTTAAATGGGCTGAACCAATGCTTTCAATGGTGTCTAGTGTTATGCCGCTTAAAATTGAAATATCCCTGTGGTTTATTTCTTTTAAATTTCCTTGTTTGCATATGGAAATATCTGCACCTGTGTCTAAAATGAAATACTGATTTTTATTTGTAATTTTGCAATTTATTATTATGGAATTTGGCGTATTTATTGAAAAATTGAAATATCGTGGCTTCGGATAACAGTTTTCGTTATCCTGCCTCTCTAGTTTCCCTGTCTATATGAAATATTATTAGCATTTTGGTTTCTGCTGCTATTCTGTGGGTAGCTATTATTGTTGTTTCTGTTTCTATTTTGAGGAATATTATTTATGTTTCTATTTTGTGAAAAATTATTATTTGAATGTGCCTCCCTATTGTTATAACTATATCTGTTATTATAATTTTGCGATCTGTTATATTGGTTATTGTCTCTAATATTATTGTTGTGGCGAAAGTTGGGATTTTCTTGTCTGCGATTGTTATTAAAATTGTGGTGTGTACTATAATTTGCACGTTGGTTATTGTCTCGGATATTCATGTTACTGTGGTGAAAATTTTGATTTCTACCACTATATTGGTATTCCATGTTGTCGCGTTGGCGAAATCTTTGAGGGTTTTGGAAGTTGTTGGGTGTTCTGCCGCCAACTCTAAAAATGTTATTGTTGTTTTGTTGATTATCTTTTTCTAATGTTATGCATTTTTCTGATGCATCATTTAATGTTTTTGGACTACACGCTATCAATAGGGTTCTATACTGCTCATTTACGCCTTTCATAAATATATTAAGTGCCATTCTCTCAGTCATTTTATATATGGCATTTTTAGCCTCTTGTGTCGGATTTTCTAATGTCTTTATTTGAAAATCATTTAATTGTTCACCTAGCAGGACAATTTTTTCTCTGAACGAAGCTATGTTTGAATTATTTTGTTTTTGTGTTCCAAGCTCATTTAAAACTTGTTGTAGGGTTCTTGGATTAGGATACGATATCACCAATAAGTTCTTTAGATCAGTAAAGGTTGTTGGTCTGTTAGCACGACCAATGGTGCTACGAACATTTGCAGTTAATTTGAAATTGTAGACATATTTTATATAAAGCTCTCTCTCTCTTCTGCAAGAATCATATCGTGCAATAGTTCTGTTTGCAACAAAAAGTCTTCCAACGCCTCATACGGACCCTTAAACACATGTAGATTTTTGCCTACGACGTTTATGTCAAAATGAGCCATATTTGATATATTACCTACTTCTTCGTCTGATTTTAAATTAGTGTCTTTGTTTTCTTTTGTTAGAAGATTTTTTATAAGTGGTAACACTCTACAATATATTTCTTCAAATTTTTTAATTAATTTTTCGCAATTTTCTTTAATAAATGATTGAGAACATTTTTCAAATTCTGTTTTTATTGATTGCAAACGTTTTAATTTTTCTAATTTATATTCTTCGGTGTAAATTCTAATTTTACTTTTGTTAATATTTATTTCAATTTTCTCTAATTCTGTTATAAATTTTTCTATGGTTTCCATTTAATATATGAAGGGTTTTAGTCGCATGTAAATACTATTTTTAAATTCTATTTTAGTTTGATCCACTATGGCAACTCTTATTTATTTTCTTACTTTTCACATTTTTAACTTATATATATATAGTGTCGCATTTATTCACCTCAGTGTGGTGATTTTTTAAAATTTTTGACATTCCTTTTTATTGTGAAATTCTATTTCATAATTGGATTTTATTTAATTTGCCGGGTGTAGTAAAGTTTCTTTTTATGTGAAAAAGTTTAGTGAAGATTAGTTTAGTATTTATTTTTATATTGAAAATAATATTATTATGTACATTTCAGCATGTGTTTTAAAAAATTCATGTTGTATATGTTTATAATATATTATTTTAATATATTTCATCAAAATTTATTTGTATGTATACATACAAGTGCGAAAAAAAATTTCATTATTTATATAAATGAAAAAAAAATATTTTTATTTTAAAGAATTTTAAAAAAAATATTATTACAAAAAGTTATTTGTTTTTGTAGTTGTCCTTTTCGGCTTCCAGTCGGCCGATCTGCAACCATATTTCGGACGCAATTTCCCAGGATGGTGGTGGCAGATCTTGGCAGATGTATGCCAAAGTGAATATGCCGATTTAAGGCAATTATAAAAAGATATGTTTTTATAAGTCTAATGCCGATTGAAGGCAAAGTATTGATTAATTTTATTTTCAAAAATTTGTTCCTTATATTCTAAACTAACTGTATTCTAAAACTACAAAATTTCTTATTCACTAAATATAAATGTAGTTTGAGAAAATATAAAATACATTATACATAATTGTTGTATTGCAATAACAACATGTTCAATATAGAACAATACAATTGTTGTAATATAAAAAATAACAATCGTATTATGTTTGCTGTAATAATGGTAGTAACATTAAAAAAGTGCCGTGTGCAAAAAGTAATATTAAGAACAGTAAGTGTAATTAGTACACTTACATATAAATATAATAATACATTGTTTATGTTAGTAATATTAATAGAGTGCCGTGTGAAAAAGTAATATTAAGAACAGTGAGTGCAATAAGTTTACTCACTTATAAAATATAATAATACATATATTATAATATTATATTATTTAGAATGCACTACAATATTTTCAATAATGAATTTAATTTAGGTTTTCATTTACCTAAAAAAGACAAGTGTGCGATATGTGGAGAATGGAAAAATTTATGCAGCAGTCCCGAGCAAACAGATGAATTTAAACTCCATTTAGAAACTAAGCAAAGATATATTTTTGAAAGACCAAAAGAAAGGAATGGAAAACAATTCTTTTTTATGTGCAACCTTCGATTTATAAAAAGTTTTCGATTTACAGTAAAAGTTTGACATAAAAATAAAAATACACTGCATATATTTGTACAAAAACAAAAAAAAAAAAAAAGGCTACATACCTATACTACATATCATACATATTTTCATTGACATTGAATTTTCATTGGCATTATATTAAACATTTACAATGAAAAAAATCAGTACCAATAAATGCCATTGCTTTTTTTTAAATATAATTTTTCTACTATTTATAATGAAAAGACAATGAAAGCTTTGAAATACTAATTACAATTGATAAAAAAAATAATTAATACTATCTGTATAAAAAAAAATATGGTCACATAAGCTTTTGAAAAAATAAAATTATAAATTAAAATACAAAGCAACCCAGCGGCGGAAAAAAGCACTAAGCAGGCCTTCTAGAAGGCCTTATTTGGCCTTCTGGAAGGCGTAACGTGACCTCTTGTTCCATTTCATACTCATACATTTTTTACACACGATGTCCTAGCCAGTCAACGCCTTCTAAGTGCCCTTCTTACACAGGCCTGATAGAAGGCCTTATTCAGTCACAAATTTATTTTTATTTTACCTTTAGAAATGCAAAAACCCAGTAAAAACCCATGAAAGTGCCAAATTATCAGCTCTGCAAAATAGTGATTATTGTATTATGTTGAATTTCGGGGTTAACTATTTATTTATTTATTGATGTTTACATACCCATAATAAAATCTAAATTTTTAGAAGGGAGTAGGTAGGCCATCTATAATGCCGTCGTGAGAATGCAAGCGAGCATGAGTACAAAATCTAAAAGAAGTTCTAGGAAGGCCTTACGGAGGGCCTTATAAATGAAGGCCTCCAAAATTTCGCCGCTGGGAAGCTATGTACATATATTTAATACATACACATACACACATATATATGTAAATAAATATGTGAAATAATATTTTCGTTTAATACTGATAATGCTTTTGAAAAACTTTAGCATTGATTATTTGTAATGCTTTTACTTTTTAAATAACTAATAATGAAATTATTTCATTGAAAAGAATTAGCATTGTTCAAAAAATTTATAATGCTAAAAATTTAATTGGCATTGTTTATAAGTCAATGCCAATGAAATCGACAATTAATTAGTCAATTTATTTAATTACTCCCATGTATGCTACATATACTCAATATAATAAACAACATCAAAACGAAGAAAAAGCAATAACAATAAAATTCCAAAACAATACTTAACGGGCACCATTGTTGGCACAGTGAATAGTGCGGGCCCCGTGGCACAAAATAAAAATTAATTATAAATAAAAATTAATTATAATAAATTTCCAGCCCAGGGCTTCTATGACTCTAAGTTAGTGTTAGCCGTCCTATTTTTTCCTAAAAAAATAAAAACCAATTGTTGTGCTGATGCCGTTGTGTTGGTTGCTGTTTGACTGTTCATTGGCGAAGGCATAGCACTGGTCACTGAACACTCTAACGACAGAAATTAATACCATTGGTATCAGCATAACAAAAAGAGCGTCCGATTTGAATTTTACATACTGTTATGGTAGGTCAATTCAGAATTGATTTCTGTAACATTAGGCGGCTAAGGTCCAATTTTTTCTCTGTGTATGCTCACATTTGTCTCCATCGGCCGGATGTTTTCGCCTTATGTGAGACCCAGGTGTCTGCAGACTCTGATCCACAGGATTTTCATATATCTGGTTATCACCTCCTATCACTTTTTAATCTACACAGGGGTCTTGCAATATACATACGTAATGAAGTTGTGTACCAGTGCCATCAACCATTAGGCACGTCTGATCCTGAATTTAGCTGTCTTTGGGTTAAATTTAAAATCAGGACACACTATTTACATTTCGGGTTTCTTTACAGAAGTCCAAACGCGGCAAGGGATAAAGCCTTATCCCACTTCGATTCCCTTTCCGATTCAATCTCGAAGATCCTTGAGAGCTGTCCGAACAGTGAAATTGTCGTTGCTAGGGATTTCAATGTTCACAACTCATCTTGGCTTCACCATTCGAGCCACACAGCCCCAGAAGGCCAATATGTTGAGATTTTCGCCGCGCATAATGACCTTGCGCAACTAGTGAATGAGCCAACACATATTTCATATGTTGAAGGGCACCATAACAACACTCTTGACCTTTTTCTCACTTCGCACCCTGAAACGTACGGAGTGAGTGTTAATGCATCTCTTGGTAACTCGGATCATTGTACCATTTCCGCCACCTTTTCGTTCTCTAATCTTCGCAACGTCTCCCAATCAGCTACGAGGCGTTTAAAATATATATACGAAAAGGCGCGTTGGGCTGAGCTCAACGAATTTTTCCGCCATTTTAATTGGAAGCTATGCTTTCTAGACAATAACGTCGATGCCATGGCGAAAATGGTAGCAAATATCATTTTGCTGGGAATGAAAACTTTCATTCCATCTAAGCAAATTTTGATTAAACCGAAAGTTAAGTCTTGGTTCAATCAGACGTGCAGAAATGCAATCACATCCAGAGAGGAAGCATTTAGTATCTGGCGTAATAATAAAAACGCCGATACTAATTCGCTGCGCAAAAAGGCGAGATCTTCATGTGACAGAGTACTAAGGCGCGAAAAAGCTTTGTACGAGCCTCGCCTTCGTACTAAAGTTCTTGATGCTCCACGGGGTAGCAAGAGCTTTTGGTCATTCGTTAAAAGAGTCAAGGATAATGCTAGTTCTTCAATTCCACCTCTAATGGTCTAAAAAGTACCCAATGCTAGCTGGGAATAGATATTAACAGTTGTAAGATAATCTCTGTATGAGTCTCATACGATTCTTGGTGTGTTTTATGAAAGACTTGTTAGATTACCTCAAGACAATTAACAGACGGTTCTCTATATGATTAATACCAGAACCTTTCGCTGCGTTTTACAAAAATCTTACAATGAATCAGCTCATGTAACAGTTTCTCCCGTCGTCTGCGATTAAAGGCTGCTTTAGCCGACCGTAACTCTAGAAATGTAAATGCTGATGTGTCAGCTGATTGCTTCTGTTATATGCAAAAGCTTTGAAAATACTTACTTGACTGAAATAAAATGTTGCCGTAACGTACTAACCTGCAGAAAATAGAATTTCATTACGAGGTTACGTGACAATTGTAGACAGTGATGGGATGGTTGTATTTTGAATTGCAATGGGGCACAGAAGTCCTTTGTTGGTACTTTTTTTTGTTTTGACTAGTTTTAGTTGTTAAATATGTACACATGCATTGAGTAAAGAAAGTTTTCTAAATAATTTTTTTTCAATATCTAGCAAGAGACTGTACCGATCGTTTGTGCTTATATATTTTATTGTAATGAATTTGATAATTAGTTAAATTATAGTTCAACATTCATATCTATGTATGTATGTATGTATGTACATCATAGTTTTGATTATTAGTGTTACTTATTATTTAAGATTTTTTTTTGTATACTTGAATGTATGTATGTATGCACATATGTATGTACATAGGTACAATATATGTATATGAAATTGCAAAGTGAGCATATCAATTTATGTACATACATATGTACATAAGTACATACATTCAAGTATACAAAAAAAACCTTTTATGTAATAACTGCCTTGCACATGATGTCGAACGAATTTTTCTTTCGTACAAATTACATTTAAAACAAAAACAAAATTTTTACATATGTACATACATAAATTGATATGCTTACTTTGTAATTTCATATATATTGTACCTATGTACATACATATATACATATGTACATACATACATTCAAGTATACAAAAAAAAAATCCTTTAAATAATAAGTAACACTAATAATCAAAACAATGATGTACATACATATATAGATATGAATGTTAAACTATAATTTAACCAATTACAAATTCATTACAATAAAATGTGTAATAATATGATTCGGTACCTTTTAAATAATATCGTACTATTTCCGAACAATCACAAATATTGTTAACATTTGGAACTTCCATCAACGTTTGGAACAGCTGTTTTGTATTTTATTTATAATTTTCAAAGTGATAAAAAGTTGCAATGGACGACAAGAAATTAATACTACTGTACCTCGTTTCTGTGTTTCTCGCATCGTAAAATTTCTCACATGAAGTGTGAAACAAAAAATTCCATCGTTTCTCGATTTGTGAGAAAAAAGTGTTTCTGTATTTGCATGCGAAAACAGACTGCGCTGATTTTGTTCTTACTGGAATGATTCCAATAATTAAGTGTCAAATGTAATAGAAACGTCAACGAGGGAAATTAATTATAACAAAAGCAAAACAATGAAAGGCTGAAGAATTTTAAATTACAAAACAACAATTGTTCTTTATAATTTTTTTTATTTATATAAAAACCCAAATGTATAGTGCAGTACTAGTTTTCATTCAAACTAAAAAAAATTATTTAAGAACATATTCTTGTGTTTATTTAAAACTTTTGCTACATACATAATATGTATATACATATGTACATATGTATATGTACATATTAAGTACATACATGCATATGTACATTATCTGTTGATTTCTGTTCCACATTTATATATACGAATTAAAAATATTTATATTTATTTACGAGGCGGACATAACCCATCTGTTGGGTTAATAGTTTAGTAAATACAGAAATTGCCCCCTCCCTAACCTCCTCGTGACCCAAGCAATTTAAAATATACTTTAGATCCTATTCTCATATCTACCAAATATGCATAAAAAATTTCATTAAAATCGGAGGAGTTCGATAACAAACATCGTGACACGAGAATTTTTTATTTTAGAAGATTTACTTTTCATATGTATATTTATATTTATTTAAATTTTGATTTTCTCGCACCAATTTGAAATGTGAGTTATTTTGACACTTCTTGTGAGAAACTTTCCGCAAAATGTTGTTACAGAAACACTTTTTCTCACATACTTCCAATAATTGCTGGAAAAATATTACAATGACAGATAATTCTCGCAAAGTACATTTACAGAAACACAGAAAAATCATATTTTGTTTCATTTTACACTGTTTTTGTTGCAATTCACTCGTTTCATGCGGATAATTTCACGTACGTTTTTCAAAAAAAGATTTTTATTCTTTACTCTCCTGTGATTTTTCTTATTTATTACTAAGTTTTTTTTTTATATATTTTTTTTATTTTCTTCTTATTTTGTGTTCGGTACTCTTTTTTCTTAAAACGGATTTTGCATCTTTTGATATTTTTTTTTGCTGTTTTGCGTTAGTCTTTTTTTTTTTAGCAGGATTTTTAAAATTGTACCGTTGGGTACAGTTGTACCTAAAATATTTCTTTTTATGTTATTTCCAGTTATTTTAGTTAAGCTGTTTTTTGTACGAAAATATTTTGAAATTGAAAATTTACGTGTTGCTTTTCTAGGTTCTTTTTCTTCTTTATAGTTATTTTTAACATTATTTTTCTTCTTAGTTTTTATGTTTTTCAAATCGTATTTTTACGTGGCTGTACTTTTAAATTTCGTTTTAATTTTCCCATTTTTCTTTTAAGATTCTGGTTTTTTTCACTTTTATTTTCAGTTGCCATCTGTTTTAATAACAGTTTTTTGTTTCCATTTTTTTTCTGTTTTCGATTGTTTTTTTTTTTGTATTTTACTGTACTTTTTTTTCATTTAATTTTGCCTTAATAGATTCTTGATTTTTGTTTAAATTTCTGAAATCTTCTTCTTGTTGTTTTGTTGGTTGTTTTAATCAGTGGCGTCGAAAAATCTGTCTGTATGACTGCTTCACCACACATATGTATTATATTCTTGCCGTATTAAACAAAAACACCGACGTCGCTGCCGTTGATTAAATGTAGTTCAACTATTTTAATGACAAAACTCTAAATGTTGTCCACTTAAGCATTTTTTCCGCACTCTAATTAATTAATTAATTTTAATTTACAGTTAGACCTTTCTGCAACATGATAACTGCTTCGTTGAGAGTTTTATAAGTTTTTTTTTTAATTTTATCATTATTATCTTAAATTTCTTTTTCTTTTTTTTTCTTCTCTTCCACTTTTCTTTGTTTGTGCTCATTTTTTTTTAATTTTAGTTCATTTTTTTTTTAATTAAATTTTTTTTAATTTAATTTGCCGCCGCAAATTCAGCTGTTTCGGTCGCCATGTTGTACTTACATCTTATTTAATTAAAACTCCATGTTGTTCCTTTGGTTATTCAGTTTAGACTGTTCTCTCAACATCTTCTTTATTTAATCTTAAGCATACATACAGAAAATGTATCGAGAGTCGATACATACCTTTGTATAGCGATATGCATATCGAGTCTCGATATGCAGGGATGGAAATGCCAGTAATGGCACTACACTTTGGGAACCGTCATCCTAACGATTGAAGATCGAAAGTAACTATGTTTTGAAAGGAGTTTGGAATTAAAACGAAATTGGGTATTGGTCATAGCAAGGCGTATCCAACAGGTGATCTTACTAGCACAGCTGACTGAGCTCGCTTTATAGCAAATTTTCATACAAACTGATATAAGTTTGAAGAGAGTACATAAATAATGGTACTCATTTGGTACTCATACGTAAGAAAATGCTTGAAATTAGTTTGTGTATTTTGATCTAAAGCGAGTACTTTACACTAACAAAATACATGTTGTAGCATATGGCCAACAGTGTGTAGTATGCATTGCGATTCAATAGTACCGCAACATGCAAGCATTGACAAACTGCAAGCAAGATATTTTGTGTGTGTCGGTAATTTGACACTTGTACGGTTAATCAAGTGCAGCAGCACAATGCACTTAAATGAATCACATTTATTAACTGTATTTGTTTGATTGTAAATATAAGCAACACAAAGTATCTGTTGCTTTTAAGTATGCACTCGTTGAACTTTAAAACTGTTGAACACATGCCATACATAAATAGTTGGAAGCTAAATATGCTTATCCAACAATAATATATATTTCTATTCTTTTACTCTTATGTTAAGGTACCCCTAAGAATTAGTCTCATAATTAGTATATAAGCCAAAGTCATTTAGTTTATAATTCAATTAATAAATCATCAGTCTTAGGAGCTCCAACTATACAAGCTCTAAGACAAAAATAAAATAAATTAAAACTATTTTATTACACTATTATTTTCTCAAAACAAAATCGGCACTTCTGGTGCTGAAGAAAAGCGGCTGCAGAGCTCAGTAAATACTTCACACTTTTTAAACACACACTCACCACATGGCGATCCCGCCAAACAAAATTTGCGTTCTTGTAAAATAATATTTTTTTAGAAAACAAAATTTTTTTTATCCTGCTAAAATAATGCTGCTGCTGTTATTCATTCAATAAGAAACCACTACAAGAAATAGACATACATAGAGGAAATAACAGAAACATCTCTAAAGGCCGTGCCGCACTATCCTACACAGTCCCGCGATTTGCAAAATAGGACATGTGTGCTAAAAATGTATGGTAGTGTGGACTAAAAATGCAACTGTGTGACAGATTTTTTGGCAAGTCGTGCGATTTGTATAATTTTATGAAAATTTTCATAAAATGATAGTTTTCATGCGATCAGAGGAGTATTTATTGTCAACCAGAATTTTTTGGCATCAGATTTTTGTGATAGTGTGGCACCTACAACACCATTTTGAAAAGATTTTTTAAAGTCGGTCAGATTTTTGCAAGGTTTTCCTGTGAATGAATCGTACGATCGTGTAGGATAGTGAAGCACGGCCTTAACTACGAAAACAATAAAAAAAAATTTTGCAAATCATCGTTATAACAACATCAACAAAATTTAAAAAGGGTGAACATATTCTAAGCTATAGCGTCGTCTGTTTCGTACAATTGGTTTAATATAAAATTTTATATTATTATAATATTAATAACTAATTAATAATCAATTATAAAAAAAGATCTTATAAAAAACAAACAAAATATGAAACCATACATATATACATACAAAGCTCTTAGAATCAATTTTACATACTTATATATAAATATAAATAGAGTCAAGAAAAGAACATGAATGAATGAAGATTAATTTTAAAAACATCTAAAAAAGAATTTTTTTTATATACATAAACTTTACTATATACTACCATTAAAACAAAACATTAATTTATAATTAACAATACGAAAAACAAAATACAAAAATTAGTTAATTATGATGTAAACCAACTGCTAAAAAAAAAAACTAAAGTTATAGACAAAAAAAAAAAACAGAAAAAGAAAAAGAAAAAAAAAAGAAACACAACAAACATGTTTTAGGATAAAGAAACTCTAAAAATAATAAAAATAGGGGTTTAAAATGTTATAAAACATTTTTTTAGAGTAGCATTACTACTTTTTACAAACACGTCATAACTGGGAGAAAAAAAATATTTCTGTAGAATATAACAAACGAAAAAGATTAGCAGAAGTTATATTGATTTTTGTTGTCTTCGGTTTGGTGGTATTTGCCAAAGTTATTAAGACTTGGCATAAGTTTTCGCTTTTTGAAACGAAGTGTATAAGTTGAGATATGAATTTTTTTATGATTAAAATAATTTCAAAATTACTTTTTAGCTAAAAATGTCCTTTATTTATTTTTTTATTACAAGGTAACTTTTAATGTTAAAGCAAAGAAAACAAATGTGTCTGCATGTAAAACTATTAGATTTTTAGAATACCGCAATGGATTACATTTAAAACAATTTAAATTAAATTTAACTACTACAGACATATTCATTATATAGTTAAAAACCTACAGTTAGACATTTGCATATATATATAGTTAAAACGTTAATATATAAATTTAAATATGTATAACTAAATATAAAGAAAGTAACTTTCAATTGGACAGAAGATTGCCAAATAGCATTTGAGACACTAAGAGACAAATTAAAAAACCCGCCTATATTACGATATCCGAACTTTGACAAAACATTCATTTTGACGACAGACGCTTCAAATGTAGCTCTGGGAGCAGTCCTTTCACAGGGTGAAATCGGAAACGATTTACCCATATCATATGCAAGTAGAACATTAAATAAACATGAGAAAAATAAATCAGTAATTGAAAAAGAATTATTAAGTATTCATTGGGGAATACAATTTTTTAGACCATATCTATATGGTAGACCATAGACCTCTTATTGCTTTGTTTACCCATAGGAACCCGTCTTCAAAATTGACCAGGATTAGACTTGAATTATCAGATTATGACTTTGATATAAAATATAAGAAGGGAGCGAATAATACAAACGCAGACGCTCTATCGCGTGTAGAAATAAACTCACATATATTAAGAGACATGATTCCAATCTATGTTGATGAAAAAGAAAAGAAAACCTTGGCAATAACAAGAAATATGTTTAACAACGAACTGAAAAATAAAATTAATAACGAAATGAAAAATAAATATGATGAAGATGAAAATAAAAAGAACGACTGCATATCTCGAAAGGAGATTGATCACCTCCATATGTGGGAATGTACGTCAATAAATAATATTAAGGGTACCCGAAAGATTGAATTTATATATGATAATAAGCTGCAGCAAGAATTAAAAAATAAACTAAAAGAGAAGAATGATAGAATAACGCACATAATATGCAATAAAAGCGAAAATCCTATGTTTTCAGGAACATTTATGGAGAAACTTTTATTGAGATTGAGGAAATTGAAATTTAAAAAGTACATACTACATGATAATGATGAAATATTTAAATATATAACGGCCGAATAATTGAAGGAAAAGTATAACAATATAAAGAAAAACGATATCGAAATAATTATATACAGAATGCCAAGAGAAATAAAAGATAATATAACACAATATAGATTGATAGAAGAATTTCATGACTCATCACATGGAGGACATTTTGGAATTAGGAAAACACTTTCCAAACTAAAACAAAGATATATGAAAATGATTCGGAAAACTCCGAATTTCCCCTAAGACCAATTCAATAAATATCTATCATCTAAACCTCAACTTAAGTTTCTTTATAAATGTTCAACTAAATAATACCGACACTACACTCACACTTTTGGTAGACACTGGTGCTGATATTTCTCTAATAAAATCAAAATTTTTCAGATTAAACAAAATAAATACTAATGACACTACAGTTTTTAGTGGAATAGGACAGGGCAATATAAAATCAATGGGAAGTATATTTTTTGATCTAAAATTCGAAAAATTTTTAATACCACATAAATTCCAAGTGGTATACAATAACTTTCCAATACCATGCGATGGAATCATTGGAATGGATTTCATGAAAAAGTATAATTGCATGTTGGATTTTAACAAAAACAATGATTGCCTTATCCTAAGACCATTTAATATGCCACACACAATCAATATACCAATTACAAATAACAATAGCGAAATAACTTTACCACCAAGATGTGAAATAATACATCAAATAAAATTTAAAAATTTAAACAGTGAAATTCTAATTCCTAATCAAGAAATTGCACCAGGCGTCTTCATTCCAAACACAATGAAGCATACGTTCGTTTTTTAAACACTAACACTAATACCAAAATCAAAAAAAATAACATTAAAACCGAAAACATCTCTGATTATGATATAATAAAAGAAAATTTTAACAAAAATATATCAAGTAAATCAAAAATATTAAAAATTTTGAGGGAAAATTTCCCGGAACAATTTAAAAATACATTAACAGAGTTATGCTCAACATACAGTGATATTTTCGGTTTAGAATCAGAAAAAATAACAATAAATAATTTTTATGAACAAAAGTTGAGGGTAAAAGATAAAGAACCGGTATACATTAAAAATTATCGTATACCACATACACATAAAGAAGAAATAGATAAACAGGTCAAAAAACTAATAGATGATTAAATTGTAGAGCCTTCGTACTCTGAGTACAACAGTCCAATATTACTCGTACCAAAGAAATCACTGCTCAATTCTGATAAGAAAAGATGGAGACTTGTTATAGATTACAGGCAAATAAATAAAAAACTAATTGCAGTTAAGTTTCCATTGCCTAGAATAGACGATATTCTAGACCAGCTCGGCAGAGCAAAATATTTTTCTTGTTTAGACTTAATGTCAGGTTTTCACCAAATTGGCTTGGAGAACAAATCTAGGGACTTAACATAATTTTCAACAAACAATGGCTCATTCAGATTTACTAGATTACCGTATGGTTTAACAATAGCTCCAAATTCGTTTCAAAGAATGATGACACTTACTTTTGCTGGTTTAAAACCAAACCAGGCTTTCCTATATATGGATGACTTAGTGGTTTTAGGTTGTTCAGAAAAACATATGCTTTCAAATTTAAAAGAGGTATTTGATTTGTGTAGAAAACACAACTTAAAACTTCATCCAGAAAAATGTTCATTTTTCAGGACAGAAGTTACATATCTTGGACACAAATGTACAGACAAAGGAATATTACCTGATGATAGTAAATACGCAGCTATCGAAAACTA
Source organism: Lypha dubia (assembly GCA_947311025.1). Taxonomy (NCBI): domain Eukaryota; kingdom Metazoa; phylum Arthropoda; class Insecta; order Diptera; family Tachinidae; genus Lypha; species Lypha dubia. The sequence continues at coordinate 107,279,615 of OX371260.1, forward strand.
TCCAACACCTAAGGATGCGGATAGTGCAAAACGATTCGTTGCATTTTGTAATTATTATCGAAGATTCATCAAAAACTTCTCAGAATATTCCAGACATCTAACGAAATTGTCAAGAAAAGAAGTACAATTTGAATGGACTAAAGATTGTGACAATGCATTCAAATACCTGAAAAAAGCTCTAATAAAACCCATACTACTTCAATACCCTGATTTCACAAAAGAATTTTGTATAACGACGGACGCAAGCAAACAAGCTTGTGGAGCCGTATTAACACAGGAATATGATGGAAAGCAATTACCAATAGCATACGCATCAAAATCTTTTACCAAAGGTGAAAGCAATAAATCTACAATCGAACAGGAATTGACAGCTATCCATTGGGCTATTACACACTTCAGAACATACATATATGGTAAACATTTTCTTGTTCGTACTGATCACAGACCATTATCATATTTATTTTCTATGAAAAACCCAAGTTCAAAATTAACAAGAATGAGGTTAGATTTGGAAGAATACAATTTTACTATAGAATATCTTAGGGGAAAAGATAATTATGTTGCAGACGCGTTATCAAGAATAACGATTGATGACTTAAAAGATATAAATATAAAAACTAATACAATATTGAAAATTACAACAAGATCTATGGCATATAAAAAGAAACAACAAAGTAATACCGAAAATATTCAGCATAAAATTAAAAATAATGATAAAGAGCCCAATATATATGTACCACTAAAGAACACTGACGTCAGAAAGTACTATAAATTGAAGATTACTCCCGTAAAATGTTACATCAAACGAGGAAAATCTGTTATTACATATATAAATATAAATGATTTGTTTGCTAATAGGAATATTGACCTAGGACAATTTTTCCCAAGGCTTGAGAAAGTGGCCGGTAAACTACAAATGGCACCCAGTGAGAAAATTTTCGAATTTATCTCCATAAATGAATTTAAAAATATGGGCAATAAATATTTAAATAAATTAAAAGTAGCGCTACTTAATGAGGTGACCAATATAAATGATAAGAATGCTAAGGCAATTCTTGATATAATGCTGAAATACCACGATGATCCGATAGAGGGAGGACATTGTGGAATATATAGAACATTAGAAAAAATAAAGAGGTATTACTTTTGGAAAAATATGATAAAAGATGTAACAAAATATGTGAAATTATGTAAAAAATGCCAGAAATGAAAAATAATAAGCCATAATAAAAGTCCTATGACTATAACAGAAACACCAGAAAAAGCATTCGACACGGTGTATGTAGATACAATAGGGCCATTTCCAAAATCAATTAATGGAAATGAGTATGCAATTACTTTAATATGTGATCTTACTAAATATTTGGTGACAATACCAACACCAGATAAATCTGCAAGAACAATCGCAAAAGCGATATTTGAAAATTTTGTATTAACCTATGGTCCAATGAAAACGTTCATTTCGGACATGGGAACAGAGTACAAAAATTCTATACTCACGGAACTATGCACACTACTAAAAATTGAAAATATAACTTCCACGGCACATCACCATCAAACACTAGGAACAATAGAAAGAAGTCATAGAACTTTTAACGAATATGTTCGTTCTTATATATCTGTGGACAAAACTGACTGGGACGAATGGTTAAAGTATTTCACATACTGTTTTAATACAACACCGTCAACGGTGCATAACTACTGTCCTTATGAGTTAGTATTTTCAAAACTACCAAACAATTTTAGGCAATTTGCTAAAATAGATAGTGTGACGCCACTATATAATGTGGATAACTATGCCAAAGAGGCAAAATATAGGTTAGAACTAGCTCATAAACGCGCGCAGATATTTTTAGATAGAAATAAAATAAAACAAAAATTAAATTACGATAAGAATATTTTAGATCATAATTTTAAAATAGGAGATTTAGTTTTACTTAGGAATAATTCAGGGCATAAATTGGAAAATCAATATAAAGGTCCGTATAAAATTAAGAAAATAGATTTAAGAAATAATGTTACCATAGTTGATAAGAAAACTAATAAACAACAAGTAGTTCATAAAAATAGACTTAAGATATATAATAATAACTAACATTTAATATTATTGTATGGCCATACGACTACTACAAAATTAGAATATAAGTACATCTAAATATTATAATTTTTTTTCTTTTCTTTAAAAACAAAATAAATATTATATTACACTTATGTATACTTAGACTAATTAAAAACTAATTGTAAAAGAATGTCCATAAAACTAACGTTATATGAACATTCTTGTAATAGGTGGAGGTGTAGCATGTGGCCAACAGTGTGTAGTATGCATTGCTATTCAATAGTATCGCAACATGCAAGCATTGACAAACTGCAAGCAAGATATTTTGTGTGTCGGTAATTTGACACTTGTACGGTTAATCAAGTGCAGCAGCACAATGCACTTAAATGAATCACATTTATTAACTGCATTTGTTTGATTGTAAATATAAGCTACACAAAGTATCTGTTGCTTTTAAGTATGCACTCGTTGAACTTTAAAACTGTTGAACACATGCCATACATAAATAGTTGGAAGCTAAATATGCTTACCCAACAATAATATATATTTCTATTCTTTTACTCTTATGTTAAGGTACCCCTAAGAATTATTCTCATAATTAGTATATAAGCCAATGTCATTTAGTTTATAATACAATTAATAAATCAACAGTCTTAGGAGCTCCAACTATACAAGCTCTAAGACTAAAATAAAATAAATAAAAACTATTTTATTACATGTTGTTTTTTGGATAATTGTAGTTGTTGTCTAACTGCGCATCAGTGATGCCAACTCTTACAACATCAAAGGCACTGTGAGCCCATGGAAATAGGGTAAAAAAGGGTAAAAATTAAAAAAAATTCGGGTACGAAAGCACTAACGTAATTTTGTTTTGGGTCTGGTGGATCAAAAGACAGCCTTGGCTGTACTGAAAAAATTGCATTTGGATCTATTGCTTTTTCATGTTTTTTTGTGCGACTTAGTCGGAGTAAATCGCTTTTATAGTGCATTTATTTCGCAATTACAACAAATGCAATATGCTTTTAGTTGATATTTTGCTGGTCTAAGCCACCTTTTAAAAGTTAGATCATTCTCCCAAGCTTTTCTATATATTCGTTTTTCCGGCTGTACGAAAAATCGCCCAAGTGAAAATCGACCGAATAACAAATATGTAGGATCGCACAAAAAATGTTTTAAAATAAATTGGGTGATCTTTCATCAACGATTCAACATTTTCAATTATTTGGGTATTTGTTATATATATATATATATATATATATATATATATATATATATATATATATATATTATATATATATATATATTTACACAACAAACAAATCAACGGATATGTAAATTAAATGTAAATCGTTGCTAAAGAAATAAATCATGAAATTTTTTCACGAATTAAAAAAAAAAATATGCTTGAGAAATTCTAGAATTCAAACTCTTAACAGTTTGCGTGTACTAATCAAAATATAGATGCAAATAATACGCAGTTGGTTAGAAAAGTATTAGGTGGGTTTAAAGAATATGTAGTAGGAAAATGCATTAATGCCAAAAATGTTGATTATTTAAAAAGCACTTAAAAGCACTGTGAGAAATTGTTAAAAGCACTATAAATACCCGCTTTTCAAAAACGGGTCTTTTTTATTATTTTCTTCATAACTATTAGTAATAAATGTGACGATTTTAATATAAGTACATATTTACAACTGTAAATAGATATAAAGTTTCTTAAAAATATAAAATAAATAGAAATTAAGTAATGTTTTTCATAAAAATTAAAAAAAAGTAATTTTTATTCCTATAATTATTAATTAAACATTCAAGAACATAAATACTCGTATATTCATCAAATTTGTTTATATTAGGAGATTTGTTAAAAACTTAAAAAAAAATGGCTTCTTTAAATCTAAAATTAAAGTTTCTTTGTCTTTGTCAGATATCTTTATGTATATACTCGCTATGACAAAGAGTAAAATGCATATTCATATAATAATTACGTTTGCGATGTGCGATTCGCTGACATATAAAACATTAAATTTCACCAAAAAAAATTTCAGCAAAAAGAATTTGTTAAACATTTCATCATCAGAGATTTCTTTAAGTGTGCTCAAAATAAACAGCGTCAACAGAACCTGCTTGTACGAATGCTGATGCAAGACTAAATATTTTCTGCCATACGTGTGATTAAGTAAGTGTAAATAAGAGCATAACGAAGTGCCCATGGGCGCCCTTTTGCCTGACTATGGTATAGGTCATATATTTGACACCTATGGGCGCACCCATATGGTAGTTAGAATTGTTCATGCCAATTTTATGAACAATTTTACTTGGGAGCCCCTAAAGGAGTGGAGATAGTGGTTGTTATGTGTTGCAAAAATTTGGGGACAAAAAATTAATTGGGGCTGGTCTCAAATTTTATCCCTCTAAGGCTGACTGCGGCAGTTATGGGTCATTTTGTAGATATTTTTTTTTTAGGACCAGTATTCAGGGGTAATCCCTACTTATGCAATGCATTGTGCCAGAACTCAGGGCGACGGATAGGGTAGAGAAGATAGATGTTGAAAATTTAGAAGGTTTAACTTTTTTACATCTCAGCTTTGCGCGTTATATTAATTTTTATAGGTGTGTTGAGGCGCCTCTGGAGTTAAGTAGACGCATTAAGTAGAGCCTTTAGTTGACAGAAAAAAATATTTTTACCGGCAATTAGGCGCTATAAAATATTTGGTAAGAGCTTTGAACGTAGATCGAGAGGCATTTAAACACCTGAAAAGTATAATTTAAAACGCGTAAGTGAAGCCAAATTATAGGAAGGGATATTTGTTGATCCCCAAATAACTAAACTCATTAAACACAAATTCTTCAAGTTAATTGGTCAATAAAGAAATAAGAACATGGGTAGCTTTCGAAACTATGTATGTGTCACAGATTTCTTGAAATTATAAGGCCTGATAACTACAAAACATCTGGAACAAAAACAACAAATAATTTTAAGGTTGTAAGAAAAATAAGCTAATTCATATTGAATTATTTGTTGAGTTGTTTGTATAAGTTTTTAAACTATTGTTTCTCGTTTTTTGCTTGGGAGTTTGTGTATTAGTAAATGAGTTTCAAAACTTTTCAACCATGGCGGTAAAGATTTACAGATGAGTTGGTATTTAGCGCATAATGAAATAGCTTAGCTAACCAATAACAAAAAAAATAATGTTTGTTATAATAAATACTTATTTAAAATTTCAACATGAAGATTTTGTTTTAATAAGAAAATTTAAAAAAGTAGATATTACAGAAACAATCTTTGAATAGATTTGGATTCAGCACACTAAAGTAAATTAAAATCACATAACATAGTTTTTGCCCACACATTTTTTTATTAGATTTAACCAAAGCGAATTCACACCAGGTAATCTTATTAGTACAAATACAACAATTCGCCGCAAAATCTGATCTGAAGTGTCAAAACAAATGCGACAATGTTTTGGTATAAAATTCAACATTAAAATGGAAACTTTATTGAAAGAAAGAATAACAAAGTCCGAACAATGTTATAATAAACAGGAAGGAGGTCTTGGAACAAACATTAAAATTCATTTAATGTAGTCCCACTGACTATTATTGAGTTTTTTAAAAAGGTTTTCCTTATTAAAATAATAAGACTTCCTTTTTGAAAAAAATTCGAAGAGAGATAGATATCTTCTTAATTTTGTTCTATTTTATTATTTATTACTGTTTTCGCTGTTGTGATGTTAGGAAATACAAATTTGATGTCATCAGAACGTCATGGTACGTCCCGAATGCTTATTTACAACATGTATTTGTATTATCTGGATAGAGGGGTGATGAAAACATATTTATAAAACTTACGTATTCAGGGAGTTGAACCAAGGAACTTCGGTTTAGTAGATTGGCACTCTAACCACCTAACTACTACACCTTACTAGAGTATACGTGTAAGCAGCCAGTTTAAGAAGATGATTTATTGTAGCACAAAAAGATTATGAAAAAATTGTTCGTATGTTTATTTATATGTATAAAATAACAAGCAAGCTAATGAAATCAAAGCTAATGAACCTAATAAAATCAAGAAGAAAACCTTATTGAAAAAAACAATAAGATGGCCTAATAAAATCAAGAAGAAATCCCTTTTATTTACAATTCATATGAAAACCTAATAGAATCAAGAAGTTTTTCTGTATGGATTGTTATTTTGGTGCCAAAAATAACGGAAATTGTACATAAATCGTTTTTGTTTTGCTTTGTGTTGTTGAGTTGCCGAGCTACCCATCAAACAAAACGTCAAGCGTTTGAACTATTATGCTTTGATGAATGTAGTACATATTAGGTCAATAAAATTAATTGAAAATCTTTTTCAATCAAATATATATTATACTAGCCTATCCCGGTGTGCTTCGCTAACCAACCCCCACCCCCCGCTATAAAATAAAATTAAAAGTATTTATATATCCTATTGTGAAAATTTAATGACGATCGGTCCAGTAGTTAAGACTATATTACTAAAAAATTTTTTAAAGGCTATTTTTATGCTTTGTAATTCACAAAAATAGGTTTGTGAGTTTTTGTATAAATAGATGAGCTTTGGAATTTTTTAAACATAAAGGGTAAAACATCTACTGATGAATTGGTATAGCTACCAACGAAATATATATCTAGATATTGCTAACCCGCAACAAGTAAATAAAATTTTAAACATAAATACTTGAGTACATGCTCAAATAAATGTAAAATTTTGTAACGGAGAGATTTGCTTTTCATTTTTGCCTTATAAAATACTTTTAATGGCAACCAGCGGTTGTCTAATTGTATAGGTGTAGAAAAGTAAACACATTCATAATGGAAAATTATTGTTGTGTGTGTTTGAAAAAATTTTTTAAAGGCTATTTTTATGCTTTGTAATTCACAAAAATATGTTTGTGAGTTTTTGTATAAATAGATGAGCTTTGGAATTTTTTAAACATAAAGGGTAAAACATCTACTGATGAATTGGTATAGCTACCAACGAAATATATATCTAGATATTGCTAACCCGCAACAAATAAATAAAATTCTTAACTAAAATTTTTAAAATATGGATTAAATTTCTTAAAACAATGTCATGCTCAGAAAAATTATTAAATCTTCACACATTTTATGCAGGAACATATTTATATATATACCTAAGGAGCATAGCTCAAACAGGGTGTCCTAAGACACCTCTCTTCTTTTTTAAATTATATTTTTGAAAGTATTTAAAAAATTCACAAATAAAATTTATCAATTAATCAAAACAACAATTGATTAATTTTGAAACTCACAGACAAATTTTTGGAAACAAATAAATTCTTATTTTGCAAAATTTACAAAAATTGAGTAGAATTTTTTGACCATATATGGCTCTATGAGCTCGGTTAATTTGTAATATAGATAGTTAAATAAAAAAAAATTTATATTTTTGGTCACTTTTAGTATTTTTCTTTATGTTTTCTATAAAATAATTAAATGCAAATGAACTCTTATGTATATAAACTTATATTTGTGTTCGGTTATAAAAACAAATATGCGTTTAAAAATTTATTTTAACTGTAGTCCGGACGATCCATTAATACGGACAATAGCTAAAACTATATCTATTCGGATTAGGGAGGTTATACTGTACTTTATAAGAGCTTTTAAGATTACCCTCTGTACCAGTGATGCCAACTCTTGCAACATCAAAAGCACTGTGAGCCCATGGAAATAGGGTAAAAAAGGGTAAAAAAAAAAATTTCGGGTACAAAAGCACTAACCTAATTTTGTTTTTGGGCTGGTGGATCAAAAGACAGATCTATAGATTTTTCATGGCTTTTTGTGTGACTTTGTCGGAGTAAATCGCTTTATCGAACTTTTATTTCACAATAACAACAAATAAAATATGCTTTTAGTTCATCTTTTGCTGCTCTAAGCCACGTTTTAAAAGCTGGATCATTTTCCCAAACTTTTCTATATAAGTATTTGTTTTTCGATCTAAGTGAAAGCCATTGTTTAATGATGAACTTTAGCACATATCAACTTTAACATCAATGAAGAACTTACTTTTAATAACTGTGCAGCTTGATAATAACCAAGGCACTTTCTTGCTTAAATTTGCATAAAAAACAAATCAAAGGATATGTACTAATATTGAAAGTAAGATCACTGCTAAACAAATAAATCATAAACATTTCTGAACAAATTTAAAAAAAAAAGATGCTTGAGAAATTCTAGAATTCAAACTCTTAACAGTTTGCGAGTACTAATCAAAATATAGATGCAAATTATACGCAGTTGGTTAAAAAAGTATTAGGTGTGTTTAAAGAATAGTAGGAAAATGGTTCAGTGTCAAACATGTTGAATATTTAAAGCGCACCTAAAAGCACTGTGAGAAATTGTTAAATTTTCAAAAACGGGTATTTAACAAAATTTCGGATATTGATTAAGCACCAAAGTGGCAACGCTGCTCTATACACATTTTAGCACTTTTAAAATAAAACAATCAAAAAATGGCACAGCTGGTTTAGCACTTCAGGCCCATGCATGTAATTTAAAAGTAAGGACTTTCGCTACTGCTTGTATATTTTTAAACATTAGGCCGAGCAATCCGCAACTCAATGCAAAATCTTGCATCTATAGAAGACTATTACTGCCAGGGCATACCGCAGTAGTCATAGAGATGAAACTGAATGCACTAATGTGAATTATTGCACTCATTATATATGCACCAGCCACTTTAGAGCGATGATGTTATATTTTATATTTCTCCTTGAGTTGAATTTTTTTAATTTTTTTTGCTAAATAAGGATTAAGCAACAACATCGGCCGCTTAAATAGAAGAGAATAATTTAAAAGCAACTCGAATAGTAATATATAAAAAATAAATCAGATTTAAGTTAATCTCTAATCTCTGTCTAAAAAACTAAACCTGCGTTAACATTTAGCAAATATTTGATCCAAAACGAGTAACCACTAATTTTGCTTATAGTTAGTGTCATTTAAATTGGTTTTTATATTACAAAATAAAATTAGTTATGTAAAAAAAGCTATTTAATTAATGTTAATGGAAATAAAATTTTAGTTTTTCTGTTGGCTTTTCAGGCAAATACATATTTGATAAGTGTGAACGTAGCGTAACTCGTAGTACTCGTAGATAAACTTATTCTCAGCTTAGCTAATAGCACTAAAATATGTATATTATTTATATGTATGTATATCGATGCCTTTTTTCAGTGCGAAGCTTACGAATGCAAATTTAAAATCAAATACAAGCATATGTATGTGTGTTTGTATGTACATAAGTAGGGCATAATACGTTCGAGAAAGTCTATAACAAATTTTAGTCTCACAATTGCTTTTTATTTTTATTTATTGTTCATGTATTTTATGGATTTAGTTTATTACGAAGCTCAAATGGATTGTTGCTGGGTTGAAATTCTATTCAGAAGATTATTATAAAAATAAATATTTTAGAAAAACAAACATTAATTAAAAGATAATTGTGTCAAGAATGTCAACACTACGAACAAAGTTATCAAACCTTTATACAAATTTCTCTAATTGTATAAAAAAGAATATGGATTTTTTTGTGGAAATTACAATAATTGCATTATTTTTCAGTGCTCTACTTAACAAATATTTAATACTCTATTAAGCAGCCCGACGATTATCAAATATTTCCTTATCTGTGGTTACATATTAGAGTCTGGAAATGGTGAAATAAATTGGAGAACGACATGGGTGGTTGAAAATACGAAGAAAAATCTTCTTTGATTCAAATATAAATAATTATAATTAATTATATTTATTTAATTTGTTCGGTGTAATAAAAATATATAAAGAAAGACGTAATTGATATAATAAAATGAATTTGTATTAAATATAAATAAAGTATGTATTATTTTCCGCTCACAAAAGCTTAAGTCAAAGAGAAATTTAAAATAAATAGGCCTATTCACAATATTCTGCCAATATCTTAAATTAGTCGTGTACGTACTCGTTCTAAAAGTCAATAGACTAATGCCGACAGCTTCTTACTATTTCCTCTGTCCTAAAATATAACAAGAGGGTGTTAAAACTCGTCCATTATTGTTTACAACGCGGACGTATGTAAGTGACCTATTTTAATATTGTCAGGACAAATTTAAATAGAATAAGGGGAATTGTTACATTTCTCTCCATTTTCTTAGTGTAGAGCAGCCTTTGTCATGAAGAGAACATGTAGGAAATGTCAATGTATTGGTGTTTTTACACTTGTAGAAATTGATTGTTACATTTATTTTTTTTTCTGCAGCCAAACATCATATTAAAAGTTTGTATGCATACACACTGGATTGGTGTAGCGTGTTTATGGACGAAAGAAGGAACGAATGAATGAATTTACATAATTAAAAAAAATTTCCATTAAAAAATATATATACAAAACAGCTTCTTCCCACTCAACATTCCACAGCCTGAAAAATTAAAATATTCACAGTGTACTATGAATAACAAAAAAAAGCGACTAAAAAAAAAATATTTTTTTGCCCTCTTTTGCATGTGTTTTGTTGTTGGAAAGGTATAAACACATTCGCCACAGCAGACTACACTAGAGCTGTGTCGTTCCGGAACGAACGGGTACAAAGGAACGAATCACTGAAGTGAACGAAGGGAGCCGGTTACTTTACGGAGCGGTTTTGGCTCAGTGAGCGGTCTAGTTAAGTGTTTTGGTTTCATCGTTCATTTCGTTCGTTCGTTCACTCATGTCGGATTTTGTTGTTTTGCTTTTCAGTGTGACCAACACGAAATTACATTATTAGGGTAACCATTTGTTAGTTTTTTTTTCTATTATAGTTCAATGGGAACATTTCTTTTAATCTGCATGTACACCAGCATTTACATGTCTATAATACACAATATAATCAAAATTTTGTACTTTAACTTCGGAGGCCCATAACTCGGAATCTAAGCCTCGCCGACAAATTTGTTATTTAATTTTTTTCTTATTTTTTGATTCTCCATTGGCTTTTGTTAATTTTTGAGCAATGTAGCTAAACTAGATTTAAGACAACAATTTTATTAATGATTTATTTATTAATTACATTAATTGTAATTGTCGGTGGCACGAAATAAGCCCCAATGAAATAAGCCCCAAATCGAAAAATGAAATAAGCCCCAAAAAATTTTCAAATTTTTTGTTTGGGGTTTATTTCATTTTTTTTTTGGGTTTATTTCATTTTTTAAAAATTTGGGGCTTATTTCATAAAATTTTTTGGGGCTTATTTCATTTTATTTGGGGCTTATTTCGTAAATTTTGTTTGGGGCATATTTCATTTTTTTTGGGGTTTATTTCATAAAATTTTTTGGGGCTTATTTCATTTTTCGATTTGGGGCTTATTTCATTGGGGCTTATTTCGTGGTGCCGTAATTGTCATTGTATCATTCTGTTGTTATGTACAAAAACGGAATACAATTTTGTTAATTTAATACAATTTCACATACAAAATAGGTTCAACTTTAACTTTATTAGTGATAAGCTACGGATTTATTACAATTTATGCAAATAGTGCAAACATTCTCAATAATTTACAACTTTTTTAACTAAAACACTTTTTTGGATATACTTAAGTATGTATGTATCTACATAGTATTATTGTAAACAAAACAATACTTTAACTTGAATTGTGTTGCATTTTATTTGATAGGTTTATTGAAAAGAGCGGTGGAACGAAAGGAACGAACGGGTCCGTTCCTCTAAATTGAACGAAAAGGAGCGCTCACCAAAAGGAACGATTTGGCACAGCTCTAGACTACACGAACACAAGAACACAAATGCTGCTAGCTACCGTTCATGGTGGAATAATAAGGTGCGCGTAAGAATACAACAATAAAAAAACGACATGTATTTTGTTTGTGTAAAATTAATTCAAAATTGTCAAAACAATGCTGTATACAAAACAAAACAAAAGTTGTTTTGTATGTATTTATTGGTTATGCAAAAACAAAAAGCATAACGTAAACAAAAATATTCATGATGGCGGCCAAAAATGTAAACAACTTTTGACAAGAAAAGCATACTTTTCAATTTTTTTAACGGTCAAAACACAACCCTACAAAAAACCATATTCCTTCTTGCGTACACCTGATTATTCCACCATGCTACCGTTGTAGCCGTTTAGCAGCTACTTAATTATTTTGGATACGACAGATACACAGTAAACAGCTGATCCTGAATTGTTGCAACGATTCATTTATGTATATTACAGTGGTGCATATTTAGCGCTTTTACTTTTTTAAAGTTCGTTGGGGCGAATTGTATACGGCGAATTGAATTCGCCACTCACATTACTTTGTATGGATTCGCTTTAACATAAACAGAAAAAATTAATCTCATGGATCTCTTTTGGCTCCGGAGTTACGGGTTCAAAACTTACTTTTTATTGGCCATAACTCCTAGAATATGGAACGGATATAAGCGATGTGGATATCAATCTTCTCCAAAATACCTTTATAAGGGTATACAAATTTTTTAAAACAATTTACCCATTGCGAGTGAAATTCAATTTTAAAATTTTTTATCTGACTTTTCACTTGTACAGAGAACTTACCATGCTTTTTTTTTGTGTATATTTGAAAGCTGTCACCGATGGAATACGTAAGATATGCTTCTTTAATGATGATTTTAAAAATTAAATGAGTTATATAGAGCATTTTGAAATGATACCTACATATGTCGTTTATATTCGTTCTATATTGTAGGACTTATGATCAATAATATATTAAAGTTTTTGCGGAATCAAGAGAGCGCCGAAAAAATTACACAAAAATTTTTAGGTAAAAAAGGGCTATTACCCTGTGAGTTTTTTTAAAAATTTAACAATGTTGGTATTTTTGACTCAAATCAATATTCTATATAACAATAAAGCTAATAAAAATTATTTATGCATATACATATGTATATTATAACATTTACATATTGTAATTTTCTTTTTTACTTAACAATAAAAAATATTTCTAATCACTAATTTGCTTTACATATTTTGTTATATTGTCAACACTGTTTTGGTTTTGTGGCCATCAGAAATAGAAATTAGTTTAATTTGACTACACGACAAAAGTAGCATGGACAAAAACCTTTTGCCGTGTTGCCTTGCTGTCTTCAATATAATCATTCTCATATGCACACATATATTCTAATTTTGACAGGTGGTAGTCGGTAGTCTGCTGTGGCGAATGTGTTTAATGATTTAGTTTAATTCGACTACACGACAAAAGTAGCATGGACAGAAACCTGTTGCCGTGTTGCCTTGCTGTCTTCAATATAATTATTCCCATATGCACACATGTATTCTAGTTTTGACAGGTGGTAGTCGGTAGCCTGCTGTGGCGAATGTGTTTATGCTAGAGATGTGCAAATGTCGTAAATTGTTTGTGTCACGTGATTCGTGATTAAAAATTGATAGAATCACGCGTGCGTGCGTGATCGTGATTCAAAAATATAATACCGTGATTTTTTAATACAATTTTCACGCACTCAAAACAATTCTCTATGTTAAGCTTTTTCTTCTTTTGAATTTTTGATCTTTGCTAAAATTACATCCATTCATACATACATACATATGTATGTAATTACGTACATTTGTATGATTATGGATTCATACAAATGCAGACATTCGTGTGTAGATGAATACATACCCATGTACGTTGTGCATACCTACACCTTTGGAAATCTTGCGTTAACCTAAACCTAATAACACTAGTACTCCTTTTGAATTCCTTTACTTAAGTATAAGTAATAAATTTAAATAACCTGCCTTGGCAGACAGTGATAGATTTTTTATATTAAGTTTATCCTTTGTAATGCTAATTTTTCGAGCATTTCCTGAATTTTTTTTATTTAATTGATAATCTTTAAGTAAATAAAGAAATTAATTACAAAATAAAATTTTTTAGCATATGCTAAATCTTTTATTGCAAAATTTGTATTTCACCGTGCGCGTGCGTGCAAAATTATTCCCTTCGAGCGTGAAAATACGTGATTAAACATATTGTGTTCGTGAGCGTGCGTGATCGTGAAAGTTTCAAATCATGCCGTACGTGCGCGTGCGTGAAAAATATTTATGTTTCGTGATCGTGCGTGATCGTGAGCGTACTTTTACTCACGCACACACCTCTAGTTATTATCAAGCTGAACAGTTATTAAAAGTAAATTCTTCATTTACCTGCCGTTTACACATGCAAGTGAAAGTGCGAAAAACTCAATACACTCACACTTTTTCACTAACATAAGCATAATTTTCGAACTTGCACGTCTACTTACAAGAGAATTTGCTTGTAAGTAAATTTTTGACACTTACCCTGCATTTACACATGTAAGTAATTACTTAGAAGTAGTGTATATGTATTATCAACGAAAATGTCGAAATTATAGACAAAAGTCTTGCAAGTTGATCGAGCGTTTACACAGTCAGTTGTAAGTTCATTTTCAAAATGTTCTCGATGCGTAAGCATGCTATGAAAAATATGTGAATCCAGTATTGCCGTGTTGTCGATATCATGAAATTACGGAAAAGAATATTTGGTTTAACAAATTTTTTTTTAAAATGCATGAAATTAATGCTTGAAAATACTATTAAGATGCTTTGTTGTATAGATGTGTTCTTTTTTGTTTTTTATTTTTTATAAATACACAGAAAATCAGCTATAAACATTACTTTTATTTTACTAAATACTGGTTAATTGATATAAAACTCATCCTCGGTAGCACTGTTTCTTAACTTGTCATTTTACTTGCCGTAACCTGCCGTTTACACATGCAAGTGCAAGTGCGAAAAACTCAATACACTCACACTTTTTCACTAACACAAGCATAATTTTCGGACTTGCAGGTGTACTTACAAGAGAATTTGCTTGTAAGTAAATTTTTGACACTTAAGGTGGATTCACCCATTCTTTCCGAACAAAATTTTTGTCCGGACAAAAATTTTTTTACTGAGAGTTTTCTGCAGCACGATTCACTCATTTCGAAATATTTGTCCGGAAAATCAAAGCTGCCGTATGTAAGCAAAATCAATTAGTTTCACAAGGTGGCAGTACTGCAGTGACTGATTATACTTTTCTTTGTTCATTTTGGTGTCAAACTACATATTTTAAGTTATTTCCAAAGATTATTGTTAATAATGGACGAAAAGAGAAAATTACTTTTGCTGATGGCAATTGAAATGCATAAAGCATTATTATTAGCAAAGTATATATATATAAATAAAAAACTAAAAAAAAAAAATCGCAGTGAAAAAAATTTTAAAGCAAAGAAGAGCAATTTTTCATTTCTTGTATAAGTTTTTCGGCAATCGATTCATTGAGCTCCATTTTATTTTATTAAATATATTAAATATTTTTCAAAAAATATTACACACATTTATATTTCACAAACACAAAATGAATATTAAAATATTGCATGATGGGGCAACTCAATTCAACTTTGTATGAAAACATTTAACCTATTGGCAGCTCAGTTCAAGTTTGTCCGGACAAAATATAAAATTAAACCAATTCAAGCTGAGAATGTTCCGAACAAAATTTGTTATCTTTTTCTCTCACTCTCAAAAAGAGAAACGTCAAACTTCATATAAAAAAAATTTTGTCCGGACAAAAATTTTGTTCGGAACGAATGGGTGAATCCAGCTTTACGGCAAGTAAAATGACAAGTAAAGAAACAGTGCTACCGAGGATGAGATGACATTAAAATTATCGGAAGATGTTGATTGGAACAAAATGGTTTAGGAATATCTTTTAAAGATGTAGAAAGATGTTGACTTTTAGTACTGTGTATTTCTTATGGGAAGATGTTAACATCTTCTCAAATTGATGGTAGATGTTAGATGTTGCGTAGTGGAAAAAGGCTATAAGGAGAATTTAATAAAAACACTCTTTACGTGGATGTCATAGAGAAAAGGTGTTTTAGTATAGAACGAAGTTCTATATGGCGACCGTGAAGGCAGAATTTGCAGACGGAAATTTTATTAAATAAAATATTTGCTACACATTTAATAAACAAAAAAAAAAACTTATTGGAACTAAAATTGAGAAAAAATTTATTATGAAAAAGTTGCAAAAGAAGAAAACAAAACACACATAAAATTTTACACAAACAATACAATAAAGTAATTTAACAAATTCAATGTCAACAAAAATAAAACAAGTAAAATCATCACCACGCCATCAAGATGAGACATGGTACAATTCTAGAAAAATTTTGCGCTACACTCAAATAACTGAACATTATAAAACCTGAAAATTGCAAAAAAAAAAATAAAACAAACAGTTAAAAATACCATTAAAATACTATAAAAAAGTGACAAATAAAACTGATGAAAAATGATAAAACTGATAAGATGAAAGATAACAGCTACAAGAAAAATAACACTTAGTAACAATAATACAATAAAACGAAAAAGGAAAAATTGAAATTTACAGAAAAAAAACTGTTTAACTAAAAATAACTAAAAATTACAAAAACAAGATGAAAAGAAACAAAATGAAATTTGAACAAAAAGAATACCTATGGAAGAAATAAATTATAAAAACCGTAAAGAAAATCGTCGTATATAAATAAAAACAAACATTTACATACTTATGTACATACATATGTACATAAATAATTAAAACCAAAATTCTTCTACACCATACAACAACAAAATTTACAAAAAAAAAGCAAAAACATTAATTGTGCAAAATCATTTATCAAAATCAGTTATTATCAACTTGTGTACATATGTATATACGTACATAACATTATAAAATATTTAAAAAGAAAAACAACAACAAAAACCAACAATTCTGCATACATATGTACATACATATGTATAACAATTAAACAATTACAAAAAATAAACTAAATTAATATATGTATATATTAAATATATGTATAATTATATAAAGAACTAGTTATGTACATATGTACATATATGTGAAAAATCTTATAAAATGAACACAAAAAAGGAAAAATGGAAAAAGAGGAGGAAAAAGGTACAGTTACAGAAAGAATTTGTGCTACAAAAAAAAAAGATATCTGACATAAAAACTGAAAATTTCCAGATATAATAAAGGAAAAAATACCATTTTTTTTAAATAAAATGATATCTGAAAAAAAACTAAAAATTAGCCATTTTTAGACTTATTGCTTTTTGTATAAACCAAACATTTCACCCTAAATAAAACAATTAAAAACTCAATCTTCCTAACAAAAAAAATTTTATATAAAATTTTGTAAAAAAAAAAATTTTGAAAAGAAAAATGAGAAATGAAAAAATAAGTACAGTTGAAAAAAAGGTTACAAATTTTCACTTAGTAACAAAAATGGAAAAGTTAGTACAAAATGAAACTAAAAATAAAAAAAAAAACTGAAAAAAATCTGCATAAGAAAATATAAAAAAGAATAAAACCGACAAAAAAGCAACTGAATAGAAAAAAAAACGAAATGAAACTGAAAGATTAATGAGACATACGAAAGAAAAACAGAGAAAACGAAACGAACTAAAAATGAAATAAGAGAAAAAAAAAGAATGAAACGAAACCAAATGGAAATGAAAATATGGAAGAAATAAAATAAAAACGTTGAACAAAAATATTACATGATATTACACAAAAAATTTGCTTGTTTTCAAATAAATTAAAATAAACAAAACAACAACGAAAAGTAAGAAAAAAAAAACAAAATTCAAGAAATATCAACAGAAAATTTTATACAATAAAAACCAATTAAGGAACAGACCCAATAATAGCAACAACAACAACCAATTCAAAACGAAGAAACAAAGAAGACAGCAAAATCGTATAGCAACGTGGGTAACTGAAGAATGCAAAAATAAACATACATAAGTATATATTTAATTTTATCATTGTTTATTATTTACATACATATATATATATATACATATATATATATACATATATATATATATAAAATATATTTGTACCATAAATACAAAATATTTCTTATTATACATATGTATGTATGTATGTACATATTTACAAATACTAACGAGTAATACAATTTATTAAAACTAATTCTACTTAAACTAACGAACTTCATAACAAATACATACATATGTACATACGTATAAGAATATGTTATTTTTATATATGTATGTACATACCTACGAAAACATGCGATTCATGTAAATATGTACATAAGCCTGTCAAACAATTTAAAATAAATACATGTTAATAACTACTTATGTATATACATACATTGAATTTTGGATTGTTAAATACATACATATATGGAAATGAAAAAAAAACCTAGTGATTTATATACATACATACATATCTGTGGAATTTTGACAAAACAACTTAACTCGATATCGGACAATTTTCCACTTTTACAACCATATGTATAAATTTTGAAAGCGCATATTTCTGCCTTATCAGCATGTTTCTAGATAGTATAGATCGGGAGATATAGAAGCCCCCAAATCAACCTATCTCCTGATTTTTACAGTCTGCTTTTGACAAAAGAGTCCATATCGAAATATGCTGCATGGCACATAAAAAATATTATAACTTTATTTTGAAAAAATAATTTATTTGAATATAGGTTGTCAATAATTTTCTAAAATTATTTTGAGAAAACAATCTAATGTCATTTCTGTTCTTTTATCAAATGAAAAAACGAAAATCAGGCACACCTTTCTCAAGTTAAGTTCTTTTAATAGCCATTTAATTAGTAGAATTCATTGTGATAAGACAACCTACAGCAAGATAAGTGCTTTAGTGCAGTGATATTCAAAGAAATAAAAGGAACTTTAATCAAATTAAGTGTTTTTGTCGTGTGCAAGTACAAGAAATTAAGACTTTTATAACGAAAATAAGTTGTTTCGTATTACAAAAAACCATAAACAATACGGCTATGGCCCAAACAGCACACACAACAGAAAAAAGGCCTTTAAGTGTTGAAAGTATCAGTGAAAAAAAAACAAAGGTTCCAAAGCATTTGGGTGCGTATTCTGATATTGGCGCAACTGTCCAAAGTGAGACTGATATTGATGAGGACCCTTTCCATGAAAGTGATTTTGATGACTCTGATTTTGTCCCAGAGACAGATTCCGATCATAACAACACTACAGAGAGCACTCGGGAATTGAATGCAGCTACTGACTCCAATGTAACTAATTCGGATTTCGCTGATATTGATGAAAGCCAACTATTCGAACTTCCAACCACTTCAGCAGTTAAAAGAAGCAACATGATTAACAAAAACTTGGGAAAAGAGTACGTAACTAATAAAAACCAAGTCGTCCCTGCTAAAAAAATGAAAGCACTAACAAAATGTAGAAGGTTATGTAATACTCACGTAAATTTGGAGGAGCAAAATATGATTTTTAAACTGTACTGGAGCTTGGGTGACTACAACAAACGACGGCAATACCTGTCAGGCTTAATTGATGTTGAACTAAAGAAAACGCATACAATAAATAGCGTTGGAAATCGTCAATATAACTATCTATATAATTGTGAAATTAACGGTCAAAGGAGAAGAGTATGTAAGCAATGTTTCATGAATATATATGCCGAAACTGCTCAAAGCATTAAAACTGTTACTAATTGTAAAGTTAAAGAAAGCTCCATTGAAATTGTTCAGTGCGATAAAAGAGGAAAACATTTTCCAGAACACAAATTGTCAACGGAAAAGTACAAGGAAGTTTTAGATCACATTAATAGTTTTCCGAAATATGTGAGCCATTACAGTCGTAGTCATACAAAACAACTTTATCTTCAGTGTAGTCTAAGCATGGCAGAATTATACAGATTATACACGAACAAGTTTTCTCAACCTGTTTCGCTGTCAACATATCGGGAAATATTTAAGAAGCTGGACATAAAGTTTAAAAAGCCGCATATTGATGTATGCAACAAGTGCGAGACTTTAAGAATAGAGATTAAAAATGCATTAACTGAGGATGAAATAGCAATGCATAAAATACAACAAAAAAAGCACCACAAAGAGGCAGACATGGCCTATGAGTCTAAAAAACATGATAAATATCTGTCTTTGAACGACAAATCGATCAAAATGTATACTTTTGATCTGCAGCAATGTTTGCCAACACCACATTTGAATGCGGCAATGTTTTTCTACAAAAGACCATTGTGGACATTTAATTTTACGATGCATGATGGTGCAACAAACAAAGCAAATTGTTATATATGGAATGAGACCATAGCAAAGCGTGGAGCAAACGAGATTTGTTCCTGTATCTTTAGATGTCTAATGGAATTACCGAAACATGTGAAGCATGTTATTTTGTACAGCGACTCGTGTCCAGGCCAAAACCGAAATTCGTATATTTGCGCCATGTTTGAAAAGGTGTTAGAAGATCATGAAACTATAGTAATAATTGATCACAAGTTTCTGGTTGTTGGACACACGCATATGGAATGTGACACGGTTCATTCCCAAATAGAAAAAAAGAAGAAACAATGTGTAAATTCCATACATCACCCACATGACTGGACTACTTTAATAGCAACTACAAATCAAAAATATAATGCAATTGAAATGCTTCAAGATCAATACTTTGACTTTGGTGGCCTATTAAAGAACAAATACACTTGGAGAAATACTAATACATTAGGTGAGTACAACGATACTTATGTTTATGTATTTTAAATCAAATATTTGATTATTTCTTTAAGGTGACAAATTTGAATGGAAGGTAATACGGTGGATAAGATATGAGAAAAATAAGCCTGGAATTTTACAGTACAAGCTGTCTTTGGAGCCGGAAGAGGAATTCAAGGAACTAGACATTACAAAGCGGCGACAGAAAACAACAAATGTGGAATTAAAGGAGTGTTATTCGGGGCCTTTGCCAGTATCTGCTAATAAAAAACGTGATTTACAGTCGGTTCTGCAGTTTATAAATGCAGAGTTCCATAATTTTTACAATAACTTGCACGTTGAAGGTGAAGAACAGGTGGAAGTCGATTGGGACATTAGCAACGATTATGATTAGCTGTAGACTGAATTGCCCTTATTTATGTGAAACATTGTTTTATTTTATTTTTAATTTAATTTGCTCTTAGTTTTCTTTTTCATACATAAAAATACATGTATACATACAAATACATTTAATCTAATAACAACATAACTTTTCATAATATTCGTTCAAAATAAACTGAATTTTGTTTAAAAAAGTAACATATTTCACAAATTTTTTTCTTTTTTTTTTATAAAAGCAATTGTCTCGACAAAGGTTGCGAAGTATTTATTACTTTTCAGTATGACAAAAGACGTTATCTAGAGAAGAGTTTATTTTTCGATGAAAAATATTTTTGACAAAACAACACATCTCGGTTTTTGGACATTATCTTGGCAACAGTTGTATCTGGGAGAAAAATGCATATTGTAAAATAAAGGTATTAAAATTCTACACAATAAAAAAAAATTTAATTTGTTTAAATATGTTCTGAGGCGATTCAATGACCCTATAAAAGTGTTTTTTGGGCCTCCTGTAAAATTCACTTTTTCGACATTGGTTGTTTTGTCAAAATTCCACAGATATGTATGGAAAAAAAAATTTTTTTATATACTATACACAAAGATGAAATGAAAAACAGTGAAGAGCAAAACAACGCACACTAAAAATATATTATAGATTCTCACTTGATTTCAGCAAAAATCTGCCAAAATTAGAACAAAATTATTAACATTGATGAAAGAAAAAGCGCATAAAAATAATATAAAAAAAATTTTTTTTAAACAACTGCTACCTGTTAAATTTGAGTTTATTAACGAAACAAATAGATTAGTCTAATAGCTTTCGAGGCTACGGCCAATAATCACAACATTTACGGTGCAGAATGGCCAAAATATAATTTATTTCCTACAATATATAAACAATTTAAAGAAAAAGAACATGGCATTAAGATTTGAAATCATTTTAACATTTTACATCACTGTTATACGGTGTCTGATATATAAAACATGACCTATTTAAAAAAAAAAACAAAACAAAATTTGTAATAAGTTTACAAAACTTTTTATTAAAAAAAAATAAAAAAAAACAAACTTTACATATAAGTAGTAAAAATGTAATTAATTTTTATTAATTGAATTACATCAAAACAAAAATATATAAATAAAAACATTGTACAGATTTTTATTATTATAAAATAAACAAATTTTCATATAAAAACAAAAGAAAAAAAAAGAGAAAAACTAAAACAAAATTTTTTTTCGCTTCTATATAAAAAAAATTAAAACCATTAGTACAAAAAAATTCTCCATACAAATATTATTAAATATATTTATATACATATATTATTAAACATACATATTAACATATATATAAAAAAAAAAAACAACAAAAACTAAAATTAATACAAAATTTCTTTTTTCTCATATACCAATTATTAAATATATTTTTATATAATAATGAATCCTAATTGGATATACAATTAAAACAAAATCAAAAATTTCTCTACATACCCATATACAATTGAAAATTACTTTTTTTGCAATTACTTAAAATTACAAAGAAAAACCCTTTATACAAAATCTTTAAATTTGCTTATTCAAAGTAAAACTTAATAAAAATATCTATAGATACTTACTTTTAATCAAAGTAATTAAATCAAATCACTTTAATCATATTACTTTTAATTACATTACTTTCAATCAAATTACTCTAAGCATATTACTCTTAATCAAATTAAATTAACCGAATAACTTTGAATCAAATTGTTTTAAAAATTTTTCTACTTTTAAAATACAAAAGCAAATAAATTGTTTACATATTTTTGTAAATGTTTAATGTTAAATATATTTGATAAATAATCAAAGAAATTTTTAATTTTTCAGGCTTAAGTTCGTTTTCTCTAAATATAATTTTGTTATAAATTAAATTATTATTTAAATTAGAAAGAAAAATCTAGTGGCTCTTAATATTTGAACAGACAAAGAAAAATTAGACTGCGCGGAGGGTTGAACTGACATCGATGTTTCGAGACTAACCACAGTCTCCTCATCAGAGTTGTCTACCGCTTAGACCTCACTGCCAACACGGCAGCTGCAATCACATTAGTTAAAGATCCTCTATCATTAATTGAATCTGCTGAATTACATGTAAATTTTTACACTACAGCTTTTATCATTTTTTAATGGGTTGGAACTTTACTATACTTTTTCAAAGTCTATCTTGTTCAAGTTGAGCTTTATTCTAGTGTTTCTTATTTGAGAGACTGTGGTTAGTCTCGAAACATCGATGTCAGTTCAACCCTCCGCGCAGTCTAATTTTTATTTGTCTGTTCAAATATTAAGAGCCACTAGATTTTTCTTTCTAATTTAAATAATAATTTAATTTATAACAAAATTATATTTAGAGAAAACGAACTTAAGCCTGAAAAATTAAAAATTTCTTTGATTAAATATCATTCAGTTCGAATAAAAAATTCACAACTTAATTATTTTTGATAAATGTAATATTTTGTAATCGCTAAAAACATACTATAGAAAATATTGAAGCAAACGAGATTGATCACCTTGTTTGTTTCAACATTTTTTTTATATAAAAAGGGAGGTGCATAGGTAGGTGGACAATGCCTATGTTTCCAAACTTTCAGACATATACAGAATTTAAACATTTACAAATATAAAGATTTACAAATACAAACTTTCAAACATTTACAAACATAAGCTTTCAAACTTTTGAACATTTACAAATATAAATTAACAAAAATTGTTACACAATTTTTATAAAAAAAGAAGGGAGGTGTAGTGCCAGCTCTGATGAAACTGAGCAGCACTTGCACTACCTACTAACATTAAGCAACAATGTATGTATAAGCAACTAATATTTTGTAATGTAAGGAGAATTTAATAAAAACACTCTTTACGTGGATGTCATAGAGAAAAGGTGTTTTACTATAGAACGAAGTTCTATAAACCAAATATTCTTTTCCGTAATTTTATGATATCGACAACACGGCAATACTGGATTCACATATTTTTCATAGCATCCTTACGCGTCGAGAACATTTTGAAAATGAACTTACAACTAACTGTGTAAACGCTCGATCAACTTGCAAGCCTTTTGGCTATAAATTCGACATTTTCGTTGATAATACGTATGTATACACTACTTGCAAGTAATTACTTACATGTGTAAATGCAGGGTTATGTTAAGTTCATATGTGTTAAAGTTCATTATCTAACAATGGCTTATCTTTAGATCGAAAAACAAATACAGTATTTTTCGGTTAATTGCACATCAAAATTTGCACAACTTTTTGTTCAATTAACCGGGGAACCAATTAGCCGATACCCGCTTAATTGAACAAATCGTTCAATTTCAAGAATCCCGTTTAATTGAACAGTTTGTTCAATTACAGAAATCACGCATAATTGGAACTACTAATGAATTAAAAGAAATCGCATATGTGCACTTTAAGTTTTTCAAAATAATTTTTTTTACCTTAAACGAAAAAAATGCAAGTAACAGAAAAAAATGTACATATATGTGTATACGCAGGTATTTATTATTGTAGGTACATATGTACTATTAAATGCACTATTTATGTGCACATTAGTTTTACAAAAAAATAAAATTTATAAACTAAAAAACAATTCATATATTGGTTTTACAAAAAAAAATATAAACTTAAAGAATAAAAACAATTCATTTGCAATTAACCGGGTAAAAGTAAGAGGAAATTTATTTTTGATGACATGAATTTTGAACCAATTAAGCGGGAAAATCAATTAACCGGGTTCAATTATCCGAGGAAATTTACATGTGTTTTCGTATGCAATATGTTTTTGCCCCATCATGTGGTTCAATTAAGCGTGGAAACCAATTAACCGAAAAATACTGTATATAGAAAAGCTTGGGAAAATGATCCAGATTTTAAAAGGTTGTTCAGATAAACAAAAGCAAATTTTATTTTTTGTAATTGTGAAATAAATGCACGATAAAGCGATTTACTCCGAGAAAGTCACACAAAAAGCCATGAAAAAGCAATACATCTGTCTTTTGATAAACCAGACCCAAAACAAAATTAGGTTAGTGCTTTTGTACCCGAAATTTGATTCATTTTTACCCTTTTTTACCCTGTTTCCATGGGCTCACCGTGCTTTTGATGTTGCAAGAGTTGGCATCACTGATTCGTAAGTATGTATATATTAGTTTTGTGCTGCTTGTGCGGGTATGAGGCTGGATGAAAAATTGTGCCAACGAAAAAACACTCTCTTCACCCCTCTCGCCTAAAAACTCTCATTTTGGTTGCAATGAAAAACTTTCATTTGGATCTATTGCTTTGTATATTTTTTTTTGTGCGATTTTGTCGGAGTAAATCGCTTTATCGTGAATCTATTTCACATTTACAACAAATGCAATATGCTTCTTAGTTCATCTTTTGCTAATCTAAGCCACATTTTAAAAGCTGGATCATTCTCCCAAGGTTTTCTATATACATATTTGTTTTTCCATCTAAAGGAAAGTCATTGTTAGATGATGAACTTTAACACATATAAAATCAATGAAGAACTTACTTTTAATTATTAAAAATAAAATCGTTGCTAAAGAAATAAATCATGAAATTTTTTCACGAATTAAAAAAAAATATGCTTGAGAAATTCTAGAATTCAAACTCTTAACAGTTTGCGTGTACTAATCAAAATATAGATGCAAATAATACACAGTTGGTTAGAAAAGTATTAGGTGGGTTTAAAGAATATGTAGTAGGAAAATGCATTAATGCCAAAAATGTTGATTATTTAAAAACCACTGTGAGTAAAAAGCACTATAAATACCCGCTTTTCAAAAACGGGTATTTAATAAAATTTCGGGTATTGCTTGAGTAAAAAAGCACCAAAAAATACCCGAAAAGCACCAAAATGGCAACGCTGGTGTTTTTGCATTTTTGTGTGGATGCTAGTTTTCATTGACAAGAAATTGTTGCTGAACAATATATTACAGAGAATTTATTTTCATTTTGTGTGCTAGTAAAAAATTTTACTAGATGTCAAGTACAAAATTTTTTTTAGAAAACTGGAAATTTATTTGTTATCAGGTAAATATTTTTCTAGTTTTCACATAAAATTATGGAATATGAGGGGAATTTTTACTAAATATATTAGTTATTTTAAACACTGGTATAAACACATTCGCCACAGAAGACTACACGAACACACGACTACGAATGCTGCTAGCTACAGTCACAGGGTAACCAGAGATGACACGAGACGGAAGATTTTGCATACTGATTTGTATACACTCATACAATCCTTCGTTTTCGTTTTTTTCTTTGTGCTGTCTTTGTATCCAAATTAAAATTATAAATCACAAAACTAATAAAATATCCATATATTTCTATAATTTACATTAAAAATATTATTAATTAATTGATTTAAGTTGGTTTTCACTCATCGTTTGTATTTTATTACTATATACATCTGCAAAATATCAGAATTTATCAAGTATGTATGTATGTATGTGTGTATGTAAGCAAAAAATCACCACCATTTGGCAAATTTACAGAATATATGTACGTATGTATATAAATTTAATATACAGAGTATATAAGCACACACTAAATTGTTTTATCACTTTATTTTGGAATTATATGCCGTAAATACTTAATATTATAACATTTTATTAAATTTAAGCGTGCTTTTATGTAGCATTTTCCACTAAAAACTGAACATTTTTTTGCTTTTCGTTTTGTTTACTTTCATAACAAACACACTAATGTTTTCTCTTTTTCACGAAGCTTACTTATGACAAATAAAATATGATCGAAGTCCAATTTTTTTTGTTTTTGTCATCTCTGTTTACCCTGTGCTACAGTTGAAGCCGTGTAGCCAGCTACTTAATTATTTTGGAAACGACAGATACATAGTAAACAGCTGATCCTGAATTGTTGCAACGTTTCATTTATGTATATTACAGTGGTGCATATTTAGCGGTTTTACTTTTTTAAAGTTCGCTGGGGCGAATTGAATTCGCTACTCACATCACTTTGTATGGATTCGCTTTGACATAAACCGAAAAAATTCATCTCATGGATCTCTTTTCTTACGGGGTTCAAAACTTATTTTTTAATGGTCATAAGTCCTAGAATATGGAACGGATATGAGCAATATGGATATCACTCTAAACTTCTCTAAAATACCTTTATACTGGTATACAAATTTTTTAAAACAATTTACCCATTGCGAGTGAAATTCAATTTTAAAATTTTTTATCTGACTTTTCACTTTTACAGAGAACTTACCATGCTTTTATTTGGTGTATACTTGAAAGATGTCACCGCTGAAATACGTAAGCTATGCTTCTTAAATGATGATTTTAAGAATTAAATGAGGTATTTAGAGCATTTGAAATGATACCTATGTCGTTTATATTCGTTCTATATTGTAGGACTTATGATTAGTAATATATGTATTAAAGTTTTGAACCCCGAAACTGCGGAATCAAGAGAGAGCGCCGAAAAAATTTCACAAAAATTTTTAGGTAAAAAGTTTTTTTAAAACTTTAAAAATGTTGGTATTTTTGACTCAAGTCAATATTCCATATATCAATAAAGCTAATAAAAATTCTTGATGCATATACATATATTATAACATTTAAATTTTGTAATTTTCTTTTTTATTTAACAATAAAAAATATTTCTAATCACTAATTTGCTTTACATATGTTGTTATATTGTCAACACTGTATTTGTTTTGTAGCTATCAGTAATAGAAATTAGTCTAATTCGTTGATAGTCAAACTAGCCTCTAGGGGACGAGCACCAATCGTCATTTACACATACACAACACGAACCAAACAGAAGAGACAAACTAATACTGATACTATGTTCACACTTATGTGTTTAAAGTCTTATTCGTCTTATTCGACGTCACATAAAAAAAAATTCTATATGCATATAAGCATATACATATTAAACATCTCAAATGTAGTGTGAACGGTTGTGTTTAGATTCTAAAACATTTGCCTTAAACACGTTTAAAAACACAAGTGTGAACTTAGTATTAGGCAAATGTTTTAGAATCTAAACACAACCGTTCACACTACACTTGAGATGTTGAAGATTGACGTTTCGTCAGCTGATTATTGTGTTTTTGTAATATTGCGAGTTTGAGAAACTAATATTAAGTTACAACTGGAAAGAAATATCAGTAAAAAACTATTATTTATATTATTATTTTCTTCCTAATGGAATTAGTAAAATTGCTAGCTTATTTAAAGGTGAAATATATGCTTATATGCATATAGAATTTTTTTTTATGTGACGTCATCTAATAGCATTGCAAAATGACAGAGTTGATGAAAAATTGTTGACGTGGAGCCATATAATAGCAAACACAAACATTACAGAGTTGTCAAAAAACGCACTGAACATACTCCAAATATATTTGTAACCCTGCCTTTTGCGTGTTTAGCGAGATGTCTAATACTATGTTCACACTTATGTGTTTAACATCTTATTTGTGTTTAAGAGCTTAAACACTTCGATTTTGATATGTTTTACCATACATTGACTTGTTTTGTTAAACATCTCAAACGACAAGTTTTAGAATTAAACATCTCGCTAAACACGCAAAAGGCAGGGTTACAAATATATTTGGAGTATGTTCAGTGCGTTTTTTGACAACTCTGTAATGTTTGTATTGCTATTAAATGGCCCCACGTCAAATATTTTTCACCAACTCTGTCATTTTTCCATGCTGTTATATGACGTCACATCAAAAAAATAAAAATTCCATATGCATATAACATATATTTCACCTTTTAATAGGCTAGCAATTTTACTAATTTCATGAGAAAGAAAATAATAATATAAATAATAGTTTTTTACTGATATTTCTTTCCAGTTGTAATATAATATTAGTTCCTCAAACTCGCAATATTACAAAAACACAATAATCAGCTGACGAAACGTTAATCTTAAACATCTCAAATGTAATGTGAACGGTTGTGTTTAGATTCTAAAACATTTGCCTTAAACACGTTTAAAAACACAAGTGTGAACTTAGTATTAGTATCGAAGTGTTTAAGCTCTTAAACACAAATAAGATGTTAAACATAGTATAAAATACGAAACATACAGCCATACCTAAACAAGAGCGGAAAGCGGAACGTTTTCTACCGCCTAGCGTTAACGCTGAAATACCATACCTAAGCAAGAGCGTCAACGCTTTGTCATAAAAACAGGGTTATTACAAAATATATTACAACCCTGATTATAATAGTATACTCATAACCTAATAATACATGCATCTCTACACCAAACACAACAAAAAAAATCCTCAGAAGTCAAAAGTATAACCCTTAAATGCATCTTGTTGCCAATTGTCTACATTCCAGTTCTTCCTAATTTTAGCTATAACCATGAGTGTGTATACTTATAAAAGTTCGTTGCTAAGTGTATACAATAATAATAAAGAAAAAAAAATACCGTTACATACATTCTTGCTGCTGTATTTTGTATTTTTTAGTCATTTGAGATTGTGGTTGATCGAGATCAGTGTGGTGCTTGAAGTATAATTTTGTATTTTGCGTTTGCTATAGAAAAAGTGTTTTATAAAACTTAAAAAAATTGATTCTCATCTGTTAACAGGTAAGTTACGAGTTAGTGCTTTCGTATATAAAAATCTTATTGGATTAGTGCAAGATTTTCAAAAAATACTGAATGTTGCCAAATGTCTACAATATGCGTTTGACACATAAGTAATAATAAACGGTCACTATTGATTTTTATTTTTTAACACGAAACAAACACAAAAACAAACAAAACAAACGCATATTGTTGCCAAAAATCTACATACCACTTTTTCCAAAATAAATCTTCAAAACCAAGACCTAAAATTTTTTCGTTATTTTTTACGTGTTATACAACTAAATATCTGTATAATTATATTTTTTTAAATAAAAAAGAAGAGAGGTGTCTTAGGACACCCGGTTATAGCTTTGCTCATTTTTTTTTTATAAGGAACGAAGGCGAATAAGAAGAAGTAAGTATGTACATACATATGTATGTACACATAATATTTTCGGTTTTTTGTTAAAGTTGAAATCAAAATAAAAAAAAGAAATTTCGTTTCTTGCAAGGCGAATATGATGTAAATTTGCCAAATTGTGGTGGTTTTTTACTTGCATACACACATATGTACATATACATACATATATATACATACTTGTTATCGTTTTGTTTTTGTTATTGCGGTTGAATGTGAGTAACACACTATATATGTACATACATATTTTCTCGTCTTGATTTTAAAAAACAACAACAAAGTCGCTTTTAAAGGATGAGCTAATCAAAACAAAAAAAGAAAAACATAACGGGAATAGTGTCGATTATTTATCTTACGAAAAATAAAATTCAACCCCTACCGCGCCATAAATAGCAAAGCTATAAAAATAAAAAATCATGCATTTAAGGGATAAATGTGTATGTGTGTATGTTTCAACCTGTGACAAAAATATAAATAAAAATTATTCATTCAAATACGAAAAAATAAATACAAATCAAAAATTAACACTTGAAATAAAAAACAAGTAATTTACAAGAATTGTCAGCTGGGCTTGTAAGACTACCTTTTAGTCATTGTATCATGAGTGCTTGTCTTTTGCAGCTAACTTCACTATTACACGCGCTGTCAAAATCAGATTTTCCAATTGCAAAATGTTGCCGCCGCGTTATTTCTGGATGCTCCATACAAAATGTATGGGCATGAGAACTTTTGACAGCTAAAAAACGCTTGCCGCTCTTGTTTAGGTATGGCTGATAATCAGTTGTATGATAGCAGCAGCGTTGTCAACTTTGAAATTTCAAAAGGCACCAAAATGGAGAAAAAAACGCGCCATTTAACAAAAAACGCACCAAGTTCAGAATTTTTTTTTTGTATTGAAAATTTTTATTGAATTAATTTTGCGTCTTTACAACATTTAACTTTAGTCCAAAATTCTAATGTTGATACAATATTGTGCCATTGCATGAAGTGAATCATTCACCCTTTTTCAATACTAGATAATGTTTGCTTAAATCTGAAATGTGTTTCCGTGTTCCAGCATGCCGAACAAGGTTGGATATTTAGGCGTGATATCGCATTTGCAATATAAACAACTTGCTTTTGTGTTATTATTTGGTCAAGGCCGAATTCATTGCTTAAACTCACATTGTGATTCCCAAAACTTTTTGTATTTCGCTTATGATCTCCTTTTTTAGACTCCATTATTGACACTAACTTTAAATATTTCTTTTAGTAAATAGAAATTTTATTAATTTTAGTGTTACAACACTTTATATAAACGCATTTTTTATGCATTTATATATATATATATGCATTTATAAAAATCAAACAATGATCGCTAGTCTCGAGAATACTTGTTTTTGCTAAGCTCTTTAACACAATTGACAGCAACTTTTACGACAACAATCAATTATGTACTCTGAAAATCTAAAAGGGAAAACAAATTTCTTATAATGAAATGTTACAAATTATCTATAAAAACAAGACGGTTTAACGGTTTTCGTGAATGTGTTTTAGTACCTCTTAAACATCATTAATGGTTTGTAGTGTACACATGTCATACAACTTGCACAGAGGTAAATACCAACTTTAAGTGTGTAGCGCAACAAGCGATAATGTTACACATGTTGAAGTGTGGCAAAAGTTATTTGGAACAAATATTGAATTACAGAAATTACTGTGTGCAAGTTGATGACACATGAAAATTTAATTCAATTTAATTTTATGATATTTTGTTTTTCTTTATTAATAAATTGAGTGATTTACAAATCACTCAATTCTAGATTATCATATAGATTCTCATAAGTAGTATTTAAGCTAGAATATTTTGTAAATAAAATCAGACTTAAACTATCAACATAATTCGGCACTCGCTTGCCTTTGTTTTTAATTTAGTTTCAAGAATATTCTGGCAGTTCTTTTGAACGCCTAATTACTAGCTGGAACCCTTCCAGCTGTTTAAAATAAACCAAGGGCTATAGGGAAATAAAATATAAACATCCTTATTACTCCACATGGCGATCCTGCCATAACATTCTCAAAACATTAGTACACCACATCCTTTCACTCTCCACATGGCGATCCTGCGGATTTCGAACTGATCCTGCCGATTCCGACCAACCATACAAAAAAAATTTTTATTATCAAAAATTTTATGATCCTGCAAAAATCTTACAATCCTTCGGACTTCGAACTGATCCTGCCGACACCACATAAATATGATTTATTTACAATGTGTATTTACAATTCAAAAAGTAGAAGAGAAGAAAACCCAAAACGGACACAGTCGTAAAATTGTTTAAAAGTATTGTTGGGTTAAAAATAAATTGTCCAGAATAAAGAATCCAGAAATTAAAAATTTGCTAGTAATAGAAAGTTCCAATCATGACTCGTGGAAATCAACGTGACTTAGCCTGTCAAAAGAACACCAAAAAGTTGGCTGAACAAAGCACTGACAATCTAAAACGACGTAAACACGTTTGGGTTTGGTTTATAAAAATCGCAAATGTAAGATGTTCTCTAGTTTCAATATTTTAAGTTTTGCTTAAATAATTTACAATTATACATACATACAAACTTAACTTAAAACATCATTAAAATAATATAAAAATCAACAAAAAAAAAAGCAAGCACAACAAATAATATGAATGAATTGCAAAAAAAAAAAAAAAAAAAATATATACAAAAGAAATTGAATTATAAATACATACATACGTTAATTTTACTTACAAATTAATTAATTGAATATATAAAAACAAATGGGAATTTAATTAAAGAATGAATATTTAAAGGAAAACCTCTTGAATATTATTATATATATGTAATTTAAAATATAAAATAATTATACATACATATATACATTTTTATTTATTTCTTAACATTTTTTAACTTACACACAAAAACACACAACTTCCAACATGCATGTACACATACTCTTTACTTAACCATCAACAAACCAAGTATTCTTATTAAATAAATCAGGTTAAGATATTACAAGATATTATTAATTGAAATCATACAGGCATTAAAATTAAATCTAAATGGAGACAACGTAATTTTTAATAATGAATTGAAACCAGGTGTATTTTTGAGTAATTCAATAGCTCCAAAAAAAAAAAGCCGCATGACACACTTAAAAATTTTAAACACAACGAACGATTAAGTAACTTTACAGGGCATTAAAATTCAAACTGACTCTCTAAAAAACTATGACATATTAAATTTCAACAATATAAACGACAACGAACGGTTCAACAAATTTTTGGATGACTTGAAATTAAAACATAATGACATACATATAAAGAAAATAAAGAGACAAATAAAGAATATAATGAGGCAAATAATAAAGAACATAATGAGGCAAATAACAATTTTAGTGAAACACGTGTAGAAGAAAAGAGTATTGAAAAATGTAATTCTCGGAAGCCTGATCAACTTCAAATATGGGAATGCACATCCATAAGTGATATAAAAAATATTAAGAAATTGCAATTTAATAGATTTGAAAACATAAAAGAAGTCGACATATATATTGAAAATAATATTGTGCACATTGGACATAATGATAATTCATCGAAACCAGTTTCGACCTCAAGAAATTGTGTACCCAAAATAAGAATGCTATGAATATAGGATGTAACGATAATTCATCGAAACAAGATTCGATTATGAAGAAGTTACATACCAAAAATATACATGATAATAATATGCATGCAAGATTCAGCGATAACTCAGCGAAACTAGATTCGATACTGAGAAAACTGATATCAAAAATGAGTAAAGAAAATATAAAAGAATTAGCGCTAGCAAATAAAGATAAAATATTTAAAGTATATACGAAAGAAGAATTAAAAGAAGCATATGCAAAGATAAAAATAAATAACAAAAGTCCTCAACTAAAAATATTAATATATAACGCCCCAACAAGAATAACAGATGATATTCTAAAATATAAACTAATTGACGAATTCCACAATACCACACACGCAGGCCTCTTAGGAATTAGAAAAACAAATTAAATCTAAAAATAGGAGACCTAGTGTTAATCAGAGTAGAAAATAGAAAGAAAAATCAAAGTCCATATAAAGGACCCTATACAATTTTAAAAAGAAACAATGTAAATACGGTAATAAATTATAATGGTATAGAAAAAGAAATACACAATAATAATCAATTAAAACCATATATAGGCTATAGAAACAATAATTAAGTACACAATAAACACTAAAAATTAT
The DNA here is from genome assembly GCA_947311025.1 of Lypha dubia. Lineage (NCBI taxonomy): Eukaryota > Metazoa > Arthropoda > Insecta > Diptera > Tachinidae > Lypha > Lypha dubia. Next base: position 107,313,918 of record OX371260.1, read on the forward strand.
AAGTTATAAAATTATAACTATATAAAAAATTACTTTGTAAAACTATAACATATGTAAATAGAAATTAAGAATTATTTTACAAATATTGTCGGTACTATGAATATCAAGAAAAATCAATCCCCTAATTTTTCTCTTAGCGGTGAGGGTGTAGTGTACACATGTCATACAACTTGAACAGAGGTAAATACCAACTTTAAGTTTGTAGCGCAACAAGCGATAATGTTACACATGTTGAAGTGTGGCAAAAGTTATTTGGAACAAATATTGAATTACAGAAATTACTGTGTGCAAGTTGATGACACATGAAAATTTAATTCAATTTAATTTTATGATATTTTGTTTTTCTTTATTAATAAATTGAGTGATTTACAAATCACTCAATTCTAGATTATCATATAGATTCTCATAAGTAGTATTTAAGCTAGAATATTTTGTAAATAAAATCAGACTTAAACTATCAACATAATTCGGCACTCGCTTGCCTTTGTTTTTAATTTAGTTTCAAGAATATTCTGGCAGTTCTTTTGAACGCCTAATTACTAGCTGGAACCCTTCCAGCTGTTTAAAATAAACCAAGGGCTATAGGGAAATAAAATTTAAACATCCTTATTACCCCACATGGCGATCCTGCCATAACATTCTCATAACTTTATTCCACTACATCCTTTCACTATCCACAGGTTGCTCTTATTATGCAGACCATGTAATTGTAAATTGAATGTAAAAATTGTACACAATTGAATGAAATGGTATTGAAACAGTTGTATTTTTTTGTACAAAATTCTTTTTTCTCATACTGAAACACAACATTGTGTTTAATATGTTTTGGAGCCACCCAAAATTAAAAAAACGCACCAAAATTAAAAAAAAAAAAGCGCACCACACACCAACTCAAATATTTTTCGCACAAAACATTTAGAAAAGCACCAAAAAAGGTGCGAAACAAAACAAAAAAAACAAAAAAAAAGCTAAAAAACGCTTGCCGCTTTTGTTTAGGTATGGCTGTGAGGTTCTTTGTCGCTTTATTTTAGAATTTGCAACAATAAAACACAAGCAAAAGAGGGCAAGAAAATATTTATTTTTTTTAGTCTCTTTATATGTTATTCACAGTACACTCTGAATATTTTAATTTTTCAGGTTGTGGAATTTGGAGTGGGAAGAAGCTATTTTGTATATATATTGTGGTGAGTGTGGGTTTAAAAGTGTGAAGTATTTACTGAGCTCTGCAGCCGCTTTTCTTCAGCACCAGAAGTGCCGATTTTGTTTTGAGAAAATAATAGACTTCAATTTGATTGATTGTCAAATTAATTCTAAAGTTTATTGAATTTTGTTTCAGCTTATATACTAAAGTTTATTCTAAATTATTATCTATGTCAGCACTATCCCACGCAATCAATTTTGTTTAAAAATCCCAATACGTTAATGAACTCCGTGAAACTTGCTGACAGTACGCTTATTCATTCAAGGCCAATAAAAGAATGTTTGTTTACTTTATTAAATATGTAGTTCATATTACAACTGCACGACAAACAGCAGTGTACACAAATTTAGCACATAGTGATGTACATACACTACAATATTTTTTAATATAAATATTTTTTTAATTATGTAAATTCATTCATTCGTTCATTATTTCGTCCATAAACACGCTAAACCAATCCAGTGTGTATGCATACAAACTTTTAATATGTTGTTAGGCTACAGTAAAAAAAAATAAATGTAAGAATCAATTTCTACAAGTGTAAAATCACCAATACATTGATATTTCCTTCATGTTCTCTTTGTGACAATCGATGGTTTAATTTGACTACACGACAAAAGTAGCATGGACAAAAACCAGCAGTCGTACAGCCGTGGAGATGGTGTTGGCTGAAGTGGTTATCGCGTTGACTACTAAGCAAACAATGACTTGGGGCCTGGGTTAAAACCCTGGCCAGAACAAGTCAATCAACATCATTAATTTCTCAAATGTACATTAGTGAGACATTGTATTAATTGTTGTCGGACTATTTAAGTGATGAAGGCATAGCACTGGTCACTAAAAAACTGATCCGACAGCGATTGATGATGTTCCAAGCTAATGTACACAACATCGCCCTCCTTCGTCGGTTAGCAGAAACATCGGCGAAGTAAAACAATTAATAAAATGCCTGCTAATACTAATACAGCTTAACAAAGTTAATGCGTCTACTAAACACCGGAGGCGCCTCAACACTGCCTTCAAAATTAACATAACGCACAAAGCAGAGTTGTGAAAGAGTTAAGTCTTCTAAATTTTCAACATCTATCTTCTCTACCCTATCCCTCTCCCTGAGTTCCGGAACAGTGCACTGCATTCGTAGGGGTCATCCCCTGAATTTTTAGAATGATATCCACATCGCTTATATCCGTTCTATATTCTAGGAGTTATGGCCCATAAAAAATAAGTTTTGAACCACGTAACTCCGGAGCCAAAAGAGATACAGGAGATAAATTTTTTTTTCGGTTTATTTCAAAGCGAATCCATACAAAGTGATGTGAGTGGCGAATTCAATTGGCCCCAGCGAATTTTAAAAAAGTAAAAGCGCTAAATATGCACCACTGTAATATACATAAATGAATCGTTGCAACAGCTGTTTGTATATTAATAGTTTTGATTCATTGAAGTTGGTAAGTGTTTTATTCTTTTATATAAGTACATATGTATATTATTTTCAGTGTTTTTATGGACGTTTTTGTTTTATTTATTGGTTTTGGGTATTATTAAAAATGAAACAAGAAAAACAAATACTTTGGCTGAACAAGACGTTATGTACTATATCTTATATATTAATAACTAAAAAAGGTTGTAATTTTATAGAAAGAAATTAACAATTGTTGATGTAATATTAAACTTTATAAACGTAAAAATGTTTTGATATTTTGCTTATGTATATATAATTATACTTATGTATGTGTCTACAAAAATAAATTTTAAGTTTTTATATATGTATATTGTTGTTTGTCAATTCAAATATTTTTTTAGATTGTTCTTATGTACTAATTTTGTTTTATTATTAATTTCTATAAGTATATTTAAATATTCTATATCTAATACTTTGCATGGGCCTTTGTATGGAGATTCATACTTTTTTCTATTTAAAACTTTAACTAAAACTAAATCTCCTATTCTAAGATCTATTCTATTTTGCTTCTTTTCAGATTCTAATTTTCTTTTTCTTTTTACTTCGAGAATTATCTCTCTTGCTCTTTGTAATGAGTTGTGAAGTCTAATCTTTAGTTCATTTAAATAGTTGTCAGTATTATAAATCTTTCTAGTATCACTTAAATTGTCGTTTGGCAGTCTAGGAAGTCTACCAAAAATTAGTTCAAATGGAGAATAGTCTGTATCGACATTTGGTGTCGTATTAAAAGCAAAAGTATAATATGGTATCCACTCATGCCAACTATTGTCATCTACAAAATTTAAAAAATATTCATTTAGAACGCGATGATTTCATTCTATTGTACCTAAGGTCTCATGATGGTAAGGTGTTGAGAAATTTTGTTTTATTTTTAATAATACACAAATCTCTCTCATTAATTCGTTGGTAAATTCAGTTCCTCTATCTGTTTTGAGAATGTTAAATAAACCGTATTTTAATACAATATGTTCTATTAAAGCTTTCGCGACTGTTTTGGCATCTTTAGATTCAATCGGACAAGCAACAACATATTTTTTCAGTTCGCACTGCATTGTAAGTATGTATCTAAATTGTCCGGATGGTCTTAATAGTCCAACTGTGTCCATTACAACAGTATCGAAACCGTGTGATGGTGTATCTGTTATAGTAAAGGGTTCTTTTGTATTTCTTATCTGTTTATGTTTTTGGCATGAATCACATGTTGTTATGTATTTTCTAACCATTTTGTTCATATTTTTCCATATATATCTTTGTTTTAGTTTGGAAAGTGTTTTCCTAATTCCAAAATGTCCTCCATGTAATGAGTCATGAAATTCTTCTATCAATCTATATTGTGTTATATTATCTTTTATTTCTCTTGGCATTCTGTATATAATTATTTGATATCGTTTTTCTTTATATTGTTATACTTTTCCTTCAATTCTTCGGCCGTTATATATTTAAATATTTCATCATTATCATGTATGTACTTTTTAAATTTCAATTTCCTCAATCTCAATAAAAGTTTCTCCATAAATGTTCCTGAAAACATAGGATTTTCGCTTTTATTGCATATTATGTGCGTTATTCTATCATTCTTCTCTTTTAGTTTATTTTTTAATTCTTGCTGCAGCTTATTATCATATATAAATTCAATCTTTCGGGTACCCTTAATATTATTTATTGACGTACATTCCCACATATGGAGGTGATCAATCTCCTTTCGAGATATGCAGTCGTTCTTTTTATTTTCATCTTCATCATATTTATTTTTCATTTCGTTATTAATTTTATTTTTCAGTTCGTTGTTAAACATATTTCTTGTTATTGCCAAGGTTTTCTTTTCTTTTTCATCAACATAGATTGGAATCATGTCTCTTAATATATGTGAGTTTATTTCTACACGCGATAGAGCGTCTGCGTTTGTATTATTCGCTCCCTTCTTATATTTTATATCAAAGTCATAATCTGATAATTCAAGTCTAATCCTGGTCAATTTTGAAGACGGGTTCCTATGGGTAAACAAAGCAATAAGAGGTCTATGGTCTACCATATAGATATGGTCTAAAAAATTGTATTCCCCAATGAATACTTAATAATTCTTTTTCAATTACTGATTTATTTTTCTCATGTTTATTTAATGTTCTACTTGCATATGATATGGGTAAATCGTTTCCGATTTCACCCTGTGAAAGGACTGCTCCCAGAGCTACATTTGAAGCGTCTGTCGTCAAAATGAATGTTTTGTCAAAGTTCGGATATCGTAATATAGGCGGGTTTTTTAATTTGTCTCTTAGTGTCTCAAATGCTATTTGGCAATCTTCTGTCCAATTGAAAGTTACTTTCTTTATATTTAGTTATACATATTTAAATTTATATATTAACGTTTTAACTATATATATATGCAAATGTCTAACTGTAGGTTTTTAACTATATAATGAATATGTCTGTAGTAGTTAAATTTAATTTAAATTGTTTTAAATGTAATCCATTGCGGTATTCTAAAAATCTAATAGTTTTACATGCAGACACATTTGTTTTCTTTGCTTTAACATTAAAAGTTACCTTGTAATAAAAAAATAAATAAAGAACATTTTTAGCTAAAAAGTAATTTTTAAATTATTTTAATCATAAAAAAATTCATATATAAACTTATACACGTCGTTTCAAAAAGCGAAAACTTATGCCAAGTCTTAATAACTTTGGCAAATACCACCAAACCGAAGACAACAAAAATCAATATAACTTCTGCTAATCTTTTTCGTTTGTTATATTCTACAGAAATATTTTTTTTCTCCCAGTTATGACGTGTTTGTAAAAAGTAGTAATGTTACTCTAAAAAAATGTTTTATAACTTTTTAAACCCCTATTTTTATTATTTTTAGAGTTTCTTTATCCTAAAACATGTTTGTTGTGTTTCTTTTTTTTAGTTTTTTTTTTCTTTTTCTTTTTCTTTTTCTTTTTCTGTTTTTTTTTTTTTTTTTTTGTCTATAACTTTAGTTTTTTTTTAGCAGTTGGTTTACATCATAATTAACTAATTTTTGTATTTTGTTTTTCGTATTGTTAATTATAAATTAATGTTTTCATTTAATTACTCTCCGATTTTGCAACTGTTGTTTTAATGGTAGTATATAGTAAAGTTTATGTATATAAAAAAAATTCTTTTTTAGATGTTTTTAAAATTAATCTTCATTCATTCATGTTCTTTTCTTGACTCTATTTATATTTATATATAAGTATGTAAAATTGATTCTAAGAGCTTTGTATGTATATATGTATGGTTTCTGTTTTGTTTGTTTTTTATAAGATCTTTTTTTATAATTGATTATTAATTAGTTATTAATATTATTATAATATAAAATTTTATATTAAACCAATTGTACGAAACAGACGACGCTATAGCTTAGAATATGTTCACCCTTTTTAAATTTTGTTGATGTTGTTATAACGATGATTTGCAAAATTTTTTTTTATTGTTTTCGTAGTTAAGGCCGTGCTTCACTATCCTACACGATCGTACGATTCATTCACAGGAAAACCTTGCAAAAATCTGACCGACTTTAAAAAATCTTTTCAAAATGGTGTTGTAGGTGCCACACTATCACAAAAATCTGATGCCAAAAAATTCTGGTTGACAATAAATACTCCTCTGATCGCATGAAAACTATCATTTTATGAAAATTTTCATAAAATTATACAAATCGCACGACTTGCCAAAAAATCTCTCACACAGTTGCATTTTTAGTCAACACTACCATACATTTTTAGCACACATGTCCTATTTTGCAAATCGCGGGACTGTGTAGGATAGTGCGGCACGGCCTTTAGAGATGTTTCTGTTATTTCCTTTATGTATGTCTATTTCTTGTAGTGGTTTCTTATTGAATGAATAACAGCAGCAGCATTATTTTAGCAGGATAAAAAAAATTTTGTTTTCTAAAAAAATATTATTTTACAAGAACGCAAATTTTGTTTGGCGGGATCGCCATGTGGTGAGTGTGTGTTTAAAAAGTGTGAAGTATTTACTGAGCTCTGCAGCCGCTTTTCTTCAGCACCAGAAGTGCCGATTTTGTTTTGAGAAAATAATAGTGTAATAAAATAGTTTTAATTTATTTTATTTTTGTCTTAGAGCTTGTATAGTTGGAGCTCCTAAGACTGATGATTTATTAATTGAATTATAAACTAAATGACTTTGGCTTATATACTAATTATGAGACTAATTCTTAGGGGTACCTTAACATAAGAGTAAAAGAATAGAAATATATATTATTGTTGGATAAGCATATTTAGCTTCCAACTATTTATGTATGGCATGTGTTCAACAGTTTTAAAGTTCAACGAGTGCATACTTAAAAGCAACAGATACTTTGTGTAGCTTATATTTACAATCAAACAAATGAAGTTAATAAATGTGATTCATTTAAGTGCATTGTGCTGCTGCACTTGATTAACGTTAGACTTCAATTTGATTGATTGTCAAATTAATTCTAAAGTTTATTGAATTTTGTTTCAGCTTATATACTAAAGTTTATTCTAAATTATTACCTATGTCAGCACTATCCCACGCAATCAATTTTGTTTAAAAATCCCAATACGTTAATGAACTCCGTGAAACTTGCTGACAGTACGCTTATTCATTCAAGGCCAATAAAAGAATGTTTGTTTACTTTATTAAATATGTAGTTCATATTACAACTGCACGACAAACAGCAGTGTACACAAATTTAGCACATAGTGATGTACATACACTACAATATTTTTTAATATAAATATTTTTTTAATTATGTAAATTCATTCATTCGTTCATTATTTCGTCCATAAACACGCTAAACCAATCCAGTGTGTATGCATACAAACTTTTAATATGTTGTTAGGCTACAGTAAAAAAAAATAAATGTAAGAATCAATTTCTACAAGTGTAAAATCACCAATACATTGATATTTCCTTCATGTTCTCTTTGTGACAATCGATGGTTTAATTTGACTACACGACAAAAGTAGCATGGACAAAAACCAGCAGTCGTACAGCCGTGGAGATGGTGTTGGCTGAAGTGGTTATCGCGTTGACTACTAAGCAAACAATGACTTGGGGCCTGGGTTAAAACCCTGGCCAGAACAAGTCAATCAACATCATTAATTTCTCAAATGTACATTAGTGAGACATTGTATTAATTGTTGTCGGACTATTTAAGTGATGAAGGCATAGCACTGGTCACTAAAAAACTGATCCGACAGCGATTGATGATGTTCCAAGCTAATGTACACAACATCGCCCTCCTTCGTCGGTTAGCAGAAACATCGGCGAAGTAAAACAATTAATAAAATGCCTGCTAATACTAATACAGCTTAACAAAGTTAATGCGTCTACTAAACACCGGAGGCGCCTCAACACTGCCTTCAAAATTAACATAACGCACAAAGCAGAGTTGTGAAAGAGTTAAGTCTTCTAAATTTTCAACATCTATCTTCTCTACCCTATCCCTCTCCCTGAGTTCCGGAACAGTGCACTGCATTCGTAGGGGTCATCCCCTGAATTTTTAGAATGATATCCACATCGCTTATATCCGTTCTATATTCTAGGAGTTATGGCCCATAAAAAATAAGTTTTGAACCACGTAACTCCGGAGCCAAAAGAGATACAGGAGATAAATTTTTTTTTCGGTTTATTTCAAAGCGAATCCATACAAAGTGATGTGAGTGGCGAATTCAATTGGCCCCAGCGAATTTTAAAAAAGTAAAAGCGCTAAATATGCACCACTGTAATATACATAAATGAATCGTTGCAACAGCTGTTTGTATATTAATAGTTTTGATTCATTGAAGTTGGTAAGTGTTTTATTCTTTTATATAAGTACATATGTATATTATTTTCAGTGTTTTTATGGACGTTTTTGTTTTATTTATTGGTTTTGGGTATTATTAAAAATGAAACAAGAAAAACAAATACTTTGGCTGAACAAGACGTTATGTACTATATCTTATATATTAATAACTAAAAAAGGTTGTAATTTTATAGAAAGAAATTAACAATTGTTGATGTAATATTAAACTTTATAAACGTAAAAATGTTTTGATATTTTGCTTATGTATATATAATTATACTTATGTATGTGTCTACAAAAATAAATTTTAAGTTTTTATATATGTATATTGTTGTTTGTCAATTCAAATATTTTTTTAGATTGTTCTTATGTACTAATTTTGTTTTATTATTAATTTCTATAAGTATATTTAAATATTCTATATCTAATACTTTGCATGGGCCTTTGTATGGAGATTCATACTTTTTTCTATTTAAAACTTTAACTAAAACTAAATCTCCTATTCTAAGATCTATTCTATTTTGCTTCTTTTCAGATTCTAATTTTCTTTTTCTTTTTACTTCGAGAATTATCTCTCTTGCTCTTTGTAATGAGTTGTGAAGTCTAATCTTTAGTTCATTTAAATAGTTGTCAGTATTATAAATCTTTCTAGTATCACTTAAATTGTCGTTTGGCAGTCTAGGAAGTCTACCAAAAATTAGTTCAAATGGAGAATAGTCTGTATCGACATTTGGTGTCGTATTAAAAGCAAAAGTATAATATGGTATCCACTCATGCCAACTATTGTCATCTACAAAATTTAAAAAATATTCATTTAGAACGCGATGATTTCATTCTATTGTACCTAAGGTCTCATGATGGTAAGGTGTTGAGAAATTTTGTTTTATTTTTAATAATACACAAATCTCTCTCATTAATTCGTTGGTAAATTCAGTTCCTCTATCTGTTTTGAGAATGTTAAATAAACCGTATTTTAATACAATATGTTCTATTAAAGCTTTCGCGACTGTTTTGGCATCTTTAGATTCAATCGGACAAGCAACAACATATTTTTTCAGTTCGCACTGCATTGTAAGTATGTATCTAAATTGTCCGGATGGTCTTAATAGTCCAACTGTGTCCATTACAACAGTATCGAAACCGTGTGATGGTGTATCTGTTATAGTAAAGGGTTCTTTTGTATTTCTTATCTGTTTATGTTTTTGGCATGAATCACATGTTGTTATGTATTTTCTAACCATTTTGTTCATATTTTTCCATATATATCTTTGTTTTAGTTTGGAAAGTGTTTTCCTAATTCCAAAATGTCCTCCATGTAATGAGTCATGAAATTCTTCTATCAATCTATATTGTGTTATATTATCTTTTATTTCTCTTGGCATTCTGTATATAATTATTTGATATCGTTTTTCTTTATATTGTTATACTTTTCCTTCAATTCTTCGGCCGTTATATATTTAAATATTTCATCATTATCATGTAGTATGTACTTTTTAAATTTCAATTTCCTCAATCTCAATAAAAGTTTCTCCATAAATGTTCCTGAAAACATAGGATTTTCGCTTTTATTGCATATTATGTGCGTTATTCTATCATTCTTCTCTTTTAGTTTATTTTTTAATTCTTGCTGCAGCTTATTATCATATATAAATTCAATCTTTCGGGTACCCTTAATATTATTTATTGACGTACATTCCCACATATGGAGGTGATCAATCTCCTTTCGAGATATGCAGTCGTTCTTTTTATTTTCATCTTCATCATATTTATTTTTCATTTCGTTATTAATTTTATTTTTCAGTTCGTTGTTAAACATATTTCTTGTTATTGCCAAGGTTTTCTTTTCTTTTTCATCAACATAGATTGGAATCATGTCTCTTAATATATGTGAGTTTATTTCTACACGCGATAGAGCGTCTGCGTTTGTATTATTCGCTCCCTTCTTATATTTTATATCAAAGTCATAATCTGATAATTCAAGTCTAATCCTGGTCAATTTTGAAGACGGGTTCCTATGGGTAAACAAAGCAATAAGAGGTCTATGGTCTACCATATAGATATGGTCTAAAAAATTGTATTCCCCAATGAATACTTAATAATTCTTTTTCAATTACTGATTTATTTTTCTCATGTTTATTTAATGTTCTACTTGCATATGATATGGGTAAATCGTTTCCGATTTCACCCTGTGAAAGGACTGCTCCCAGAGCTACATTTGAAGCGTCTGTCGTCAAAATGAATGTTTTGTCAAAGTTCGGATATCGTAATATAGGCGGGTTTTTTAATTTGTCTCTTAGTGTCTCAAATGCTATTTGGCAATCTTCTGTCCAATTGAAAGTTACTTTCTTTATATTTAGTTATACATATTTAAATTTATATATTAACGTTTTAACTATATATATATGCAAATGTCTAACTGTAGGTTTTTAACTATATAATGAATATGTCTGTAGTAGTTAAATTTAATTTAAATTGTTTTAAATGTAATCCATTGCGGTATTCTAAAAATCTAATAGTTTTACATGCAGACACATTTGTTTTCTTTGCTTTAACATTAAAAGTTACCTTGTAATAAAAAAATAAATAAAGAACATTTTTAGCTAAAAAGTAATTTTTAAATTATTTTAATCATAAAAAAATTCATATATAAACTTATACACGTCGTTTCAAAAAGCGAAAACTTATGCCAAGTCTTAATAACTTTGGCAAATACCACCAAACCGAAGACAACAAAAATCAATATAACTTCTGCTAATCTTTTTCGTTTGTTATATTCTACAGAAATATTTTTTTTCTCCCAGTTATGACGTGTTTGTAAAAAGTAGTAATGTTACTCTAAAAAAATGTTTTATAACTTTTTAAACCCCTATTTTTATTATTTTTAGAGTTTCTTTATCCTAAAACATGTTTGTTGTGTTTCTTTTTTTTAGTTTTTTTTTTCTTTTTCTTTTTCTTTTTCTTTTTCTGTTTTTTTTTTTTTTTTTTTGTCTATAACTTTAGTTTTTTTTTAGCAGTTGGTTTACATCATAATTAACTAATTTTTGTATTTTGTTTTTCGTATTGTTAATTATAAATTAATGTTTTCATTTAATTACTCTCCGATTTTGCAACTGTTGTTTTAATGGTAGTATATAGTAAAGTTTATGTATATAAAAAAAATTCTTTTTTAGATGTTTTTAAAATTAATCTTCATTCATTCATGTTCTTTTCTTGACTCTATTTATATTTATATATAAGTATGTAAAATTGATTCTAAGAGCTTTGTATGTATATATGTATGGTTTCTGTTTTGTTTGTTTTTTATAAGATCTTTTTTTATAATTGATTATTAATTAGTTATTAATATTATTATAATATAAAATTTTATATTAAACCAATTGTACGAAACAGACGACGCTATAGCTTAGAATATGTTCACCCTTTTTAAATTTTGTTGATGTTGTTATAACGATGATTTGCAAAATTTTTTTTTATTGTTTTCGTAGTTAAGGCCGTGCTTCACTATCCTACACGATCGTACGATTCATTCACAGGAAAACCTTGCAAAAATCTGACCGACTTTAAAAAATCTTTTCAAAATGGTGTTGTAGGTGCCACACTATCACAAAAATCTGATGCCAAAAAATTCTGGTTGACAATAAATACTCCTCTGATCGCATGAAAACTATCATTTTATGAAAATTTTCATAAAATTATACAAATCGCACGACTTGCCAAAAAATCTCTCACACAGTTGCATTTTTAGTCAACACTACCATACATTTTTAGCACACATGTCCTATTTTGCAAATCGCGGGACTGTGTAGGATAGTGCGGCACGGCCTTTAGAGATGTTTCTGTTATTTCCTTTATGTATGTCTATTTCTTGTAGTGGTTTCTTATTGAATGAATAACAGCAGCAGCATTATTTTAGCAGGATAAAAAAAATTTTGTTTTCTAAAAAAATATTATTTTACAAGAACGCAAATTTTGTTTGGCGGGATCGCCATGTGGTGAGTGTGTGTTTAAAAAGTGTGAAGTATTTACTGAGCTCTGCAGCCGCTTTTCTTCAGCACCAGAAGTGCCGATTTTGTTTTGAGAAAATAATAGTGTAATAAAATAGTTTTAATTTATTTTATTTTTGTCTTAGAGCTTGTATAGTTGGAGCTCCTAAGACTGATGATTTATTAATTGAATTATAAACTAAATGACTTTGGCTTATATACTAATTATGAGACTAATTCTTAGGGGTACCTTAACATAAGAGTAAAAGAATAGAAATATATATTATTGTTGGATAAGCATATTTAGCTTCCAACTATTTATGTATGGCATGTGTTCAACAGTTTTAAAGTTCAACGAGTGCATACTTAAAAGCAACAGATACTTTGTGTAGCTTATATTTACAATCAAACAAATGAAGTTAATAAATGTGATTCATTTAAGTGCATTGTGCTGCTGCACTTGATTAACGTTAGACTTCAATTTGATTGATTGTCAAATTAATTCTAAAGTTTATTGAATTTTGTTTCAGCTTATATACTAAAGTTTATTCTAAATTATTACCTATGTCAGCACTATCCCACGCAATCAATTTTGTTTAAAAATCCCAATACGTTAATGAACTCCGTGAAACTTGCTGACAGTACGCTTATTCATTCAAGGCCAATAAAAGAATGTTTGTTTACTTTATTAAATATGTAGTTCATATTACAACTGCACGACAAACAGCAGTGTACACAAATTTAGCACATAGTGATGTACATACACTACAATATTTTTTAATATAAATATTTTTTTAATTATGTAAATTCATTCATTCGTTCATTATTTCGTCCATAAACACGCTAAACCAATCCAGTGTGTATGCATACAAACTTTTAATATGTTGTTAGGCTACAGTAAAAAAAAATAAATGTAAGAATCAATTTCTACAAGTGTAAAATCACCAATACATTGATATTTCCTTCATGTTCTCTTTGTGACAATCGATGGTTTAATTTGACTACACGACAAAAGTAGCATGGACAAAAACCAGCAGTCGTACAGCCGTGGAGATGGTGTTGGCTGAAGTGGTTATCGCGTTGACTACTAAGCAAACAATGACTTGGGGCCTGGGTTAAAACCCTGGCCAGAACAAGTCAATCAACATCATTAATTTCTCAAATGTACATTAGTGAGACATTGTATTAATTGTTGTCGGACTATTTAAGTGATGAAGGCATAGCACTGGTCACTAAAAAACTGATCCGACAGCGATTGATGATGTTCCAAGCTAATGTACACAACATCGCCCTCCTTCGTCGGTTAGCAGAAACATCGGCGAAGTAAAACAATTAATAAAATGCCTGCTAATACTAATACAGCTTAACAAAGTTAATGCGTCTACTAAACACCGGAGGCGCCTCAACACTGCCTTCAAAATTAACATAACGCACAAAGCAGAGTTGTGAAAGAGTTAAGTCTTCTAAATTTTCAACATCTATCTTCTCTACCCTATCCCTCTCCCTGAGTTCCGGAACAGTGCACTGCATTCGTAGGGGTCATCCCCTGAATTTTTAGAATTATTTAGAATGATATCCACATCGCTTATATCCGTTCTATATTCTAGGAGTTATGGCCCATAAAAAATAAGTTTTGAACCACGTAACTCCGGAGCCAAAAGAGATACATGAGATAAATTTTTTTTTCGGTTTATTTCAAAGCGAATCCATACAAAGTGATGTGAGTGGCGAATTCAATTGGCCCCAGCGAATTTTAAAAAAGTAAAAGCGTTAAATATGCACCACTGTAATATACATAAATGAATCGTTGCAACAGCTGTTTGTATATTAATAGTTTTGATTCATTGAAGTTGGTAAGTGTTTTATTCTTTTATATAAGTACATATGTATATTATTTTCAGTGTTTTTATGGACGTTTTTGTTTTATTTTAGTAAAAAAAATGGACATAGATGAAATTTTAGTTGAAGAGGTGCGCAGTATAAATTTATTAAAACGTCAAATTTCAGGATCAGCTGGTTACAATGTATATGTCGTTTCCAAAATAATTAAGTATCTGGCAACACAGGTACAACTGTAGCTAGCAGCATTTGTAGTCGTGTGTTCGTGTAGACTGCTGTGGCGAATGTGTTTATAGCTTAACATTGTTAAGATGTTATCTCACCGCGTTTTTATTTGTGAGTATATGTATTTGACACTACAAAGTGAGAACTTTTTTCGCAAAAGTCTTATGCCCCGATTGTCGTTCTCAACTCAACTCAGTTTGGTTGTGTACGAGTCGACCCAACTTTCAAACCACCAAATTGTTTTTTGTATTGTGATACACAACTATTTTAAGTTGAGATTGTTAAAGCGTTACCAACTTAAAATATCCAGTTTGACAGAACAGGACACAAATTCGTGTAAAAATTAAAATTTATATATTAGAAGAAAAAAGTGTTTTAAGTGTTTTATTCGAAAGCAAATAATTTCAAATGGATATATGAGTTACTTTATATTTATTTTAACTTATAAAAAAAACACAATTCTTTTAGTTTATTATTTATTTATTTAGACACTATGTGTGTTTTTCTTATGAGTTCTTGTTATAAACTATTATTTATTTATTAAGACACTATCAGCCCAATACGAATATTCCCTAGGAATTTCTCTCCCACGCAAAATATTTTTCTCGAGAAAAAATTTCCCCAATTATAAACTTTTATATGTAAATAAAACGGAAAAGTGAAAAATCTCATGCGGAATTATTATTCATAATAGGAGGAATAGGAAAAGGGGAAAAATTTCCCACGGAATTATTATTCGTAATTGGGCTGTATATATTATATGAGTTTCTGTTATAAACTAGCTTAAAACTATTTTTCTAGATTTAATTACAACTATTATTGTCTTAAAATAAATTGCATAGCTTAACATTTTGTATTGCATTCATTTAGGTCAATAAATAGTGCTTAGTATCAATTTTACAATTATTATTTCTTTAAATATTTTGCAACTTTAATCATTTTATATTTGGGTCAACAAAAGTGCTTTAAAAGCGGAAGTTAGTTAAAATAATAAAATCGCTACTGTTAATTTAAGCAATTATTAAGTTGAACTATATTTAGGTCAACATCATAATGCCATTTCAACTGAAGTTAAATCAAACTTGTAAATTTGTAATAATTTAGTTTATGAAGATGGAAACGAAGATGGGAGTATAGATGTGCTACGCAGAAGGAGGAAAATTCGTGATGAATCCAACCCTCTTGAACTACCAACTGCAAAGTAAAAATATTCAAAATATGTATATGTAAGTTACAATTTGAGTAAGAATATAATTTTTACAGATTTATTAGCTATTCCCGACTGAAAAAGAAGCCTTTTGCTATCTGCTGGATGACATAAAAGAGCAATTAAAGAAAACTGTACGTATATCAGCTATACCACCGATATTGAAACTGTGCTACCAGAAGTGCAGTGGCAACGACTTCAATATAGGATTAG
Source organism: Lypha dubia (assembly GCA_947311025.1). Lineage (NCBI taxonomy): Eukaryota > Metazoa > Arthropoda > Insecta > Diptera > Tachinidae > Lypha > Lypha dubia. Next base: position 107,329,849 of record OX371260.1, read on the forward strand.
CTCAATCTACAATGTTTCTTATTTTAAAAGATGTGCTAGAGCAGCGCATGATTTTTGGTCATGCCAAATTTTGGTTTCCCACGACCAATCTCTGGATTTTTTTCCATTTGCTGAACAAGTCTCTCAAATTGGGCTTTCGTTGTAATTTTCAAAGGTCTGTAAACATGTATATTATATGCTGAGAAACTGCAATATTAAGCACAATAAATTTTTTCTACTTACAACCTCTCGATTTTTCTGCACTTTATGTCGAAGTAAACTGTAACTCAACTACTAATAAGCAGTTGTGTGTATTTATCGTTTTTTTCAACCAAACTTGTGCATAGTTGCATATGACAATATCACTAAAAATTGTGAACACAACCAAAAAATCAACCATGAGTTGAGTTGAGAATGGCAATGCGAATTTTTAAACGACGACCAAATTGTTTCAAAAGTTGTCTGTCAACCGCAATATGGGCATTACATACACAGTTCTTTTGTAAATTTGCAAGTAATATTCTTACGTGACATTTGTTACTCACAAAAAAACTTACAGGTTAAATTTATGTACATTTTTGTTTCATTTTGCACGTTTCAAACGAAAAGTTTCTCGTAGCGGGAGTTACAGAACATGGGCATAGGTTAACGCACAAAAGTATAGAAATGATTTACGAATCACAGATTTATTCAAAATATATGGAGAGCAAAAATCCACCATTAGCACAGTCCTAAAATCAAAGGAAACCCTTCTAAGAGAGCTTCAAGAAGATGCATTAATTGATTTTTCAATTAAGGCATTTGATACCGTTAGTCAATATCTTTTGTTACGTAAGGTAAATAAGTTTGGTATTTCCGGAAAGCTATTATTGTTTTTTCAAAGTTTTTTGCATGACAGGAAACTGATAGTAAAAATTGGAAATACTTCCTCTTCCGTAGTGATTGATGCATACTCTGGAATCCCTCAGGGAACACATATTGGTCCTTTGCTTTTTATACTTTTTATTAATGATTTACCTCTATGCTTTAAATTTGCGAAGTGTTTGTTATTTGCCGACGACTTAAAATTATATTCTAGCATTGTCAATCAATATGACTGTGAAAAATTGCAAAGCGATATAGACAAGCTGTCAGTTTGGTGTTCTGAGAATAATTTAAATATAAATGTCTCGAAATGTTGTATAGTCTCGTATACACATATTATCAATCCAGTTGATTTTGTTTATTCTATTGGTGGCTACCAACTTAAACGATTACTTGTTGTCAAAGATTTAGGCGTAATATTCGACAACAAGTTAAGTTTTAATAAACATATAGACTTTATTATTTCTAAGGCTTATAGTATGCTTGGTTTCATTAGGAGGAATTCTAAAGATTTTAAGGACGCATATACTCTTAAATCTATTTACATATCTTTAGTTCGAAGTATTTTGGAATATTGTTGTGTTATCTGGAATCCTTATCAAGTTGGATCATCCAATCGTATTGAGCGCATTCAAAAAATATTTTCAAAGACTGCTTTAAAGTTAATATGGACTTTTGAAACACCATCTTATGATGTTAGGAGGAAGTTTCTTGGTTTGCAATCTTTAAGCGATCGTAGAACTTGTTCTTCATTAATTCTTGCTTATAATATATTATCTGACAATATTATTTGTCCAGAAATTAAAAATTATTTTACCATATACAGCCCTCCTAGAGATTTGAGAAATAACCGTATGTTCGAGGAACGCATTCTTAGAACGAACTATTGAAATAATGAACCAATTGCCAGATGCTTACATTTATGTAATAGCTTTACTCCGCTTTTAAATTTTAATATAAGTTATAATATGTTTAAATTGTTGTTATTTAAATATTATAATTAACCACGATAAGTAATCTGTAAGAATATGATTCTGTAGATGAATAAATAAATAAATAATTTTTTTAATTCTTCCGTTACGTTCCGTTTTTATAAAAGTACATACATACATATGCATATCAATATATAGATACATACATAGATATACATATCTGTGGAATTTTGACAAAACAACCAATGTCGAAAAAGTGAATTTTACAGGAGGCCCAAAAAACACTTTTATAGGGTCATTGAATCGCCTCAGAACATATTTAAACAAATTAAATTTTTTTTTATTGTGTAGAATTTTAATACCTTTATTTTACAATATGCATTTTTCTCCCAGATACAACTGTTGCCAAGATAATGTCCAAAAACCGAGATGTGTTGTTTTGTCAAAAATATTTTTCATCGAAAAATAAACTCTTCTCTAGATAACGTCTTTTGTCATACTGAAAAGTAATAAATACTTCGCAACCTTTGTCGAGACAATTGCTTTTATAAAAAAAAAAAGAAAAAAATTTGTGAAATATGTTACTTTTTTAAACAAAATTCAGTTTATTTTGAACGAATATTATGAAAAGTTATGTTGTTATTAGATTAAATGTATTTGTATGTATACATGTATTTTTATGTATGAAAAAGAAAACTAAGAGCAAATTAAATTAAAAATAAAATAAAACAATGTTTCACATAAATAAGGGCAATTCAGTCTACAGCTAATCATAATCGTTGCTAATGTCCCAATCGACTTCCACCTGTTCTTCACCTTCAACGTGCAAGTTATTGTAAAAATTATGGAACTCTGCATTTATAAACTGCAGAACCGACTGTAAATCACGTTTTTTATTAGCAGATACTGGCAAAGGCCCCGAATAACACTCCTTTAATTCCACATTTGTTGTTTTCTGTCGCCGCTTTGTAATGTCTAGTTCCTTGAATTCCTCTTCCGGCTCCAAAGACAGCTTGTACTGTAAAATTCCAGGCTTATTTTTCTCATATCTTATCCACCGTATTACCTTCCATTCAAATTTGTCACCTTAAAGAAATAATCAAATATTTGATTTAAAATACATAAACATAAGTATCGTTGTACTCACCTAATGTATTAGTATTTCTCCAAGTGTATTTGTTCTTTAATAGGCCACCAAAGTCAAAGTATTGATCTTGAAGCATTTCAATTGCATTATATTTTTGATTTGTAGTTGCTATTAAAGTAGTCCAGTCATGTGGGTGATGTATGGAATTTACACATTGTTTCTTCTTTTTTTCTATTTGGGAATGAACCGTGTCACATTCCATATGCGTGTGTCCAACAACCAGAAACTTGTGATCAATTATTACTATAGTTTCATGATCTTCTAACACCTTTTCAAACATGGCGCAAATATACGAATTTCGGTTTTGGCCTGGACACGAGTCGCTGTACAAAATAACATGCTTCACATGTTTCGGTAATTCCATTAGACATCTAAAGATACAGGAACAAATCTCGTTTGCTCCACGCTTTGCTATGGTCTCATTCCATATATAACAATTTGCTTTGTTTGTTGCACCATCATGCATCGTAAAATTAAATGTCCACAATGGTCTTTTGTAGAAAAACATTGCCGCATTCAAATGTGGTGTTGGCAAACATTGCTGCAGATCAAAAGTATACATTTTGATCGATTTGTCGTTCAAAGACAGATATTTATCATGTTTTTTAGACTCATAGGCCATGTCTGCCTCTTTGTGGTGCTTTTTTTGTTGTATTTTATGCATTGCTATTTCATCCTCAGTTAATGCATTTTTAATCTCTATTCTTAAAGTCTCGCACTTGTTGCATACATCAATATGCGGCTTTTTAAACTTTATGTCCAGCTTCTTAAATATTTCCCGATATGTTGACAGCGAAACAGGTTGAGAAAACTTGTTCGTGTATAATCTGTATAATTCTGCCATGCTTAGACTACACTGAAGATAAAGTTGTTTTGTATGACTACGACTGTAATGGCTCACATATTTCGGAAAACTATTAATGTGATCTAAAACTTCCTTGTACTTTTCCGTTGACAATTTGTGTTCTGGAAAATGTTTTCCTCTTTTATCGCACTGAACAATTTCAATGGAGCTTTCTTTAACTTTACAATTAGTAACAGTTTTAATGCTTTGAGCAGTTTCGGCATATATATTCATGAAACATTGCTTACATACTCTTCTCCTTTGACCGTTAATTTCACAATTATATAGATAGTTATATTGACGATTTCCAACGCTATTTATTGTATGCGTTTTCTTTAGTTCAACATCAATTAAGCCTGACAGGTATTGCCGTCGTTTGTTGTAGTCACCCAAGCTCCAGTACAGTTTAAAAATCATATTTTGCTCCTCCAAATTTACGTGAGTATTACATAACCTTCTACATTTTGTTAGTGCTTTCATTTTTTTAGCAGGGACGACTTGGTTTTTATTAGTTACGTACTCTTTTCCCAAGTTTTTGTTAATCATGTTGCTTCTTTTAACTGCTGAAGTGGTTGGAAGTTCGAATAGTTGGCTTTCATCAATATCAGCGAAATCCGAATTAGTTACATTGGAGTCAGTAGCTGCATTCAATTCCCGAGTGCTCTCTGTAGTGTTGTTATGATCGGAATCTGTCTCTGGGACAAAATCAGAGTCATCAAAATCACTTTCATGGAAAGGGTCCTCATCAATATCAGTCTCACTTTGGACAGTTGCGCCAATATCAGAATACGCACCCAAATGCTTTGGAACCTTTGTTTTTTTTTCACTGATACTTTCAACACTTAAAGGCCTTTTTTCTGTTGTATGTGCTGTTTGGGCCATAGCCGTATTGTTTATGGTTTTTTGTAATACGAAACAACTTATTTTCGTTATAAAAGTCTTAATTTCTTGTACTTGCACACGACAAAAACACTTAATTTGATTAAAGTTCCTTTTATTTCTTTGAATATCACTGCACTAAAGCACTTATCTTGCTGTAGGTTGTCTTATCACAATGAATTCTACTAATTAAATGGCTATTAAAAGAACTTAACTTGAGAAAGGTGTGCCTGATTTTCGTTTTTTCATTTGATAAAAGAACAGAAATGACATTAGATTGTTTTCTCAAAATAATTTTAGAAAATTATTGACAACCTATATTCAAATAAATTATTTTTTCAAAATAAAGTTATAATATTTTTTATGTGCCATGCAGCATATTTCGATATGGACTCTTTTGTCAAAAGCAGACTGTAAAAATCAGGAGATAGGTTGATTTGGGGGCTTCTATATCTCCCGATCTATACTATCTAGAAACATGCTGATAAGGCAGAAATATGCGCTTTCAAAATTTATACATATGGTTGTAAAAGTGGAAAATTGTCCGATATCGAGTTAAGTTGTTTTGTCAAAATTCCACAGATATATTAAAAAAATACATAACGATGAAATGTTTCTTTTTAATTAATTTAAAATTTATTTATTGTTAACGTTTGATATTATTTTTTTTTTTTAATCTTAAACATAATTTTTATTGACTTTAATTTATTTTTTTTTCAATAAGATGAATATAGAAGGCAGGATTTTTAACGGTGTTAAGATCTTTAAAATCGCCAAACAATTGATGTTTCGAATGAGGACTGAAAATTTCTTTGAGAATTTCAGTAAATCTCTTTAGTTCATGTGGATAGTACGACAAACGGAATTCACTGCTCAAATTGTTGCCTGCAATCAAATAGTCCATTGTGACCATAGATGGTTTACCACAATAGAATAAAACGGATGTTTTAATATCGGCTGTATGGCTTGTCTAAAATTAGAAAAGAAATATATATGTATGTACATATGAAGAATTAAATAAAAATAACGGTATTATATACATATTTATTTATGTACATGCAGTGCGAGCACGAATAGCTCTACCCTCGGTTATGGCAAGACACCGATAAACTCAACAGGAAAAAATGTGTACCGATAAGTGACACGTTTCTTTTTTATTATACTGTTTGAAAGTATGAAATGTGAAAATAATATACATATGTATGTACTTATCTACTTAGCTTTTCATTTCCATGCACATGCACCCTTCCATATAAATATACTTCCCTTTTACAAATACATATATTATTTTATTAATTCTTCAGAACTTGCTCGAATAAAATGTTATATTTGTAAAAGGAAGGTTTATATTTTGTTTTACCTTTTGTGTAAATACTTTCATTGTCAACCAATGGTAGACTAACGGCCAATAATTCAGTGGTGATATATAAGTCATTTAAGTGTAAATGTTATTTATATACAAAATTGAGTTTTTCACTGCAAAATTAAGTCTACATTTAATAGCCAACATTGTGCATTTAAATACTACATAAGTTTTACGAATTTCCATATGTTTTTGACAGCTTGTTCTTCTTATTTAAAACAAAGCCAATCAAAAAATTTGTGGCTGCTGACAAGTTGCATCCAACTTTCATTTGTTTTGTCGTTATTATCCTTTTAATCGTTCTGGAGTTTGCTTTTATTCTCTTAAAACAATTCAGCAGTTCTTAATTATTCTTAATTTTAGCTAAAATAAAAATATATATGTTTTGAATTTTACTTTATTTGTTCTAGTCAGCTGTTCTGAGGGGAAGTTTGTGGGAAAATTTTTATATTACGTTGTGCTAGCAAGTTCCCAATAGAATTAAATAATAACAATTAAATACGACTGAAAAACAGAAGTAGCACTTAAATGCAACATAAATTTAAATGAAAATTAGCTGAATGAGTATTTAAATACGAAGTCAATTACTGGCCCTAATTGTACAAAGGTTTCAAGAAAAATAAAAAGATTCTATCGAATAAAAATTATTTGTTGTGTTTTTTGTATAAGTTTTTTAAAACTATTTTGATTGTGCTTTAGTAATTCCCATTTCATACTTGGGAGTTCATATATTAGTATATTAGTTTTGGAACTTTCCAAACGTTAATAAAAGATCGACTGATGAGTTGGTATTTAGCTACCAATGAAATTCAATTAGATTAGCTAGCCCATAACAAATAAAATAAATTAACTGTTTATCTAAATTGTTGTTGCAATTATCATTATCTCAACATTTATATTGGCTAAAGCTACATGGCACAGTACCTATTGACCAATTATTTAAATTGGTAGAACTAACAAATCTTGTTTGTAACCATAAACAAGTGGTTGGAGAACATTCATGACATCTTTACCAATTTCATTGTAATTTTTACCAATACACAATACATAAATTTATGTATTTGCAATGTTCAATACCAACAGTGGAGAATAATAAGTTTTAAATTTAAATCAATAAATAAAAAATTAAATTCTACTTAAAATAACTCAATTTTGTTCCAGGATAAAAATGTGCAACAATTATAACTTAAAAGAAACCGTTGTTCATAGTATGTTTTACAGTTATATTTATAGATTAACCACGAAATTTGGCATTTACCTTTATTTTTGGTTAAATGTTATTTAAGTAATTTAATTAGTTCCTTTAACTATTTTTATTAGATGGTGAAATTTTGCAAGGTATTTTATATACAATATCATATTTTGCAAATATATGTATGTAATCTATCTTTCTATCTATTCGTATAGAAAAAATCAAATATTTCTAACCATTCTGAAATTATAGGAAAATATGTTAAATACGTTACTGTCTTATTAAATTGTATATTAAACCGATTGGGAAATCATGTCGAACTAATAATTCCTTAATAGTATCTTTAATCTGCTTGTGAAATTCTAAATCACTAATAGTCAATACTCTATCTATAAGCTTTTTTGCTGTAATTATTAATAATTATTCTTTTTGTGAGTTTTGAATAATACGTAATTAACATTTCTACCTGATGCTGTCGGCTTTCCATACAAATTCATTACCAAATTATTGCCATTTTTTATTACCATATAAGAAATTTTAATATCGTTTTTATTTTCAAATGTAATTTTTATATCATTATGCAATAAATTAATAAGTTAATTTTTAGTTAGGTTTCCAAAAAGTAGCCGAACTATTTTACGTGAAAGTTAAGATTACAATCGGTTTAACGAACATTCAAACTTTAAAATTGTTTTTAACTTTTTTTAAATACTATAATTAGTTTCTATTTTTATAAGTTCACTAGCCTATCCCGATGTGCTTCGCTACCCCCCTCGTTATAAAATAAAATTAAGAGTATTTATATAATTCTATTGTGAAAATTTAATGACGATCGATCCAGTAGTTAAGACTATATTACGATTTTTAATTTTCCTAAAAAGGGGCGTGGTCCCACCCACTTTACTCCTGGTACGTATTCCAAACTATGCCAATACCATATGTACCAAGTATTATCGACATAGGTCAAAAAATGCCTAAAATATGGCGATTTAAATTTTTGGATTATATGGGCGGTGCCACTCCTCTTTTTCCAATCAAAACTTCATATAGCCTATATTCCTTCCAGAGTCACAGTAACATGCTGTGAAAATTTCAGGAAGATCGGTACAAGGGTTTGGTTTTTCTAAAAAAGGGGCGTGGTCCCACCCACTTTTCTCCTGGTACGTATTTCAAATTATGTCAATACCATATGTACCAAATATCATCGACGTAGGTCAAAAAATGTCCAAAATATGGCGATTTAAATTTTTGGGTTATATGGGTGGTGCCACGCCTCTTTGTCCAATAAAAACTTCATATAGATTATATTCCTTCCAGGTCACAGTAACATGCTGTGAAAATTTCAGGAAGATCGGTCCAAGGGTTTGTTTTACTAAAAAATGGGCGTGGTCCCACCCACTTTTCTCCAGGTACGTAGGTCACAAAATGTCCAAAATATGGCGAAGTTATTTGATAATCAATTATTGTGGCGGGCCTTTTGCAACGCCCTATCGCCCCCCCCCCCCCCGTTCGACTCAACAAACAATTTCTAAAAACAAAAAAATTTAATGCTAAAGGAATTTTGAAAATTAATCCACAAATGGCGAAGTTATGCTCACTTTACATTATAAAATCTATTAAAAACTACATGGTAGGAGTAACATAATTTCAAAAATTTGGGCGTAAAAGTGGGTGTGGTTGAAAAAAAGTAGCCTATAATTCATCCGAGAGTTCCAGTTAAATACTGTGAAAATTTCAGGAAGATCGGTTCAAGGGTTTGGCCTCCTATAAGGAACAAACAAATAAACAAACACACATTCGGTTTTATATATTAAGATGGTCTTTTAAATTAAAAAAAAAATAATATTAAATTTTGTACTGTAGTTTTTATAATCAATATTTCGCCAACCCTTTGTGTGGCTTCGTCAGGAAAAGAGTTCTGTTTCTTATGATAATTTAAAAATTTATAATTACTTTACTTAAAAGTGGTCAAAAAAGTGGAATCATTATTGAATACCAGAGCGCGAGATTAATTCAAATATAGATGAGTTGTACATACCAGATTTAAGAAGAATCAGAAAGTCAGAAGCGTTATTAATAGATTCAAGACTATGGGAGATATGTAAGATTATTAGGACAAAACCAATAATAACTTTCTTGATACGTTGCCGAAATTCAAGTATTATCACAAGTCCATACATATATAATGTGGTATTTCAACGCAATACACATGCAAGTTAAGCCCACTGTTAACCACAAGCCAGCTAAATATTGCTGACCATTATTTTACTATCGTCGCAATAAGCGTTAAAAAGTTCAGTAACATTATTTTATGCTTATGTGCAAAAATACATTTTCGTAAATAATTTAATAATAAAGTTCAGTAACATTATTTTATGCTTATGTGCAAAAATACATTTTCGTAAATAATTTAATAATAAAGTTCAGTAACCTTATTTTATTTTATCGTTTGTAAGCAAAATATATTTTAATAAAATTTGAGCTAAGTAATCAATTGTAAAACATAAAAAGATAAAATAAAATAAAATAAATTAATACGTTTCAGTTGTTGATGTTGTGACGAATAAGTCGTGTTTTATTTCGAGTGTTAATTAATTTTTGTATTTGATCTCTGGTGCAAGAGAACCATAACTTGCATATGTATGTGTTTAGTTATTACCCTGTCGTCAAATGTGTAGCTAGCTACAAGAAAAGCTAACTTTTAAATTGATTTTTCTAGACTAACTATAAAGCTAACTACAATGCAATGCAGAACGTAACCAAAATCAATTAGTAGGTTGAGTATATATATGTATGTATATATACACTCATTTATAATTGAATATGGTGAGCGCTAACAAATTTACTCATTTAGGAACTCTTAAAATTATTTCAAGTATTTCGTAACTTCTTGCTGTCAATATTTAATTGGTACCTTAGCTGAGTGGTATGCGCGTAGACTGTTAATCCAATGACATGTGGTTCAAGTCCCAGCACAGCATCGGTGAAAAAATATTTGAATAAAAATTTATTATTACAATATTACTATAAAACTACTGAATATAGAATTGAGAAAATAAAAATGAAATATATTTTTTTTTTTTATTAACTAACTACATTTTGACTTTTTAAAACTAACTTTAAAGTTAGCTATAAGTAGTGCAAAGAAAAATGATTTCTTCCTCGGACATCGCAATGTTAAAAAATTTAGTTTTTGCCATACATTAAAGTTAGTTTAAAGTTAGTTTTGTTTCCGTCAGGGTACTTACATTATAGTATATATTCTTAGCTGGTGTGAAACCAGTTTCCAAAATGTTGTCATAATTGCGGTGATCAATCAAGAGCATACCACCGGGTTTCAAACACTTTTCAAAATTTTTAATGGCTTGTTTGTGTAACAATTGATCGGGTGATGAATCCATTAGATGAGCAAATGAGTTACCCAAACAAACGACAGCATCAAACCCAGTCTTGACAATATCCCTAATATCGTCGTAAAGAGTTAACCAATTGGCTTCTTCAATAACTAAAATTAAATAGAATATGAAATTAAGCCAATTATGATTTTAAAATGAACTGCAGAGTTCATTTACCCCAATTATCAAAGCCATGCTCCTTGCGACGGTTCCAACGTTCCTTCAATGCATATTTTAACATTTTATCAGAAGCATCTACGGAGACAACTTCAAAACCTTCCTCCAACAACATTACAGAGTCCACACTTGAAAATAAAGTTATTACAAATGAGATACACATAAAAATTGATTATTGCTTATATCGAATTAGGTTACCTGTCAAGGTAATCTTGCTATGATGAAAAACTCTTTTTAAGTAAATGATGCCTAAACTTATATTCTTTTAAAACTTTATACAAAAAATACAGTATTAAAGCTGTGGCAAAAAGGAAAAAGTGCCTAAGTCGAGATAAGCTGATTTTGAGTTAATATTACCATCGTATTCTCCATATTCAAAAGTATCTCTGGGCAAAATTTTATTCATATTAAACGGTTTTAAAAGAAGTTCTGGTACAATTACTTGCTGCTTTTCTTTTTCTGACTAATTTTCTAATATAAAATATTGCATTTCAAATTGAATAACTTTCTTATGGTGGGTAGGTGTTAAAAAATTAAAAGAATCGAAAAACGATGATCAACTTTTAGTACAACGCGATTACATTTTTATCAAACCACTTAAACATTTAAAACTGTTTCTAGATAACTATAAAATATGACTTAACCTTTAAATCACCCTTGTGTGAAAAATCACACAAAATGGATCATATTTTTATGATAAACCAAAAAGATTTTAGGGTTTATGAAAGAAACTTCGTGACTTTGTTAAAAACATCAATTAAGCACTAAACACATTCGCCACATTTAAATTTTGTAATTTACTTTTTTATTTTACAATAAAAAAATATTTCTAGTCACTATCAAAGCCATTTGATTTTGAATTTGCTTCACATATTTTGTTATATTGTCAACATTGTTTTGGTTTTGTGGCCATCAGAAATAGAAATTAGTTTAATTCGACTACACGACAAAAGTAGCAAGGACAAAAACCTTTTGCCGTGTTGCCTTGCTGTCTTCAATATAATCATTCTCATATGCACACATGTATTCTAATTTTGACAGGTGGTAGTCGGTAGTCTGCTGTGGCGAATGTGTTTATACCTTTATACACGAACACAAATGCTGCTATCTACCGTTGTAGCCGTTTAGCCAGCTACTTAATTATTTTGGAAACGACAGATACACTGTAAACAGCTGATCCTGAATTGTTGCAACGATTCATTTATGTATATTACAGTGGTGCATATTCAGCGCTTTTAGTTTTTTAAAGTTCGCTGGGGCAAATTGAATACGGCGAATTGAATTCGCCACTCACATCACTTTGTATGGATTCGCTTTGACCGAAAAAAATCATCTCATAGATCTCTTTTGGCTCCGGAGTTACGGGGTTCAAAACTTATTTTTTATTGGCCATAACTCCTAGAATATGGAACAGATATAAGCGATGTGGATATCACTCTAAACTTCTCTAAAATGCCTTTATACTGGTATACAAATTTTTTAAAACAATTTACCCATTGCGAGTGAAATTCAATTTTAAAATTTTTTTATCTGACTTTTCACTTGTTCAGAGAACTTACCATGCTTTTATTTTGTGTATATTTGAAAGCTGTCACCGATGAAATACGTAAGATATGCTTGTTTAATGATGATTTTAAGAATTAAATGAGTTATATAGAGCATTTTGAAATGATACCTACATATGTCGTTTATATTCGTTCTATATTGTAGGACTTATGATCAATAATATATTAAAGTTTTAAAACCCGTAACTGCGGAATCAAGAGAGCGCCGAAAAAATTACACAAAAATTTTTAGGTAAAAAAGGGCTATTACCCTTTGAGTTTTTTTTTTAATCTTTAACAATGTTGGTATTTTTGACTCAAATCAAAATATTCTATATAACAATAAAGCTAATAAAAATTATTTATGCATATATATTATAACATTTACATTTTGTAATTTTCTTTTTTACTTTACAATAAAAAATATTTCTAATCACTAATTTGCTTTACATATTTTCTTATATTGTCAACACTGTCTTGGTTTTTTGGCCATCAGAAATAGAAATTAGTTTAATTCGACTACACGACAAAAGTAGCATGGACAAAAACCTGTTGCCGTGTTGCCTTGCTGTCTTCAATATAAACATTCTCATATGCACACATGTATTCTAATTTTGACAGGTGGCAGTCGGTAGTCTGCTGTGGCGAATGTGTTTAATGCTTGAAAGCTGGGGGGTTATTATGTATATCGATTCGAATCGAAAACGCTTTCGAAAGGAATTTCCGAATCGAAAGGAAAATCGTATTATGTAGTACGTTCGAAAGGCCTGCAGAGTTGTTTTAATAATTTTAAGGGAAATTTCCAAGTGATGACATATTTTATATGTAAAACCTTGGTAGCACTTTGCATTGTTTTATACAAATGTCAATACAAAAACATTTCAATAAAGATAAATATGTATACATACATAAATGTTCTATGCTAAACAAAAAAAAGGTAAAAATAAATTATGTTTGTATAGTAAGTGAGTGAAGTTAAATTAAATTGTATTAAACTGTGCACCGACTGCATGTAGATGAAGGCCAAAAATCATGCGAAGAAACAAAAAACCGAATTAGTCCGATAAGAACGCCATAAAAGAGATTGATTCTTTAAGGGTATCTATGTATATGTATATTATTAGTAACAAAATATGAATAAAGTTTATTTTTGAAAATATTACAGGAATAAATAAAAGTATGTACGTAGTTCATTCGGCAAGTTATTCCACAATTTAAGTGCAAATTTAAAAATACACAAGTAACTTTTGTTTTGTTGCGGGAAAGTTGAGGATTTTGCTTCAGAGAATCTCTCTCAAAGGAAATTTATAAAAGATGCAAGGAACATTTTGAATCTCAGTGCAAATTCGTGAATAATATATTTTTTAAAAGTAAAAAGGAGGTATGTATTGTATGTACATAAGATTAAATTGAATGCAAAAAATTTTGTTTAGATTCATAAAAATATTTTGCCTCACATTAATTAACACTAAACTCCATTAATAAAGACTTACTGCCGATTTCACGATGTCGAAAGAATTTTTATTCGTACAAATACATTTAATAAAAAATTTAAGAATTATGAAATTATACGAATAAAAAATATTAACAAATTCTGTCCATATTGTGAAATAGACAGTTAAAAGCACCATGTGTATTTTTAATTTTTTTAAGTACTTAAAAACAATAACTATAAGATTTCCGCAATCAAAATAGCATTCGAAAGAAATATGTACGTTAATAACACTTTTGACATTTGCTTTCGTACTACATAGTTGCACTTTCGAAAGGGAATTTCTTGCTTTCCGAAAGGGATTAAAAAAATTCCCATAATTTACGAACGTTCGTAAATAAATTTTCGAAAATCGTTCTATGTAATCTCATTTCTACGAATTCGTAAATTTACCGATTCGAATCGAGGCAACTCGTGAAAGATCCTAATTTTTTTATATCAATGACTGAAGTCGAATAGAAAGCATGGAATTCATTTGTTTTGGTTATGAGTACTTTCCTAAGTAAGAATAAAATCTGCCGACTATTTCGAGCTTGTTAAAAGCATGATATCGAACTTGCAAGAGCAAGGGCGTAGTATGAGTATAAAAATTCACAACCTGCACTCACATTTAGACCGATTTCCACAAAATCTGGGTGATTTTAGCGGGTAGCATGGTGAAAGATTTCATCAGGTTCTTCGGACTATGGAGGAACGCCGTCAGTGAAGGTGGGACGCACAAATGATGGCAGACTACTGCTGGTGATTGCAACGAGAGCTACCTAAAGTTGTTCATTAAAGGAAATCTTATAAAATATCATTTGATAGTGTTCGATAGAAATGTTGTTAACATACATTTGTATGTATTAATTTTTTGTATATTTTTGTCAATATAACAAAACTGCATATCTCAAAATGTAAAGCTGCTAGCAATCTCCCAGTATTTTTTCTTAGTCAGGGCCATAGAAATACCCAATAACGGGAAAAAAATTAAAGGAAACAAATGATGTGTTGTGTAATATAATTTTGCCTATCTTCATGCTGTCATATCAGGCAAACCGGCACCTTATAGAGGTGCAAATTTCACACATTTTGATAGAGAAACGGTCTTAGAATAGAACTTTAAATACTAATACACTCAAACCTCGTTTTATGCTATTGATTCGTTCCGCAAAAATCCGCATAAAATGAATTCGCATAAAACGATACCCTAGCTTCATATAAAAACTACTGATTCGTTCTTGAATTTAAAAAAAACGCATAAATTCAAATCAAAGAATTAAAAGTCATACAAAACCGCATAAAAAAGTCAACAAAAAAGTTTATTTCATTTACATACTTAAAAAAAAAAAATTAATTAAAAATTTATAAATAAATAAGGAAAACAAACAAACATTTACTGCCGATTTCACGATGTCGAAAGAATTTTGAATTTTATTTTCATTCGTACAAATACATTTGATACAAAAACAAAATTTTAGAATTTGTTTTTGCTTCAAATGTAATTATACGCATGAAAACATATGGAAATTTTCTTTCGACATAGTGAAATAGGCAGTTAAATTTAATTAATATTTTTATAAGATTTTATGTTTCAAAATCATTTAATAACTGTCTGCATCGTTTTTGAACTGGTTCTATATCGCTTTCATCACTAGATGGAACAATTATATCATTTGGTATATCATCACTTTCATCTCCTGAAAGGTTCTCATTATGACAAAGAGAAACGGCCGAGGATTCTTCAAGAGCTTTTTTGTTTTCTTCTCGTACAAAATAAAAAAAAAATTTGTATATGCAATAATAACGCAAAAAAAATTAAAATTTTATAACCGCATAAATTTGAATTCGCATAAAACGAATTCGCATAAAACGAGGTTTGAGTGTAGACTGATTCAGTACTGGAACTTAATTTTCGTTCTATTTGTCGTAATATTTCGTCTTTTTATCTCTTTGCTTGTGTGAAAGCTATGTACTCCTAAACCAATGAAATATTCACAGAATATGTGCGATAGTCAGGAAAGATCCATAGGGTAGTTATTGTTTTAATATCTTAAGCTGACGTGGGTGGTACTTCCCATAGAGAAAAACTTTTTATATGATGATATTTATGGAACTAATGCAGCTAAATAATTGTCCGCGTTTATATTGGTCTTTAAGAAAAATTACTAAAAATTTTACAAGTGGGTTGTGCACATTCCACATAATAATATTGGTATATCTTGGCAAATAATGAAATAAATTACCTTAGATATTGTAGAAGTTACTCCGTTGACTTAGAGCATTATTCTGGAGAAAAATAATTGAAAAATGTTTAGAGGAAGTAGCACTTCCCATATGAAGTAAATAAAGGTGTATCGAAGCTCGCCGGTTCTTAGCTAGTAATTAATGAATTTTGATTGTAGTGGTTGGTTCATTCGATTGGCATAGAAAAAAACAATTAAGAATCCTATATTCGGATGTGATGAATTCTATATACGCTTCATCAAGCCATATATGTATGTGAATGGGGTGCCCGCCATTTTAAACTTAGAATTAATATGTTTGCACAAAAAAGTATGTAATGAACCGGAAATTTTGGGCCACCAGTGGTAACTTATAATAAATCTCTTATACAATTGAATCATCGGTTGAAAGAAGGGATTAAATCCAAAAATTTTCAAAAGATATTTACGAAAGGATCGTTATGGCTACAGACGGTTTTGTTCTCTTACGGATGGAATTTTATTATACAGTGTACAGTATACTTGTACGGGTATTCGAATACTTCGGAAATTAGAACCAACAATTTTAATACATTGCATGCTCTGAAATAAGAACAGACCGTTCGTTGCAATCAAAATAAAAATATTATATGTAAAAGTTGTTATATATAAAATTTTTTTATAAAGCTTAGTACTTTATGAGTAAATTTCATATCTGCTTCATGTTAATCATAAATATAATGAGTAATATTAATTAGCTATTTTAAAAAATTTTCAGTATTAAAAAAAATCAGAAATTAGAACTGTCACACAGAGGGGTTTTTGATACCAAAAATTGGAATTAATTGCAAAATTAAATTTAGGAGAACCGAATAAATTTTTGTAGTTGGTAAAAGTACACAACATTCCACATCACTAGTGCAAAACTTTAGTTTTTGATAACTACCGTTTTATCACTATGCAATTTTAAAAGTTGAGTTATTTGACGTTTTGCTCGCGTGCAACATAAACTTCAACTCTTGGTGTCTTAAAAATTAGTTTTGAGTGTTTTCTAAAGTGATAATTAAACATATTTTAATGGAACCTTCAACGTCAGGTTAGTAAGATTGATTTATGTTTTTTGTTTTTATGTGTAATTTGTGTTATTAATTTTAATTAATTTTCACGCGTAAGCCTATAAAATTAGTGGATTTCGGGAAATATGTCGATAAATAGTTGGGAATAAAGCCAAATTAAGAAAAAACCCCTTTTTTTCTAAAAATATAAACGCTTTTGAATTTATTTATGAAAAATTTGTCTGCACTTTTTTGCACATTTTAAAATGAAATTTAAAGATATTGTTGCACCTCTATATAAAAAATCAACTTTTTATAAAAAGGAATACATTAGTGTTATTATTGCTTTTGTTTTCATATAATTATTAAATTACAGTAGATGTATTTATTGCTTGTATAACTAAAACCATAACGTAAGCATTTCAATTAAATTGTGTCAATGTACTTATTGCTTGTATACTAAAAATTACAACCTATACATTTTAGTTAAATTTAAATCAAACTACAAACGCATGCATTATTTTTAATAATACAAATTATACTTAATGTCGTCACCTGGCACAATTCTTATATATTAATTTGCAATATTTATTTAGGTCAACTTTATTTAACTGTTTATTATTCACTTCCGCATTATTAAGTACGAAAATTAATTAAGTTGCTATTTAGTATTTTGTATAAAAGATGAACCATTTTTACAAATAAATTAATTAACTCTACAGTTTTCAAACAAAAGGGTCTTGTCTTGTCTATTATTTAAAAGTACAAGGTCTTTCAGTTACAAGTGCTAGAAAGACACAGGAAAATCGAAATAGTGTAATTCTGACGAAACGTTTGAATTAATATCACTAGAACTTCCTAACTGTACATTTTGGTGACCCCGACGTGATAGTCAGGACGACCTCTTTTTGTAAGAAGGCACGATCAGTTTTACGTTAACAAAGTGCAATTCGAGTAAGCGAACCAGCAGTTATTCGAACAAGTCGTATTGAATCATCATTATCAACATGTCATCAATGGAAGAGTTAATCAGCCTACAGAGTATCTTAGGTGAAAACATTCAGCAGATTATCCGGAACTTCAAAAAGGATCCTAGTGATAGAAAAAATAAGGTTTCCTATTTTGAGGAACGCCGTCGTCGACTTTCAGACAAATGGAACGAGTTTAATGAGGTGGACGAAAAATTGCGCATACTTGTTAAAGATCAATCAGAAGTAGACTACTTCAAAACCAATTATTTTGAACAGATTCGGTCATTGGCTGAAGAATACATTGACCTATTTCAAACTGAATTGGTACGTTTGAAAAAGGAAGTACTCAAAAACCCGCAGGTAACTCAACATGAGCACAGTGAGCAGCCACCTATGGGAATTTCCCAAATACCTAGTAGCAAGAATCATGGATCCAAGGACGATTCTTCACATGGATTGATGGGGAAATTTGCCGCTCGGATGTCAGCATTGGAGAGGTTGATAGTTGGTATCTCAGGGGTGAATAGCGATGAGCCTCAACAATTCTACAACATCAGAATCGAGACCATAAACAAGTTATGGAACCAAATCGAAGAGCTATATGATCAAGTATGGGATCAATGTTCAAACCCTCTTGTCAATGGTTTAAATCAAGACGACTATGAAAACCTTAGAGGAATGGTTATTGATAGCTTGACAAAGTTACAAGTGTTGTCAAACCAAACATCAAACGCTATTTCGGCAGGCCAACATACAGTCATGGCAACATCATTGCCGCTGCCGAAGATCTCAATCCCCAAGTTCGATGGGGATTACGCAAAATGGACGCAATTTTACGACATGTTTCTCCATATGGTCCATCAACAACCGATACCTGATGTCCAAAAGATGTGGTATCTTAAGTCCAATCTTACAGGGGAAGCTGAAAAGTTTGTCAGCCATCTATCAACGACAGAGGGCAACTATGATTCAGCGTGGACAATGTTACAAGAACGGTACAACAACAAACGGGTCCTTGTAACAACTCTGGTCGAGAAAATCATTAGTCAGCCGTTATGCACGTCCAACTCTGTCACCATTAAAAAGCTACATGATACAACTCGAGAGTGCCTTTTAGCACTAAACAACATTGGAATTGAGACGAAAGCATGGAACCCGCTCCTTTTTCAAATTTTGATAAAAAAAGCTAGATCGAAGTTTGCATATGCGGTTCGAACAATCTCTCAGTCAACCGAAGGAGCTACCAACAGTTGAAGACCTTTTATCATTTCTGGAATTCCAGTTCCAAACAATCGAATCCATCAATCACAGGGAAAAATTGGTACATACGTCAAATAAAATAGCAGCTACTGTGGTCAAAAGAGGAATTAGCTGCAATTTCTGTAACAATGGGAACCATGCGTTATACCACTGTGGAAAGTTCTTAAATGTATCAGAAATAGAACGGCTAAGATTCATACAATCACGAAGACTATGCGTCAACTGTTTCAAAGGAGACCACTCCTCAAAAGACTGTTCATCAAGCTCGTGTAGAAAATGCAACAAGAAACATAACACTTTGTTGCATATTGAGGCAAAAGCTAATCCACAAATCAAGCAGACCTCCAGTTCTGTCCCAAACATCGAAGTAAGACCAAAAGCTTCCAACGCAACAGTAACATCAGCATCTGCAAATGCCTCATCAACGCAGAGGGATTATGTCATACTTGCAACAGCAAGAGTAAAAATAACAGCATCAAATGGAAATTCAGCAGAATTCCGTGCAATTCTTGATTCTGGTTCGCAGGTGAACCTTATATCTGAGCACGTTGTTAAAAGGTTGGGTGTATCAACTTCAACAGCCTCGCTGTGTATCGATGGTATTGGAAATGGCAAAAAACGCGTAACAAGAAGGATAAACGTAAAGCTACAATCAAGAAATAATAATAAATTTGAAACAAACCTGGAAGCATTTGTGATCCCAACAATCATTCCTCCTCAGCCAAGTCAACATATTGATATTTCGAAATGGCAAATTCCAAACTTAAGCCTAGCTGACCCATACTTTAATCAGCCAGGAAAAGTAGATATTCTTTTGGGTGCCGAATATTACTTTAATCTGATGCAACGCGAAAAAAATAGAGCTATCAAGCAATCTTCCAATTTTGTTAAACACATCACTTGGATGGATCATCAGCGGAAAAATATCTTCAAGTCAAGGGGCAAATGACGCTGCAACTTGTGCAATTTTCACCACTAAGCCAGAAGACTTTAACGACGAGCTATTAAACGACGTCATTGAACGGCTATGGAAAATGGAAGATGATGGATCAACTGAAAAGGGACTCTCGCAGGACGAACAACAATGTGAATCACTGTTTGTCCAAAACACTCAAAGAAACGATGAAGGAGGTTTTGTTGTCAAGTTACCCTTCCGTGAAAATCCATCTGCATTAGGAGATTCTAAGACAACAGCCTACAAACGATTCCTTAGTCTTGAACGACGATTAATGAAAGATTCGGCGACCAGAAATCAGTACATACATTTTATGAACGAATATAAACAACTGGGCCATATGACGGAAATAGATGTCAACTCAATACCAACCCCAACCCATTTCATTCCACATCATTGTATAACTAAAACCATAACGTAAGCATTTCAATTAAATTGTGTCAATGTACTTATTGCTTGTATACTAAAAATTACAACCTATACATTTTAGTTAAATTTAAATCAAACTACAAACGCATGCATTATTTTTAATAATACAAATTATACTTAATGTCGTCACCTGGCACAATTCTTATATATTAATTTGCAATATTTATTTAGGTCAACTTTATTTAACTGTTTATTATTCACTTCCGCATTATTAAGTACGAAAATTAATTAAGTTGCTATTTAGTATTTTGTATAAAAGATGAACCATTTTTACAAATAAATTAATTAACTCTACAGTTTTCAAACAAAAGGGTCTTGTCTTGTCTATTATTTAAAAGTACAAAGTCTTTCAGTTACAAGTGCTAGAAAGACACAGGAAAATCGAAATAGTGTAATTCTGACGAAACGTTTGAATTAATATCACTAGATTTTCCTAATGAAATCAAACAATTAGAAGAAAAACAAATGCTCGCGAAACATAGTCCAATCCTTAGCTTAACTCCATTTGTCGATAATGAAGGCATCCTTCGAGTGGGAGGACGGTTGGAGGAGTCAAACTTATCCTACGATTCAAAACATCCAATAATTCTTCCATATAATGATGTGCTTGTGAAACTTTTATTTAAGTCAGTGCATGAAGAAAACAAGCACTGCAGCCCGCAAGCATTATTGGGAATAGTGAGGCAGAGATTCTGGCCGATCAAAGGAAAATCTATAGCAAGATCAACCGTTCAAAAGTGCGTACAATGTTGCAGGGCTCGTCCCAAGCTATGCCAACAATTAATGGGGAACCTTCCACATGACAGAGTCACACCTGCAAGGCCATTCATTAACACAGGCGTTGATTATTTTGGACCAATGTGGATCCACTACAAAATAAGAGGAAAACGGCCAACAAAAGCATATGTAGCAGTATTTTGTTGCTTTGCGACTAAGGCAGTTCATTTTGAACTGGTTAGTGATCTCTCAACTGATGCTTACATTGGTGCCTTAAAACGCTTTATTTGTCGAAGAGGACGTTGCCAAAATATCTATAGTGATAACGCAACAAATTTTGTTGGAGCCAACAATAAACTCACTGAACTCTCTCAATCAATATTTTCTGAAAATGGGAAGGAGTCGATAGTTTCAACATGTAGCTCAAAAGGAATACAATTCCATTTTATTCCACCCAGATCTCCCCACTTTGGAGGACTTTGGGAAGCAGCGCTAAAATCGGCTAAAAATCTATTGGTTCGAAACTTAAGCACAGCTTCACTAACATATGAAGAATTGGAAACGGTTATCATAGAAATTGAAGCTATCTTAAATTCTCGCCCATTAACAGCTATGTCAGCCGACCCATCCGATATATCTGCATTAACTCCAGGACACTTCTTGATCGGCGAAGCTCTTACGTCTCAGGTGGATATCGCAGCCAACTCTAAGAGAATATCACTCTTATCTCGATGGGAACTCGTATCAAAAATAAAACATGAATTTTGGAAAAGATGGTCAAATGAGTACCTACACGAATTGCAGCAGCGTCATAAATGGAAAACTCAAAGTGCAAATATCAACCCAGGAGATATGGTTATCGTTAAAGAAGATAACACTGTGCCGATGAAATGGCCGCTAGGACGAATATTGAAAGTTTATCCTGGAAAGGATGGATCAATTCGGGTTGCTGACATCAAAATCGCATCGGGAATTTGTAAAAGACCTATACATCGTCTTGCGTTGCTTCCAATTGAGGAAAATCTAGAGTCAAACTCAACAAACAAAAGTACAGATACAACAGTCGCAGATCAAACTAGCGAACCCAAAGGCAAAAGAACAAGGCTACTAAACAATAATATATGCATAACATTGCTGGCTTTACTACTCATTTTCCCAGTGATCATGGGAATACCAATCGAAAACAAACGATTTGGATCTCAGCTGGGAATCCATTTTGAAGAATTAGGATCTACGCATATATCTACAAGTCAATGGAATCTAGTCGTATATTATGATCTTTCAGCATACTGGACTGACACATCATATTTAGCAAACGGCACCAAATCACTAGAACAGCTGTGTAAAAAAATGGAGTCTAATACATCGTGTACTAATATAATAGAACACTTGCAGCATATTGAAACTGACTTGAGTCTGGATAACAGACTACTGTACAAATCTCGACAGAAAAGAGGTGCCATTGATGTTGTCGGAAATATCGCAAATTCACTGTTTGGTGTACTTGACTCTGGATATGCAGAAAAAATGTCGTCAACTATCACCAAATTACAAGAAGACGATTCATTCATGTTAAAACTCATAAAGGACCAAACTTCAGTCGTAAACTCCACTATGAATATCGTTAAACAAGGTCTAACTGCAGCAAAATTCAAATTTGACAGCATTCAATCAACGCTGAATGAAGTAGTAAAAGGCGAGGAATTGCATAACGAAGAATTGTATCAGTTGAAGCTTGCAAACATGTTCAACGTAGGCTTTATGCAACTATCACTTATCGCAAACAACTTACAAAAAATGCAAACATGCATTCTGGATGTGTTAACTGATACTCACCATGGAAAAATCAATCCGTTACTGTTAACTCCAACACAAATAGAGATCGAAATACAACAAATCAAAACACATATGCCTGAATCGTTAATGTTACCAGTATTCGCAGATGACTTGTTAGAATTTTATAAGCTAATGAAGGTAAAGGGAGGACTTACCCAGGAACACGTGGTGTTTAGCATAACGCTGCCATTAATAGAGCATGACCAATTTAAATTATATAATTTAATTCCTATCCCTAACACAATAAACAACACAATGCTAACGATAGAAACATGCAGCCCTATACTAGCGATAAACACAAACCGAAGACACTATTTTCCGGTATCATTAGATCAACTTAAATCATGTACTATCATCAGGAAGAACATATTCATATGCTATAATATACAACTGGAATACAATTTCGGAGCGGAAAGGTGCTCATGTGAAATTAACTTATTTAACAACATTACTATTCGAAATTGCAACCTAATGAAGCTCCATGCAAACGTAACATGGACACCATTAAATCATAAAAACCAATGGATATACTCCTCATCCTCAATCACTCAAACCACAGCGGTTTGTGGAAAGGAAATTACGACTTTATATCTAGAAGGCTCTGGATTATTAACCATTAACCCCGATTGCATCCTTAAGCATGAATCTATTCACGTGACTGGTCAACAATCGATATCAACAATTACTGGGTCATCATACACGAGCCTGGCAAATATTTCAGAAATTGCATATCACCATCTTTCCAAAGGCGAAAACATTAAAACCAACTACACATTAATAACAGACCAGATTTCGGTACAACTCAATAAAATGAAAGACTTGCAACAAAGGTTAGAATCTATAAACACTTCAACTTTTCAACATCATTCAACTTCAACACACGGTACTACAATTGCATATTCTGCATTAGTCATCAGTGTAATAGCCATAATACTCGTGTCAGTTATAACGGCAATCCGAAGAAAGTATAGTGCTGCTGAAGTAACAAAAATAACGCATTCATCGCATACTCCACAACCATCCAACAATAAGGCAACACCCACACCACATCCACGTGAGAACTTCACAGTTCAAATTTGAATCTCATTTTTTTATTTTATTTTTGTTTTCGTTTTTATTGACTACTCGTCAATGCCGGGGAGAATGTATTTATTGCTTGTATAACTAAAACCATAACGTAAGCATTTCAATTAAATTGTGTCAATGTACTTATTGCTTGTATACTAAAAATTACAACCTATACATTTTAGTTAAATTTAAATCAAACTACAAACGCATGCATTATTTTTAATAATACAAATTATACTTAATGTCGTCACCTGGCACAATTCTTATATATTAATTTGCAATATTTATTTAGGTCAACTTTATTTAACTGTTTATTATTCACTTCCGCATTATTAAGTACGAAAATTAATTAAGTTGCTATTTAGTATTTTGTATAAAAGATGAACCATTTTTACAAATAAATTAATTAACTCTACAGTTTTCAAACAAAAGGGTCTTGTCTTGTCTATTATTTAAAAGTACAAGGTCTTTCAGTTACAAGTGCTAGAAAGACACAGGAAAATCGATATAGTGTAATTCTGACGAAACGTTTGAATTAATATCACTAGAACTTCCTAACTGTACAGTAGATAAAAACATATTAAAAGAAGAAAGGGAAAACAATAACAATAACAATTTTAAACAATAATAGCAATAAAAACAATAAGTAACCATACCGTAGAGCGCATTAACTCAAAAACAGTCTAATTGATGTATTAAAGGATGATGAGTTAAACAGTTCCTATCTACACACGAAATGGGGCTTTGATGGTAGCTCTGGCCACACACTTTATAAGCAAGCATTCCACGATCGGAATGCTACTGACTCATCGGTTTTTATTACATCAATCATGCCAATAAAATTAATGTGCAACAGCATAATCATATGGAAAAGTCCTCGTCCAGCATCTCCTAGATATTATAGGCCATTGAAAGTGGAATTTATAAAAGAAACCACGATTGTTGCTAAGAACGAAAAAGATAGAGTGGGTCAGGAAATAACAAAAACTTAAAGAGTCAACAAGAAAACAAAAGTGAATGGCTAACGGATTATAATATTTATATAAGAAAAGACGCTATTTTTTTTTTTAATTAGGACCAGC
Source organism: Lypha dubia (assembly GCA_947311025.1). Lineage (NCBI taxonomy): Eukaryota > Metazoa > Arthropoda > Insecta > Diptera > Tachinidae > Lypha > Lypha dubia. The sequence continues at coordinate 107,355,213 of OX371260.1, forward strand.
ACTCAGGGGTTGACCCCTACGTATGCAGTGGAACTCAGAGAGAGGGATAGAGTAGAGAAGATAGATGTTGAAAATGTAGAAGGCTTAAATCTTTTACAACTCTGCTTTGCGCGTTATGTTAATTTTTATAGCAGTGTTGAGGCGTCTCCGGTGTTAGGTAGACGCATTAACTTTCTTAAGCTGTATTGGCAGGCATTTTATTAATTGTTTTACTTCGCCGATGTGTCTGCTAACCGACGAAGGAGGGCGATGTTGTCAACATTAGCTTGGAACATCAGCAATCGCTGTCGGAACATTTTTTTAGTGACCAGTGCTATGCCTTCATCACTTAAATAGTCCGACAACAATTAATACAATGTCTCACTAATGTACATTACAGAAATTAATGATGTTGATTGACTTGCTCTGGCCAGGGTTTAAACTAGACATGTGTAAATGTCGTGAATTGTTCGTGTCATGCGTGAATCACGTGATTCGTGATTAAAAATTGATAAAATCACGCGTGCGTGCGTGATCGTGATTCAAAAATATAATACCGTGCGTGATCGTGCGTGATTTTTTAATAAAATTTTCACGCACTCAAAACAATTCTCTATGTTAAGCTTTTTCTTTTTTTGAATTTTTGATCTTTGCTAAAATTACATCCATTCATACATACATATGTATGTAATTACGTACATATGTATGATTATGGATTCATACATTAAAATCTCCAATACAAATGCAGACATTCGTGTGTAGATGAATACATATCCATGTACGTTGTGCATACATACACCTTTGGAAATCTTGCGTTAAACTAAACCTAATAACACTAGTACTCCTTTTGAATTCCTTTACTTAAGTATAAGTAATAAATTTAAATAACCTGCCTTGGCAAACAGTGATAGATTTTTTATATTAAGTTTATCCTTTGTAATGCTAAATTTTCGAGCATTTCCTGATTTTTTTTTATTTAATTGATAATCTTGAAGTAAATAAAGAAATTAATTACAAAATAAAATTTTTTACCATATGCTAAATCTTTTAGTGCAAAATTTGTATTTCACCGTGCGCGTGCGTGCAAAATTATTCCCTTCGTGCGTGAAAATACGTGATTAATCATATTGTGTTCGTGAGCGTTCGTGATCGTGAAATTTTCAAATCATGCCGTGCGTGAAAAATATTTATGTTTCGTGATCGTGCGTGATCGTGAGCGTACTTTTACCCACGCGCACCCCTCTAGTTTAAACCAGCCATTGTCATAAAGAGAACATGTAGGAAATATCAATGTATTGGTGTTTTTACACTTTTAGAAATTGATTGTTACATTTATTTTTTTTACTGTAGGCTAACATCATATTAAAAGTTTGTATGCATACACACTGGATTGGTTTAGCGTGTTTATGGACGAAAGAATGAACGAATGAATGAATTTACATAATTAAAAAAAAATTCCATTAAAAAATATATATACAAAAAAACTTCTTCCCACTCAACATTCCACAACCAGAAAATTTAAAATATTCACAGTGTACTATGAATAACAAATAAAGAGACTAAAAAAAGTATAAATATTTTCTTGCCCTCTTTTGCATGTGTTTTGTTGTTGCAAATTCTAAAATAAAGCGACAAATGAGTATGTTTCGTATTTTAGTTTGTCTCTTCTGTTTGGTTCGTGTTGTGTATGTGAAAATGACGATTGGTGCTCGGCCCCTAGGGGCTAGTTTGACGATCAATGGTTTAAACCCATTCCCCAAGACATTGTTTGCTTAGTAGTCAACGCGCTAACCACTTCAGCCAACACCACAAAACACAATATTTCCATATCCTTTACTCTAAAATCAGCCGATATAAGTAATTTTTTGAGTGTTTGAAGAAGACACTTACGCTTTGTAGTAAAAAATCATGGTATGTGTTTGCAAAATTGCAGATGTGCAACAAAGAATGATTTTCATTAATAGCGGACATCACTGTTGGCTTAAAACTGCTCTTGCATCCGTTGCAGATTTAGCTTATTTACATATTTTGTTACTGCATTGCTGTAAACTGATGAAAATAAGCTAGAATTGCAAAATCTGCAATGATTGCAATACTAAGAGTGATTTCCCCTATTGCAAATAATTCCGTGTAGGAAAGTAGAGTACTTTTTCCAGTACTGATTGTTGCAATCCCATATATATGTATGTATACCAGTGATGGAAAATTCAGTACTTTGTTGTCAGATTGTTGTGTGGAAAAATTGCCAGATGCATTGTTAAACTTTGGCAGAACTGTCAAATTCAATAGTATTTATGGACAGCATTGCCAATAGAAAAATTATCTGACAATGGTGCTATTGTCAGATAATTTTTTTTTTTGATTTAAACATATCTGTGACCTGCTCCACGAAAAGGGACCTCTGCGCCGAAAATTTTTTTTTACTTTTTGAGTGATTCTTATAGGAAAAAAAATGCCGCAAACCGAAAGTTTCTATGTCTTTTAGTTTTTTTACAAATCACCTGTAAAAATGAACATAAAATCATCGGTGCAGATACGTTGCTCAAAACGAAGCGCTTTTTCAAACGCGTTTTTCTCAATAACTTTTTTTCGGCGCAGAGGTCCGTTTTCGTGGAGCAGGTCACATCTGCCGATAAAATAAGAGCTTACAATGTCTGACAATATTATTGTGTTACAATGAACTGACAATGCTTTTTCTTGCAACGTTGCAAGACAAAAATTGTAAATTCAGACGGTTGTCAGGCATTTGCTGAACATTTTTCTGACAATATTGTAAGATCTGCCAATCGTCTGTACATAGCTTTAGTGTGAGTTTTTTGAAAAGTTGTTAATGGTATTGGTCCAATTTACACGAGATTAATTTTTAGTTCGCACAACTTTTGTTCTTTCGAAAACACACGAGACTAATTAATCCCCTGTAGTTTTTTCGTGACAATTTACCCCAAAAGTGGCAGTACTATACAATGTGGACTGGTTGTAAAACTATCCACATTGATCCTATACTCTGAAGACTGGTTATAAAACTATCCACATTGATCCTATACTCGGAACACTGGTTCTGAAGCTGCGGAAAATTTTACTGTCACTTTGTGCAGGCACTTAGCTGTCTTTTTGTGTCGCAGATGGTGGATAGTAAAAAATGTATGTCATTAAGCACACATAGCTTAAGTAGTACAATGTACAAGTACCAGTGAGTGTAGCTGAGTGGGTTGAGATGTTGATTAGCAATCGGAAGGTTGCCAGTTCAATTCTCAATACAGTCAAAATACATTTACAAAAATAGTGCAATGTTACGCATCCTTACTAAGTTACAAGTGGGCTGTAGGAACATTATTGTACTGCAGTGGGAATAACCAGGATGAAGATGACTAGGATGAAGATAAATAAAATAATAAGAATAATAATAAAAAAATAGCTGAAAGCAAAATTTAATTATTATATTAATTAATTATTATTATCTTTTTAATTAATAAATGAAATTGTTATGTTTTTTTTTTGACGAAATAATTTTTTTTTTTAAGTTAAATAAATTATAAAATGACTTTTATTTCATAAAAAATAGGGAATGATTTGGGGTTTTTAAGGGAGTGGTTTGGCAGGTATAAGGAGACAGTTAAGGGTAAGCCAAGAAGAACCGGCTTATGAACTGTCTTTTTGTGGCTTCTTGGTGACAATTAACCCTATCGTAGGACATCCCCTTGTTAAAGTGGCCAGTCATATGGCTAGCATTCGGACTGGTTGTGTCATAAAGGGGCTAGTATTATAACCAGCTCGGAGGCAGCCACTTGAACTACAGGGTCTGGCATAAAATTGTATACATATACAGAGCTTTGTGTGTATTAGTGTATTTTGCATTCTAGATACAAAAAAGTATATGTATGAAAGTACAATGCACGCATTTAATAAAAGTTTTTGTATAAGTTAATTAATTTTTTTGAGTAAAGTATTTTAAACATTTCTTTATTAATAACAAAAACAATTTTAATTTTCTTCATTTAATTTTTCTTTTATTATATAAATGGATTTTTAATTTTATTTTTGAATAAAAATATATGTTTCATAAAAAGTACCACAATGTTGAAATGTTGGAAAAAGTACTCTTTTTGTTGACGGACACCATTTCAATATTTCATTTTTCCATCACTGAAAATTATACCCAACAAAAAATAAGTTTTACAAAAATGGAATTGAATCATGCGATTAAGTGATGACGAGTTGGTTCAATTTAGGTGAAACAGGTAGGATTCTCACATTAGGGTGTCAATGAAGATTATGTGTTTAAATAAATTGCTTTTCATTAAAATGAATAAATTGAACCTGATTCAAAGACAATTTTTTATGTGTTTAATATTTTTTTTGAGTTGGCACCAAATAAGCGCATTTTTCCTGATTTTAATGATTACATACATATGTATATCTATACTAATATTATAAAGAGGAAAGATTTGATTTTTTTGTTTGTTTGTTTGTTTGAAATGAATAGGCTCCGAAACTACTGGACCGATTTTATTGAAATTTTCAGTGAATCTTCGGAATATTCAGGCGGGTGACATAGGTTATATGAAGTTTTGATTGGACAAAGAGGCGTGGCACCGCCCATATAACCCAAAAATTCAAATCGCCATATTTTGGGCATTTTTTGACCTACGTCGATGATATTTGGTACATATGGTATTAGCATAATTTGGAACACGTACCAGGTGAAAAGTGGGAGGGACCACGCCCCTTTTTAGAAAAATGAAAAATCGTAATATAGTCTTAACTACTGGACCGATCGTCATTAAATTTTCACAATAGGAATTTTATTTTATAATGAGGGGGTAGCGAAGCGCACCGGGTATATCTAGTGTAAAATAATCTAACATTTTCCGTAATGTAGACTACGTTTGAAGGTAAATGGGTAATTTCGAGCTTGTAGTAAAATTATATACATAACTACATATTTTATAAAAAAATTATTATATTCCTATAAAAAAATTAAAGGTGACAGAACAATTTTTTGTTGATTACACTAAAAATTCCATTTAACATTGTATAAAATGTTTAAACATATTTTATTTTTTATGTATTTGCCACGTCAGAGACATGTTTTGGCGATACTAAAGCTACGGTCACATTTATTAAATATTTGTTCAAAAAAACTTAACCACTAGTTTTGCTTAGGGGTTTGTTTTTTATCTTACAAAATAAAATTAATTATTCTACAAAAAAGTATTTTATACAGATTTTAATAAATGCGAACTCATAATTAAAGAAATATTGAAATTAAAGGAAGTTTACTTTTTAGTTACGTTTTTTCCACAAATATTTTATAAATGTGAACATAGCTTAAAGAAATTGTAAACAATTTAAAAATAAATATACAATTTTTTATGATTTTAGAAATATTCACAATTTTGAATATGTAAAATGTACATTTTTTTCTCCATTTCGCAAGTATGTATTAATATTTTTTTTAAAAGAAAAAAACATGTTCGTGTGCTTTGATCAACTCTTGTATGCTGCAATAAAAACTCACTTAAGTTTGCCATGCAAAACGTCATTATATATAGATTAAAAATCTCTAAAGCTTTCAGAAATGCAAAAAAAAAAAAAATCACTAAAACTCTCAGAAAATTGCTAAAATTTTAAATATTACAAGAGCAAAATGGATTTAAAATACATAAAAATGTTAGAAAGCCAAAAACTTTGAAAAAAAAAATTAAAAAAATCTAAATAGGGAACGAAATTTTCTTAAAAGTCACGGTAATTGCAAACAGAAACAAACAAAATTGTGTTGGCTCCTTATTGCAGTTCAACACCAATTCATCTGTTTTCGATTTTTAGATATATCGACTTACCCAGTACCGCAGGCTACATCTAAAACTCTTCGACAATTTTTAGCTTTTAGTAAATTAATCAAAAACTGTTTGTAATTATCAGTACGAGAATTTTTATCGCCGATAAAAATTTCCCAAACTTTAGCGGCTTTACCATCGGCATACTGATCGCGGATACCTTCGGCAGAAATACCCTCGGAACGCGCAACAAAAACACTATCAGCTGAATTAGCAGTCATGGCGATGATGATCAGAAACTATATGTACTTGATCCAACAAAGTAAATAACCAAACTGAATCCAAACGTTGAAATTATTTTTTTAAAAAACTATTTCTAAGACCACATCTGTAGAACGACAAAGCAAAAAGTTATTTAAAGGTAACGGAAAAAAAAAACAAAAATCTAACTAATAACACAACACGTATCAGCAGCGTTGTCAACTTGGTGCGTTTCGCACCTTTTTTGGTGCTTTTCTAAATGTTTTGTGCGAAAAATATCTGAGTTGGTGCGTGGTGCGCTTTTTTTTTAATTTTGGTGCGTTTTTTTAATTTTGGGTGGCTCCAAAACATATTAAAACACAATGTTTTGTTTCAGTATGAGAAAAAAGAATTTTGTACAAAAAATACAACTGTTTCAATACCATTTCATTCAATTGTGTACAATTTTTACATTCAATTTTACAGACCATAATAAGAGCAACCATTAATGATGTTTAAGAGGTACTAGAACAAATTCACGAAAACCGTTAAACCGTCTTGTTGTTATAGATAATTTGTGACATTTCATTATAAGAAATTTGTTTTCCCTTTTAGATTTTCAGAGTACATAATTGTTTGTTGTCGTAAAAGTTGCTGTCAATTGTGTTAAAGAGCTTAGCAAAAACAAAGTATTCTCGAGACTAGCGATCATTGTTTGATTTTTATAAAATGCATAAAATATGCGTTTATATAAAGTGTTGTAACACTAAAATTAATAAAATTTCTATTTACTAAAAGAAATATTTAAAGTTAGTTTCAATAATGGAGTCTAAAAAAGGAGATAATAAGCGAAATACAAAAAGATTTGGGAATCACAATGTGAGTTTAAGCAATGGATTCGGCCTTGACCAAATAATAACACAAAAGCAAGTTGTTTATATTGCAAATTCGATATCACGCCTAAATATCCAACCTTGTTCGGCATGCTGGAAGACGGAAACATATTACAGCTTTAAGCCCATTTAGCTACAAACGACATCAAGAATCAACATTGTACAAAATGTTTTATCCCATTACAAATATGTTGTCATGCCATTAGAAGTATAATTTGAATCCGATGTCGAAACTTTATCTAGTATTGAAAAAGGGTGAATGATTCACTTCATGCAATGGCACAATATTGTATCAACATTAGAATTTTGGACTAAAGTTAAATGTTGTAAAGGCGCAAAATTAATTCAATACAAATTTTCAATACAAAAAAAAAATTCTGAACTTGGAGCGTTTTTTGTTAAATGGCGCGTTTTTTTCTCCATTTTGGTGCCTTTTGAAATTTCAAAGTTGACAACGCTGCGTATCAGATAAATCGATTTGTGTTTATGTATTTGTTTAGCATGTAGCTTTAGATGCTCCGATTTTCGTCAGCTCTACAACACACATACATACATACATATATATTTTTCAATTTAATATTTCTGGGAAAGGTAAAAAATATGTGCATTCGAGTTTAGCTGATAAGATGTTTTTTGTCTAATGTTTGACTTTATTTGCGTTTAGCTGTTGAAGGCACGTATTTGATAATTGATAACTTTTCAATCTTATCAGTAACAGTTTTGTGACCCGAATAGTGGTGGAATCGGATCTGTTGTCTAATACTGTGACCTAAGAGTGATAGAACGAATTAATTGTTAACTGAAGCGAACAAAAAATAATTGTTTTTAAATTAAATTATTTCTAAAAAAAATTAAATAACCATCAAATAAATAACTTTTGTCACAAAAACAATGAAATATCCCATATAAACTGATAGAAGTTACTAATTCTAATGTGAATTTCAATTAGAAAAACATTTCCAAATATAATATTTCGCGAATAGCGGGAGTACCACCTAATAACCAAAAAATTTTTGACTTGAATAATTTACATGGTTCTTAAGGCAAATACAAAAAAACGTTGCCGTATAATGGAAAAAAGAAATTTATTACATGCAATGTTTTAAATAAATATGTAATTGTATTAAAAGCAATTTAAGAAAAATAAAGTTATATATCCGGGTGTGGTTTTCTTTTCGCTGCATAAGAACTTAAAATGATAATACATGCGTGTATGGACTACTCCACAATGGAGTAGGACTACTCCAAATGTATGGGAAAAATATGGTCCAATTTACATTGCGATGTCCTAGGGCTGGACCACGTAACCCAAAAACTACTCCAGGTTACTCCAAGCGGTACCCACAGAGATTAGTTTCGAAACTACTTTATTTTTCTACGCCATAGAGCACTCACAGTGATAAATTTCGAAATGATTCAATACCTACATACATACATATGTATGTATGTATATTACGAACTCACTGTCGGTACCATAGACCCTAGAATGCCTCGCATATCATACAACTCTTTCATATTGAATTCCTATTGAAATAAATGGGGTATTCACACTGTAGTTATAAGTCATAAAATAATATGACAAGTGTGAGCACTCCGTCATAAATTAGTGTGTTATGTCATAATTGTGCCAGCTGATAAACATTTATTCGTCGGATTAGTGCGCATACGTTTGATTTTTGGCTTAAATGTAAATGTTTTTTAATTTAGTCCGACTTGTTAATAAATAATATAATAAATTTCCTGTAAATCTTCTAAAATGTCCTTAATCAATTAAAATATTCAAATTGTTTTTTATTTATACGAACTTGCTGAAATAAATATAATCAAAAGCAGCTGTTGCCGGTATTATGAGCTGAAATATTTTTTTGGACGGCGGCAAGTGTAAAAACGTACACAAACACATATTTTTATTCTTGTTTTATTTATAAGTAACGGCGGCTTGTAAATATTATCGCCGGCGCGACTGAAGAGTTTCAGCTGCTCGGCTAAGGTTTCTACTGTTATTTTATGACAAACCATAAACATATAAGGTACATATGTAAGTCTTATTATTGTATGACTTTTTTGCTTGAAGCACAACTACAATTTTTTAAACTATTGTATAATAATAAGACAATTAGACAATATGACTGATATGACTGCAGTGTGAAGACCCCAAAAAGTTTACTGTGTTTCTTTAAGCTTCCATTAATTTGTTTTAATTTAAACAAGGGAGCTGTAACAGTTTCAATTTAACTCCAAATATTTTTAGTGTTGCCAAATGGTATTTAACTATAAATGTTTGTGTACAAATGAAATGGTCCACGGCTGCATTACATAGGAGTAGTCCAAAAAGTACTCCTTTTATCTAAAATGTAGCATGTACTCCAACAATTTTTGTAGGGATGTACGCCGTCGCTACGAGTAACATGGTTCATTCGATCAGGTCGTATGGCGTCAATGTTTGCTTTTGGTTAGAATTGCATAAATTTTGTAGTGTGGTATTTTTTATAGAAGCATATTATTTTAAAGAATAATTTTGTGTATGTTTTTTTCACATTTTGGTGTGGATAGCTATTGTTCAATGACAAGAAATTTTTGCTATACGATATATTACAGAGAATTTATTTTCATTTTGTGTGCTAGTAAACAATTTTACTATGCACATATTTCTGGCGTGTAAGCTTAATAATATTATGTTTTAATATTTTATTTGGTTTGCAAGTATAAATTTTTTTTTTTAGAAAACTGTAAATGTATTTGTTATGTTTTCACATAAAATTATGAAATATGAGGGGAATTTTTAGTAAATATAATAGCTTTTTACACCCTGGTTATAAATGCATAAAATAATTATTTACAACAAACTAAAAAAAATTACTAAAACTTTGTAAAGTAAATTATATAGGGCTGCGTGAACGTGGTCATCAATGAACATATTCATATGACTAAAACTCTATTTCGAATAAAAATCAGAACATCAAACAAACTGTTGCTTTGTTCATAGTATGAGTGAGAACATTTTGTTTCACTTCGTTAAAGCTGCCCACACACGAGTGATTTGTTCGCGCACCATTTCTCCACAAACGACGAACAAATCACAATAAACTTATACGTGAAGAAGAAAACATGAATTGTGAAGCGGATGATCCAATTTCTCTTTTGATTATATACTTACATACACACATACATATGTATGTATGAATTTGTATAGGCAAAAAGAAATTATATACTTATGTGTGTACATACATATGTACATAGAAGCAAACTAATGCAGCGTTGCCATTTTGGTGCTTTTCGGGTATTTTTTGGTGGTTTTTTACTTAAGCAATACCCGAAATTTTGTTAAACACCCGTTTTTGAAAAGCGGGTATTTATAGTGCTTTTAACAATTTCTCACAGTGCTTTTTGGTGCGTTATAAATAATCAACATTTTTGGCATTGAACCATTTTCCTACTATTCTTTAAACACACCTAATACTTTTTACCAACTGCGTATTATTTGCATCTATATTTTGATTAGTGCTCGCAAACTGTTAAGAGTTTGAATTCTATAATTTCTCAAGCATCTTTTTTTTAAATTCGTGAAGAAAATTTTATGATTTATTTGTTTAGCAATGATTTTAGTTTTAATATACATATCCGTTGATTTGTTTGCTGTGCAAATTTAAGCAAGAAAATGCCTTGTTTATTATAAAGCTGAACAGTAATTAAAAGTAAGTTCTTCATTGATTTTATATGTGTTAAAGTTCATCATCTAACAATGGCTTTCCTTTAACAACAAAAATATAGAACAAATATATAGAAAATCTTGGGAGAATGATCCAGCTTTTAAAATGTGGCTTAGATTAGCAAAAGATGAACTAAAAGTATATTGCATTTGTTATAAATGTGAAATAGATTCACGATAAAGCGATTTACTCCGACAAAGTCGCACAAAAAAAAAACATGAAAAAGCAATAGATCCAAATGAAAGTTTTTCATTGCAGCCAAGGCTGTCTTTTGATCCACCAGACCCAAAACAAAATTAGGTTAGTGCTTCTGTACCCGAAATTTGTTTAATTTTTACCCTTTTTTACCCTATTTCCATGGGCTCACAGTGCTTTTGATGTTGCAAGAGTTGGCATCGCTGAACTAATGTTATTAAACAACATGTATGTACATATGTACATTGTACATACATACATACAAACGAGAAGGCAACACGGCAACAGGTTTTTGTCCATGCTACTTTTGTCGTGTAGTCGAATTAAACTAATTTCTATTTCTGATGGCCACAAAACCAAAACAATGTTGACAATATAACAAAATTTGTGAAGCAAATTAGCGATTAGAAATATATTTTATTGTAAAATAAAAAAGAAAATTACAAAATTTAAATGTTATAATATGCATCAAGAATTATAGATTTATTGTTATATAGAATATTGACTTGAGTCAAAAATACCAACATTGTTAAAGATTAAAAAAACTCACAGGGTTACAGCCCTTTTTTACCTAAATTTATTTTTTGTTATTTTTATATTATTATTATTAGGAATAAACGTAATTATTATTCGAACTTATATTGATGTACATAGGAAAACTAATATTAATTCCGCTTGGGCACGATCTCTAAATATCCTACTAACAATGGTCACAGTAATATATGAATTTCCCGAATACAGAGTAAAAACAACAAAAACGTTAAATTACAAAGTAGAATACTTTGATGATAACGGACTAAGAGTTTGTGTTGATTATTAGTAATTTCCAAACAGTGCTGAGGGAATTTCGTATTAACCAGAATTGTCTCAATATGTAGAATAAAAAATGAATTAAAAATTAATTCTCGTATTCTATTTCTGTTGAAAACTGGTTTAATAGTTGATAGTCTTCTCAATTAGTATCCACTTTACGAAAATTGTAAAGATGGACAATTGAACGCTGATGAGGTGTAGCGGCTTGAAATCAGTACTGATACGTTGATTGGATATAAATAATAATATTTTTCAACATAAAAAAACTCTTAGAAATTTTGATATTTCATTAATTCAATAAAAATGAACTTGAGCTTGATAATGTTACTTTTCATATGTACAAAAATTTTTTGGTAATATATTATTGATCATAATTCCTACAATATAGAACGAATATAAACGACATAGGTATCACACAATGCTCTAAATAACTCATTTAATTAAATTAAAATCATTATTAAAGAAGTATAACTTACGTATTTCATCGGTGACAGCTTTCAAAATTGTAAATTGCTTTAAAAAATTTGTATACCAGTATAACGGCATTTTAGAGAAGTTAAGAGTGATATCCACATCGCTCATATCCGTTCCATATTATGACCAATAAAAAATAAGTTTTGAACCCGTAACTCCGGAGCCAAAATAGATCCATGATATGAATTTTTTCGGGTTCAAAACTTATTTTTTATTGGCCATAACTCCTAGAATATGGAACGGATAAGCGATGTGGATAACAATCTTCTCCAAAATACCTTTATAAGGGTATACAAATTTTTTAAAACAATTTACCCATTGCGAGTGAAATTCAATTTTAAAATTTTTTATCTGACTTTTCACTTGTACAGAGAACTTACCATGCTTTTATTTTGTGTATATTTGAAAGCTGTCACCGATGGAATACGTAAGATATGCTTCTTTAATGATGATTTTAAGAATTAAATGAGTTATATAGAGCATTTTGAAATGATACCTACATATGACGTTTATATTCGTTCTATATTGTAGGACTTATGGTCAATAATATATTAAAGTTTTGAAACCCGTAACTGCGGAATCAAGAGAGCGCCGAAAAAATTACACAAAAATTTTTAGGTAAAAAAGGGCTATTACCCTGTGAGTTTTTTTAAAACTTAAACAATGTTGGTATTTTTGACTCAAATCAATATTCTATATAACAATAAAGCTAATAAAAATTATTTATGCATATACATATGTATATTATAACATTTACATATTGTAATTTTCTTTTTTACTTAACAATAAAAAATATTTCTAATCACTAATTTGCTTTACATATTTTGTTATATTGTCAACACTGTTTTGGTTTTGTGGCCATCAGAAATAGAAATTAGTTTAATTTGACTACACGACAAAAGTAGCATGGACAAAAACCTTTTGCCGTGTTGCCTTGCTGTCTTCAATATAATCATTCTCCTATGCACACATATATTCTAATTTTGACAGGTGGTAGTCGGTAGTCTGCTGTGGCGAATGTGTTTAATGCTTTAGTTTAATTCGACTACACGACAAAAGTAGCATGGACAGAAACCTGTTGCCGTGTTGCCTTGCTGTCTTCAATATAATTATTCTCATATGCACACATGTATTCTAGTTTTGACAGGTGGTAGTCGGTAGCCTGCTGTGGCGAATGTGTTTAATGCTTTAGTCTACTGTGGCGAATGTGTTTATACTAGAGATGTGCAAATGTCGTAAATTGTTCGTGTCACGTGATTCGTGGTTAAAAATTTATAGAATAACGCGTGCGTGCGTGATCGTGATTCAAAAATATAATACCGTGATTTTTTAATACAATTTTCACGCACTCAAAACAATTCTCTATGTAAAGCTTTTTCTTCTTTTGAATTTTTGATCTTTGCTAAAATTACATCCATTCATACATACATATGTATGTAATTACGTACATATGTATGGTTATGGATTCATACATTAAAATCTCCGATACAAATGCAGACATTCGTGTGTAGATGAATACATATCCATGTAGGTTGTGCATACATACACCTTTGGAAATCTTGCGTTAACCTAAACCTAATAACACTAGTACTCCTTTTGAATTCCTTTACTTAAGTATAAGTAAAAAATTTAAATAACCTGCCTTGGCAGACAGTGATAGATTTTTTATATTCAGTTTATCCTTTGTAATGCTAAATTTTCGATCATTTCCTGATTTTTTTTTTATTTAATGGATAATTTTGAAGTAAATAAAGAAATTAATTACAAAATAAAATTTTTTAGCATATGCTAAGTCTTTTATTGCAAAATTTGTATTTCACCACGCACGTGCGTGCAAAATTATTCCCTTCGTGCGTGAAAATACGTGATTAAACATATTGTGTTCGTGAGCGTGCGTGATCGTGAAAGTTTCAAATCATGCTGTGCGTGAGCGTGCGTGAAACATATTTATGTTTCGTGATCGTGAGCGTACTTTTACTCACGCGCACACCTCTAGTTTATACCTTATGCTGGGAAAACAATTGGGACGAAAGCCGAATTTCGTCTAGCACGACGAATTCGTTGGCAAAAGTTCGTTGCGTAAATTCGTCGTGTGGCGCACAACTGGGACGAACAAACAACTGCTGTCATAATAATCCAAAAAAATGCGTGTACTTTTTATTACAAATTTGTTTTATATACATACAAACATAACAACGATAGTGTTACCGTATAAAGAAAATAATTCCTTTGTAAAATTAAACATAAAAAAAACTATTAAAAACAAATTTCATCGTTAATAATTATGTATATTTAACTAAAATGCTCTATATCATAAAAAGAAGAACTTATTAAAGTAAAAATTAACATTATTTACTAATATATTATAAAACTAAAAAAAAAGATGGTAACGCTGTACTGATTTCTTCGTCGTTCGTCGGCGTATGAAATAGAAATAAATCTATCAGAGAATTCGTCACGTACGACGTCGGTGCTGTGTTCACTTTCATATGAATGCATGTGTTCTAGTTTTGACGACGAATATTCGCAACGAAAAATTCGTCGTTCGTCCCAATTATGTTCCCAGCATTAATACGCAATAGCAATGTTGCCAATTTGGTGAAATCATGTAATCTTTTGCATGCGCTGCCCATGTGTAATTACTTGCATATGTAATTTCATGTTTTAGCTTTTACACTCATGTACGTATGTATGTATATACTATTCATATTACGAGCACTAGTAGTTTGTTATTTGCATTTCATAACATTCGATAACTTTGCAATAATTATATGTACATTAACTATTATAAAAACATTTCATAATAGCGAGAGATACTATAGAAAAAATATTTTATCTAAATGAAATATTTTACCAATTGAAATAAATCATTAATAATTAAAATGTAAATTTTTTAGAGTTTTTTGCCTTCTTTTTTTGGGATTTAGTTCATTGCGTATGTTTAACGTATTTCTTAAATGATTTTCCTTTTTCCTACAACTGGCAACACTGATCTTTGAGTGCATATCAGTGATGGAAAATGTGGCACAATTGGGCCATTTGTGGCACTTTTAAAAGTTTGCTGGCCCTGTGGTACTTTCTAATCTATTTTTGCCCTTTCAGCTCAATATTCAAAAACTGCTTCAAATAGTTCGAACGGTTTGAAATGTACTGCAAGCGTTCAGTACATTTTCAATGTAATTTTCTCCCTATTTCGAACCCTGCTTCTGTTTACAACATTGTTTTGTTTGTCAAGAAAAAACTCCTTACTTTTATTTGGAAACCTGTCTTGTGCTAGTACCCAAGGCGAGTTCATTACAGGTAAACTGGTAACTACAGCTGTTAACTTTTTTTTTTTGCATTTTCATTATTGTCGGATGTCAAAATACACTATTTGCTTCCTGCGTTTGACATTGTACAATGATTTTACAAAAACAAAATGCTTGTGGTTTTTGTTACATGTTTTATTTGTTTTATTAGTGCGATCACCTGTTATAAACTCGCCTTGGCTATTACCAATATCAAGTACACACAAAAACAACTAAGTAGACTGTCTAACGGTAAAAAATTATTGATGTATAAAATTTGTATTGAAAAATAAAATTTCGTGTTGCTTTTGGGTAATGGTATTTGTTTAAATTTATTTAAAATAAAACATATGTATATACTGTATTAGTATTACTATTGTTTTTATTTAAATAAAATGTTTGTTATCAAATATAATCCCAAAAAAAGTTTTGTTGGCCCTCTCGACGCTATTTTGGCCCTTTTAAGTTGTCAATTTGGCATGATTTTACATTATTATGGTAAAACTAACAGGTATGCGCAGTTCGATAACAACTACAATAATCCAAAAAACAACATGTATTTTGTTAGTGTAAAGTACTCGCTTTAGATCAAAATGCACAGACAAATTTAAAGCATTTTCTTACGTATGAGTACAATTATTTATGTACTCTCTTCAAACTATATCAGTTTGTATACAAATTTTCTATAAAGCGAGCTCAGTCAGCTGTGCCAGTAAGCTCACCTGTTGGATACGCCTTGAACATTATTGATATTTATTCAAGACATGTTCGGTTTCACATTTGTAAATGTTCGTTCGCTCTTGTATAACTGAACACACAAACGCTCGTCTCTTAACTATCGTGTGTTGATTGTTCTCTGTTCATAGTTATTCATCTGTACTGAATAGAAACGAATGAATAAAAATAATGATGAAAGTTTCATGATCATCATTATTAAGTTTCATGCAGCTCTCTAGTAAATTAGTCACAAAATTAAATTTTCTTTCTCTACAAATAAAAATATGTCACAAGTTGTTGTTTATTTTCATTTGCAATTGATCAAATATGCATTACTATCTTTGCTCATGGTACACTAAAAAAAATTAACTAAAGTTTTGGAATTTTTACTTATTTTGGGTTCAAATTGGTTGTCGCATGGCGCCAATACCGTTTTTTACAGAAACTTATTAAAAATTTTCTTGATGTTATGAAATACAAAATTCGTCTTTAGCAGGAAATTTTTACTAAAAACTAGAAAAATATTTACTAAATACAAGTTCATTTTTATCCCAAAATTAGTAAAAAGTTTGTCATGTGCGCCACATCTGCCATCTTTGCTGCGCACTTTCCATTTCCTGTTTTACCTTCTTCTGAACTGGTACATCTGCTTCAAGGTAGCTACTGACGTCCTTAGAGCGCTGGAACGTCCGGATTGCTTATTTACATCATGTATTTGTATTATCTGAAGAGAGGGGTGATGAAAACTTTTTTATAAAACTTACTTATTTTTTAGGATTCGTAGGCAGGCACTCTAACCCGTTCACTACTACAAGGTACATTGTAGTTACAACTAGTACATATAAGTACTAAATTCGAAATTTATTACATTAACAAAAATAATTTTTTTAAACTAGTAAGTAATGAAATAAAAATAATTTAAAAAATTATATTCTTTAAATTTTTAAAAAATTTCTAATATAAGAAAAATACATATTTGAACTTTAATGAGGAAACCCGTTTTCCGTTTTTCAGTAATGAAATTTTTATGAATTATTCAGGAGTAAATCATTTCCTAAATCACTTTTTTACAAATAATTTCACTTGTATGATAAAATGTACTAAAATTTAGTAAAAATAATCTTACTCTTTGAGGGTGGTGTTGGCTGAAGTGGTTAGCGCGTTGACTACTAAGCAAACAATGACGTGGGGCCTGGGTTCAAACCCTGGCCAGAGCAAGTCAATCAACATCATTAATTTATGTAATGTACATTAGTGAGACATTGTATTAGTTGTTGTCGGACTATTTAAGTGATGAAGGCATAGCACTGGTCACTAAAAAACTGTTCCGACAGCGATTGATGATGTTCTAAGCTAATGTACACAACATCGCCCTCCTTCGTCGGTTAGCAGAAACATCGGCGAAGTAAAACAATTAATAAAATGCCTGCCAATACAGCTTAACAAAGTTAATACGTCTACCTAACACCGGAGGCGCCTCAACACTGCTATAAAAATTAACATAACGCGCAAAGCAGAGTTGTAAAAGAGTTAAGCCTTCTACATTTTCAACATCTATCTTCTCTACTTTACCCCTCTCTCTGAGTTCCGGCACAATGCACTGCATACGTAGGGGTCGTCCCCTGAGTGCTGGTCCTAATTAAAAAAAAAAAAAAAAAAAACAAAAAAAAAATGTGCACTCAAATTAAATACAAATGAAAATTTGTTTTTTTTTATTTTAAGAAAATATTTATTTGATTTAAATAAAAATTTCTAAATATTAATCAAATTATACTTAAATATAGAAATTTTTTTTAACTATTTTCAAGGAAATTTATTTACTAAAATTTGGAACAAATTGCAAATACATACATTTTGTTGTTGTGTTGTGCAAATGTGTGTGTATTTGTTTATTCACTAATTAGTTAAGCATAATTATCCAAAGGGATATAATTGTTAATAAACTTTTTACAATATATTCACAACTACTAGCTTAGTAGTCCGAAGGTTGCCGGTTTGATTCTGGCCAGAGTTCCTTAGTGTTTTCCGCAGACAAGCTAATCGCTTAGCAGGTTGTGTTTTAACAAAAAAAAAAAAAAAAAAATCCGGTAACAACGTTTGTTCTATTTGGCCAGTGCGGTTGAAATCTAAAAGAAGAGATGTTTTTTCCTTTGTTGCTCGAAATATTTTAATAATGTATACTTAAAGCTGGTGTTACATACCACGCGTCCTACGCGTCACGCGTTCTACGCTTTTTACGCGTTGTACGAGTTGTACACTTTTTTGAAATTCAAGTTACATGCAACGCGTTCTATGCGCCAAACTGTTGTTCAAGTAAAGTGAACTTGTTTAATTATACATACATACCAGTTAAATAAAGTAAATTGTTTTGGCAAAAATGGACAGTGAAATCGATGTTTTAAAAGAATTAATAGAATTTATTAATTGCTCTTCCATTTCGCACACAATATTTTACACTTGTTTTTAATAAACATGCAATGGATTTGATACAAACAACTTAAAAGTTATCGATAATTCAATGCAAATTTTGTTGATTACATAATTGTAGTAAAATGTGCATTAAAATGCATTTTATTATTGTGTTCAATATTTACAAGCTTAATTACAAAAATTTTTTGTATATTCAGCACTTTTTATGAAAAAAAAATTAAACAATTTATCCACGACACAAAAATATTTATCGATAACATTGGAAATTGAATATTATTTACCATCCATGACTAACAAATACAGCTGTGTTTATTTATATAACGCGTCTAACGCGTACAAAAGTAGAAAGTAGATCTACTTTTCGCGTCGCATGCGTCGCGTGCGTTCTACGCGTCGTGCTGTGTAACTTATCACATGGAAATGCACTGATTCTACTTTTCTGATAGACGCATGAAACGCGTCGACGCGTATAACGCGTGGTATGTAACTCCAGCTTAATATCAGAGTACGAAAAAACGCAGCGCAGCGCCGCTCTTTTTGCTCTTTTTCGCTCTTTACGCAAAGAGCGGCGCCAATTTATTGTTGCGCTTGCTCCGCGCATTTATTTTTGCGCTGCGCATAAAAAGAGCAAGCGCAAAAAAGAGCAATTTTATTTGCGATTTTTTTTACGCTGCGCATTTTTTTGCGCAAAGCGCAAAAAGAGCCAAAAGAGCAAGAAATGCGCATAGCGCATTTACAGTGGTAAAAAATGTTAGTAAAGGAAATAATAAATTTTTACATCAAGAATAATCATCTTTAAATAATACAACACCACATTATCAAGGACAATATATACATGTTTATAAATACCTTGATAATTGGTTTTTTACTTATAGGCAGATTTTGTAAAAAAAATCGTTTCTAAACGTTTTAAATTTGTATGAAAAATAACAAAAATTCATTTCAAAACAAAATTTTTCCATACAATTTCAAAACGAAAAAAACGTTTTAGGTTAAAAAATCTGCCCCTTATCTCAAAGTTATTTAAAAAAATCTTTTCTTGGATTTCAAAAAATCTTGTTAATGATGTGTTTTATACACATTTCGTTACTTGTAAGAACATAAAATGTTGGAAAAACCCAAACTGCTCAAAAATTGAAAAAAGTCATAAAAATATTTGCTTGCGAAACCACAGAAAGGGTAAGCAGGCCAAAATTTATAAATTTTTTTTGTGAATGTACATTCATTCATACCTACAGATGATGTAAATGTCATCATCAGGTTCACTACAGTGTTTTCGGGCTTGTCTTCTGGGAACATACATACGTACATACAACAAAATATTAAAAAAATTACTCAGGAAAATATTCAACTGCGTCTATTTTTAGAATTTTCGTCGCCTTCTTGTTATAAACGTACATGAGAAGAGTTACATACAAAACATACCTAAATGTATTTGTTGTGGACATTTCTTATTTAAACTGAAATTTCTAAAAAAAAATTTGCATATGTGACAGCGTATAGAGAAAGGGACCTAAGGGTAAAAAATCAATTTTCACTTTTTTTTTATGTGGACAACATCTGAGCATCGAATGAGACCGATCCCATGCCCCAAAAGTGTTCCCTCCCAGAGATATGCGCGTTTTATGAAAGTGAAGTCACGTATTAAATACACGTATTTAAATCTTTAAAATGGCTCTCCTGAACTAAACCGGTTTTTACCCTTAGGTCCCTTTCTATTTTGCGCTTCACATATGAAATTTTTTGTGAAGACTTCTTTCCACGATTTTAGTTTGATTTGATTTTTGGGAGCTTTAAAAAAGGTTCATTTCCAATAGCTCTAATCTTTTGTACATATCACATCTATTTTGCTCAAATACAAACTCATATTTATTTCGTATTCATTTTAAGAAATTTTACAATTTTCTTTTAAATAAAAATTTTTTTAATTTAAATTTAATAAATAAATACAAATAAAAATTCGACACCTGAAATTAAAAACAAGTGGTTTGCAAGAATTGTCAGCTGGGCTTCTAAGACTACCTTATAGTCATTGAATCATGCAATCAGATCATTTTTTATGTACATATAATATACGGATTAAGAATAAATCCTTAAAGGCCAAATATGATTGATATTTTACTCAAAAATAAAACACACCATTTTAATAAACATTAAAAAAATATTCTGGCTACTTTTACTCTTATTTAGTTACATTTTTTAAAGATTTTGGCTGCAAAGACTTTTTTTTCGTGGCAGTAATGAATAAACTCAAACGAACGACTGTTATCATAAAGAAGAGCATGCGCAATGCGCCGCTCAATATGCGCAATGCGCAGCGCAAAGCGCTAGACAAAAAATTTAAATGCGCATTGCGGAAAGAGCGGCGCTAATAAATCGAATGCGCTTGCGCTGCGCATACCAATTGCTCCTTTTTTTCGCTCCGCTCTTTGCGCTTGTGCGCATTTTTAATACGCTTTTAAGAAATGCGCAAAGCGTAAAGAGCAAAAGGAGTGCGCAAATCCGAACTCTGCTTAATATTTCTCTGATTACACAAGGGAACAAAATCCAAAAAATTTTAAAAGCTTGAATAACCGCTATATAGATTTGATGCATTATGGATACCTAAGTACAAAAATGGTAAAATTTTTCAATTCTATGGATAACTGTTTTTTTTTAATTTTTTTCTAAAATTTGGGATTTTCGAAGGGGCTGATTTACTAATTTTATCATAACTATGGAACGACTTGTTTAATTTTGTCACAAAACATACTAAAACACTTGAAATGAAATTACTTTTAAGCCATGCTAATATTATTTGTTTATAAACTCAACGGTTTCGTAATTATTTAGACTGCAATGATTAAAAATATTTTTTTTTTCAAAATTGGTAAATTTTTATTCTTAAAAAATATATAAAAAATCGAAAATGGCAAAAACTTCATATTTTTATTACATGATTAGAAATGTATGTATATTCCAAATAAAATAAAATTTACTTCATGAAAATCGATGCATAAATGTTGATTTTATTCAGAATAGATTGAAATTAACCGATTTTGAAATATGACTACTTTGTGTGGTGTTCACGCAGAATTGAATATTTTAATTTGGACAGAAGTCCTTGCCTAAATCTTGGTGCCGGTGCTTAAAAACGCCACTGGCTAAAAATGATGTGAGGCAGATAGGATGCCTATATTTTAGTAGCCGATTTTAGGCTAAAGTTTTGATTGATTTATTTTCATCAAATTTACTTCTTATATACTAATATAACAGTATCTTAAAACTACAAAATCAACTTATTACTTAATATTAGTTGTTGTCCTAAACTACAAATATTCCAATGTAAATTCCAAGGAATGTCTTAGGAATTTAGGAATTAGGGTGGTACTAAATATGAAATATAAATAATAATATCATACAAAATAATAATATACATATGCTGAATTCACAAAACCTCTTGTATCGTTGTGTCAAGTGTATTATAGTATCATATACAATAGTGTAAAATATTTTGTTGGTAATTTTCATATAAAAAGAAAATACACCACTACACTTTCATTTCATATGTTTTGCAAAAATCGTATTCCACACATAGCTGCCAGATTTTTTGAGGTAATATCGTCATATTTTTGGGCAAAAATCGTCATTATCGTCAATATAGCTTATTGAAATCGTCGTAAAAACGTCAAATGAAAAAACCGCTTTTTTACCAACAAAACATATTTTATCAGAGGCAAAATATAACAAAACTTTTAAATAAACAAATCTTATTAAAAAAAACAGTATTTTTTAAATACAGAGATCAGATACTTCAATTATAATTCACAATAAAATCAAATGTAAATAGATTGCATGTTTTTCACTACTTTGAAATATATATATGTATATATATATATGTATATACATTGTATGGAAAAAATTCAATCCTTAAGTCATGGTATAATAAATAAGGTAGTCTTGTCCCCAAAACAAATACAACGTCACAAAAACAACAGGCATTTTGTTAGTGTAAAATGTTTTCTGTGTGTCAAAATTAGAGAAACAAGCCGATCGCTTCGAAGCTGGACATCTTCGCCGCTTTTATGAATTCGAGCCGCTGCCAAACACATAGGTTTTTTATTACTTTAACTGGTAACTCGTCTTTTAAAACTGCATTGTTAGGTTTAAGTTTCTTAATTTTATATACAATTTTTCTTTACAGCAGATATTTTTTTTTTATATAAAATTTCCAAATAAAATTTTATACTTCACCGGCGGGTTGAAATAATTTTTTTTTTTTGCTTAGACGCCGCTACAAATTTTTAATCAGCTTGCTGCTCTGCTACATACAATTTGACATTATAAAACGAAAATACACGTCTACAGCTGCCGGGACAACTTTACCTTATATATTATACCATGTCCTTAAGTTATTTTTTTCCAATGTAGTAAAATATGCATTTTATATATCATTTTTGGAAACATTTTTTCATAAAAATGTATAAAAACTACAATAAAATTTAAACAATAAAAATATATTTTTTAATGAAAATATGTACATTGTACATATACATATATGTATAATATATTTTAAAAATATATAGTGCAATTAAACATGTTGATTAATTCAGGTACAACTGTGAGATCATAGCAGCTTCATTTGTCTAGCTTTAAAAATTATTTTGTATATAATATTGCTTCTGTTATAACTAAGTGTATTGCCTCTTATTTGTTTAACATAACAGCTTCCAAAGGCGAATTTTTCAATGAATTTCTTACTTTATTCTTATTTACGTTTACCTGACTAAATATTAAATCCATATTTGCTGAAGAATGTGGTAAAACTAGGACTTTTGTAATAAATTTAGTCAAAACCGGAAACAAGACTGGAATCCCGAGTTTGCATCTCTGATATTCTCTCCAAGAATCCAATAGTTATTTATTTTTATCAGGAAATTAATTTTAATTGTCTGAACTCAGTTTCTAGCACTTGGTTTTCACTTTCTTCAACAAAATGAAAAATTCTTTTATAATTTCAGAAAACCAACTTTTTTCTTCATTAATACCTACTATTAAATGGATTAATTTGGCCAAGAACTTTATATTTATTTTCCAAATCAAATCTTGATAATATCTGATCACAAAAGCTCTATATAAAAATTAGCACAATTATTACTACTATCATATTTTTCTTTTTCATTTATTTGTGCTTCATCTAATACGTCTCTGGCAATTATTCCTTAATAAATATCTTCAAAATTTAAAAAAAATGTTTTTTTACAATCAGTTCAATAAAAGTTTTCAGTATTAAGCAAACTAGTTTTTAAAAAGTTGCTCATTACAATTTCCAGCAGTTCAAAGTTGCTTTACTAGTACATATAAATGTTGCAAACTTGAATTATTTAAAATCATCAAAATGAGGCCGGAAATCGTCCCATCGTCACCATGTCATTTTTGGGACCCAAAATCGTCAAAATGACGATAAATCGTCAAATCTGGCAGCTATGATTCCACACAATACTCAGAGAGTATATGTATATACTCTCAGAGAGTATTTGTATGGTGCTTGTTGTTCTTCTTTCGTCCATCAATACAAGATTCAAGCCATACAACAATATACACTAGGTGTTCACAAACATATAAACAAAAGTGTATTTCATACAAGATAGACGATACAAATTGTTGTGAATTCAGCAATAATAAAAATAATAATGTAGAATACACTACATTTGCAATAAATTCTCGATATGTACTCCACCACGTATTAGTTATGTATATATTATAATATAATATAACTTATACGTATTACCACGTATTAGTTATGTATAAATAATAATATAATATAACTTATACGTGGTTGAGCACTTATCGAGCATTTATTGCAACGTAGTCAAAGCTCAAAATCGGTTAATTTCACTGTATTCTGAATAAAATCAACATTTATGCATCCATTTTCATGAAGTAAATTTTATTTTATTTGGAATATACATACATTTTTAATCATGTAATAAAAATATGAAGTTTTTGCCATTTTCGATTTTTTATACATTTTTTAAAAATAAAAATTTACCAATTTTGCAAAAAAAAAATTATTTTTAATCATTGCAGTCTAAATAATTCCGAAACCGATGTTTTTATTTAATTTTTTTTTTTTGATAAATTTTATTATTTATTGAATCTTCAATTTAATTGAAACATCAATAAGTTGTTAAAATCTTAAATCTAAAAATATTATATATAATTTTTTGTTACAACGGTTGATTTTTGTTGTTTTACATCTCTCGTGTACGGCTGATAGAAAGAGTATCCCTCCTCCTAAGCCGGGTGTGGCCTCTATACTCTAGAATATTGCGCGCAAGTGGATTTGATACGATGCTGAGGCAGTGCCCCATAACTAGATACCATAGGCCCATATTGGTTTTAGGATCGCATTGTATAATAAAAGTTTACAAAGTAGGCTTAGTATAGAGTTTCTTCCAATAAGCCAATTCATTTGGGCTGCTTTTAGTTTCATTTGGATCAGCTTTGCGTCTATGTGTGATTTCCATGTTAAAAAACGATCAAGATGAACGCCTAGATATTTGACTACAGTGTGTTGCGGTATAGTCTCGGTGTTGATTTGTATAGGCGGGCATGTTTCCCTGCGTAACGTAAAAGTGACGTGTACACATTTCTGCTCATTAACTCTTATCCGCCATTGTTTTAGCCATATTTCCAGTTTTGATACGTACCGGGAAGCTTCGACAGGATTTTCATGAACGCTTAGAAAAGCTGTATCATCAGCAAATGTTTACGTGAGAATGTTACTGCTTAACGGTAAGGCATATATTAAGTAAAGTAAAGGACCCAAGATACTGCCTTGAGGAACTCCGGCTTCAATCGACTGCGGAGGGCTTAAAAAATTGCCTTCTCTAACTACAAATTTTCGTTCCATTAAGTAGCTTATTAAAAGCCTGACGATGTTTGCGGGTAGATTTTGTGTTAATTTGTGTATTAGACCTTCGTGCCCTACTTTATCGAAAGCTTGAGATACATCTATAAAGAGTGCGGAGCAATATTTCTTTTTTTCAAAAGTGTCTCTAACAACATTCACAAGTCTGTGAGTTTGTTCGATTGTGCTATGTTGTCTGCGAAAACCGAATTGAAGATTTGGAATGCATCCACTTGTAGTAACTATAGGCATCAGCTTGCTCATGTACAGCTTTTCAAATAGTTTTGAAATATTGGGCAATAAACTAATAGGCCGATAGGATTCAACCTTCGTATGATCCTTGCCGGGCTTTGGTATGATAATAATCATCGAAACCTTCCATTCTGCCGGATAGTATTGCAGTCGTAAAATACTATTAAAGATGAATAGTATTATTCGTTTTGCAATGAAAGGCAATTCTTGCAGCATTTTGTTACTTATTTTATCAATACCTGGGGCTTTTTTTGAGTTTAGACTAGTAATGGCCTTTTCAATCTCCACAATGTTAAATCTCAGCGGTATTTCTGGCAAAGAGACGACTAGTGGCAGTTCAACAATATCAGCAGAAATATTTGGAGGAAATGCTTTTTCAAAGTATTTAACAAAAATTTCACCTTTTTCATCATCAGTTCTTGCCCAGTCACCATTCGCAGCTCGCAAGGGAGGTTTGCATATCACTGGCCATTTAAGTCCTCTGGCTGCACGCCACAGTGGATAATCTGTTTGTGGTGTTGCATCAAGTTCTTGAAGAAATTTTCGCAGCGAAGCTGTTTTTTGTGTTTGCAAAAAGTTTTTTATGCTGCTTGGTACACTCCTTAAGCCTTAATTTTAGCTGAGGCGATCTGTAACGTTGCCATTCTCGTCGAGCTATCCGTTTTTCAGTCAATAGCCTTTCTATATCTGCAAAAAAATATTGTTAAATCTCGCTTGTTGATTTGGTTGAATTGAAGAAGCATTAAGAGCAGCTTGTTTAGCATGTGCTTCAAAGAACCTAATAGAATTTTCTATGTCAGTAGGTGTCCTCAACGGCATATTTTCCGTGCAATGAGCACTCAACACTCAAATATTTTTTGTATTTCAGCCAGTTAATACGTGCAGATGTCAGCGGTAAATCAAATGTTGGTGTTGCAGTTGTGTGTGAGTAAATATTAGGATTGTAGGCGAGTGATCTGAGGACAAATCCAAAGATGCTTTTACTTCAATCATTTCGATGGGCAAAACTTTTTATAATTCCAAAGTCGATAACATGAGGAATTTTTTGACGATCCAATATGTTAGCTGACCACTTGAAGCTACAATCAAAACCATTTGAAATTGTGTCAAACAAAACACGACCCTTAGGACTGTTTAAACGTTAGCAGGTAGTGTTTTATTCCAGTTTTTATTAAGATTCCAGAGCCACCACAAGCTCTACCTCGAGGAGCCTTGATGTCGTAGAAATTATATCCTCTAATTTTAAAATAACTTCGAGACGTCAAATGAGTTTCTGAGATAAGCATAACATCGGTTTGTTTATCCAGAAGAAAATATTCTATTTCATTTTTATGTTGGCAGATGCCGTTTGCGTTCCAAAAACAGATTCTTAAGTTCATGGTTTTTTCAATACTGCCTGCAACAAGGTAGACTGCATTTTCAACATTTCCTGCATCATACAGGACATGTTGAGAGTAAAGGTATTTACTGTTTGTATAAGGATCTCTATCGAGGCTTCAATACGACTAAAATAAAGCCCTGATTCTTCATTTGCTGGTACAGTTTTTTGCGCCGTAGTCTGGTTACTTTTTAAAATATTATCGTATGAAAATTGACTATTAGGTTTTTGTTGAGTGAGAGTCGTGTTAGACTTTAAAACATTTGAGTATTGATTATGGCTTTACGATGGTTGAGGTAACTGTGAGTAGTTTAAAGGGGTATTGGGCTGAGCGGGAGTAGCATTTGTTTTTCTGTTCAACGAATTTTTAAAAAAAGAGTAAAGAGGGCAGCCTCTATAGTTAGCAGTGTGGTTTCCACCGCAATTGCCACATTTTTTTGCCTTGGTATCACCTTTTACTTTGTCACAGTTAGCGGTACTGTGCAACTTACCACATACAACGCAAACTCTAAGCAACTTGCAATAAGTTTTGGTATGGCCAAATTCTTGACAGTTCATACATTGGATAGATCTAGTTTTTTTATGTGGCGTCTCAACTGTAACTCTTCTGTGCAAAAAGTACTTTAAATTATAGATTGGGTGCGATTCATTTTATTTTTAATTTTCAAGTCACCCGGCTGTAGCTCAACTCTAAAAATAGGTTGGGGGATTTTTTCCCCTATTTTTAATGTTAGAAACATTTTTAATTTTGAAGCCATTATTTTCAAGGCCAGATTTAACCTCTTCTGGATCCACACTAGAGTCTATACCTTTTATTACGACGGTTAGGCCTTTAGCACTCTTTAATTGGTACGTATAAAAATTTTTGTTTTTTGACTCAAGGTCAGAAACTATTTTTCGGTAATTACTTTCTTGCACTACCTGGATTTTTGTTTCGTTAATATTTCCGCGCTTAATTGTGTAGCATGTGGCCAACAGTGTGTAGTATGCATTGCGATTCAATAGTACCGCAACATGCAAGCATTGACAAACTGCAAGCAAGATATTTTGTCTGTGTCGGTAATTTGACACTTGTACGGTTAATCAAGTGCAGCAGCACAATGCACTTAAATGAATCACATTTATTAACTGTATTTGTTTGATTGTAGATATAAGCTACACAAAGTATCTGTTGCTTTTAAGTATGCACTCGTTGAACTTTAAAACTGTTGAACACATGCCATACATAAATAGTTGGAAGCTAAATATGCTTACCCAACAATAATATATATTTCTATTCTTTTACTCTTATGTTAAGGTACCCCTAAGAATTATTCTCATAATTAGTATATAAGCCAATGTCATTTAGTTTATAATAAAATTAATAAATCAACCGTCTTAGGAGCTCCAAATATACAAGCTCTAAGACAAAAATAAAATAAGTAAAAACTATTTTATTACAATTGGAGTTACATAGAAATCATTTTCTCCAATTAAGGAGATAAGGCATTTTACCAAAAAACTAGAGTTCTGCTCTCTTAAATATATCGGTGGAGGTTTACTCGACCTTGTTGTAGTTGTGTCTTCATTGTCTTGTTCAGATAAAATCGCGAAACGATTTTCGGAATTTTTTATTTTGTTTTTTCCATCTCTGGGAACTTTCGCTGTTGAAGTTATTTGAGCTGATTTTGGCCTTCTTCCCCTTTTTAACATGGTTATGTATCTGTCCATTCCCGTTTGAATTTTATTATCATTTATTGTACTCACCACATCTTCCATTTTGTGCACGTTGGTCACCTTGTTTCTTATTGTGTGTTTGTATGTTTGTACAGCTAAGGGGCTGTGCATATATTACGTAACGCTCCAGGGGGGAGGGGAGGGGTTAAAGATTTGTTACGGATTGGAAATTTTGCACTGAAAAATTAGTAAAAAGTGTTACGAAGGGGGGGGTACAAAACTT
This sequence comes from Lypha dubia, assembly GCA_947311025.1. Taxonomy (NCBI): domain Eukaryota; kingdom Metazoa; phylum Arthropoda; class Insecta; order Diptera; family Tachinidae; genus Lypha; species Lypha dubia. The sequence continues at coordinate 107,384,189 of OX371260.1, forward strand.
CTGAAAACAGCGTTACGTAATATGTGCACAGCCCCTAAGCTGACAAGTTTGCTGTTGGGTGCAATTGTTGTTGCTTCTTGTTGTTTTTGTCAGAAGATGAACTCATTAGAGTTCTCATTTTTTTATTTTCAGTTATATTAGTTTGTGTAAGCAAATATTAATGTATTTTTTTTTTTATAATTTGTTTTATATTCAGTTGCGACGATTATAAAAACGCGTCTGTACACTACGAGAGTTGAAAATGAACGGCGTTGAGTTTATGAAAAACTAATATTAGCATGGCTTAAAAGTAATTTCATTTCAGGTTTTTTAGTATGTTTTGTGACAAAATTAAACAAGTCGTTCCATAGTTATGATAAAATTAGTAAATCAGCCCCTTCGAAAATCCCAAATGTTAGAAAAAAATTAAAAAAATAAAAACTTATCCATAGAATTGAAAAATTTTACCATTTTTGTACTTAGGTATCCATGATGCATCAAATCTATATAGTAGTTATTAGAGTTGTCAATCGATTAAGAATAATTCGATTAATCGGTTAAACAGAACCAAACTCTTTTACGAATAATTTTAAAATGACAATTTTCGAATAACGAATAAATTCAAAAATTCGCCATTTCCAAACAATTGTCAAATATTGTAATATTTACTTTTCTATTAAATTCTTTGTTTACAAACAAATTTGTATTTTTTTTTAATTACTATACAAATTTGACAATAGTTTGGAAATTTACACAAACAAAATGCCTGTGTTTTTTTCGTGTTGTGTTTGTTTTATTCTGGCTCCCACCTTATATTAAATTCGCCTTGGTATTACCTGCCGTTTACACATGCAAGTGCAAGTGCGAAAAACTCAATACACTCACACTCTTTCACTAACACAAGCATAATTTTCGGACTTGCAGGTCTACTTAAAAGAGAATTTGCTTGTAAGTAAATTTTTGACACTTACGGCAAGTAAAATGACAAGTAAAGAAACAGTGCTACCGAGGATGAGTTAAATCAATTAACCAGTATTTAGTAAAATAAAAGTAATGTTTATAGCTGATTTTCTGTGTATTTATAAAAAATAAAAAACAAAAAAGAACACATCTATACAACAAAGCATCTTAATAGTATTTTCAAGCATTAATTTCATGCATATTGAAAAAAAAATTTGTTAAACCAAATATTCTTTTCAGTAATTTTATGATATCGACAACACGGCAATACTGGATTCACATATTTTTCATAGCATGCTTACGCCTCGAGAACATTTTGAAAATGAACTTACAACTGACTGTGTAAACGCTCGATCAACTTGCAAGACTTTTGGCTATAATTTCGACATTTTCGTTGATAATACGTTGTTATGAGTCATTTTCCCCTAACCAACAGAAGTATCAGCGACAGCAGAACATACGCTGCATACACATACTGACGTTGAGTTATTTTCCCTCAACCAACAAAAATACCAACGGCAGCAAAATACCGCTGCATGCATTACTGACGTTATTACCAGTAATTTTCCTACAGACATATGCTGACGTTGCAATACCGCTGCATACATATTATATATGCCAGTAATTTTCCTAGAGATATATGCTGACATTGCAATATCGCGAGAACCGCAATCGGCTGGAAGTTCCACGGGTATGAATATGCTGAATTTGCATACTAACACACTTAGCAATGACCACGCCGGTGGCAGCGAACGTCAGCAGCATCGTTCAATCAGACAGCGAAATTGGGTATAAAAGCGGAGGGTGATTTGGTATGGAGTCTAGTCAATTCTAGTCTAGTCAGTGAGTTCTAGTCGGTAGAGTCTTGACAGAAAGCAGTTCGGGATTATTCTTTAACACGTAACAAAAACCTGATCAAACACCAGCCTTAAAAAGCGGGTCCCTGAGATGGTTATAATTTAATAAACATAGAATATATAATAAAAATGAAAATCTAAATAAACGAAATTTAATAACTAAAATCAAAATAATCCTATTGTCTTGTGTTCTTAATTTCAAAAATAAGTTACAAAATAAATTGTAACATTTTGGCGCAGCCGGTAGCCGCGTTAATAATAACATCAAAGAAATATAATAATCCTTGTGTTGATCTTGCTCAAGAAAAAACGGTCTGGTTTAGCAAAACCAACAATACATAAAAGTCTAAACTCTAGCTACCTTGTATTGTCATTGCAGGACTAATCGCTAAAGCGGATCAAGACATAAGGGGGATTACTTTGATCGTAAAAATTCTGCGCAGTGGCGAACAAACACATAAAATATAATAATAATAATAATATAAAGTGAAAATAAGCCTAAACCACAGACCACTATGAGGATAATAACCAGCGGAACATGGGTAAGTAGAAGACAGCTTTAATGGCCAATGCACAGACAAAGACAGACGAATTGATACAACGGATCGACAAGTGTAATTATTCAGTGGACAGTCTACAAGTTCTTGCGTGGACAGAACTTAAGGGTTTAGAAGCAGACAAAATATACAGAATATACAGACAATTTATTAGAGGACGTAGTAAAGGAAAATACGGAATTAGAGAAACAATTAAAAGGGAAAGGACTTAGTGAGGAAAACTTTAAAAAACAATTGAAGCAACAGCAGTTGATAGAGACACAAGACGACACTATCCAAAAGCTACAAACAGCATTGGAAAACGCAAAAAGAGAGTTGGACACAATTTACAGAGCTAGTTCACCAAATCCTTCACTACACGAAGAACTAAACGAAGCAGGACTACCAATAACAGTCATATATCACGATAAAGAAACACCTGCCTTGACGCTGTTGGAAAAGGTAAAAACCCTAATAAACAACGCAAGGAAAGCGGGTAGCAGGGGGTACTCCGCGGAAACAAAAGCCAGGAAATTAAAGGAGTTAAGCGAATACACGCTGAGATTCGGTGAATTAGAAGAAACCGAAGGAGTTGACAGCAGAATAACGGAGGAATTTAATAGACTGATCCCAGTGGCCCAAGAAATTTTGGAAAGACGATCACCATCACCCCGGCAAAACCATACTATTGAGAGAGTAGAAATAGAAACGATCAGGATGAGTTCGCTATCCGAAATTATTAAGATAGTTACCAACACAGTCCCATCATTCTTCGGGAACGATGGGCCTGACTTACCATCAGAAGTATTCAGGTACATACAAGGATGCAAGATGGTAGAAAGAGAAGTACTCACAGGTGCAAATAACGTTCTAACACAAGATGTAATACAATGCCTGAAACTAAGACTAGGGGGCGCCTACTCAAGAATTTCCCAGATGAATTTCAGTTCCGTGGACGCGTTATGTAATGCGCTCAAGAAATATTATCTAAAAAGCAAGAGCTTAGATAAAATAAGGGAACTAATACTGGGTTGCAAAAAGAGCATCAGAGAGTCAGCATGCAAATTTGGAGAATGCCTGGATAGCCTATTAATTGAGGCAAAAACAACAATAGAGAACGAATGGCCGGTGGGACCTCGCCGGGAAACCATGCTGAAGGACTTCAAACGGATAGCAGTGAGAAGTTTCATCAAGGGGTTGAAAGACCATGCTCTCAAAGCTCGATTTGTGGGACAGGAAGAGGAAGAGCTCACTAAGTTGATAGAGATAGTGGAAAATGCAGAGGAATTGTTTGGCGAACCAACGCACAGCATCAACGTAATAGATTCAGAAGTCCCCTGTAGTTTTTGTAACAAGATGGGACATGAATGGAATAGCTGCAAAAAGCGGCTAAACACACCATACTGTATGGGCTGTGGAAAATACGGCCATGAAATGGGGCCACGGTGCAGGAATATCGTGAGCTGTACGTTCTGTGGAAACAGCGGGCACGATGTGGAAAACTGCAGAAAGAGATTAGGCTCCTTATACTGCCGATTGTGTAGGATAAACGGTCACAAGGAAACCCCTTTCTGCGAGCCAAGAAGAAACATACCAAACCAAAATCAATTGGATAGAAGGACGGCAGAAAACAATAGGAGGACAACAAACACAGAATTCCGTGGAAGCCCACAAATAGCGACAGGACAAAATATGAACAGAGGGGCAAACAGAAACAATTGTACACTCCCAACCTGCTTTAAATGTCAGCAACAAGGACATTTTGCACGGGACTGCAGAAGCAATATCAGACAAACTCAGACAGTGGGAACAGGGATCTACCAACAGGTGCAAAGTAGCAATCATGGCAGGGACCTAGCTAACAGACCAGTAGAGGCCCACAGCAACACAAATCGGACAAATGCTCAGGGAATCGAAATTCGGCCCAGTTATCGCCAATAACTGGGGTCCCGCAAATTAACAGAAAATCAGATTGGCATAAAAAAGAGAACAACTACAATTATAATAAAGAAACAAAAATAGAGAGTCGGGTAAATAAAGATGATACGGAGACTGACTCAGAAACAGAGCAGCCAACCAGGATAATAACCGAGGCAGTTGTACACTCGGTAAATAAGGAGGGCGGGCACACCATAAAAGAAAATACTACGAAAGGTAATAAATCAAACAAAAAAAAGAGGAAAAAAGTGAAGAGATGGTGCGAAATATAGAAGATAGTGCTGAATCACCGGGCAATGTGGACACAGTTTTCATTACGCTCCCCTGCCAAGAAGTAAGGGGGGGAAGATTGGTCTTACTTGTGGATACCGGAGCAGATTTCAGCATAGTAAAAGAGGACTCAATGAAGATTTTTCTCAATAAGAACAGAAAGCAAACTAAAATTCTTTCTGGAGCCTTCGGAGGAAAGACTACGACACTGGGCACTACCGAGATCAGGATAGGAGATAAAAGGCAGTTGCTGTGGGTGTTCGATATTGTGTCGCGGGAAATACAAATCCCTGGAGATGGTATTCTCGGAAGAAATAATATGTGGAACAGGTGTATAGTGAACACCATAGACAGAACCTTGAGCATATTTGATAGCGAACATTGGGTGAAGACGTTTACCCTTCGTACGGAAATAGATTGTCAAACAAATCATCAACAAGGTGTCTGTCTGTGGAAAAGAGCAGTCACTATAGTACCAGTCAATATTATATCGAGAGACAAAACTGTGGTTGTGCATAAACAGGAGATTTCCCCTGGAGTTTACGTTGGAAATACTGTGGTCAACATAAAAAATGGAGGCACAGCAGCAGTACCCATACTAAACGCAACCGAGCAGGACATACCATGGAGGAAGGACATTAAAATGAAATTTTCAAATTTCAATCACTATACGCAATATGGAGGGCGAGATCAACCCCCTTCGTCGTTGTCAAATAAGGGAGAAAGAATAAGACGTCTAAAAAGCTACATTAGGACGGAAATGAATTGGAAAAAGAGAAGAAGGAAAAACTCACCGCAATATCGACGCTATTGATGCTGGGGTCTTCAATGGCTGAAATATAAAAGAAATACATATTTATACAGGACTATAATAAGAAACATACCTTAAAGGGACAATGAAAAAATTTCCGTCAAGATGGTTCCAACTTGAGGAACCGGGGACCCAGGTCGGCATCAGGAGACAAGGATCTGAAAGAAGAAAAATAATTAGTAAAAGGAAAAGGTTAAAAAAGGATGGAACGCTACTGACCCGGTATCACCTTCTAATCGACCAACGAATACTGCTCTAGAAATAAAAATTAAGAATAATTTGATTAATCAATCAATCAGAGCAAAAATCTAAAAAAAAAAAAAAGAGAAAACAAGGTCACATGTCCTAAAGTATACAAAATTGTTGGATAAACAACAGAAAGAAAAAATAAAATTTATAATTCTTTTGCAACAGATTTACAAAAACGTATTAAAGTAAGAATAAATAAGAGACGTATAAAATTTTTTTTTATTTAAATTCTAGAAATTTTCCGAGCAATGAAAGTTTTTAAAAATATACTTCAAAAATGAAAATAAAGAATATCCAAATGAATTTCACTCCAGATTTTTTTTGTGTTGAAAGCACGAATTACACTCACTGTCTTGCGGGACATGAAGAAAAATTGGAAACCGATAATCACGAAATCACGTCCGATTACTTATTTATTTTTTGTTTTTGTTTTCTTCTCCCCAAAATAAAATTATTTTGTTGGACAATAACATTGAGGATTTTTATAGGAAAAAGCAGTAAATAAATTAAAGAAAAACTATAAAAAGGAAAAAGAACAATATTTTGAAATTAAATTACTAATAACTCCTTTAATAAAATATTGTAGAAAAAAGCAGTAGATAAATTCAAGAAAAACTATAAAAAGAAAAAGAACAATATTTCCAAATTGAAATATTTACAAGTATAAATCAAAACAAAATAAAATCATTTTGTTAGACAATAACACTGAGGATTTTTATAGGAAAAAGCAGTAAATAAATTAAAGAAAAACTATAAAAAGGAAAAAGAACAATATTTTGAAATTAAAATACTAATAACTCCTTTAATAAAATATTGTAGAAAAAAGCAGTAGATAAATTCAAGAAAAACTATAAAAAGAAAAAGAACAATATTTCGAAATTGAAATATTAACAAGTATAAATCAAAACGAAAAAATATGACAAAAGCTTTAACAGCAAACTTAAAGGAAATCAAGAGAAAGTAAAATGAAAGATTTGGGCAGACACCCAACTTACCTGTGTTCATCGCAGGGTTAGAGATGGCGGTGTTGTTGTGGATGTTGTTGATTATTCCGTGACTTTTTTAACGATGATTTTTTTTTTTTGCTTTCAAATTTTTCGGAATTTATTTCAGAGTTCTTATTGTTTTAGTGGAATTTGCCATGCGCTTTTGTTTTGTTTCCTTCATTTGATAAACAATTTATCTTATAGTGATAAGTTTTTTTTAAGAAAGAAAAACTGAATATTTTTAATATCATTTTATAAATATGTATGGTTTCTTGGAATCTTAGCATTTAATGTATGAAATATGCAGCGAGCACATGCACCAATCTGAGTACTAATATTTTTTTTTACTTTCAATATAATTAATTTAATTTTATATTATTTTAATTTTAAACAACCAAAATAAATTTCTTTTCCATTTTCTTGTTGTTAAACATTTGCCTTAAGTAGCTGCATTTATTTGCTTGTCCATATAAAAAGTTATTAATAAAAATTTTCACTTTCCAATAATAATATTGCAAAAAAAAAAAAAAAAACGTTTAGATAGAACCAGCTGCACTTACGAAAATCACATTATAAACTGCACAATGGAATTTAATTTTTAAATTTGTGCATTAATGCAGTTCTGATGTTCTTCTAATTTGTTGTATGGGATACACTGGAACTCAAAAGTGATGTGACGGACATGAAAACAAGTGATTGTTCAAATGCTGACTATTGTTCTCAATTGGTACAGCGCACAAATAATAACATAGCGAGAAAAGACTACCAAATGAGAGATTTAGTTGATATTTTTTTTTGCATAACTGTAGTTGAGTAATTGGCTATGAAACATGATTCCACGGCAAAATTTTGCCAGACAATTTCACGGCCAATGACAACTAAATCAAACTGCATAGTTTACGTATGTGCATATGTATATGTATATGAGTATATGGAGATGCAAACAGTAACAATAATAAAAAAAATTTCGGATTTTCTTTTCTGTTTGTTGTTGATTTGAAAATAATTGTACGCGTATGTATAATTTTTCTTTCAGATCAACAGAAACAACAAAAGTATTAAATTTCTTTCGCTAACAAAATACTAACAAATGCAACTGAACTCACTTTTTAATACAAAAAGTGCTTTAATCAGTTGAAATTTTGTAAATTTTTTCCTACTCATTTTTGCAACGTTTTAAAATGTTTTAAAAAAAAAATTTCAATTTCGTGTAAAAGTTATTTCAAGGTTAAGACAAAAGATAAAGCCAATGTTAAAAATTTTATCAACCAAAGAATTTGTCACACATACATACAATTTAATATTAAGTAAAAATTAAGGTCATACTTATACACAATACACTTATAGAAAATTCATATAATTTTGAAAATAACTTGAATCGAAAAAGATTACACTAACATTCTTTTCTCTATCTGTAGGCAGAAGATCTTATTTTCTATTATTTAGTACTTACATTGTTAAGAAAAAATCTTACTTAATTCCTTTTTGAAGAGAAAACTGCCACATAAAAATAAAGTTAATAACTTTTTTAAATACCTGTAAATGTTGTCCTGTAAATTAACAGTGAAGACTGGTGAAATGTGTAGTGTTTGTCTTATGAAATGTGTAGTGTTTAAATCTTTCCCTATAGCCCTTGGTTATTTTTAGTAGCTGTCAGGGTTTCAGCTGATTTGTAAGGCGTTCAAAGGAACTGCCGAATTAATGGAGATTAAAACAAATACAAAAGGCAAACAAGTGCCGAATTCAGTTGCTTGTAATAATCTGATTTTATTTACAATTTGTTCTAGCTTATATACTAAAATTTCTTAGGTCATTGAGTGATTTCTGAATCACTTTACATGTGCCAACAATAATGCAAGCAAACAATATTCTTTTGACCCACTTCAACATGTGTAACCCAAGCGTTTATTGTTTGTTGGTTGCACTACTTTGTTGAAGTTGGTATGTATACATTGTGCATATTGTATGGCGACATGGGTACACTACACCCTCACCGCTAAGAGAAAAATTAGGGGATTGATTTTTCTTGATATTCATAGTACCGACAAAATTTGTAAAATAATTCTTAATTTCTATTTACATATGTTATAGTTTTCAAAGTAATTCTTAATACAGTGCGCTCGCGATAATATGAACTAATTAAAACCAAGCCAGTTCACTTTTGCAAGATTGTTCATATTTGCGAATGACATCTAATTTCCCCTTAAAAACATTTTTCCCATAAAAACAAAAGTTTATTAAAAAAATCTGTGATTTTTTTTGTTGCTGTTTCTTTTGCTCAATCGCCTTTAAGAGTAGCCAATGGAAGAAAAAAAAGTGTTCATATTTTGGGGGTGTTCATATAATAGGGTATTCATATTTTCGCGAGTGCACTGTATAGTTATAATATTATAATTTACATAATTCTTAATGTAGTATTTAATATTTTTATAATTTTTACAATAGTATTCTTATAATTTTTAGTGTTTATTGTGTTCTTAATTATTGTTTCTAAAGCCTATATATGGTTTTAATTGATTATTATGGAATTCTTTTTCAATTCCGTGGTAGTCTATTATAGTATTTACACCGTTATGTCTAATTATTTTATATGGGCCTTTGTACGGGCTTTGATTCTTTTTCCTATTTTCTACTTTTATTAAAACTAAATCTCCTATTTTTAGATTTAAACTATTACTATATGTATTTTCTATGAGTCTTTTCTCTTTTGTTTTATCTGTAAGTTCCTTAGCTCTATTCAAAGAATATTTTAATCTTTGTTTCAGCTCTTTTGCATAGTCATCATAATTGTATATTTTGTTATTTTCTGTATCATAAAATTCTGATGGTAAGCATGGCAATCTACCATATACCAATTCAAATGGTGTGTAACCAGTGTCTATGTGTGGTGCCGTGTTGTAGGCAAAAGTAAAGTAATTTATCCACTTATCCCATTCGTAATCGTTTGCTGATGTAAGCAAGAATTCATTGAGAACCCTGTGATTTCTTTCTACCGCACCCATTGTTTCATGGTGGTAAGGGGTTGAGAATGTTTGTTTGATATCAAGTAACGAGCATATGTTGCGCATTAGTTCGTTTTTAAATTCTGTCCCGTTGTCTGATTTGAGCACTTTAAATTTACCGTATTTTAAAATTAATTGTTCTACTAGTGTTTTGGCAGTTGTAAGTGCGTCTTTTGTTGACATTGGGTGAGCAATAACGAATTTCGTTAGTTCGCATTGCATTGTCAGTATCCGTTTGAAATACGAAGAGGTCCTACAGTATCAATTGATATTATCTCAAAACTGTTGCTTGGGGTGTCCGTTAATTTAAGTGGTTCTTTAATTTTTTTTTTTTTTTTTTTTGATAATTTTATTATTTATTGAATCTTTAATTATTAATTAAATTATCAATAAGTTTTTCAAATCTTAAATCTAAAAAATATTAAATATAGGTTTAGCCAATGCTAAACAAAATTTTTATTTTCAACGGTTAATTTTTGTTGTTTTACATCTCTCGTGAACGGCTGAGAAAAAGAGTATCCCTTCTTTTCAGCCGGGTGTGGCCTCTATAATGAAGAATATTGCGCGCGAGTGGATTTGGGTGCAACTCAAGTTTTTTTATATATTTTTTCACGTGTTTTGAAAATACTGTCTTCACCAACGGAACGTCTAGATCTTTATGAATTCGATGGTTCCTGACATACCAGGGGGCTGCTGTTATTGTACGTAGGATTTTATTTTGTCGCCTTTGAATTCTTTCGACATTCGATGCTGAGGCAGTGCCCCATAATTGGATTCCATAGGACCATATAGGTTTCAGGATCGCGTTGTATAATAGTAGTTTACAGTCTAGGCTTAGTATAGAATTTCTTCCAATAAGCCAATTCATTTGGGCTGCTTTTAATTTCATTTGTATTAACTTTGCGTCTATATGCGATTTCCATGTTAAACGACGATCAAGATGAACGCCTAGATATTTGACAACAGTGTGTTGCGGTATGGTCTCGGTGTTAATTTTTATAGGCGGGCATGTTTCCTTGCGTAACGTAAAAGTTACGTGCACACATTTCTGCTCGTTAACTTTAATACGCCATTGTTTGAGCCAATTTTGCAATTTGGATATATACCCCTGTAAATTGCGGGAAGCTTCTACAGGATTTTCGTGAACGCTTAGAAAAGCTGTATCGTCAGCAAATGTTGACGTGTGAATGTTACTGCTTAACGGTAAGTCAGAGGCATATATTAAATAAAGTAATGGACCAAAGATACTGCCTTGGGGAACTCCGGCTTCGATCGACTGCGGTGGGCTTAAAAAATTGCCTTCCCTAACTACAAATTTTCGTTCAATTAGGTAGGTTATTAAAAGCCTAACAATGTTTGCGGGTAGATTTTGCGTTAATTTATGTATAAGACCTTCGTGCCATACTTTATCGAAAGCTTGAGAAACATCTATAAAGAGCGCAGAGCAATATTTCTTCTTTTCGAAAGTGTCTCTGATAACATTCACAAGTCTGTGAGTTTGTTCAATTGTGCTATGTTGTCTGCGAAAACCGAATTGATGATCTGGAATGCATCCACTTCTAGTCACTATAGGCATCAGCTTGCTCATATACAGCTTTTCAAATAGTTTTGAAATGTTGGGCAATAAACTAATAGACCTTCGTATGATCCTTGCCGGGCTTTGGTATCATAATAATCATCGAAACCTTCCATTCTGCAGGATAGTATTGCAGCCGTAGAATACTATTAAAAATGAATAGTATAATTCTTTTTGCAATATAAGGCAGTTGTTGAAGCATTTTGTTGCTTATTTTGTCGACACCTGGGGCTTTTTTGGTGTTAAGACTAGTAATGGCCTTTTCAATCTCCACAATGCTAAATCTTAGTGGTATTTCTGGTAAAGAGACGACTGGTGGCAGTTCAACAATATCAGCAGAAATATTCGGGGTAAATACTGGTTTGTTTATTTATGTTACATTTGTCACAGTATTTTACGAATTGCTTTACCATATTATTCATGTTTTTCCAAATGTACCGCTGTTTTAATTTAATAATTGTTTTTCTTATTCCTAAGTGGCCTGCGTGTGTGGCATTGTGGAATTCATCGATGAGTTTATATTTCAGTATGTCATCTGTTATTCTTGTTGGGGCGTTATATATTAATATTTTTAGTTGAGGTCTTTTGTTGTTTATTCTTATCCTTGCATATGCTTCTTTTAAATCCTTGATTGTATATATTTTAAATATCATATCATTTTTTGCTAGCGCTAATTCTTTAATATTTTCTTTACTCATTTTGGATAACAGTTTCCTCAGAATCGAATCTAGTTTCGCTGAGTTATCGCTGAATCTTGCATGCATATTATCTTTATTCTTGGAATGTAACTTCTTCATAATCAAATCTTGTTTTGATGAATTATCGTTACTTCCCTCATTCATTTAATTACTCTTTTGGGTACGTGATTTCTTCATAATCGAATCTTGTTTCGATGAATTATCGTCACGTCCTATGTGCCTCGTTTTTTGTAACTTTGTTTGCCTCTTTTTCACTTCTCTTTGTCATTGCCCTTGTGCTTATTAGAATTCTCTTTTCTTTTTCATCATTTTCCAACGTTATCATTTGTTTTAGTATGTCTGAGTTTATTTCTATTCTTGATAATGCGTCCGCATTATTGTTAATTTTTCCTTTCTTATATATTATCGTGAAGTCATAATCGCTTAAATCTAGTCTAATTCTTGTCATTTTTGATGAAGGATTCTTATGTGAAAATAGTGATATCAATGGTCTGTGGTCTGTTACCACTATGAATTTTTGACCGTATAAATATGGTTTGAAGAAATTTATTCCCCAGTGAATTGCGAGCAATTCTTTTTCAATGATGGGTTTGTTCATATCATGCTTTTGAAGTGATTTACTTGCGTAAGAAATAGGTAAATCTTTTCCAATTTCACCTTGTGATAAGACTGCTCCTAGTGCGTAGTTTGAGGCGTCAGTCGTCAAAATAAAAGGTTTGTCAAAATTTGGGTACTGCAAAATTGGTGGGTTCATTAATTTTTCTTTTAGGGTATCAAAAGCATTTTGGCATTCTTTTGTCCATAGAAATTTTCTATAATAGTTGCAGAATGCAACGAAACGTCTAACTTCGTCTGCGTTCTTGGGTGTTGGGTAATTTTTAATAACTTCATATTTAGCTGGATCTGTTTTCACGCCGTCCTTTGTTATTAAATGTCCTTCTGGTCTCAAAAAACAACATTTCTTTGGATTCAGTTTTAAGTTGTATCGTTGAAGTCTGTCTAAAACTTTGACAAGATTTTCATTGTGATGGTTCAAACTACATCCATAGACAATTATGTCATCGACATAAAGAAAAGCTTCTGAATCAACTCCTGAAAGTGCTATCGTAAGCATTCTCTGAAAACTGTTTGATGAAATTTTAAGTCCAAATGGTAGTCTTTTAAATTGGTAGTGTCCCTGTTGTGTAGAGAAAGCTGTAAGTGGTCTTGAGTCCTTGTCCAACTGAATTTGGTGAAATGAGCTAGTCATGTCAAGAGTCGAAAACCATTTAGCTCTTCCTAGTTTATCCAAAATATCCTCTAATCTAGTTAGTGGAAATTTGTCATTAACTATTTTGTCATTTAACTTTCTAAAGTCTACTACAAGTCTCCATTTTCGTTTGTCTTCTGTATTCTTTTTGGGTACCAAAAGAAGTGGAGCATTGTAGGGGCTAATTGATGGTTCTATTATATCGTCATGTAACATTTTATGTACTTGTTCATTTATTATGTCCGTGTGCGAGTGGGGTAGTCTGTAGTTTTTTATATACACCGGAGTGTTATCTGAAGCTGCTATGTTTTGTTTATAAAAATTGTTTACAGTTAAATTCTCATTCTCTAAATTAAATACATTTTGATATCTTCGGAATATGTTTATTAATTCTGATTTTGCATATTCATCAGTATTATTTAATTGCAAGTCATTTAGAATTTGTTTAAAGCGTTCGTCATTGTTTCCATTTGTGTAATTTAATATGTCATCGTTTTTTAGTGGATCAGTATGCAGTTTAATGCCCTGTAAAATTTGTGTATCATTTGTTGTGTTTAAAATTTTAATGTGTGTCATTCCGTTTTTTGGTGCTATTGAATTACTTAAAAAAATACCCCTTTTTAATTCATTATTAAGTATTACGCAATATTCTGTAAGGTTTAATTTCAATGGTTGTATGATTTCTGTTCGTGGTGGTATAGTTATTTTTAATGTGTCGAATGCTTTTGATTGCATTGGCAGAATTATGGTTTCATTATTGGTAAACAAAGAAATTGTGAATGTCTCGTAATCTATTTTGCATAAGTATTCTCTTAAAAAGTCTCTCCCTATTATTCCGTCTGTCTCTATTGGAAAATTGTCATCTACTAGATGGAATTTGTGTTTGCATGTTTGGTCTGCTAATGAAAGTTCAAGTTCAGTTGTCCCTAAGGAATATATTTCTTCATTAGTGATGCCTGTTAATTTCCATCTGTTTTCTATATTTAGTGGTTCATTATCAAAAATTGTTCTAGTGCGACATAACGATATGTCGGCTCCTGTGTCGACAAGAAATGTTAATCCTTTATTTTTGTATTTAGCGATTATGTTATTTTTGTTATTATTTGAAACTTTATATACTCTTAATTTTGGCTGTCCGGAATATCCCTGTATTCCGAGCCTTCCTCGTTTCCCTCGTCTTGTATCGTACGTATATATCTTCTGTTGTTGTTACTGTTATTATTGTTGTTACTGTTTGTGTTATTTCTGTAGTTTCTATTGTTGTTATTGTTTCTAGGTGTATTGTTATTACGATTGTTGTTTGTAAAATGATTGTTGTTCCTAAGAGAATTATTGTTGTTGAAATTGTCATTCCTAGTGTAATTGGTGCCTCTGTTGAAATTTGTGTTGTTGCCATTATACCTATTAGGAAAATTATTGTTTCTATTATTGCTAAAATTGTTGTTGTTATTTCTACTACGAGAGTTGTTGTTATTTTCAAAATTATTTCTTTCGCGATAATTGCTATTGTAATGCCTGGTTCGATTATTATTATGTTGTTGCTTTTGAATGTGCATTACCGCATTATTGTTTAATTTATTCTCATTTTCTAGTTCTAGTGCTAGTTCTACTGCGTCTTGTAAAGTCTTTGGACGAGCTGCGAAAATGGCTGTCTTTAAACTGTCATTAATACCTCTTTTAAAAGTATCTAGAGAAAGCTTTGAGTTTAATTTGATAATAACATTTTTCTCTGCTTCTGTGGCGTCATTATTTCTGGTTTCGCATAGTTACCTATTGCCGTTCTTACCCCTGAAGTCAATTTTGCATGGTATACGTATTGTAAGAAATCTTGTTTTGCTGTTTCAGCTAGAGTTTTCTCAATGAGTTCTGCTGTTATCAAAAAACTTTCTAGTTCTTCCTGGTTTCCAGCAAAAAGTGGGAGTGCTTTAGACACTGTTTCTAAACTAAATGCTGTCATTTTGATGTCTATGTTTTCTATCTTAGTAATGTTCTGGACTAAATATTCTTTAATTTTCTTTATTATATTATTAAATTCTAATTTAAGCGCTGATGCTTTTTCCTCGTCTTTTTCTTCAACTTGTGCTATCTCAAACTCTCTTGTTATGGTTTTTATTTCTTCTAATTTAAGGTTAATTGTCTTTTCAGTATATGTCCTTCCTGGACTTTTCTTTAAATTTTTTTAATATATCCGTTAATTTCTGGAGATTCTTCTCCATCTAACAATCTTTCGTATTAATATTGAATATTTGTTAAAATACATATATATTTTTTTATACTATAATTACTAAGATTTTTGTTATTTTGGACAACATTAATAATATTTTTAACTGTACCGAGAATTTTTGTTTTTCTTTAAATGTTACTAATCTTATGTATATTAATATTATTGGGTATAATTATCTTTATATATAGTATTAAATCTTTTTCTTTTTATCGTCTGTTACTAAGTATTGCATACATTAGTCTTACGATGTAGGCAATTACTAATAATGCTAATGTAATTATCATAACTAATTCGAAAGTGTTTAAATTTTCCTCTTTATTTTTATCTTGTACTCTTATAGTATTCATATATTCGATAAGCTGTTCATTATTTTGATCGTTTTCGTTATTTCCATTCTTTCCTACTTCGTATCCCGCAATAACTAGTGGGATCGCTTTTAGAATGTTCGTCCACCAAGTCATCTCGAAAAGTCTCTTCTTTGGACATCAGTTCGGTAGGATTATTAATTTAATATGGTCCGAGTTGGCAGGATCGGCATGAAATGTGTAGTGTTTTTCTTATGAAATGTGTAGTGTTTAAATCTTTCCCTATAGCCCTTGGTTATTTTTAGTAGCTGTCAGGGTTTCAGCTGATTTGTAAGGCGTTCAAAGGAACTGCCGAATTAATGGAGATTAAAACAAATACAAAAGGCAAACAAGTGCCGAATTTAGTTGCTTGTAATAATCTGATTTTATTTACAATTTGTTCTAGCTTATATACTAAAATTTCTTAGGTCATTGAGTGATTTCTGAATCACTCAATATTTTACAAATTCATAAATAAAAAAAAATAGAAATTGAAGTTACAATTATCAAATATTATATTACATCTTAAATTTACATGTGCCAACAATAATGCAAGCAAACAATATTCTTTTGACCCACTTCAACATGTGTAACCCAAGCGTTTATTGTTTGTTGGTTGCACTACTTTGTTGAAGTTGGTATGTATACATTGTGCATATTGTATGGCGACATGGGTACACTACACTGGTATTAAGGCCGAAAATTTTTTTAATAGAGAAAATAAAATACCTATGTACAAATCGTAAAAGTAGATTAAGAAAATTGGATTTATATTAAATTTATGAAAAATGTTAAACAAAATATGATTTATTATTTCAGGCATACATACAATTTAAAGTTGAAAATTATAAGAATTATATTTTTAACACAACTCTTCTCAACTAGTAATAAGTAATTGAGAGAAATATATACAAAAATAAAAAACCAACCAAAAAATGATACAAACTTAACTTATAAAACTTAGAAACAAATAACAAATATTTGAAATTTTTGATCAAAATGAGTAGAATTAAAAAACGCAATAAGCAAATATATGTAAAAAATTTTTTTGAAATCATAAAAATAAAATCCTGTAACTGGTTGAGTATAACAAATCCAAAATATTCAATATAATAAGAATAAGAAATAATAGTAATAAGGAAAACTTGTAAGAAAAGAAAATTTTATATAAGTATACGTAAGAAAAAATTGTTAGTTATAAGATTTAAAATATTAACCCGTGTTTTAAAATCAACCAATAATCATCATCCCGTTAACAATGAAGACTCCAACAATCAGCAACAGCAGCCTATATCTATCAACCTCACACAACCGCAAAACCTATATACGATACCACAACACATACATAGACGGAATGACCAGTTCCGTTGGAAAGGGGGAATCACTACAACGCCAATAACAACTACAAAGTCAATAACAACCGCAGTAGTTCACAAGCAATATCATATTTTTTCCTTGGTGACGCAGCAAACGTACCAAGTCGACAGACACTTAGCAGTCACCAACTAATGGTAAACTGCGAACCTTCAGGCAATCGAGGCTCGGGAGATAATTACATATTACTCCGAGAGCTGCCAAAGCTCTATCGCCAAGGTAGTCGGATGCATACACACATCTATTTTGACTTGATTCCAGAAGGAT
Organism: Lypha dubia; assembly: GCA_947311025.1. Taxonomy (NCBI): domain Eukaryota; kingdom Metazoa; phylum Arthropoda; class Insecta; order Diptera; family Tachinidae; genus Lypha; species Lypha dubia. The sequence continues at coordinate 107,401,509 of OX371260.1, forward strand.
GGCTACGAATTATCCTAAGACAGGATGTTTCTTGTCCGTAAGGGGGGAGGGATGTTATGAGTCATTTTGCCCTAACCAACAGAAGTATCAGCGACAGCCGAACATACGCTGCATACACATACTGACGTTGAGTTATTTTCCCTCAACCAACAAAAATACCAACGGCAGCAAAATACCGCTGCATGTATTACTGACGTTATTACCAGTAATTTTCTTACAGACATATGCTGACGTTGCAATACCGCTGCATACATATTATATATGCCAGTAATTTTCCTACAGATATATGTTGACATTGCAATATCGCGAGAACCGCAATCGGCTGGAAGTTCCACGGGTATGAATATGCTGAATTTGCATACTAACACACTTAGCAATGACCACGCCGGCGGCAGCGAACGTCAGCAGCATCGTTCAATCAGATAGCGAAATTGGGTATAAAAGCGGAGGGTGATTTGGTATGGAGTCTAGTCAATTCTAGTCTAGTCGGTAGAGTCTTGACAGAAAGCAGTTCGGGATTATTCTTTAACACGTAACAAAAACCTGATCAAACACCAGCCTTAAAAAGCGGGTCCCTGAGATGGTTATAATTTAATAAACATAGAATATATAATAAAAATGAAAATCTAAATAAACTAAATTTAATAACTAAAATCAAAATAATCCTATTGTCTTGTGTTCTTAATTTCAAAAATAAGTTACAAAATAAATTGTAACAACGTATACACTACTTGCAAGTAATTACTTACATGTGTAAATGCAGGGTTAATAATTTTATCATGATACAATAAGGTAGTCTTACAAGCCCAGCTGACAATTGTTGTAAACCACTTGTTTTAAATTTCAGGTGTCAAATTTTAATTTTTGTTTATTTATTACATTTAAATTATAAAAATTTCGTTTATAAAGAAAATTGTAAAATTTTTCGAAATGAATAGCAACTGTTTTTTTTCTTATTTGAATAAATAATTTTTGTTTATTTTTTGTCACAGTTTGAAACATACACACATACATATGTACATATTTACATTTTTGACTTCCGAAATCAAATTTACTACCAACAAAATTTGTCAGCTGCTTTTGTTCTCAAAATAATTCAGTAGCTAACTATACGGCAGCAATTGAAAGTCAACTCCATTTGAATTCTGCTGTTGTGAAGTCTGCTGTGGTCTATGTGTTTAAAGCTTAATGCTGTTTTCTTTTTGTATGGGCAAGCACGTTTTCAAATGTTCTACCAAAAGTAAACAAACGGTCCAGTACTAGTATGGAAATCATTTCATTCTTTAAGATTTGTGCATTGAAGAAAATACAAAAATTAAACAACTAAAACTTTTTAAATAAAAACTTTAAATACTTTCTCGTTTTAATTTTTTTCATATTGATAATTTTAATATACATATGTACATACGGTGGCACGAAATAAACCCCAATGAAATAAGCCCCAAATCGAAAAATAAATAAGCCCCAAAAAATTTTTAAATTTCATTTTATTTGGGGCTTATTTCATATCCGTAAAATAGATCTAAACACATTTGGAGGAAAATTGCATGTTATTTTCAAGTTTCAACTGTGTTATAATCATCTGTATGTACTCGTAGTTTATACCTGTTGAAAGAAATTAAAGTTTGTGTTGAAATAAAAGCCTGTAAGTCAAGAAGTCAAAAATTTCAGTTTCGTACTGGAAAGCATAAATCGAAAACCATAGTCATTGTTTCATTAATATCAACGCAAGGTGAAGGATAAACCTTTCTAAAAAAATAATACACTGTAAAAAACCCTTGATCTTTTTGGATTTTTCGTTAGTTAAAATTTTCTTTTTGTTATAAATTTTTTACAGTGTAATTTTTTTTTTAACGTGTCATAAAGCCTGTTAAAATATCTTTTTAATGATACCAAGATCATGTTAATCGGTTCAGCCGATTCTGAGTTATTGTAGTTTAAATGGAGCTCTTTTCGACTATTTTCGCGTTTTTTCGAAAACTTTCCCACTGTGCCACGCCTAAAAAATCGCAAAACAGTCATTTCTAGAAATGAGAGTTTGTTTGTATTGATCAAATTTAGCTATGAACAAAATTTCATCGATATCTGAGGGGGTCGGGTTCAATGCATCTCGATTTTTACATGAAATTCATCATATATGAGCCGTTTATTTTGAAAGTGGCATAAGTCACTTTTTTTTGTTGATTGCAAATGTTTTACAAATAAAAAGATACCATTAAATTTTATTTAGTGTTGCCATTAACTCTATTTTTTTTAAAAAGTGACTTATGCCACTTTCGAAATAAACGGCTCATATATATATATATGTATATGTATATAATATATTTTTCTGTTTATGGCTTAGCTAAAATAAATTTAATGGATTTCATTCAAGCAATCAGGTATGAGATGAAAATCGTTTTCGAATTTAAATCTATACAAAAACGTAATTGTAATACTATGTTCACACGACGAACTGAAACACTAGGTTCGCTATGTGAACCACGATGGCGAACTCATGTGTTCACACGACACATTCTAGATTGGTTCGTACTTCGACATCATTTTACAGTTTAAAATACGGTTGAATATTTATTGTTGTTCCATTTTGTTCAATTATTTATATAAATATATGTGACAGCGCATAGAGAAAGATACCTAAGGGTAAAAAATCAATTTTCACTTTTTTTTTTTTGATGTGGACAACATCTGAGCATCGAATGAGAGGTATCCCATGCCCCAAAAGTGTTCCCTCCCAGAGATATGCGCGTTTTATGAAAATGATGGTACACCAAAGATACACGTATTTAAATCTTTAAAATGGCTCTCCTGAACAAAACCGGTTTTTACCCTTAGGTCCCTTTCTATTTTGCGCGTCACATATACTTTTTATTTGTTTAATGTTTTTATTAAAATTTAGCACTTATCAATTGTTTTTCTTTGTTAAAATAATTTTGAAGAACTAGTTCAGATGAACTAGCGATAATTTGTTATCAAAATAGAGATGATAGTAAATTATACGGGTTCGCAGCAAGGTTCAAAATGAACCACGATGGTTCCGTCTCAAAATTTTGTGTGGCGAAACATGAAGGTTCCATCAAGGTTGGCCCGCGAACCACAAACGAGAGCGCGAACCGCAGTAATTGCTGTCAATGTGAACAAAGTACAATATCGGTTTCATATGGATTTTACTTCAAGTCGTATACGATCTCATTTTGTTCTATGAAAGCGTAGTATGGCTGCCGATTGACAAAATTTTTTAGTATTTGTTTTTTGTCTGCAATAAATTTGGTTAAATTGTAGTGAATGTTAATGATATAGCCCCATATCTATATTCCTTATAATTTGCAACAAAAATAAATCAGCAATGTAATGCCTTGAAATTTTTTTGCAAAAATCAAGCCTATCGCGAAAATTAATAAAAAAATCGCAAGACCCCCATTACTAATTTGCTTAGGTTTTTCACTCTCTAAAAAAATTGGAAAAAATTTTGAGAGTACAAAAACTTGCTAAAATTGCTATTTATGTTTAAAAGTCCCTAAATATGCAAGAATGCCAAAAACTGCAAAAATTACGTACATTGAGAAACACTGTAACAATTTTATAATTATCGTATATATGATTAAAAATCGCTAAAACATTAGAATATATTAAACAAGTTGTAGAAATCACGAAAATTCGCAAAATCTTGGGTAAATGTAAAGGCCCAACTATAATGTGCTTAATGTAACTTAAGCAAATGTGCGAATACACACAATCAAATCTATACAACTATAATGTACTTAAGAGACTTTTCGTCAAGTTTCGTCAAGTGTATTTGCTTAAGGAAAGTGCGGTCAATTTCGCTCTTCCTTAAGCAAATGACACATCAGCTGTTCGTTTCTGTTGTACATACATTTTTATTTTGTTATTTGGTTTAAAACATTATGGCGGACGATATTAATTTTGTGGACAATTTAATAGAAGAAGTGAAAAAGCAGAAGTGCCTTTACGATAAAAGGGATAATTTTTATTTTAATCGAAACGTGAAAGAGAGAGCCTGGAAGCAAGTTGCAGAAAAGTCCATGAAAAGTGGTACGTATGTACATATGTATGTATTTAATTCATTGCAAATCTTTATTTTTTTGTTCTATTAATTACATGTGTACATTAGTCGCGGATTGTAAACATAGGTGGAAGCTTTTGCGGGAACGTTTCGTGAAAGAAATTAAAAGGATGGAAGCACCTTCCGGTAGCGGAATGTACTATTTGGAGGAGTGGAAGTTTCTGCAGCCTTTAATGTTTTTGAAGGATTCGCTCGCACCACGCCGGTACATAATACACACATATATTATTTTTAAATGTGTTATTTTAATCAAATTCTTAATTATGTAGCACTCGCGATAACGTTGAAGAACTGGATGTTGAATCTGTGTTGGAGCAGAGTTTGTTAAGTTCTGACTCTTTGCAAGATGCTCCAACGTCAGCAGCGCCAACTAAAAAAAAGGCAAAAGGTTCGTTCGTTAGTCTGTGCCAAAAGTTTGGTGAGACTATTGAAAAGATAGAAAAAAATTTTTCGACAACTGCTGACACTTCTTTGGACGATGCCTTCTTGTCCACAGCCAGTTGTATCATGAAGGAATTAGCGAAAGCTGTGAAGGAAGATTTCCAGTCCCGTATGCTGCAGGAACTATACCAATTGCGCTGGGAACACAGCAATAATTAAATGTTTTATTTATAATTTTAATTTTTTGTTTTTTATATTTTTTTACTTTTTTTTACTTTAACCGTCATTGAAGACAATTAAGTTATGATTTTTATGATTATGATTTTTTTTTAGTATGCTAATATGTATGTATTTGTTAAAGGCCAATGAAGGCATTGTTTTTTGTTTTTAAATTTAATTTTTTACTTATTTGTTATTGAAGTATTTTTTGTTTATTTAGTAATACTAATTACATATGTACATAGTACCTTTTATGAAACCTTTTGTGATAAAAATGAAATCAAGAGACTTACACCCTTATACATAAACAAATGTTTAATTTATAAAAAGCTTACTTATAAGATTTTTCTATAGAAACTTGATTTATTAAACTGTAATAAAAAATTTTTTTTTATGAATAAGCCCCTTAATGTTCCTATTTTTATAAAATAAAACAAAATGAATTTTTTATTTGAAACTAGTTTATTTAATTGTTATTGTTGGGAAGAAATAGGCGAGGTTGAAAAGAAATCACACAAATGGTTTCTTATTTCAGTTGAAGTTCTACCACCGTACTGATGGAAATTTCCAGATGGTGTTATTGAAGCAACATTACTTTCAATACCACACCGCCATGTTCCTTCGTGAAGGTCACCATTTCCATCCTCCCAATCGACGTAATTTGTAGGCATGTAGGACGATGCGTCATTTAGCATTATGAAGTTATGTAAACAAACGCAGGCCAATACAATTTTTTCTGCATTTTCAGGAAATAAATGCAACGTAGTCAGTAAAACTCTCCACCTAGACACTAAGATACCGAAAGAGTTTTCGATCGTGCGACGAGCTCTAGATAATCGTTTATTAAAAATTTCTTTTTCAATTGGCAGTAGCTCGCCAGGATATGGGCGCATTAAATGTGTTCCTAATGGAAACGCAGCATCAGCAACAAAAAAATGTGGAATTTGTACCTGCGTTTTTGGCAAATATTTAGGTGGGGGAATTGGTAGTGTTTTACTAACTAATTTTTTACCGAATCGGCTTAGTTGAAAAATGCCTATGTATGTATGAAATAAAATATTAAAATTTAAGTTAAACAGTTGTAAAATAGACATCCTTACCTCCATCACTCTGACTTCCATAGGCTCCAATGTCTATGTGGGTGAACCGATATCGAGCATCACATGATGCTAACAAAACAATAGAGAAGATTTTTTTATAACTGAAAAATTGGCTGCCGCTGTTAGGAGGGCATTGGATGGCAATATGTTTGCCATCAATAGCTCCAATACAGTTGGGCATATTCCATAGCTGCCAGAAATCTTCAGCAATTTGCTCGTAATCAGTTTGGTTTGGCTCACATACGTACACAGTGCTAAGCAGACTCCAAAGCACCTCAGTTGTCTCAAGAACAATCTGCCGAACGGTTTCCTTGCCCAATTTAAACGACCATGCCAGTGATTGGAAAGAATTTCCTTGCGTCAAAAACCTTTTTGCAAACAGAAAGTGAAATATAATTAATTGTACTTTAAATTTGTCAATAAAAAAGTTACAGTAATGTCACTGCCAACCGACATTCTGGCTGCACTGGTTCTCTCAGCGAACACTTTGTAAGGGATGGCTTTACAAGCTGAAGTAAAAGCTCATATATCCGTGGCGTCATTCGCGTATATATAAAAAATTGTTGGTGGTCAATCTCCTTCATCATCAGAAAGGCACGCACGAAGAACGCATTCTTCTTTCTGTCTCGATTTATTTCCCGTACTGAGCAGGAGCGCTTTCTTTTCTTCATCATCTCTCTTATTTCTTGAAGAACACATATTCCATCAAATGCACACTTCATTAATTTCACTTCCTTCAGTAATTTTAATTTTTTATCCATTTTTGCAACACAATTATAAAAATTTTCCAATATACATAATAGATACATATAATTGTTTACAATTAAAAGATGCAACCACTGTTGCTTTTTTTAGTACTTTTTTATTTTAGTTTTCGTTTACTTTATAAATTAATAAAAGATAACATGGATTTACTTGTTTATGGTAATATATTTATAAATTTTACTAATTAAATGAGATTTCGTCAAAAATATTACATTTTAAAGAAATAAAAACGAAAATAGTTTTTGCAAAAGTACAAATGTTTGCAACCAAGTGTAGAAAGTTTTTAAGCTCAATAAGTACAATATAGCCACCTAAAAGTCTTTAGTAATTTATTTAAGCATTTGACATGCTTTTCGTTGAATTTTGACACTAGCTTAAGTTACATTAAGCACATTATAGTTGGGCCTTAAGAGATAATAGAACTGATTAAAAGTTGCAATAAATGTAAGAAAACCATAAACTTCGGCAACAGTACACCTTGCGCAAAAAAAAAACGAAAACTCGCAATTTATTTTCATTACAAAATGCCAAAACTTAGAGAAATGCAAAACAAAAGCATTAAAAAACGTCAAAATCGTGAAAAATTTCAAAAACTTGCTTAATATTAAAAGAGCAAATGCTAGAAAGTAAAAACTTTGGAAAAATTACTCCTGTCGCAAAAATTGGGAGGCATTTTCCAGCGGAAGACACACAAAATAATTTATGTAAATAGATTCCAGCAAAAGCGTTTGATAAAATTTTAAAACTACAAAAAAGGAATAATAAAAGGAAAAATAAGTTTTTCTTGAGGTGAGTTTACATGGTAATACAAAGTATTAACACTTCGTAGAATCAAAAGATTATGATATTCTCTTTGTGTATAAGAAGAGAGAACAAAAGTCTTTTGCTGGTCATTTTTTATGTTTACACGCATAATATTAATAAAATCAAAAGTCTGTGGTACGAAATAGCTGGTGGTTACAATATTTCTTCAATATTTACAAAAACAAGATCAATTTGTCTTAGTTGTTTTTGTAATTGTTGTATAGAAATTATGTATTAAATATATACTATTAAAGCTGCCAAGGTTTACTTAAAAAGACACCTCTGGTAAAATGAGTATACGTAAGTTTCCAAAATGGTTTAGAAAATAAACATTTACCGAACGCTTGAATGGTTTTGTATCCGTATTCTCTACTACTCATACATTTTGTGTGTACATGATAAGATTTTTTTTAATTTTTGACATACCGTAATACTTTGCATTACCATGTAAACTCACTTTAGAGACATGTGCCAATACCACGAAAATTTCCATAATACCTCAAAGTATTTGATTCCATTTAAGTCTTCAGTTTCATTTCAAATCAAATCGATTTCAATTACATACCGGAATATATCACTTTAATTTCTTCTCTGGTATATTCAGTGCTTCATACCGAATATATGTATTTAGCATTTGCAATTGAAATACTGGATAGTAGTTGTATCCGACAGAATAAATTAGTAAAAAATTCGGTTGTCACAACAAATCTGTTTTCTCTGTGTAGCTAAAAATATCAAAACACAACAAACAGTCACTTTCATGGCGAAAATGTCGATTACAATCAAAGATTGGAGAGTGTTGAAACAGAAATGTATACATATTTAGGGTATTCACACTGTAGTCATAAGGTCATATGTCATAAAATAAAAACACACCAAAATATGACAAGTGTGAACACCCCGTGATACAGGTATATGATAGAAACCGATTCGATTTGAAATGAAATCGAAGATTTAAATCAAATCAAATACTTTTAGTGCGATGGAAATCGGATCGAATCTATTTACATAAATATTTTTGTCTGACCTCCGTCCGCTGAAAAATTTCTGTTAAATTTTGTTTTTTTTTCTACCGAAGTAATTTTTTCAATCTTTTCACTTTCTAACATTTGCCCTCAAATATTTTAAATTTTAGCAAGCCTTTTTTGCACTTCTCAAAGTTTTGGCAATTTTTAATCAAAATTATGGCGAATGGTGTAGTAATCTTTTACATTTCCCAAAATTTTGGGATTTTTAGCCTTTTTCGTGATTTCTACAATTTGTTTTATATTCGTTACAGTTTTAGCGATTTTTAATCATAATTATTAAATCTTTAAAATTTTTGCAGTTTTTCGCCATGTTCGTAATATTTGCAAAGTTTTTGGTATTCTTACATATTTAGGGTTCTTTTAATCAAACATAAACTAAAATATTAGCAAGTTTTTTCACTTTCATAAATTTTGCAATATTTTTTTTGAAAGCGATCAATTTTAGCCAATTTTAACTAATGTTTTGCATTGGTTCATACTTTGCAGATTTGAAATAAAATTTTCGCTTGTATGAAAATTTGCAATTTTTAGCGAATTTTCGCGACATTGTAATTTATTTTAATTTTTGCCATTTTCACAAGTTTTGAATGTTTTGCATATAATAAACTTTTATCGATTTTTGAACAAGATTATTTAAAATATTGCAATTTTTTCAAATTTTCACTTTAGCAGTATAGTTTTTTAGTTAAAATTGTTAAAAACACGTATGAACTTGAACATTTTATCGAAAAAGAAAAACGAAAAGGACAATATTTATTATGACATTATCATAAACATAGCCTGTGAATTGGATTACTACAGTACACTTTTGTATGAAAAAACTAAAAAATATTTTAAACTAGTTTAAATATTTAGGATATTATGACAATATGACTGATATGACTAAAGTGTGAACACCGAATTATATTTCTTCTCTGTCTTTCTCACTGAAAACAGGGAGTTGAATGCATAAAAACTGCGCAGTGCAAATACGTATTTGATTACAATATTAAGATAGATTGAGAGATTCCTAATATCTTCAAGAAGAATAAATTATGTTTTGTTGAAAAAATTATCTTGGGTATATGTTTCACGTATGTATGTACATACAAACATGCATATTTCTCGCTTTGGATATTCTTCACTCATTTTTTTCCAACCGACTTCAAAAAAAGAAGGAGGTTTTTACTTCGGTTGTATTTTTTATTGTTCAAGCATCTATAACTCTACTATATGTATGTATGTATATGAACCGATTTCCCAAACTCTCTCTGTGTTTGATCGGATTTTATCGCATTTTAGTCCGCTAAGTTGTTTGCATAAATTTTGTTTCAAGTCGCAGTTAAATCTGAGAGCGTTAAATACTTATGTAGGTATGCACGTTGACAAAAGATTAACTTGGAAAAAGAAATCAATTAAACATATTAACGAAGAAATTGTGTTGGCTTTTGGGACATAAGTCTGCTTAACACCTTTGTAACAAGTTAATAATTTATAAGGGTATTTTAAAACATATGGTATTCAATTATGGGGGACAAAAAGTAGCTCAAACTTGGATTTATTGCAACGATATGAGTCTAAAACTTTGAAACTTATATTCAATGCTCCTTGGTTTGTTAGCAATAAAAGAATACATAAGGATTTAGATATACCACTTGTCATTGATGAAACAAGAAAATTCTGTACACGTTATTTCAAAAGACTGGGTAATCATACGAATATCCTCTCTATATATTTATTAGATCATGGTACAATAATAACAGGTACACGCATCAATGCAACTCTGCGTTTCTCCGCCTTTTTATTCTGTTGACTGCGACTTTATTCTGGTGACTTGTAAAAAAATCAACACAAAAACATGTATGTTTTCTAAGCCTAGAACATCAACAGTTCATGCCAGATGTCAAAATATAGCACTCAAGCGCTCAAACACACACACACACACACTGAAACCAGCTGACGAGCAAATCTGCTGATGCGTGTACCTATTATTATTGTACCATGTATTAGATGAAACAGAAGAGGTTAAAAGATTAAAAAGATTTCATATTCTTGATCTCCCATATAGGAAATAATATAAATAATTATCGTTAAACAAAAATTAACAATACTGTAAATATATTTGAAAATAGGTACATATAATTAATTTTACATATACCAAGAGAGCTGAATATAAGCTTATTAACGCATGTTAAGTTTTAATGTAGAGTGCCTAAGAAAAACGAACAGGTTAGGTTGTGCGGCGATTACAAAATTACCATTAATCCGGTGTTGAGAATAGACGAATATCCGCTACCGACAGTAGATGAACTATTTAGTACGATGGCGGGTGGTGATAAATTTACGAAACTAGACCTTACTTACGTTAAACACGCACAAAAGTTTTTTTCGCCCAACCCGGTTAATGTTTGGAGTAGCAAGTGCACCTGCTAAATTCCAACAATTTATGGAGCAGCTATTAAATGGTATCGTTGGGGTCTCCGTCTTTTTGGACGACATACGTATTATGGTCGAAAATGATAGAGTACATATTAAAAGAGTTGGAGAAGTATTAAAAACATGCGTATTATTTTGGAGAAGTGTGATAAGATCGGGTACTGTGGGTTTGTTATAAGTAAAGAAGGAATTAGAAAAACCAAAGCGAAAATGAAGGCACTGTGGAAAATGAAGCCTCCTACAAATAAGGATGAAGTAAGAGAAATAGTTGGCCTAATAAATTATTATGGAAGGTTTGTAGAAAATTTGAGCACTATTTTATTTCCTATCAATCAATTTCTGTCGAATGTTGTGCTATGGAGTGGGCGCCGTATTGAGCCATGTTTATGTAGACGGTTCTGAGAGACCCATACATTTCGCATTCCAGACCCCATCGAAAGTCCAGCGGAGATATAGTCAGATCGATAAGGAGGCCTGTGCTATAATTTTCGGCATTCGAAAATTCTTGTATGGAAGAAGATTTAAGCTGGTAGCCGACAACAAGCAGCTGAGTAAAATGTTTGCACCCAATAAAAAAACTGCCACTATTATCAGCAAGCAGAATGCCGCATTATGCTATTTTCTTGTCCTTCTTTGATTATGAGATCAAGGTTAAAAAATCAAAGGAAAATGCGAATGCGGATGCGCTATCCCGTCTGCCAGTGAAAAATGTCGATAACCTATGTGACGAAGTGGACTTGATCGAAACGGAGTGGCTGAGGAACATTTCATTCGAAGAAATAAAAAAAGAAACGAAAAAAGATAATGATATTAAAATTTTATTAGAACCATTAAAACAGAGTGCGACGCAACATATCGATTCAATATACAAAAAACGGAGTTTACATTAGGGTAAGGTTGCGTGAGTGGAAATTGCGTGAGCGTGTTTTAGAGGAACTGCATGCCGGACATTTTTGCGTGCTTAAGCTGAAAGCGCTTAGCCGCGGATATTTGTGGTGGCCCAAAATAGACAACGAGATTGAGAATTTAGTATAAACTTGTACGGCTTGTCAATCGGTGCGGGCATACCCTGCTAAAGTTCATGCGGATTTTGCGGGACCGATATTCGGGAAATACCTTTTCGTTTTAGTAGACGCCTCCAGCAAATGGCCGGAAATTTTCGTAATACCAAATATAACGGCGGAAACAACAATACAGATTTGCCGTGACATCTTCGCAAGAATGGGAATTGCGAGCAATGGAATTAAACACAAGTTGGGGGCGCCATACCATCCTGCAACAAACGGCCTTGCAGAGCGGTTCGTATGAACCGTTAAGGAAAAATTAAAAGCTGTTAAATGTACATAAATAAATTTGAAAACAGAAGTGTGCAAAATTTTACTAGCTTACCGCCGGCAATGCTGATGTTTGGCAGGCAGATTCAATCGCGTCTGGATTTAATTGTACCTCGAGACGATGTGGTAAGGGAGCGCATGATACCGAAAAAATATTTTGCGGAGGGCGAAAGGGTAATGGCTCGGGAGTATTTATACAATGATAAGTGGAGACTAGGTTGAGTAATGAAGAAGTTAGGGGATGTACATTATGATATTGAGCTGGATGATCATCGAATTTGGAAAAGGCATGTCGACCAAATCCGCAAGGTCGGCAATATAGGTATAACTAGTTCCAATGTCGTTCACCGCGAAGATAGCAGTACCATACAGATCTCGCAAGCCAATGAAGACGTAGCAACGAATGCGGGAGATATTAATGTTGATGTCACATCCGAGATACTAACGAAAGATAATACTAGAGAAGTGGAGCCAAACTTAAAAAACGGCAGAATTGAGCAACAAGGTAGCAGAACCCCAAGAATTGGGTAGGTCTAAGAGACAGGCTAAAGCACCAGAACGCCTGGTCTTGCAAAAACATTGTTATGGTTAGTTAGTACATCCTATTCAATATTATAATATGAGGGAGGAAGAAATGTCAGAGTTGATTTTATATAACCTGGTTTACCTATCACTTGTATTAATAAAATAAAAGTATCATAACTGATGTAATTGTTGCATAGAAAACACGCGTTTTACTTCTTATACTCGTATTGGGAATAACAAAAAAATTGTTCATTTTTATTTGTAACTTAAAAATATATTTAGTTACTACAATTAAGTGATTTGTTAATATATTAAATACCAGTTTCTTTTTTATATTTGATTATAGAAATGAATAACGGCATTGTTTATATTAAATAATGATTTAATGGTGTTTTCTTTTCTACAAAAAAATGCTACATCTCCATGCAGAAATTGTACTTACGTGTTTGTTTCTTAAAAATGTTTTGCTCTCTAAAAGGGCAGTGTGTTTGATTCTAAAAAATTGCCCTCAATAATGGTGGAAGGCATTGCACTTTTTGCCCCGTTAAAATCGGCAGTGTTGTAAGTGCCCTGTAAAACAGATGGCAAAGCGTATTAACACCAAGTGGCCTTATTAGTACAACAAGATCTAGCATTCACCAAACTGTAATGTTAAATGCATATACAAAAAGTTGTTGTTTAGCTTTTCATATAGAGTTTGACACTTTGGTTAGAAAGCTGCAGATAATCTCCACTAATAACGCCACCTGGTATTTATTCGCCTTAACATGGGGTTTTTGTTTATAAATAGTGTTACCAGACGAAGTTGAAAAAAATCGCCTGGAATTGGGAAGTAAAAAAGTTAAGGTTTTAAAGTTAAAATTTCTATTGTTTCATAGGCCAGCCATGAGAAAACATTACATTGTTAATGCTAGATTTTCAGTAATATAGAATCTTACTGGATTCGGTGTTATAAAATCGCTCTCATAACAAAATCTTCATATGAAAAAATCGTTAAAAGTTCAGATCGATAAATCAGCTATCTGGCAGCTGTATTTTCATGTTTACGTATTGTATGAAAATAAATTGGTGAATTTTTTAACATATTCAGCAATTTTAAACAAAAATGTTAAAAATATGGAAATTCCGCATCTATTATATGTGCAGAAATGACTGTCAGTCAATTATTGGATTCATTCTCCTCATGTGATGAGGAAGATATGTTAAATTTATTAAGTCGTAGCCCTCATCCGCGTGTCAAAGGATTTGTTGAATTTTTTTTAATTTTGTAGAAAAAGCTTCGCTGTCAGCTGTTAAAAACAGTGCGTTCCACTTTTTCATAAATCGACTTTTATTCTATTAAAATAATGAGTTGCATTGTAACAGGGTTGGCAAGACATTTTATTCATGTGCCTTTCAACAAGGTGCCATTTTGTGTGTAGAAAAGAAAACACCATAAGTTTAAAGATTTGTTATTATTACAAAATATATAAAAATAATTTAATTAAAAAATTTGACTACAGTCTTTGTCAGACTCAAAGACAAAACATGATATTTAAGTTATAATTATTTTTACGCCCGCTTCAGAATGTTCGGTAAAATGTCTCTTAAAAAAAAATTAACTAATTGCTGGTTAGGCTAACGGGCACTATTTAACCAACAGTTACGTATTTTCGTTTCACCAACTTTCGGTTAACTAACAAAAAAAAAAAAAAGAGGAGTTGTGTCTTAGGACACCCAGTTAGAGCTATGCTCATTAGGAATATACTTACATAAAATAAATTTCATGAGTTAAATAACAATGCAATAAAATTATTTTTATTTTTAAAACTATTTCTTAATATTTTTTTAAAAATACAAATGTCAACTTATTAAACGATTAAAGTAGGGTTACAGCCAAAGTTTATACTTATGTACATACATATATATATATATATATATATATAGTACATTAAAAAACTTGAGTTGCACCCAAACCCACTTGCGCGCAATATTCTTCATTATAGAGGCCACACCCGGCTGAAAAGAAGGGATACTCTTTTTCTCAGCCGTCCACGAGAGATGTAAATCAACAAAAATTAACCGTTGAAATTAAAAATTTTGTTTAGCATTGGCTAAACCTATATTTAATATTTTTTAGATTTAAGATTTGAAAAACTTATTGATAATTTAATTAATAATTAAAGATTCAATAAATAATAAAATTATCAAAAAAAAAAAAAAAAAAAAAAAAATGTACATAAGTATAAACTTTGGCTGTAACCCTACTTTAATCGTTTAATAAGTTGACATTTGTATTTTTAAAAATATATTAAGAAATAGTTTTAAAAATAAAAATAATTTTATATATATATACTAGTTTATCCCGGTCTGCTTCGCTACTCCCTCGTTATAAAATAAAATTAAAAGTATTTATATATTCTATTGTGAAAATTTAATGACGATCGATCCAGTAGTTAAGACTATATTACGATTTTTAATTTTCCTAAAAAGGGGCGTGGTCCCACCCACTTTTCTCCTGGTACGTATTCCAAATTATGCCAATACTATATGTACCAAATATCATCGACGTAGGTCAAAAAATGCCCAAAATATGGCGATTTAAATTTTTGGGCTATATGGGCGGTGCCACGCCTCTTTGTCCAATCAAAACTTCATAAAGGCTATTATTCCTTCCAGAGTCACAGTAACATGCTGTGAAAATTTCAGGAAGATCGGTCCAAGGGTTTGGTTTTCCTAAAAAAGGGGCGTGGTCCCACCCACTTTTCTCCTGGTACGTATTCCAAATTATGCCAATACCATATGTACCAAATATCATCGACGTAGGTTAAAAAATGCCCAAAATATGGCGATTTAAATTTTTGGGCTATATGAGTGGTGCCACGCCTCTTTGTCCAATCCCGCCCATATTTGCAGCAGCACTAAAAAAATGCATACCAAACCGACATACCAAATTTTGTTCAAATACCGTTATCAGGAGCAGAACTAATAGATTTTTAATATTTGGCTTGTATGGGAGGTACCACGCCCATTTGTCCAATCCCGCCCATATTTGCAGCAGCACTTTAGAAATGCACACCAAACCGACGCACCAAATTTTGTTCAAATACCGTTA
The DNA here is from genome assembly GCA_947311025.1 of Lypha dubia. Lineage (NCBI taxonomy): Eukaryota > Metazoa > Arthropoda > Insecta > Diptera > Tachinidae > Lypha > Lypha dubia. The sequence goes on from OX371260.1 coordinate 107,417,258, forward strand.
TTAGGAGCAGAACTAATAGATTTTTAATATTTGGCTTGTATGGGAGGTACCACGCCCATTTGTCCAATCCCGCCCATATTTGCAGCAGCACTTTAGAAATGCACACCAAACCGACGTACCAAATTTTGTTCAAATACCGTTATTAGGAGCAGAACTAATAGATTTTTAATATTTGGCTTGTATGGGAGGTACCACGCCCCTTTGTCCAATTGGACCGAATTGTAAATCTAAACCATCCGGAGCGCAACTCACACGCATACAGAAAAATTTATGCAAATCGGTCCAGCCGTTTAGGAGGAGTTCAGTCACAACGATCGTACAGTAGAATTATATATATAAAGACTAGCTTATCCCGGTCTGCTTCGCTACCCCCCTCGTTATAAAATAATATTAAAAGTATTTATATATTCTATTGTGAAAATTTAATGACGATCGGTCCAGTAGTGAAGACTATATTACGATTTTTAATTTTCCTAAAAAGGGGCGTGGTCCCACCCACTTTTCTCCTGGTACGTATTCCAAATTATGCCAATACCATATGTACCAATTATCATCGACGTAGGTCAAAAAATGCCCAAAATAAGGCGATTTAAATTTTTGGGGTATATGGGTGGTGCCACGCCTCTTTGTCCAATCAAAACTTCATATAGGCTATTATTCCTTCCAGAGTCACAGTAACATGTTGTGAAAATTTCAGGAAGATCGGTCCAAGGGTTTGGTTTTCCTAAAAAAGGGGCGTGGTCCCACCCACTTTTCTCCTGGTACGTATTCCAAATTATGCCAATACCATATGTACCAAATATCATCGACGTAGGTAAAAAAATGTTCAAAATATGGGGATTTAAATTTTTGGGTTATATAGGCGGTGCCACGCCTCTTTGTCCAATCCCGCCCATATTTGCAGCAGCACTTAAGAAATGCACATCAAACCGACATACCAAATTTTGTTCAAATACCGTTATCAGGAGCAGAAATAATAGATTTTTAATTTGTGGTTTGTATGAGAGGTACCACGCCCCTTTGTCCAATCCCGCCTATATTTGCAGCAGCACTTAAGATATGCACATCAAACCGACATACCAAATTTTGTTCAAATACCGTTATCAGGAGCAGAAATAATAGATTTTTAATTTGTGGTTTGTATAAGAGGTACCACGCCCCTTTGTCCAATCCCGCCCATATTTGCAGCAGCACTTAAGAAATGCACACCAAACCGACATACCAAATTTTGTTCAAATACCGTTATCAGGAGCAGAAATAATAGATTTTTAATTTGTAGTTTGTATGAGAGGTACCACGCCCCTTTGTCCAATCCCGCCCATATTTGCACCAGCACTTAACCCTGCTGTTAGATTAGGCCCATTTGGTCCAATTTTTTTTTTTGGAATCTCAATAACTTTTAAACGGTGTAATATATTTTTTTGAGGTTTCGACTCACGTGTTCTATTTTTGTAACAATATTATTTTCAAAATATAAGGTATCTACTGTAAACCTGTACGGAAAAAGTTAAAAAGTTACTAATCTTGTATCAGTGACCATTTGGTCCAGTGAATATTTCAATACAAAATACCACGCTTTTGTTGCATTTATTTACAAGAAAAATATTTTTTTATTGAAACTGTTTTTCATTACATGCTATACAAAATATTTTTTTTGTAAATAAAACTTTCGCAATTGAAGCATTTTATGTCAGATTTTGCCTTACAACTACTACAGATTCCCCGCTTTCTCGTCCACGCTTTAGAAGAAGCAATTTTTGATGAGCTCGCGGAAATTGAAGATGAGGTTTGTATATCAGTCTTTATTGCTTTATAACTATATTAAATTGTTAACTGGATAATATTTATTCCCAGGATTGTTTGTTATTTTCTATTGAATCTCATAGTTTTTAGAATCCTGTAATATATTATTATTGGCCAATAGGCTACAAATATTACAAATGAATAATAAATAAATAAAAATAAATAAAAATAACTTCGCTGAAAACAGTTGTTGTGGTAATCTATTTCGTTTTATCATATGCGCGTTTGCCAAACAAAGTGCTACTTTTCGCAAAAACTTTGGTCTCTGGCGATTTCGATCAGTCGGTGCCCATGAAGCATCGATATCGGAAAATACTATATATGTATGCGTTCAAAGCAGATATATCCAGCATATTTGCGAATACAATACTTGGCCATCGATTTGTTTTACGCTAATCGTCCCCTCAACAAGCTGTTCGTCAATTGTGACAGTCTCATGACAATTATAAAACGTTTGGAGAAGCACATGCCAACGATCCCACAGCTCACGAATAGGAGCAAACTTGTCATTACTACGCATTTGCCGTCGACTTGCAACATTATCAAAGCGAAGCGCACTTGTTATCATGTGGAAAGCACCTTCAGACATTATTGCACGGAAAATTGGGCGACCAAAATTTGCATCAAATAGGCCATGAACATCTTCGTTTTTTTCACTGTCATGTACAAATTTTACATACACATCAATCATGACACTAAATAAATGAAACAAGAATGTACATACATATGTATATACTCCTGCAAGAATGAGAATAGCAATATAAGCACAAAATGTGTCATCAATATCTGTCCATTTGTCATGAAATTTCACTTTGCTATAAATATTTGTGTTTTCGAAGATTATTCTTTCTATTGAATGTAGAAAAAATACAAAAGTGCTGATTATATATCATTGTGTATTTGTGTTTTCGAAGATTATTCTTTCTATTGAATGTAGAAAAAAATACAAAAGTGCTGATTATATATCATTGCATCTAGATCTTGCAAATCTAGTTGGGCCCGGTTGTACTGAAATAATATTCTAAGCAGAAGTTCCAATAGGTTGTTGTAATGGATTAGCACACACCATTTGGTTTTTTGCTATAAACAATGGGTCAGCACTGATTGAAGCTACATCTTGTTCACTTTCTCTTTCAAAATCACTTATTTCATCATTTTCTGAAACACATTCAATATTAGAGTCTGAAATATCAGTCACTTTCTGAATTGAGCACAGCAGAAATATAATCCTCACTCAAATAACGTCGTCTTTCCATTTTTCGCAATGTATAAAAAGCATATATGTATAAAAAGCATATATATCAAATCACAAACTAAACAAAACAGTGTGCGTAAGCTACGTTCTCATAGACAAATGAATCCAACAACTTTATACAAGTCAGCCAAGTGAATTTACTTTACAAAGTGGCTGCGTGACAGCAACAAGTACAATAACACAAACAAGCTGTTTGAGCTATTACAAAAATATGACAGCACATAAATAATCGATAAACGGGTAGGTAGTTAAATTATCAATGGTTTGTAATTACGTTTATAATTTGCATTAAAGTATTCAATCGTATAACATGCGAAAATAGGATTAAATTTATATGTACGTAATATGGACCAAAAGGTCTCTTAATACAGGATTCGTATATTTTTTTAAATCTAACAGCAGGGTTAAGAAATGCACACCAAACCGACGTACCAAATTTTTGTTCAAATACCGTTATTAGGAGCAGAACTAATAGATTTTTAATATTTGGCTTGTATGGGAGGTACCAAGCCCCTTTGTCCAATTGGACCGAATTGTAAATCTAAACCATCCGGAGCGCAACCCACACGCATACAGAAAAATTTATGCAAATCGATCCAGCCGTTTAGGAGGAGTTCAGTCACAACGATCGTACAGTAGAATTATATACATATAAAGATATACAAGCACGCTTATATCGCCTGGTTAATATTAATTGAACATTGTCGAATTTTCAAATTATTTTTATATTATTTTCTGTGTCTAACCAGCATACAGAAAATAGGATATTCGAAGTATATTTATTTTTACAAAAATGTTTTTATTAATTGTACCTTTTAAAGCCACTTGAATCTTCATAGTAAAATGAACATAAAAGTGAGTAATGCAATTGAAATTTGGTATATCACATTCATTATCAATGTCCAACCATGTCTCTGATAATAATAAAATGTTGCTCTTTTGTGTAACAGAGTCATTTAAATCATTGATCGTCAAACTAGCCCCTAGGGGCCAAGCACCAATCGTCATTTTCACATACACAACACGAACCAAACAGAAAAGACAAACTAAAATACGAAACATACTCATTTGTCGCTTTATTTTAGAATTTGCAACAACAAAACACATGCAAAAGAGGGCAAGAAAATATTAATTTTTTTTAGTCTCTTTATTTGTTATTCATAGTATCTACACTGTGAATATTTTAATTTTTCTGGATGTGGAATGTTGAGTGGGAAGAAGCGTTTTTGTATATATATTTTTTAATAGAAAATTTTTTTAGTTATGTAAATTCATTCATTCGTTCATTCTTTTGTCCATAAACACGCTAAACCAATCCAGTGTGTAACAATCAATTTCTACAAGTGTAAAAACACCAAAACATTGATATTTCCTACGTGTTCTCTTTATGACAAAGGCTGATTTAAATCAATCGGATGTTTCCTAATGCTTTGAACGTTAAATGTGTATAGAGATTTACCTCTGTTGTTGCGAATAAAATCAATGATAGTTTGCGTTCTAGTTTGCAGTTTATTCAACGACAGCCTTTTGTACTCTTGCATCAAAGATATACATAGTTGACGCAGCTTCAGTGATGCCAGGAGATTTTAGCAAAAATCCCATCGCTTATGAAAAAAATTCCCTTGTTTTCCCTCACACCCAATTTTTTTTCCCTACATTATTCCCCCCACAATTTTTTTTAATTTTTCAAAAATAAAATAGAATTTAATATTTCATGGCTAAATTTGTTTCTTTTTTTCGTACGTACAAGCCGTGCGTCTGCACTTGAAGTCGTTATATTTTACCGGCTTCAGCCATCCCATTAGCTTCTCGTCTTTCAACCAATTTGGACAAAATATTTTTCTTTTGCATCTCTTTGATGTGTTTTCATCATTATTAGAAGACAAATCGGACATTTTTCTAAAATTAGTTTTATTATGTTTTAATTTATAATATTCTAATGCTATGTATTTATTACTTATAAACTTGCTTATAAAAATCAAAAAGAATTCCAAAGCTGTCGTACGTATGTACATATGTACGTATAAAAACTCACAAATAAAAGTATCACAAATTGCACAAAACATGTAAAGATTATAAAATCAAATATGGAGTCATTGATATTAAAGATGCCACATACTTACTTACTTCGTATTACCATATTTAAGAATTTCTAATGATACACTTAAAGAAAAGTATATATATTTTTTTATTTTTAAGCTTACAACTGGAAAATATATAAGTTTAAGTTGTTAAAAAGAAAAAATCTGCAATTTTTAAAAAAATCCCTTCAAACTAACAAAAGTAAGAAATCTTTCTCTTTTTTCCCTACATTTGCAATTTAACATAAAAATCCCTCCAAAAAGGAAAAAATCCCTCCACTTGGCATCACTACGCAGCTTGTACTCGATTGTGATGAAATCTAAATTTAGTTTCATCATCTTCAGGTGTAACAATGAATAAACCTAGGCGTTCATCTTGATCGTCGTTTAACGTGGAAATCGCATATAGACGCAAAGTTGACACAAATGAAATTAAAAGCAGCCCAATTGAATTGGCTTATTGGAAGAAATTCTATACTAAGCCTAGACTGAAGACTTCAATTATACAACGCGATCCTGAAACTAATATGGTCCTATGGAATCCAGGGGCACTGCCTCAGCATCAAATGTAGAAGAAATTCAAAGGCGACAAAATAAAATTCTACGTGCAATTACAGCAGCCCCCTGGTATGTCAGAAATTATCGAATTTATAAAGATCTAGACGTCGGTGAAGACAGTATTTTCAAAACACGCGAAAAAATATATAAAAAAACTTGAGTTGCACTCAAATCCACTTACGCGCAATATTCTACATTATAGTGATCACACCCGCCTGAGGAGGAGTGATACTCTTTCTCTCAGCCGTACACGAGACATGTAAATCTACAAAAATCAACCGTTGAAATTAAAAAATTTGGTTTTTGCATTGGCTAAAGATATATTTATCATTTTTAGATTTAAGATTTGAAAAATTTATTGATATTTCATTCTATAGTTGAAGATTTAATAAATAATAATAAAGTTATAAAAAAAAAAATATTTAACAATTTAATAATTAAAGTATTATCTCCTTGAGACGCAAAATGGAGTGTAATTGCATTTGCAACATCAGAGATATCACGACTAGGACCTGAAACTGAATATAGTAATGCAAAATGATTCTTAATTTGCCACAATTTCTGAATGTTATCAGTTATTTCAATACCGTTAACTATTAGTTTAAAAAAAAGTATTATTCTTGGAACTTAATAAAATATTATTGATTCATTAAAAGCATTTTGGCCCTGGTACACTTTTTGAGATATTCAATTATCAATTTAAATATTTTCCCTTATAATAATTTTAATTAACTGAATTTGCTTCGTGAGAAATATATAATTATGCTGAGTTCTTTTTAAAATTCTTCTTAAAATACGCCTTAAGTATTTTTGCCAACTATAATTTAATTATGTAGCTGAAATTACGAAATGTTTATTTTTAACAATGATTTTCTCACAGTGATTTGATTCACTGTGGAAGAAAATTCTTATAAAACTATTAATATTCAAGTTCGATTGGTTCACATTCGATGTTGGAACATTTAAATTGACTTCTGTGGCCATTTCATTTGTAAAAGCATTTCATTTTGTATTTTAAATGAGGTAAAAACACGAGTTTGTTTCAAAAGATATTCAAAACTCGTAAACTTCAATTAAAAATGTCAAGAAAATAGTCCAAAAATTAAGGATGAAATACTTATATCGAACAAAGTTGAGCTAATTAAAAAATGGTCTGACATTAATTTCCATTAGAGAAAGAAGCTATAGTATCCGATAACCTCACGAAGTCTGAACAAAAATCTGTTAACCAATTGTATAAAGCATTGATCGTCAAACTAGCCCCTAGGGGCCGAGCACCAATCGTCATTTTCACATACACAACACGAACCAAACAGAAAAGGCAAACTAAAATACGAAACATACGCATTTGTATGATAGCAGTCAATGAATGAGGTTCTTTGTCGCTTTATTTTAGAATTTGCAACAACAAAACACATGCAAAAGAGGGCAAGAAAATATTTATTTTTTTTAGTCTCTTTAATTGTTATTCATAGTACACTGTGAATATTTTAATTTTTCAGGATGTGGAATGTAGAGTGGGAAGAAGCTTTTTTGTATATCTATATATTTTTTAATGTAAATATTTTTTTAATTATGTTAATTCATCCATTCGATCATTCTTTCGTCCATAAACACGCTAAACCAATCCAGTGTGTATGCATACAAACTTTTAATATGATGTTAGGCAACAGTAAAAAATAAATGTAACAAGCAATTTCTACAAGTGTAAAAAACACTAATACATTGACATTTCCTATATGTTCTCTTTATGACAAAGGCTGGTATAAAGCAATATCATTAACGTTATTTAACACACCCCTTAAAGACACATGATTTGCATTGAAATCCCGATTGACTACTAAGCGTTGAGTTCTATTTAAAACAATGACTTTGGAACGGAGTTCAAACCCTGCTCGGAGCAAGTCTTTAACAACATTAATTTATCTAATGTTCGTTAATTTGGCATTGTATTAATTGTTGTCCGACTATTTAAGTTATGAAGACTGACACAACATTGCCCTTGTTCGTCGGATACCAGCACCGTCGGGACAAAGTGAAACAATTAATAAAATGCATGATCATACAGCTCAAGAAATTTAATTCGTCCTAAAAAACAAAAATCTAATACAACTCTATCATATTTACATGAAAGAAACTTAATAGCAGATAAACCATTATAAACAAAATTATTGTTAAAGTTGCAGCATGGAGTAATACAGTAATTTTTCAAAACAACTTTATGGCTTGAACTACGATGTGTCTCTTATAAAATGGCGATATCAACCTTATTACATTTTAATGTATTAACTAAATCAATATTGCTGCTGAAACTAACGTTAGAAGTAAAAAATAGCCTTAGAAAACTTTCGATAGTTTGCAATAAATACCGGAATCAAAGTCAAACTTTTTTGAAAACTTGGTTTCAAATTTTCAAATATTTTCTACAGTACCTATTCCTTTTTAACCCCTCAATAGCCGTATTATAATAAACACCACTTAAAATTAAACTTATTTTTTTCAGTGATTTTGGGGTAAAAGTATAAGAATCAATTTCTTTTTTATCTAGCAGTTCCATCATTTCTTGGTGTACGCACATACATACATATCACGTAAATAGAACTTGCAATTATTCCTTGATTTATTGTTAATCTTAAAAACTAAATTTCTCGTCTTTAGTTGATAAACCAGACTCTTAACGTTCAAAAGTTTAATAATAATTCGAGGAAAATAGCTTTCGTTTTATGGTTTAATCAAATTCCTTTCTTTTTTATAATTTTGAATATTTGTTTGCGTTTTGTCAATCTCAATTTCACCCAAAATTTTATTGACCATAGAAGTTCCGTAATCCAAAATATCTAAATTCATTGGATCATTACGTTTTCTTTTATTTCCTTTGACTTCTGTAAATTCTTAAAGTTCAATTTCGAAAGCATCATCATTAAAATACATAGGAATGGAATCGGTTCCTTATTTGGTCTGAGTTTTTGTTTTTGAAACATCCAGGCCTAATGTTCAATTTTTATTATTTGCAAATAATATATACCATAGAGGTACCATCCTAAAACTTCTTCGAAATACGTCCTTGAATTGTCAAATCGTGGACAGATGAAAAACAAATGTTCGGCATCATCCACAACATTTTCACCTAACACATCCATGCCCACTCAACAACTATGTTTGTAATATAAATAATATGGTTCATAGTAAATTATCATTTTTAAATACTTTATAAATTGCCAATAGGCCACATGTAATATAAAAACGTGCTTAAGATAAGGTGAAGCTTATTTATTAATTCGTTTTGTTTTTATCACTTTGTTCAATCATAACTCCACCATTTATGGGCCGATTTGAATAATTTTTGTTCCATGACTTACAAAAAAAAAATACCAAATGACTTAATAAATTAAAATATTGTGTTTTGTCTTCATAAATGCACCAGCCTTTCGCCACTCAGAATTATATTCAAGATTATCAATTTCGCTTTAGAATAAAGAAATTCATAAGATTCTACAGTTTAGAAAAACTTTTGAAAAAAATAAAAGTTGTTTTCTAACTATGGTCTCCCAGCCCACTTTTCTTGGCCAAAATTCCAATCTGGCAACATTCTATTTTTGTTGTTTTTGTTTTTCATTCTGATAGTAAACACTTCAGACCAACAACAAATACATTTTGTTTTTAAAAATAACAATTTGCCGTCATGCAGCAGGCTTTGAAAGTGAACGATTTTATAAAAAAATTTAACAAGCATTATATTCAATAGTTTTTTCAACATTTTGTAGTTATTTTTCCTAAATTAAAAAAAAAGAGCTGACGGTAAGTACCTTCATGTTTTGGTAATAAGTTTTAAAAAAAGAAACTGGTGCATTAAATAAAATTGGCTAAAATTTTGGTATTTTTAAAAATTTTGAAGGTTATGTAAAGTTTCAAAATTTTGGCTACCGTTGGTCACCACAAAACTAAAAGTTTTTAAAAGATGGGAGTATGTACAATTTTTTTAAATAGGTCTTAAGTTGCACTTTTCTGCATCTTTTGAGAAATATCTTCTTTTTCAGATCACAATTTTTTTAAAAATGTTGATCTTTCGCTAATCTGGCTCAATGGAAATACGAAAGAAGAAAAGCAACAATTAGTTTTTAACAATGTGTGACAAAAATTCCATAACCTTCAAATTTCTGATGAAGACATATTAAAAAAGATTCGTAGTTTTTGCAAAAATTTAAATTCTAAATGGCAAAAGTGCCACAGAAGGCTAAAATATTGTCAAGAAAGACATCACAAATTCTTCGCTTCTACAACAATAATAGAATGCCCAGAAAAACCAAATGCACCAGTAAATGGTAAATAAGTATGCCCAGATGAAGCAATTTCTTCACGAACGGGACGCCCTCGCCTATCTTTTTCTAAAAAGTCTGAACGTAGTAAGAGAAGAGAAGAGAAGCTGATAAATTTTTAACAAGTAAAGAAAATGGAACTGATCTTTTCAAACACGTATCTGCACTGTCGGCTCGAAAACAAGAAAGGTAGATGTGGCAGTTGTTCTAAAAAAAATGTGGAATGTCCAAAAAAACCATCAAAAATAAGAAAATTGTATAACAAAGATACAAAAACCCAACTCCTTTTTCAGAAGAGGAAGCATTAGCATTTTTGCTTGAAAATAATTTTTCTAAGCAACAGAACTGCAATATTCGTTTTGAAAGCAAACAAAAGAATTCAGATATATTTCCGACTTTAAGACAAGTAATACTTGAAAATTATTGATGCAAAAAAAATGTGCCATCCTGAGGGTATAACAGTAAGCGATACTATTGCGCAAGTTTCCTTACAAAATCTTTTAATGTACACAGCAAAAAAAAAATAGTTGAGATGCAAAAGGAAGTTATTCTAACCGTAATGAATTCAGATAATAGCAACTATATGTTGATTCTCAGCTATGGATTTGACAGTAGCACTGGTCAGGCTCAATTTAAACAATCCTTTGATCAGCCAAGCTCATCTTGTTATGCAGATTCGTCACTTTTGGCAACAACAATAATTCCACTGGCACTATTGGGATGTTCAGGAAAACCACTCTGGAACAATCGAACTCCTCAATCGCCAAGATTGTCGTCCACTCAAATTAGAGTTCACAAAGGAAACATATGAAGTTACTTTCAAAGAGGAATTGAATAAACAAATTAAAGAACTCAGAAATCATAGTGATAAAAATAGAAGATAAAGCAATTATAATATAATTCGATTTGTCCCTTGCTGTAATTGAATGAAAGGTTTTAAATGCAATAACCGGGACTAAATCAACGCATACTTGCCCTTGTGTGCCGCAACTTCAGAGGACTTCCTTAATATTAAAGATTACAGGTCTGAAAAATTCCGCCCAGTCAAGGAAAATTTAAAACATGGCATAAGCCCTTTCCTCTGCTGGATTCGATTTTTCGAATTTGTGGTACATATAGGCTACAAATGTGGTATTAAAAAATGGCAGGTAAGATCTAGTGAAGATAAAAAATTGGTTGCAAAGAAAAAAGAGCATACAAACCCAACAAAATACTAAGTACTATTTTCACAAACACAAAAACACCAATCGACAAACTACAACAAAACAACGTAGTCTATGAGATACCATGTAAAGGTGATAGTGTCAGCGGGTGTGATCTTGTCTACATTGGCACAACAAAGAGAGCTTTAGAAACAAGAATGAACGAACATAAAACAGACATAAACAAAAACAAAGAAAGAAATGCTTTGTCAAAACATATACTGGAAACCAATCATGTAGCTGACTTTGAAAATATAAAAATACTAAACAAGGAAAATAATGGGAAAAAGCGTTACACAACCGAGAGCTTAAGAATACAACAGAAAATACATAGAACAATGAATAAAAAAGAAGACACTGACAACTTAAGCGCCATATACAGTGTAATAATTAAAAACAGCTAAAACCTTAATTTTTTTTTTTTTTTTTTTTTTTTTTAATTAGGACCAGCACTCAGGGGATGACCCCTACGTATGCAGTGCATTGTGCCGGAACTCAGAGAGAGGGATAGAGTAGAGAAGATAGATGTTGAAAATGTAGAAGGCTTAACTCTTTTACAACTCTGCTTTGCGCGTTATGTTATTTTTTATAGCAGTGTTGAGGCATCTCCGGTGTTAGGTAGACGCATTAACTTTGTTAAGCTGTATTGGCAGACATTTTATTAATTGTTTTTACTTCGCCGATGTTTCTGCTAACCGACGAAGGAGGGCGATGTTGTGTATATTAGCTTAGAACATCATCAATCGCTGTCGGAACAGTTTTTAGTGACCAGTGCTATGCCTTCATCACTTAAATAGTCCGACAACAATTAATACAATGTCTCACTAATGTACATTACATAAATTAATGATGTTGATTGACTTGCTCTGGCCTGGGTTTGAACCCAGGCCCCACGTCATTGTTTGCTTAGTAGTCAACGCGCTAACCACTTCAGCCAACACCACCCTCAATTTTTAATATTTTAATGTTTTTTATATTACATATATGTACATCATATAAAAAGCGGTGTTCTTTATTTAACAATTATGTTTACAATATAACTTCAACAACTTCGTAAGTTATTCAAACATTTTTATTTTATTATTTATGTGATATTTAACACACTTGATGTTTTTCCAAATTTAGTTAAATATAAATAAATCCCCTCAAGAAGTGAACAAAACATTCACGAAACGTTGGGAAAAATATGTAATAAAAAGAATCTGCATTTTTATTTACATAAAACAAGTTAGGCCTCACCAGCTATTTAATAAAAATATTTATACACAAACAAATTGTATTGGCCAAAAATAAAACAAACAAAACAACGAAAAAAGAGGATGTTTAAAATGCATTTTTGACAAAACTTGGCCTTCGTGTTGAGGTTCCAAGAGCATGTGGGTTTGGTACTTCCAATGATGGCAACACTTCACGTCGGGCATTTTTAAAACATGAGATTTTTCGGAAATTACGGGTGTTTGCCCAGAAATAATTTTTCGTTTAAAAATAATATTGATATGCTTATCAGGGTTTAAATTTGTTTTTTTATTTTTATTTATTATACTAGCGACTAGTGAGAAAATATGATCCGTTTCAATTTTTGATAGTAGAGAAACTAAAAATATTTACCTGATAACAAATAAATTTCCAGTTTTCTAAAAAAAATTTTGTACTTGAAAACTAGTAAAATTTTTACTAGCACAAAAAATGAAAATAAATTCCCTATAATATATTGTTCAGCAACAATTTCTTGTCAATAAAAACTAGCATCCACCCAAAAATGCAAAAACACACATATTCAAAATATTCTTTTCATACAATATGCCGCTATAAAAATACCAAACAATAAAATATGTATATGCCAATCCAACCAAACTAAACTTCGACTAGTTGAAAAATATGCCGATCTTACAATGACTAGTATTTAAAAATTTTTCTCCTTGAATCAACAACCAGCAACCCAAAAAATTTTTCAAAATATGCGTCAAGTACAAAATTTTTTTTAGAAAACTGGAAATTTATTTGTTAACAGGTAAATATTTTTCTAGTTTTCACATAAAATTATGGAATATGAGGGGAATTTTTACTAAATATATTAGGTTTTTTAAACCCTGATGCTTATCAATTCAATTTCCACTAAATGTAGAGAAATTTGAAAAGTACTGTTTTGAAATTGGATGCCTATTTATATATATGTATATATATTTTTAAATATGTATGTTACTAAGTATGTACATACAAATATAATAATTTAAAAGTTTGAATTAAAACACATAAAAACATAAAAAAAAACAATTAGATACTAAAGATTCATATTTTTGTCAAAGGAACTAGATTTTTCTATAAAAATTTTGTTTTGATTTTTCTTCACTTTTTTAAACCATATAGGCCAAGTCTGGATCTATAGGTACAGGTCTGATTTTTAGCAGAAAAATTCATAGGAGGATTCCCTACAGTTTGATATATCACATGCATATGTTTGACAATTGATTATTAAGATCCAGATTGGAGCTTTCATCAAAAACATTTAAATCCAGCATTTGGTCACAATGTCTTGTTAAGTTATATACCAATTTTCAATGCGGAAATAAACAAGTTGTTAAAAACGATAGATCAGATGCATTTAAAGGAGTCTGTGGATTTGATAGGCTTGCTGCAAGAACGCACTTTAGACATGGCAGCCCGTAAGCGATTTATTACAAAACAATTTTATTTATTTACTTAAAATAGTCTATAAAATTTTAGAGACTACAATGGGGAAAAGTTTTTCGCAGGAATCTTGAGAATCAAACACCGATCTTCTGTCAAATTATCAGTGGTAAGTTATTAATTATATTGAGCTTTCAAATATTATCACTAAATTTGTTAAACTTTTAATTAGCGTTCTGGAAAATATGACAAATATGTGTTTCTCACCTTGGCTTAAGTTTGGATTTGTACGTTGGCTTATTGGAGTGTACGAGCCATATAATGACGCCAAAGAGAAAATTCGACAGTTTATAAGAAAAGTAAAATATCTTTTTTAAAACCAATATTTGGAATCATTCTTCATGTTGCTTATATGTATTAATTTTAGCTTATTGAACAGAAACTAAGTGACGACATTAGTAGTGTTGTTCCCGGAAAAAATAATATATTTATTGATCTGGCTATAGAACTAATGAGACGTGGCAGTTCCTCTTGGCAAAATGTCGAAGATGAGTCAAACGTAATTGTATTTGGAGTAAGTTAAGTTTATTTATAGTTATCGCCACTTTAATACACCCTTTTATGTGAAGTTTTTGTTTAATTTCGCCGTGTACATAAGATCTATCCATGTAAAAAAAATTTTTTTTATATATGTATTTGAGTTTTATCTCCTTACGACTATCTCTTTTTTCTTGGACCATATATTAATCGTGGTGACAGATAAGAATTGAACGATTTGTGCCATATGATTCACCTTGGCCTTAATACACCTAACACAGTTAATGCTACACATTTCACAAGTACCAACAACACACTTCTTGATCTTTTCTTTGTGAGTGAAATTTCGAAGGTGTTGCTTTATGACCAGCTATCTGCACCTTGCTTCTCACGTCACGATCTAATTTTCATGACCTATAATTTTCAGTCAAATGTACAAGAAAAATTTGTTACATATAGGGATTACAAGAACATTGACTATCTTAGGTTAGGAGAGGAATTCTCAAACATCGACTGGAGTGTGGTTTATAATTTAATTTCTGTTGATGATCAACTATCTTTTCTGCAATACTATATAAACTACTTACACGATCTTGTGGTTCCAATAAGAAGAAATATCATTAATAGACATAGCAAGCCCTGGTTCACTCGCGATGTCGAACAGGCAATAAGCCGCAGAGATATTCTATATGCTCGATGGAAGCGCTTCAAAAGCACAGAACTGTATGACGAATATCGTGTATCACGTAGGATAACCAACAGTTTAATCAAAAAAGCCAAATGTGACTTCTATGCCTCAAAATTCTCTACTGCTGTAGACTCCAAGAAAACTTGGCAAACAATCCGTGAAATCGGCATTGGGAAAAGCAATATCCAAGAATTTAGTGTTGTGGACGCAAATATATTAAATGACCAATTTCTAAAGACCCCTAATGTTCAACCAAATCCTGATTACTACCACTTTACTAATGATAATTTAAACAACCACTTTAATTTTGTAAACGTCAATCAATGTGATGTGTTATACAACCTGCTATCGATCAAATCTAATGCAGTTGGTGTTGATGGATTAGACCCTAGGTTTTTAAAAATACTTATTCCCAAACTTCTTCCTTTAATAACATTCGTCTTCAATAAAGTTTTCACTACCAACTGCTTCCCATTCCCATTCCGAAATCGAATTCCGACCACAGACCCATTGCAATATTGCCATTTTTATCGAAAGTCTTTGAAAGATTAATTCACAACCAAGTTACGCAGTTTCTTGAAACCAATAACATGCTTTCTGACCGGCAATCTGGTTTTCGCAAACACCACAGTTGTATAACGGCTCTCTTAGATGTCGCTGAGGATATTAGACAACAGGTAGACTGCGGTAACGTCACATTTTTAGTGCTCTTGGATCATTCTCGTGCATTCGACACGGTTGACCATGAAATGCTGTGCCTTAAACTTAGGCATATGTTTAGTTTTTCATCAACTGCCGTAGATCTTATACATTCATATCTAATTGATAGACACCAATACGTTGAAACTCCTACCTCAGTTTCTAGCTCTTTGCCCTTAAGACGAGGTGTACCACAAGGTTCGATAATAGGCCCTCTTTTATTTTCGTTATATGTGAATGATCTTCAAGAAAAACTTGAACACTGTAAGCTTAGGTTGTATGCAGATGATGTTCAGCTTTATATAAGTTGCAGAAGCACCGCGGTTGATGAATGTGTTAGGAGTTTAAATCAGGAGTTAGGTATTGTTTACGAATGGGCCACCGCTAATGGGCTTGTAATTAATCCTAATAAGTCCAAGTGTTTGGTCATTAAAAAGAAGTTATTAAAACTTGAAAACAATCCCATTGTATTTCTAAATAACCAGCCTATAGATGTTGTAGAATCTGCCAAAAATCTTGGCATTTATTTTAATAACACACTTACTTGGTCTAATCACATAAACTTTGCATGCGGTCGAACGTTCTCAATGTTAAGGAATCTTTGGCAAACCCAATATTGTACTCCTATTAAAATTAGAATACTTCTTGCAAAATCTTACTTAATACCAATGTTATTGTATGGCTGTGAGCTATATGCCAGCTGTGATGGGGAAAGCAAACGAAAACTTAATGTGGCGTTCAATAACATTACTCGGTATGTATTTGGTCTAAGAAGATACGACCATATATCACACTTTGTGACCCGGCTTTACGGCATTGATCTTGATGATTATCTTAGAATGCGTACTTTATTGTTTTTACACAAAATTATATATAAACAGCTGCCAATACATCTCCATGAGCGTATATGATTTTCAACACTTAATAGAGGTAAAAGAATTCTTTCATTTGGTCATCGCACACTGATTTCGAAGTACCATTTTTTCATTCATGCTATCAGTCTCTGGAACGGAATAGAGCTGCAAAACTATCGATAGTCGCCGCCATCGATAGTTTCGATAGTTTAAGAAAAACTATCGATACTATCGATACTATCGGTTTTTTTTATGTATAAATAAAAGAAAGTTACTGATTGTTAAAACTTAAATTTTATTTTTCCCATGAATAATATAAACAATTAAAAACTAAACATACTAAACATATCGCACTTGATCAACAACTTGTGATAGAAGATTAGTATAAAAAATAAAACTTTTTTGCCTCTACTGAAAATTTTAAAATTTTGATTTAATACCCTCTTGTTAATCAAGCGCGATATATGTATGTATGTATGTATGTATAATTGTATGAAAAATAAGAAATCATAAAAAGCAAGTACATATATTTAGTTCAACACATTTCTTGGGTTTAAATACATTTTTATAATTAAAATCAAATAACAATTTAGGTAGATTTAGGTAGCTAATACTACGTTCACACGGAACATGCTTCGCTCTCTATTCATGCTTCACACCCCAATCATGAGCGAAGCAACATGCTTGAGAACGAAGCGTGTAGATTCATATTGAATCTACTTGCGAAGCATGAAAAATTGCTGTCTTCTCTAAATTTTATCGAAATTTATCGGAAGTTTATCTGAACTAGATGCAAAAAACACAACAAAAACTTTAATTAAAAGTGCAAAATTGAATTAAAACTATAAAGATAAAACAACAATGGAAAGACAAAATATGTTTGTGCATTTTTAAAATGCGTAATAATTTTTTTTTTGTCCATTTTAGATTTTAGTTGTTATTAAAAAGAGAACTGTCAAATCGAAGAAAGTACATGAGTCGTGTGAACAGCTAGATTCATAAACATGCTTCAGAAAGCGAAGCAAGTGCTTCATATTGTCGTGTGAACATAGTATAAACGCGCTGATTTAGGTAGCGCAGTTAAAATAACTTGTTTTTATTTGTAAAAGTATATAAATTTAAAGGCGGCTAAGATCCTGCGTAGAATAAGTTGTTACAAATTTTATACTGGCTACATATAATCGGCTTAATATATTTAAAAAATATACTTTAAAAATTGTCGATAGTATCACTATCGAAAAAAAACTATCGATAGTCAGTAAAAAAAAAACTATCGATACTATCGATAGTACTATCGATTGTTTTGCAGCTCTAGAACGGAATCCCCTTTAGATTACAAAACATTAGTAACGCACGTCAGTTCAAGAAGTGTATTTTTTGTTATTTTACACGATGAATATGTATTATATAAATTCCAATTGTATAGCAATGTCTTGTTTTCACCTTGCTGGTTAAACATTTTTTATCATTTTAATTTAATTAACTTCTGTTAACTATTCGAAATCAGACTTAATTGAAATTCGGGTATTAATTTAATTTATATATAGTATCATAATTTGCCACACATAATATACTTAATCTAACAAAATTTACATAATATAATTATTATTTTTTTGTAATTTATTGTTTTTACAAATGCTTAGTTCCATGCTGCAATATAAGTCTTGTGTATGGGATATCGAAATAAATAAATAAATAAATATATAAATAAATATTTTTGAGCTTTAACGAGATTAGCGGTGAGTAATGCAAAAATTGCTACGATTGTGCTTCATCGATAATATTCGATACTGAAATCAATATAATGATTTTTGATAATAGCTGTGTTCGACGTAAATCTGTGTAAAGTACGTTTAAGATGAGATTTAAAAAATATTCTCTTACAAAACGATGAATTTACCGCAAATTGCTACAACACAAAAACACAGATTTCATGCCCGATTATCATAAAGTTGCATACAAAAAACTCCTTTTATTTAAATTAAAACACAGAAAGTCAAACTTTTACTTTTCCAAATTCGATCAGAAAACAGAAGGTTGACAAAAATATTTATTTGTTTGCAATTTTTTATTATCACAAATGCTAAATATCTGTTTTAATGATTTGACAGTTTTTACATTTCTTTCGGAGAAAAAGTACGGGTAAAGTCTGGTAACAAGATAAACAGAAATTAATCTCCCATTTACATAATTCGCTCAATTTTTTAGTAGATGAAATGCTTTTCGGAATCGCGCGATAACATTACAACGAACGCAATTAATATTAGTTTACAAACTTACATGTACAATTACATCTGATATGAAATCTATTTGATTGACACTGCTGATCTGAGTGTTGTTTTAAATAATTTTTTTCTTAATACCGGATCTTTTTTAATTAGCTCAAATATTAACACAATTGCAGTGTTCAGTATTATTTCAATGATAACTGAACACACAATGAAAAACACATGAAAGTTTTTATGCTAAAATACCCAAGCCAAGCGTTTACACTAACTAATAATACACGATATATTATATATAATTAAATAACATTTTATTCCAGTAATTACTCAAGAATTTTTGTAATTAAATATTAATTTACTTGTTATGGAATACTTAATCTATATGCTGCATTTCATTTATTGATAAATACATTACCATCATGCTTAAAAATTTTTCAAACTTATATACTTATAAGTCCCAAGTAAGAAATAAGAATTACTAAAGCAGAGTACAATAAGTTTAAAAAACTTATACAAACAACACATTAAAAATGATGTAGTCTTTATGAATATGTTTAGTCAGTAGACAATTTGACCAGTCAGATGTAAAGAACATTTCATGTATGGGAAGACTTTAATTAAATCTCATTGTAATGTATAAACATCCAGGGTATGCTTGTTATTATTTTTTTAATAAAGCAAAGATAATATGGATTTAGACTATCAGTATACAAAATTACCCGAAGGAGTTTTGAAAGTTTCCTCGTAGTTAGCCGTTTGAAGTTCTGCTATTTTGAATGCTAAGATGATGAGAAAGAAAATAAGTTTATGAAGTTTTTAAGAATGTGCAAAAACTCTCATATCCGTTTGGACACATTCGGGATATATTCCCTGCAGGAAATGTCGTTAGTGAAATTATACTGACTCGCTTTTGACTTTGTCACCAGTACTACTCTCTATTACCCCCCATACAATGCTTTGTGCTGTAGACATTTAGCATGTAATTGTCATTGAAAATATACTAGTAACTTAAGAGTGTTGACTAGGTAGGTGATTACGTAGTTCTAATGGGACCAAGTGGGGACATTCAAACCAGAATGTTACTAGTACATTTATATAATTTTAGTCTAGGTGGTAAAACAAACTAAAAAGTGTAGACGTATCATTGACAATGTCATCAAGAAATCAGCACTAGTCGTCAAATTGGTGACCTGTCAGCAATAAGCCCAGTAAGAAGTCTCCAAACAAGTAGACAAAAGTGGTGACTTGGAGACAATTGGCCCCGAGTTTACTACAGGGTTAGCACAGTGTTAGCAAACAGCATACGAGTAATTTTCAAAGTACTATACACACATACATACATTCAATGATATCGCCATTTAAGAGATATCAAGGGTCAATTTTAATAAATATTTTGTCAAGCAAAGAATATATTTTGATCACATAGAAATTAATATTAATCCTTATATTTATGATGTCTTTGCAATGTTAAATATTTATTTATCTTTTGGGGTATCCAAATTATGGTCTGATTTTTAAAGTTTTTTATCTTTGTTTTAAAAGGTTTGCTTGCAGTTTGGCCGTTTTTTTTATTAACTTTCGTCTTTTACACAGGCTTTTGAAACTACTGCCAATACAATTGGTTATACTTTAATATTGCTGGCAATAATAAGAAAACTTATTCAAATTACTGTAAGTTTTATTTTGAAAAACATCAGCATATCCAATCAGACTAGCAGAACGTATCACTATACCGATTTCAAGGCCAGTACACCTCTCATCAGCGGTCGTTCGTCCATTTGGGCACGAGCTATTCCCTAATAATAGGGTCGAAGTGATGTGAACATCCCTAATATTGAGAGAAAATAACAATACGTTAAATTACAAAGCAGACTTCCTATCAGAAAAGAGGGAATTTCAGGCTAACCAAAAATTGTTTTAACACATAAATTTTAATAAAAAGAAATTATAACAATTCTCGTATTCTAATTCTGTTGAAAACTTTATTAAATAGTTGATATTCTTCCATTCGGCTTTGAAATGGGTATACTTATATGTTCTGACTTGATATGCTAATGTTTTTCAAAATAAAACTCATACTAATGTGAATTTTCATTAACTCAATAAAACTGAACTTAAGCCGAATAATAAAAATTTCTCATTTATACATTATTAGCGATTTTCGATGAAAAGAACTTCGGAGAATTGAAAAACGATTCTGCTAAACGAACTCACTCTAAATTAAAACGAAAATATGGCATTAAAAGTAAAATATTTTTAGGATTTTAGGTTCATTTCTCAAACTTAAATATATAATCTTACAACCACATTTAAAAATCAGAATATTTATTTTTAATTAAGCGTTTTTTTGCAACATGCAACAATGCAACAAATATACCAGCTGAATACACAGCAAACAATACGTTTTTGATAACTATAATATTTGATAAAAGTCTGTTACAAACAGCAAATAAACAGTATTTGTTGTACTATACAGTAATTAAAGAGAAATATACAAAAAATGTACATAATAAAAAGCAGCATAAAAATGTTAAATTAATAAAGTCATTGAAACTTCAATTTTTGTTAATAATGTTTAGGAGATGTTCATAATTATTATTGCCGTTTTTCTGTTTACTTTCTTTACTAAATAAAAATGCAGAAACGGTATCAGACGATAATTTGTTTCTTAGTCCATTTTACAATTATTAAGACTACTAAATATCCTATCCGCAGAAGCGTTTGAAAATGGCAAAATAAAAATAAAGTTTATTACTTTTTCTAATATGGGAAATATATTTTCCTCAAGCGAATTTTTGAGTTTAAACACTTGTTTCCAATAAATTTATTATAAATTTATTATGCAGCTCCAGTTTAGCGAAATCTAAAAGCGCATGTTGTTGCCACTCACTCATTGTTGGCACCATTGTCAGATAATTTTTCTATTGACAATGCTGTCCATAAATACTATTGGATTTGACAGTTCTGACAAAGTTTAACAACGCATCTGGCAATTTTTCCACACAACAATCTGACAACCGTGTAAACTAACAATTTTTATTGGCAGATAAATTTATTGTCTGACATTGCGAAGCAGACAAATTTCTCAGGTAGTAAAAGTCAACATTTGTTATCTTGCAAATAATTAATTGTATGTACATACGTTCTATGTTAAATTTATTTAGTAAAAGATTGCAAAGTGAAGTGGAAAAGCTTACGGGATAGATACAGGAAACAAAAAATGATGGAAGATCTTCCTTCGGGTTCTTCACAAAAACTTGGAGTTCCGTGGAAGCATATGCAGTCTAAATTTTTTGGCAGAATCTATAGAACCTGCAAGGTAAACAATTTATATAATAATTTTTAAAGTGAAAATAATACTGAAATTTCGTCTTCTTAATTTCAGCACAATCGGTAATACATCCGACGATTTAGACACAAGCGTGGAGTGGCTACTCGATGATAGTAGCAACCAAACATCGGGTTCAAATACAAAACCAAACAGAAAAAGAAAATATGATGAACTATTTACGGAGGTGCTAATGGCCATGAAGAAAATATATGAGAAGCCAACAAAACCATCAAATAAAGACAAATACTCAACTTTTTTTGAGATGTTAAAAGAAAAGTTTGATAAATTAGAAGAGATTGAAGTTGATAATGTTCAAATTGAAATTTTGAAGTTGGTGAATGAAAAAATCCTTTATAAAAATTAAAAACTATAACTTGCAAATCTACAAGTTGATTGACCTTGATTTGAAATTATATATTTGCAAAAATGTGTTTGTTACCTACAAAAATACATATACATAATTTCAAATCAAGGTCAATCAATTTGTAGATTTGCAAGTTATAGTTTTCACATCTTTACTTATCTCTGCCTAAAAGTGTTATAAACCAAAAACTTACCTGAATTCATTGTTTTGCCTTCTTTATTATTAAAATTAATTTATTTAATCAAACAAATTTTTAATTTTTCAGGCTTAAGTTCGTTTTCTCTAAATATAATTTTGTTATAAATTAAATTATTATTTAAATTAGAAAGAAAAATCTAGTGGCTCTTAATATTTGAACAGACAAAGAAAAATTAGATTGCGCGGAGGGTTGAACTGACATCGATGTTTCGAGACTAACCACAGTCTCATCATCAGTTCAAATATTAAGAGCCACTAGATTTTTCTTTCTAATTTAAATAATAATTAAATTTATAACAAAATTGTATTTAGAGAAAACGAACTTAAGCCTGAAAAATTAAAAATTTTTTTCATTAAATATCACTCAGTTCGAATAAAAAATTCACAACTTAATTATAAAACTAAAGGCACGTAGCTAAGAATGTGTTTGTACATCACAGTTGTTTATACAATAAAAAAAAACAGTTGTATATACATATGTATGTATAACGTATCACATTCCATAACCTCTAGAGTATTGGTAGGCGAAGGCTGCCACCTAGGAATCAAATAAGAAACACTAGAATAAAGCTCAACTTGAACAAGATAGACTTTGAAAAAGTATAGTAAAGTTCCAACCCATTAAAAAATGATAAAAGCTGTAGTGTAAAAACTTACATGTAATTCAGCAGATTCAATTAATGATAGAGGATCTTTATCTAATGTGATTGCAGCTGCCGTGGTGGCAGTGATGTCTAAGCGGTAGACAACTCTGATGATGAGACTGTGGTTGCAGGGACCGTAAATAACAGTTATCCAGAAAATTTAAACATAAAAACTCTTCATGTTAGAGCCAACGGAGACCTATAGTGTTATATATCAATAGATTGGTACTGACGAGCTCTCTCAAAATCTGTGGTGATCTTAAAAAAAAGAGTTTTATGTTTTCCCCGAGAAATAAAACTCATTTGAGGAGTTTTATTTTTTCCGTCTAAATTAAAACTCATTTTTAGAGTTTTATTTTTTCCGTCTAAAATAAAACTCATTTGAGTAGTTTTATTTTTTCCCTATAAGATAAAACTCATTTTACAAGTGTTTTTTTTTGTCTTTTTATTTGTTTAATTTAACAAAAATGATCTTTTCCAAATTTTCAGGTGAAAGATTTGACCGCAGGTCGCTCAGTACCAACTTAAGAGCAGAGAATGCTCTTTCCAAGCTTACTTGGGTTGCAGGAACACATTGCACTGTTTTTGCCAATTTATACAAGTAAGGATAGCATATTTTTTTTTGCCATTGTTACCGAAAATCTTAGTTTTTTTAATGGAACTTCACATTTGGTCTCTTCATTATTCAGTTCCATATTGTATTGCTGTTTATGCGTCTTGATTAAATGACGCTTTAAATTGCTCACATGATCACCTTTAAAAACTTTATTACACAGCCGGCATTTGCAAATGTGTTTCTGGCGGAAAAAATAAAACTCATACGAGTTTTATTTTCTGACGGAAAAAATAAAACTCCTAAAATGAGTTTTATTTTAGACGGAAAAAATTAAACTCCTCAAATGAGTTTTATTTTAGACGGAAAAAATAAAACTCCTCAAATGAGTTTTACTTTAGACGGAAAAAATAAAACTCCTATTTTTAAGAGTTTTTTTCGACCTTTTATTTTTAGGTTTGAAAATAACTGTTAAAGATGGAGTTTTTTTTTTTAATTCATAAAATAACTTTTTTGATATCACTTATAACCGTTACGGTCCCTGGTCTTAAGTTAAGGGCTGTCTGGCTTGCCGTGTTTGCAGTATGTAAATCACTTCTAATCACGCTATTCAAATATGAGCTGTCGCTTTCCTCTGTAGCGGTTGAATTTATTATGCCAAATCTTAAAAAATTGTGAAGCACTACTGTTGCTAATACGATCTAATAATAAAGTAAAAAGTATTTTTGATTTATGTATGCATGTATGTATATTATTCCTGAGAATATTGTTATGAGTCGTTTTCCCCCAACCAACAAAAATATCAACAGCACTGAAACATACGCTGCATACACATACAGACCAGTGATGGAAAATGTGGCACAATTGTGCCATTTGTGGCACTTTTGAATGTTTGATGGCCCTGTGGTACTTTCTAATCTATTTTGGCCCTTTCAGCTCAAAATTTAACTAACTGCTTCAAATCGTTAGAACGGTTTGAAACGTACTGAAAACCTTCAGTACATTTTCAATGTAATTTTTTCCCTGTTTCGAACCCTAGTTTTGTTTACAACATTGTTTTGTTTGTCAAGAAAAAACCCTTACTTTTATTTGCAAACCTGTCTTGTGCTAGTATCCAAGGCGAATTCATTACAGGTGAACTTGTAAGTACAGCTGTTAACTTTTTTTTTCATTTTCATCATTTTGGGATGTCAAAATACACTATTTGCTTCTTGAGTTTGACATTGTACAATGATTTTACAAAAACAAAATGCTTGTGGTTTTTCTTACATGTTGTACTTGTTTTATTATTGCGATCACCATATGTATATGCATCTGAATTCGTCTTGACTAGTACCAATATCAAGTAAACACAAAAAAACTAAGTAGACTGTCTAACGGTAAAATTTGTATTGAACAACAAAATTTCGTGTTGCTTTTGAGTTATGGTATTTGTTTAAATTTATTTAACACTAAAACACATCGAACCTTTGCTGCAATGGAGTCATAACTCAAAAAAAGTGATTTTTGAGTTAATAATGCAGAATTAATTCTCATATCGTGCTTCAGAATGTGTAAAAATTTCATTCAAATATCTTGCATACTAAACTTTTGAGACAAATAATAAATTTTCGTCTACCATTAAGTTGTTAGCGAATGCGCAACTTTAAACTCATTTTTTTGGAGTTATGACTCTATTGCAGCAAAGGCCCGACATATACTGTATTAGTATTACTACTGTTTTATTTCAATAAAAAGCTTGTTATCAAATATATTATAAAAAATTTTTGTTGGCCCTCTCGAAGCTATTTTGGCCCTTTTAAATTGTCAATTTGGCCCAAAACAAAAAAACTCAAATTCCATCACTGATACAGACGTTGTTATGAGTCATTTTCCCCCAACCAACACAAACATCAGCAGCAGCAAAAACATCCGCTGCATACATACTGCTGACATTGCAATATCGTGAGAACCGCAATCGGCTGGAAGTTCCACGCTTATATGCTGATGTTGCATATAATTGCTAAAATCGCACACTCAGCAATATTGCGGGAACAACCACGCTGGCGGCAGCGAACATCAACGGTCATCGATTGGTATAAAAAGGCAGGTTGATATCATCAAAAACGTTTATTCGTAATAATAATAATATAAAAATATTAAGGGTCACAGTAATATGTGAATTTCCCTAAATATAGAGTATAAGTAACAAAAACGTTAGAATACAAAGTAGAATACTTAGATGATGACGGACTATGAGTTTGTGTTGATTATTAATACTTTCCAAACAGTAATGCGGAAATTTCGTACTAACCAGCACTGTTACCCCGTTTATACGCATTTCTTATTTGCAAATAAAACTATTTGCAAAAAATTAACTCACTGTTTATACGCAAATAGCATTCAGAAATATTGTTATATATTTTGTAATGATACGCAGTAAATATATAGTCATCTGGTAGCATCACACATCTTATTTGCAAATAGCTTGTTATTTGCAAATAGTTTTCGCAACAATTAAAGTTACAATAAAAAAGTAATACGGCAACGCTTTCCACTCTTATTTGCAAATAAGAAGTGCGTATAAACGGGGTATGTTTCAAGGTAGAATAAAACATGAATTAAAAATTAATTTTCATATTCTATTTCTCTTGAAAACTGGTTAAATAGTTGATATTCTTCTCAATTAGTATCCACTTTACGAAAATTGTAAAGATGGACAATTGAACGCTGATGAGAGGTGTAGCGGCCTTGAAATCAGTACTGATACGTTCTGCTAAAAACTGATTGGGTATAAATAATAATATTTTCCAACATAAAAAACTCTTAGTAATTTTGAATTTTCATTAATTCAATAAAACTGAACTTGAGCCTGATAATATTACTTTTCATATATACATCAATATAAGTTCAAATAATAATTACGTTTATTCGTAATAATAATAATATAAAAATATAGTTGGGTAATCATCATTAAACGTGTCACAACTCACAACAAACCTGATCAAAGACCAGCCTAACAAGCGGCTCCCTGAGACGGTTATAAATTAATAAATAATGGCCAATAAATGAGTGGATATTTAATTATAGTTTTAGTTAATTTTCATAAAAATTTAAAATTCGTTTAAACACACTTTCATTTTTTCAGTCAAACTTAAAATTCTTATTTAATTACGATGAAAATATGGTAGCACTACGTAATATAAAACATTTCCCACAAATTTCCCAAAAAAAAAAAACTGCTGACTAGAGCAAATAAAGAAAAATCTAAAAAAAATATATTATTATTTAAGCTATAAATAAGAATAATTAAGAACTGTTGAAATGTTTTAAAAGAATAAGAGCACCTTTCGGAACGATTAAAAGGGTAATATCTAAAAGAGATGCCAAAATTTTATGCAACTAGTCAGCAGCCACAAATATTTTATTTGCTTGTTTTCAAACAAGAAGAACAAGCACCCGTTTGAGTTGTGACCCTTTTGTATTTAGGGTGCGATATGTTCAATTTGCATAACTTAAACCAAGTTTAAATACACAACATTGGCTATTTAATGTTGATTTAATATTGCAATGAAAAACAAAATTTTTCATTTAAACGAGTTTTAAAAATAAATGAAATATTATCATCCACTCATTTATTGGCCATAAGTAAGAAAAATGAAAAGTAAATAAAATTAAAGAAATAACTAAAATCATGCTAGTCTCATGTGTTTTAATTCCGAAAGTAACATACAAAAGAACACCGTAACATTTTGGCGCAGCCGGTAGCCGTGTTAATGATTACGTCAAATAATTTAATTTTCCTTGTGTTGATCTTGCTCGAGAAAAAACTGTCCGGTGTAGAAAAAAAATAACAATGCAATAACGCCTAAATTCTAGCAACCTTTGTATTGTTGAATCCTACATTGGATGGTGTAGAACTGCGCAATTGCCGACAAGTTAATAACGCCTAAATTCTAGCAACCTTTGGGTTGTCGTGTTTTTGTGCAGGACTAAGCAGTCAAGCAGACCAATAAAAAAGGGAAATTTTATTTGATTGTGTAAATTTGGCGCGGTTACGAACGTACAAGTCGGAATTAAAACCGTAACACTTTGGAATAAAAACGTAACATTTTGTCGGAATAAAAACGTAACATTTTGTCGGAATAAAAACTTAACATTTTTTCGGAATAAAAACCGTAACCTTCTACTCGTAACATTTTGGGATAAAAACAGCCTAAACCACAGCCCACTATCAAGATGATTACCAGCGGAATATAGAAAGACGATCACCGTCACCCCAGCAAAACCATACTGTTGGGAGAGCGGAAATAGAAAGGATAAAAATGCCTTCGCTGTATGAGATTATTAAGATAGTAAACAACACAGTCCCATCATTCTTCGGCACCTATGGGCCTGACTTATCATCAGAAGTATTCAGATACATACAAGGATGCAAGATGGTAGAAAGAGAAGTACTCACGGGTGCAAATAACTTCTTAACCCAGGATGTATTACAGTGCCTGAAATTGAGACTCCTAGGGAGCGCCTACTCAAGAATTTCCCAGATGAATTTCAGTTCCGTGGACGCATTATGCAACGCGCTCAAGAAACAATGTCTGAAAAACAAGAGCTTAGATAAAATAAGGGAGCTGATCCTAGGTTGCAAACAGAGCATCAGAGAGTCAGCATGCAAGTTTGTAGAACGCCTAGGTAACCTGCTGAGCGAGGCAAAAACAACAATAGAAAACGAATGGCCGGTGGGACCTGGCCGGGAAACCATGCTGAAAGACTTCAAACGGATAGCAGTAAGGAGCTTTATCAAGGGTTTGAAGGACCATGCACTCAAGGCTCGATTTGTGGGACAGGAAGAGGAAGAGCTCACAAACTTGATAGAGATCGTTGAAAATGCAGAGGAATTGTTTGGTGAACCAACACACGGTATCAACATAATAGATTCTGAAGTCCCCTGTAGTTTTTGCAACAGGATGGGGCATGAATGGAATAGCTGCAAAAAGCGGTTGAACACACCATACTGTACGAGCTGTGAAAAATACGGCCATGAAATGGGGCCACTGTGCAGGAATATCGTGAGCTGTATGTTCTGTGGAAACAGGGGGCACGATTTGAAAAACATCAGAAAGAGATTAGGCTCCTTATATTGCCGATTGTGTAGAGTAAATGGTCACAAGGAAAACCCGTTCTGTGAGCCAAGAAGAAATACACCCAACCTAAATCAATTAGGAAGAAGAACGGCAGAAGACAATAGGAGGACAACAAACACAGAATTCCGTGGAAGCCCACAAATAGCGACGGGACAAAATATGAACAGAGGGGCAAATAGAAACAATGTTACACGCCCAAACTCTTTTAAGTGTCAGCACCAGGGACGTTTTGCACGGGACTCCAGAAGTAATGTCGGACAAACTCAGGCAATAGGAACAGGGATCTACCAACAGGTGCAAAGTAGCAATAATGCCAGGGACCTAGCTAACAGACCCGTAGAGGCGCACAGCGATATTAATCGGACAAATTCTCAGGGAAACGAAATTCGGCCCAGTTACCGCCAATAACTGGAGTCCCGCAAATTAACAGAAAATCAGATTGGCATAAAAAAGAGAGCAAATACAATTATAATAAGAAAACAAAAAGAGAGAGTTGGGGAATTAAAAATGATACGGAGTCTGACTCAGAAATAGAGCAGCCAACCAAGATAGTAACCGTGGCAGTTGTACACTCAGTAAATCAAGAGAACGGGCACACTATAGAAGAAAAAACTGCGAAAGACAAAAAATTAAACAAAAAAAATGAAGAGGAAAGAAGTGAAGAGATGATGCGAAATATAGAAGATGTACCATCTGAATCACCGGGCAACGGGTACACAGTTTTTATTACGCTCCCCTGCCAAGGAGCTAGGGAGGGAAGATTGGTCTTACTTGTGGATACCGGAGCAGATTTCAGCATAGTAAAAGAGGAGTCAATGAAGGATTTTTTCAATAAGAGCAGAAAGCAAACTAAAATTCTTTCTGGAGACTTCGGAGGAAGGACTACGACACTAGGCACTACAGAGATCAGGATAGGAGACAAAAGGCAGTTGCCGTGGGAGTTCCATATTGTGTCACGGGAAATACAAATCCCTGGGGATGGTATCCTCGGAAGAAATAATATGTGGAACAGGTGTATTGTAAACACCATAGATAGAACCTTGAGCATCTTTGATAAAGAACATTGGGTGAAGACGTTTACCCTTCGTACGGAAATAGATTGTCAAACAAATCATCAACAAGGCGTCTGTCTAAGAAAAAGAGCAGTCACTATAGTACCGGTTAATATTGTATCAAGAGACAAAACTGTGGTTGTGCATAAACAGGAGATTTCCCCTGCAGTTTACGTTGGATATACTGTGGTCAACATAAAAAATGGAGGCACAGCACCAGTACACATATTGAACGCAACCGAGCAGGACATACCATGGAGGAAGACGTGGAAAATGGGGAGAAAAAAACTCACCACAAAATCGAAACTGGAAGCAATGCTGTGATATCATGCCTATCATGGTCTTACGGTCTTCAATGGCTGAAATAGAAAAAGAAATACATATTTATACAGGGCTATAATAGGGAATAATGGAACGTAACATACCGGAAGGAAAACAAAAATACAGTAGGTGTATACAAATATTGAAAACCAAAAAGTTATCCTGTATATAAAAAGGGTACATAGAGGCTGTTATGTTTAAATTAAAACATTTATTTTTATTATTTATTATTATTTAATTTTATTAACCACGCCAAAATGCCAAAATGTTACAATTTATTTGGTAACTTATTTTTTAGAATTAAAAACACAAGAGACTATTAGGATTTTAGTTATTACTTTTATTTACTTTTTAATTTTATTCCTTAGTCTAATTTAAATATATTAAGCCTTCACAGGGACCCGCTTTTTAAGGCTGGTGTTTGATCAGGTTTTTGTTTGGGAAATATGTTAAGCCTTCACAGGGACCCGCTTTTTAAGGCTGGTGTTTGATCAGGTTGTTGTTATGTGTGTTATGTGTTACGAACTGACTCGACTAGAACTGACTTGATAGACTGAATAATAGTAGTGGACTGAATGGGCTGAATACCAAATCACCCTCCGCTTTTATACCCACTTTAGTGCTGCTCGATGAACGGTGCTGCTGTCGTTCGCTGCCGCTGGCGTGGATGTCCCCGTGATACTGCTGAGTGTGCGATTATTGCAACTTCAGCATATCCATACCCGTGGGACTTCCAGCCGATTGCGGTTCTCACGATAATGCAATGTCAGCATATATCTGTAGGAAAATTACTGGTAATAACGTCAGTATTGTATGCAGCGTTATTGCAACGTCAGCATATGTCTGTGTATGTATGCAGCGTATGTTTTGCTGCTGTAGGTATTTTTTGTTGGTTGAGGGAAAATAACTCAACGTCAGTATGTGTGTGCAGCGTATGTTCTGCTGTCGCTGATACTTCTGTTTGTTAGGGGAAAATGACTCATAACATCCCTCCCCCCTTACGGACAAGAAACATCCTGTCTTAGGATGTTTCGTAGCTATCCTTCTGGAATCAAGTCAAAATAGATGTGTGTATGCATCCGACTACCTTGGCGATACAGCTTTGGCAGCTCTCGGAGTAATATGTAATTATCTCCCGAGCCTTGATTGCCTGAAGGTTCGCAGTTTACCATTAGTTGGTGACTGCTAAGTGTCTGTCGACTTGGTACGCTTGCTGCGTCACCAAGGAAAAAATATGATATTGTTGGTGAAAATGTTGAGGTTGTTACTGACGTTGGGGTGATTTCCCATTTTCTAACGGAGCTGCGTTTTCCGTCCATGTATGTGCTGTGCTATCGCATATAGCTTTAACTGTTGATTATGGTCGTGTGAGGTTGAAGGTTATGGCTGTCTGTCTGTTGATATTTGGATTGGATTCTTTATTGTTATCGGAACTGGGTTTTTCGTCCATGTATGCGTTGTAGTATCGTATGTAGGTTTTGCGGTTGCGTGAGGTTGATAGGTATAGGCTGCTGTTGCTGATTGTTGGATTCTTCATGTTAACGGGGTGATGATTGTTGGTTGTTTTTTAAAACGCTGGTTAATATTTTTAATCTTATAACTAACAATTTTTTCTTACGTATACTTATATAAAATTTCTTCTCTTATTTGTACTTATATGTCTTATATACATATATGTATTTCTCTTTTTTTTTTATATATTTTTCACTTATTATTAATTAGACATGTTTTGTAGGTTATTTATAAAATTTTAATATTTTAACTAGATTTTCTGTTAGTTAAAATTTCTTATTGCTTTTATTTTAAATATGTATATTTTTCTTTAACTATTAGTTATATGTGTATATATATATATATGTATATGTGTATTGTTAATTTGTTTACAAGTTAGTTGTATAATTATTGTGTATGTGTATTGATATTTATATATATGTACTCTTATATTAACCTTGAAATAAACTTATACAAGAAATTGAAAATTTTTAAATTATTTGAAAACGTTGCAAAAAAAAATGAGTAAGAAAAAACAAAACTTTATTACATTTAGTACTACATATACCAAATTTCAACTTATTTAAACATTTTTTCTTCTCCTTTTCTTTTTTTATGTGTATATAAAAAATGAGTTTAGTTTAGCTTGCATTTATCCTTGTCTTTGTTAAGAAATTTAACACCTTTGCTGTTTTAATGATTTAAAAGAAAAATTATTCACTTGCTTATAGTTTTTTTTAAATCAACAGCAAAAATGGCAGAAAATTAGGAAAGTTTAAAATTGCAAATAGTTTGTTATTTAGATAAAAGACAAAAATAAATATTAATAGGAAATTTGTTGAAATTATTTCATTAATTCGTGCTTTTTATTATTATTGTTAGTATGTATTACTGAAATACCATGCATGTATGTATGTTTGGTTTTTATTTTTGTTTCAATGTCAATGCCAAACTTATTTGTATTCTTACACACATACATGCATGTGTATATCTGTTTATTCAGTTGTACCCGGCTGTGAAATAGTCTGGCAGAATTTTGCTGTGTAATCATATTTCACAGTCAAGTACTTAACTAAAGTCATGCAAAAAAAAAATTAAGAGAAAAAAAAAAAAAATTGTTTCAGTTTGGATATGTTGCATTCATTTTTTACCCTGTAGTTGTAAACATGTGCAAACATTAAAAATTACGTTTACATGGAATTGAAAACTTTTTTAAAAACATTTTAAAACGTTGCAAAAATGAGTAGGAAAAATTTTACAAAATTTCAACTGATTAAAGCACTTTTTTATTAAAAAGTGAGTTCAGTTGTATTTGGTAGTATTTTGTTAGTCAAAGAAATTTAACACTTTTGTTGTTTCTGTTGATCTGAAAGAAAAATTATACATACGCGTATAATTATTTTCAACTCAACAACAAACAGAAAAAAAAATCGAAAAGTTTTTCTTTCCTTTGTTACTGTTTGCATATCCATATGCATACATATACGTACATATACATATGCACATACGTACATCAAACTATGAAGTTTGATTTAGTTGTCATTGGCAGTGAAACTGTCTGGCAAAATTTTGCCGTGGAATCATGTTTCATAACCAAGTACTCATGCAAAAAAAAACGTATATAACCCAGTTGGAAATTTTTGGAATTTAATTTGAGTTCAATTCTTTGTTTCAAATTTATAAATTAAACCTAAACTTAATTGATGTCGTTAACCGTTGTCATTGTTGATGCATAAATGGCCGACAATTTTTGTCACTGAACATAATTGTGAACAGTTTTGCATTTCAAGTTTTATGCAATACGTATAACAATTTTGTATTTATTGCGCCATGACTCAACCATAACTTAGTAAGAGCTATTTGGTTCAATAATTTAGCGATTATCGCTATAAATGTGTATGTATATTTTACTATACATATTTTATATCGTTTTAGTTTTTTATTCAATTGGATGTCTATGCCAATTGGGTCGCTTTTGTTCATGTATTGCAGTTCTAGTGTATTTCATACAATAATTTTGTAGAACATTAAAACTGCACTAATGCACAAATTTAAAAATTAAATTTCATCGTGCAGTATTAAAAACGGCATGAAACGGCGCGGTTGCCGTTTCTAAAATCAAACAACAATAATTTAAATGCCTATTAAAAAAAAATTTTTAATAATTTCATTATTGTAAATAAATTGTATTATTGTAAATATTTCATTAAATATATATTATAGCACAATTGCTATTAAAACAAATTGCAATAAAAATACTGCCAGTGACAAACCACAGGCCAAAGTGAAAAAAAAAAAAAAAATAATTTTGAATGTGTGTGTGGAAAATATCATTTTGTGTGCAAATAGCACGAGTTACGTGAATAATTTATTATACAAATCCAATCCCAAAGAATCCCTAAAATCACAATGTCTGACGAATCATTCTATGGTGTTACTTTGAAAGGCGAAAAACGACTCGGTTGAATGGGGAGTATTATCCAATGATGAGGATTATCCCCGCTGCCAAAAATTAATCATCAGACAAATTCTTTTGGGTGCAGAAGCAAAGGAGGATGAATTCAATGTTGTAGAGGTGCACTCTGTTAAAGACAACTTGAAGATCCCTATTGCCGTTTTGAAGCCGGTGAAACACGCGCCGTTAATCCCGACATTGAATTCTATGTAACCTCAGCTACATTCAATTTGATTAGAGGTAATGGTCCCGTTTATATTCATGGAATAATAAAAAACATTCACAACAACACCGCCATCTCTAACCCTGCGATGGACACAGGTAAGTTGGGTGTCTGCCCAAATCTTTCATTTTACTTTCTCTTGGTTTCCTTTAAGTTTGTTGCTGTCATATTTTTTCGCTTTGATTCATACCTGCCAATAGTTTAATATCAAAATATTGTTCCTTTTCCATTTTATAGTTTCTCTTCAATTTAAAAACTTTCAATGTTATTGTCCAACAAAATATTGTTATTTTGTTTTGATTTATACTTTTAAATATTTTAATTTCAACATATTGTTCTTTGTTAAAGTTTTTCTTGAATTCATTTACTGCTTTTTCCTATAAAAATTTTCAATGTTATTGTCCAACAAAATAATGTTATTTTGTTTTGATTTATACTTTTAATTTATTTGGGGAGAAGAAAACAAAAATAAAAATAAATAAGTGATCGGACGTGTTTTGCAATAATTAAATAAGTAATCGGGCGTGATTTCGTGATTATCGGTTTCCAATTTTTCTTCATGTCCCGCAAGACTGTGAGTGTAATTCGTGCTTTCAACACAAAATAATCTGGAGTGAAATTAATTTGGATATTCTTTAGTTTCATTTTTGAAGAATATTTTTTAAAAACTTTCATTGCTCGCAAAATTTCTAGAATTTAAATATTATTAAAAAAAAATTTATACGTCTCTTATTTATTCTTATTTTAATACGTTTTCGTAAATCTGTTGCAAAAGAATTATTAATTTTATTTTTTCTTTCTGTTGTTTATCCAACAATTTTATATACTTTAGGACA
This sequence comes from Lypha dubia, assembly GCA_947311025.1. Classification (NCBI taxonomy): domain Eukaryota; kingdom Metazoa; phylum Arthropoda; class Insecta; order Diptera; family Tachinidae; genus Lypha; species Lypha dubia. Next base: position 107,452,695 of record OX371260.1, read on the forward strand.
CTTACTTACTTACATGTGACCTTGTTTTCTCTTTTTTTTTTATATATTTTGCTCTGATTGATTGATTAATCAAATTATTCTTAATTTTTATTTCTAGAGCAGTATTCGTTGGTCGATTAGAAGGCGATACCGGGTCAGTAGCGTTCCATCCTTTTTTAACCTTTTCCTTTTACTAATTATTTTGCTTCTTTCAGATCCTTGACGTCAACCTGGGTCCCCGGTTCCTCAAGTTGGAACCATCTTGACGCAATTTTCTCCTTGTCCCTTTAAGGTATGTTTCATTGTTTCTTATTATAGTCCCGTATAAATATGTATTTCTTTTATATTCCAGCCATTGAAGACCCTAAATATTCATCATCAATACCGTCGATATTGCAGTGAGTTTTTCCTTCTTCTCTTTTTCCTTTTTGTTTTTATATTTTTTTTTTTTTTTTTTTTTTTTTTCAAAATATCCTTTATTGACTGTATGGCTTCACCAAATTACGGTGTAGGGTTCGAAGTCTTCCCTTCACCATTATTTGAACGTTTACTGGTGTAGGGAAACTTTTAATCTCATAGGGTCCATCCCATAGGGGCGTGAATTTGTTTTTGCGTGCTTGTGTTTTTACTAGGACTCTGCCTCCTATTCTTAAAGTATAAGACCTTAACTGTTTGTCGTACTGCTTCTTTGCCCTAGCCTTAGCTCTTTCTTGATTTTCCTTGGCAATCTCGTAAGCCCTTTGTATTTGATGTCTCAATAATTTGGGATAATCGTAGGGGTTATATAAGGGTATGCGTGTTTGTAGGTTTGATGGCAGCGGTGCATCAAATCCATATAGTATTTTAAATGGTGTCTGCTTTGTGGCCGTGTGCTCTGTATGGTTGTGTACGTGCATTGCTGGAGCAAGCCACTGATCCCAGTTCGAACCATCTTCTTTTGCGAAACTTCGCAAATATTCCGCTAATGGTCTGTGACTTCGCTCTAATGACCCGTTAGCTTGAGGGTGATAGGGAGAAATATGTTGCTTCTTAATTCTCAAAAGCTTACACACACTTCCAAACAATTTCGAGGTGAAGTTTGTTCCGTTGTCTGTAATTAATTTTTTGGGAATACCATATTTTGTTACTACCTCGTTATAAAAGACTCTTGCTGCCGTCTCTGCTTCGGCGTCTTGCATGGGTGCGCAGACAAAAAATTTTGATAAATCATCCTGTAGGGTAAGAATGTATTTGTTTCCCATGGTGGTCGTCGGCAGGGGCCCCACCATATCCATATATACCTTTTCGAACGGTCTGTTTGCTGTATCTGTGAGGACCATGGGCTCTCTATTGAGAAGTCCACTTTTATTTTTCTGACATTTAGGGCACCTTTTTATGTAGGCCTTGATATCGTATTGCATCCCCTTCCACTTGTACTGTTTTTTTATTCTATAGTAGGTCTTCCTGACTCCTTGATGTCCGCCCAGCGGTGAGTCATGAAAGCTTCTAAGAACTTCTTGGATATCTTTTTTCTCAGATAAAAATGTCGCCGCGGAGGTTTTGTCAATATTTTCACTCTGTTTTTCCTCTGCAAGAGCTTTCTGTTGCTCTTTTTGTTTTGTCCGTTCCTCTTCCAATTTTCTTGAGCTTGCTTGAGCTCTAGTTATCACTCCGATATTTTGATTTTTTGTTGGTAATCTGCTTAATGCATCTGCATTCAAGTTAGTCTTACCTGGTTTGTACACAATTTCAAACTCGTATTCTGATAATTTATGCCTAAACCGTGCAAGTCTTGAGGTTTGGTCTTTGAGGTTTGCTATCCCCCTTAAGGGTTGATGGTCAGTAAATACGGTGAAGTGTCGCCCCAGGAGATATGGGCGGAAAGTATGTGTTGCCCACACCACACCAAGCATTTCTTTTTCTATTGTTGAATATCTTTGTTCGGTGTCACTGAGAGTACGGCTAGCAAATGCTATCGGATGATCCATTTCGTTTCGTATTTGTGACAAGACTGCTCCTAAGGCCTCGTTACTTGCATCTGTTGTTACTCTGAAGGGTTGTTCAAAATCCGGGTAAATTAATATTGGAGGATTTGCAATATTTTCTTTGACCTTGTCCAGGGCCTCTTGGCATTGGGGCGTCCACACAAACTTAGCGTTTTTTCTTAACAGCTTTGTTATTGGTGAAGCCAATTTTGCCATTCCTGCCACAAATTTTCGGTAGTAGTTAATCAAGCCCAGGAGTGCTTGCACTTCTTTTATTGTTCTTGGTGGCTTAAGTTGTTTGACACATTCCACTTTCGAGGGGTCTGGTAGTGCTCCCTCATTGGAACATTTGTGTCCTAAGTAAACTATTTCTCTACGTAAGAATTGGCATTTCTTCGTGTTTAGTTTAAGACCACCCTCTCGTAGTCTTGATAGAACGTTCATGATCTTTGTTTCGTGATCTGCCACGTTTCTTCCGTATATGACTATGTCGTCGAGGTACACAAAACAGTCCAGGCCCTGTAAGCCTGTAAGGATCGTGTTCATGACCATCTGGAATGTGGCTGGCGCTCCTGTTAGGCCGAAGGGCATTCTATTAAATTCAAAATGACCCTTATCGGTGCTGAAGGCAGTCTTTTCCGTATCTGCTTCGTCAACTAGTACCTGGTGATATCCACTCGCCAGATCTAAGGTAGTGAAATACCTGCTGTTTCCTAATTGATCCAAAATTTCATCAATTCTAGGAATAGGGAATACCTGCTTTATTGTAGCCTCATTTAGTTTTCGAAAATCGACTACCAGTCTAAAGGTTTTCTGACCGTCTTGAGATTTTTTGGGCACTAACAATATTGGTGAATTCCATGGGGATATGCTTGGACTTATTATACCTTCCTGTAGTAGCTCCGACACTTGCCGGTTGATTTCTTCTTTATGGACGTGAGGTAGACGATACTGTCGTTGATTAATGGGTGGTTGTTCACTTTTTATTGGTATTTTATGTTTCACCAATGTGGTGAATGGCAATTTGTCATTGTCCAACATGAACAAGTCATGATATTCCTCGCATATCCGGTTCATTGACTCTGTTTCTTCCATGTTCCAATCCCTCTCCGTCATAATAGTGTTTTTTAGGTGCCTTATTCTAGCGTCCTGATTTGTCACCGACGAAGGGGGTTGATCTCGCCCTCCATATTGCGTGTAGTGGTTGAAATTTGAAAATTTCACTTTAATGTCCTTCCTCCATGGTATGTCCTGCTCGGTTGCGTTCAGTATGGGCACGGCTGTGCCTCCATTTTTAATGTTGACCACAGTATTTCCAACATAAACTCCAGGGGAAATCTCCTGTTTATGCACAACCACAGTTTTGTCTCTCGATACAATATTGACCGGTACTATAGTGACCGCTCTTTTCCTCAGACAGACACCCTGTTGATGATTTGTTTGACACTCTATTTCCGTACGAAGGGTAAACGTCTTCACCCAATGTTCGCTATCAAATATGCTCAAGGTTCTGTCTATGGTGTTCACTATACATCGGTTCCACATATTATTTCTTCCGAGAATACCATCTCCAGGGATTTGTATTTCTCGTGACACAATATGGAACACCCAGGGCAACTGCCCTTTATCTCCTATCCGGATCTCGGTAGTGCCCAGCGTCGTAGTCTTTCCTCCGAAGGCTCCAGAAAGAGTTTTAGTTTGTCTTCTGTTCTTATTGAGAAAAATCTTCATTGAGTCTTCTTTTATTATGCTGAAATCTGCTCCGGTATCCACAAGTAGGACCAATCCTCCCCCCCTTGCTTCTTGGCAGGGGAGCGTAATGAAAACTGTGTCCACATTGCCCGGTGATTCAGCACTATCTTCTATATTTCGCATCATCTCTTGACTTTTTCCCTCCTTTTTTTTGTTTAATTCATTATCTTTCGCAGTATTTTCTTCTATAGTGCGCCCGTTCTCCTTATTTACCGAGTGCACAACTGCTTCGGTTACTATCCTGGTTGGCTGCTCTGTTTCTGAGTCAGTCTCCGTATCATCTTTATTTACCCGACTCTTTGCTCCTGTTTCTTCTTTATATTTGTAGTTGTTCTCTTTTCTGTGCCAATTTGATTTTCTGTTAATTTGCGGGACCCCAGTTAATGGCGATAACTGGGCCGAATTTCGTTTCCCTGAGCATTTGTCCGATTTGTGTTGCTATGGGCCTCTACTGGTCTGTTAGCTAGGTCCCTGCCGTTGTTGCTATTTCGCACCTGTTGGTAGATCCCTGTTCCTCCTGTCTGGGTTTGTCTGATATTGCTTCTGCAGTCCCGTGCAAAATGTCCTTGTTGCTGACATTTAAAACAGGTTGGGAGTGTACCATTGTTTCTATTCGCCCCTCTGTTCGTATTTTGTCCCATCGCTATTTGTGGGCTTCCACGGAATTCTGTGTTTGTTGTCCTTCTATTGGTTTCTGCCGTCCTTCTATTCAATTGATTTTGGTTGGGTAGGTTTCTTTTTGGCTCACAGAAAGGGGTTTCCTTGTGACCGTTTATCCTACACAATCGGCAGTACAAGGAGCCTAATCTCTTTCTGCAGTTTTCCACATCGTGCCCGCTGTTTCCACAGAACGTACAGCTCACGATATTCCTGCACACTGGCCCCATTTCATGGCCGTATTTTCCACAGCTCATACAGTATGGTGTGTTTAGCCGCCTTTTGCAGCTATTCCATTCATGTCCCATCTTGTTACAAAAACTACAGGGAACTTCTGAATCTATTACGTTGATACTGTGCGTTGGTTCGCCAAACAATTCCTCTGCATTTTCCACTATCTCTATCAACTTAGTTAGCTCTTCCTCTTCCTGACCCACAAATCGAGCTTTAAGAGCATGGTCCTTCAGACCCTTGATGAAGCTTCTTACCGCTATCCTCTTGAAGTCCTTCAGCATGGTTTCCCGGCCAGGCCCCACCGGCCATTCGTTCTCTATTGTTGTTTTTGCCTCATTCAATAGGCTATCCAGGCGTTCTCCAAATTTGCATGCTGACTCTCTGATGCTCTGTTTGCAACCCAAGATCAGCTCCCTTATCTTATCCAGGCTTTTATTTTTTAGATAAAACTTCTTGATGGTGTTACAGTATGCGTCCACTGAACCAAAAGTCATCTGGGATATTTTTGAGTATGCACCCCCCAGCAGTCGCAATTTCAGGCACTGTATCACATCTTGTGTTAGAACGTTATTTGCACCTGTGAGTACTTCTCTTTCTACCATCTTGCATCCTTGTATGTACCTGCATACTTCTGATGGTAAGTCAGGTCCATCGGTCCCGAAGAATGATGGGACTGTGTTGTTTACGATCTTAATAATCACATACAGCGAAGGCATTTTGATCCTTTCAATTTCCGCTCTCTCAGTAGTATGGTTTTGCTGGGGTGACTGTGATCTTCTTTCTATGTTCCGCTGGTAATCATCTTGGTAGTGGGCTGTGTCCACGCGAGAACTTGTAGACTGTCCATTTAATAACTATACTTGTCGTTTTATTAATTTGTCTGTCTGTGTCTGTGGATTGGCCATTAAAGCTGTATTCTACTTACCCATATTCCGCTGTTTATTATCCTCATAGTGGTCTGTGGCTTAGGCTTATTTTCACTTTATATTATTATTATTATTTTATTATATAAGTTTGTTCGCAACCGCGCAGAATTTTTACAATCAAGGTAATTCTCCTTTTTGCCTTGATCTGCTTTAGCGATTAGTCCTGCAATGACAATATGAGGGTAGCTAGGATTTAGACTTTATTCAATTTGTCTGTGCAGTTCTACACCGTCGTGTGTAGGATGCAACAATACAAGGTAGCTAGGATTTAGACTTTTATGTATTGTTGGTTTTGTTACACCTGACAGTTTTTTCTTGAGCAAGATCAACACAAGGATAATTATATTTCCTTGATGTTATTATTTACGCGGCTACCGGCTGCGCCAAAATGTTATGTTTAAATTAAAACATTTATTTTTATTATTTATTATTATTTAATTTTATTAACCACGCCAAAATGCCAAAATGTTACAATTTATTTGGTAACTTATTTTTTAGAATTAAAAACACAAGAGACTATTAGGATTTTAGTTATTACTTTTATTTACTTTTTAATTTTATTCCTTAGTCTAATTTAAATATATTAAGCCTTCACAGGGACCCGCTTTTTAAGGCTGGTGTTTGATCAGGTTTTTGTTTGGGAAATATGTTAAGCCTTCACAGGGACCCGCTTTTTAAGGCTGGTGTTTGATCAGGTTGTTGTTATGTGTGTTATGTGTTACGAACTGACTCGACTAGAACTGACTTGATAGACTGAATAATAGTAGTGGACTGAATGGGCTGAATACCAAATCACCCTCCGCTTTTATACCCACTTTAGTGCTGCTCGATGAACGGTGCTGCTGTCGTTCGCTGCCGCTGGCGTGGATGTCCCCGTGATACTGCTGAGTGTGCGATTATTGCAACTTCAGCATATCCATACCCGTGGGACTTCCAGCCGATTGCGGTTCTCACGATAATGCAATGTCAGCATATATCTGTAGGAAAATTACTGGTAATAACGTCAGTATTGTATGCAGCGTTATTGCAACGTCAGCATATGTCTGTGTATGTATGCAGCGTATGTTTTGCTGCTGTAGGTATTTTTTGTTGGTTGAGGGAAAATAACTCAACGTCAGTATGTGTGTGCAGCGTATGTTCTGCTGTCGCTGATACTTCTGTTTGTTAGGGGAAAATGACTCATAACAAGGCCGCATCATCCATGAGGGTGCACATACACATTGAACGGAAAATCTCTTCCGGGTGGTTCTAACTTAAGGAACCCGGTACCCAGGTTGGCGTAAAAGGACCTGAAAGAAGCAAAATAGTTGGTTAAGGGTATCACCTTTTACTCGACCAACGCATACTTTTCTAAGAATAAAATTAAGAAGACAGATTTGTTAGAAGCCGCAACAAGCAAAGAACACAAAAATTTATTAAATTAACAAGAAAGGGGAGGAAATCTTAAGGCCGATGTAATTTAAAGGAACAGGTTGAGAAAATTACACTTACCTTTCAAGCAAGTTAATCTGGAAGCACTTCTTTTAATTTGTGTTAATTTCAAAAACTTTCTATGGTGTGATATTTTAGCTTGCTATAGAGTGTAGTTTGGTTTTAATTGTGCTGATTTTGTATTGATTTTGAGAAAATGTTTAATTATTTTGTTAAGTTCTACACAATTTTTTCTCGTAAATAATTTATATAAAATAAACATTTAAAAATATTATCACACGTTTAATTTGTTTTTTTTTTTTTTAAGTATCTCTTCAGTACTTGGCACAACTTTCAATTTTTATTAACTTTTCTTCAGTTTAGTTTAAAAAAAAAAGAATTCATATTTATGTAAATTTTTGATAAAAAAATTAATGACTGCACAGCAGTAGAAACAGAAAGCAATTGCAAAAATTTTTAATGTTTGCACATGCTAGCGACTGTAGGAAAAACGAATAAAAGATATTTGAAGCTAAGATGCATTAGTGCAGTTTTGATGTTCTCCTCATTTATTGTCTGGGATACACTGGAACAGTAATGTGACAAACAAACATGAAAACAAGTGATTGTTCAAATGAAGCTAGCCATTGTTCTCAAGTGATACAGCGCACAAATAATAACATGTGCATTAATCTTTCATGCTTGCATAGCGAGAAAAAATTACCAATTGAGAAATTTAGTTGATTTTTTTTACATGACTGTAGTTGAGTACTTGGCTGTGAAACATGATTCCACAGCAAAATTTTGCCATAATTAAACATACGTATATATGTGCATATGTATATGTACGTATATATGTACATACATATGTATATTCAAACAGTAACAATAATATAAAACTTTTTGGATTTTTTTTCATTTGCTGTTGATTTAAAAATAATTATACGCGTATGAATAATTTTTCTTTCAAATCATTGAAACAGCAAAAGTATTAAATTTCTTTCACTATAAAAACACTAAAAAATGCAACTGAACTCACATTTTAATAAAAAAAGTGCTTTAATCAGTTGAAATTTTGTAAAATGCAAAAATGAAGTGGAATTTTTTCCTACTCATTTTACAATTTTTCAAAGAAATTATAATTGAAAAGTAATATTATCAGGCTCAAGTTCAGTTTTATTGAATTAATGAAAATTCAAAATTACTAAGAGTTTTTTTTGTGTTGAAGAAGATTATTATTTATATCCAATCAGTTTTTAGCAGAACGTAACAGTACTGATTTCAAGGCCGCTACACCTCTCATCAGCGTTCAATTGTCCATCTTTACAATTTTCGTAAAGTGGATACTAATTGAGAAGAATATCAACTATTTAACCAGTTTTCAACAGAAATAGAATATGAGAATTAATTTTTAATTCAATTTTTATTCTACAATGAAACAGTGCTGGTTAGTACGAAATTCCCTCATTACTGTTTGGAACTAATAATCAACACAAACTCATAGTCCGTTATCATCAAAGTATTCTACTTTGTATTCTAACGTTTTTGTTGTTTTTACTCTATATTAGGGAAATTCACATATTACTGTGACCCTTGTTATTAGGGTATTTATAGCTCGTGCCCCAGCGGAATTAATATTTTTATATTGTTATTATTACGACTAAACGTAATTATTATTTGAACTTATATTGATTTACATATGAAAAGTAATATTATCAGGCTCAAGTTCAGTTTTATTGAATTAATGAAAATTCAAAATTACTAAGAGTTTTTTTGTGTTGGAAAAGATTATTATTTATATCCAATCAGTTTTTAGCAGAACGTAACAGTACTGATTTCAAGGCCGCTACACCTCTCATCAGCGTTCAATTGTCCATCTTTACAATTTTCGTAAAGTGGATACTAATTGAGAAGAATATCAACTATTTAACCAGTTTTCAACAGAAATAGAATATGAGAATTAATTTTTAATTCAATTTTTATTCTACAATGAAACAGTGCTGGTTAGTACGAAATTCCCTCATTACTGTTTGGAACTAATAATCAACACAAACTCATAGTCCGTTATCATCAAAGTATTCTACTTTGTATTCTAACGTTTTTGTTGTTTTTACTCTATATTAGGGAAATTCACATATTACTGTGACCCCTGTTATTAGGGTATTTATAGCTCGGGCCCCAGCGGAGAGAAGAAAAAGGCCAATATACATAAACATATATGTATGTAAATATATGTATGAAAGAAAATGGTAAAATAAAGCAAAATTGATAATAGGTATACTGAAAATGAAAAATCCCCAAATTGCTCCCCACGATAATCTTTTCACAAAAAAAAATTAAAATCTTCAATTTGGGGAAAAATCCACAGACCTGGCTAGACTGCTTGTCAGCAGCCACAAATTTTTTGATTGGCTTTGTTTTAAATAAGAAGAACAAGCAGTCAAAAACAAATGGAAATTCCTAAAACTTATGTAGTATTTAAATGAACAATGTTTTCTATTTAATGTTGACTTAATTTTGCAGTGAAAAACTCAATATTGTATATACAAAATAGCATTTAAAAATAAATGACATACATATGTATGTATAAACCAGCATCGAATTATTGGCCCTAAGTAAGATTAATTTAAATTTACTGAATGCCAGAATTCATGCGATTTGTTGAATAAAAGTTGCTGGACTTCTAATGAGCAAATAAAAAGTTTTCTAAATACAATTTTATAAAATTTGTCATTATTATTAACATAATTTTCAAACATCTCAACAAACCAACACAAAATGTAAAAGTGTACCTTATTTCTATTATGTCTGCCATAAAGTCCATGTTTTTATAATTGTTTTTTTTTTCTCAACTTATTGCGTAAGAATGCCGTTATGACTTTACGACTTCTACCGATTTTTTTTCGATATTTCGCTTATTGAGAAAGTGATTTTCCTTTACCCATATTGATAACAATAGACCACTTGATCAGCAAAAAAAATTTGGTGATGATACGCTTTTAAATGTTAAAGATAAACTAAAAAGAATTTACATGTGCAAACCTGATGACGCAAAAAAAAAGTGCGTTTTTTCATTGAAATTAAAATAAAATTTAAAAAGCCATATAACGGGAAATTTTCATCATATTCTTTCTTTACCAGCATCAGTGCATACAGTGACGAATAAAATAGAACAACGAAAAGTAGCAATATATTAACAACCACAACAACAAGAGCAAATATAATAAGATCGTAGGGGATGTGCTAACCTAATGACGCGCAGTGTATATAAAGATATAACACTTTATTTTCATAATTTTTCCTCTATATATACTAGTGAATTATTAGCAATAAAAACATGTCTAGAAAATATTGAAAACGTTTTTAAAAAAACACTTATTATATCTGACAGTAAAAGTGCCCTAGAAGGACTACAAGATCCTTTTAACAACAACATGATTATACAACAAATACGAATATTAATAACTTCCCTACATAATCATAAAATTACCCTTCTATGGGTTCCTAGTCACCTAAATATAGGTGGAAACGAGAAAGTTGACCAGCTCGCCAAAAATTCTTTAAAAATTGACATATCTACTGAATATAAATTTCAATACTCAGACTATAGGCAATACATTGGAAAATACATTTTTGACATCTAGAATGATTTATGGAAAGATAATAACGAAACTAAATTATTTAAAATTAAAAAAAACATATCGCACAAATTTAGTATACCTATTATATCAAAAACTGACTTTATTAAGTTAAATAGACTTAAAATAGGTCATTGTTTCTTCTCACATAAATAAATTATTGAAAAGACACAACCACCTGGTTGTGAATGCTGGCAACTACTAACCATCTCTCACATATTTAATGAATGCAATCTTCTGCAGGACAAATGTTTAAAATATAAAATAAATAATATTAATATCCTTCTAAGAGAAAATGAATTTGAAAGGATTAAAAAATTCCTGACTGAAATAAATATTTTTAATTTGATTTAAATCTACATACTTATGTATATAAAATAATGTAAAAATGTATATATTAAATAAAATATAAGTTCGTATGTAAAATTAGTGGGCCTATATAACCTAATTGTGTTGGGGCCTTTATAATAACAAAATAAAAAAAAAATATAACACTTTATTTGAACTTATGTTTAAAAAATTGTATATATTTGTTGTGGGCTAGCTAATATATGCTTTTTTAGGTTTCGCTGAAGCCGGGTTTTTTTAAATATGCATTTTTCGAATATCAAATAAATCGGTTATTTTTATACTATTAATCGGTTATTTGAAACAGGTACAATTGCTTACATTTTCCTTATTTTTATTGCAAATATGCACGTAATTGAAGTCTCTCTGAGAGTAAATCGTAATGCAAACATTTTGGAAGATTTTTTTATTTAGATAAGTGTCCTGAATTTGAGGCAATTCGAAGAATTTTTCTCTTGTCCTGTGGCGTTAGAGCTGTGCATGTACCTCCTTTATAATTTTTATTATATGTTTCAAGATGTTTTATGTAATTCATTACTACATTATGACTTCGTCCGATTTTTGTAGCGATTTCGCGATAAGAATACCTTTCAGAATAGTAAACATCAATTTTTACCATTTCAGACGAATTTAAAGAACTTTTTCTTCCCATATTGATTTAGCTAACTGCAGTCAGAAACTGTAATTTTAATTTTATTTGGTTTTTATAAAGATTTATCACAACCGCCTACTGATTTAAGCTAAAAATGCAAGTGGTTCTATTCTGTTGAACCAAAAAATGAATGAAGAATTTTATACTTGACAACAAAGAAGGAGAAAAAAGTACCGTTATAGTCCATTCTCATACCACTTTTTGTGTTTAAATTGTCATTTGAAGTATAAATTATTTTTCTGCAAAGCTAACTTTTTTTATTTTATATGTATTTGCAATTTATACAGATTTCTTACTTTAAAATGTGTTGGTTCTATCCTGATGAACCACAGTGTATGTATATATATACATATATAAATATGTATATATAATAAATTATATATAGGTATAATTATAATAATATAAGTATGAACTTATGTACTTATGAAATGTGAACTTAAGTAATTTTTTATTTACTTCCTGTTGTGAATCCTTTATTTTATATAAATAGACCTTATTTTTTAAAAAATTTTTTATTTATTTTAATGAAATAATTGGTTAACCGGTTATTTTTTAAATTTTTAGCCGAAAACCGTTTTTTTAAAATGCAACTATTCGAACTATTTGACAACCGGGTTTTCGGAAAATGTCGAATAATCGATCTCCCCAATCAGTAGATCTTTAACCATGTTTGGAATGTTTTCAAACTTATTTGTTTATACATAAAGTCTCAATTCAATATCCTCGGCCCATACTTACCCTAGTGATATGTGGACCCATTAAAGAACGTTATAAAAGTAAGAGTATTCACTCTGTGTTCACGCTAAGTATGGTGGATGAATGATAACAATATAGAATTAGAAAAGAATATTTATTTTTGGTGTATTAAGCACATTTTGAGAGTTTGGCTGACTTCCAAAACGTCATTTGCTTTGTGTTTGAACAAAGCATCACATTTCATAACGCCGCAGTACAATAGTTATACAATGTATACCATTTCAAAACGCCGCCGCATAGTATTTTTAACGCAGTAAGAGAGCAAACAAGGCATCGGTTTTATAGTTGTTGCATTGTTTCCGAACTTTGCATATGGATGTGATTTAAATACAGTAGCAATACTGTATACAAACATTGTATACGAACGTTTTGGAAGTCAGCCTTTATTTGCTTCTGGGGTACAAGTTGTCTTTTAAACTTTTGTTTAAGTAAAGAACAGTAGTATAACACTGGTCAACACAACTTTTGTTTCCTTTACTTTCTTCTGTTATTGGGTATTTCTATAGCCCTTAATATGAAAAAAAACTGGGAGATTGATAACAGCTTTATTTTTTGAAATATGGTGTTTTATTATTTTGACAAAAGAATATGTACAAAAAAAAAAAAAAAACAAATATTTTTTTATATTATTAATTATTATTACGAATAAACGTAATTATTATTTGAACTTATATTGATTTACATATGAAAAGTAATAATAATAATATTCTTCTCAATTAGTATCCACTTTACGAAAATTGTAAAGATGGACAATTGAACGCTGATGAGAGGTGTAGCGGCCTTGAAATCAGTACTGATACGTTCTGCTAAAAACTGATTGGATATAAATAATAATATTTTCCAACACAAAAAAACTCTTAGTAATTTTGAATTTTCATTAATTCAATAAAACTGAACTTGAGCCTGATAATATTACTTTTCATATGTAAATCAATATACATAAGTTCAAATAATAATTACGTTTAGTCGTAATAATCTATATATATAAAAATGAATGTTTGTTGGTTGGTTGGTTGGTAAGCGATAAACTCCTACATTGCTCATCCGATCGTGTTGAAACTTGGCATGTATAAGTAATTTTTCATAGAATAAATTTTTGGACTATCAATTTTTCCGTAACTCTCCGCTAGGTGGCGCTGTAGATAAACTTCTACACACTGAAAACTGCTTGACTTAGAAACTTTTTTTTTTCGCCAATCTATTATAAATATCGGTCATGTGTTTGCTATTGAAATTCAGCAATATCGGTTCACGGGTAGCGGAGATATATCCAAAAAACCGGTTTTTTGGGGTCAAAATTATGCATTTTTTTGATAAATTTTTTGAAAAATTTTTTTTTGCGCCAAAGTTGGTAATATCACTTCTTGTGGAGATTTGAAGATGGTATTGCCATAATATGGAATACGTACCGGGAGAAAAGTGGATGGGACCACGCTCCTTTTTATTAAAATTAAAAATCGTAATATAGTCTTAACTACTGGACCGATCGTCACAATAGGATATATAAATACTTTTAATTTTATTTTATAACGAGGGGGGTAGCGAAGTACACCGGGATCAGCTAGTAATAATATAAAAATAGAAATTATAATTGTCAGTTTCTTACAAAAAATTTATTTCAAAATTATTTTAAAAAAAAGAGAGGAAAATAAACATAACAATACACATACATACATATGTCTGTGTGTAACTACCCAGGCAGAAAAATACAATCGGGATGACGTTGGCAAAGCGTTTTCCAAGCGTTAAAGCGTTGTGCCAACACGAAAATGATAACGTCGATCCTAGCACTGCCGATCGTTTTTCATGTCATTGGCAAAGCTAAAAATTCAACGCTTTCCCAATATTATAATTTTGTTTAGCAAAACATTTTGCCAGTAGCTCACTCTGCAAAACTACAGTATTTGCCCAAAATTCCAACAAAGAAAAATAAGATATTTTACCAATTCAATACGTCACATATTTTTAATGCTATTTATTATTTATTATATCTGTACATATTTATGTATACATATAAACACATAAAAGTTTAACGGGAGCTTCTTCCTCCATACCGATCTTTGGCTGTAGCCAACCATCGGCTTATTTTAGACAAAATCGTTCATTCTGTCTCCAATTTATATTGATGTAGCAAGAAATCTGAAAAAGTTATTGAATTATAGTTACATACATATGTATATTTTGTGATATGCAGTATTTACCTTTCAATTCCATATAAATATGTGTTGCGTTAAAATTCTCTTTAGAAATGCCTTTGTTTGGTTTTCCGAAGCCACTAAATTTTAGCTGAATCTCCCGACTCATTACTGCCGACAATACGTTGCCTATAGCTTCGTGGAGAGTTTTTGCTTTTGTCTTGTATGCCAGAAATTCTCTCTATAGATACATATATATATATGTATACATAAGATGGAAATAGTTGACAAAATTAATAAATAGTACTTACTAAGTCGTTTGTGAATTCTATGTCATTTTTAATTTGGCCATCAAATTCAAAAAACTTCGCAAGATCGTTTATGGGTTCTTCAATTTTCAATTTTTTCTTAATGTCTTTTAACAAACAAGACCTATTTGGTGATTAAAAGTGCATGTCCACCTTTTCTTCTTGCTTATTTATATTGTATAATATACTTCGATGTAGCCGTTTTATGTTCCCTTCCATTTCTTCTTTAAATGCCTGGAAATCTGAAAAATAAAACAAAACGTACGGATTATTACGACTTCGATAAATAGGCTGAAAATAAAATGAAGCAGATATTTACCAGATATATGAATAGTAATCATATCAGTTTGGGTATGAACATTTTTCTTTTCTTTATGAATTAAACCGATGTTTTAGTCTATTGCATCTAAATTGTATATAAATAGATTTCAAGGCTATGTATATGTACTTATGTATATGTAAGTATATCAATTTATACCTTTACGTTGTATACAACGATCCTTTACTCCCTGTTCCTGATCCTGTGCAGAAGTTGAATTCACGACTGATTTAGATTCACCTTTTAATAAATATATTTAATATAGTAACGCCACTTAAATTGTAGGATTTTTAAACTTTTGCTTTAATAACACTGGCGCTTCATAAAGCAAAAAAAGCAAAATGAAGACCAAATATATAAATACCTATGTACCTAGATTCTCAATTTTTCTTCGGCAAGTTTTGTGGTAATTTCTTTTCATGTTTGATATTAAAAGCGAATTTGAAGCTGATAAAATATATTTTTAATACTTTTTTTTAAGCTTTTACACGGGTTATTGCAAATCACATTTTCTAACTGTTAATTTTTTGTATTCCGATGCTCTTCTATCAAGACATATTAAGCAGTAAGTGCATTACCACTCCAACGAATTTTTCTTTTAATATCGTACCATCAAATTCCATATATAAAATAAATATTATTATCGTTGTATGGTGTTTGACAGTTTCGAATTAAAAAAAAAATTCAGTTATGGTAGTTATGCATTCACCTTGTTTATTATATTTGACCAATATGTACATAGTATTTTGACGGCGATGCCAGACTGTAAATTGGATATTTATGTATTGGGAATCTAAAGCTACAATATATAAGAAAAATGTGTATGTACATGAAATGAAAACCATTTTAGAAACTTACGTATACTCATTTTATCAGAAGTGTCTTTTTAAGTAAACATTGGCAGCTTTAAGAGTATATATTGCAGGTAAAGTATGCGTGTCTAATAGCCCTTTAAGAGGCATTTAGCAAGTTAAACGAGTACCCTTGGTTATATTTTAAGATATCAATCAGGGGGAAAATAATCTGTGATGTGGCAGGATTAGCGATTTTGCAAAACAAAAGTTTTAAAACAATGTACTTGGCCCAACTATTAGGACTCTGCAAGAAGCCATATGGTTTTTTGTAGGGTTGTGTTTTGACCGTTAAATAATCTGCAAAAAAATGGTAAACTTTGCAATCTTGTCAAAAGTTGTTTACAGTTTTGGCCGCCATCATAAATATTTTTGTTTAAGCTATGCTTTTTGTTGCTGTATACGCACTAAATACATACAAACCACAGCTATTTTTGACAATATGCTGATGGTTTCACATAAACAAAATGCATGTTGTTTTTTCTATTGTATTATTGTTGTAATGATAAGCAGACATAATTGGGCCATGCCAAGATAGTGTTGATTTTACAACAAGAACGGAATTACAAAATTTCTTTTAAACACAGTCCTGTGACGTTAATACACAAATTTTAACATCAGAAAAATCCTTGTATTATAAACTTTATCATAATGTCTTACCAACGACTTAAAAAACACAGATTTTTAAAAATGGAACTTAGTTCAGAATCAAGTATGTATATAAGTGCATATCAATTTTATGATTAAATTTTATTATTAATTTGAGTGCGTTTCTCACAGACTTCGATGCCAATATTCCCGCTAATATCAATAATGTCGACATTGAAGAGGAAGAACAGCCAATAACTGGAGCATGCTACAACTCAGAAGAATCAGAAGATTTTATTGGTTTCGAAGATATAAATTCTTCAGATGAAGAGGAATTTATTGAAAATCTAGAGGACAACACATCGAGTGAAGCAAGTTCAGACGAGTTTATTCCTCAAACTACAGCTGATGATCGGAACGACTTAGAAAAGGGTCCTCTAGAAGACAAAATAAAAAACTGGGTTTTGAGAAATACTCAAACTCTTACGCAGAAAGCAATCGATGAGGTTCTCATTATATTTAGGTCCGAAGGCTTTACATCGCTACCAAAATCATCTAAAACCTTGCTACAAACGTCACAATTAAAGAGCGATACAAAAATAATGAAAAGTTCGGACGATACCTTTGGGATTTTTCAGTATTTTGGTATCGAAGCAAACCTTAATGCTATAATAGATCCTAAAGTGTACAAAGAAGACCAAATTAACCTGTTAATACATGTTGATGGCATGGATATTTTCATTAATCGAAAAAAGGATTCTGGTCAATAATGGGAAAAGTATATTCCGGTTTTTATACGGCAAAGCCATTTCTAATAGCTCTTTACTTTGGAAATGCGAAGCCTTTTTCAGCTAGGGAGTTTTTAGCAGAATTCGTTTTAGAAGCAAATATTTTCATTAGCGCAGGTATAAATGAAAAACTTTCAAGTGTTATGATATTTATTTTTTTACTTTCTACATAGGTATACAAGTGAAAGGTAAACTTTTAAAATTTGGAATTTTAGCTTTTTGTTGTGATATGCCAGCCCGAGCTTTCATTAAATGCTGCAGAGGTCACACTGGATTTTTCTCCTGCGAAAGGTGTACCATTAAAGGGGAGACGGTCAATAATACCCGCGTATTTAAGGAAACAAATTGTGAGGAACGCTCATACTTGTCATTTAAAAATAAAACAAATCTCCAACATCACTTATCGAAGGAAGATAGCCCACTACTGGACATAATTAATTTTGATCCCATAAAGCACGTCGTTATTGATGAAATGCACATGCTTTATCTAGGTATTAGTAAGCAAATACTTCAAAAGTTAATTTTAAAGAATTCATTCGCGTTTGTTTCACAAGAAAGCGTATCAACACTTCAAGAAAACCTGATAATAATATCTAAAAATGTACCTTTCGAATTTCAAAGAAAATCATACGATTTAATGAATTTTACAAACTGGAAAGCTACACAATTCCGTTTTTTCTTGTTATACGCAGGAGCAATTGTTTTAAAGAATGTATTAGATGATGAAATGTACAAACACTTTATAATTTTATATACTTCTTGTCGTATTTTGTCGTCAACCAAGTTAGCCACATTAAAATCAAAATATGTTAAAGATTTGTTAAAATCCTTTGTTAAAGTTATGCCTAGATATTACGGCCCTAATTCCCAAACTATGAATATACATAATCTGATCCATATATCAGATGATGTAATTAACATAGGAGCTCCTTTATCACAATTTTCAGCGTTTGACTTTGAAAATAGTTTGGGATATTTAAAGTCCATTGTAAAATCAACTACAAATCCAATAGCACAAATTGAAAGAAAATTGCACATTTTTTATACTAACAGTTCCTTAAATAATAGCCCATTAGTATATCCTCTTGTTAAAAATAAAAAATATTCAGTTGGAAAAATTATAGAGACACTTGAATCGAAAACACTATTTACTTTTGTTAACATTTATGGCTATAAAATTACAACCGTTCATCCTGATAATATTTGTTTATTAAGTAATGGAAATGTTATGGTTGTATCAGAAATTTTTAGTAGCAAACTTTCTATATACAAATGTGATAATATTTATTTAAAAGGAAATATTTTAAACAAAATGCTTGATTTTTTTGAGTACCCACTGTCAAAAACTTTTTTGTATAAATAGATGAGCTTTGGAATTTTTTAAACATAAAGGGTAAAACATCTACTGATGAATTGGTATAGCTACCAACGAAATATATATCTAGATATTGCTAACCCGCAACAAATAAATAACATTTAAAACATAAATACTTGAGTACATGCTCATATAAATGTAAAATTTTGTAACGGGGAGATTTGCTTTTCATTTTTGCCTTATAAAATACTTTTAATGGCAACCAGCGGTTGTCTAATTGTATAGGTGTAGAAAAGTAAACACATTCATAATGAAAAATTAATATTTTTAGATCAAAATAACTAGAATTAAAAAACGAAATAAGCAAATATATGTAAAAATTTTGAATTCATATAATTAAAATCCTGTAACTGGTTGAGTATAACAATCCAAAATATTTTCTAACTCCCATTTTGGGTAGTGATTCAATCTAATTATTAAAAAGTTTTTCAAAGAAAAAATGTTCAAAATTTTCAAAATAGGTTTATGTAGAAAAAAAAAACGCTGCATACACATACAGACGTTGCTAAAATCGCACACTCAGCAATATTGCGGGAACAACCTCGCTGGCGGCAGCGAACAGTAACGCTCATCGATTGGTATAAAAAGGCAGGTTGGTATCAACAAAAAATATAGTTCGGGAATCATCATTAAACGTGTCACAACTCACAACAAACCTGATCAAAGACCAGCCTAACAAGCGGCTCCCTGAGACGGTTATAAATTAATAAACTAAGTAAGACAAATAAAAAGTAAATAAAATTAAAGAAATAACTAAAATCATCCTAGTCTCATGTGTTTTAATTCCGAAAATAAGTTACAAAAGAAAACTGTAACAATATTTTTAGTGTAAAGGTATGTGTGTTAATACCTTTTTGCGTTTTCCGGTAAAATGCTATGCTCGTCATTAAAACTCTCCAACGAGAAGTAAGTATTCCTTAAAAAATTAAAATAAAAAAATTATTTTCACAAGCATTCGTGTAGTAGAAATTTTTTTTACCAAAAGCAATCTCAATGCGTATTCTAGAACTACTTATTCTTTTGTTGAAAATCGCTTTATTCGCATCAGTAATTTTGGAATAGGGCTTCATAATATTTTCCTTTAAAGGAAATGCTGCATCAGCTACAAAATAGTATGGGAATTGAACATTAGACCCAGGCAAGTTTGCTGCTGCAGGTACATTTAATGTTTTGTCTAAAATCATTTTCCCGAATTGGGAATTTCTAAATACCCCACCATCGCTCTGGCTACCGTATGCACCTACATCTACCAATGTAAACGTGTAATTACTGTCACACGCTGCAAGTAAAACCTTCAAAAATAAACATTTTAATTAATTAATTGCAATTTATAAATCTAAAATTATTACTTACGATGCTGTTGAATTTTTTATAATTAAAAAATTGTGAACCGCTATTCGGTGGACATGTTATTCTTACATGCTTTCCATCTAATGCCCCTAAGCAATGCGGTAAATTAGTGTTTCGATAAAAATCATCAGCAATTTTGACCCACTCTTCAGTATTAGATGGACTTACATAACTACTTTGTAATACACGCCACAAAACCTCGCACGTCTCTATAATAATGCTTCTGGCTGTCTCCAGGCCTATTCGGAACTTCATGGATATAACATGCAGAGCGCTCCCGTGAGCTAAGAAACTGTATTACATAAAATTAGAATTATATTAACCAATAATTAAATTGATTATACTTACTGTAAAGTTAAGTACAGCATTTGCTCTGGTTCTATGGGTTTCCTGGGGGAGTATTTCCTGAGCCAAGGTTCAACTAAAGTCACAAGAACATTAAACTGTTCATGATTTAGCCTGGTAGATTTGAAAAATAGCTCTGGGTTTTTTTCAATTAAAATATTTACTCCCGTAGAATAAAAGCCGTATGATGGACGACTTTTACAAATCTCTCGATTTCCTTCACGTCTATTGGCCATCATCATTAAAACTAATAAGTTTTCTAAATCCTCTAATATATCCACAGAACTCATTTTTTAAACTTTAATAATTTGCTTTTTTAATAAAATTTTACTTTAATTACAAAACACAAACCACAAACTACAATAAACATACGAATATGTATGTATACTATCATAATCAAGGTTGCTATATTTTTTTTAATAACCCTGTTTTTATCGATTTGACAAAGCGTTGACGCTCTTGTTTAGGTATGGTATTTCAGCGTTAACGCTAGGCGGTAGAAAACGTTCCGCTTTCCGCTCTTGTTTAGGTATGGCTGTTTGGTAACAATTTTTCATTGTCAGTACTAGTGATGTTACGAATATCAATTTTTAGTATTCGCGAATACTAATACGAATATTTAAAACAGTATTCGCCGAATACGAATATTTCTTTTGAGGTTTATATTTCAAATTTAATTGGAAAAAGAAAAAATCCCTGCCTTTGCGTTAGTAACTATAAAAGAAAAAAAAATTTAGTGATTTAACATTATTATTGCATTAAGATGCCGAATTTGAAAACCTCTACAGAAAATTTTTTAATTATTTTACTTTCAGATTTCGTTTTTCTTACTCTGCGTGAAATACAATGGGGTTTTTTAATAAAAATTAATATATATTTTTACATTTTATGTACTTTTTTTAAACTTTTGTATGATTTTTTTTGGAAAATGTATGGGAAAATTATTCGAAAAATATTCGCTTGAATTTGGCGAATACGAATATCTTAAAACAGGCGAATAGTTGAATAGTCGAATACGAATATTCGTAACATCACTAGTCAGTACGTTGTCAGCATATTGCCATATCTTACAATATAGTAAGATCTGCCAATCGTCTGTACATAGCTTTAGTTTGGTTGCTCCGTTTGTTTATTTAACAAAACGAAAAAATGCCAACAAATTAAAGCTTCAGAAATCTGCGGCAATCGGCCTGTTTTTTTTTTGCATTGTGTTGAGGAATACATCAGATTGTGCCTTATTATCAGATATTTTCAGTAAAATAAACTTTTTAAGCTTTAATATTCGAATTATACGAAGAAATACATATAATTTCTGTTCTATTCCCCATCAAAAATAAAGTGAAAATATCAATGTGAGAAGTGAAAAATTTCCGAGCGAAATATTTATTCACGATGAGGGGAAATTTTTTCAGTGAACATTTTTCACGTTGTTATTCTGGACTGAATAAAATTTTTTCATGCGAGTTGTTCACGATACGTGAAAAGTGAAAAAATTTCATCTGGAAAATTATTCTCGATAGGGGTGAATATGGACCTTAAAGATAACAGCACATCTCGAAAAAGAAAATTTAATAAAATAAACAATTAAATTTTAAACATGTTTTGAATAAAAAATTTGGCTGCATACAAATAGATATGTTCCTTACAGCTTTTCAGCATTAAGAGGGTAATGTTTATTATAAATTTCCTTTATAGAACTAATTTCTGAAAAAAAAAAATCTTTATAAGAATTTTTATATGCATACATAAGCCGAACTGTAACATTGGCAGCGCAAAAAAGGATTTTGTTTTAAATAGGTTGAATCCAAACTCGACAGTTTGACTCTACTACATCTCTTAAATGTCCATTTCAAATTTTGTTCACATCTATGCTCCTTTTAAGAAGTTATGTCTTTATTCCAGTTCATTCAAAAAACCACGTCAATCTGTGCATATGTGTGAGTGTCGAGTTTTTGTCGTTTAAACGTAGATGTACATACAAATAAAACCGTCAATCATCATTTGCATTGTGACTTCGCCGCGTCCGCTTGTAACATATCATCGGATGATGATTTATTGGGGGCTATTCTGCGTTTCGATTCGAATCGAAATTTTTTCCGTCTGGCAGCTTTGGTATTCTGCGTTTCGATTCCGCTCAGTTTCTTTCGATTGTATGTATTCTGCATTACGATCGGAGCTCCGTTTTTCTCAGTTGTTTTTTTTGTTAACGGAGGGGTTTTCTTTATCTGTGTTTTTTAGTTAAAAAGTTTAAAATTAAAAAAAATGTAAGTAGAAAATGAGATAAACTGTTCAGAAACGATTAAAAAAACACTTGAAATTATTAATTTATTTAATTAAATTAATTTTTTTCTTTTAAATTGTTAATTTTTGTACCCGAATCTGATGTATTTTTTTATGTATTACAGTTCAAAAACAACAACACCAGAGCAGTATGAAAAATTGTTTATGAACAACTAATTTTAGTTTGTTTTTATATTTTTTTATTTTATTTAACAATTTTTGTATTGAACTTTATCAAGAACTTATTTTTAATTATGTATACATACAACTTTTTGTATTAAATTTGACATTTGCTTATGAAAATAATAACAAACTTGCTTTTTTTTTGCTATTTCATTTCCACATTCCACAGTGATGCTATTAATTTTGTAAACATTGTTGTCTTCTTCTTTTTCTTTCAATTCCGTTTTTCTTCAGAATACCAATTTTCGATCGCAACGGAACTGAATGCGGAGACTTAATCGAAACGCAGAATAGGGGTGATTATCAGCGGTGTCAACTTGGTGCGTTTCGCACCTTTTTTGGTGCTTTTTTAAATGTTTTGTGCGAAAAATTTCTCAGTTGGTGCGTGGTGCGCTTTTTTTTAAATTTTGGTGCGTTTTTTTAATTTCGGGTGGCACTAAAGAAAATTCAACACAATTTCTTGTTTCAGTTTGGGAAAAAAATTTTGTACAAAAAGATACAACTGTTGCAATACCATTTCATTCAACATTGTAAAATTTTTACAATCAATTTTACAGACCACAATAAGAACAACCAGTAATGATATTTAAGACGTACCAAAACATATGCACAAAGTAAAACCGTCTTGTTGTAGATAATTTGTACTATGAAACATTTCATTTTAGGGAATTTGCTGTCCCTTTTAGATTTTCATAGTACATAATTGGTTTTGTAGTAAAAGTTTCTGTCGAGTCTGTTAAAGAGCTTAGCAAAAAAAAGTATTCTCGAGACTAGCGATCATTGTTCGTTTTTTATTAAATGCATAAAAAATGCGGTTATATAAAGTGTTGTAACAATAAAATTAAAAAAAAAATTCTATTTACTAAAAGAAATATTTAAAGTTAGTGTCAATAATGGAGTATAAAAAAGGAGATTATAAGTGAAATAAAAAAAAAAATTTGGAAATCACAATGTGAGTTTAAGAAATGGATTCGGCCTTGATCAAATAATATCACAAAAGTAAGATGCTTTTATTGCAATTTGCGACGTCATGCCTAAATATCCACCCTTGTTCGGCATGCTGGAACACGGAAACACATTCCAGCTTTGAGACCATTTAGCTACAAACGACATCAACAACCAACATTGTACAAAATGTTTTATCCCATTACAAATATGATATCATGCCATTAACAGTACAATTTGAATCCGATGTCGAAACATTATCTAGCATTGAAAAAGTGTGGAGAATGATGCACTTTATGTAATGGCACAATATTGATTCAACATTAGAATTTTAAACAAAAGTTAAATGTTGTAAAAACGCAAAATTAATTCAAAAAAAATTTTCAATAAAAAAAAATCTGAACTTGGTGCGTTTTTTGTTGAATGGCGCGTTTTTTGCTCCATTTTGGTGCGTTTTGAAATTTCAAAGTTGACAACGCTGGTGATTATTAAGGCGTGTAGTACAATTTTGTCAAAAAACCAAAAAAAATACATGCGTTTGACACGGTTTATACACAAAAATACCAGAGCAAAAAATTGCCACCTTTCTACTAATTACACTTACAAAACAACTGACATTTTCTTTGTCACTCACAATTCGAGACTATCCAAGGCGAATTCATAATAGGTGAAGCTAAAAACACAGCTGATATACTTTTTTCTTGCATAATGGAGGCTCGCATGTCAAAATTAGTACATGCAAGCTTAGGGGCTCATATGTCAAATGTTGTTGTAATGTTGTACTTGTTGTAGTATTAACACTGTTATGAATTTGCCTTGAAACTATCAAAATAATTACGCGTCAAAATAAAATATCAAGAGTTTTTGATTTTCATCAATCGGAGCCGACAACGTATACGTGGACTCCAAAAAGCACGACTGCACGCACACACTTACTACTGGGTGAGAAGTTAGTTATATTCACCAAATTCCCTTTCCCAGACCTTTTAATATTGAGAAAGAGTCTCACCGTCTATCATGGTCCATAGGTTTGAGTAGTCCTTATGTATCCACTCTACAATACTAATACTTTGATCCTTCCCCATGCTCTCCTTTTTCTTAAGTGGCAAAGAGGTTAACGGAGATTTCTCAACTTATTTCGAAGATCGGTTTCCCCATTTCTGATTGGTTATTATTAATATCCTTATTTTCAAGCAACTAGTTTTATAGTTAAATGTTTTAACTTCCAACAATGATCCCGTTACATGCATGAATTCGTACCGTCGCTTATACTTTTATTATTATTATTACTATTTATATTAACTAAATATTAGCTAACTCAATGTCTGTGTTAACCGCTATCAGTTTTTCAACGTAATGTCATTACAATGAGTCAGTACTCACTCATACTGCATAAGTTTACAATAACCACAAGCTAGCTCGTTTTGAGTTAGGTTACGGCTGATTAAATTGAAGCACACTCAAGCTAGTTGAACAGTTATCGAAAAGAGGTTAATTGTACATCTTTGCATCAGATTTGAGTAACGTAAAAGTTGGTTCAACACTTATCGAGAACAAGCAAATTGTACGCAAAACTTCTGACTCACGTATGTATCATTTACAAGTTAGTTCAGAAGTCAGATGTACATTAGTTATCTAAGAGTCAACAATATTTGAAGCTAGCTAACAAAAGTCCGACAGGGTATGTACATACATACATATCTACATGAGCCGTTTATTTTGAAAGTGGCATAAGTCACTTTTTTTGTTGATTCCAAATGTTTTACAAATGAAAAGATACCGTTCAATTTTATTTAGTGTTGCCATTAACTAGATTTTTTTTTAAAAATTACTTATGCCACTTTCAAAATAAACGGCTCACTTATAAAATAATTATTTTACCTGTATGAAAATATATATGTATATATATATGATATATTTAATATTAATTTTGGATTAAGTTCAATACTAGAATTAATAAAAATCCAAATTAAAATATCCAATAAGGTTACCAAAATTTAAAATTGTACATATGTATGTATAAGCTGCAAAACAGAGAATCAATATTCATCTTTCCTAGGGGCTAATTCTCGCATTCGCTTACGAGCGAGTTTTTGCACTTTTGGGATTCTCTTATACGATACCTAATAAAGCGTATCGAAATCTCTGATGATAACATTCGATAGCGACCGAGCATTCGAATGCAACCATGCGAGTTTTTACATTTGCACCAAAAAGTCATTCGAAATAAAATTTAATAGTGTAAAAATACAACTTAATACTAAAAAATTAGAAAAATAAAATTAAAAATGAACGTGCAATTGGAAGAAATTTATTTACATTTAAAATGTAAGTTCTATATTAAACATACATTTATACATACTTACATACAAAAATATATATAAAATAAAATAATAATTGAATTAATTTAAGTCAAAAATAAACTACATACATACGTATGTACATACATATACCCAAAAAGAAATTCTCGCCAGCTTTATGTCAGCACACAATGATTTAACAAGCTAAATACTTCTGGACCTCCTATAAAAGATTCAAAAATGTGGCGCAAGGTTACTAAAACATGAACACATTTTCTATAAGCTCTATCGCATGTCAGGGGATTTTGTAAGTATGCATGTATGTATATAAATATATACATATCATAGTTGCTTGATATTTTACCTTTTCTATTGTATGATGTGGCCAGATGATCGGCGCGCTGGTATGCTTGCATTTTGCTCCGGCTAGAAGCTCGCCGTCTTGGGGTGGTGTCCTTGCCGATCCATTTGGCTTTTAAATACTACATTGATAATAAAAAAAAATTCCATACCAGCCAATTGCGGTGTCAACACACAGAAAACTTCTATATGAAAAATTTATGGGACCCGAAGCAAGTTGAAGAGAATCTGCTCCACGCAGCCACACACACACTCACCTAGGATCACTTACCGCGGATGTAATGCCGGGAATATTGCCCTCCCTTCACAGAGGTCCGTCAAACCTCTCCATGACATGCACTTATTAACTGGCATGTCCCAAGCGCCACTTCACATGCAAATTAGCTCTACCCCACCAAAAAGTTTAGCCTATCATCTTAATGAAATTCCAAACAATTTTTATTTCAATATATGTATATACAACATTATTATCTCTTATTTACTATTCACAAACTAACTATTACTAACAATTGCGATTATGTTAATTATTAATTAAATTTTTTTTTATTTCCGGTAAAAAAATAACTCAAAAATGGAAAAATATATATATTTATATATACATATGTAGTTCTTTACCCAATACAATTCTAATTTATTATACTACTATATCTTTTGATCTTTCAGAAATTTCGCGAAACCAATTTATCTTTCCCCAAGGGCGAGCTCAACATACAGGTTTTCTAGTTGGATTGGCGAAACCTATTGCCGCGACTTTAGGAAACTCCTAATCAGAAATTTTAGTTGCTAACTTTTATTAAGTGAAAATTGTATGGCTTTATATATAAATATAGATATATATATGTATATATATATATAC
The DNA here is from genome assembly GCA_947311025.1 of Lypha dubia. NCBI lineage: Eukaryota > Metazoa > Arthropoda > Insecta > Diptera > Tachinidae > Lypha > Lypha dubia. Next base: position 107,479,994 of record OX371260.1, read on the forward strand.
ATATATTAAGTTAAGTATAAAAAAAATATCTTAAAGAAAACAAAATGTATTTATTTAATGAGGTATTTATTTAATGATCGAGATTTTTCATTTTTTTGTTGTGTTTATATATATATATTTTCAAAATAAATATAAATATAAACAACAATATATGTATATATATATTAAAATAAAAAGACCTATAGCTTAAATAAACATTCTAATAAATATAAAGAAAAGGTCAAATAAAATAGATACTAAAAAAAAAAAAAAAAAAAAAAGTTTATACATATATATATGAATATATAGGTCACAGAGCCAATGAAATTTTAAATAATATAAAAATTGCATTTATTTTTATTTTCAGGAAAATAACTCGCAGGAAACTACATACGTTGCTTCGGCAGGCTTCTTTTAAAGATCCATTTGTGGGGCCCTTCTTATCGGATTATTGGACGGCTTCTCGGAATGATGTGGGCTGGATGGGTTTTCTGGCGCTTATGGTTTATGAGTTCTCGTTTTTCTTTATTAATATATCTTAAACTAATTTGGATTTACTGTAACCTTTTTATTTTTAGTCACATTATTTTTCAGGTTTAAGTTGTTAATAATTTCAATAAACGTTTTATTTTTACGTTTTATTTTTTTTTTATTTCTTTTATAAATTTCGAAACGAATGTACTTTCATTTTGCTTTGTCATTAGATTTTCATTCCCTTTTTTTTTATTTTATATATGTATATCCAGTTCTCTGTTATAATCTTTTATTTTCTTCAGTTTTAGGGATTTTTCTTATTATCTTTAATTTTGTTTGTTTTAAAGGATTTTATAAAACTCAACTTCTTTAAAAAACTTTATTCTTCAAATATTTGCAGCTTTTTTACTTGGAATCTCCAATTCGAACCTTCTAAATTTTTCCAGACACCTCCTTTTATACTTTTCTTTTTGTCTGGGACACGTCATTTCCCGCCGACCAAAAAAAGATGGCTGTCCTGCCGAACGACATTTTGATTTTCTATATTTGTCTCCCTCTTTAGCCATATGCACCCTGCAACAGGACAAAAACAGCTGGTGTTTGCGTATTTATTTGTAGACTTTTCGCTGACAGCTGTTATCAGCTGGACCTGGAATGGGAGTGAACATTTTCTGAATTCGCTTTAGTCAACCAGTACTTCTTTGGCAACACTGACATAAATAAAAAAATTCCATTCCTGGCAACGCTGACCTGCACATGAATGACCAACACAAGGCGAATCTATATATATATATATAAATTCGCCTTGGACCAACAGTTGAATGAAAAATTTGAATTCCCCTTATGCGTAGTACTCACGTTGGTATTCCTGCAGTTTATTAATATGGAGGTTTATGTTGTACAAAGGTAAGTATAATATTAATTTACTATAAACAAAATATTAAAACAAATTTTAGTTGTATTAATTTATGGTTGAATGTTAATTTTCAGGTGATGGATTTAAAACGATGCAAGGGATGGATGTAATGGAAAATAAGGGTGAGTAATGAAACAATTAATAACATTTATACTACTGTATGTATGTATATACATATATGTATTAATGAAAATTCTAATTACAGGTTCTGGCGTGGAACGTATTGGACCAGGAGCAGGTTGCAGGTAAGTTAAATGATTATTTATGTAAGTGTTTTTATACATATAGAACGTGCGTGTGTGCTCTTTTAATTCATTTACTTGGAACATGCTGATCAGTTTTTATTTCAGATTCCCTGGCCGAACATTTTAACGCCGCTGTCTGGCCGTCATTATCAATAGGTAAGATGTATATATTTCATGTTATATTATTATCTTGAAAGATATGAAATTAATATGGCTTTAACCCAATTTATTCCCACACAGGTATTCTATGGAAAACTGACTGGATGAATGTTAGCTTTCTACCCCAAAAAAAAACGGTGAGTATTAGTGTGTGAAATGTTTTTATGCTTCAGCTCTGTTGGCAAAGGAGGTTGCAAGGACTAAATCCACCATCCTACCTTAGGCTATAACCCTAGATGTTTGGTGAGAAGTACCCCTTACACCCCTGAAAAAGGAAAACTCAAAATAGAAGTTGAGCTAAGCGAAAATAAAATTCAAAGAAACTAAACTAAACAATTTAATAATTTAAATTATGTACTAATTCATTAATCTAACTAATTTTTATTATAACTAATAATTTCTTCCCTCTCCACAGGTAAAGATAATTCAAAAGGTTCTGGAGTGGAGGAAACATTTAACTGAGCCGTCGGGTTTAATTCATCCCCCGAACATGCACCAGGCAAACTATTTAAATATACATTATTTTAGTCTAAATCTTATTCTAAAGTCCTTATTTTTCTCTTGTTTACAGATTATGTACAGCAGCACCTAAATAAGGAAGTCCCTGAAAGTACAACTATAATAATATTCAACCGAATGCTTCCAGGATCAACAATCATCAACAAATATTCTGGTGAGTAACCCAATTTTTATTATTATGGCCTAGTCTTCCGTGAATTTGGCAGTGCTGGTAAAATCGAAAACTGCGATGTTTCACCTTTTTCGAAATTTACCGAGCACCGCGGCTATTCCCAGGAGCATCCACCATCACTCTTGGTATTGATTTGGCTCAGTTCAGCCCTTTATATTTATAAATTTATTAGCATAGATATAACTATAATTTAAGTTAATATTAGATCATAACTACATATATTTATAACCTTCGCGGTCAGGATTATTCTTACTAACAAAAAAAAAAAAATACTTATTACTTCGGGTAGAACAAAAACTTATTTGTCAGGAAACAAAACTATTTATCAAAAAAAACAATTAGCGAACTACTAAAAACTAGACTCTTACGTTGCTTTATTTTCACGCGAACTATTTTATAGTTTAGTTTTTATATTCCATGCCTCGATTTCTGAACTGCTTGAAATGAGTGTCGTGTAATTCTCTTGTCGCTCTTCACAGACCTAATTTGAATGTTTGTAACAACCAAATAATCGAAAATTATTTCCATAAATAAAATAAATGTGATAAATGTTTTAACACGGGTTGCTTATTTACGCTTAACTTGCTGTAAGATCGGTCTCAGACCAGTGATGCCAACTCTTGCAACATCAAAAGCACTGTGAGCCCATGGAAATAGGGTAAAAAAGGGTAAAAATAAAAAAAATTTCGGGTACAAAAGAACTAACCTAATTTTGTTTTGGGTCTGGTGGATCAAAAGACAGATCTATTGCTTTTTCATGGCTTTTTGTGTGACTTGGTCGGAGTAAATCGCTTTACATATCAAACTTTTATTTCACAATTACAACAAATAAAATATGCTTTCAGTTCATCTTTTGCTGTTCTAAGCCACGTTTTAAAAGCTGGATCATTTTCCCAAGCTTTTCTATATAAGTATTTGTTTTTCGATCTAAGGGAAAGCCATTGTTAGATGAAGAACTTTAGCACATATCAACTTTAACACATTTGCTGATGATACGGCTTTTATAAGCGTTCATGAAAATCCTGTAGAAGCTTCCCGGAATCTACAAGGGTACATCTCAAAATTGGAAACATGGCTAAAAGAATGGCGGATAAAAGTGAATGAGCAGAAATGTGTACACGTTACTTTTACTTTACGCAGGGAAACATGCCCGCCTATACAAATCAACACCGAGACTATACCGCAACACACTGTAGTCAAATATCTAGGCGTTCATCTTGATCGTCGCTTAACATGGAAATCGCATATAGACGCAAAGTTGACTCAAATGAAATTAAAAGCAGCCCAAATGAATTGGCTTATTGGAAGAAATTCTATATTAAGTCTTGACTGTAAACTTTTGTTATACAACGCGATCCTGAAACCAATATGGGCCTATGGAATCCAGTTATGGGGCACTGCCTCAGCATCAAGTGTAGAAAAAATTCAAAGGCGACAAAACAAAATTCTACGTACAATTACTGCAGCCCCCTGGTATATCCGAAATCAGCGAATTCACAAAGATCTTGATGTTCCGTTGGTGAAGACAGTATTTTCAAAACATGCAAAAAAATATATTGAAAAACTAGTATTGCACCCAAATCCACTTGCGCGCAACATTCTAACTTATAGAGGCCACACCCGGTTGAGAAGGAGGGATACTCTTTCTCTCAGCCGTACGAGAGATGTAAAACATCAAAAATCAACAGTTGGAATTAAAAATTTTGTTTAGCACTGGCTAAACATATATTAATGTATTTTTAGATTTAAGATTTGAAAAAACTTATTGATGTTTCAATTTTTATAATTGAAGATTCAATAAATAATAAAACTACCACAAAAAAAATATCAACTTTAACATCAATTAAGAACTTACTTTTAATAACTGTGCAGCTTGATAATCACCAAGGCACTTTCTTGCTTAAATTTGCATAAAAAACAAATCAAAGGATATGTACTAATATTGAAAGTAAGATTACTGCTAAACAAATAAATCATAAAAATTTCTGAACGAATTTAAAAAACAAAAGATGCTTGAGAAATTCTAGAATTCAAATTCTTAACAGTTTGCGAGTACTAATCAAAATATAGATGCAAACTATACGCAGTTGGTTAAAAAAGTATTAGGTGTGCTTAAAGAATAGTAGGAAAATGGTTCAGTGTCAAAAATGTTGATTATTTAAAACGCACCTACAACCACTGTGAGAAATTCTTAAAAGCACTATTAATACCCGCTGTCTCAGACATATGTTATTATGATAGGTGTCTAATGTCCTTAATGACAAAGTTCCGCAGGGCGTTATTAAGGAATTACACCAATATCGTAATGACGATTAAAACGTAATCAACTTAGAAACGAAAGCGCTATGGTTGAGTTTAATAAGCACCTTCATGTTACTTACAATTAAAAAGACTGTGAAAAGCATAAAAGAAAATTTAACCTCGCTCACTTTCACTCTAGTTAGGTTGCAAAAAAAAAACTTAAATAAAACTACATGGAACTAGTATCCGAAACTAGTCCCACTAGCACCCAATAAATTGTTTACCAATTTTAACTGGTGTCGATATTAACAGTGGAAATCCCAGGACTAAAACCACCAACGATCTCAAGGCTATTGCTTTAAATCTTTGGCATGAAATACCCCTAGATATTTCACCTGAAGATTTTCTATCTCGTATAAACTATTTCCTATGGGCCTCACAATACAACATTTTATAAATTTTCGCGCAAGTTTTGCATTAAAGCCGTGCTTAAAATCGCTCTGCTGAAAGTTTCTACGGTAGACCTCTTGTCCTGGTATGAACTTAATCAGCTGGCATCGCGTGTTATAATTTTTCTCATTTCTAAGATATGCTTTGTGTAAAGTCTCGCGCATTTTTGCTCTCATAAGAGACATTTTCTCTGCTTTTGTGACACAGTCAAACTCTGGATCACTCAGGCTTTTAAGTTTCCTGGCTAGTTGGTATGTATTGCCGTGACCAATCATGTTTATGCCAAACAATGCAAAATACGGCGCTGACTGCACGGATGATCTGAGGGAAAATTCAATTTCAGACAAATGCCTGTCCCGTTCAGCGTGATCGTCCTGTAGATAAGAGCGTACAGCAGCTTAAATCGACTGATTCACTCGCTCCGACGCATTTGCTTGCGGGGCATGTATAGCTGTCCTCACATGTTTGACACCAAAACTTTTTACTAAATCAGCAAACTCTTTGCTGATAAATTGTTTGCTATTATCTGACACAATTGTCTCCGGTGTACCAAATTTATGGAACACTTCGGTAATTAAAAACTTTACTATACTTTTAGCATTAGCCTTCGGCAAGGCCTTAAGCAAAACAAATTTTCCGAGATGATCTAAAACTATAAATATGAATGAATTTCCGATTTTGGAACGCGGATAAGGGCCTAAAAAGTCTACAAATAGTCTTTGAAATGGACGTTCAGAAATTATTTCAGATCATATTGGTGGTCGTAACGTAACATTTGTGGGTTTCGTTTCTTTACAAATTTGACAATTTAAAACAAAATCACGCACTTGAGCGTTTTACATCTCTCGTGTACGGCTGAGAGAAAGAGTATCCCTCCTTCTCAACCGGGTGTGGCCTCTATAATTTAGAATGTTGCGCGCAAGTGGATTTGGGTGCAATACTAATTTTTCAATATATTTTTTTGCGTGTTTTGAAAATACTGTCTTCACCAACGGAACATCAAGATCTTTGTGAATTCGCTGATTTCGGATATACCAGGGGGCTGCAGTAATTGTACGTATAATTTTGTTTTGTCGCCTTTGAATTTTTTCTACACTTGATGCTGAGCAGTGCCCCATAACTGGATTCAATAAGCCCATATTGGTTTCAGGATCGCGTTGTATAACAAAAGTTTACAGTCAAGACTTAATATAGAATTTCTTCCAATAAGCCAATTCATTTGGGCTGCTTTCATTTTGGGAGATGAACGCCTAGATATTTTACTACAGTGTGTTGCGGTATAGTCTCGGTGTTGGTTTGTATAGGCGGGCATGTTTCTTTGCGTAAAGTAAAAGTAACGTGTACACATTTCTGCTCATTCACTTTTATCCGCCATTGTTTTAGCCATGTTTCCAATTTTGAGATGTACCCTTGTAGATTCCGGGAAGCTTCTACAGGATTTTCATGAACGCTTAGAAAAGCCGTATCATCAGCAAATGTTGACGTGTAAATGATACTGCTTAACGGTTAGTCAGAGGCATATATTAAATAAAGTAAAGGACCGAAGATACTGCCTTGAGGGACTCCGGCTTCAATCGACTGCGAGGGGCTTGTAAAATTGCCTTCCTTAACTACAAATTTTCGTTCCTCTAGATAGCTTTTTAAGAGCCTGACGATGTTTGCGGGTAGATTTTGTGTTAATTTGTGGACAAGACCTTCGTGCCATACTTCATCAAAGGCCTGTGCGACATCAATAAAAAGCGCTGAACAATATTTCTTTTTTTCAAAAGTTTCTCTTATAACATTCACAAGTCTGTGAGTTTGTTCAATAGTGTTATGCTGACTGCGAAAACTGAATTGATGATCTGTAATACATGCATTGCTAGTTACTATAGGAGACAGCTTGCTCATGTACAGTTTTTCAAAAAGTTTCGACATATTGGACAATAAACTAATAGGCCGATAGGATTCAACCTTTGTATGATCCTTACCGGGCTTTGGTATCATAGTAATCATCGAAACCTTCCATTTTGCCGGATAGTATTGCAGTCGTAAAATACTATTAAAGATGAATAGTATTACTCGTTTTGCAATGAAAGGCAATTCTTGCAGCATTTTGTTACTTATTTTATCAATACCTGTGGCTTTTTTTGAGTTTAGACTTGTAATAGCCTTTTCAATCTCCACAATATTAAATCTTAGCGGAATTTCTGGTAAAGCGACGACTGGTGGCAGTTCAGCAATATTAACAGAAATATTTGGAGTAAATACTTTTTCTAAGTGTTTAACAAAAAGAGCACCTTTTTCAGCATCAGTTCTTGCCCAGTCACCATTTGAAGCTCGTAATGGAGGTTTACATATCACCCGCCTTTTAAGTCCTCTGGCTGCACGCCACAGCGAATAATCTGTTGATGGTGTTGCATAGAGTTCTTGCAGAAATTTTTGCAGCGAAGCTGTTTTTTGTGTTTGCAAAATTTTTCTAAGCTGCTTGGTACACTCCTTTTAGCTGAGGCGATCTGTATCGTTGCCATTCTCGTCGAGCTCTCCGTTTTTCAGTCAAAAGCCTTTCTATATCTTCACAAAAAATATTGTTAAATCTCGCTTGTTGATTTGGTTGAATTGAAGAAGCATTAAGAGCAGCTTGTTTAGCATGTGCTTCAAACAACCTAATAGAATTTTCTATGTCAGCAGGTGTTCTCAAAGGCATATTTTCCGTGCAATTAGCACTCAAATATTTTTGTATTTCAGCCAGTTAATACGTGCAGATGTCAGCGGTAAATCACATGTTGGTCTTGCGGCTGTGTGTGAGTAAATAGTGATAATAGTAGGCGAATGATCTGAAGACAAATCCAAAGATGCTTCTACTTCCATCATTTCGCTGGGCACACCTTTCGAGATTCCAAAGTCGATAACATCAGGAATTTTTTGTCGATTCGTTGGCCAATATGTTGGCTGACCACTTGACACTACATTCAAACCCATTTTTGATATTGTGTCAAACAAAACACGACCCTTAGGACTTATTAAACGGAAACCCCAAGAAGTGTGTTTAGCATTGTAGTCGCCAGCTGCTAGAAAACGGAACCCCAGTGTTGTATAAAATGCGGTATATTGACTCTCTGAAATTGGTAAAACCTGGGAGGAGAGTAAACAGATGATATCACAAGCTTTTGATAAAAATTTTCAATACAGATATTCGTTGCTTGTAGATATTCTTCACGAAGGTCATTTAGCAGGTAGTGTTTTATTCGAGTTTTTATTAGGATTCCAGAGCCACCACAAGCTCTACCTCGAGGATCCTTAGTATCGTAGAAATTATATCCACTAATTTTCAAATAGCTTCGAGACGTCAAATGAGTTTCTGAGATAAGCATAACATCGATTTGTTTATCCAGAAGAAAATATTCTATTTCATTTTTATGTTGGCAGATGCCGTTTGCGTTCCAAAAACAGATTCTTAAGTTCATGGTTTTTTCAATACAGCCTGCAACAAGGTAGACTGCATTTTCAACATTTCCTGCATCATACAGGACATGTTGAGAGTAAAGGTATTTACTGTTTGTATTAGGATCTCTATCGAGGCTTCAATACGACTAAAATTATGCCCTGATTCTTCATTAGCTGGTACAGTTTTTTGCGCCGGAGTCTGGTTACTCTTTAAAATATTAGCGTATGAAAATTGACTATTAGGTTTTTGCTGAGTATGAGTCGTGTTAGACTTTAAAACATTTGAGTATTGATTATGGCTAGACGACGGTTGAGGTAACTGTGGGTAGTTTAAATGAGTGTTGGGCTGAGCGGGAGTAGCATTTGTTTTTCTGTTCGACGAATTTTTAAAAAGAGAATATAGAGGGCAGCCCCTATAGTTGGCAGTGTGGTTTCCGCCGCAATTACTACATTTTTTTGCTTTGGTATCACCTTTTATTTTGTCACAGTTAGCGGTACTGTGCAACTCACCACATACAACGCAAACGGTAGGTAACTTGCAATAAGTTTTGGTATGGCCGAATTCTTGACAGTTCATGCATTGGATAGGTCCATTTTTTTTATGTGGCATCTCAACTGTAACTCTTCTGTGTAACAAGTTCTTTAGATTATAGATTCGGTGCGATTCGTTCTTTTTTATTTTCAAGTCACCTGACTGTAGCTTGACTCTGAATATAGGTTGGGGGATTTTTTCCCTATTTTTGATGTTAGAAACATTTTTAATTTTGAAGCCATTATTTTCAAGGCCAGACTTAACCTCTTCTGGATCCACACTAGAGTCTATACCTTTTATTACGACGGTTAGACCTTTAGCACTCTTTAATTGGTACGTATAAAAATTTTTGTTTTTTGACTCAAGGTCAGAAACTATTTTTCGGTAATTACTTTCTTGCACTACCTGGATTTTTGTTTCGTTAATATTTCCGCGCTTAATTGGAGTTACATAGAACTCATTTTCTCCAATTAAGGAGATAAGGCTTTTTACCAAAAAACTAGAGTTCTGCTCTCTTAAATATATCGGTGGAGGTTTACTCGACCTTGTTGTAGTTGAGTCTTCATTGTCTTGTTCTGATAAAATCGCGAAACGATTTTCGGAATTTTTTATTTTGTTTTTTCCATCTCTGGGAACTTTCGCTGTTGAAGCTATTTGAGCTGATTTTGGACTTCTTCTCCTTTTTAACACGGTTATGTATCTGTCCATTCCTGTTTGAATTTTATTATCATTTATTGTACTCACCGCATCTACCATTTTGTGCACGTTGGTCACCTTGTTACTTATTGTTTGTTTGTACAGCTAAGCTGACAAGTTTGCTGATGGGTGCAATTGTTGTTGCTTCTTGATCACTATTTAACATGTTCAAAGATAATGATCGCGCACGAGTATTTGTGTTTTCTGTTAAATTCCGGTTTTTGTTTAATTCATTTTTTTTATTGTCGTCATCAGCAACTAAAGTTATATATTGTACATTCCTACTGCTTGTAGGATTATTGTTGTTTTTATCAGAAGATGAACTCATCAGAGTTCTCTTTTTTTTTTTTTTCACTTATATTAGTTTGTGTATGCAAATATTTATGTGTATTGCACACAAGCAAAAAATAAAATAAAACCAGTAAAATAACTGTTCAATAAATGTTTTGTTTTTTTTATATGTATATTTTGTGACTTGAAATTTTTTTTTTTCTTTTATATTTTTTTTATATTCAGTTGCGACGATTATAAAAACGCGTCTGTTCACTACGAGAGTTGAAACTGCTTGAGTCACGTTCAGTAACCGAATAATTCTTCTGCGCAGATGTCAATTCAGAATCGACTTTTTGGAAAAGAACAGCTCCGATGCCTACATGTGACGCGTCACAGTGAATGTAAAAATGTATTGAGAAGTCCGGGTGAACAAGAAGTGGACTCGTAATCAGAGCATTCTTGAGCCGGTCAATGCAACCTTTGCTTCATCAGAAAACTTAAATTGCTTCCCCTTCTTTAGCGTGTTAAAGATTTGAGCTGCAATAGTGGCATAGTCTGGTATAAATTTTCCATACCTACCTGCTGCTCCCATGAAACTCCGCACTTGCCTAGCTGTTTTAGGGTAGGCAAATTTAGCAATCGTCTCCACTTTGGCCGGATCAGGTTTTAGTTTGCCACCTCCCACTATGTAACCTAGATATCGTAGCTCCTTAAAACAAAATTTAGATTTTGCCACATTGATGCTCAACCCGGCCTCTGCTAGACTGCTAGCCTCTCGTGACAACAACTCCAAGTGTGTCGCAAAAATCTGGAGACACTACCAATAGATCATCTAAGTAGATGACAACTCTATCCCGAAGTGCTGCTTCACTTTATCCATTAAACGGCACATCCTCTGGGCTGCATTACACAATCCAAAGGGCATGACCGTGTACTGGTAAAGTGGTCTCCCCGGCACCGTGAAAGCAGTTTTCTCCCTACTAGATGATTCTAGTGGTATATGTCAGAATGCGTCTTTAAGATCAACACTAGAAATGAAAATCGTGTCTCCTAGGCGAATAAGTAAACCCTCAATGTGGGGCAGAGGATAGGCATCCTTGATCGTTAATGCATTGAGCTTTCGAGCGTCCAAACACAGCCGATTCTTTTCGCCCTTTTGAACTAAAGTCACCGGATGGCTCTATGGACTCTCGATAAGCTCAATGACACCAAGATCATGCATTCTATCAAGCTCTGCATACATTAGTTTTTGTACCGCCGGAGACACAGGATAGTGCCGATCTTTCACTGGGGTTGCATCACGAGTGCCTATGTAATTCGTCTCTAAAAATGTCTTACCGAGGCCCTTTCTGCTATAGCAGGGGAACAACGATATGACCCAATCCAACTCTTGTTGCTGTTCTTTTGACAGCTCATGAGATACCACATCTAAATTACTTTCAGTCTCTTCAACGAGACTAACTCCATTTGTAGTGAAACTATCTAAATTGCCAAACATTTTAAAAACCTTTATAAAATCGATACCCAAGAATAACTCACGACTCAAAGTAGGCACTAAATAGAATGTTATGACCTGCGTTGTTTGGCCAAAAGTTACAGGTACCCGTACACGACCGACAATATTATGCGCGGTACCATCCGCCGTTCTAATTTTCGTATAAAAACTGTGAACTTGTAGTTCTGAGTTTTTCACAAAATCTAGACAATTACGACCTAAACAAGTTACAGTTGCGCCACTGTCCAAAAGACCTTCAATTTCTACACCTCCTATACTAATTTTTGTATATAAGCGTGAATCTGTTCCCTCATACATATATACTAGCGGCTGAAATTTCGGTTTCCCTGGCATTTAGGGCACTTTGGGGTTACCACCCCATCCCTTCCGCATTTGAAGCAGAAAATGCGCCTATTGGGGGATGGGCAATCCATGAACCCATGGCCTCGCTGCTTGCAGTTCCAGCAAATATGCCTATCGGTATTCGAAATTGCTTCTACTTCCACTTGTGAAGATAGATCTTCCTCAAACTCGATCTCATGTACCCGGACTGGAGCTAGCTGCCGTGATTGAAACTGCTGTCGGTGATTGGCTACTAAATTTTCAGCTCGTTTCGCCTGCTGACAGAAATCATTTAGCCCTTCTATTGAAACAGCGAACAATAGTTGTGTTAAGGCCGGTTTTAGATTGGCCTTCATTATTTCGACCAGGTCACGTTCAGAGTATGGATTCCGCTGCTGATTTCTCAGTTTCAACACCGCCTCAAAATATTCCTCGAACGACTCATGAGGACCTTGTCGCCTGTCCATAATCTTTTTCTGGAGCTGAAATTCGCTGTCATATCGCCCCATTTGGACAAATCTCGTTGAATGGGACGAGCATAATTCGTAGGGACGGTAGGAACAGTAGGGACTTGCCAAGGCACTTGTGGTGGTAAATTTGGCTGCCTATAAGGGTCAGAAAACGGTACGTTTAGGGGCGGAATATTTGGACCAGGTAAGTTTCGACTATCATTTTGTTGCCTATTTATATTTAATGAACTCTGCCAATTTTCAGATTGGTGTGAAACAGACTCAGCGCCATTGCTCAACAGTTGCGAACCCGATACTCGACTTCCGGCTGAAGTAATAGTTGCTCTCGGGTTACTTCTAATTGATTCTAAATTAGAATTGAGTTGTTGACTAACTGCTTGCCCTACTGCTTGAGCCAATTCCTGCCACAAAGTTGTTTGCATTTGCTGCATCTGGCGCGTTAACTCGTCACGTATGAAATTAGTCATAGGCTGACTTCCAAAACGTTCGTATACAATGTTTGTATACAGTATTGCTACTAAATCACATACATATGCAAAGTTCGGAAACAATGCAACAACTATAAAACCGATGCCTTGTTTGCTCTCTCACTGCGTTAAAAATACTTTGCGGCGGCGTTTTGAAATGGTATACATTGTATAACTATTGTACTGCGGCGTTATGAAATGTGATGCTTTGTTCAAACACAAAGCAATTGGTCCCTTTGCGACAGAGCTCTGCGCGCACGCACTTCCTGCTGCACATTCCGAGCAGTGACACCACTAAATTCGGGTGAAGGTATTGAACTGTTCGAATTGTTCAATTGCCTTGAAAAACTGGCATTCCCTTCTATCCGATCTAGAAATTGTTGCGCCACTGGTATAGTTGGTTGTTAAAAATTGTTTCGCTCCATGTTTTCTAATTGATGCGCTGCCTGTGGCATGGATTGTATATTTTCCCCGGCATTTGCGGTAGGGCCTACATTAACAGGGTTGGCCGCGTGCTCCATACTGGTATTATCTACCGATTGCTGATTTCGGGAAGAACGGGTTTCAACCATTCTTATAAAAAACTGTTTACTAGGAAAATCTAAATAATGGCCGCGTTTATAAGACGTAACAGTTGCACAACTGTTGAGTATTTGTCTTAGAAACGCATTGTTGAGTAGTTTCGCTCAGCTCAACAGTTGAGTGTTTGAAACCATTTTTGCCATCATAAATTTTTTTCGCTACTTTTACTCAACATGTTGTGATCAGCTGATCGAAAAATTTGTGCCGCTTATTAGTATAATAAATTTAACGTCAGTAGGCCGCCATAAGCTGATTTGTTGAAGTTTATATAAAAAGTGGTAAAACAACATAATAAATAAATAAAATTAATATATACTTATTAGACTCCATATATATATATACTTATTTCAGTGTATACTTTTAATTATATACTATTTAATTTATTATTACGTTGAACGATTTAATTTGACCACGGCGGCGCAAAGCGTTGAATTGGAAACACTATCGGCATTGCAATAAGTGTTCGTTTCGTTGTTTTGTTAAGAAATATATTTATGTACATACACAAAGGAAAATGAATGAATATACAGCTAATCCGGAGTTTGTTGCGGTCGTTGATGCAAATGAAGGTAATTTTTGTTCTTCGCACATTCTTTATAACATGCTTATGTACATATGTATGTATGTATCTTGAATTTTTTTTTTAATTGTTTACATTTAAAAGCTGCTCATTTGGTAGCGCAATTGATAGCGTTTCTAAGACGTAGCTGTTGAGCTCAACAGTTGCCAACAGTTGAGCTCAACAGTTGTACAACTGTTACGTCTTATGAACGCGCCCAATAATGTATATACCTTGCTCATAAATTTTTCACAGGACTATTTTCTACAAAAACTTCTATAGCTATGTAAGATATTAACTAAAAAAAATAAACCTAAAAATAGAAAACAAATAAAAATCAAAACAAAAGAAAAATTCTCAATAAAAAACTCGAATTCAAAGTAAACCAAACTAACCTAGCTAAATCCAAAAAATTAAAATTAGTAATAAATAATAAAAAAAAGAAAATTCAAAATAAAAAAAAAAAAAAAAATAAATAAAAAAAAATTGTAAATTTTTACAAAACCAAATTTAAATAAATAAATGCTAAAGTTAAAAAAAAACAAAATCGAATTTGAAAATATGTATTAAGGAAAATAAATGAAGCCAAAATAATAATAAACCAAAACAAAATTTTATCGCGGTAGGGCGAAGGTAGTATTTTCAGGCGAAGTATATGGCGTTTTGACCCAGGTAAGGTGCGCGTGTATCGCGAAAGAAACAAATCCCCTCCTATGATTTTGTTAGCTTTATGCTACTACAGAAAACTCAACTGATTGTCAGTCACCACCGAAATCTGGCGCAACTTAGACCGGTTACTATGCAATCTAAGGACTCAATAACTTCGAGGTAGTTACCGATCCAGCCTCTGCAGAGCCAAATTTTATCCTTATACATTCAAACATCTTACGGCACCTGAGCTAAAAAATTACCATTCTTTTATAATTAATCTACTTTTACGCCTCAGGTTGCCGCCCGATAGTTGAATGTGCGGAATTGATGAAACTCCACGATCCCGCTGCTCACATGACATGTCGCAACGCGAACTTATATTTTTTTCTCAAACTAAGTGTCGGGACGTACACACATGTGAACAACGAAACTCATGACGATTCAAAGATTCCGTTTTCCATTTCCATGGTAACTAATGAAATGGTAAAAAAAAACTCAAAAATGGAAAAATATATATATTTATATGTAGTTCTTTACCCAATAAAATTCTAATTTGTTATACTACTATATCTTTTGTTCTTTCAGAAATTTCGCGAAACCAATTTATCTTTCCCCCAGGGTGAGCTCAACCTACAGTTTTTCTAGTTGGATTGGCGAAATCGTATTCAGTATTGTAAAATCATTTTTATACAGTTTTTTTCAACACTGAAAAAATTCGATTCGTTTCGCATCAAATAACATCATTAGGAATTCTCATACTATCGAAATTAATTTCGATTCGAATGCAATTTCGATCACGAGTAGGCTTGCCACCCGTACTTTATAATAAAGTATTGTACGTTTTTTTGATTAATTGTACTCTATACTTTATAGAAACAATAAAGTACACCAAAATACTTTATTTCGCATGATTTGATTTATCTACAATTCAAAATAGATTCGGGTTATATTAGTCATTTGTTGACGTTTTTTTACAGTGGCGATTCTTCCTTAAGACTATGTCATGGCAATTTGTATATTTGGATATGAAACAAGCAAAAAAATTAACCTTTTGTCTGTACCGGAACTGACCAGGGAAATTCACATGAATTTTGTATTATTTATCGATAAAGCCTTAGAGTACCTGAATAAATGGTTTGATTTTAAAAATACAAACTGGTTATTTACAATTAGCAATAAAAGTTTAAAGAGCAAAGTTGAATTTGATGATATTGTTAGCATAAACGAAAATTTAAATCTGCAAAAACTTAATATATGTAAATATGGATGATCTTTATGGAGAAATTGCGTCATTAAACAAAATTTATGATCAGATATACAGTTCTGAAGGTTTTGCGGAATTATCTACAGCAAGTAAATGGCAGCTATTATTTATTAAGACTGATGATAATTTATCAAAATTGTATAAAGTAATTTCATATTTAAATTCTATTCCTGCCACGTCAGCACTCACAGAGAGAGTTTTTTCTCAAATGAAGAGCAAATGGCGTGACGAAAGAAACAAAACGTCTCTGAATATGATAAAAAATGAATTAATTATTTACTTTAATTTAAATATGATAATTATTTGATAAAACTTGCGAAAGCAATAAAAAATACGTTTTCAAATATAACAATAAAGAAAAATAAATTGTACTTTATTTTTATACTGAGTACTTTTTTTTCCTAATCTTTAACAACCAATGTACTTTAATTGGAAAAAAAAAGATGGGAACCCTAATCACGAGAGTGATAATTAGGGCTCTTTAAACAACTGTCAAGTTAAAAAATGTATGCATGTATTATTATGTATGTATTTAAGTTATAAGTGCTGCATAATTTGGTTATTGATCGTCGTACAGGACTCCGTTTCAAATAAAGGTAATATTTTCATACGTTTTCAACATAAAAAATTTATCAATTTAATTTTCATAATATCATTATAAAATTTGTATGTACAGATGTATTTTTTTTTAAGTATTAAAAAAAATAATAATAATAACACATTTGTATGTACATACATACATTTGTATGTACATACATATATAGTTTTGTTTTATACCATTGTCGCTTAAGAACACTGTATGTGCATATTTATATCAAAAATAATCTTCCAACAAAAAATATTAATGAACACACTCTTTTTTATAAGTTGGCAAAACATCCGTTAGCGATTCTGTAAGAAAAAAATAAAAATGTAATTATAACTTTTTACATACATATTTTAACAGTGTTATTCACAAACGTTTTATTAGAGGCTAATAAGCAAAATGCGCTAAAGTAGTATTCACAAACGTTTAATAGCACTATGACGCAGTTATTACACGCTAATAAACTCGAAAATTTTATTGTAGGCATCACGCTACTTTAGCCGTTTAATAAGTTGACATTTGCATTTTTTAAAGTAAAAAAATCACTATTTAGTTCAAAAAGTATGAAAAATAAAAAAAATATTCGAATAAAGTAATGATTGTAATAAATATAATTTCGACATTCGTTAGTATTATACAAAATATATGTATGTATATACATAAAACTATAATTTTTTTATTAAATTAAATATTTTGCAGATAATGTATTTCAACTCTCCCGATTCTTCCAGTCCTTCTGCAATGTTTACATACATATGTATGTATGTATGTACGTAAAATAAGAAAATTCAAGAAGAAATACATAAATATGAATGTATGTGAATATGTACATAAATATGTCTGTATGTACTTACTTATATGCATGTACATGCATATTTGTTCACATGCGTACATTACATTAATTCTACCTGCTCTTTGAAATATTAATATTATTACATCTTTTTTCATGATTTTGTGCATAATTTGTCACATTTCAACCACAACAAGATTAAAAATATTTCCAAATAAATAAAGCAAACAAATTAGTGGTGTGTAATCAATTGTAACGAACTCGGTATTTGAATACTTTTGTAATAACTTATGAAAACACATTGCTAGCAATATCAATACAACACATATTAAAAAATTTTAATATATTTTGAAATATTGTAAGCATTACTTTATTACTCTAACTTGTTTAAATAAAATTTATATGACATTATTTTCACATTTTCACACCATTAGGGTCTACTTGCTTATCGAGTATGTTATTGTACACAACACTAATTATAACTTGACAATTGAAATGAAACAATGTTGCTAACACAGAATCACAAAACTGAAAAAATCACACAATAGTTAATTTGGCTTTATTAAACGTTTGTGAATAATGTTTGTTATTACCGGGTAATAACACAAAAACTGATTATTAACTAATGTGTACATTATCTCTACAATAAGAATTTTTATGAATAACACTGTAAAACTAAAATACATACTTAGCGCGTTAGTTAGCGAGAAGAGAAAGCAGTTTCTTAAAAATGTAAATACATATTTACAGAACGTTTTTAAATGCAGAAAAGCATACAATAAAATAAGCAATAACATTTTAATTTTATTATTTATGGATTAGTAAATGAGTCCTTTCAATAGTTACCGCCAAAAAGGAGTAAGCAATATGATTTGCTACTTTTCGTTTTACCAGGACATTTCAAATATATTATAGGTATTTTTATGAACAATTTTTAATATAGTAGGTATAAACTTAGGATAGATAACAAATATTTTACAAACAGAAATATATATGTACATATACATACATACTTATGTATGTACATATATATGTAAGTACATGTATGTACATTAGGGGCATAACCAATTTTTTGGCATAGTACGATGAGGTCAACCATGTCTTAGTAACCATGAAAATCATATCTAATCCTTTGTAATTTTTCACGCACCAATTGTTTTTTCTAAACAGTTATTATATTGAATATTCATAATTTTATACGGTGTTTTTATTCATTTTAATGTTTTTTTCGTTAAAAAAGATACGTTTTGGTTTGCGGAAAAATCTCTTAACATCTCAAAATGCTAATTAAATTTCATACTTGAGCTATTTTTTGTTTTAAATAAACATATTATTATTAGTTTTTATTAACCAAAAAGAAAATTAAAAATTTTCATAACTTCATAGCGGTTGGTGTGTGAACTTTTTTGAACTTAGCGAAAAAATAAATATGTAAACGTTCCCTTATAGTTTTCTATGCTCTATCGGTCTGTGCTATGCGAATTTTGATATTTTAAAAAATTGTTAAAAAGTTATTTCCCTAATGTACATGTGTATTTATGTATTTATATGCGAGTATATACTAGAGTTGTCAATTCGAACTTTGTTCGAATAATTCAAATAATAGTTATTGTTCGTTCGATCAAACGATTAAAGCTAAAAATTTATCCGATTAATCGATGAGAACAACGAATAAAAAAATGCTTAAAAATAATTTATTGAAAATAAATAAATGTTTGTCATTAACACAAAAATGCATAAGTATATAATCAAAATAAATTAAAAATTAAATAGTTAATTTTTTTATATTATTATTATTACGAATAAACGTAATTATTATTTGAAATTATATTGATTTACATATGAAAAGTAATATTATCAGGCTCAAGTTCAGTTTTATTGAATTAATGAAAATTCAAAATTACTAAGAGTTTTTTTGTGTTGGAAAATATTATTATTTATATCCAATCAGTTTTTTAGCAGAACGTATCAGTACTGATTTCAAGGCCGCTACACCTCTCATCAGCGTTCAATTGTCCATCTTTACAATTTTCGTAAAGTGGATACTAATTGAGAAGAATATCAACTATTTAACCAGTTTTCAACAGAAATAGAATATGAGAATTAATTTTTAATTCAATTTTTATTCTACAATGAAACAGTGCTGGTTAGTACGAAATTCCCTCATTACTGTTTGGAACTAATAATCAACACAAACTCATAGTCCGTTATCATCAAAGTATTCTACTTTGTATTTTAACGATTTTGTTGTTTTTACTCTATATTAGGGAAATTCACATATTACTGTGACCCCTGTTATTAGGGTATTTATAGCTCGTGCCCAAGCGGAGAGAAGAAAAAGGCCAATATACATAAACATATATGTATGTAATTATATGTATGAAAGAAAATGGTAAAATAAAGCAAAATTGATAATAGGTATACTGAAAATGAAAAATCCCCAAATTGCTCCCCACGATAATCTTTTCACAAAAAAAAAAATTAAAATCCACAGACCTGGCTAGACTGCTTGTCAGCAGCCACAAATATTTTGATTGGCTTTGTTTTAAATAAGAAGAACATGCAGTCAAAAACAAATGGAAATTCCTAAAACTTATGTAGTATTTAAATGAACAATGTTTTCTATTTAATGTTGACTTAATTTTGCAGTGAAAAACTCAATATTGTATATACAAAATAGCATTTAAAAATAAATGACATACATATGTATGTATAAACCAACATTGAATTATTGGCCCTAAGTAAGATTAATTTTAATTTACTGAATGCCAGAATTCATGCGATTTGTTGAATAAAAGTTGCTGGACTTGTATTGAGCAAATAAAAAGTTTTCTAAATACAATTTTATAAAATTTGTCATTATTATTAACATAATTTTCAAACATCTCAACAAACCAACACAAAATGTAAAAGTGTACCTTATTTCTATTATGTCTGCCATAAAGTCCATGTTATTATAATTGTTTTTTTTTTTTGCAAATTCCTCGAAAATGTTAACTTTTATGAAACGTAGAGATTTATATTTAGATAAATTTTTATTTAAATTATTTCAGCTGGGTTTTTGTATCATATTCCAATATTTTGGGTAAGTAGTACATGTATGAACATTATACATAATGTATGTATGCATATATAGTAAGGTTAAGTTCGAATATTTATACGAGACACAGTACATTTTGTTTAAAATACAAATAAAATGAATTTCCAAAACCTCTAGCGCATTATTAACGTTTTTATTTTTAATTATCGACTTAAGCAAAGCACTAGAAACAAATTTACAAACTATTTTCTGTTTTAGCTTAATTACAATGTTAATTTAATAATCTTATACGAGTATATAGTGCAAATATGAATTATTATTTATATTTATTTATTAAATCTGAACTTCATTAAGCATTTTAATCCAGGGACAGAAAATAACTGTTATTTTTAAAATTTTACATCAAAAAAGCACACATAAAAAATTATCGTAGAAAATTTTGGTTTTTACCATTATGATACATAGGTGATGTACATGCAAATTTGTGTATGACTTTTAAATTTGTGCCTTTTTTAATAAAAGTCAAAAAATAACTTTTAATTTAGACTTTTATTTTTTAAGGCAAAAATTAAAAGTTATTTTTGACTTTTATTATTTTACTCAAAAAATAAAAGTTATTTTTTAACTTTTAATATTTTAAGGCAAAAATAAAAGTCATGAATTAAATATTGCATAGCAACACGCAAGTTTTATTGCTTTCAATGCTATAAATGATAAAACATCCGTTATCACAATTTCATTTTCAAGGTCATTTTCAGCACTCAAATTGATATTGGGGGATTTGAGATATAATTTATCTGAAGAAAACTTAGAATCAATTTTGATGGTAAAATTAAACAGCTGAACAAATATAATAATAACAATAATTTTTATATACCTATAAATTGGAGGCAATAAAACTAGCGTATTACTATGCAATACTTTAATCATGACTTTTATTTTTGCCTTAAAATATTAAAAGTAAAAAAATAACTTTTACTTTTTGAGTAAAATAATAAAAGTCAAAAATAACATTTAATTTTTGCCTTAAAAAATTAAAGTTAAAAAATAACTTTTTTTTCTTGACTTTTTCGATAAAAGTCATAACAGTTACGGTTCCTGTTTTAATCTTGCTTTTAACATTTAAGATGCATTTAATTTTTGAAAATTGCTAAGTTAATTGTTTATGACAGCATACTCCCAACAGAGAACTAATTGTAACGCCAGAAGCTCGGAGCACATTAAGCAAATATTTGATCATGCGCATGAAATAACACGAGTTACTTAAGTTAATTTTAAAATTTAAGATAAAAACTTTTTTAAATTAATTTTTTGAAAATATTGGCTAATGTTATTCAGAAGGAACTGGTCATGGTCATGAGACAATAACCACTTCAAGGAACAAACACCAAGAAATAGTGGAATACATAAAATATGTATGAATTCATAAAAATTGATGGGAGGGTATTAGGGCTTCCAAAAACAATAGTTTTCTGCACTTCCTAGCGTGTAGGTTGCAAACATTTAACGTTATTTTTCCCCCGCTTCGTTAAAATATTGTCTTGTTAAGTCCTCTGTTAGGTATGTTTTTTTTTTATTAAATTAAAAATTTTTAAATACTGGCACAGTATTATTGTCAGCAAAAGGATATATATATAAACACGAAATATTTTTTTATTAATAATCGGTTATATCTGCACAGGCTAAAGTTCGTAAATTTATTAATCAGAGAAATATTAGAATGACATTGTTAACATATTTCAAGCAACAAAGGAACAATTTAATATCTAAACATCCCTTTAGATTCCAACTACTCGGCCAATAGAACAAACGTTGTTTTCGATAGAAGCCACTAAAAATCGTCAGTATTCATGTGTAAATGCTTTCAGTAGTTGTTAGATAGCTCTGTTGAACATGATTACATATCCCATTTATACACATTACGAATGCAAATAGAATACGAGACTTCTTGCTACTAATTTGATGTTAGCTGGTGACTTTTTGTTTTATTGTTTCTACTTTCACAACTGGAGGGTTGTAATAAATATTGATTTTTATTGAAACAAACACATTCAACTTCGTTACAAATAAGAAAATACTCAGCAAATAATGAGTAATTAATTTCTTCTTTTGACGGAATTAATTTCATTGAATATTCAAATTGGATTTCTTCTGTTAAACTTGCTACAAAATTCGTTTTTGTTTTCATATCATCAAATAGGGATAAAGTTAACTAATACAAATGCTCACAAAATTTTTTAAATAAAATTTTGATATTGGTTGGTTTACACATTTATACCTCTTAAGATCTTCTACAAAACACATAAGTATCTTGATAGGGTGCTTTTATGGCCATGTTACATTGTATTCACGGTTTAACGTAAATTGTTGCAATGAAAAGAAACTTCTTGCAAACAATCGCTTTCGTCTCTTGTAAACTTTTGCTGATTCCGAAATAAAAATATGTTTATAGCATAAATAGTTCTTGCCATTCATCGTGCCTGATGCATGGCCAGTGAAGGCCTTATTTTTAATATTTATTATCATATCCGTTAAAAAATTATATCGAAAGCTTACTATATTCACCATAGTCACCTCTTACAATTGGTTTTTTTCTTTCAGAAAAATAAAAGGTGATCGAGTTATCAATCTGTGATGGCTGAAAGTGCTGGCTTGCAATGGAGATACCATTGAGAGATATGCTTTTTTTCATACATCTTTTAGAGAGCGGTATGTCAGCGCTAACTTGAGGTATTTTGATTTCAAATACAATTTAAAAACCAATTCATGTACATGATGTCTGCATCTAAATAAGAGTAAATCCCTTTCTGGTGTTTGCTTCAGTATTACACTTGTCCCATTAAACCGACTGGTGTTGGAAGGTATCACATTCATTGCAGTCAATAATTTACCATCCCACTGAGCAGAGACCATTTCAAGAATATTATGTTTAAATTTGCTCTAATTTCGTTTGCACTTTCTTTTCTCTTCTCGGAAGACTTATTAAATATTTATTCCTCTACTTGTGCCTAAGATTTAAGTTCTTTTTTAAGGTTTAAGTATATAGTATTGTCATATGAATTCATAAAAGCACAAACTTACGGTGAAAAACTTTTATAGTTGAATAGAAAAATTAACCCTTTTAAACCTAGTTTTTATTAAGAATCAATCACCCCTATTCTGCGTTTCGATTAAGTCTCCGTATTCAGCTCCGTTGCGATCGAAAATTGGTATTCTGAAGAAAAACGGAATCGAAAGAAAAAGAAGAAGACAACAATGTTTACAAAATTAATAGCCAAGCATCACTGTGGAATGTGGAAATGAAATAGCAAAATAAACAAGTTTGTTTTAATTTCATAAACAAATGTCAAATTTAATACAAAAAATTGTATGTATACATAATGAAAAATAAGTTCTTGATAAAGTTTCATAAAAAAATTGTTAAAGCTACGTTCACATTTATCAAATATTTGCCCAAAAAAACGTAACCAATAGTTTTGCTTAGGGATAGTGTCATTTAACACGATTGTTATATTACAAAATAAAATTAATTCTTCTCCAAAAGAGTATTTTTATATAGTTTTAAAAAAATTCGAACCCAAAATTAAAACAATATTGGAATTAAAGGAAATAAGTTATTAGTTTTTTTCTTGGTTACGTTTTTTTCGACAAATATTTGATAAATGTGAACGTAGCTTAAATAAAATAAAAAAATATAAAAACAAACTAAAACTTAGTTGTTCATAAACATATTACAGTGCAAAGAATCTTGTGAAGATAAAGGTACATAATTAGAAAAAATTAATAGTGTTGTGATGAAATATATAAAGACCAAACCAAAACTTTAATAAAAATTGTAGAGAATTAATTCAGTGTGTTTGCAATTAATTTTTTAAATTTCAAGTAGGAATGGAGTCTATAAGAGCTGCATTATTGTTGGCGAGAGAAGAGAACAACATGAGAAATAAAGAGGCAAGGCTTGAAAAGTTAAGAATTAGAGACAGGTACAATAGATTTGAAATAAGTTTGTCAATTTTAATTTTTATTGTGAAAGAAATATGTAAATGTTGTAAAATAATTTACTTTTACAGATTTAAAAAGAACTTTCGTTTAAACAAAGAAGCGTTCAAATATGTTTTAGACATTTTTGCTCATGAGGTGCAGCTAAATTCTTTGACTTCTTCTTCACCGGTTAACCGAGTTCTGGCTGCTTTAAGATTCTTTGCAGAAGGTAGCTATCAAAACGGAGTTGGAGCAGATTTTAATGTTGGGATGGCGCAACCTACGGTGTCGAAGTCATTATCAAATTTTCTTGAGGTAATGTAGGCAAAGCTTTGCCCTCAATGGATAAAATTTGACCATAGTGAGGAGGAAAAGATTGAAGCAAAGTGAGATTTCTACTCAAAGGCTGGATTTCCATTATGTGTGTCGGGTACAAAAATTAACAATTTAAAAGAAAAAAAAATTAATTTAATTAAATAAATTAATTAAAAATAATTTTAAGTATTTTTTAATCGTTTCTGAACATTTTATCTCATTTTCTACTTACATATTTTTCAATTTTAAACTTTTTAACAAAAAAACACAGATAAAGAAAACCCCTCCGTTAACAAAAAAACAACTGAGAAAAACGGAGCTCCGATCGTAATGCAGAATACATACAATCGAAAGAAACTGAGCGGAATCGAAACGCAGAATACCACAGCTGCCAGACGGAGAAAATTTCGATTCGACTCGAAACGCAGAATAGCCCCCAATATAATTATTTTTAATTGTTGCAGAGTTAAATTTTGCAGGAAGATGTATTTTGGTAAGATACATTATAAAAGTCAATTTAAAAATAGTTTTATGGCACTTAGCCCTTTTTTGAAATCACTTCATTGTAAAGTCGGTTGATTTTTTTAACAAGAATTTATTTTTCACTTAGTTTATTACTTTTGTATTGGATTAGGCATACTGCCTTCCAAGTGAGTCACATCAAGGACTTGACTGATATATTTTTTCAGATACACGTTAATCAACAATTTCTTTGTATGTGACGTGGCCTTCCTCCAGCTCCAAAGCCACCAATTTTCTGTTGGATTACGCGCATTGACTATAAAGGAATTCACTTAAATGATAATTACTTTGTGTTTTCCTTTTCCTATCGTATATTAGAGAAAATAAGACCACCTAGCCACCATTTTATACAAAAAACGAATTTTTAAAATTGCTTTTCAAATGGCGAAGCAATTTGTGAACATAGAAAAAAATTAAGATACACGACGAAGATATACAGTGTTATTCAGAAAAAGTTAAAGTATGTTTAATATCCACTATTAAGTGAAAATCCTTAAAGTATTATTCACAAACGATTATTAGCTTAATTTACAGAATTTAACGCCATATTAAATGTTGAAATTTTAAAGTACGTGGACCCCTACTTTAAACCTAAATTAAAGTAAAATGAGATTTCTGTGCTGCTGACATTCAGTTGTTTAAATGTGCGTCTTTTTATAAAAACTTGTTAAAAATAATAAATTTTTGTGGTTAATTGTGTAAAATATGGAAACATTAAATTTTATTAGAAGAATTTTTTTAATTCTGTTGCACTTAAACAGAATACATCACAGAAATTTCCAACTCCAGTCAACCGAGAATATACAAGGAGAGGGTTGACCCACTCTTTCTTCCTAACACGGAATTAAAAAAAAAAATACCGATTCAACAAAGAACTGTAAAAAAATAATCAAATTTAGTAAAAAAAAAGATATATTGTTGGACAGTAGAGGATGCGGCACATCAGCGGAATTGCAAGTTTTAGTAGCTTTGCGCACTTGGGGAACCGGGGGATTTATATATCATCCAAAGAATTCGCAAGTATTTTCAACAAAAACTTTTACTCAATTATAACAATAGCTTTACTTACTTTGTCCTCCTCGTTCAAATTTTTGGTTCTTTTTTTTTTAATATCCTCTGCTTTATCCACTTCTATATTAAATTTTCAAAATATTTACCAAAAATTACTTAGCAAAGTAATGGAAATCTACAGAACATTTTAGTGATGTACATACAACAAACTCAAGTAAACAAAGCTCGTACTTCAAATAATCGGATTAAAATTTTTATCCGATTATATGAAGTAATTTAAATCCTTTACAAAAAATAGTCGTATTTATATATTTTACATTACTATAAATGTATTTAGTTTATGTTGTTATGTAATATAAATATTAATTTACATCTTTAATAAAAAAAAATTTAATTTTTTATTAAAACTATACAAAAATGTATTAATATACCCGAATATCCGGATGAATTAAGAATCGTTTTTTTGCATCCTTAACTATAAAGAGACAAGAGAGAATGATGGTATTGCCAGTATCAACATGTTAAATTTATTAAAGCTTACATTAGTTAATATGGTGTTTTTGCATACTATTTTTTAACATAGGTTTGTTAGCGTTAAAGTCGATGGTAACTAACACGAACTTCAAACCTCAATTAAGATTTTTTTTTGCATAAGGCTGATAATCATTTACTTTTTTGAAGTCGGTTAAAAACTTTATGTATTATCCTTCTGAAAAGATATTGGGTATAATTTATACCAATTCTCTATTTTTTCTATAAAAATAAGCAAAACAAAAATCTTTAAAGTTACGCCCACACTTATCAAATATTTTCCGAAAAAAGCGTGAAAAACTTAAATTTTATTTCCTTAAATTCAAAATTTGTTTCAATAGGATACTAAAGCTACGTTCATATTTAATTAATAATTATGCAAAACACGTAACCACTTGGTTTTTATATTACAAAATATAATAAATTATTCTAAAAAAAAAGTATTTTTATATACATATGTATGTAAGTAGTTTTTAAAAAATGAGAACCTATATTTAAAAAAATATTGAAATCAAAAGAAATGAATTACATCGTTTGTTTCCTTTACTTTTTTTCTGTTATTGGGTATTTCAATGGCCCTGACTATGACAGCTTTACTTTTTGAAATATGCAATTTTATTATTTTGACAAAAAAAGTAATAAAAAATTTTTATCGAACACTATTAAATGGTCTTTTAAAAGATTTCTTTGAATGAACGACTTTCGGTAGATCTCGTCGCAAACACCAGCAGTAGTATGCCATCATATATGCCCTGATAAAGCTCCACCATACTCCGAAGAATCTGATGAAATCTTTCACCATGCTCTCCGCTAAAATCACCCAGATTTTGTGGAAATCTGTCTAAATATGATAGTGAATTTTTATACTCATTGCGCCCCAGCTCTTGAAATTTCGATATCATGCACTTAACAAGCCCGACATTGTCGTCAGATTTTCTTTTGCATAGGAAACTACTCATAACCAAGATAAATGAATTCAAAGCTTTGGTGTTGACTTCAGTCATTGGTTTCAAAAAATTAAGACTTTCACAAGTTGCTTAATTTGTGGCCTACCAAAAATACGAGCTTTCACTTTTTCTGTACCTAATCCTGGAAACTCGGATGAAAGAAAATTTAAACTTTTGATGATACTGTTATGATTCACAAATTGTGCAATCGTCATTGCACTTGTTTGTTAATGCAACAATAACAGTTCATTAACTTGAGTATTGTTTGCGTTGACAAATTGTGCAATGTTGCTCTTTCGCAATAGCCAAAATATTTGGGTCAGAATCAAATATGAAGAATTGCATATTCCCTTTGTGTAACTAGTTTTAAGATAGTATAAATAGCTAGTGCTAAGTTATTTTAAAGGAGAGAACGTTTGGACATGTAAAGAAGAAATAGTGTTAAAAATAAATGTTAAACGAAGATAATAACAACATAACATTGGCGCAGCCGGTAACTTCAACAAAATTTCAACGGATTAAGTGTTAGTTTTCAACAGTACAGAATAGACAGCCTGATAAAAAACTAAATTCTAGCTACCTTCGGTCTGTCAAATCCTGCATTGATGAAAATATAGGACTTAATGCGCAACAGTACAGAATAGACAGCGTGATAAGAGACTAAATTCTAGCTAATACTGCATTCTGTCTAATACTGCATTGTTGAGGGTATAGGACTTAACAAGCTTCCATGTCCTAACTATAAAAAAATACATACCTTAAATAAACGGGGTTTTTTTTATTCAAATAACTAAAACGAGAAAGTTTCCAAATAATACTAATAATAAAAACGGTTCACGAGCTTTTAAAAAACGAGTCAAGAGATGATAAATTTAAGCCTGAAACTGGTAAGTACATTTTTATAGTTTTCCTTATTATATGAATGAACAGTCCACAAAAAAGCACAGACGATTTAGTGGCAAGGTTAGAGACAAACAATTTTGAGGTAGATAGCTTACGAGTTCTAGCATGGGCAGAACATGCTAATTTGAAGTCAGACAAGAGCTCTACAAGCGTGCATAGGGAGATCGTGCGGAAAAGGAGATTGACAAAGTTAGAGGAAGTAGGATACATATTACAAGTGTTGTTGGAGATTAATGAAGAGCAATCAGACGAATTTTCAACAAGGGTAACCGAATTAGAGGAAACAAAAGAAATACTTGAAAATCATAGCAGAAAAATACGTGAGCAACTAAGCTACACAGAAAGTTTACTCGAGGAAGTAGTCAAAGAAAATACGGAACTAATTAGTCAATTAAAACAAAAAGAGTTAAGTGAAAAGGAGTTTAAGAAGCAACTGAAAAACAACAGCGGCTAGAAACACAGGACGACACGGTTCAAAGATTGCAAATAGCGCTGGAAAACGCCCGGCACGAGCTAAATACAATACATAGTTTTAGGTCACCAACACCATCGTTACACGAGGAGTTATCAGAAGCAGTAGATACGGAAATTCCTTCAATAATTATAACTAAGGACCAAGAAGGAGTAGTAGACGGAGTAGGAACTTATAGGGAAGAGGCAGTTGCTCTACAGTTATTAGATAAAACTAAAGTAATTTTGACTAATGCAAAAAAGGCAGGCAGTAGGGGCTACACGACCGAAACTAGAGCAAGAAAATTAGAAGATCTTGAAAGAAACAAAGCGGAATTTAATAGATTGGACAAAACAAAAATATCCGACGTTGGAATTATTGGTGAATTTTATAAATTAATATCACAAACAAAAAATTATTTGCAAACGCAAACATCCTCACCAAGACCAGTATTAAATAGGGAAAATATAGGACAGCAAACAATCAGGATGCCAACTTTATCGGAAATTACTAAAATAGTAAATAACATAGTACCGACATTCTTTGGCACTGATGGACCCGATTTATCGTCTGAGGTCTTTAGATATATCCAAGGATGTAAAATGGTAGAAAGAGAAATTTTGTCGGGAGAGGATAGTAGCGCATGGGATAATGTCATCGAATGCCTAAAATTACGGTTTATGGGTATGGCATATTCTAGAATATCGCAACAGAAGTTCGAATCTGTGGATGCATTGTGTAATGCCATCAAAAAAGCATATTTGAAGAAGAAAAGCCTGGACCAGATTAGGGAGCTGATATTAGGATGTAGGCAGAGCATCAGAGAACCAGCCAGTGGATTCGGAGACCGTATTGAGGTCATGGTCAATGACGCGATCAACACAATAAAGGAAGAATGGTCAGCAGACAGTGTTAAGGTTTTACAAATGATAAGAAGGTAAGAAATAAGGAAAATAATACTGGTAACATTTCGGGAAACTTTATTCGGCCCAGCTACAGCCAATAGCCGGGAAACCGAAAAAAAGGACGAACTTAATTGGCAACAAGATAACAAGAGCAGAATATGTGAGGGCAATGAGAATGAGTGTGAGGAATTAATAGAGACGATGAAATATAAAAGGGATGTGAAGGGGTTAACGGATAATATTGGTAAAGAGGCGCAAAAGGTGAAAGTGGAAACAGAGGAAGTCAGGTAGTGACTCTGAAGAAGACGTACCTGTGCGAATAACGCATAAAGCAGTAGTACATAGGGAAAGTTAGGAGGATACCCCTCATAATCCTGGACATGCATTTCATAGGAAAAATGCATCGGTAGAGGAGTGCACAGGAATTGTTCTTGGGAAAATTTCACAGCATATAAATATTAGCAACAATGATGCAGCATCAGCGGATACAATTTTCATTACTATTCCTTGCATAGAAGCCAAGGAAGGGAAACTCGTATTGCTTGTAGATACTGGAGCGGATTCCAGTATAATAAACGAAGGAGCAATGAAGGCTTACCCCAACAAGAATTTCAGGGAAACAAAAACACTGAAGGGCGCATTTGGAGGAGACGCCAAGACATTATTTTCTATGACGTTGGACATACACGCTAGAGAAAATATACAGTGGGATTTCGGTGTAGTATCCCATCACAGCAAATTCCCAGGGGATGGCATTCTCGGAAGGGAAAACATTTGGAATAAGAGCATAATAAACTCAGTTAATGGGACGTTGAAGCTGTTCAATGAAAATAACCAATGTATAAAAACCTTCAAACTTCAAAATGGAATGACCGATTTTACAACTTTAAATCAGAGAAAGTTGAGTGTCGGCGGAAGAACGGTGACCATAGTACCAGTCAGAATAAAAACAAAGGACAGGACAGTCGTTGTCCACAAACAAGAAATTTTTCCAGGAGTTTATATGGGAAATACGCTGGTCAACGTAATGGATGGGAAAGCTGCAGTACCCATACTTAACTCAACAGATCACAACGTTCCTCTGGAGAAAGAAATTGAAGTAGAGTTCTCAAACTTTAACCATTATACCGAAAATAAGGGAATTAGACCGCCAGAAAAGCCGTGTTTAGAGAGAATACAGGAGTTAAAGAGTATGTTAGTCAAGGAAGAAAATTGGAACAGAGACGAGAAAGAATCAATGGACAGAATATGTGAACGGTACCACGATGTATTCATGCTGGATGGAGATAAACTGCCATTCACGTCGCGAATGAAACACAAGATTCCGCCTAGAGAGAATCAGCCGCCCATTAACCAAAGGCAATATCGTCTCCCACAAATCCATAAGGATGAAATCAACCGTCAAGTTTCAGACTTACTGGAAAATGGTATAATAAGCCCTAGTGTATCTCCATGGAATTCACCCCTTCTCTTGGTTCCCAAAAAATCGCAAGATGGACAGAAAAAATATAGGATGGTCGTTGATTTCAGAAAACTAAATGAAGTTACAATAAAGCAGGTTTTTCCAATTCCAAGAATTGACGAAATTCTGGATCAGCTGGGGAATAGCAGATATTTCACAACACTGGATTTAGCCAGTGGATACCATCAAGTGCTATTGGACGGAAATGATAAAGAGAAAACAGCATTTAGCACTGACAAGGGACATTTTGAGTTTAACAGAATGCCTTTCGGTCTCACAAGTGCACCCGCGACGTTTCAAATGATTATGAATACAATATTAACAGGCCTACAGGGTATGGAATGCTTCGTATATCTGGACGATATTGTGGTATACGGAAGAACTATAGCAGACCATGAGAGGAAAATATGCAACGTTTTATCCAGGTTACGCGGAAGTGGACTTAAACTAAACACCAAAAAATGTCACTTTCTAAGAAGAGAAATTGTCTACCTGGGGCACAAGTGCTTAGAAAAAGGGGCCCTTCCAGATCCAGCTAAGGTGGAGAGCGTAAGAAATTTGAAGCCGCCCAGAAATGTAAAAGAAGTACAAGCCTTGTTGGGTTAAGTTAATTATTACCGAAAGTTTGTCAATGGAATGGCGGAATTAGCCTCGCCCATAACGAGGTTGCTAAGAAAGGACAGCAAATTCGTTTGGACACCAGAATGCCAGGAAGCTTTAAATAAGGTGAAAGAAAGTATTTCCAACCCTCCCATTCTGATCTCCCCAGATTTTTCAGAGCCTTTCATGGTAACCACGGACGTAAGCAATGTTGCGTTAGGGGCCGTATTATCGCAGTAAAAGAGTTGGCAAAGACCACCCTATTGCATTTGCAAGCAGAACGCTGAATGACACAGAAAAGAGATACTCAACGATAGAGAAGGAAATGTTGGGTGTGGTATGGGCAACGCATACGTTTCGGCCATACCTTTTGGGTCGGCATTTCACTGTTTTTACCGACCATCAACCTCTGAGAGGAATAGCGAATCTCAAAGACCAGACGTCGAGGCTTGCACGGTTTAGACATAAACTTTCAGAATATGAATTTGATATCGTCTACAAGCCAGGGAAAGACAATTTGATTGCAGATGCTTTAAGTCGTCTGCCACTGGAAGGACATCAAATAAAGGTATTGACTAGGGCAGAAACTATCAGAAAATGCAAGTGGTCAAAAGGATCCAAGGGAGGAAGGGATAGTAGAGCAGGATATCGGAGAACCCGCTTTAAATCAGTAATCTACGGACACAGCTGTATCCTTAACTGACAAGAAGTACATTCGGGAGGTTCTGAGAAGTTTCCATGACTCGCCACTTGGTGGGCACCAGGGGGTCAATAAGACTTTTAAACGGATAAGGAAACAATACAAATGGAAGGATATGCTGAAGGAAATTAGAAAGTACATAAGACGATGTCCAAAATGCCAAAAAAAAACAAAAGTGGGCACTGCAACAAAGAGCAAATGGTCCTTACAGACACCCAAGGAAGACCATTTGAAAAAGTTTATATGGACATGGTCGGACCACTACCAACAACTACTGCGGGTAACAAGTATATCCTCACTTTTCAGGACGATTTGTCAAAATTTTTTATATGTGCCCCGATGCAAGACGCGGAGGCAGAAACAGCGGCAAAAGTTTTTTATAACGAGATCATAGCGAAATATGGTCTACCAACTAAATTGGTTACAGACAACGGTAGAAATTTTACCTCCAAACTTTGTGGGAGTGTGTGTAAACTGCTGGGAATTAAAAAGCAACATATCACTCCCTACCATCCCCAGGCTAACGGATCTTTAGAAAGGAGACATCGGCCCTTGGCCGAGTACTTGCGATCATTCGCAAAAGAGGATGGCTCAAACTGGGACCAATGGTTGGCACCAGCAATGCATGTACATAATCATACAATTCATACATCCACCAATCATACGCCGTTTAAGGTAATGTACGGGTTCGACACACCCTTACCAGCAAACCTCAAGAACAGTACACCTCTACAATCCATATGACTACCAAAAGCTATTGAAACATCAAATCCAAAAAACACATGAGATAGCCAGAACATGTCAAAACAAGGCCAAATTAGCCGCAAAGGAAAGACATGACAGAAACAGTAGGCCAATAACACTTATAATAGGGGGAAAAGTACTTATAAAAAACCAACTTCGGAGAAACAAATTGTCGCCTTTGTGGGAAGGCCCCTATGAAGTTAAAAGTTTTCCCACACCAGTAAATGTCCAAATGTTGGTAAAAGGAAGGCTAAAAACCTTACATCGTAACCTGGTGAAGCCCTATAAAGAGTAAAAAAAAAAAAATTAAATGCCATTTTCTTATTTACAGGTAATCATGGGTTGGATGATAATGGAAGTCTTCGCAGGGAAAAGCCTTTAAATAGAGAAACTAAAACCGGACAACGGCTTCGTTGAAATTAGCATAGGAGATGCCAGAAGGGTTAGTAAATATAATTTCATTGTCCACACAATAAACATAGGAGAACTGGAAATTTTTTCTGTTTTTGACACAAATACAGCATTTTATGCTGAAATTATCTAAAAAAGTAGAAAAGGTTTACCGTAACTGTTGGAAGTGGGGATCATTAAACTTTAAATGTTTTTAAACTTTAATGCTTTTTTTTTTCTGTAAGAAATTGTAATAATTATTTAATTGTAATTATTATTTAAATTTTTAAATGCTTTAAAATCACGAATTTGATTCGAATTTCAGTAATTTTTTCCATTTAGTGAAAAACTTTAATTTTGAAAGTTCAAATAATATCATAAAAACAGGCAGACACAAAGATAAAATAAAACCCACACAGTAACTTAGTTTTCCATTGCAAATAAAAGTCAATTACAGGGAAACTTTTTTTTCGAAAGTTTAAAAACAACAGAATTTAAAGAACCGAAAATAAACCAAATTCGAAGCAGCATTTATATTTTAAAATCAATTTCTTAAACATTTCTTTTTAGTTCTTTTATTTTGTAAATTTTTACTAAAATGTATAAATATTTAAAACAAAAAAATTCATTGTATTAAACTTGTATTGTATCATTAAACTTAAATTGTTTGTAATAATTTGCGTCCAAATTTAAAAAAGGAAACAAAAAATAAACGGAATTAAGGCGCGTCATATATTTTGCAAAAACTGCGAATTTAAACATATAATTTAACTACTGAATTATTTCTGCAACAACAGAAAAGAAAAAAATTTTTTTAACCGCATATGCATACAATTGTGAAATTTGAAACAATTTAAAAAACGTCATACAATGTTTATAAAACTGGCTTCATTTGCACAGACGTCAGACTTTGTTTGTTTTTGCAACTGAAGCAAAAATTTGTACGAGTTTTCTTAAGATAGGTCAGTTACATATGTGTTCA
Source organism: Lypha dubia (assembly GCA_947311025.1). Classification (NCBI taxonomy): domain Eukaryota; kingdom Metazoa; phylum Arthropoda; class Insecta; order Diptera; family Tachinidae; genus Lypha; species Lypha dubia. The sequence continues at coordinate 107,514,766 of OX371260.1, forward strand.
CTGAACAAGAGATAAAAAAAAATATATATATCAAAGCAATAATGGTATTTTTGATAAAATGCATAATCAGGGAGGGATATTAAAATAAGAAAGTAAACAATTAGTCACAGCTATATTCAAATAAATTAATAAATAATAAAACTAATTCCAAGAAATAAGAAAAATCATTCTTAATTTAATTCGAAATAATTTGTAAAAGGGTTTATGAGAATATACACATACATACTATGTAAATGTAAATAAGTAAAAAAAAAAAAAAACCTTCCAATTATAGTTTCTACATTTAAAAAACTATTAACTAAAAAGAAAATGAAAATTAAAAATTTTGTAGTAATTAAAATTTTATTAAAGTTTCATTTTTATTACTACCATCAATTGAAACTTGATTTTTCAGTAAAGTAATACATATAAAGAAAGAGTTTGTTTTAATTTTTACAAACTTAACTAGTTTTTTTTAATTTAATTCTTTATTGAAATTAGTGTAACGTAGGAATAAGGAAATAAAAATTGTTGAAAAAATTATATAATCACCTAATATCAAAACACTTGTATAAGAAAATATTAAAAGGCACGTAAACAACAAATAAACTTGGTAAAATGTATATTGAAAAGGAGAAATTAAAAAATTTTTTAATATTAATAATATACAAAGAAATAAAATAAAGGAAGACACACACCAAAAGGACGACGTCAAAGATAGCGCAGCCAGCCTAAGAGGATGTATAAGGTTGTTAAGGTGGAGAGGGAAGTTGCGGAAACAAAGAACAAAGTGGACGATATGGATATACAGAAAAAAGAAGTGGGATCGATGAAAATATTACGGCCGCGGAGTATCTAAAAGAATATATAAAACTGAAGAACGTTAAATTCGAAAAAAAAATCCATAGAGAATCTAAAAGATCATGAAGAAATGTCAGAACCCGAAACAGCCACAGTAGGGGTAAAACACGAATAGGTTACAAAGAATAGCAGACTAAACATTTTTTTAAAACAAGAAAGTCATTACAAAAAGAAGAAGAAGAAATGGACTCTTCGGAACCAAAATAAGAAATCGAAAAGGACGAGATTAAACAAGGTGCTGAAAAGAATTACGGAGACAAATAAATAAATAATTTATAAAAAGCAAAACGATAAAGAAATGTAACGAAAATAACATTCAAGAAATCAAAGAGATAAAAGAAAAAGACGAGGAGAAAGAGAAGAAACAAGAAATAATATAAGTCATTTCACAAGAAAATCGGATGACACAAAGGATAAAGAAACAGAGAGGCAAGCCGAAAAAGAGAAAAGTAGAGAAAGTAGAGAAAATTTTTGAGGAAATAGAAGACTACCCAAAATACTAAAGATGAAACATCAGCAAAAAAAAAAAAATTAAGACTTGAAGAAGAGATCACCAGCAGGCAAAACAACACCAACAATATCAACCATTATGTTTGGACGTTTCCAATTGCAACTAACTTCTCACCCTAAACAACCTCACAACAATAGTAGCAGACATAAGAGATTTTTAACAACATACCCTACTACATCAACGACAACCAATAACCAATGATGATTTCCTCAGACACGTTATCAACCGTAATGCAGAAGTATATTTATATTAATTTAGTCAACTTGAAATAATTTGCAAAACAATTGTCAGTAACTATTTAAATAGCATATTAATGATTCTGTCCCAAATAGCTGAAAAATTTCCTGACTGAAACTGTTTTCTTCCGAAAAGGGGGGAGGGATGTTATGATTCACAATTGAACTACCCTCCTACGTTGCACTTATTTGTTAATGCAACAACAGTTCATTCACTTAAGTATTAATTGCATTGACAAATTGTGCAATCGTCATTGCACTTATTTGTTAATGCAACAATAACAGTTCATTAACTTGAGTATTGTTTGCGTTGACAAATTGTGCAATGTTGCTCTTTCGCAACAGCCAAAATATTTGGGTCAGAATCAAATATGAAGAATTGCATATTCCCTTTGTGTAACTAGTTTTAAGATAGTATAAATAGCTAGTGCTAAGTTATTTTAAAGGAGAGAACGTTTGGACATGTAAAGAAGAAATAGTGTTAAAAATAAATGTTAAACGAAGATAATAACAACATAACAATACGCTGTTTTTACAAAGTGGGATATAGGTTTTCTAAATTTTTCAAATATATATTCACCAGAAATATATGTAGCAAAAATAATCTGGATTAAGCATAAAACATCTTCTTGAAGAAACAATATCCAAAACAGCAACAAAATATACTTTAGTGTTCAATATAAAACGAAAGATAGTAAAAGCTATAACAAAAAAACAAAAGCTGTTAGGGAAAACTGTTGAAGTATTTAGAAAATACGACTCAATTTGAGATAGAAACAAAAAACAAAATTAAAGGAAACAAGCAATGTTTTCCCTTTTGTTGACCAGTGTTTTTATTATTTTTTTTTTTGTCATTTTAATTTCGACAAATATTCGGTAAATATAAACGTAGCTTCACACTAAGTAATATTATTTAATAAATATTTGCCAAGTGCGCACGTAGCTTTAGTCTAAAATCAGTACAACATATGTTGTTTTGGTCAATTTTGTGTTTTGTGTTGTTGATTATTGATTATTGAACGGAAAAAATCCAATTTGACAATTTTTTTAAAAAATAATTTTAATTTTTAATTTTTTTAAAAGAACCTAATTTATATGTATGTAGAGTGATTAACTAACGTCATTTTGTAACTAAAATGAAAAAAAATTTTGGTGTAATTATTTATAATAATATTAAGTTTTAATTTTTTCAAATAGACGAAACCCTTGAAAAAGTCAACATAAAATTGACGAAACGTTGGGTAAATATTAGAGTTGTCAATTATTCGCCTTTCCACTTTGTTCGAATATTTTAAATAATTGTTTTTGTTCGTTCGATCAAACGATTAAAGCTAAAAAATTATTCGATTAATCGATAAGAACAACGAATAAAAAAATTCTTAAAAATTATTCATTGACATAATATTTATGTTTGTTATTAACACAATAATGCATATATAACAAAAAAAAACTTAAATATAAAATATTAACAAAAAAATACATAAAATTATTAACACATAAAAAAAATTAAAAATGTAATAACTGAGATTATTTTTTCGATGTACTTTGTCGATTTTTTGAATTTTTAATACTTTGATAGAATTATTTTATTCGCACAAAATAATGTTATTTTCATTACTAGTAACATCTTTTATATCATTACTTTAATCTGGATGATTGTGGTTACTTTCAACATAAAATAATCTAGAATATAATTCATTTGCATATTTTTTAGTTTAAATTTTTGAAGAATGCTTTAAAACCATTCATTGCTCGGAAAATTTTCAGAATTTAAAAAATATTATTAACGTATTTAAAAATTTCATACGTCTCTCATTTATTCTTATTTTAAAACGTTTTCGTAAATCTGTTGCAAAAGAATTATTAAATTTTTTGTTGTTGATCCAACAATTTTGTATAATTTAGGACACTAGTTACATGTGACTTTGTTATTTTTTTTTTCCATTTTTGTTCTTGGTAAAATACTTCCAAACCGAGCTCAATTTTTTGGCTTAAGTGTATTTCTAACTAATTCACCTGAGAGTGAAAAAACCCCATTCTTGAAAAGTTTTTACGTTTCATTCAAAACATAGCATGACTACTAGGTATGCGAGTTACATATAGGAATACTTCTCCTAATAAAATAGACACTTTTTTAGAATCAATAAGTAAAACATAACAAAATGTATAATTGATGCGTTAACAAATTTTGAACAAATAAATTTCCATTTCCGTTCTCATGAACAAATTTAAATAAATTTAATAAGAATTGCTAAATAAAATAAAAATGCAAAATTGACAATTTTGCACTTAACAAATTTTAAATAAATAGATATCCATTTCCGTTCCCATAAATAATTTTCAATAAATTTAATAAGAATTGCTAAATGAAATAAAAATGCAAAATTGACAACTTTTACACTTTACCAAAATCATGTTAACGCAACAATTAAGAAAGTATCATGTTAAACATAAGAATAATTGTAAAGTCAGTCTTGTTGTGACGCTGGTTAAAGTTAAACGAATAAATGCAAAAGTAATAAGAAAGAATTAAATTGTGTTTTTTTTTAGTTAACTCGATAACTAAATACTTAAGTTGCGCAGTTCGACAACAACTACAAACATCCAAAATAACAAATTTAAAAAAAATTTACGTGTGCATTTCAAACTGAAAACTTTGTTCGATTAATTGACATTAATTAATCGATTTATTCGGTATTCGAAAATCGCCATTTTAAAATTATTCGAACATGAGTTTCGTTTTGTTTGATCGATTAATCGAATTATTCTTAATCGGTTGACAACTCTAGTAAATATGAAATAAAAAGTTTTTATTGTCATAAACTGCGTTAGGCCTTAATAGCTGAATATCAATAATCAACAACTCAGTACAACATATTTCTAGCTTTAAAGTCGCTTCACTTAGGGAAGGCGTGGTCATAGGGGCATAATACTAAACATGAATTATATTCGAATCCTTTAGAAAAATATCAGAGAGAAATTGTTTTCGAAAATTGCCACACAACCATCATCATTCGCATCAAGCTTTTCAGTGCTGGCAATTTCTGCTTCTTTTTATAACTCAATACTTTTCATTAGTGTAGTCAATATTGTTCAACACTTTTGAAAGGAAAGCTTTTAGGCAAAGTTGTAAATAAGTTATCACAGATTTGCATATCGAAAATTTCAATGAACCAAGTTATAAAAATGCAACACGAAAAATATAGCAAATATTCGATACACACTACTCAATACTTTGCCAACATTAATGCTTATCACTACTTCTTAAGTAGCTGTGTGAAAAGTGAATTACTTCACAGCTAAAATCTATTATTTTTATCATATTAATTTCCAGTGTTACCATTTTTATACCCTTCATCAAAACTGGTTAGGATATTTATACGTTTGTCATTCCGTATTCATATGAGACCTATAAGGTATATACTATATAAATATATGTATATAGATAGGGAAGTTGTATTAGCCATGTCCGTGTGGGGTTTCTCTAATAACAAGAAAAACTGCAGCATATAAGGAGTTGTCAAAAGTTTTTGCGTTTTAAATAAAATTCAAATCAAAAATTACATGTTGCAGTAGAAAACAATTACAGAAAGTTTATTTTTACAATTTCAACTTTTTTCATTCAAACATATTTGTAAACTATTGTTCAGGGTTGTTCTGTTTTTCATGGAGAATGGAACAAATTCTATGCCAGTTCCGCACATTTTCATACCACATCGAATACGGAACAGAGTTTATTTTTAGTTTGCTAGTAAATAAAAATATTAAAATTTTATTATAAACTCTTATCAAACGGATAAAAAGTATATAAGAATAATATATGCATGTATGCTTATGATTCACTTTCAATAAATCGAATATTTGTAGTGACGTTTTTGACGTTGCATTAATGATGATGCGTTACTTGTACTCGGCTGGGAGTTATAATAAGCATTTAATTCATGATCAATGTGATCAAGCGGTTTTGACATGCAATCATTGTATAACATTAAAGCGGTATGAGAATTAACATTCAAGTCTGTGTTAGTATACATATTATTATTATTATAATTATTATTATTATTGTTATTGTTATTTTTTTTGTAGCGATGATTATTTGAAATACAAATCTCACTACAACAACTACTACAATTAGAACTATTGCAAGTAAGACTAGTGTGGGAGGCGCAAGCAATTTTTTTAGCGACATTTGAATAGTGAGGAGTAGAAAAGAAGCGTTTAAAAGCTGATGATGGTTTAATGTCAATACCTGAATCGGCCAAACAGGCTTTACCATTAGTAGCTTCCGTTAGATTACTGGGGTGATCATAGGGATGATCTACAGTACCGTTGCCGTTGACAGTGATTTTGGAATGTCCATTCATTAAAGGCACAATTTTTTCCGATTCTTACATTTAACAAAAAGAAAATAAATTACAAATATTAATATGCATATACCATGGCAGCAAACGATTATAAAAAAAAAAACAGACATACCGAGATTTTTCTCTACATCAGCATTATCTTCACTAGGATTTTTACAATTGGCAGGTTTATTTATTGCAACAACTTCATTAGGTTTATGCAAAGAAGCTTCATCTTTAACGAAACGCATCAGGAATAAAATGGCGGAGCCCACAATTGGTGGTATGCCAGCTAATATTAGTGGTAGAGTATAAGATCCCGATTCGTCATAAATTCTACCGGCAATGGGAGGTCCAACAGTAAGTGGTATTGAGCTGAAACCCAAAAGGAAGCCAATAGCTTGTGTGGCACCAGAAGGTCCACATATTTCGTATGCAATGGGTCCAAGTAATGATATAAAACATCCGTCGAATAGACCCATTATTAAACTAAAAATAATCAACAGTACATAAGAGTTTGTTAGTGGCAGAAGAATTGTCACCACGCCTATGCACACCAATGACAACTGTTGCAAATAAATCCGATTAACGCCAGGAAGATCGGCTATGGCTCCAAATATCAGACGGCCGAGGCCAGAAGTAATACCAATACACATTACTGGTAGGTTTTCGCTTTTCCCCGGAAAGACATTCTGTACAAATTTCATCATGTGTACATAAGGCACAAAGTAACCAAAGAGGGCAAGTGGGACACACGAAGCCCATATAACATATTGCTTTTTCTTCCAGATATTAACGTTTATAATGGATCGCAAAAACAAATTTGCTTTTGAACGACCTGGTTTACTCTTTGGTGGTTCTGGCGGCGGATGCAGTGGCTTGTAGACAAATGAGCAGATTATTATAAAGGCGGAAATCAGACTCATTACTCTCAAAGTCTCTTCAAGGCCATAACCTTTAATTAAATAATCCAAACCAGGCGGTAGAATGACGGTAAACACACTAGACCCGGCTGTAACAAATCCACTGACTTTGCCTAAATAGCGCTTGAAATAGTGTCCCAAAATGGCAAGTGTTGGTGTATAGGCTAGGGCAGCACCACAGCCAAACATAATACCATAAGTGATATATAAAGCACCAATATTTTCGATAAAAAATGATGAAAGCAGTAAGCCACCTGACGATAGCAGACCACCAATTAATGTTGTTAAGCGTAGGCCAATTTTGTCTGTTAAGCAACCAGCTACTGGCGACAGGAGAAATGTTGTGCCAATTGTAAGAGATCCAACCAGAGCTGGAAATAAGAAAAACAAAAAAATTAGTCATGACGTTAAAGTTAAAGAAAAGTTTTAAATTATTCAGAACAAGTCCGACTATGATAGTTAAATATTATTAACATTAAAGTGGCATATAAAAAATTTTATTCTATTTTCATAAAAGCCCAACTGGTTAATTGTGATATTTAGTGTAACACTTATTTTAGATTCAAACTTCGACAGCGCTTTGGGGTTAAATTTTTTTATATTCACTCATTTTCATTTCAGTTCGTTAAATATTATTTTTTCTAGACATTTAATAATTAGAAGTTAAAGATATGCTTATCTAAAATACTTCAGAACTAAAACAGTTAATCCTCCTTATATTGCGAAAGTAGAAATCATCTTAGAATAAGAGTTCCGTCAAAATTCTATAGTGATATTCAATGTCAAATTTTATAAAAAAGCTCATTAAACTCCAGTTCTGTCGTCACTTATACTATATTCTTGCCAAGTTTTCATTATGCATATGTAAGTGGTATAAAAAAAGAGTTATGTCACACAGATTCCAAACTTAAAAAAAATGTATGTCGTTTTACAACACAATACATCTAATATATAAAATTCTCGTGTCACTATGTTTGTTATCGAACTCCTACGAAACGGGTCGACCGATTTTAATAAAATTTTTTATGCATATTTGGTAGGTATGAGAATGGGTTCTAAGGTATATTTTAAATCGCTAGGGCCAAGAGGAGGGGCGGGAGGGGGCAATTTCTGTTTTTCCGAAACGGCTTGACCGACTCTTATGAAGTTTTTTATGCATATTCAGTAAGTCTGAGAATCGGCTACTATTTTTTTCAGATGGCGGTATGTCCGCCTCATGCAGGAGTATCGTCGTCGTTCGTATTTCAAACAGAACAAAATTATTGTTTGGTATTTTTTTCATCGGCGGTCATCGTCACTCACTTACAATACATTCGCTATTTTTCGTCACATACTTACAATACATTCGCTATTTTTTATATAACACCCAAAATGTGCACTAGAAATAATTTGTATGGCAAAACACCGTTTGCTGGGGCATCTAGTTAATCTATAAATTTTACATAGTTGAGTATATTTAAAACCACTGCCTCAACGAATCTGTACAAAGTTAGCTAGATCTCTAACCCAAGAAAATAGGAGATGTGACCTCATACGGCCACAGCTTCGAATTATCCGTTAGTGTAAAATTATACCGGTGGGCTTTATAAAATCCAACTATACTATATACATACATACATATCTCGATCCTAATGCAACCTTAATCTACATGTACGAGTATATCACGATATATATTAAAACGGTGTCCAACAAAAGTATTTTGCCACGTTTGATTTTTTTGAGATATGACTACGTTGCAATAAAGGAGTGATATGGGCGTTAAATTTTCATTGGGTTTATCTGCAAAAATACAACCAAATACCAATGCCTTAATGTTATGAAATACAAATTTCGTCTTTAATTGAAAATTTTTACTAAAAACTAGGAAAAAATTCACTAAAAACTAGTTCAGTGATAATCCAAAAATTAGTAAAAATTTCGTCATATGCACCATCTGCCATCTGTGAAGTGATTTATTTCCTTGCTATGTGGTTCTCGATTTTGCTGCGCATTTTTCATTTCCTTGTTTTACCTTCATCTGTACTGTCAATCTGCTACAACGAAGCTTTTGATGTCATCAGAGCGCGGAAACGTCCGGAATGCTTATTTACAACAGGAAGCTCTATTATCCGGAATGAGGGGTGCTAAACACATTATATAAAACTTACTTTTTTAGGTACTCTAACCACCACACTACTACACCTTCTGTCTCTTACCAGCCAGTACACACAAGTACGAAATTCGTAATTTCTTACATTAACAAAATTATTTTTTTTAGTAAATCATGAAAAATTATTTTCTTTAACTTTTGAAAAATTGTCCAATACAACAAAAAACTATAAACAAATGAAAAAATTTAATATCTAAACATCCCTTTAGATTTAGCTACACGACCCAATAGAACAAACGTTGTTTTCGGTAGAAGCGACTAAGCCTAGTACTAGACTAGACTAGTATTCATATGTAAATGCTTTCACTACTTGTTAGGTAGCTTTTTTGAACGTGATTAAATATTCTCTTTATACATATTTCGAATGCAAATAGAATACGAGACTTATTACTACTAAAAATTTTATGTTAGCAAATATTAATAATAATAAGCAGTTCGTAGTAATTTAAAACATCACTATTAGTATACATACATACATATAAAAAATATATTTTTTTTATTTCTTTCAATAGTTTTCCGTTATTAATTTCATTAATTTTGCTAGAAATGATAAATTTTCAGTTATAAAAATTGTCTTAATTGATTTTACAGCCAATATTGTTTCAATTAACGAGCATGAACTTCAATGGAATAAACTTCTTTTCACTAATTGGGATCACTATTTCCGAGACGAATATTTAACAATTCAGTAAGAATTTTGGTCGAAGGTACTACGAGTATGTTCAAACGACAAGATGAAGTAGTCGCTTCGCTTTCTGAAGCATGTTAATGAATCCTATGCTATGTTTCCACGGAGCATGCTTCGCTCTCTATTCATGCTTCTCACCCCAATCATGAGTAAAGCAACTTGCAACATACAAAATTTTGAGAGCGAAGCATGTATGTAGGTTAATATTGAATCTTCTTGCAAATTTTTAAAAAAAGGTTTACTTGAATTAGCTGTCAAACTAAAAAAAAACTTCAATTAAAAGTGAAAAATTAAATTAGAACTAAAAAGCTAACAACACATAGAGACAAAAATATATGTTTGTGAATTTTTAAAAAAACATAATAATTAAATTACTTTTTTTTGTCCATTTTACATACATACATACATACATATGTATATCTTTTTCACGAAATTTTGTAATTAAAAAATTATTTCAAAAGAGAATTGGCAAATGAAGCAAGTAGATGAGTCGTGTAAACAGCATGATTCATAAACATGCTTCAGAAAGCGTAGCAAGTGCTTTATTGGGCCGCGTGAATAAAAAGGTAGCTAAAGCTAATACTAGAAAATTTTAAGTTTAAACTAGATTTGAGGTGACTAAAAATTTAAGTTAAAGCTAGTACTTTCTGCAAGTCTAGCACAAACTAGTTTTTCCAGCGTTTGCTGAAAAAATGTGTGAATAAAAACTAGTAAGTACTTAAAATTACTAGTTTTAACTTGAATTTTTGTAAGCATGTCATTGAGGTGCTGGAAATAAGTTTATTGTTGGTTTATTCGTCAAAAAGTGCATTGCCATCAGGCTGCATTAATGAATTATGATCATTCCTCATGTTTTGAATTTGTTTTTTCAGTAGACCAATTGTATTTTCCTGGCCAAACTGTTCTAAATACTCCTCATGGAGTGAAAACAAGGCATTATTTTTTGCCACTCTCACTGACGGCACCTGCGAATTTTTAAATATAATTTTATGCTTTTGGAGCATATCAAAAAATTTCGCGCTATTTTTGTCGCCCATCGTGATAATAAATAATCAAAACATACTTAGAGTGTTGCCAAAATCTTTTACCACAAGTTTTACTTAGAACTTATAAGAAAAATGGTGTTTTTTTTTTAAACAGAGGCAACTCTTTTTTCAGCCGCATATGTTTTAATTTTCCAGCTACGTAGTACTAGCAAAGATTTATTCACACTTTTTGTAGTTTATACTTTTCAACATAGCTAGTACTAAAAAGTTAAAGCTAGTGCTAGTACTTACTACTATGTACTCGTAGTATAAACTACCATTTTATACACGCGGCCCATTCTGTCGTGAGGTCTTCCTCACACGAGACTAATTATGCTGGCATAACATGACAGTTTTTAGGCGAGAGGGGTGAAGAAAGCGTTTTTTCGTTGGCACAATTTTTCAACCAGTCTCAACCGCGCATTAGAACAGTGTTCCGCAAAATTAAAAATATGGTTGTATTGCTGTTAAATTAGTATTAGTGAGGGTCTCTTTCACAATTTCTATTTAAATATCAATTCATATTTAAACGTAGTTATTCATTTTCACCAACATATTCTCTTTACACATTTAAAAGTTGTTTAAATAGGTAGCAATTTCCATTTAAATACTGATTTTGCATCTCTCTCACAACAGCTGTCTCTAGCGACACGTGAATACATAAAAAAAAAAATTTCATATTAAATTTCGTACTAACCAGCACTGTTTCATTGTAGAATAAAAATTGAATTAAAAATTAATTCTCATATTCTATTTCTGTTGAAAACTGGTTAAATAGTTGATATTCTTCTCAATTAGTATTCACTTTACGAAAATTGTAAAGATGGACAATTGAACGCTGATGAGAGGTGTAGCGGCCTTGAAATCAGTACTGATACGTTCTGCTAAAAACTGATTGGATATAAATAATAATATTTTCCAACACAAAAAAACTCTTAGTAATTTTGAATTTTCATTAATTCAATAAAACTGAACTTGAGCCTGATAATATTACTTTTCATAAGTAATTGGAAACATAATTCCAAATTCCTTAATTGTTTTCAAATGTCGAAAGATCACACGGCAGTGAATTTGAAATATGAACTAGTGGAAACGTTAAAAATGTGGGGAATTGAAAACAAAGTTTCATGCGTAGTGTCAGATAAAACATTTTAGCAGCTATTACAACAGCAGGTTGGAGCAGCTTTGCTCATACTCTTCATTTGATCGTGACGGATGGTTTAAACCATAACAAAATTAAAATTCTTGTTACGAAATGTAAAGTTGTAGCCGAGTTTTTCCACCGAAGTACTAAGGGTTCCAATAAGCTGAAAGAAATGCAGGAGCAAATGGGAAAGAAAAAATTAAAACTAATCAACTCTACTCCAACCAGATGGAACTCGACATTACACATGATAGAGAGAATAATTGAAAACCAAGAAGTTTTGGAAGCCACTGTAGCAATATTACACAAGCCGGGAAATTTTAAAGGCACTTTGCAACATATTAATGCCTTTCAATGAAATAACAATTGAAATGAGCGCCGAAAAATTTACAAACGTTTCCAAAATCATTGTTTTAATTCGTGGACTGCAGTAATTTTTAAGTAAAAAAATTACAGAAAAGAATACAGAAGAAATTACGTTATTAATAGAGAAGTACATACATAATATAAATAGACGCTTTCACCGTTTGGAATTCAACGACATTTTAGCAATTTGCACTTACTTCTGCAATGTTCTGGCAATGTTGATAAAATTTTATTTCTACATTTCAACGATGAGTAAGTAATAACATTAATTTTGATAAGAGCTTAAATTAAAAATATTTTGAAGAAATCAATGCACCAGAAGTGACAAAGTACATTAAAAACGATTAATGTACAAAAGCTAAAGTTCAAACCTATTTACAAATTTTTATTTTTTATAAATGAATTTATATATATTTAATTTTTGTTTTCCTTATATATTGCATACATTATATGTATTGCAGATTAATGTGATTTAATAAACAATAATATTTAACCTCATATGTATGTGTATGCGTGTTTTTACTTTGAAATACAAAAAGCCGCTAAAGTATTGAGTAGTATCGAGTACCCAATTAAAAAAGTATCGAGTAGTCAAAAGTAACCGCTTTTTACAACACTATAATCGACGACTGAAGCATTAAACACATTCGCCACAGCAGACTACCGACTACCACCTGTGAAAATTACATGTGTGCATATAAGAATAATTATATTGAAGACAGCAAGACAGCAAGGCAACACGGCAACAGGTTTTTGTCCATACTACTTTTGTCGTGTAGTCGAATTACTCTAATTTCTATTTCTGATGGCCACAAAACCAAAACAGTGTTGACAATATACAAAATTTTTAAAACAAATTAGAGGTTAGAAATATTTTTTATTGTAAGATAAAAAAAAAAATTACAAAATTTAAATGTTATAATATATATGCATCAAGAATTTTTATTAGCTTTATTGTTATATAGAATATTGACTTGAGTCAAAAATACCAACATTGTTAAAGATTAAAAAAACTCACAGGGTAATAGCCCTTTTTTACCTAAAAATTTTTGTGTATTTTTTTCGGCGCTCTCTCTTGATTCCGCAGTTACGGGTTTCAAAACTTTAATATATTATTGACCATAAGTCCTACAATATAGAACGAATATAAACGACTTAGGTATCATTTCAAATGCTCTAAATACCTCATTTAATTCTTAAAATCATCATTAAAGAAGCATAGCTTACGTATTTCAGCGGTGACAGCTTTCAAGTATACACCAAATAAAAGCATGGTAAGTTCTCTGTAAAAGTGAAAAGTCAGATAAAAAATTTTAAAATTGAATTTCACTCGCAATGGTTAAATTGTTTTAAAAAATTTGTATACCCCAGTATAAAGGTATTTTGGAGAAGTTTAGATTGATATCCACATCGCTTATATCCGTTCCATATTCTAGGAGTTATGGCCAATAAAAAATAAGTTTTGAACCCGTTACTCCGTTAATTGATTAAATTATTTGATTAAATTTGTCAATAAATCTTTTAAAAACCATAAAATTTTTTAACGATTAATTATAAAAGTTCTCAGAATTTACTTAAAAAACTACAAAAGTTCTAATAGAATCAATAAGTTACATACACAATTAAATTAAAAACTTTGAAAAATGTTGGCAAAATTTTTTTTATTAGGAGGTATAAAAGATGTGAAGCAATTAAAAAATTGTTTATATTGATGTTTAAAATTGTCCCTTATTGCAAAAATATTCAGTAAATTCGCTTCTTTAACTTAAAATTCCTCCTAAAATAATTGCCAATTCATTATCACTTATTCTCGCCATATTTGTGCCAACTATATTCCGTAATGTGTACAAGGAAAGCCAAACGTGAAATGAATACAAAAAACAGCAACACACACAAAGCTGAGTACACGTATGCATTTTACCTATGCCAGATGAATTAGTCTCGTGTGTGAACAAAAGAACAAAAATTGTGCGGCTTTAAAATTAGTCTCGTGTGAGGAAGACCTGTGAACATAGTAAAACTGTTTGCACAACTCATCTACTTGCTTCGATTTCACAGTTTTCTTTTTATATACAAATAATTTTTTACTTAAGCTACGTTGTATTCCGCCCAATTAGAAACTAACGACAATATGTAATTATTACTTTCCTCATGACAACCACGGAACACACAGAAAAATATCATTGTAAAATTAACTCAAACAAGGTTGATTCAACTATTTTTATTAGTGATTTTGCTTCATTAGCGTTTCATGTTAATTTAACATGATTTTAAAATGAAATTAAACAATTTTTTTCACTTTGAAATAACCAGAAATAATGTTGAAATAATAATGTAACTCATATTGAATCGACATGTTATCATATTGAAATAATATTTTAAGCCTTAATGAATTAACATCTATTAGAGTTAAACCGACATGAATTTCATGTTGAATCAACCATTGAACAATTTAGTATTAATATGACGTCCATATTGAATTGACATAAAACAATGTTCTAATATCCAGGGCTTAAAATTAGTTATGTTATTTTTATTTATTATACTAGCGACTAGGAGAAAATATGATCCGTTTCCATTTTTGGTAGTAGAGAAACTAAAAATATTTACCTGATAACAAATAAATTTCCAATTTTCTAAAAAAAATTTTTGTACTTATTATCAAGGCATATTTTGAAAAAATTTTTGGGTTGCTGGTTGTTGATTCAAGGAGAAAAATGTTTAAATACTAGTGATTGTAAGATCGGCATGTTTCTCAACTAGTCGAAGTTGTGTTTGGTTGGATTGGCATATATTTTATTGCTTGGTATTTTTATAGCGGCATATTGTATGAAAAGAATATTTTGTATATGAGTGTTTTTGCATTTTTGTGTGCTTGGCTAGTTTTCATTGACAATAAATTGTTGCTGAACAATATATTACAGAGAATTTATTTTCATTTTGTCTGCTAGTAAAAAATTTTACTACTTGTCAAGTACAAAATTTTTTTTAGAAAACTGGAAATTTATTTGTTATTAGTAAATATTTTTCTAGTTTTCACATAAAATTATGGAATATGAGGGGATTTTTTACTATATATATTAGTTTTTTTAAACCCTGCTAATAACATTAAATTCCAGGTTAATTTTAAATTCAGCCCATATTCAGGTTGATTGTTCCTATACTTATTTATAAATAAAATATAACCTATATTTTTTGACAGTTTAATTTTGTAAAAATATTCTTTAATAAAATACCATGGTCCTTCACAACCTTTTGGATACACCATAGATAGTGTATGAATTATTTTAAGGCATACATATATATAAAACAAATTCGGAAGAATTTTTCTGGGAGATAGAGTCTCCGACTTCAAGACTATCTTTAAATTTCAATGATGACCGCAGACGTTTTGCTCTTTGGTTCACGTATTTGTCCCATAGTTTTCTGGAAGGATTTGTTTTCCTTCCTCGTGGTGTAAAGTAGTATTCCTGAAAGAGAAGAACATTTGAATTTGTATGACAGCCTAGAAAAATACTCACTATGTACTTTTATTTCAGATGAAAAGTTTTCTTCTATTTCATCTACTATTGTTGGCAAGTCTTTTCGTGATAATCTGACGTCATGATAAAAAACGTCTTCCAATATTACATATATTTATCAAATCTATGCGAAAACTATCGATTAAATTAAAATTTTTTTCATAGAAGCTTGTAATGAATTTTAAGTTCATATAGGATAAGTTTAAAACTCTCAAGATATTTAAACGAGATATTATGAAGTTGAAAAAGCAGTCATAATTTCGCAACTGACCTTAGATAGATTGTCGAAACTGATGAAGTTGGTGTTACAACTGTACTAATATTAGATTCATTTTGTAGAAAAGAGACCACTTTATTGCAAATCGTTTCAGACAAGGTGTCATCATCAATGCCATGCTAAAGAAAATTTTTCGAAAATTGAACAATAAACAAGATATGTAAATACATTTGCCTTTTATTTACCTCATTTTTTCTCCAGCAAAAAAAAAATGTTCTCGGTAACAAGCGCGAAGTCCTATAGGTGGTATAGCTTCCTTGAAATCGTCCTTTGATAGATATTTTAGGGACTCAAATGATATTTCAGCTCTAAAAAAATTTGTAGTTTTTGTTACAAATTTTGCAAATTTATATCACTATTGTCGTTGTTTTCCTCATACATAATTAAATTTTTAAGAATTTAAAAAATCTCTTAAAATTTATAACACTGTTCTTCACCAAAGTACAACATACGAAAACTTCATTTTAATCTTTTTTCAGTAAATTTGATATTTGACAATGTTAATAGGACATTAAGATGCTCTTTCTATTCCAAATGCAATTTTATTTCAACATAATAAATTTTAATTCAACAATTTATAATATTAAATTAACATTTTTAACTATGTATTGATTTAATTTTTAACAATGTTGAACGTACATATATTAAGTGCAATTTTTTAAAGAAATTTAACTTAAAATCAAAATTTTTCCATGTTGTTTTTTTTCTGTGTGAATAAGTGTGATTAATAAAAAAAACACTAAGCACACTCGTTCAAGCAAAAGAAAAAAAATTAAAAAGAGACTTAGGATGATCAATATTTCGGCAAAACAACCTTCCTCCCGATATTCAAGAAAAAAATTGAACCAGATATGAAAGGGTTATGCTGTAATCAATATTTCTAAAGAAGGATTTATTCCCGTTTTTCCGTTCCTACTACGCTTATTATTTTGCAAGTGTCAAATTATTTTTGAAAGTTTGTGCATAAACCAAGGGGCTTTGAAAATGTGATTGAAGTCTGATAATTTATACATGGTTTACAAATGAATAACGCTTTTAGAATAATATTAACACAATATCTCAAATAATAAATGTATAAACACGTATTTCATACAATTCGTTTTAATTCGTTACAATAAAACACCACTGTAGTTGGAAATTTAACGGTCAAAGTCAATACAGTCCTTGATATTGATTTCGTTGACTTGCACATACACAAAAACATTCAGATGTTTTCAGAATTACATCATACATTTTCTTACTGAATGTACGTTTCTTCCGCCTTTTGTGACCAACTAACTTGTCTGATGGAACCGTGCCAATTCAAAAGCATTTAAAATATGTATTTATTTATGTACGAGTAGAACATGAATGCACCAAAAGCGCCACAAATTATTTATAAATAAATTTCTATTAAAAGTTTTACGATTCTTATAACCAAATATTGTAGATGTTAGCGATATAAAAAATTGTATAATTGGGGTGCTCACACTGTAATCATATTGTCATAATGACTTATTATTTTACAATGGTTAATTGACGTTTCCTAACCATTCATGCAGTGATGCCGAAGTTTTTAGAGCGCTGGAACGTCTGAGGGCTGCTTCATTTACCGTAGATGTTTTACTTGGAAGTAGGGTACTTAAAGCCATTTAGTACAACTCCAAGATGTGAACTTACCTTGAAAGAATTTGTTTTTTGTTTTAAAAGCTGATATAAAATAATTTCATTCCTATGACAAAAATTCCTTAAACTTAATAAAAATATAAATTTAAATATGTGATCTAAAATTAAATAAACTGTTGAAGCTAGATTTCATATATTTAATGTTTTCTTTATAATAATTGGCAATTCGTTAGGATTTGTATTACTCTGTTTTTTTTTCACCCTTATGTGGGAGTTTTTATAAAAATTCTAACGAATAAATACCTAACGGTCTTAAGCATTGCACTCGATACTTTGCTTCGTCCAATTTTAATATATTTTAACTACATTCTTGTATTTTTGAACTCTGGCTGTGTTACACACAAATTTAATAAAAAATCTTCCGAATAATAACTCATAGAGTTTTAACTAAATTTCACTCAAAATTATCTACAATTTATATACACAAATGATAATATATGTGACCAGCAGCTATATTCTGTAACTCGCTAAAGCTAAATCTCCATCGCTAAAAATGTCTAAAATCGTTTTAGAGAATTTTAGCTACATATTGAATTCTGCAATTCGTATTGCTAAATTAGGCAATGTCCAGCGTTGTCAACTTGGTGCGTTTCGCACCTTTTTTGGTGCTTTTCTAAATGTTTTGA
Organism: Lypha dubia; assembly: GCA_947311025.1. Lineage (NCBI taxonomy): Eukaryota > Metazoa > Arthropoda > Insecta > Diptera > Tachinidae > Lypha > Lypha dubia. Next base: position 107,533,080 of record OX371260.1, read on the forward strand.
GCGAAAAATATCTGTGTTGGTGCGTGGTGCGCTTTTTATTTAATTTTGGTGCGTTTTTTTAATTTTTGGTGGTTCCAAAGCATATTAAACAGAATTTTGTACAAAAAATACAACTTTTTCAATACCATTTCATTCAATTGTGTACAATTTTTACATTCAATTTAACAGACCATAATAAGAGCAACCATTACAGCATTAAACACATTCGCCACAGCAGACTAGCGACTACCACCTGTCAAAATTAGAATACATGTGTGCATATGAGAATGATTATATTGAAGACAGCAAGGCAACACGGCAACAGGTTTTTGTCCATGCTAATTTTGTCCTGTAGTCGAATTAAACTAATTTCTATTTCTGATGGCCACAAAACCAAAACAGTGTTGACAATATAACAAAATTTGTAAAGCAAATTAGTGATTAGAAATATTTTTTATTGTAAAATAAAAAAGAAAATTTCAAAATTGAAATGTTATAAGATATATGCATCAAGAATTTTTATTAGCTTTATTGTTATATAGAATATTGACTTGAGTCAAAAATACCAACATGGTAAAAAATTAAAAAACCTCACAGGGCTATAATTTTTTACGAAATTCTACATTTATTCGAGCATGTACTCAAGTATTAATGTTTTAAATTTTATTTATTTGTTGCGGGTTAGCAATGACTAAATATATATTTCGTTGGAAGCCATACCAACTCATCATTTTGTTTAAATAGATGAGCTTTAAAACTTTTTAAACATAAACGAAATATATATTTAGATATTGCTAACCCGCAACAAATAAATAAAATTTAAAATAAATTTTTTTTTTTTTATTTTTATATTATTATTATTACGAATAATAATAATAGCTCTCGTATTTTTTTCTCGTATTCTATTTCTGTTGAAAACTGGTTAAATAGTTGATATTCTTCTCAATTGGTATCCACTTTACGAAAATTGTAAAGATGGACAATTGAACGCTGATGAGAGGTGTAGCGGCCTTCAAATCAGTACTGGTATGTTCTGCTAAAAACTGATTGGATATAAATAATAATATTTTCCAACAAAAAAAAACTATTAGTAATTTTGAATTTTCACTAATTCAATAAAACTGAACTTGATCCTGATAATATTACTTTTCATATGTGCAAAAATTTTTTTCTAATTTTTTCGGCGCTCTCTCTTGATTCCGCAGTTACGGGTTTCAAAACTTTAATATATTATTGATCATAAGTCCTACAATATAGAACGAATATAAACGACATAGGTATCACTTCAAAATGCTCTAAATAACTCATTTAATTTTTAAAATCATCTTTAAAGAAGCATAACTTACGTATTTCATCGGTGACAGATTTCAAGTATACACCAAATAAAGCATGGTAAGTTCGCTGTAAAATTGAAAAGTCAGATAAAAAAATTTTAAAATTGAATTTCACTCGCAATGGGTAAATTGTTTTAAAAAATTTGTATACCAGTATAAAGGTATTTTAAAGAAGTTTATAGTGATATCCACATCGCTCATATCCGATCCATATTCTAGGACTTATGACCAATAAAAAATAAGTTTTGAACCCCGTAACTCCGGAGATAAAAGAGATCCATGAGATGAATTTTTTCGGTTTATGTCAAAGCGAATCCATACAAAGTGATGTGAGTGGCGAATTCAATTCGCCGTATGCAATTCGCCCCAACGAACTTTAAAAAAGTAAAAGCGCTAAATATGCACCACTGTAATATACATAAATGAATCGTTGCAACAATTCAGGATCAGCTGTTTACTGTGTAGCTGTCGTTTCCAAAATAATTAAGTAGCTGGCTACAACGGTAGCTAGCAGCATTTGAGTTCTTGTGTTCGTGTAGTCTGCTGTGGCGAATGTGTTTATACCATAATGATGTTTAAGAGGTACCAAAACACATTCACAAAACCCGTTTCTTGTTGTTATAGATAATTTGTAACATTTCATTATAAGAAATTGTTTGTCCCTTTTAGATTTTCATAGTTTTTGTCGTAAAAGTTGCTGTCAAGTCTGTTAAAGAGCTTAGCAAAAGCAAAGTATTCTTGAGACCTGCGATCATTGGTTTTTTTTTATAAAATGCGTAACAGTTTATATAAAGTGTTGTAACACTAAAATTAATAAAATTTATATTTACTAAAATAAATACTTAAAGTTAATGTCAATAATGGAGTCTAAAAAGGAGATCATAAGCGAAATACAAAAAGATTTGGGAACCACAACGTGTGTTTAAGCAATGGATTCGGCCTTGACCAAATAATAACACAAAAGCAAGATGTTTTAATTGCAAATGCGACATCACGCCTAAATATCCAACCTTGTTCGGAATTGTGGAACGCGGAAACACATTGCAGCTTTAAACCCATTTAGATACAAACGACATAAAGTACCAACATTGTACAAAATGTTCTATCCCATTGCAAATATGATATCATGCCATTAGCAGAACAATTTGAATCCGATGTCGAAATATTATCTAGTATTGAAAAAGGGTGCAGAGTGATTCACTTCATGCAATGGCACAATATTCAGCCTTATTGTGTTTGACGCCAGATTTTTCTTTAATCTAATTTTTCTTTAACACAATACGAGTAAGGCTGATTGTATCAGCATTAGAATTTTGGACTAAAGTTAAATGTTGTAAAGATGCAAAATTAATTCAATAAAAATTTTCAATAAAAAAAAATTCTGAACTTGGTGCGTTTTTTGTTGAATGGCGCGTTTTTTTCTTCATTTTGGTGCGTTTTGAAATTTCAATGTTGACAACACTGGCAATGTCATAAAAATTAAATTCGCCGCAATTTTGGCGTTTGCTCTGAGAGCAAACAATGCTCTCTCTCATCGCTAAAATGATATACATTTGTATTCTCTAAGCACATTTAAGCAACTTTTCTAGCTAGAAACGCTAAAATTTAAGCAACGATATTTTGAAGGCGCTAAAAAGTAAAAAGCAAAATATTTTTTATATCATTGATGTTTAGCCTTTTTTTTAGAAAAATAATGTAGGAAACTAAAAAAAGGATAAAAAAGGGCAAAAATATATGCTCATTTAGTATTTGGAATAGCATAAAGAGTTTGCCCATGATAGGTTGAAGTGTTTTAGCTGTTATGAGAAGTTTAATTTAAATAAAACTCAAATACTAAATTTTATATGAAAATGTATTTAATAAAAAAAAGATTTTTACAATATTACAAAATTAATCAAAACTCTATACACAAATTTTAAATTTATTATGATCAAAAATATTTTCGTACAAATAAATACTTGCAAATAAATACGCCACAGTACCGCCAGCTAATACCACATAGAAAAAAATTTCAATTGTTTACTGAAATTATTTCTTAACAGTGATGCCATCTCTTATAAATGTTCCCATAACTTTCGAACGTAATGCTTTCTTGAGAAATTACTACGCAAAAATCATGCGCTTTACAATTTTCAAAATGCATGTGCTGCAAAAAACAATAAGTTTTGACTAGAACTTTGTGAAATAGCTTTAAAGAATAGACGTTTTAAAACATATTTAAAATTTTTTTTTTAACAAAAACAAAATCATTGTTACGGAGTATAAATTATAATGTAACAGCCATACCTAAACAAGAGCGGAAAGCGGAACGTTTTCTACCGCTTAGCGTTAACGCTGAAATACCATACCTAAACAAGAGCGTCAACGCTTTGTCATAAAAACAGGGTTATTACAAAATATATAACAACCCTGATTATAATAGTATACTCATAACCGAATAATACATGCATCTATACAACAAACACAACAAAAAAATTCCGCGGATGTCAAAAGTATAAATTTGTATGTGTGTATGTTTCAAACTGTGTCAAAAATATAAATAAAAATTATTCATTCAAATACGAAAAAATAAATACAAATCAAAATTTAACACTTGAAATAAAATACAATTGGTTATAACAATTGTCAGCTGGGCTTGTAAGACTACCTTGTGCTTGTCTTTTGCAGCTAACTTCACTATTAAACGCGCTGTCAAAATCGGATTTTCCAGTTGCAAAGTGTTGCCGCCGCGTTACCGCCGCGTTATTTCGGTATGCTCCATACAAATTGTATGGGCATGAGAACTTTTGACAGCTAAAAAACGCTTGCCGCTTTTGTTTAGGTATGGCTGTAAGGTAACACTAATATAAAATGCCAAATATACACGCATATATATTTGTCTCTTTTCAATATTATATTATCAAATAAGAAAGAAAGGAATGGTCTAATGATAGCAAATTAGCTACGGCGAAAAGAGTAAATTTTAGCTAAGCGATTAGAGTTACAGAATACCTTTTTAGCAAAATCGCTAAAATTTTCGCCCTAAAAGTTTTAGCGATCGAGATTTTGCTTTAGCTACGAGAATTACAGAATATACATAGCTGCTGCTCCACGAAAAGGGACCTCTACGCCGAAAAATTAATTTTTTTACTTTTTGAGTGATTCTTATAGGAAAAAAACGCTCTTTCAAATGACGCAAACCGCAAGTTTCTATGTCTTTTAGTTTTTTTACAAATCACCTGTAAAGATGAACATAATTAATTAAAATCATCGGTGCAGATACGTAGCTCAAAACGAAGTGCTTTTTTTAAACGCGTTTTTCTCAATAACTTCTTTTCGGCGCAGAGGTCCCTTTTCGTTGAGCAAGTCACATATGTATATAGAAACCGAGCTTGTCTCATTTGTTCATAATTAAAAAAAAAAAAAAAATTGTTTTATTCTTTTCGTTTTCACGCAAACATAAACATTTCGTTGAAAGTAAGATTTTTTTCAGTTCGATTACCAACTAAGTATTTTCAAGGATATTTATGATATGTTTGGTTTTTGGTTAAATTAAGAAAATTTTATTTGCTTTAAATTAAACGTTCTAAATTTGAAGCAAATTGAATTGAATGTTGAAGGAAATTTTCACTTAAATTTAGTACATGTATGTTTTACGTGTACAATTTTGCTATTTAGTAAAATATTAAAGCTTAATTCAAATACTTTGCAAATAAATGCAGATCGTCACATGGAAGTTACCTAAAAAACACACAAAACTAAATACATATATAATTATAAGCTTCAATTCATATATGACTAAGAAGCTTAAAGAATATCAAAAATAAAACTGAATCTCCATAATCAATAAAAGATTTTAATAATTTTTCGTAGTTATATACTTTTCTACATTGACTGTATTTTTCTCCTCACTCTAATTAATTTTAAATTATGTATTTTGAAAGTGAAAATATTGTTTTCAAAAACAATACTGAGCAATGTGAACATGTCTTTTTAGTGCAAGCACTTGAATATTAGAATTTAAAAACTTTTTATGTGAACTATTGAATTGTAATTTTAGTTCTAAAGCTTGCTTTCTTCCTTATTAATTAAGACTGAAATATGTAAAATATGAAACAAACAAATCGATGACAAAACTTTTAAAAATATCGAAAACATATTGTAAATCTCACACTGGAAAAAAACACATGTTTGTAAAGTTTAATGGTCACAAACGTATAGAAATTTTAAAATCTCCGACGTTATTTTTAGTTTGCTTTCTAATACTCGTAGAAATAAGACCAAAATCAAAAAAATCTATTTAATATACACAGCAGAACACAACAGTGCTGTTTTTGGAAAGTCGCCTCACCACTATCTTCAGTGCTTCTGTGTCTCATGCTCATCCTTATTACTCTCTAATTATCTCATTATTAATCTTAGTTAGTTTTTTTTCTAAATGTCCATTTTTAAATTTTTTGTTCTACTTAATTAAGTCAAATTTAATAATGCAGCATATTAATTTTTAAATCAACCTTACTCGGCTTGATTTGTATACTTACGTACGAGTATACATAGTATGTATGTATGTATAAGTGATTTTAGTATTCGAATGCGAATACGAATATTGGAAACAATGTTCGCCGAATACAAATACGAATATTGCTTTTAAAGTTTACAACAACTTAATATTTCAAATTTATTTGGAAAAAGTCCCTCCCTTTGTGTCATTAACAATTAAATGTCACACTACTTTTGGTATTTAACATTATTATAATATTGAGATGACGCGTTTGGAGACTTCTCCTTAATAGTTGTAGATTATTTTTCTTACATACTTTGAGATTTCGTTTTCTTTCTTTGTTTGCGTTTTATTAGTAATTCAGTGCTTTTTAAGAGAACATATTTTCGCAGATTGCGCCTTCCTCTACTAAGAATTGATTACTAAGTTAACATGATATGACCAAATAAGACTTTAACTTTTAAATTCTAGTAAAAGAATATATGTCTTGCGTCAAAGACAAAGACTTTTCTTTAAATAAAAATTACTAAAAATTAATATATGTATTTTTGTACATTTTATGTACTTTTTAAACTTTGGCTGACTTCCAAAACGTTCGTATACAAAGTTTGTATACAGTATTGCTACTGTATTTAAATCACATACATATGCAAAGTTCCCAAACAATGCAACAACTATAAAACCGATGCCTTGTTTGCTTTCTTATTACGTTAAAAATACTTGGCGGCGGCGTTTTGAAATGGTATACATAGTATATTTATTGTACTGCGGCGTTTTGAAATGTGATGCTTTGTTCAGTCACATAGCAATTGACGTTTTGGAAGTCAGCCTTTATTTATTATTATTCTTTGGAAAGTATGTGCAAATTATTCGAGAAATATTCGCTTGAATTTGGCGAATACGAATACAAGTATTCGTAAAATCACTGGTATGTACATACATCTGTCCGTATCAGCAATCCCATTGTTTTAAAATAAATTGCGAAAAATAAAATTGATTTTAGTTTTTTTTATGCCCATAAAGCTAAAGTTGCATATGCATGTGCCACTATTATGCGCACACAAAAAAAAATGTATAAAAAAAGTACAGTTTAATGTAATTCCTTGAAAATATCAAATTTCCATTAAATGCAGTTGAAAAAATATCACATTGCGGAACTTGTAAAAGCAACAGATAAATATGCTGCTAGCCAAATGCACTTGCAGGTCTTCATTGTCATATCAGACCTGCCCGACAATGCAACAAATATTGCAACTGGGTCAGTAATATGTGTTTTTGCATTAAGTAAACAACAAAAAAATATTAAAGAAAAACTAAAACTTTTGTTTTTGTTTTGAATTACTTTGAGTAGCAAAAGTGTTCTAAATGTTGTATCCATATGAAATGAAAGCTGTACGAATTTTTTGAAAATAATTTTGAAATTTTAACATTTAAAATATTTAACATGTCGTTACATGCAACGCAAAAAGCCCTAGCGGGAGAAACAAAAATGATGCTAAAGTTAGTTTTAAGATTGCGATATATCTTGTGTTCTGTAAAAGTTAGACAGAATGTGTTTTATTATGGCTGCTTTAACTTAATAAGAGATCGTTTAAAATTAAGCGATGTATAGACAAATAATTTTACTGGTAATCTATCTCTACTTCGGTTTAGATATTTTATTAATAAAACCGCTGTTCTTGTTTGGTAAAGATTGATATATTTTATTGTGATGTATGTATTAGTGATGTTACGTATATCAATTTTTAGTATTTGCGAATACGGATAGGAATATTAGAAACAGTATTCGCCGAATACGAAAAAATTCCCGCTTTGCTTCAGTAACAATAAATTGAAAAAACTGTCACACTACTTCATTATCATTATTATGACATTGAGATGCCGAATTTCAACTGAACATTTTTAAATTATTTTACTTGCATACTTTGAGATTTCGTTCTTCTTACTCTGCTTGCGCTTTTAATTAGTAATTCAGTGTTGTTTGGGAGAACATATTTTCGCAGATTGCACAGCCACATGTCTCGGTGGACTTTCACATATTAAATTTTAGTTCTTCCGTTTTTGAAGTCCAACATTCTTCTACTGAGAATTGATTTCTAACTTAACATGATATGAATTTACAAATAAAACTTTAATTTTTAAATGATAGTTAAGAAATATAATTTTCGTTTGTTTTTTAAGAATATTATTATCTTGCATCAAAGGTAAAGGGCTTTCTGTATTTAAATAAAAATTATCATAAATTAATATATTTTTGTACATTTGATGTACTTTTTTAAACTTTTTGTATGATTTTCTTTGGGAAAATGTATGTGCAAATTACTCGAGAAATATTCACTTGAATTTGGCGAATACGAATACGAATATCTTGAAATAGGCGAATAGTCGAATACGTATACTAGTATTCGTAACATCACTAGTATGTATATTGGTGAAATACTTTAAAATTCATAAGCAAAATCTATTTCCGAATTTTTATTATTTAGGGAAGTTTTGCGTTTTATCCCATGAAATTCTAGTCAAAATAACTTTTTTATATATAATTTTAATGTATTTTGGAGCGAACATGTATTTAAGTTTTATTCAGAATGGTACTTTTCCTCTCATGGTCTATAACTTTAGTAAGCACTTCACGCACCTATTCTCGATGACCTGGAAAAAAACTTCGTAACTCATGATGAGAGATGAATACGTCGTTACCTTAGAACTTTCAGAAAATGCAACGTGCATTCAGGCGAGAACGTACGATTTACCAACCTCAAATAACCGGACAGCAGATAAAATGCACTAGAGCAGAAACATTGTTAGGGACGGCAGCTGAAGTAGTTATAAAAAAATATTTAAAATCTCGAACTTGCTTTTTATGTGGCCTGGATGATAAATACATTATCCATACGTTTTTAATTATACTCGTATTTATTAAGAATTTATTATTATTTAAATACCTTTTGCATGCATATAAGTTTTTATTTATAATAGTTTCCATATCTGATTGTGTTTAAAATTTTGAGAGGTTTTGACAATTAAAAGTGAAAGCTTTCCGCAGCATAATTTTTTTCTGCCTTAAAATTTAACGCGTTATCTGTTACCTACATAAAATTTTACAGAAAAAGTTTAGAGACAATAATAATTTGTTGTTGTATTTTCGATTTAATTTAGCTGTTTCAAGTGAAAAGATTTTTGTAGCGAAAATAACAGAAAATAACACTTTGTAACAAGCAAAAAAAAAACCTTTGATGTTCGCTACACTTCTTTAAGGGCTATAGTCACCTTACTTCTAAAATCATCATCATTTCAGATTCTATGTATGAGTTAAAAAAAAAAAATTAATATTTTTATTATTATTATTACGAATAAACGTAATTATTATTCGAACTTATATTGATGTATATATGAAACGTAATATTATCAGGCTCAAGTTCAGTTTTATTGAATTAATGAAAATTCAAAATTACTAAGAGTTTTTTTATGTTGGAAAATATTATTATTTATATCTAATCAGTTTTTAGCAGAGCGTAACAGTACTGATTTCAAGGCCGCTACACCCCTCATCAGCGTTCAATTGTCCATCTTTACAATTTTCGTAAAGTGGATACTAATTGAGAAGAATATCAACTATTTAACCAGTTTTCAACAGAAATAGAATACGAGAATTAATTTTTAATTCATTTTTTATTCTACATTGAAACAGTGCTGGTTAGTACGAAATCCCCTCATCACTGTTTGGAAATTACTAATAATCAACACAAACTCATAGTCCGTTATCATCAAAGTATTCTACTTTGTAATTTAACGTTTTTGTTGTTTTTACTCTATATTAGGGATATTCACATATTACTGTGACCCTTGTTATTAGGGTATTTATAGCTCGTGCCCAAGCGGAATTAATATTTTTATATTATTATTATTACGAATAAATGTAATTATTATTCGAACTTATATTGATGTACTTCAGCACTTTTGATTTTCTGAATTCGATTCTCTTATAAGGAACCAATTAAAATCTCCCATCATATTTTCATTCCATACTCCCTGATAACTCCATGGTCTTAAATTTCTATGAAAGCCTTGACCATGCTCGTCGGTTACGGAACCCCGGTTTTCAGGAAATAAGTCCAAATGCGAATGTAAGAAATGTATTTTTAGTGACATTTTTACACCTAAAATTAGCATTAAGTAAAAACTTTTTTATATAAGTAATATTTACTAATGTTTAAAAAAGTTTTTAAACAATTCTATTTTTTGTATTTAAACTTCTGTTGTTTCCTAGAAAGAAACAATTTGGCGAAATGAATTCAAGGTAGCAATCTCATTTGTTGATAATAACTTTTCAAATGGGGGGCTTACAGTTGTTTTCGGATTTGAAGACCATCAAAAATGTCTTTAGATATTTTTGCAATTGTTAGACTTGTAAACATTGTTTTTAAATAAGTAAAAGCTCTGCTATTCTTCTATAGTAGTGATGTTACGAATACTCGTATTCGTATTCGACTATTCGACTATTCGCCTGTTTTAAGATATTCGTATTCGCCAAATTCAAGCGAATATTTTTCGAATAATTTTCCCATACATTTTCCAAAAAAAAATCATACAAAAGTTTAAAAAAGTACATAAAATGTAAAAAAAATATATTAATTTTTATTAAAAAAACCCATTGTATTTCATGCAAAGTAATAACCTTCTTAAAAAACAAAAAAAAATATATGTAAATGTATTTTGCAACTAGTATTCAAAAATTAAAGTTTTATATCATGTTAAATTAGTAATAAAACCTCAGTAGAGGAATGTTGAATTTCAAAAATAGAAGTTTTGAAGCCTTTTCTCCATCAAGCCTATTACGATGCGGTGTATAAATAAGCCCCGCACCACTAAACATTCGCTCGCTTGGAACACTCGTTGGTGGTGTCACTAAATATTGCCTGACTATAGGTAAAAAAGCTCGTATTTTTCCTTATTTACTTTCCACCATATCAGTGGGTTAACGTCATTTGCCGCCCGTTTTTCCGATATATATTCCGCGATAGTTTTTCTAAGTAAATGATGAATGGAATCTGGGAAACTAAGTTGAGAAATTTCATCTCCATTTTCACAGTCAATGTCACTTGTATCCATGAGTAAAGTCATCATGTCTCTCATTTATAGTTACTAACGCAAAGGCAGGGATTTTTTCCAATTAAATTTGAAATATAAACCTCAAAAGAAATATTCGTATTCGTATTCGGCGAATACTGTTTTAAATATTCGTATTCATATTCGTATTCGCGAATACTAAAAATTGATATTCGTAACATCACTATTCTATAGTGCCTTAACAAAATTTTTAACTAGCGGTGGTAAATTACATTATCCTTTTTGATCGGGGCAGAATATTTTACAATTTGTAAGCCTAGTGTGTTTTCGGCTCTTGTCGGCCAATCCTTTTTTATATAATGATTTTTTCGCTCTCAGCTATTCCAGAGGCTAAGAAAAAAGCAATATTTTGTATAGACAATATATTTGGTGCACCGTAGAGGCCTGTTAAAATAGCATCAAATTTTAAGTCACAACACACCTTTCAATTTTGCTTTCCATAGTTAAAATTTATAAACAAACTGGCGATAGCATCATATGTTTCTTTCATATTCCCGGCATGTGCGATAGGTATACATGCTTCTTGTTGCCTATATGTAGTAAAACGGCCTTAGGGCTTTCTTTACTATTATCAACGATAATCGCCATTGATTTGCGATATTCATTCATTGTGCTATATCACAAGCACATATTATCTTTTGTTGTATAAAAATTGGAATATGGCTTATATCGGTTCCGGTGTTGTCTTTTGTAATAAATTTCGGTATCTTAAGCAAAATGTCAGGAGCTCTGCTTTCTCTTTTGTTAGTTCGAGGTTTCTGACAAGATCATTTAACTGCTGCAGTTTTAGAACATCTGTTGTACTACATATGTAGGTTGAGGGGGTGATGAAACTACATCACTATATAGTAAATCAAAGGGATTTTCAGAAAGTGGCATTCTAATTGGATATAAAACGATAAAAGTAAAGTCACCGGCTGAAATAGGGGTAGGGCCATTGCATATGTTAACCAAACCCTCTTTTAGTACTTAAAAATAATAATCAGATTCATGACTCGGTGTTTTCGTCCCCAGCATTGGTTGTAGAATTCTAAAGTTTATTCTGTTAGTCAGGGCAGTCTTGTGTTATTGTTAATTCAAACTTAAATCCAGTTCTCTAGTTATGGCAAATTATGTGGTGCAATATCTTCTTTTTATATATAACGCAAAATTATGTCAATCACAAAAAAAAAAAAAAAAAAAAAACTAAGTCTGAGTCTGAACACAATGTAACGATATTTTATTGCGGTGCGGTTTTTCATACGATTTTGAAGTAAAAAACCGCAGTGCGGTACGGTATAAAATTAAGAGTCTGAACACAATGTAACGATATTTTATTGCGGTGCGGTTTTTCATACGATTTTGAAGTAAAAAACCGCAGTGCGGAACGGTATAAAATTAAGAGTCTGAACACAATGTAACGATATTTTATTGCGGTGCGGTTTTTCATACGATTTTGAAGTAAAAAACCGCAGTGCGGAACGGTATAAAATTAAAATCTATTTTATTTTCATTGCGGACTTTCTTATTCTCTCAATTTTTGATACTCTTTCTCATTCTGATGTTGCCATAGTTTTTGAATAAAGTAAACAAAAAAAATGTTTTTGAAGTATGTTTGAATTAGAGTTGTGCGCGTGAGTAAAATTACGCTCACGAAACATAAATACTTTTCACGCACGCTCACGAACGCAATATGTTTAATCACGTACTTTCACGGACGACGGGAATAATTTTGCACGCACGCTCACGGTGAAATACAAATTTTGCAATAAAAGATTTAGCAGGTGCTAAAAAATTTTATTTTGTAAAAAAGCTCGCAAAATTAGCAATACAAAGGATAAACTTAATATAAAAAATCTAGCACTGTCTGCCAAGGCAGGTTATTTAAATTTATTAATTATATGTAAAGGAATTCAAGGGAGTATGTATCTATGTAGATACTACATACTACGGTTCAAGATAGTGTTTTATTGATATGTACATACATACATTTTATAACACCAATGAGATAAAATATCACATTATTTATTTTCATTATCTGGTTAAACATACAGAAAAGAAAATAGACTTTCATATCAACATATGTATGTACGTACATGGGTATGTATGTATGTAGAGAATGTCTGCATTTGTAACGGAAATTTTAACATATAGAACTGTTTTGAGTGCGTGAAAATTGTAATAAAAAATCACGCATGGTCACGCACGGTATTATATTTTTGAATCACCATCACGCACAAACGCGTGATTTTATCAATTTGTAATCACGAATGACGTGATTCACGCGTGAGTCACGAGTCACACGAAAAATTCACGACACTTGCACATCTCTAGTTTGAATGTATACACATATAAATTAATAAATATGTAAATTTACTACCATCGCCGTCTTCCGTTGTATTATGTTTACTTCTCTCTCCCGCAACGAGAAAGCGCACCGCACCGCAAACATTGTGTTTATACTCTCATACGCATTGGAGCTGAGAGCCGGATTTTAAATTTTAAAAATTGAACTAAGAAGTAAACTTTTGAAAATTTTAACAAAAAAACGCATTTCCATAACGTATTTTTGTGGCGAGCAATTCTAAATTTAAGTGCGAGTGTTAAAAAAGAAATGAAGACATTTTATGTATCGTCTCTGTATATTTTTCTCAATGAAAATATGTTGTTGCTTGTAATAAAGTATCGAAGTGTAAACACGGTATTATTTGCTACGAAATATTTCACACATTACGAAAATCTCCATATTGCCATTTTCAAATGGTTGACTTAATTATTTAATGATATACATATGTATATCAAACTAATACAGGTATAAACTTTCTCTGCGTGGCCCTTTTTAAATTGGAATTAAGGAAGAAGTATTAAGAAAATGGCGTGGCGCCTCGAAAATATGGATTTTTAACTTGGTATCGTATCGTTCTATCTCGGAAGCAGAATCTTGTATTAAACTTGAAGGCACATCTGGCTTCCCACATTGATTAAATATTTATTTTGAGATATTTTCAAATATCAAACTTAGCATCATGGACCTATATTGCTGAAATTTTTACTGAATAACACGAGAAACGTCTCAGAAGTGACCGTTAAAGAATTAACAACAGCTCCAGAGGTATCAGGACAACGCAAAATAAAGGGTGTTTTTTATAAAGTGAGAGAAGTTTAAATTATAATAAAACTATGAAATATATTTTTAATATCAATGAAACGGGCTTTATTGGAAAGAAAATTTTATGAAATTAATATTTAGATATGATTTCTGCCATGTGGCCGCCACGGCTGACGCGTAGAAGGCGCAATCTGGAACACTAATTTTCAATAACTTATCGCAGCATTGGCGGCCGTATTTCGCCGATAACTCTTCAAATGTTGATTTCCAGGTGTTCAATTGCTTGTGGTTTATGGAGGTAGACAATTGACTTAACATAACACAAAAAAATCTAATGGGGTTAAATCACTCGATCTTGGTTTCCAATTAATTGGGCCATTACGTGAAATTATTTTTTATCAAAAGTTTCTTTGAGTAAATCAATTGCAGCTCCCGCTGTGTGGCATGTACCTCCGTCCTGTTGGAACCACTTTTCACTTCACAGAATTAAGAAAATAAATTCCACTTTTTCCTGTTGTCTTTTTAACGTTACTTTTTGTTTTACAATTTAAATTGTTGGCTTATTTTTATTTTGTATTTTTTACAAACAATTTACATGGCAATTTAACCAACATTCTAAGAATGGAAGGAACATCACTAATGAATATGACCGTTGTTTAGTCATCATAAATATCCAGCCAGCCAGCAAGTCATCCAGAAAGACAGACAAACAAAAGGATTTAAATAACTACAATCAATGTTATCATTAGGATATTTAATGATCGAAAATCTACTGAATAATTAAAATTGACAATAGATTGTTAATTGTAGACCTAAAGCTTGAACGGTTTTTCAATACAAATTTATAATAATACTAATTTATTTTACGAAAAGGATGTTTAAAATATCATATATAATTTATTTAATATATTTTTTGATTCTTAACCGGATTGGATAGTTTCTTTATTTTCCAACAATGCAGATAAACTTGATTTATTCCTAAATTTTATATAAACCACATAAATTGGAATTGCAATGTTTTCATTAAAATACAAAATGATTTTTTTTTTATAATTTTATTATTTATTGAATCTTCAATTATAAATTGAATCATCAATAAGTTGTTCAAATCTTAATCTAAAATAAAATGTTTAATATATATATAAACAAAATTTTTTAGTTTCAACGATTGATTTTTGTTGATTTACATCTCTCGTGTACGGCTGTGAGAAAGAGTATCCCTCCTCCCCAGCCGGATGTGGCCGCTATACTCTAGAATATTGCGCGCAATTGGATTTGGGTGCAACTCAAGTTCTTTTTATATACATATGTATTTTATCGCGTGTTTTGGAAATACTGTCTTCACCAAATAAAATAAAATAATTAAAATTGACATTTTCATAAATTTTTAACAAAAAAATCAACAAAAGGATTACAAAAATTTTAATAAACAAATTTCTATACAATACTAGCTAGGGGTCCACAACATGATTGATTATTTTATTCAAACGTGGAATTTCATGGAATTTCAATGAAAAGTCGGGGTGTTAGTACTTTAGGTACTGTAAATTTAATTGTTCAATTTGCTATTAACAATTTTCACAAATAATCACTATCGAAAATTTTAAACAACTTTTTTAAAAAACGAACAGAACGAGTTCTTCAATTAGTAAATTAATTATTAAAACTCAATGCAAGGGAATAGACTCGTATAGTGTTCTAATCAAAACAAAAAAGAGATGGAAAATAGTATTTAAAAATACATACAGAATCATGATACAATGACTATAAGATAGTCTTACAAGCCCATCTTAAAATGGTTGCAACCACTTGTTTTTTATTTCAGGGGTCAAATTTTGATTTTTATTTATTTATTAAATTTAAACTAAAAAAATTTACATTTATGAAGAAAATTGTAAAAATTTTGAAAATTAATGCGAACTAAATATGAGTTTGCATTTGTGCAAAATGGGTGTGATATGTAAAAAAGATTAGAGCTATTGGAAAGGAACCTTTTCAAAGTTCCCAAAGATGAAACCAAACTAAAATCGTGGAAAGAAATCTTCAGAAAAAATTTCAAAGGGCTTTTTCGTGTTTTTTATTTGAATAAAATTTGTTTTGTGAATTTCTTAGATAGTTTGAAATATACACACATACATATCGTCATATGATTTCTAAAAAGCCCTAAGTAACTACATATGTATAATGTAACGTATCAAAACACATGTTGCTGCAAAATTTAACACTCTTTAAACTATAAATAGATATATACATATATGTAGATTCTTTTTTTTTTTGCTTCTTATTTAACATATTTTTAATGTAAGTTAGGGCTTTTATTAATTCATATGACGATATGTATACTTTTTTGGTATTTTATTTTTTTGGTAATTGATAAAAAGATGTTTTACTTTTTACTTACCCTTTTATAGTTGTTTGCTCCATCTCGAAACATATTTGACCAAATCGAAATTTGTCAAATATGGATTATCCCCGGATTGTAAGAACTCCAAAATAGTTCCAAACCACCGAACCTGTTTCTTTTCGGTCGCAGAGAACTATTTTCGCTGCATCCTTTATGGCTTTATTACGTTGAAGAATTTTTTGGTATTCTTCAACGTGATGTGATGATCGCCATAATATTTTCAAATATTGACTCCCAGAGCTCTGATTCCTCGGAGTCAATTATATTTTCGTTAGGCACATTTAAAACTTTGGTATAATCTTTTTTTGAAGCTTTAAAATAAATTTCAATTTTACGAGACATATTCTTGTATTCTTCCATTAGCACGTTTTTAATCCGTTATCGCCAAGAACTTAACTTTTTGTAGTAATCAGTACATAAATAAAAAGTATTCATTAATGCTAATTCAGCTGTTTTTGCGACTCAATGCGACTTCTCAACGTTGTTGATTGGTCCTATTAGTCTGGGTTCACACGTGAAAGTTTTCTTTCATGAAAGTGGTTAGTTTGTGGTGAGAGGGGAGAGAAAAATGGTGTCGGGTACGCTTTAAGCTGGAGTTACATACCACGCGTCCTACGCGTCACGCGTTCTACGCTTTTTACGCGTTGTACACTTTTTTGAAATTCAAGTTACATGCAACGCGTTCTATGCGCCAAACTGTTGTTCAAGTAAAGTGAACTTGTTTACTTATACATACATACCAGTTAAATAAAGTAAATTGTTTTGGCAAAAATGGACAGTGAAATCGATGTTTTAAAAGAATTAATAGAATTTATTAATTGCTCTTCCATTTCGCACACAATATTTTACACTTGTTTTTAATAAACATGCAATGGAGATGATACAAACAACATAAAAGTTATCGATGATTCAATGCAAATTTTGTTGATTACATAATTGTAGTAAAATGTGCATTAAAATGCATTTTATTATTGTGTTCAATATTTACAAGCTTAATTACAAAAAATTTTTGTATATTCAGCACTTTTTATGAAAAAAAAATTAAACAATTTATCCACGACACAAAAATATTTATCGATAACATTGAAAATTGAATATTATTTACCATCCATGACTAACAAATACAGCTGTGTTTATTTATATGACGCGTCTGACGCGTACAAAAGTAGAAAGTAGATCTACTTTTCGCGTCGCATGCGTCGCGTGCGTTCTACGCGTCGTGCTGTGTAACTTATCACATGCAAATGCACTGATTCTACTTTTCTGACAGACGCATGAAACGCGTCGACGCGTATAACGCGTGGTATGTAACTCCAGCTTTAGATACGCTAAAAATCTAGCGGTTTTCTATGAACAGAACCTAATTTCACAATTTGTATTGATATATTTCATTTAGAAAATATACCAATTTATTTAAGATATTCCCAAGAATTTATTTCGTTCAAAAATTAGTCCGAACACTTACCGCCTGTTTGTAGAAGACGATCAAAAATTGTTCATCGTTCATTTACGTTGAAAACAAAAACAATATGCAATATTTTGTTTTTCTTTCAATAGGTGTAAATAGACGACTGTAGATTCGTCTTTAATCGTATTGTACAAACAGGCATTTAATAAGAAAACGTTATTATTTGTATCTAACTCAGTATACACTTTAGTGTTAGAATTTTCAATGTAATAATAAATGCAGTTATTGGTTAATATACACTCAGCTTACCTAGCTCCTTATCGAGGAAATTATTTGTTATAATAGCAGTATAATTTCATATACAAAAACTTCAGAAAATTATAATGTTTTTTTTTTATATTGACTTTGACATTTGTCAAGACAAATAATTCACTCGACGAAACGCTCTGCTATGAAATTCCAATAAACAACCAAAATTCCTAACCTATTCCATATCGTTGTGTTCGAAATATAAATATCAATAGAGTATTTACTTTCAAACCGCTAAAAACCTTATTGACGTTAAAATAAGTGCAAATAAATAAAAAAGATGGATATACCGAAAGCAATTAAGATTACAAAAATGTTTTGGCGTCATATTTCTATCATAGTTTGGCACCTACAACACCATTTTTTAAAGTCTGTCAGATTTTTGTAAGATTTTCCATATTACATATACAACTTTAAAACATATAAAATTAAACCTCCATATAACCTGATTATAGTTGAATAGCTATTTTACTTGCTAAAGAGGATGATTTAACGATAAATTGGTACAGGGTGGTGTTGGCTGAAGTGGTTAGCGCGTTGACTACTAAGCAAACAATGACGTGGGGCCTTGGTTCAAACCCTGGCCAGAGCAAGTCAATCAACATCATTAATTTCTGTAATGTACATTAGTGAGACATTGTATTAATTGTTGTCGGACTATTTAAGTGATGAAGGCATAGCACTGGTCACTAAAAAACTGTTCCGACAGCGATTGATGATGTTCTAAGCTAATGTACACAATATCGCCCTCCTTCGTCGGTTAGCAGAAACATCGGCGAAGTAAAACAATTAATAAAATGCCTGCAAATACAGCTTAACAAAGTTAATGCGTCTACCTAACACCGGAGACGCCTCAACACTGCTATAAAAATTAACATAACGCGCAAAGCAGAGTTGTAAAAGAGTTAAAGGCCATGTCAGATACAACTTCGTCGCTTTGCGTGACGTTTCTAACTTTAATGAAAAAGCGCAAAGCAAAAGCTGTATGACACAATAAAAACTTTGACAACACTCACTTTACCCATAAAAAGTGTTGGTAGTTTTTACATTTAATTGTCAAAGCGCACAAAAAGTTGAGAGTTGCCTAACTTTTGGCTTCGCGTTGCGTGAAAAGTGCTTTATGTGACATGTTTCATATAAGTACCTACATTTTATCTTAGATGTCAAAGCGAATCTACAACGCAACGCGAAGCAAAAGTTTTATCTGACATGGCCTTAAGCCTTCTACATTTTCAACATCTATCTTCTCTACTCTATCCCTCTCTCTGAGTTCCGGCACAATGCACTGCATACGTAGGGGTCATCCCCTGAGTGTTGGTCCTAATTAAAAAAAAAAAAAAAAATATATTGACATCACCAGATGTGCTGTACTGGGGTACACTTGTGTCAACCGCTATGTAGAAATGCATGTTTAGAGAATATTTGACAGCCAGAAGTGGGAATGTTTTATTATTTAACTAAATCTTCTTATTAAAAAAAGCAGTTAAAAATTCGGCTGGGTGGTAAGCCGCCGATAAGACTGTTTCAGCGGCGACTCGGCTTCATAAAAAAAAGGCTGACAGGCTAGCCGTGACGATGCGGCTTGTTACTCTAACAGAGAGTGAACAAATTCACGGGTGATATTTAGTATACATACATACTTACATATATACTAAGGATGCCAATCCCGATTCCGGGATATTCAGGATTCGCTTAATCCTGAATCCCGGGATTTTAAATCCGGTATTTTAATGATCAGCCAATCCCGAAATTGTTTTCTCATTTTTTTTCTTTTAATGTTTTTATTCATATCTACTTTTATATTATTAAAACAAAGTCATCATAACTTTCCCCTATAAGCACATAAGCAAGTTCATTGTCGATGCCATTGCTCTTGCGAAAGTCAAATGAAAATATAATAGGCCTTATAACGAGTGTCGTAGTCGTGACGAAATCTGTGAAATGTGGCAACGTTCGCTATATGTTTTACATGGGAGTCGTTAAGGTACGACTACGACACTCGTGATAAGGCCTAAAACCTTTTTCCTAATTTAGGAACAAAATACACAGTTTTGCTGTTTATTGCTTTCTGAATTGCGTTTATAGCACGGACACATGAACAGATAACACCCTTAACATACATTGGATTTGTATGTATCACATGGCATTAATGTTTCTCAACTGGATATTTTCATTCATAATTTTTATGGACATATCTAATTTCTAGACCGAATATAGTACAAATAGAATGCTCACGGTTAATAACAAATCTGATGAAATTGAAAATAATTGCAAAAGAAAACGCACCAAAGATAGAACTCCACTATTGTCACCGTGTGGCCACAATATTGATCTTTTATATATTTTTGTTTCTTCCTGTTAAAACTGTCAATGAAACTAAAAGAAACCAATTTAACTTTATTATTCTTTTTACACAAGCTTAGTAATTATAACAAATATGCCGTTAAATACTTTTATTTAAATAATTTTATTTTGTTACATTACTTTTTGATAAATACTTTATAATTTTGTTATATGTTGGAATACTATAAAAAAACATTCGTAACTATATTTAACAATGCAATCAATATAAATGAATTATAAAATATATATGTATAATATTGTATTCGAATAAAAGTACTCAAGAACTTATGTTTTGAAAAATTTTATATGTTTGTTGTGGGTTAACTAATCTATATGCAATTTATTTAAATAAAATCACGGATTTAGAATTTTTGAAATCGCGAATTTCGGGATTCACAAATCCAGTCCCGATTGGCATTTCTATTATAAACATATGTATGTATGAGAACCTATATACATTTGCTATGAACTATACCTACTTGTATGTATTTCCATAAAGTTTTTTTCCAACATTTACATATGAATGATTTATTTTTTTTAACAAACAAATTAATTAAAATAGTTCACTCAAATGGCCAATGACCGTTTGAAAAACCCAGCGGCGAACTTTTACAGGCCTTCATTTATACGGCATTCTGTAAGACCTTTCTAGACATTTTTTTTAAATCCCGGACTCATGATCGCTTGCCTTCTCAGGAAGGCCTACCTACTCTCTTCTACATACATACATATGTATACCGTTTCTTATGATTTGTATACATGCATACATTTTTTTCCACGTACTACGTTTGTAGCAACAAAACAGATAAAACGTTACTAATAAAATCAGATTCCAAAAACAAAACAACAAATACAAAAAACTTACATAAAAATGCAAAAAGTGAAAAGAAACAGGAGTAAACTTAAAATAGTTTTTGAATTTAATTATTTCGAACTAATACTTATTAATCTGTATTGATTTTCAAGGCTAAGGTTCGTACCGTAATGATCGGAAAAAATTACACATTGTTAATATTTCAAGCAACAAAGGAAAATTTAAAACCCAA
The DNA here is from genome assembly GCA_947311025.1 of Lypha dubia. Lineage (NCBI taxonomy): Eukaryota > Metazoa > Arthropoda > Insecta > Diptera > Tachinidae > Lypha > Lypha dubia. The sequence goes on from OX371260.1 coordinate 107,554,601, forward strand.
ACATCACTTAGATTTCAACTACACGGCTGAATAGAACAAATGTTGTTTTCGGTAGAAGCCACTAAACCTCGACAGTATTCGTGTGTAAATGCTTTTACTAATTGTTAGGTAGCTCTGTTGAACAAGATTACATATCCCATTTATACACATTTCGAAATGAAAATGGAATACGAGACTTCTCACTACTAAAATGATGTTATCTGGTAACCAAAAACAACATGTAATTTGTTGGTATAAAGCATTCGCTTCATATCAAAATACACAAACAAATTTATAACCTTTTCAAACTGTTACCAAACTGTAACCATTATTTATGTACTCCTTTAAAACTGTGTCAGTTTGTATGAACATTTGCTATAAAGCGAACTCAGTCAGCTGTGCTAGTAAGCCCACCTGTTGGATACGCCTTGCTGGTAATTTTTATTTTTCAGTATATGTTCACACACGACGATTTTAGTTCGGCAAGTCTTGAGTTTATAGATGTTTTTTCAGTTTGCGGTGAGGGGAATAAAAAGGGAAAAATAATCGGTACCCGGCTATTTCGAGCAATTCTCTCATTGGTTTTTTTTTATTTGAATATTTGACATTCTTTTTCATTCGGTGTTTCGCGTCTTTGTGTGTACATCATTTATAATTTCAATTAAACGCAAAAATTACACGTTTTAAATACGTAAAAATAAAAAAAATATTATAGAGCAAAAATTTTTAGTAAAAGCTTACTACATTTTGTTTAATTTATTGAAATTGTTTATTTTATGAAAGCACAAATGTCAAATTGTAAGAAAATAAAAGCTAAACAAAACAGAAGAATTGCCCAACTAAAATCGTCGTGTGTGAACATAAAAGCAAGTTCAAAAGAGAATTCTGAAAAAGTTGGGCTATTAAGATCGTCGTGTGTGACCCTAGACTTACCATGTGTTAAACATTATAGTGTTGCCAATGAGTTACATTTTCAATTCCCAATCTGATTTTTCTGCTTAAGTCAATCTTTTTTGGTTTGTTTTTATAATTAAGTATGTATTTGAGTTAAGTATATTTTTGTTGAACTTATAATTACAGCACAAGCCATTGCTTATTTAGTATATGAATTTAATTATTTCGAACTTCTTTTTAATCTGTAATGATTTTTATAGGCTAAGGTTCATAACGTAATAATCAGAGAGAATTACACATTGTTAATATTTCAAGCAACAAATCGAAATTGAATTTGTATGCAGGCTTTGTGTCTGCCAAGTAAGGGCTTCCAGAAGGCTTGCTGCTTCTCTCAGCCGCTTGGAATATTCAACAGGCTTTATACCTATACTACTATATAGTAAGGGGTTGTGTACATATTAGGTAACGCTCCAGGGGGGGGGGGATTTAAGATTTGTTACGGATTAGAAATTTTGCACTGAAAAATTATTAAAAAGCGTTACGAAGGGGAGGTATAAAATCTCTGAAAACAGTGAAAACAGCGTTACGTAATATGTGCACAGCCCCTAAGTAAAAGTAAATATGTATGTCTATGTATGTACATATGTATGGCTATGTATGTACATATGTATGTTCGTATATTATAACACCATCATTGATGTATGTTTATAAACATGTAGTTAGACTAAGCCATACACACTTAAAGAAATGTCATGATAGTGATTTTCATTGTTTGTATTGCAAATGCAATTCAACACAACGTATACGTTTTACATTAACACAATTCTTCATTCTCCAATGAATACGAATGTGTATGTACCAGTAATGTGTATGTATGTATGTATGCATTCAACAGTGTTTCTCGTATTCGCTTATGAATAAATCCATCATATCGTTTGTTATGCTTATGAAGAATTTTGATATACATACATACATGCGTGTATGGACTACTCCACAATGGAGTAGGACTACTCCAAATATATGGGAAAAACAAGGTAAAATTTACATTGCGATTTCCTAGGGCTGGACCACGTAGCCCAAAAACTACTCTGTTACTAATCCAAGGGGTACCCACAGGGATTAGTTTCGAAACTACTCTATTTTGCTGCTCCATAAAGCACTCACAGGGGTTAATTTCGAAATCCTTCAATACCTACATACATACATATGTATGTATATTACGAACTCACTGTCGGTAGCATAGACCCTAGAATGCCTCGCATTTCATACAAGTCTTTCATATTGAATTCCTAATGAAACAAAAGTTTTCTGTGTTTCTATAAGCTTCCATGAGTTTGTTTTAATTTAAACAGTGGAACTGTAACAGTTTCAATTTAACTCCAAACATTTTTAGTGTTGCTAAATGGTATTTAACTACAAATGTTTGTGTACAAATAAAATGGTCCACGGCTGCATTACATAGGAGTAATCCAAAAACTACTCCTTTTATCTAAAATGGACCATGTACTCCAATAATTTTTGTAGGGTATATACTCGTATGCATATGTACTATGTTTTACACTATATTTTAACATGAACCTTGACAAAAGACATGAAAGTTCATTCATTCATGCCATAAATACATATGTATATGACAATTGTTCTACCTATTAAGGTTTTTTTTTTTCCTCATACTATATTTTCATTATGTGTTTAGCAAGCTAAACTATTCGCCAACGCAGGTTGTGCTTTTTGATAGTGGTAAACAACAACAAATATGGAAACAAGTATTCTTCTGATCAATTGAATTGATACTTTGGCGAATGAAAAAAAATTGTATATTATTCATTTTACTTTATCATCACACATTATTCAGAAAAGTAAACAAGCAAACGTAACAGATGACTTTGTTATTCAATTAAATTCGAACAATTAAATCTATTAAAAAAGAACACGTGAAGAATGTGAGCGAGACTTACATATGTATGTATGTACATACACACATACTACATATCGTTGGTATCATCAAGAAAAGCGTTTCTTTTAATAATTTTAATACATTATTTTAATGTGTTTTTCAACATTGTTTTTTAGTGATTTAAGTACATTTCACTTAAATGCACCTCGTCAAAAAACTTTAATGCAATATTAGGTCTGTTGCTTTACTCAACATTGGGATCCCGCGGGATCTTCTTGCACGAAACTGCCCGTATTGTTTCTTCGGGCTACTTTGTTCAAGTAGTTAATCGATCAGCTGTTTGTGAAATAAACAATAACAAATAAGAAAATTTAATTTTACCTAACAAAAATAATGATGAAATAATTGTTACCTTTGCAAGTTGCAAAGCAAAATACATATCGCTCATTTATTGCAACATAGTCATATCTCAAAAAACAAAATTTTTCAGTTACTGACGAAAAAGAGTTTCTCAATACCTTCTTTATTTGTAAAAAAATTTGCATAAACATATCTCTATCTAAAGCCCAGTTATAACCGCTTACATGCTCAAGCCGTCCATATAAATGCTTACGCTTTGAAAACTTTAAATGCATTTTGCCACGTTTGAGTTTTTTTGAGATATGACTACGTTGCAATAAAGGAGCGATATGTATTTTTGAAGGTACATATATACATACATATGTGTGTATGAGTGTACTAACTAAAATATCTTAAAAAGTGAAATACTAATCAAAAACAGTATTTTTTTTTTGTTTACTTTCACAGCAATTTCATACAAACTTTTGGGCTAAAAATTTGGTTTTATGCGTTCCCGTACTTTTGTGCATTTCTATCTGTAATTGAGAGGAATTATAGTTTACGCACATTTTACCGAACTTTGCCCAAAAAGAAGAGAAAGAGGGCTATTATAAAAATTAACGATTTTACCAAAAATTGTATAATGATAGTTACGTTTTGAAAATTATGTTATTACCTTCTCCTATAAAGGGGCCATTCTACAAGAGTTCAACGATATTTATGAGTACACACTGTTTGCAGATACTTACATATGTATGAATGTATCTTATAACTACATACATATATTACTCGTAAACTACTTAATTGCTTTTCTGATCCCATTATGTCAACTCATATTTAAAAGCTTTATGTTTACTTTTCTGCAACGAATTCCAAAAATTTAAAGGACAGTGACTTACCCCAGTTCTTTTTATTACGCAATAAGAGTGTTCGCTTACAGCAAATTTGTGCAAATTTGCACTGGATTTTACTGAAATGCGTTTGTTTACACACAAGGTGTATCCAACAGGTGAGCTTACTAGCCCAGCTGACAGAGCTCGCTTTATAGCAAACGTTCATACTAAGGGGGATGCTACACGTACAATATATATTGTGATACTTGGATCGCGATCCATTTCAATCCATTGTTTATTATTTATTTATCCAGTATTTACATATTTTTTTGCTGTGTGGGTAGTGTTAAAATATTTAAATATGGGAGAAAACCAAAAAAAAGCCTGCGATCTGCGATCTATAATACAGATTTCATATTTTTGCGTAATTTGGATATGGATCGCGATCCAATTATCACAATATACATTATACGTGTAGCATTGCCCTAACTGATACAGTTTTAAAAGAATACATAAATAAAGGTTACATTTTTGGATGTATACGAAAGAAAATGTTGAAAATTTGTTTGTCTAAATTAATATCCGCACAAAACCATAAATGTGAAAATAAGGCAAAGTTCCTATCCAAAAAAGTTCGGCGGTAAAAAGTACTGAGATCAAAATAAGGACCAAGTTCTTGATAGGTACAATACCATCTCATTTTTAGGCAACCTGTAAGCTTGGCAATGTTTGTTTGCCTTTCTAATATGGGAACGATTTCTTGGAAAAATATCGCGTGTTTTGAAAATACTGTCTTCACCAACGGAACATCAAGATCTTTGTGAATTCGCTGATTTCGGATATACCATGGGGCTGCTGTTATTGTACGTAGAATTTTGTTTTATCGCCTTTGAATTTTTTCTACGTTCGATGCTGAGGCATTGCCCCATAACTGGATTCCATAGGACCATATTGGTTTCAGGATCGCGTTGTATAGTCTCGGTGTTTATTTGTATAGGCGGGCATGTTCCTCTGCGCAACGTAAAAGTGACGTGTACACATTTCTGCTCGTTGATTTTATACGCCATTGTTTAACCATTTTTCTAACTTTGATATGTATCCTTGTAAGTTGCGCGAAGCTTCTACGGGATTTTCATGAACAATTAGAAAAGCTGTATCATCAGAAAATGTTGATGTATGAATGTTTCTGCTTAACGGTAAGTCAGATGCATATATTAAGTACAGCAAGGGTCCAAAGATGCTGCCTTGGTGAACTCCGGCTGCGGAGGGCTTCTCGAACTATGAATTTGCGTTCCTTTAAATAGTTTTTTAAAAGCCTGACGATGTTTGCGGGAAGATTTTGCGTTAATTTGTGTATGAGACCTTCGTGCCATACTTTATCGAAGGCTTGATAAACATCTATAAAAAGCGCAGAGCCATATTTATTTTTTCAAACAACATTCACGAGCCTGTGAGTTTGTTTGATAGTGTTACGTTGCCTGCGAAAAACGAATTGATGATCTGGAATGCATCCATTACTAGTCACTATAGGCATCAACTTGCTCATGTACAGCTTTTCAAACAGTTTTGAAATGTTAGACAATAAACTAATAGGACGATAGGATTCAACTTTTGAATGATCCTTGCCAGGCTTTGGTATCATAGTAATTAGCGACACCTTCCATTCTTTTGGATAGTGTTCTAGGCGTAGAATACTGTTAAAAATGAATAGTATTATTCTTTTTGCAATGAAAGGTAGTTCTTGAATCATTTTGTTGCTTATTTTGTCGAAAACTGGGGCTTTTTTGTTGTTAAGACTAGTAATGGCCTTTTCAATCTCCACAATGTTAAATCTCAGCGGTATTTCTGGCAAAGAGACGACTGGTGGCAGTTCAACAATATCAGCAGAAATATTTTGAGGAAATGCTTTTTCAAAGTATTTAACAAAAATTTCACCTTTTTCATCATCAGTTCTTGCCCAGTCACCATTCGCAGCTCGCAAGGGAAGTTTGCATATCACTGGCCATTTAAGTCCTCTGGCTGCACGCCACAGTGAATAATCTGTTTGTGGTGTTGCATCAAGTTCTTGAAGAAATTTTTGCAGCGAAGCTGTTTTTTGTGTTTCTAAAAGTTTCCTGAGCTGTTTGGTACATTCCTTAAGTCTTAGTTTTAGCTGAGGCGATCTGTAACGTTTCCACTCTCGTAGTGCTCTCCGTTTTTCAGTCAATAGCCTTTCTATATCCACACAAAAAATATTGTTTAATCTCACTTGTTGATTTGGTTGATTGAAAAAAGCATTTAGAGTAGCTTGTTTAACATGTGTTTCAAACAGCCTAAAAGAATTTTCTATGTCAGTAGGTGTTCTCAACGGCATTTTTTCCGTGCAATGAGCACTCAAAAATTTTGGTGTTGCAGTTATGTGTGAGTATATAGTGATAATTGTAGGCGAGTGATCTGAAGATAAATCCAAAGATGCTTCAACTTCAATCCTTTCGCTGGGCACACCTTTCATAATTCCGAAGTCGATAACATCAGGAATTTTTTTTGATCCGTTGGCCAATATGTAGGCTGGCCACTTGAAACTACATTCAAACCCATTTTTGAAATTGTGTCAAACAAAACACGACCCTTAGGACTGATTAAACGTGAACCCCAAAATGTGTGTTTAGCATTGTAGTCGCCAGCTGCTAGAAAACGGGACCCCAGTGTTGTATAAAATGCGGTATATTGACTCTGAAATTAAAAACCTGGGAGGAGAATAAACAGATCACAAGCTTTTGATAAAAATTTTCAATACAGATATTTGTTGCTTGAAGATATTCTTCGCAAAAGTCATTTCGCAGGAAGTGTCTTATTCGAGTTTTTATTAGGATTCCAGAGCCACCACAAACTCTACCTCGAGGATCCTTGGTGTCGTAGAAATTGTATCAACTAATTTTAAATTAGCTTCGAGACGTCAAGTGAGTTTCAAAGATAAGCACAACATCGAGTTGTTTATCCAGAGGAAAATATTCTATTTCATTTTTATGTTGGCAGATGCCGTTTGCGTTCCAAAAACAGATTCTTAAGTTCATGTTTTGTTCAATACAGCCTGCAACAAGGTAGACTGCATTTTCAACATTTCCTGCATCATACAGGACATGTTGAGAGTAAAGGTATTTACTGTTTGTATTAGGGTCTCTATCGAGGCTTCAATACGACTAAAATTAGGCCCTGATTCTTCATTTGCTGGTACAGTTTTTTGCGCCGCAGTCTGGTTACTTTTTAAAATATTAGCGTATGAAAGTTGACTATTAGGTTTTTGTTGAATAAGAGTCGTGTTATACTTTAAGATATTTGTGTATTGATTTTGGCTAGACGACGGTTGAGGTATCTGGGGATAGTTTAAAGGGTTGTTGGGCTGAACGGGAGTATAATTTGTTTTTCTATTTGACGAATTTTTATTTTATAGTTAGCAGTGTGGTTTCCGCCACAATTGCCACATTTTTTTGCCTTGGTATCATCTTTTATTTTATCGCAGTTCGCAGTTTTGGTATGGCCAAATTTTTGACAGTTCATGCATTGGATAGGTCCAGTTTTTTTTATGTGTGCAGCTCAACTGTAACTCTTCTCTTCTCCCTCGAAAACGTGTCTTGAGAAACGTTATTATATATTTTGTGCTATTAATTACTGGATAAAAATATAAATTATAGTATAAAACAACTGAATAACGCCCCAGTAAAAACTTATCATGTTTCTTAAAGCAGTAACAAAATATCATGCTTTCGAGATGCGCAGTTTTGAAGCACTTCCGAGGCAGCACAAAAAGAGATGGCTCAACTCAGCTTTGATACTTTTAAATTTGCTACTAAACAAAGGTTTAAAATTTTCGCGGAGGCGGCAGAAAACGAGGATCTGAAAACTAGACTTCATTCACTATATAAAACGCTCTTTCAGACTTAGAAGTGAAACCTCAGAGTACTGGAAAAATCACCGCCAACCATCAGTTCCTTTTTATCGCCCAATATTATTTCAATATTCAAGGGAGTCTTCAGAAGTAATGAAGTCGACAGTGAGCAATATTAAAAATCAAATTGATAAACTTAATCCTTCCATTGTTGAACTGAGGAATGGGAAAATTATTACTGTCAGTACAATGATTGATGGTAAAGTTTTGACTGTAATTGCGATCACCTCGTCAAATTCGAAATGTGCTATTTGTAAAAATTCACAGAAATTTGAACGATTCAACCAGAGATGAGAACAATTAGGAATATGAAATTTCCCAGTTGCATGCTGGAATTAGATGCATGGAGTTCATTTCGAACATGGCATATTCAATTACACGGGTGGAAGGAACTTTTGCCGAGAGTACACCACAAAAGAAAATAAAGAATATTAGAAAAAAAAATCGTACAAGGATTTTTTAAAAAAATTAGACCATAATAGACTATTCAAAGTATGGATATCGAAATGCACATGATTGCAATACGGCAAAATAATTTTTTGATAATGAATTACTGGTGTGGATCTGAATATTATAAAAAGGTTTGCCGTTATACTTAGTGTACTAAACTGTAAGGAAAAGATCAATGGATCAAAATTTGAAGAATACGCATCAAAAACCGCCCAACTATAAACCCAAATGTATACCGAAAAAAAACAACTGGAAAAAATTTTTTTGAATAGCGGTGCTTACCAATTGGAGAATTTTCAGGAGTGCAGAACTAAATACTACAAAAAATTTAGATACACAAACACTTGATCTCTTCAACATATTGTTTTTTTCATCACGCAGACATGTTAGATCACGGAAGGATTTGCAAAAAACATAACTTTAGTTCAGATATGCTAAGTTTATTAGATATTGACCCAAAGGATGAATATTTTGTAAAGCACAACCAGTAAAAAGTTCTAATGAAAATATTTTACCATTTGTTGACATCACTGGCGCAAAATACAACAGTGTGCATTTCTTTTCTACCACATACAACAATTTTTAAAATAACGACAGTAGTCATTGAACACGCAATGAATAAAAACCAAAGAAAACTCGTCAAAACTAGTCAAAGCTCGCCAGTAAAATTAAAAAGAATAATTTCAAGCTTAATTTTTTACTTTTATTTAAAACCTTAATAAATTAAATTGAATTAAAATAAATTAAACGTTTTCTAAAAAGCTTGTTTTATTCAGTCGTCTACACCATTGTTAAAAGTAAAAAAACCTACAAAAAATATTTATATCTGTCTTTAGTATTAAAAATATTTCAATAATATGCATCTTTGCGCAAATAAAATATTTAGTAAGAATTAAACATATAAAAATTGCACTGAAATTTTTCTTTTCTTTAATTTGACTGCGATTTGTGGAGCACCCTGTATTTGGTAAAACATACATACTTATATGATACACAGTTTTATAGCGCATCTTTTTGAATTTTTAAAATATCTATTTTAAAAATTTGTTATGGGTTAGCTAGTCTATATGCATTTCGTTGGTAGCTAAATACCAACTCATCAGTAGATCTTTACCATTCATGTTTAAAAAGTTCCAAAACTTATCTACTCATACATGAACTGGCAAATAGTGTTTTCCATTAATTTTCTTCATTCGATATGAATCTGTTTACTTTTCTGCAAACCTTTATACAATTAAAGAACCCTTGGTTATATAGCTCGAAGACTTAAGCAAGGTGTTTAGGCATGGGGTAGGGACCATGTGTAAGTGCACTATAGACTTAAGCCATAATGGCAAGTTCGAACAATTTTTTTTTTTTTTTTTTTTTTTTTTTTTTTTTTTTATTTATTTATTTTATTTCATTATAATACATAGCATTTACAAATAAAAAATAAAAAAATTAAAAATGAAATAATAATAAAAAATTAAATAATAATAAATTAGATAATAATAAAGTTAACAATAAAATAAAATTAACAATAAAATTTGCAATAAGAATTAAGTTATATAATGTTGCTTAATACTAATCTGCGAAGCCTTGAGGCTTGTCTGCAGAAGTGCATATATTTACATTCATTATATTATTATTATTCATTGCGAACTTATAAAATGTCTTTTTATCATTTTTTTTCTTTTATTTACATTGGTTTCTTTATTGATATCTATTGGTAGCGTATTCATTATTGTTGGCAAGGAAACGTTTAAGGTGCTTTTTCCGTAGTTGTTTTTATATTTTGGTACTTTGAATCTGCCTGCAGATCGACACCTTGTGTTGTGTGTGTGATCAATTACATGCAAGAAGCGAGGATCATTAAAAAATTCATTAACTAAAGTTGTGTAGTATATACCTTTAACATCGAGTACATTTAGGCTTTTAGCTAGGTTATCGTTTGCTTTATAGGTGCTTGTTGTACTGTTACTGTTGTTGTTGTTGTTGTTGTTTATGATGTTATTATTTGTATTATCTCTAGAATTCGTGTTACTGCTGTATGTGTTATTGTTGTTTATGCTGCCTATATTAATGTTGTAGTTTTGGTTATGTCTTAGAATTTTCAGTAACCTATTTTGTGTATTTTGTAATTGTCTTACATATGTTGCATTTCCCCACCCTGTTATGCCATGTCTTAGATAGGATTCGGCCAGAGAGTAATATGCTTGTCTTAGCACTACAGTGGATGTACAATTACTTAAATGGAAAAGCATGAAAGCTGATGTACGGAGTTTTTTTTGAATGTGCGTTATGTGACTTTTCCACTTAAAATTCTCGTCAATGAAAACACCCAGATACTTGTATGTATTAACCATGTCTATGTAAAGGTTGCAGCTATCGTTTGGGTCAATGTTGTTGTTTTTGTTGTTTTTATGTAAGCAATCGATATCATGGAATTTTATTTTAATATTTGTGTGTAAAATATGTCGTGGTTTGATGTGCATGAGTTTAGTTTTCGTAGCATTTATGACAAGACCATTATCGTGGCACCATTTCGAGACATTGTCTAGTTGACTTTGTAAGATTCTACTAGCAGTGTTAACATTTTTGTGTGATACAATGATTGCAGTATCATCTGCATAGGCAAAGGTGGTGCAGTTTTTTAATTGATTGATCATATCATTTGCATATACGATATATAATAGAGGACCCAGTTTTGAACCTTGAGGTACTCCATGAGTTGTTGCTATTTCTTCGCTAAGGTTGCTATTTATTTTAACTCTATATCTTCTGAAACTCAAGTAGTTCTTAAACCAATTCAAACAGTTTCCTCTTATTCCATTTCTTTCTAGTATAGTTATTAGTTTGTCATGTGATAGAGTGTCGAATGCTTTGCTAAAATCGATAAATAGCGCTAAACAGTGCTGGTTATTGCTTAAGCAATCGTTAATGTATGTTGCAAAGTTTCCAAGTAGCATATTTATATTTTTTTTCTTTTGAAAACCAAATTGGTTTTTGTTTATAATTTTATATTTTTCAAGAAATTCGGTGAGCCTTCTGACAACTATTTCTTCAATAATTTTCTCTATAGCTGGTAAAATGGATATGGGCCTGTAGTTATTATAGTCTGATTTGGAGCCCTGTTTGTATATTGGTCGTATAAGTGACACTTTAAGAGTATCTGGTATATTTGCGTTATTTAAGCAGGAATTAATGAGCGCTGTCAGAACCGGTGTAACAAAGCTGGCGCCACTTTTTAGGTCTTTTGGTCTAATTCCGTCGATACCTGCACTCTTTTTAATATTAAGGTGGTTTAGTATATTATAAACTTCTTCTTCGCTTGTGGGACTGAGATACATCGATGTACTTACTGTTGTAGTTATGCTGTTTAGTGTATTGATACTGCAACTATGCAATATTTTCTGTACATTTTCATTGAAGCTGGTGGCAAAATTATCTAATATAGCTTTTAAATTAATATGTTTAAAGTTTTGCAGAATTGTATTGTCTAAATTATTTGTTTTTTTGCCGACTATTTCGTTTATTAGTTGCCAAGTAATACGCATATTGTTTCTATTTTCTATAAATTTATGTTTATAATAATTATTTTTAGCATTATATATTTTCTTATTCAACAAATTTCTAAACTTTTTGTAATTCATTTCAAATGTTTTATTTTTTGGGTTATTTTTCCAAATTTTATAAAGTTTATCCCTGATTGTACATTCTTTAATAATTATCTCACTTATCCACGGATTATTAGATCTCGATTTGTTTTGAATTATATTTCTTGTTGAGTTTTTGTATATTTCGCTGAATTTTTCATGAATTTTATTATATATGTCGTTTGGGCTATCATTTTGACGACTGAGGTCATTCCATTTTATACTTCTTATCATATGATTTACCTTATTGTTAGCAATTATTTTTGTACCCTGATGGTCGTCGTATTTCTTACTCTGAATTTCTTTATAAGCAGAGTAGAAAAGAGAGTAGTGATCTGTTGCGGTTGTTGTTATTATTGCTGCGTAGGTTTGTGTGTTTGTTTGATTGCATTTAACAAAGAGATGATCAATGCATGTGTTTGTATTTTTATTCAAATCAATTCTTGTGCTTTCAGTTATCATACAATGTAAACCATTCGATGAGAACATTTCTAAGTACTTTGTTGTTGTTAAATTTAATTTTTGAATATCAATATTCATGTCTCCAACAACGATCATTTCTTGTTTCTTCTTTGTTTTGCTTATTATTTCGTGCAGTTCAGCTATAAAATTGTTTACATTAAGGGAAGGTGGTCGGTAAATTGGGAGAATGGTAAAAGTTGTGTTGTTTATATTTACTTCTAGTTGAATTGACTCAAACGAGATTGTATTCATGGTTATTTCAGCAATATTTATGTTCTGTTTGGTGTAAACAGCAATACCACCACCCCTTTTATCTTTTCTATTATGGAAAAAAGAGTTAAAACCGTTGATATTATAGAGGTCGTTTTCATCGTCGGTTATGTTTGTTTCAACAAGAATAATAATTTTAATTTCATTTAATACGTTTTGTACATCAACTAAAAAGGTTACAAAATTTTTGCGAAGCGATCTAATGTTCATAAAGATTAACGAAAGGGGATAACTTACTAAAGTTTTATTTATTTCACTAAAGTTTTTCAAAGTTTGTTTATTTGTGCTATTCATTTTATGATTATCGAGAGAAAGGTTCACAAATGGGTATTTTAAATAATAAAAATAATTGACATTGTTGTATTAAAAAAGTGATATTGTTGTATTTATTAATTCAATATCTGATGTATTGTTGATGATGATGGCTGGAGAGTTTTCCATTTTACGTACAAAGATGTTTCCATTCTTGATCCAAACGAACTTCCACTTACATTCCTTAGCTCTACTTTTTGCTAACCATAGGAGCCGTCGATTGTATGCAGTCAGCTCGTCATTTATGTAAACGTAGACTTTATTTTTATTAGTTGTTGTTTTATTTTCTACATCATCGTTTAGTACATCAGCATCGATTCTATGACCTTTAGCTTTATCCATTATTTCTTTTTTCTTATGGAGAGATGAGAATTCAATTATAATTTTGTTTTTATTTTTTAATCTGTAGGCATCGCTAATATCAGCTAAATCAATGTCAACAGTTAAAGAAGAGGCAACTTTTCTCACAACCTCCAGTGCACTCAAATTTTGTTTTTGTACATTATTTATTTCAATGTTTTTGTTGATGGCTCTTTGCTCTAATTTGTTCATTCGTGTTTCCATTTCTCCAATTTGTTTGGCGTTTTGCTTGTTTTTGTCGAAGAGTTCACTGACCTGTTCAGCTAATTTGGAAATCGTTGTTGTTAATTGTGACATAGCATTCTGTATTTCATCTCTTATTTGTATATTTATTGTGTGTATATTGAGAGTAAGTTGCTTTACCGATGTTTTTATTTCATTTACATCTGATTGCACTGTGCTTAATTTAGAATTGAGCGAGTCTAGAGAAAGTGAGTCTTTAGAACTCTTAACATTATCCTCATTGGTAGAGCTATAATCTTCCTCATCACGATGTTGTTTTTGTTGGTTGGTATCATCATATGCAATATTTGGTATTGTAGATTTATTTTTTCGGCATTTTTGGCATTTCCACTCAAGTTTTCTATCAGCATGCATACCATCATAAGTCCTTTTGGAGACGGTGGTGCAAGGGGCGTAATGGTAACATGCTTTACAATCTGTAACACATCTGCTCATTTACAGTGTCATACATATTAGTTGTGTGTAATAATGAAGAATATCAAAATCAGCGATAGCACTTTTTGTGTTGTAATACAAAGTCGGCACTATTTAAATTTATTTAATTATTTTTGTACCATGATTATTTTGAACTATTGTACTTCCCAACACCAAAGTCAATAGAAAGTTAATCCTTCGGGGGTTTCTTTCGATGCTCTACCAGTAACCTAAGCTGGTGCCACGGGTACCGGTAAGCTCTCATGGGAGATTGTCTACCGGGGGGTAGCATAGTGATGTCCTACATTGGTCACACAATTTGCGGTGTACACGCAGAGAAGACACATGATTGCAAAATGTTCACTTCAACTAAGTATAGTTGCCACAACCAAATAAATATTCATTGAAGCAAATATGGTTGCACTAAACATTATTCATTTATTAAAATATTTATGGGTTTCGTCCCATAAAAATTTAATGTATCAAAAAAAGTATTTCGAGAGAATAATAAAAGTTTATTTAAAATTAATGTTTATTGTGACCATACATTGTTTGTGTTCTGAAAAGGAACAATATAGCGGTCACTCGTATGTAACTTCAGTCATTCATAGCAGTTAATAAGACGAGGAGATGTGAAGTGAAAAAAATTAATGTTAAAATTATAATTATATGATGAAAGTTATTTAACTTTACAACAAAATAAAAGTGTATCCGAAATCTTCAACATCAGTGGTTTAAGGTATGTACATATACGAGTACATACTAATATGTGGAGTGAATTAAATATACGAATGTACTTATGTTTCTTTGCAGCATGACGAATATATAATACGGAACTGCAAAAGATGGCAACTGGATTTTACATAAATATGCCGATAAATAAGTTAATTATTTTGAATTTTCTTAAATTTAATTTGTCCAGAAAAGTTTATTCCATAATATTTTCAAATAAAAATATTTCTCAAAAATATAATTTGATTTAATATGTATTTGTGAGTGCATTTTTCTTTTATCTATGCAAAATCTCAAATTGTTTACACAAACCAGGAAAAAAACATTTTCATAGAATTTCTCAGAATTTGCAGAGCATACTATGTTCATACAAAGGGAGATTTATGAAGAACATATTCACCCCTATCGTGAATAAGAAGTGAAATTTTTGTTCACGTGAAATTTTAATTCCATTTCTGAAGGTAATTTAAAAATAAATTTGTGATTGAATAAGGCCTTCTATCAGGCCTGTGTAAGAAGGGAACTTAGAAGGTCTTGGCTGGGACAACGTGTGTCAAAAATATTCGAGTATACAAAGGCCTTCCAGAAAGCCTTCTGAGTGTTTCTTTCCGCCGCTGGGTATGTATGTAATATATATACATACATATGTATATTGACATTCCTTTACAATGGAAACGCTAAATGTAATACATATCGACGGCGTTTATCCAAAATGGTTTATTTGCAAATTTTGTAAAAATTTGTTTTTGATGCCAAACTATTCCCTGTGATGCACTTTTCCTATGGTATGAATTTCTATTCAAAATGCTGATTTATTTGCGACTTATTCACATTTTTAGTTTGGTTTATATACATACACACTTTTTTTGAAGGCAAAATAGTTTATCTACAATGTACTTGCGAGATCATACCAGTCGTATAATAAAAATTTGTAAGAACGTAATTATTTAAAATCGAATTCAACTTTTCGGATGAATATTAATACGCTGATTTGAAATATATTTTCAAAATGTTTCTATCTTCATACAGTTTAACGTGAAAAAAGTTCGATTTTTGTACTCAAATTCCATTTGTGAATATTTCAAATACAAATTGGTTTTGCTAAGAAATCTTATCGCTTTTATTAAATAAAAAAAGTGAGATTTTAAGGAAAAATGAAGATGATGGTAGAAATAATGATTCCTTACGTGCAATTGCTTTTAACTATTCATCGTCAAATGAGGCTGATCCTAATACTATTACGGGTTTTGTCATATTACGTTTTTTTTATTTCCTACACAGAAAAAACAGTGCCTAATAAATACCTAATAAAATAGAACAAAAGAAGGAAACTTATGGTTTTTGTTAGGTATTCTTATTGTTTGTTTTTAATAAAGTTTTCTTCTTGATTTTATTAGGTATTCTTATTGATTTGTTAAAAAAGGTTTTCCTTATTAAAATAATAAGACTTCCTTTTTGAAAAAAATTCGTAGAGATATCTTATTAATTTTGTTCTATTTTATTAGGTATTTATTAGGCACTCTTTTCTCTGTTGTGATGTTAGGAAATAACAATTTGATCTCATCAGAACGTATTATCTGGATGGAGGGGTGATGAAAACATTTTTATAAAACTTACGTATTCAGGGAGTTGAACCAAAGAACTTCGGTTTAGTAGATTGGCACTCTAACCACCTCACTACTACACCTTACTATAGTATACATGTTAGCAGCCAGTTTAAGAAGATGATTTATTGTAGCACAAAAAAATTATGAAAAAAATGTTTCCTATTTTGATTTATATGAATGAAATAACAAGCAAGCTAATGAAATCAAGAAGATATTCTTATTAAAAAAATTAAGAAGATGATTTACACATGATCATACAGGCACCTAATAAAATCAAGAAGAAAATCTTTTTGAAAAAAAAAAACAATAAGATGACCTAATGAAATCAATAAGAAATCCCTTTTATTTACAATTTATATGAAAACCTAATAGAATCAAGAAGTTTTTCTCTATGGATTGTCTTTTTGGTGCCAAAAATAACGGAAATTGGGTAAAAAAAATGTAAATAACAAATTTTCTTCTTGATTTTATGTGGTTTCCTTATTGAAAAAATTAATAAGATTTACCGCATAAAAACAATAAGGAATCTCTTCGAAAAAATCTTCGCTTCTTTCTGCTGGGATACCCCTTAGCCTAAAAGCGTTTCATAGAGAAAATCTTATTGATTCTATTAGGCAGTTTTGGTTCTGTGTAATAAAAGCAAGTAGTTATTTACCGTAGATTCAGACGATGAGCAATTAAAATCCAACGATATCGTTAGCAAAAAAAAAAAAAAAAAGATCTTATGTTACCACATAAATTAAACGCAAAGATAACAAATTAAAGCGAATGAAAGGTGAGTCATATTTAGGAATATCATGAAACGATGACAAACAATCTACTCCAGGACCAAAAAGACGAATAAGGCAAACTTGTACATCGAAAACATGTCTCAAAGTACAAAATAGATATTGTCAACATTTGATAGTGCTTCAAGACAGGGTATATTTGAGAGGTTTTGGAATATGAGTTGGGAAACGAAAAACGTTTTTGTTCAAGGTCATGTGACTGTTTCAAATATACAGCGAGAGACTACAACAAACTCCACAAGGCAAATTACCACAAGAAGACAAAAAATTGCAGGTATGTCAGAGGATGTTTCTCTTGACTCTTGCCATCCCTTATTCAACGCTTAGACGTTGGATAATGATTAAGAAGTTCGAAACGAAATCTAATTGGCGGCGCCAATTTCATGTAAATATACACCTCAAAGAATTTATTGACAATTTGGAGTCACAACTGTCGAAGATGCAGCTCCAAAATTTTCGTAGCTTCTGCATTTAAAACTAAATCCGATATTTACAGAGACTATGTCTTAAAATGTAATAATGAGCAAGTGCAACCGGTTTCAATATTTACTTATTCAAATTATTTTAAAGAAAAGAACTTAGCTTTACTTATGCCTCGAAAAGATCAATGTGATTTATGCATTGGTTTCATGGTGAAGCAGATTTCAGCTGAATTATATAATGAACACATTTCAAAAAAGAACAAGCTCGACACGAGAAACAAAATGATAAAAATAAAGCTTCCCAAAACCTGTGTCATCTTTTTACAAAGGACGCTCAAACAATCAAACTATGTCCCAATATAATCGCATCTGCCATTTATAATAAACAACGCTTGCAGGTTCACAATTTCACAGTATATAATCTTTCATTGCATCAGTGCATTAATTATTGGTGGAGCGAAACTAACGGTGATATTTCAGCATCCGCATTTATTTCAATAATACTGCACCATCTTAAACCACACTGCCTAAAGGATGATTTGCCTGCAACTATTTATTCCGATAGTTGCGGCTACCAAAATCGGAACCATTTTCTCGCAAATGCCTTGTCTATTTTCTCAACAGAAAACAATAAAGTTATTGAACAAAAATATCTGGAAACACACTCAAATGGAATGTGACAGTGCACATGCGAAAAGTTAAAAAAAGTTGAAGAACCAATCCATATACATATTTACCTCATGATTATATCAATATAACAAAAGAGGCGCGAAAAGTGTAATAGTTGGTGGCAAAAAAATAAGCAATCCATTTGATACCGAATACTTAGAATACAATTTTTTCAAAAACTTCAACGATGAAAATATTATACGCTTTTCCAGTATTCGTCCAGGACGAACTTAGGAAGACCCAACTGTTGCAAAACTGAAATCACTTTTATATTTACCGAATGGTACTGTAAAATGCAAAGTCAGTTTTAATGATGACTACAAAGATCTTCCAATACGAATAAAATTTTACCCAGGATATATAGAACCACATTCACTTCATCAAGAATATATTTCAATTTCCACCAGTAAATGGAAACATCTACTGGAATTGAAATCTGCGATACCTAATGAATATCATTCTTTCTTTGATAATCTCCAATCAAAATAAATGTAATTTATTTAAAATATAATAATAATAATCCTAACATTAACCATACAGATAATTATTTGGACCTGAAGTAATTATCTTCTTCTATTTTTCTTAATCCAAAAATTATTTAAATGTGAAAAGCAGCAGTATTTAAACTTAAAATTTTACTTCATACGATTTAAAATTTTTTAAAACAAAATGGTTTATCTACTCATTTTAATATTTACATCGAAAATTTTCTAAGACAAAATGGTTTATCTACCGTAAAAATGCGAATAAAGTGTTTTATTTTATAATTTATATTTTAAGGAATTAGTTAAATCCTATCAACCATCTTGTAGAATATAGATTTCTTAAATACTCACTAGTTAGGGAATTAAACAGTTTTTTGCTTCTCCTGAACAACTAGGGTTTTGCAGATACGCCATTTTGGATAAATGTCGTCGATATGTATATTCCGGAAAAAGTTTAATCGCAATCTTATCATGTATATTTCATTTTGAAGAGGTACGTTATAGGTTGAATAAACATTTTTTATATTTCAATAGAATTTGAATGATATATATTTACTTTTATCAGTTTGGACTAATTAATTGTCTTACCTTTTATAAATTACACGTGAAGAACACCCAGGACCTTTGGCGGCAATCGAACCCACGCCCTCTGGACTGAAAATCTAGCATCGCTTTTAAGTAACCACACCGAAAAATCTCAATGATATTTAATACTATATATTTTCAGTTTAAGCTTTAAAAATTTACACATTGGTGAAAATTTTCCACAAAAACATTACAACAAGCAAATATGAGACGTAAATATGTAAACTAAGTGATGTTCAAAATAGAGATTACTTTTAATAGACACTGATCTAAAAACATTTTCCAATTTTAAAGTTTTCAAAAACTACGCATAATTAATAAAAGAGAGAAATCATAAAAAAACAAGAGTATTGCTGCAACCAGTTCAATATGTATTCACACTATTGTGCAAAAAGGCTTGAATCACAGCATATGCAAATTTTTATACAAAATAACTATGCGGTATCAAAATAAATAGAAATTTAACAAAATTTACAAAAGATTCTGAATACTGGTATTGAGATTTTATTAAAAAATTAAAAATAAACAATAAGACCCAAATAAAATCTATAATCATCACGCTGTTATCAACTTCGTTCAAGAATTATGAAATAACATATACATATGTATTATTATTTATGTAAGAAAATTAAATTTAAAACACAATCGATGTCAATTAAGAAAACCATGAGTAATTAAAATCAAGCATGATAACGATACAAATAATATTGTAAAATTTAACGATATTTTAAAAAAATAAATTTCTTCTTTTTACATCACATCAAGCACTTTTTTAATATTATTATACAGATAATGTCAAAATTTAAATATATTTGTAATCAGTAAAATGGTAACCATGTATTTAGTAGGACGAGGCTTGTTTATTAGAGTTGTCAATTATTCGCCTAACTTTGTTCGAATATTTCAAATAATTGTTTTTGTTCGTTCGATCAAACGATTAAAGCTGAAAAATTATTCAATTAATCGATGAGAACAACGAATAAAAAAATATAAAATAAACATGTTTCATTCAGTCAAAAAATATCAAATGATTTTTTTTAAATCAGATAATTTGGGTTGTTCTTAAGAAATAATCTTTAACAAATTAAAGTTGATTAAATTTTTTAGCTTTCAAACGATTTTTGGTTTTGGTTTTTTTAAATTAAATTTTGAACAAACTCTTTCGCTAATTGTCCAGGTAGGTGATATTGTGGGAAGAGAATAAAATAGTTTATCTAATTTTTCTGTTCTTTTTTTAGATTTTTCCAAATATACCATATCGTCTAATATACCGCTGAAGTCTTTTTTATATTTTGAATTTTGAATTTTTAATACTTTTAATATAATTATTTAATTCGCATAAAAGATTGTTATTTTCATTACTTCTACATTCTATATCATTACTTTCATCTGAATTATTGTGGTTAATTTCAACATAAAATAATCTGGGGTATAATTCATTTGGATATTCTTTGGTTTCACTTTTTGAAGAATATTTTAAGAAACTTTCATTGCTCGGAAAATTTCCAGAATTTAAAAAATATTATTAACGTATTTAAAAATTTACATATGAAAAGTAATATTATCAGGCTCAAGTTCAGTTTTATTGAATTAATGAAAATTCAAAATTACTAAGAGTTTTTTTATGTTGGAAAATATTATTATTTATATCCAAATCAGTTTTTAGCAGAACGTATCAGTACTGATTTCAAGGCCGCTACACCTCTCATCAGCGTTCAATTATCCATCTTTACAATTTTCGTAAAGTGGATACTAATTGAGAAGAATATCAACTATTTAACCAGTTTTCAACAGAAATAGAATATGAGAATTAATATTTAATTCAATTTTTATTATACAATGAAACAGTGTTGGTTAGTACGAAATTCCCTCATTACTGTTTGGAACTAATAATCAACACAAACTCATAGTCCGTTATCATCAAAGTATTCTACTTTGTATTCTAACGTTTTTGTTGTTTTTACTCTATATTAGGGAAATTCACATATTACTGTGACCCCTGTTATTAGGGTATTTATAGCTCGTGCCCAAGCGGAATTAATATTTTTATATTATTATTATTACGACTAAACGTAATTATTATTTGAACTTATATTGATTTAAAAATTGATTTTAAAAATTTATACGTCTCTCATTTATTCTTATTTTAATACGTTTTCGTAAATCTGCTGCAAAAGAATTATTAATTTTTTTGTTATTGATCCAACAATTTTGTATACTTTAGGACATGTGACTTTGTTTTTTTTTCATTTTTGTTCTTGGTAAATTACTACCAAACTGAGCTCAATTTTTTGGCTTTAGTGTATTTCTAACTTATTCACCTGAGAGTGAAAAAACCTCTTCTTGAATATTTTTCAACGTTTCATTCAAAACATAGCACGACTACTACTACAAACATCCAAAATAACAAATTTAAAAAATTTTTACTTATGCATTTCAAACTAAAAAAAATTTGTTCGATTAATTGACATTAATTAATCGATTTATTCGTTATTCAAAAATCGGCATTTTAAAATTATTCGAACAAGAGTTTCGTTCTGTTTGATCGTCGTTTAATAAAACAAAATATTAATTAATTAATCAAAATTAACAACGAAATTAAATTTAGCCAATAATACAAAAATAACAAAATTCAATAAATAAAAATAACTAAAAACAATAGTTTAAGGATTATAATCCTAATAGATAATTATCTATTATTGATATTTTTCTGAAGAATGCATTTTTTCATTATATCAATGTTATTTGATAAAAACAATTCAAATTCTGCACAGTCCATTTAAAAGCCGACAGAAAATTTGACACATTAAACATACACTTTTCAGTGTTGCCAGGCAATTCCTGTCTTGGGTGGTTATAAATATATATATTGTATTGAGTTTAAAATTTCGGTATTATGAGAAAATAAAACTTTTAATTTTGGAAACTAAAGAAGAACATTAGCCATCAAAAAAAAGGACAAAAAAGGACAATTCAATTAAAAAAAAAGAAAATTTATTGTGTGTAAATTTAAAAGGACGTTGTGTCAAAAAGGGGTATTATTTTACTGTTTGAACCTCCTTAAATCTGTCATTTATGAACCGATTATTAAAAATCTTTTTTTGCTTGAAAGGGCTTGCTATATTGATTATCGAATAACACTTCTTGTTACGCACCGATTTTCATAATTTCTTTTGTGTTCTTATCAAATTCGGGGGCTGTTACCGGCGCCTAGTATGAATTGGCCATAATATTAGACAAACGGTATAAATTGCTGTTCGGTTGATGGCTGCTTTAGCAATAAAGTAGTTTATAGTATGAAAATTGTTTCGCTATCAACAATTAAAATACTTTGTAATTTGTTCGGGGTCGGTTCATTGCCAGAATTATGTTGATATTGTTCTTTTTTATGTTAGTAAACAAGCTGGTTTATTTAAAGTAAAATATAATTGTAGCATTAATGGCCAGGTTTTTTTTTTGACTTCATATATAAGTAAGTTATTAGTTAATTTTTATTTAAATTTATGTTGTGTTTAAATAAGATTCCATTTTTTTCAGTGAGTAATTAAAGTTCTTATTTAATTACGATGAAAATATGGTAGCACTCCGTAAAATAAAAAATTTCCCTAAAGAACAGCTGATTGGAACAAATAAAGGAAAATCCAAAAATATATATTTTTATTTTAGCTAAAAATAAGAAAAAATAACTGCTGAAATATTTAAAAGAATAAAAGCAACTTTCAATTAGGTAATTAGCGACAAAACAAGACAAAATTTTATGCAGTTTGTCAGCAGCCACAAATATTTTATTGGCTTTATTTTATATAAGAAGGACAAGCAGTCAAAAACATATGGAAATTCGTAAATCTTAATTATTATTTAAATACACAAGGTTATTCATTTAATTATTAATTAAGTATTTTTTTTAAATATACAGTAAGAAACAGAATTTGGTATTTAATTACAACTTAAAAATAATTATAACTTAAATATCAAGTAAAAAATTGGCCCTAAGTACACACCAGTAAAGTACAACCGCTTTCTTATGGAAAGTTTAAACAATAAAATTGTGGTAGCATGACGATAAATACAATAAAAATATATGGGGTTTTTTAGGTTTTTATTATTTATAACGCCTTCATTGACTGATCGAATTTTCCCGCAGTTTTGTCCTATTATTATTTTGACCTCCCTCAATATATTAATTATTAAATAAAAATCCGTTAATTGATTGAATTTAAAAAATGTTTCTTGCTTTAAAGGGTTTGCTTGATTTCATGTTTTTTTTTTTTTTTTTTTAATTAGGGCCATTGCTGACTTGCTACACACTCCTTTTGCTGGCGAAAAGTAGATGCAATCACTGTATTAAAAGCTAGGAGAGTGCATATGTACATCAACTAACTTGCTTGCCATCAATTAAGGGGGGGTGGAAATTAAGAGAAATATTGGTAAAAATCTACCCTCCGATTTTAATGAACGGAAAGGCAACACTACTATGAGGTATCATGTATTTAGGAAAATTTCATACTGATAACAATAGTAAAAAATATATGAATGTAAAACTACAGCTTTACTGCCCACTTTTCTCGTTATTGCATACAGAAAATTACGTCAGAATCGACATAGCAGAAACAGTAGCAAATATAAGGCAGAGTTTGATTACAAACAAACCCACTGATAAAAACGCGAAATTAACAAAATAAAAACTGCTAAAATATTTACTCACCAGCTTTACTGGAAGCATCTTTATCACCTTGTTCTTCTAGTCGATCTGTAAGCAACGAATGTATGACACCGTACGTATTTATTATACCGAATATAACACCATTGCAGAGAAATGCACTAATCATAACCAACCAAGCTCGCATACCGCCATCAGGTGGCTCCTTACCATGAATATCTCGACAACAAGGAGCTTCAATGTGAACTTCCATCACCAAGTTACTATTCTTATTTTTACACTTTTTATTACTGCATATTTTATGTTGTACTGAGTTCGCAGCAAGTTGGCTTTCTCCTGAGTATTGACCATTTAGCGTTAACTGATTGCCGTCATTTGTTAATCTGCTGTGCTGATCTGTGTGTACAATTTGTCCATTGGATTGCGATGACTTTTCGTGAAGTGGTTCGCTTTCTGTCATCTTTGATTATGTTTTGAATATTTATAGACTGTAGATCTGAAAAATTATACACATACATATATTTTAAGCACATACATACATAAACAATAATAAACAATTATTTATCACTGAAGTAATAAAATTTTGTTTTGTAATCTTTGGAACGGTTTATAGAATTGATGCAATCGCATCTTTTTATCTCTGAAATGTTAATTTTTATCTTCGTGAAAAACAAAAAAACACATTATAATACAATTAGTCTACATTTATTGCAGTCGCTTATAACAAATTTCAAAAAAAAAGTTAAATGTGCATGATCTACTTCTCATTCTTATTCGGGTTAAGGATGTACACTTTTTTGCTAAAGTATATTTATCTTGTATTTTACTTATGTAAATTTATTTATTTATTTTTTATTAGAATCTGAGGTAGATTTTTATTTACTAAGTGATATAATAACGTTATTACAAGTCGGTATTACTTTTTTAATCACAAAGAGAAGCATGACATTAGTCACATATTCGTAATATTGTCTGCATAGTTTTTTTGGTTGCAGTAACAACACTATAATTCTGTAATTTCCTTTTAACGATAATATACTCCTGTTTTAATGCACATAAATATGGATATGAAGACTTTAACCATTGAAACCATTCCGATCGGAATGTGTAACTTGTTTGCATATAACGATATTGAAATCATAACATCATGGTGAATGAAATTATTTACATCAATTGTTTGCAAGTCACACAATCCGATCGGAATGGTTTAAATTCCGTAAGTGTATTTCGATTTTATACCCAAAGACGTTTGTTTAAATGGTTTTTATTAGCAAAACTCACATTTAGTTGTTTTATTGAGATGCTAATCTTATTTTACTGACAGTCCTAAAAGTATGCATATTTTTTATTGTTCACTATAAAGTTAGTAGAAAAATTTCTTTTTTTTAATATAATTTTTTATAAATTTAATTATTATTTTTCTTTATAATAAAAAAATAATTTAAACTAATTTAAATTAAACATCGCTCAGTTCGAATAATAATTCAAAACTTAATAGTTAGTAGAGTACTTCATTGTCAATTCCATTTCGAATTTTACAAGTGGTTTGATTACAAAGAAAATTTTCTATTTCTAAATACACAACTTTCGAAAATTGGGCTCTGTGGCATGGTGTGATCTACGAGGAAAAACATTATTTATATGATCCGTTCTCGTGATGATACTTTTTTTTATTTTAACTTCGTATCTAATATCAAAAATTTTCTTTATGAAAAAAGGATTGAATATAAAGCCGGAAAATATTTTTTTCCAAAACAGACGAATGGTAATTTGGAAAAATTAAAATAAAAAAATTACGGGTAGCACTCCGGGAGTGCCGACAGAAACTAAAGTGTAATCGTCTTTTAGCGCGGTACGCATATTTGTTTTTAGTTATATAGACGCGTTCGCGGTCTGCAATATGTATGTATGTACCAGAGCTGTAAATGAATCATTCTTTTTTGATTTGAATTCATTACGAATTAGCAAATTTTGAATTAATTCTTTTGACACAAAAAATGAATCGAATGAAATTTGAATCAATTTAATTCAAATGAATTAGAAACGAATTGCAATTCACTTAGGCAAATTCATTTGAATTGAATTGCAATTCATTTCTAATTCATTTGAATTAATTCAAAAACAATTCAATTCAAATGAAGATTGAAACGAGATCATGTACATATGTATGTATATCATATACATATAATCTTTTATCCAAATTTAATTTTAATTATTATGTGTGTAGTCACACTGTAGTGCACTTAACTCATGTAATTTGTTATTTAAGTTAGGGGCTGTGCACATATTACGTAACGCTCCAAGGGGGGTTAAAGATTTGTTACGGATTGGAAATTTTGCACTGAAAAATTATTAAAAAGCATTACAGAGGGGATGGGGAGGGTATAAAATCTCGGAAAACAGCGTTACGTAATATGTGCACAGCCCCTTATCACATTTGCTTATTGTCTTCCAATGGATAGATTGCAAACAAATAAATAATAAAAATAAATTAGTTTTAAATGAGTTTCCCCAGAAGATCGCAAAGCAATAAAATGTTGTCAATTTACCGCAATATTGAAAGCCCTGACAAAACCTCAAATATATACGTAGCACATACGTATGTATGTGTATGTGAACAGGCGTACACATATTTATAGAAGATGTAAATTCAATTTAAATTATAGGCATCGAGACGGGTATGTCGATTTTAAATATTAATTGAATAGTAAACTGCGTATGGCTATTTTAAATATCACTTTCGTACAATTTAAATGAATTCAAAAGGGAAAACAACAAAAATTAATTAATTTCTCTACAACTAAACTGATAATAAAAATAATTTTTAAAACGAAAACAGTTGCTCATAAATTATAATAGAAGCAATAACAAAATTTTAACGCTCATATTTAACCGTATTCCCCTTTTATCATAATGGGAGAAAAAATTATTTTGTTGTATGCATAAACTTTATAAATATTTCTTGGAAATATTTTTGAAACACCAACATTTCTTTCATACTTTTGAAAATATTTTAATTTTAATATTTTAATATATTAGAATAAGTAAATATTTTGCAATTGCTGAACTAAAAATAAAAATTAAGAAAGTTTTTTGTTGTTATATATATCCACACAAAAACACAAATGTGAAAATAAGGCCAAGTTCCTATCCAAAATATTTCCGCCGTAAAAAGTACTGAGATCAAAATAAGGACCAAGTTCATGATAGGTACAATTCCATCTCATTTCTAGGCAACCTATAAGCTTTGCAAAATTTTTCCAAGAATTCTTTCCCATATTATAAAGGCAAAAAAATTTTGCCAAGCTTACAGGTTGCCCCCCTGATGAAAAGTGCCCGTTAAAAAATCATTTTCGGTAATTTCTCATGACTACCTACCAAAGAAGGGGCATGATTGTCCCCCCAGATGAAAAGTACCCGTTAATAAATAATTTTCGGTAATTTCTCATCACTACCTACCTGTGTACGAAATTTAAGCTTTCTAGCTATATTGGAAGTGCCCCATACAAAGAAGGGGAACCCGTTTCCACTTTGCTAATGAAAAATATTTATAATTAGGTTACACAGTGATATTAAGAACAATAAAGTTGAAATACCTGGAAAGTGTTACTATTTTTCTTCTAGATTTTTTCAAGTACAACCAGACTACGTTTTGGAAATTTGTGATACCCCACCGAAATCAGGAGTTACGGATAAAAATAACCGGTTTTTGATATCTCTGCACACTACTCGTATATTATAGAGAAACCGTTATTAGAATAAAAACGTATGTTATCTTAAGAGTAAACACATTTAAGTTTTAAAAAATCGCCTTGAAATTGTTATTAAACTTTTAATGATGCAAATTTTTTTTTAAACTATGTATACGTTTTTTGTCTTTTCATCAAAATTTAACTGACTATCTAATTCTAAGATCATGTTTATTTTATATATAATGTTTTCTTTCAAAATCACTGAAACATTTCCTGGTGAAAAGTTTCGACGTGTTCGTCGCTAAACTGGTTTGGGCTACCTAGAAAGAATTCCAAATGTGATTGCAGGAATTGATTTTTTAATAAGTTCGATATAAAAAAAAATTCCTTTACAGAATACATAAGTATGTACGTTCTACTACATGAACCTGCAATGAAAACTGGGCCTTTATATTTTACAAAACTGCGATTTAATGCCGAAAATATTTTGATTATATCTGCGGAATAGCAAAATCGGCTCATTTCATTGAAGAGTACGTTGTCAATCATTTTTATTTTAAATGCACGCAATTATTATCGCATAGGTGGCAAAAGAATAATAAAATATTTGTTTTAATTGTGACGCAAACGGCATCTGCCAACATAAAAATGAAATAGAATATTTCCTACTGAATCAACAAATCGATGTAATTCTCATTCCAGAGACTCACTTGACGTCTCGAAGCTATTTTAAAATTAGTGGATATAATTTCTACGACACCAAGGACCCTCGAGGTAGAGCGTGTGGTGGCGCGGGAATTCTAATAAAATCGCGAACAAAACACTACTTATTTGATGATTTTTGTGAAGAATATCTTCAAGCAACAAATATTTGTATTGAAAATTATTATCAAAAACTTGTAATATCATCTGTCTATTCCTGATATTGTTGAACTGCCACCAGTCGTCTCTTTACCAGATATATCGTTAAAATTCAACACTGTGGAGATTGAAAGGGCCATTACTAGTCTTAATACAAAAAAAGCCCCAGGTGTCGACAAAATAAGCAACAAAATGCTTCAAGAATTACCAAATATTGCAAAAAGAATAATTCTATTAATTTTTAATGGTATTTTACGGCTGCAAAACTATCCTGCAGAATGGAAGGTTTCGATGATTATTATGATACCAAAGCCCGGCAAGGATCATACGAAGGTTGAATCCTATCGGCCTATTAGTTTATTGCCCAACATTTCGAAACTATTTGAAAAGCTGTTTATGAGCAAGCTGATGCCTATAGTGAGTAGAAGTGGATGCATTCCAGATCATCAATTTGGTTTTCGCACTCAACATAGCACAATCGAACAAACTCACAGACTTGTGAATGTAGTTAGAGACACCTTTGAAAAAAAGAAATATTGCTCCGCACTCTTCATTGATGTTGCACAAGCCTTCGACAAAGTATGGCACGAAGGTCTAATACACAAATTAACACAAAATCTACCTGTAAACATTGTCAAGCTTTTAAAAAGCTACTTAAGTGAACGTAAATTTGTAGTTCGAGAAGGCAATTTTGAAGCCGTCCACAGTCGGTTGAAGCCGGATTTCCCCAAGGCAGCATCTTTGGTCCCTTACTTTTTTTAATATATGCCTCTGACTTACCGTTAAGCAGTAACAATCACACGTCCACGTTTGCTGATGATACAGCTTTTCTAAGCGTTCATGAAGATCCTGTAGAAGCTTCCCGGAATTTGCAAGGGTACATCTCAAAACTGGAAACACGGCTAAAACAATGGCGAATAAAAGTTAATGAGTAGAAATGTGTACACGTCACTTTTACATTGCGCAGGGAAACATGCCCGCCTATACAAATCAACACCGAGACTATACCGCAACACACTGTAGTAAAATATCTAGATCGTCGTTTAACATGGAAATCGCATATAGACACAAAGTTGACACAAATGAAATTAAAAGCTGTCCAAATGAATTGGCTTATTGGAAGGAATTCTATACTAACCCTAGACTGCAAACTTCTCTTATACAACGCGATCCTGAAACCAATATGGTCCTATGGAATCCAGTTATGGGGCACTGCCTCAGCATCGAGTGTAGAAAAAATTCAAAGGCGACAAAATAAAGTTCTACGTGCAATTACAGCAGCCCATTGGTATGTCAGAAATCATCGAATTCATAAAGATCTTGATGTTCCGTTGGTGAAGACAGTATTTTCAAAACACGCGAAAAATATGTAAAAAAAACTTGCGCGCAATATTCTACAGTATAGTGGTCACACCCGGCTGAGGAGGAGGGATACTCTTTCTCTCAGCCGTATACGAGAGATGTAAATCAACAAAAATCAACCGTTGAAATTAAAAATTTTGTTTAGTATTGGCTAAACATATATGTATTTAATATTTTTTTAGATTTAAGATTTGAAAAACTTATTGATAATTTAATATATAATTGAAGATTCAATAAATAATAAAATTTATCAAAAAAAAAAAAAATGTAACAGCATTTTGTAGATGTTTTTACCAAATTTTCAATTTGTCAATTTTGGCCTGATTTGTCTTATTTATAAGCAAACATAATTTTTAATAATATTCATAAGAAGCGTCGTTTCTATATAAAATATTGTACAAAAACTCCTTCAAACTTGAAAATTGTAATCAAGAAGATAATTTTTATAATATTTTTTTTCATAATTAAAACTTAATGCATGTCTTATATTTGAATAAATTTTTTAACTTACGAGTAATATTTTAATTTAATATTTATTTGCAAAATAAGCAAATTTTTTCGTCATGATTTCCATTTAATTAAAACGTCAGCAATCTTGATAAAACCAAAAGCAATAAAACATAATTATAACTGCATTTGAGATTGTGTTTTGTTTTAATGGGCATAATAGAGAATTTATATCAACTGTAAGCAAAATACATATCGTTAAATGAAAGGGAAAAGCACGTAAGCTAATTGCAAAATATTAAAAATCTGTTTTTATAAATTGAAACTTTTTCCATTCCATTTCGATTCCAAAACTGATTTTTTTCTAATTATTATGACCAGCTCAGAGAAGACTCGCACTTATGTAATGGATTGTGCCAGAACTACTAGGGAAAAGGTTGCAGCGCTTCTGGTTTAAGTAGACGCATTAACTCCCTTAAGATGTGCGTGCAAGCATTTTAATAATTATTTTACTGCGCCAGTATCAATATCTCCACTTGGCACATATTAACTCGAGAACCGCTTCTCCAATTACTACCAAGTTTTAAGTTATATTAATATAACCAAATAAGAAGCTAATTATATTGTTAATTTTCTTTTAAACCAAAGTGGCTATATGCAGAAAGAATCCGACATGGTGGGAACCATGACTAATATACCAATATTTTTTTTTCAAATAATCACATTAAATTATGGCTTGAGTTTTTATATATTCAATAAATATTGGAATTATATTTATAGGTTTCTCTATATATTCTAAAATCATTTCTCATCCTTCGAATACGAAGATCAGTATGTATATTATATCGTTTATATATGTAAACCTCAGGTTCATTTGCTATTGCTCGCTGAGGTTTGCACTGATACTTTTGCAATATATATTTCTATATTTGGGTTGGTGTCTATTCCACTTTGTTAAATTTCATAAGTCCAAACAGATTATATGAGCTTAATTCCAATGTTAGTCCAAGAAATTTTTAAAACTAGTAATTTCTTACTTACATACATATATTTTAGTTGAAGGCCATATCAGGAATTTTCCGATAAGAGCAACCGTTATATAAAGATTTCGGAATTTGACACAATATTTTAAGTTTAAAAGAATTATCCGAATCGTTTATATCAATTAAATTTTACGAATAATAAAAATAAACAGTTTATTCGAAATAATTTAGCACCAATACTTTTTTTTTAATACTTTAGTTTCGAAAAATATCAAATTTTATCGAACTGAAATGTTATCTTTTATATACATATGCATGTATGTACAAAGATAAAGACTGACCGTAAAACCATTAGAATATTCAGAAAAGATTTTCATGAACAGAAACGCAGAGATCTGAAGAAAACTCGATTTTCGAAAATTGCGGTGAAGCCAGTATAGAAAAAGTTCTTCATCCGAAATACTGATTTTCGAATAACTCGTTTTGAACTGGTTTGCTTGTAGTTAGTTATTATAAAAAGCGTTGTCGTATTCCTCTCGGAATATCGATAAACGCATAACTCCTCCAATTGTGGACTGATTTTCCAACTATTTTTTGGCTAAACGGGTTTGCTTACAATTATGTCCTATAAATTTTTTTTTCAGGGGCAAGTTACTGATTGTCGCATTTATTCGCTATTTAAAGACCGATTTAAATTAAAATTATATTAATGAAGCTGAAGGATAAGCCGAAACTGATTAGATTACTATTATCCAGCTGATACTATCTATACATATACATATGCATATCGACGCTAAACCATAATTTTTAATGATTCAACAACTTAAATCGTACAAAAGTGCATTTTAGATAATAAAAATAAAAAACTATAGGTAAATAAATATAAATAGTTTTTATTTTTATTATCTAAAATGCACTTTCGAAGTTGAAGTTCGGTATCGTTTAAGAAATTATATATTTTTTGCTGGTAGTTTTAAATAATTGCATCTGCCGCTCTCATAGAAGAAACAACAAGTGCACGTGTTTAATAATACTCACTCACTTTATTCGATGCTCCCTCAACCAATTGCTCGGTTTATTTACAAAAATAAATCGCACTCTCACTGTACACAATATACAAATTGATTTTTTTTAACTTTTCCTATTTATTTTTTTTTTTGTTCTTCTTTATTTAATTTGTATTATAGCCATGAATATGAAGAATTTTTTAAAATTTTTTATTTTTGTTTTTATTTTGTCACCAAGAAAAATTTAAGACACTTATAGTACTAATTTCACAAATAGAACAAAAGAAAATTAAGCTAAAAAAATCGGTCATTGATATTTCACATGAAAACTGTTTGTAAATAAAAACGACGAGAACTCATTTAGAAATCTACATACATACATACATGGTAAGTATGTGCGTTCAGTATGCACTTTTTATATTTAATTTATTACAAATAAAATTTATTTATTTCTTGACGAAAAAATATTACAAAGAACCGAATTTTAGCGAACCACCACCACCTTTCATTGCGGTGGTTAGAAATAAAGTAAATCAATTTCATATTCTCACTACGACAAATATTGCTAGCAGATGCGCTACAATAACAGACGGTAGTTTAAATTACACATATTGTGCGGATTTCTGACAGAGACAAATAAAATATGCAAGAATCGTAAATTGAAATTTAGGGAATATCATACGTATGTATATGTGTATGTACAAATTAAAGTTCAAGTTGGGTTTTTAGTTAAAAAAATATATTTTTATTTTTCAACTTGTTAAGCTTAGGTCTAACTTAGAACTGACTAACTTATTCTTCCAGAAGCATTAATAACTTTTTATTTTCATCTTGTCAGCATAAATGTGGGAACGTTTTTATATTTTAATATTTTAATATTATTAAAGTTGCAGACATAGTGTCAGCATAAAATGTGGGAATGTTTTAAGCGTGTGTTGCAATGTGATCCCAAAAGAATTTATTTGAATTTGTTTATGCATTTAGACGAAAGTGATTTCTTAACTCCCCTCTTCCTTAAATCAATTGTCCCCAATTGAATTACTTAATAAAGTGGGATTTCCAAGGATTCGTTTTTCGGATCACTGTCCCTTGGTGAAGTAGTATTTACATTAGAAGGTAAATTCACTGAGGAACTATTCCTGTATCTTTTGCAACAACATAATATTATCACAACCATTAGAATTGATAGAGTAAAGTTTATTGAGGTTGTGATCTTGTTTTTTGTATCAATTGATTTTAATTCTTCAATATTATTTACGTTAAGTTCCTTGATAAGTTCCAAAGACAATATTTCCTCGCCTGGCTGATTCCCAGAGGAATACTGAAAAATGGCTGGAAGAGGTTTTACAAAAACATTCTCTTTTGAAGTATAAGTTTTATTTTTTATAATTAAAGTTTCGTTATGAAATTGGATTAGATATGTTCCAGATAAAGCGTAAGTCTCATATCCTTCAACATTTACAGATCCTTTAAAATTATTTAGTAATATTGTACCTTCGTATAATTCTTCGACAGACGGAACATGTTGATTATTGACAATTGTACACTCATGCTTCTGGCTGGTTAAAAGATTTGGGATACATTTTGTTTCACTTAAATCTACTAAGTTTTTCTTATCGCAAATACATAATTTATTTAACTCAATACATTTATCTTTAATTGCAAAGGTAAAATTTTTACATTGTATTATATTTTCATAGTTCATTTTTATAATTGTATTATTCTTTCTTATTGGCTTAATTATTGACTTTTCACAAATAACCTTGTCAATAGACGGCAAGTTTGCTATATATATTATGGCATTTTCATTAGATGCAATTTTTATTGAGGCAAAGCTTAAGGCTTCTTCCAAGTTATTGTAAGGGAATAATTCTGACTCTAAAAATATTTTAGCTTCTTCAATTTCTTTTTCTGACAAAATGAATGAGTTTATAACTCCTACCTTGGCCCATTGTAAGGCATATTCTATGTTAGTAATTTCTTCTTTTAATATTCGTATTTTGTTAGTGAGATTATCCTCTAATGTTTTTTGAACTTCTTTTGAAGAACTCACGAATTTCATTATATTATTAGTCACTTTAGTGATTCCGTTAATTCTTTCGATAATTTCTTTATTTATAATTCTCTGCCTTTCATTATTGGTTAATAGACCTTTAATATGGTCTTCAATGATTCTGTGGTCTTCATGGTCCGGTGATCCCGCCAACCATTTCCACGCGGTTCCCAGTATATCGAGTGATCTTTTCTTTCTGGGGGTCATTCTCTTTATTTGGCTTTTAAGCTGTGTAATTTCTTCTAATATAAAGGGAAAAGCAGTATTTTCTTTTGGTAATTTCATTAATTCGGAATTTAGAGTGTCTACCAATTCTGCGTATTTATTCATTTCAAGAACATGTATCAGTTTGAAATTTCCGTTTTTCAGCCTCGTCAGGCCCAAATGAATTTGAATAAAATTTGCGTTTGAGTAATCTAGGATTTGTATCTCTGTGACTACCATATGAGTGAAAAGTATCATCATGATCATATTTAGTAGCATTTTGCTAAAATTAGTTTAAGATTAATATTATTAGTATGAGTTGCGTTGGTTAGTTGTTAAAATGTATTAGCGTTAGTTATTATGTGCTCAATATTAGTTTTGTTAGATATCTTTATAGTTTGTTTTAGTATATTAGGACCTAATGTTTTCCTTATGTATTATCCTATTCCTACTGTATACCCTGACTTTATTACCTAAATCCTCTTTTACTTTCTGTCTCTTATACCTATAATCTAACTTATCTCTCTTGCCCATTAGCTTTTCATAAATTTCTTGATTAGGTTCGTAGGTTTTTACTTGAGTTGTCTTATTTCTTTCAAGCATTTTTGCTTGGGCTTTGCGTAACCTATCCGGTAAGTCGTCATGACTTATTTTATTGTAAAATACCTCGAAGGGTTTTTTATCTGTTACTGAATGGATCGTGTGGTTGTACTGCTGCACGGCCCTGTAAAATGTTTCAATTGTATCTATTATGTGATATTCATTCTTTATACAACGTGCGATTTCTACAATGGTAGAATGTGATCTTTCAACCTGGCCATTGGTCGAACTGTGTCGCGGATCGCAATAATATAACCGGATTTGTAGTCTCTGCATTAGGGATTTGAATTGTGGAGTTGTGAACCCTGGTTCGTTATCTAATGTTATTTTTTTTGCTGCAGGAAATGTTTGTAAAATATCAAGTACCTTTTCGCCAAGATTCAATTTGTTTTCAATAGGTTTTATCACCATAAACTTTGAGTACGCGTCGATGCATGTTATAAACTTTAAATTTTGCGCGTAAAATATATCAATGTGGAGGAATTCCCCCCCTGTTTGTGGAATTGGTGCCTCACCAATTGGAAGTTTCATTGGTTTCCTGTCATATTTAGATTTATTGCATATATTGCAATGTCTTATATATTCCCTAAATGAATTAATCATTTTTGGCCAATAATATAGTTTGAATACCTGCTTGTAGTTTTCTTTATAACTTCTATGAGCACGTGTATGTGTCTGCTCTACTATAATGTGTTGGTCATCTAAATTAGTGATGTCGTTTGGGAAAATTTTTGTGAAAACGAATTTATTTGTAAATACGTCCTTAACTGTTTCTTTAAACTCATATAAGTCTTCCTGTGTGCAGTGTATAGCTGTCACTAAATTTGGCTGTAGAAATTCCTTGAGAATTGTCAAGAGATTTTCTCTTGTATCAAACTCTATTATATGGCGAGTTCTGCCGAAAGTGATAATAGACTCATGAATTGTGATTCTGTTTTTTAGTAAGAGAACTTGTTGTTTGAATTCGTTTAAAGGCTTATTAGTTTCAGGTATATGAAAATTGTCGCTACTTTCCGTTGAATGCTGTGTGCTGTGGATGCTATTATCATCTGAAATCTGGTTCAAAATCTGCCTGGACAGAGCATCGGCAACCACATTCGCTGTACCTGGTTTGTATATAATTTTTGGGGCAAACTCCTCAATAAGGGCATGCCATCTTTTCATCTTTGCGTTCGGATTTCTGACCGAGACTGAAAATGTCAGTGGCTGATGATCAGTATGTATTTCTAGGTTTTTTACACCGTACAGGTAATTTCGGAGGGTTTTTAAGGCCCATACAATGGCATATAGTTCCCTTTCGTTGGTAGCATAGTTTTTTTCTGTAGAGTTAAGCGTTTTCGATACAAAGGTTATCGGTCTCCCGTCCTGACTCAATACTCCGCCAATAGCCACGCTAGAAGCATCTGTCGTCAGAATAAACTTTTTATCATAATTGGGCTGAACGAGTTCTAATTGATCGATCATTAATTCTTTTACTTTTTGAAATGCATCAACTGCTTCTTTGTTAAGTGTTATGTTTACTTTTTTTGACATATTCTGAGAAATTCTACCATTTTCTCCTGATAGATAGTTTGTTAGGGGTTTGGTTATTTGGGCATAATTCTTTATAAATTTGCGGTAGTACCCAGTCATTCCTAAGAAGCTTCTCAGTTGCCTCAAGGTAATGGGTATGGGGTATTCCTGTATGGTTTCCAACTTTTTTGGGTCAGTTTTAATAATGTTATTACTGACTATATATCCCAGAAACTCAACTTCACGTTGATAAAACTTTGACTTTTCAAGCGAAATCTTCATATGAGCGTCCTTCAATACCTCCACAACTGTTCTCAAGTGCATTGTATGCTCCTTGATTGAGTTGGAAAACACTATGATGTCATCCATATAAACGTGACAGAATTTTCCGACGTATTCCCTGAGAATATCGTCCATGGCCCTCTGAAAAATGCCAGGAGCGTTCCTTAAGCCGAATGGCATTCTAAGGAACTCATATTTCCCATTGTTGACAGAGAACGCGGTTTTTTCTATATCGGTTTGCCTTATCGATATTTGATGGAATCCCGATTCGAGATCAATTGTAGAGAAATATCTCGCCTTTCCTAAGTTGGAAAGTATTACGCTACAGTCGGGTATGGGATACTTTTCCTCGACTGTATTTTCATTAAGTTTTTTATAATCAATTACTAGGCGCAATTTTTGCGTGCCATTACTATTAGAGCCTTTTTTTGGTACGACCCATATGGGTGAGTTGTACGCGCTTCTACTTGGCCGGATTATTCCGTCGCCTAACATTCTTTCAATTTCTTTATTCACAAAATCATTCGCGGACAAGGGATAGGGATACTGCTTACTCCAAATTGGAGTTCCAGCAGTTGTACGGATTTCCGCTTTCACATCTGTTCTAAATGGAAGTGTCATATTAATATTGGAATGACATTTCCTAATTTCATTAATAATTTCATTTCTTAAGAGTATAATTGACTCTTCTTTTTCATCCTGATCACCTTCTGTAGGTGACGAAATTTCGTTCATGACACATTTATTAAGTTCGATTCTTTCATTTTCCTTATCACCATGATCGAACAAATCCTCAAAATTGTGAAACTTTTCCGATTTCGCTCCACATATTATTAAACCCTTCTTAAAATCCAAAATTATTCCAGCTCTCCTTAAAAAATTGTATCCTATAAGGATATCTGCGCTTAAATTTCCTATCTCATAAAATATCTGCCTAAACCCGAACAAAGTAGCTTCGAAGTAATTTTCTATCATTGTATATCCGTTTACAGTTTTTACTCTTTTTCTTATTGCTAATCGTTTCCTATTTTGGAAGGTATTTGGGGAACAGTAGCAACAAGTTGCCCCACTATCGATTAGAATTCTATATCTTCTCCCGGTTGCTCCCTGTTTAATGATGTATGGGAGTTCGGGGTTTCTTCTAAAAAAGCAGTTTCGTATATATTATTAATACGCTGAGCCTTGGTCTGTGGCTGATAATTAGTACGATCACTATTTCCTCGCTTCAAGGTGTTATTAAAACCAAAAGGTCCATTCTGTTGCTGCGGTCGGTAATTATTATAATTATTTTGCCGTCCACGAGTTATATTAGCTGAACTTCCTATGTCCATAGGCTCTGGCTTGGGAAAATTATGATTATTATTCGCCGATCTTGTGTTAAGATTCCCTACTCTCAAATGATTATGAAATTTATTATTAGTGTAATTTCGAAAGTTATTGTTGGTACGATTATTTTGGTTGTTAGTATTAAACGTATAATTTGGTTTATTAAATTGTCGAGCGAAGTTAGCTCTCATATTATTTGATTCTAATTCCTGCGCCTTGGCAAGTGCATTTGGAAGATCACTAGGAGACAATGAGAACAATATGTCTGCTAGAGGAGCGTTTAAACCGGTAATAAAAACTCTTAGTGCATATTGACGGTTTCTATTGTTTAATTCTTTTGTTAAAGCCTCATTAGACCCGTGTGTCATAATTGTTTTGTTTATTAACGACGTCAATTTTTTGTTGACATCATTGTAATAATCTATGATGCTAAGCATTCCCTGACGCATCACGCTCAACTCCTGCTCAATGAGGTGGAGAGGGCGCCTATCTGCATACGCGAAGTCCAACCTAGCTAATATGGCATCCATGTTAAGCACGGTACCATGGTTTGTTAACATGTCATTCGCTTCATTTGTTATTTTATTCCTCAATATAGAAAGAGCTGCGTAATAACGCCGACTACCTTTTTTATATAAATGCATAGAGTTGACGGCAGCTTCGCGCCAACTAACGTAGGAAGATTCGTTACCATCAAATGACGGTAGTGACTTTATGACATCTAATGTCTCGTCACAACGAATGCTGTCGTCTATATTTTGTGTAGTATATTCCCTAACTGAATCACTGGCTGTCAAGGATTGTATCCTTAAAGTTAGTTCATCGATGGTTCTCTTCAAAGGAGCAACATGGCTCAAAATTAAGCTTGTTACACTCACGGATTCCGAAGTTGCCATTTTTTCTTCAGAAACTTTGAGTTTCTTAAATATGTCTTCCAATGAACAAGTAATGAAATTTTCTTCACCCGGAAGAAGCTCTAAATCTTCCTCATCAATTTTAGTATCCACGATTAAAAGTTCAAAAAACGTTAAAGGAAGTTTTATTTTCTTAGAATTAAAATTTAATTAGCTTCACTATTTGATCAGCTTTTATCAACTTTTTCTTAAGGGCAAATTTCAAATAATTATTTTCACAATTTGGTAAAAACTAAATTTAAATAATTAGCTTTACTTAATACTATCTTACGTAAAATTCTTTGCTGCTTGTTTCCTTCTCTTGATTGTTGATTGCTGATATTTTCCCTCTTTGGCCTTCTTTCTGTTGTTGTCACTTAATAAATTCCTCGCTATGAAATTGGCAGTTGTCTTTGGTTGGTTTGGCCTCCTTTTTGGAACGAATTTCAAAGCTTCAGGTTTTCCACAACGGACACTTTTTCAGTTTTTGTATAAATTCACGCAGTTAAAGATTCAGTTTTTTTTAAAATTCTTTTATTCTTTAGTTTTGCGCACAAAAATTCAATGGTTTGTAGGGAATTTTTATTCAAAGGAAAAAAAATTTTGTTTTATCGTTTTTGGCTGCAAATTAATGCTTTCCAAGCAAAAATTTTATTGCAAAAAATTTTTTTAAGTTTTTTGTTCACAAGCCTTTAGTTTTTATTTAACCGCACTTGAAGAATTCGTCAATTTTTAATGCAAACAGTTATTCACTTTACAAATGTTCAATTCATACGAATACTATTCTCCTTTATTATAATTTTTTCCACGTTTTTACTTATCTTCTTTCTTTAAAGGATATTTTACGATTTTTCACTGTCTTCTTTTGTTTCTCCTGTTATTTAAAGGATACTTTTTTACACGTTTTTTTTTTTTTTTTCCTATATTTTTAGGATACTTATTTGTAAATTTTGTTCGAGGACACCCGCGATAGCACTTCTTACTTGGTTTTTTCAGAATATTGTGTAAAATTTGCGGGGCCCCACGTTGGGCGCCAATTAAAGTTCAAGTTGGGTTTTTAGTTAAAAAAATATATTTTTATTTTTCAACTTGTTAAGCTTAGGTCTAACTTAGAACTGACTAACTTATTCTTCCAGAAGCATTAATAACTTTTTATTTTCATCTTGTCAGCATAAATGTGGGAACGTTTTTATATTTTAATATTTTAATATTATTAAAGTTGCAGACATAGTGTCAGCATAAAATGTGGGAATGTTTTAAGCGTGTGTTGCAATGTGATCCCAAAAGAATTTATTTGAATTTGTTTATGCATTTAGACGAAAGTGATTTCTTAACTTACATACATAAAATATGTCGCATTGGCCAATAAATTTTCTTAGCTTTATAATAATTTCATCAATCATATATTAGGGCATTTTTATACCCTCCAACGAAACCGGTAAGGGTATTTATAGCTTCGTTATTTCGCGTGTAATTTCAAGAGTATTCACATGAGACTCGTAAAGTATCTAGATTCGAATTCGCCCGCTGTGTAATTGAAAACAAATATTCTTATTTATTTTTGGATCAATTTCAAACCAACTACATATATTCGCTTAGGAGAAAATTCCTTTAAAAGCAAACCCGCTTAATTGAAATACATTTTGCGATCATTTAAATTTTTTTTTAATATTAATTTGTTTGCAATCTATTTTACAATAATAGGCAAATTAACAAAAAATATAGTTATTGACATGAATTTTCAACCTCCATTAAAGCTAAAATCAAATATAAACTTTTTCTATATGAGCACACTTATAAATAACACGGGTCAACACAAAATTTGACCTAAACTTAAAAGTATGAAATTTCGATTCTTTTGTTGGTAATTAGACGCAAAAAAATATATAACATTAAAAAGTTTGCTTTTGTACTTGGGAGATCGACTGAACGATATTTTTCAAAATCTGTGGTTTTAATTATCAATTAAAGATGAAATCATTTAAATAAACATTTTTATTATTTTTATTAAGTTTTACTATCAAAATAAGTTACAAAAAAGTAGAAAATAATTTAAAAGTGCACGCTTTTACTTTTTCTTCTATGTTCGTAAGTACTTTCTCTCAATAAACCCCAAATATAGTCTCTATATATAGACTATTACAAAAGCAAACTTTATACCGGAAAAAGGTATTTTCTTTTTGTTTTTGTTCATAATTAACCAGAAAATCATAAAATAAACTTTAGGACGAAGAACAAAAATTTTTTTGTAGAGTCGTGCGCAGTGGACAATATTTTTTTTTTTTTTATAATTATATTATTTATTGAATCTTCAATTATAGATTGAATTATCAATAAGTTTTTCAAATCTTAAATCTAAAAATATTAAATATAAGTTTAGCCAAAACTAAACAAAATTTTTTAATTTCAACGGTTGATTTTTGTTGTTTTATATCTCTCGTGTACGGCTGAGGAAAAGAGTATCCCTTCTTTTCAGCCGGGTGTGGCCTCTATAATGTAGAATATTGCTTGCAAGTACATTTGGGTGCTACTCAAGTTTTTTTTATATATATTTTAGCGTTTTTTGAAAATACTGTCTTCACCAACGGAACATCTAGATCTTTATGAATTCGATGATTTCTGACATACCAGGGGGCTGCTGTAATTGCACGTAGAACTTTATTTTGTCGCCTTTGAATTTTTTCTACACTCGATGCTGAGGCAGTGCCCCATAACTGGATTCCATAGGACCATATTGGTTTCAGGATCGCGTTGTATAAGAGAAGTTTGCAGTCAAGACTTAATATAGAATTCCTTCCAATAAGCCAATTCATTTGGACAGCTTTTAATTTCATTTGTGTCAACTTTGTGTCTATATGCGATTTCCATGTTAAACGACGATCTAGATATTTTACTACAGTGTGTTGCGGTATAGTCTCGGTGTTAATTTGTATAGGCGGGCATGTTTCCCTGCGCAATGTAAAAGTGACGTGTACACGTTTCTGCTCATTAACTTTTATCCGCCATTGTTTTAGCGATGTTTCCAGTTTTGATACGTACCGTTGCAAATTCCGGGAAGCTTCTACTGGATTTTCATGAATGCTTAGAAAAGCTGTATCATCACCAAATATTGATGTATGAATGTTATTGCTTAACGGTAAGTCAGAGGTATATATTAAGTACAGCAAGGGACCAAAGATGCTGCCTTGGGGAAATCCGGCTTCGATCGACTGTGGAGGGCTTAAAAAATTACCTTCTCGAACTACAAATTTACGTTCCTTTAAATAGTTTTTTAAAATTCTGACGATGTTTGCGGGTAGATTTTGCGTTAATTTGTGTATAAGACCTTCGTGCCATACTTTATCGAAAGCTTGTGAGACATCTTTTTTCAAAAGTGTCTCTAACAAAATTCACAAGTTTGTGAGTTTGTTCAATAGTGTTATATTGTCTGCGAAAACCAAATTGATGATCTAAAATGCATCCATTACTAGTCACTATAGGCATCATCTTGCTCATATACAGCTTTTCAAATAGTTTTGAAATGTTGGGCAATAAGCTAATAGGCCGATAGGATTCAACTTTTGTATGATACTTGCCGGACTTTGGTATCATAGTAATTAGCGAAACCTTCCAATCTTTTGGATAGAATACTATTAAAAATGAAGAGTATAACTCTTTTTGCAATATAAGGCAGTTGTTGAAGCATTTTGTTTCTTATTTTGTCGACACCTGGGGCTTTTTTGGTGTTAAGACTAGCAGTAGCATTTTCAATCTCCACACATATTATCAGCAATATTAACAGAACTATTTGGAGTAAATACTTTTTCTAAGTGTTTAACGAAAAGAGCACCTTTTTCAGCATCA
Source organism: Lypha dubia (assembly GCA_947311025.1). Classification (NCBI taxonomy): domain Eukaryota; kingdom Metazoa; phylum Arthropoda; class Insecta; order Diptera; family Tachinidae; genus Lypha; species Lypha dubia. The sequence goes on from OX371260.1 coordinate 107,597,627, forward strand.
GTGCTTGCCCAGTCACCATTAGAGGCTCGTAATGGAGGTTTGCATATCACTGGCCTTTTAAGTCCTCTGCGAATAATCTGTTAATGGTGTTGCATCGAGTTCTTGCAGAAATTTTTGCAGCGAAGCTGTTTTTTTGTATTTGCACGAGTTTTCTAAGCTGTTTGGTACACTCCTTAAACCTTAATTTTAGCTGAGGCGATCTGTAATGCCCCTGACAGACATATGGTTTATATATAACGCTCGTATATACTTTTGGACCAAAAACAGTACATTTCACTGAAATTTTTTAAACAATCAAATCGATTTGGAAAAACAGTAAATTTGTTGTTTTGTATTTGTCGTTTGAAGCAATTTGAATAAGCAATGCCGGCTTCATTTTGAGGTAATTGTAGAAATCAACGCATTTGTACTTCAAATTACATTTGACGGTCAGTATCGCCTTCAATGTTTGCACATCTAATCGGGTTTTGTCTGACGTCCAAGTTTTGTTCAGAGAGAAGATTCGTTCCACTGATGCTGAAGTTCCTGGCAAACATGAAATATATTCAACGATCGTGGCCATTTCTTTGAATTCGCAATCGGCGTTATTGAGATGAATAAATATCTGCACACATCCATCCACAATCGCAACATTCTCGAGGAGAATGCTTACTTTTGAAGTAAACAATATTATTTACATGAATTCGCTGTTCGCCGTTTTTATTTCTATTATGTATCGAAAAACAGTATTTTGAGGGAGAAAAGCAGTACGCAGTTTTGATGTCGAAAAACAGTATAATACTGCGAAAAACAGTACAGATACGAACGAGCCTTATTTATATACCATGGTATACATACTACGGTTTTATATACTATTTTGGTGTGACAGACTTGTAGTATGTATGTATAATATGTTTTAAAATGGAGCGCGAAAAACTTTTAAGAATTATTATAAAAAATAAATCGATGTTATGCTTATCTCAGAAACTCATTTGACATCTCGAAGCTGTTTCAGAATTAGTGGATATAATTTTTACGACACCAAGGATCCTCGAGGCAGAGCTTGTGGTGGCTCGGGAATCCTAATAAAAACGCGAATAAAACACTACGTGTTAAATGATTTTTGTAAAGATTATCTTCAAGCAACGAACATCTGCATCGCAACTTACTATCAAAAACAGATGCTCAATTACCGAGAGTCAGTATACGGCTTTTTATAAATCACTGGGCCTCCGTTTTCTAGCAGCTGGCGACTACAATGCTAAACACACATTTTGGGGTTCACGTTTAATCACACCTAAGGGACGAATTTTATTCGACACAATATCTAAAATGGGTTTGAATGTAGTTTCAAGTGGTCAGCCAACATACTGGCCAACAGATCGACAAAAAATTCTTGATGTCATCGACTTTGGAATTGTGAAAGGTGTGCCCAGCGAGATGGTTGAAGTTGAAGCATCTTTGGACTTATCTTCAGACCACTCGCCTACAATTGTCACTATTTACTCACACACAACATGTGATTTACCGATGACATCTACACGTATTAACTGGCTGAAATACAGAAAATGTCTGGGAGCTCATTGCTCGGAAAAAATGCCGCTGAGAACACCTTCAGACATAGACGATTCTCTCAGGTTGTTTGAAGCGCATGTTAAACAAGCTGCTTTTAATGCTACTTCAAATGAAATAAACCAACCAGTGAGATTTAACAACATTTTTTCTGTAGATATAGAAAGGCTATTGACTGAAAAACGGAGAGCTCGACGAGAATGGCAGCGCTACAGATCGCCCGAGCTAAAATTAAGGCTTAAGGAGTGTGCCAAGCAGCTTAGGAAAGTTTTGCACACTCAAAAAACAGCTTCCCTTCAAAAATTCCTTCAAGAGCTAGATGCAACACCACAAACAGATTATTCACTGTGGCGTGCAGCCAGAGGACTTAAAAGGCCGGTGATATGCAAACCTCCATTACGAGCCTCAAATGATGACTGGGCAAAAACTGATGCTGAAAAAGGTGCACTTTTTGTTAAACACTTAGAAAAAGTATTCACTCCAAATATTTCTGCTGATATTGTTGAACTGCCACCAGTCGTCTCTGTACAGAAACACCGCTAAAATTTAATATTTAATTTGAGGGTGGTGTTGGCTGAAGTGGTTAGCGCGTTGACTACTATTAATTTCTGTAATGTACATTAGTGAGACATTGTATTAATTGTTGTCGGACTATTTAAGTGATGAAGGCATAGCACTGGTCACTAAAAAACTGTCCCGACAGCAATTGATGATGTTCCAAGCTAATGCACACAACATCTCGCCCTCCTTCGTCGGTTAGCAGAAACATCGGCGAAGTAAAACAATTAAAAAAATGCCTGCCAATACAGCTTAACAAAGTTAATGCGTCTACCTAACACCGGAGGCGCCTCAACACTGCTATAAAAATTAACATAACGCGCAAAGCAGAGTTGTAAAAGAGTTAAGCCTTCTACATTTTCAACATCTATCTTCTCTACTCTATCCCTCTCTCTGAGTTTCGGCACAATGCACTGCATACGTAGGGGTCATCCCCTGAGTGCTGGTCCTGAATGCTACTGCTAGTCTTAACACCAAAAAAGCCCCAGGTGTCGACAAAATAAGCAACAAAATGCTTTAAGAACTGCCTTGTATTGCAAAAAGAATTATAGTATTCATTTTTAATAGTATTCTATCCACTTTTACGTTGCGCAGGGAAACATGCCCGCCTATAAAAATTAACACCGAGACTATACCACTACATACTGTGGTCAAATATCTAGGCGTTCATCTTGATCGTCGTTTAACATGGAAATCGCATGTAGACGCAAAGTTAACACAAATGAAATTAAAGGCAGCCCAAATGAATGCCCAATATGGTTCTATGGAATCCAGTTATGGGGCACTGCCTCAGCATCAAATTTCGAAAAAATTCAAAGGAGACAGAATAAAATTCTACGTACAATTACAGCAGCCCCCTGGTATGTCAGTAATAATCGAATTCATAAAGATCTAGATGTGCCGTTGGTGAAGACAGTATTTTCAAAAAACGCTAAAAAATATATAAAAAAAACTTGAGTAGCACCCAAATGTACTTGCAAGCAATATTCTACATTATAGAGGCCACACTCGGCTAAAAAGGAGGGATACTCTTTTTCTCAGCCGTACACGAGAGATGTAAAACAACATTAATTAACCGTTAAAATTAAAAATTTTGTTTAGCATTGGCTAAACATATGTACATATATTAAACTTTATTTTTATTTTTTAGATTTAAGATTTGAACAACTTATTGATGTTTCAAAATTATAAATAATAATAACAAAATTATATGTACATATGTATATTTTATGGGAAAAAAGAAAATGTGCTTGCGTTATGTACTAATTATGTATAATCGCATAAAAAGAAAAAACATTCTGCTAAGAACGCAGAAAATAAAGATATACATATGTATGTATGTATATCAGAAATTTTTTGGTATATTGAAGCAATATATTTTTATCAGGTTGAAGCGTCTACTTTTTGGGAAGTCGAAGTGCCAAAATTAGACGGGGACTCTTTTAAAAATAAATTTCGTGTGAGCAAACCCACGTTTGATTACCTTGTGAAATCATTGAAGCATTTGCGCAAACAAGATACATATTGGAGATATGCGATTCCACTTGAAAAGCAACTGGGTATAGCTTTGTACGCATTAGACTCTTCATTCGAATACAGAACAATTGCTAGTTTGTTTGGTGTTGGAAGATCAACCGTCGGAGAAATTTTGATTGATGAATGCAGTACCATAAGCACATGTTTAATGAAAGTTACATTTGATGCATATCCTCCTACACATTCGAAAATAATGGAAATTGTATCCGGATTTGAGCTGTTAGGGTTTCCACAATGTTATGGAGCCATTGATGGATCTCACATTTTAGTTCAACCCATCAAAAGTGAAGCTATGGACTTTTACAACTACAAGGGATGGTACTCAGTAGTACTTTTTGCGAGTGTGGATCATGGACGAAGCAATGACTCACCAATATTTGAAGCATCGAAGTGGAAACTATTGCATGAGACTCATAAAGCATTTAACCAACACAAAAAAGTCATAGGAGTAGAAATTCCCGTTATGCTTATAGGGGAGTCAGCATTTAGATTGTCGAAATTTGTAATGAAGCCGTTTCCTTATAACATTTTTCAAAATGAAAAGGAAAAGCTTTTTAACAAACGTCTTTCTTCATGCCGTCGCGTCGTCAAGAAAGCGTTTGGCCAACTTAAGGCTAGGTTTAGAAGAGTTGGACGTGGTATGGAAGTCCACATGAAGAATGTCAACGTGATAATTAAAGCTACTTGCATTTTGCACAACATTTGCAACAATAATAATGACAATATAAATAATAGTTGGCCACAAGAAAGTCCTGCAGAAAACCTACGACAACAGCCACATCGTAACCTACCCCAAAAAAATAATTGCGGAATAAATATAAGAAATGCTCTGATGGATCACTTTTTTAAATGTAAGTTTATTTGCATTACAAAATTAGTTTTTAAAAAGTGCAGCTAGCAACTTATTATTTTCTTGAAGCAAACTAATGGTCTTTTCATCATTTTCTAAAGTTTGTTTTAAAAAATGCTCCATTATTTCCTGATCCTTTTTAAAATGTCCACAAGATCTGTATTTGTTTTTCTTTTCTTAGCTGAGTTTGGTCCAGGAATACCATCGGAAGGTAACGCTGTAGATGCGCATGCTGGAGATGTTGGTGATGATTCGTAGGATTCAGGTGAAGCTAGCTCATCCACTTCTACAAATGAGTTTTCTTCATTTAATACATCCTGAACGTCTGTGAACAAATTCTCTGTATCAATTAATAAAAAAATAAGAATGTACATATGTACATACAAACGTATAAATAAAAAAATAAAGTTTAACAAACCTGTACTCTCGTCCATTTGTTCTTTGTAATTAATTGACATATGCCCCAATAATATTATTGCCATTGTGATGGACTGCTTGCACTTTTGCATGATTTTGCTCTCTCAGCACTGCAGGAATCATTTATGTATATTGAAATCACTACTAATAACAAACAAGCATATTTACCGATATTTTTTTGTCAAATTATTTAATCGAGTGCGTAACTCTGGTGGCTTCAGCTGGATATCATACTGGTTTTCCATTTGGGTACACATAGTCTGATAAACGCGGCTATTGCGGTGAACCCCTCTCAGCTCATTGATGTGATCCTTCCGCACGTTTATCACTATATAAATTTCTTTGCATCCCAAAATTTTTCGTTTTGAAGACATTTTATCACACACAGAAATTAAAATATTATTATTACAACTGTCAAATATCAAAAAATTGACAGCAGATTTTTTACTGTGTTTACACAACTCTTATGAAACACAGCTAAAAAGCTGTGTTTAATGAGATACCACATTGATACTACGTTCAGTTTCGCAGTATACAAACCAAGTACATATATACCATTTTGTTTGATTGTATACAACCTGAGAGAATAGTCTATGTCAGAAGCTGTCCTCAGCGGCATTCTTTCCGATCAATGAGCGCTCAAATACTTTTTGAATTTCAGCCAGTTAATACGTGCAGATGTCAGCGGTAAATCACACGTTGGTGTTGCAGTTGTGTGTGAGTATATAGTGACAATATTAGGCGGATGAACTGAAGATAATTCCAAAGATCTTCAATCATTTCGTTGGGCACACCTTTCGCTATTCCAAAGTCGATAACATCACGAACTTTTGTCGATCTGTTGGCCAATATGTTGGCAAACCACTTGACACTACGTTTAAACCCATTCTAGAAATTGTGTCAGACAAAACACGACCCTTAGGAGTGATTAGACATGAGCCCCAGAAAGTGTGTTTAGCATTTTAGTCGCCAACTGATAGAAAACGGGACCCCAATGATATGTAAAAAGCCGTATATTGACTCCGGTAATTGAAAATCTTGGGGAGGAATAAACGTATGATATTACAATATTTTGATAATAATTTTCAATACAGATGTTCGTTGTTTCAAGATAATGTTCACAAAAATCATTTAACAGGTAGTGTTTTATTCGCGTTTTTATTAGTGTTTTATTCCCGAGCCACCACAAGCTCTGCCTCGTAAAAATTATATCCACTAATTCTAAAATAGCTTCGACAGGTCAAATGAGTTTCTGAGATAAGCATACCATCGATTTGTTTATCCAGAAGAAAATATTCTATTTCATTTTTATGTTGGCAGATGCCGTTTGCGTTCCAAAAACATATTTTTCAGGTTCATGGTTTGTTTAATACAGCCTGCAACAAGGTAGACTGCATTTTCAACATTTCCTGCATCATACAGGACATGTTTAAAGTAAAAGTATTTATTGTTTGTATTAAGCTCTCAATTGAGGGTTCAATACGACTAAAATTAGACCCGGACCGCTTCGCTGTATTATGGTTACTTTTTAAAATGTTAGCGTATGAAAATTGACTATTAGGTTGTTGCAGAGCAATAGTCGCGTTTGATTTTAATACGTTTGAATATTGTTGCTGACTGCTAGACTGTTGAGGTAACTGTGGGTAGTTTAAAAGTGTGATAGGCTGAGCGGGGATATTATTTTCTTTTTTGTTTCACGAACTCTTAAAAATCGAATTTAGAGGGCAGCCCCTGTAGTTAGCAGTGTGGTTTCCGCCGCAACTGCCAAATTTTTTTGTCTTGGGATCACCTTTCAATTTGTTGCAGTTAGCGGTACTGTGTAACTCACCACTTACAACACCAACGGTAGGCAACTTGCAATAATTTTTAGGGTGGCCAAATTCTTGGCAGTTCAGGCATTGGATATGTCCAGCTCTTTTATGTGGCTGCTCAGCGGTAACTTTCCGGTGCAACAAGTACTTTAAATCATAAATTGGCAGGGATTCATTTATTTTTTTTTTATTTCTATGTGATCTGGCTGTAACTCGACTCTAAATATTGGTTGGGGGATTTTTTTTCTCTATTTTTAATGTTTGAAACATTTTCACCTTGAAGCCATTATTTTCAATTCCAGACTGGAACTCTTCTGGATCCACGCTAGAATCTATACCTTTTATTACAACGCTTAGACCTTTAGCACTCTTCAGCTGATATGTATAAAAATTTGTCTTAAAGTCTGAGTCTATTTTTCGATAATTATTTTCTTTATATACCTGAATTTTTGTATCATTGATTTTCCCACGCTTGATTGGAGTTACGTAGAACTCATTTTCTCCAATTAACGAAATAAGGGTTTTTCCAGAGAGCTGGAGTTCTGTTCTCTTAAATATATCGGTGGTGGCTTACTTGACCTTGTTGTAATTGTGCCTTCATCGCCTTGTTCATTCAATATCGCGAAACGATTTTCGGAGTTTTTAATATAATTTTTTTTGAGCACTTTCACCGTTGACGCTATTTGAGCAGATTTGGGACCTCTTCCCCTTTTAAGCACGGTTATGTATCAATCCATACCTGTTTGAATTTCGTTATCACTTATTTCACTTTCTGCATCTACAATTTTGTGCACGTTGTTCAACTTGTTATTTACTCTTGCCGGCCAATTTTTAACGTAGTAGTGTTTTTCTTTCGCCCGGAAATCTGCATTTGTTAATTGATTTTCATGACTTATACCTTTTTTATTCTTGAGGTATTTAGCTCTCAGAAAAATGTGTAAAATATAATATATTGGCTTTTTCTCTTTTTTATTGCACTTTTAAACTGAAAAAAAAAAAAATTTTTCAAGAAAAAAAAAATGTTTCCCCTCTGAAATGTTTTAATAATTCCAACACGATAAAATATAGAAAAAAATATGTTGATTTAAATTAAATGTAATTTTTTTACGCATCTTTTGGTGTTTTGTTTATGAAAATCGGATGAGGCGTTCTCGAGTTAGGCCGATATATGTCTTCATACCTGACTAATTTAGGGGGGAAAAATTGCCACGTCCATAAAAAAAAACCGTACGTGATGGAGAAAAACCGAAAACGGATTTAAGCTTAGGACATCAAAATCCATATAGTCTACATAGTTTTATTGAAAGGAGGATTTTGTTGCTGAGCATTGTTATTGAAAAAACTTTATATACTCTCAAAAAAGAAATTAACTAAAATTTTGAAAATTTTACTTATTTTGAGTTCAAATTGGTTGTCGTATGGCGCCAATGCCGTTTTTTACAGAATACAAATTTTGTTTTTAGCAGGAAATTTTTACTAAAGACTCCTATATATAATTTATTATATATACATATTTATATATGTATATATATATACATACACTGTGGTTCATCAGGATAGAACCAACACATATTAAAGTAAGAAATCTGTATAAATTGCAAATACATATAAAATAAAAAAAGTTAGCTTTGCAGAAAAATAATTTATACTTCAAATGACAATTTAAACACAAAAAGTGGTATGAGAATGGACTATAACGGTACTTTTTTCTCCTTCTTTGTTGTCAAGTATAAAATTCTTCATTCATTTTTTGGTTCAACAGAATAGAACCACTTGCATTTTTAGCTTAAATCAGTAGGCGGTTGTGATAAATCTTTATAAAAACCAAATAAAATTAAAATTACAGTTTCTGACTGCAGTTAGCTAAATCAATATGGGAAGAAAAAGTTCTTTAAATTCGTCTGAAATGGTAAAAATTGATGTTTACTATTCTGAAAGGTATTCTTATCGCGAAATCGCTACAAAATCGGACGAAGTCATAATGTAGTAATGAACTACATAAAACATCTTGAAACATATAATAAAAATTATAAAGGAGGTACATGCACAGCTCTAACGCCACAGGACAAGAGAAAAATTCTTCGAATTGCCTCAAATTCAGGACACTTATCTAAATAAAAAAAATCTTCCAAAATGTTTGCATTACGATTTACTATCAGAGAGACTTCAATTACGTGCATATTTGCAATAAAAATAAGGAAAATGTAAGCAATTGTACCTGTTTCAAATAGCCGATTGATAGTATAAAAATAACCGATTTATTTGATATTCGAAAAATGCATATTTAAAAAAACCCGGCTTCAGCGAAACCTAAAAAAGCATATATTAGCTAGCCCACAACAAATATATACAATTTTTTAAACATAAGTTCAAATAAAGTGTTATTTTTTTTTTTTATTTTGTTATTATAAAGGCCCCAACACAATTAGGTTATATAGGCCCACTAATTTTACATACGAACTTATATTTTATTTAATATATACATTTTTACATTATTTTATATACATACATAAGTATGTAGATTTAAATCAAATTAAAAATATTTATTTCTGTCAGGAATTTTTTAATGCTTTCAAATTCATTTTCTCTTAGAAGGATATTAATATTATTTATTTTATATTTTAAACATTTGTCCTGCAGAAGATTGCATTCATTAAATATGTGAGAGATGGTTAGTAGTTGCCCGCATTCACAACCAGGGGGTTGTGTCTTTTCAATAATTTATTTATGTGAGAAGAAACAATGACCTATTTTAAGTCTATTTAACTTAATAAAGTCAGTTTTTGATATATTAGGTATACTAAATTTGTGCGATATGTTTTTTTGAATTTTAAATAATTTAGTTTCGTTATTATCTTTCCATAAATCATTCTAGATGTCAAAAATGTATTTTCCAATGTATTGCCTATAGTCTGAGTATTGAAATTTATATTCAGTAGATATGCCATTTTTTAAAGAATTTTTGGCGAGCTGGTCAACTTTCTCGTTTCCACCTATATTTAGGTGACTAGGAACCCATAGAAGCGTAATTTTATGATTATGTAGGGAATTTATTAATATTCGTATTTGTTGTATAATCATGTTGTTGTTAAAAGGATCTTGTAGTCCTTCTAGGGCACTTTTACTGTCAGATATAATAAGTGTTTTTTTAAAAACGTTTTCAAGATTTTCTAGACATGTTTTTATTGCTAATAATTCACTAGTATATATAGAGGAAAAATTATGAAAATAAAGTGTTATATCTTTATATATATAATTCTACTGTACGTGCGTTGTAACTGAACTCCTCCTAAACTGCTGGACTGATTTGCATAAATTTTTTTGTATGCGTTTGGGTGGCGCCCCGGGTGGTTTAGATTTACAATTCGGTCCAATTGGACAAAGGGGCGTGGTACCTCCCATACAAACCACATATTAAAAATCTATTATTTCTGCTCCTGATAACGGTATTTGAATAAAATTTGGTACGTCGGTTTGGTGTGCATTTTTTAAGTGCTGCTGCAAATATGGGCGGGATTGAACAAAGGGGCGTGGTACCGCCCATATAACCCACAAATTTAAATCGCCATATTTTGGGCATTTTTTTACCTACGTCGATGATATTTGGTACATATGGTATTGGCATAATTTGGAATACGTACCAGGAGAAAAGTGGGTGGGAGCACGCCCCTTTTTTAGGAAAACCAAACCCTTGGACCGATCTTCCTGAAATTTTCACAGCATGTTACTGTGACTCTGGAAGGAATGATATGCTATGTGAAGTTTTGATTGGACAAAGAGGTGTGGCACCGCCCACATAACCCAAAAATTTAAATCGCCATATTTTGGGCATTTTTTGACCTACGTCGATGATATTTGGTACATATGGTATTAGCATAATTTGGAATACGTACCAGGAGAAAAGTGGGTGGGACCATGCCCCTTTTTAGGAAAATTAAAAATCGTAATATAGTCTTAACTACTGGACCGATCGTCATTAATAGAATATATAAATACTTTTAATTTTATTTTATAACGAGGGGGGTAGCGAAGCAGACCGGGATAAGCTAGTATTGTAAAAAAAATAAAGAAAATGCTCATAATCTGGAGCATTCATACCTTCTTTTATATTTTGCTAGGCTAAGAAAATTTGTTTTATACTGACAGTTTTGACGAGAAATTTGGTAAAATAAAAACATTTGTGGTGTTTTGTTTATTAAAAAAAATACTACATCTCCATGTAAAAAGTGTACTTTGGTGATCGTTTCTTAAAAATGTTTTGCTCTCCAAAAGAGTGGTGTGTTTTATTCTAAAAATATCACCCTCACTAATGGTGGAAGGATTGCAATTTACGGCCTGTATAAATCAAAACGGCTTTCTACTTTTTCATAATTTTTTTTTCTAGTGAAATAACCAGTTGCATTATTACATGGTTGGCAAGATATTTTGCACATGTACCTTTCAACAAGGTGTTTTGTGTTAAAGTAAGTATATAAGTGTGTGACCAAAACTTTGTCGCTTGTGGGGTGACATAAGAATTATGTGTATTATGTTACCGAGGTAGGGTGGGCAGCTAGAGGGACATATTCCACCATATGTCCCATCTATGCCAACGTACAGTTAATTGTGTTAATGTACATATGTCCGGAATTTCAATAATAACTTTTAGTCCGTTTGTCATTTTTGTAGTTATTTTCTTTGTTAGGTTTTTGTTTATTTTAAATATAAATTTTTTTGTCCAGCCCTATTTTGGAAGCCGCGGGTCGTACGTACCGTGACGTCCCTGAGTGAGCTGGCAGATGGTTGTGCGGCTTTTCAAAACTCAAAATAAGGGTACTGTGACAAAATATTGTTACGTGACGTCAATTCGCCGTATGTCAGCTCAGCGATGCACGTCTTCAAGGCAGGTTCCAACCCGCAACCTCGGCTGAGATACGAACAATAGAAAAGAAAACGCCATTACCCAATAATATACTTGTCTATATTATTATTACGAATAAACACAATTATTATTTGACATAGTTCAAATAAAATGAAAATGAATATGTAGTTCAAATGAAAATTCTAATTACTAAGAGTTTTTACTTTTGAAAAACATTAGCATGTACAATCAGACTAGCAGAACGTATCAGTACACTGATTTCAAGGCCGCTACACCTTTCATTAGCGTTCGTTTGTCCATTTTTACAATTTATGTAAAGTGGATACAAATTGGGAAATATGTAATATCAACTATTTAACCAAGTTTTTCAACAGTAATAGAATACGAGTAGAGGAGTTGTTGAATGACGTCAACGACGATCCAAATTTGCTCAAAATATTCATAACTGGTGACGAAACGTGGGTTATGATCACTGTTGCCAACTTTTTTCCAAAATCGAGAATAGCTAGAAAATAGCTAAATTTGAAAAATAGGTAAACATAAATAATAATTATAAATTGTTGCATAAATTTTAGGAAAAGTAGTTCAATTTCCCCATCATCTGAAATATCTTTCCTAAGTTCAATTACGAAATGAGGGACGAAAACGTTTTTTATTATTCTTGAATAGGAATTTTGCTAGTTTCATCAAAATTCTTTTTTCACACTACAACAATATGTATGTATTTTCAATTTGCTTCATTTTGCTTCGTTTGCACTGAAAAACCGTGAGCAAAGATAGTAGTGCATATTTTATCAATTGCAAACGAGAATAAACAATAACTTGTGACATAGACACCGACATATTTTTATTTGTATTTTGTTGGTAGAAAATTTAATTTCGGAAGTCAAAAGTATAAATATGTACATATGTGTGTATGTTTCAAACTGTGGCAAAAATAGAAATAAAAATATTTATTCAAATACGAAAAAAAAATTTGCTATAAAATTTTTTCTGAAGACTTCTTTCCACGAAAATGTATACAGAGCCAAAACTGCCTAATAGAATCAAGAAGATTTTCTTTGAAAAGTTTTTTTGAAAGGCTCTTTTTATGCTTTGTAATTCACAAATCTGTTTGTGAGTTTGTTATATAAAGGGTAAACATCTACTAATGAGTTGGCATGGCAACCAACGAAATACATATATATCTAGATATTGCTAACCCGCAACAAATAATTTAAATTTAATAAATAAATACGAATAAAAATTTTACACTTGAAATTAAAAACAAGTGGTTTACAACAATTGTCAGTTGGGCTTCTAAGCCTACCGCATATTCAGAAATCATATGTTTATGTATCTTGGCGTTTTTCTTCTCCATATTTCGATTATTTCAAGGCGATGGTATTGAGGATGTTGGTTTTTATAACAATTTGTTCAAAATTTTTAAAACCAGAATTTATTAAATTCGATATTGTCAAAATGGATGTAGTAATTGACGTTGGCATAGAATGTTCAAAGGAATTAGAAGCAAAAGGAGTTCAAACAAATTTTTTTAGCAAAATACATTCTTATAATATTCACTGAGAGTATGGAAATTTTTGGGTTATTTATAAATTTACAACTCGAAAGCATAGAAAAAAGAATAAATTTCATTCCGTTTATGGAATTTTAAAATATTCTATGGATTGAAAAATCCCATTGAGCACATACGAATGCATTAACTTAAATAAATGTATGTAATAAAATTAATAAAAAAAATAGTTTTTTATGATGCTTAATATACATATCTTTATTGGGGAAAAAATTGGGGATTTCCAGTTTTAAAATGTGGATTTTTGGGGACAAAACGCTTTAAACTCTTTAAGCTGTTCTTTGAATGTATTAGTTAGTTAGCATTTAGTTACAGCTGCACCCATAATTAGGTGGAAACTTCTATTGCTGAAAGTAACCAACTGTGAACAACTTAAATTGACACTTATAAACGTTACCACTTAGTGATAATTTAAGAATATGCGCCATTCTATCATGGTTTTAGTCATCTATTTTTAAATTTATTAGTAAATATTAATTTTATGCATTTCTATTTTGACATCTGAGGTCAGTGCTGCCAGAATTTTTGATAAGTTGCCACATTTTTGTTAAGAAAATTACATGCCCTTCCCAAAAATGCAATAAATTTAAAAATACGCTCACGAAGTACACTAATACGAGTATGCGCAGCAAATTTTCAAAACGCAAATTTGCACAATCACCTTCGTGATTACCCTTAATGTAATGCAAAAAACTAGCACAATTCACACATTAACAGAATTTTATAAATACCCATTTCGACAACAATAAAAAACTTGTAGTAGAAATTACTCTGTAGTTCAAAAAAAAATGTCAAATGCCGTAAAGAAGGGAATATTTATAAAGAGTTTGATAGTTGAAAAGCTAAGTATGTGCTGTCAGCTGCTCTAGTGCGTTAACTTGCCATATACATATTGCTTTGTAGCAACTCTTTGACAATGTTGACCATAATTTATTATTAAAAATACGCTTGAAAAGTAAGAAGTCAGAAAACCAAAAATCGCTAGATTTCCCGCTAATAGCTAAATCATATATTTTTCCCCACAAAATGTAATGAAAAATAGCTAGATTTAACGAGAAAATATCTGAATTGGAAACAGTGGGTACGATGTCGAAACAAAGGCCCAAACATCCTAATTGAAGCGGCCAGACATGTTCAGAAAGAACATGTGATATACGACCAAACAAAATGGCTGTTCTATGTTAACTCAATTCGTCTCTGGTACTCACTTCCATTCAGATTTAAAGTTATAGGCATCGTAAACCAGTTTAAGAAGGAAATTTTTGCTATTGGCCTACTCCTTCTTCTTGAGAATAGATATACTGGCACCTTTGCAGAACCCTCGTTGGTGGCAAGATTCAGTGACAGGTTATTGGTGAGTACACGTGGTGGCTGTGGTTGCTACCAAAAGCTGGGAGGGGTATTGGTTTAAGGACCGATGCTCGACTATTGCTAGTAGCTGACTGGACTTCGGTCTACCGATAAAAAAAAGCCTCTATGTAAATGCTGCTACGAAACAACAGATAATAATATTAATATTTAACAGATCTATAGGTTAATTGGAGATTAGTTGCTGTAGTTATACCACGGAGAGCCAAAGCATTTATCTCGTCGTATTCATAAATTTATGTACAACCTTGTTAGATAATTTAATCGTACATGTAGCTGTTCTTTTGATTATTTTCAATACCCTTGTGTTTGCGTCATTAAATCCACCGAAATGTAGAGTGTTGTGGTCATTTAGTAATAGCAAAGGAAGCAGACTTTTACGGAATCTTTACAGACGAGCACACTTCAGCTGGGAAATTAAACTGCGTTACAGTTATAATTCATGTAGATCAAAGGTGTGCTAAGATTTTCAAAATTTAATCACAATATTTATTCTGCTGTAACTCATATATAACATGATTACACTACGAGTGAGTTTTTAGGTGGCCGATCAGAGATATACTTAACTTACTGTAATATGGTAACAAAAAACACATGTATAAAAAGCCAGTTATCAAAATATTATAAACAAAATAAATAACAGATTTTTTTTTTAATTTTATGCTGTTTTTTTTATTCTTTTCTATGCACTCAATTTACTTTTTAGATATAAACTTAATAAAATCCAAAATTTCTTCTTCTTTTGCCTAAAATGCAGTGTTGCTTGGAAAAAACATTGCCATTTCATGTTTAGTGTTGCCAATTTTTAGTCTTTAGTATGGCCATTTTACACGGTTTAAGCTATCAATTAAAAACAGCAAACACAATTATACTACTCGTATGTTCACACGGACAGAAATTATAGAGGTTCGAGCTCTCATTCTTGGTTCGTGGGCCAACCTTGATTGAACCTACATGTTTCGACATACAAAATTTTGAGAGCGAACCTACGTGTTTCATTTTGAACCTTGTTGCGAACCCGTATGATGTACTATCATCTCTAATTTTGATAACAAATTATCGCTAGTTTATCTTATCTTTGTTATTTTAACAAAGAAAAAAAAATTGATAAGTGCTAAATTTAACAAAAACATATAACAAATATAAAGCATATATTTATATTTATGTAAATAATTAAATAAAATGAAAAAACAATAAATAGTCAACCGTATTTTAAACAGTAAAAGAATGTCGAAGTACGAACCAATCTATAATATGTCGTGTGAACACGCCATCAGGGTTCACGGAGCGAACCTAGTGTTTCAGTTCGTCGTGTGAACATATACCCCGTTTATACGCATTTCTTATTTGCAAATAAGACTATTTGCAAAAACTTAACTCACTGTTTATACGCAAATAGCATTCAGAAATATTGTTATATATTTTGTAATGACACGCAGTAAGTATATAGTCATCTGGTAACATCATACATCTTATTTGCAAATAGCTTGTTATTTGCAAATAGTTTTCGCAACAATTTAAGTTACAATAAAAAAGTAATACGACAACGCTTTCTACTCTTATTTGCAAATAAGAAGTGCGTATAAACGGGGTAATAGTATTAAACTCGATTAAATTTATGTTCAGATTAACATAAACGTAGTTAGAAACTACGTTTGAACTCTATCCTAAAAACTCACTCTAAATGATTAATAGAGAAAAATTTACTTTTTCAAATTTATAAAAAAAAAATTCTTATAATTTTTTTGATTTTAACACGAAAAAGAATTTAATATGTTTTTATTAACTCCTTTACCTTCTAACCATCCCCCCTAATTGTTTTTTAAAAATATATATTTTATTAGTGATGTTACGAATATTAATTTTTAGTATTCGCGAATACGAATATTTGAAACACTATTCGCCGAATACGAATACGAATATTACTTTTAAGGTTTAGAGCAACTTAATATTTCAAATTTAATTAGAAAAAAATCCATCCGTTTGCGTCAGTAAAGGTACGGTCACATTGAGAAAACATTTGCTTTAAATATGTTTCCCCATATCGCAATAAAATGTTTTCATAACTAAAGATAATTTGTTTTGTGGTCACACATCGCATATTTATTTGACCATTTTTGTTTGGTAAAACATCCATCAAATAGTGTCATGTGCAAACATGGGAAAAAATATTTTCTGTGCGGTCACACTTATGTCAAACAAAATATTTAATACAAAGGTTTAACCAAAGTGTCAAAATTTAAAAATATGATTTCCCAGATAGTTTAGTAAAATTTTGTTACACATACTATATTTGCATTTTGATTTGAAATCACAAAAAAAGGTTTCTGCGCACAAAACTTTTTGAATTTTAATTATTTTAAATTTTATTAAAAATATTAAAATATTATTTTCTTTAAATATATTGTTTAAAACACTATTTATTTTTCAATCCATAAAAAATGTCGCCATATCAAAACAAAAGTTAGCTGTTTTATTGTGTTTTCGAAAATCCAAAAACATATCGAAAAGTAAACATTTTTGTGATTTGCAAAACAGCATAAAATTGCAATTGTGATTTTGAAATCACTTTCTGATTTTAAATATTGTGATTTGCAGAACAGACGTGATATACTTGCAACTCCAATATTCGGTGGATTTGTAAAGTTGTCTGTTACGTAAATAAAAATATATTTATTTTATTATGAAGAACTGACTTAAATCTAGTTTAGCCATATGTGTTGTAGGAATTATTTGGCCAATGATGCAATTTTGTTGATAATGATATTTTTCAATCTTTAAGCTAATAAGGCCTAACGTAGTTAATGTTAATTTATTAAATTTTTTACCCAACGTTTCGTCAATTGTTTGTTGACTTCTTCAGGGGTTTCGTCTATTTAAAATTTAAAAAACATATGTATATTTTGAAAAAGTTTTTTCACCGTACCATGGTATAAGAAATAAGGTAGTCTTGTCCCTTAAACAAATACAACGTCACAAAAACAACAGGCATTTTGTTAGTGTAAAAACTTGGCTGTTGTCAAAATGTGATGTGTAAACAAAACAAAAATTAAATTAAAAAAAAATCAATTGCATAAAATAAAAATATAAGTTAAATTATTTACAATACAGAAAACAAAAAGGGGTTGATAGATGTATGTATAAAATCCGGATGTGTCTTTTATTTGGGTACTTGGAACAACTTTCCTTCCCCCTTTGCAAATTTTTTTTTGCAGACTCTACATACACGCATTTTAACCGATATGTTTAATTTTAATTAAATATTGAAAATTTTTCACGCTTGTTTTTTCACTTTTTTAAATTTTAATGAAATAAAAAAAAATGTCACAATATTTTTATAAAAACATAACAAAGTTTTGACAACAAAAAATCAATCAGCTGATGTCAATTTTAACTAATGCGACTACCTTATAATTAATATATCTTGCACCGTACATTATTTACTTACAATAATACATACAAATGTTGAATTAAAAAGATTTCAATATAAAATTGTTTTTGACATTTTTTAATGCCGAAAAAAATTTTAAAAAAATTAATAAATAAAATTATACTGTAAAAACACACACAGTTGGTGTTATTATTTGATTGCAACAATATAACTAGGGCCGATATTGTCGGTGTACTCTTTTATGTTCATCGTTCTCTCTATGTTCTTTTGTATGCGCAAGCTTTCAATTGTGTATCTTTTTCTCTCTATATTTTCTCTGTCTAAAATTCTCACATTATCAAAATCAACTGTATGTTTGTTGTTGATGATATGTGTTGACAAAGCTAGTTTAGCCAAACCGGTTCAAAAGAAATAAAAATTAGCTCATGTTGTAAGTTAGCTGCGACCCATATTTTTCGAGTAATATGCTTCTGGGGGGTTATTATGTATTTCGATTCGAATCGGAAAATTTACGAATGGTATTACATCGATTTTCGAAAATTTATTTCCGAACTTTCTTAATTTATGGAAATTGTTTTAATCCCTTTCGGAAAGCAATAAATTCCTTTCGAAAGCATTTTCGATTCGAATCAAAATGCATAATAACCCCCATGAAGTTTTCATATGAAAGTTGAGGAGATAATGGGATAATATTGGTGTCTTTTAAAAGATATGTACAGAAAATCTTTTCTAAATAGCCCTGCGTCGGGAAATACCATGGATGAGAAAATCTTTAAGCGCAAATTTTTTATTTACATTTTCTTGTTATTGTTCAATTTCCTACAACATAAGGAAAACTAGATTTGTTACGAAAAAATTTCTGTATACATATATGCATATACATATATATGTACATATGTATATTGTTTTTCTTGAAATGTATTTTCTTTTTGCCATTTTTGGGAAAGAAGTTACATTACAAATTTTGAAACGTCATCTCTTTGAATAAAGTTAACTTCTGGCAAAACTTTTCGTAATTTAATATTATGGTTCTACGCTAGAAGCAACATCACTGTTGGCAACAGCTGTCATTTGCCAATGTTTGTTCTTACAAAAATTTTGTAAGATTAAATAAATTTTTGACCAAACAGACGAAAAATGTTTGACATAGGGTGGTCACACTATGTTCACATTAGAGAAATTTTTTTTTGCCGTCAAACAAATTTGCTTTCTGTAAATATTGTTTGCCTTCAAAAATATTTTATGGTCAGACTTACGGCAATCAAAAATTTCATGTTTTTGGTCAAATGTTTTACAAATCTGACCGTACCTTAACAATAAATTGAAAAAAACTATCACACTACTTTAGGTATTTAACCCTTTCATGCACCAAGCTATGTTATGGCAGCTATATTTTTTTTAACATTGATTCTTACTTTATTGACCTCAAAAAAGATAAAAAAGAAGTAAAATTTAAATTTACGGTTCCAATGTAGCTTTTGTAGGATGTTGTATACATACAACATGGCGCATAAACGGGGTAATAAGGTAAACTTTTTGCTAGAAGAAAATAAAAGTTTATATTGTTTTTATTGAGTAAGTTATAAAAGGAAAGATATTTAATAACAGAATATTTTTTAAGATATTTAAATATACATTTTCATTTTTCATGGAACTCCTTGAAACAATTTTTTTTGGGCGTAAAACACAGAAACAAGTGCAATATACAGTTGTAAAACCATTTTTACAAAGTTTTCAAAGTGTCTGCTTTAGTTTGTAACATGGAAAATCACCAACACCATCATACCTGACGTCTTCAACTTGAATTGAGGGTACACAACGCTCTGAAGTTACAGGAGACATTTGTGAAGAGTCTGATGGACAACGACGCATCCTCGGACCAAAAGTATTTGAATCCTGAAATCTGCCTGCCATAACATTCTCATTTCAGGGTATTTGACGATTCCCATGTAAAGAAGGATTCCCAAATATTGCTCCATTTCTTTGAACGTTGCAATCACCGAAACCCCACTTTTTCGGACTGAATATAAATTAGTCTCTTTCAAAATTTTGGTGACCATGCTGTCATCGAAAAATAATTTAAAGTACTCCAAGGGGGTATACACTAGTGCTGGCAAAGTATTGAGTAGTGGGTACCGAGTATCGAGTATTTGCCCTTTTTTTTGGATACTCAATACTCAAAAGTAGTTACTCGATACCTTCAGAGTTGTATTTTTAAGCAGTTGAGTGGCTAAAATAGTGTATAAAAATACGTCACTGTATAAAATTAAACCAACCGCCGAAATACGGGTAAAGCTGTCAATAAAATAGAACAACCACATGTGATAAATTACATTTTAAATGTACTTAAAAATGTATATTAGTTAAATATGTATATATACATACATGTAAATATTATATTTTAATTTTTACATACATACACAATGTATTACACATGCAGGCACATATGTATGTTCATGCATTTGTAAATATTTTCTATTCTTTAAACAAATCAAAACATTAATTTTCCAATGAACCCTTATATGCGTAACTAAATTTTTTTGATAACAATTAAATTATTTCTTAGGTTGTTAACGTTGAATTAAAAGTTAGATTTACATTTATTTTGGATTTAATAATAAAGACATACAAAACCAATAATAGTTGTAGATCTATTTTTAATTTTTGAAGAAACTACTTCAATATGCAGATAAAAACTATGCGTTACAAATTCAAAAAATCCGTTAAAAGTATCGAGTAGTATTTAGTACCCAAATGAAAAGTATCGAATATTATTGAGTAATGAAAAGTAGTAGAATTTGCCAGCACTAATTTAGTGTCCAAAAAAGAATGTAACTTACTGGAAAATAGCATAAATGCAACAAAAAATGTAATGCAATATAGTAGGAATAAAACCACCGTTAATGCACCATGTTGTACATGTACAACATATGAATAACTGCTCTCAAACATTGTCCGAATAAAATTTTTAACTGTTTTTTATTTTATTTCACACCTTTATAATGAATTATAATTAAAGAAAAATTGCCACTGAAATATTTTAAGTTTATTATCAAAATTAGTGCACTTGTTTATTGACAAAATTTGCAGAAAAAAAATCGTCCAACCTATGCGCACAAAACAATAAATATGAAACGCAAAAACTTCGTTTTCCTTACCTTGTTTACACTTTTTTTTAATATATTAATTCATTTATTTTCAAAACAAAATTCATTACAATGTTTGTGCCTCTGCGCCTTGAAGGCATTTTAGAGGCGAGTTGGCAATAATATGTTGCATAACTTAAGAAATATTTTCTGGTTAACCATAACAATATAATATAATAAAAAAAATAAATAAATAAAGTATTAAGGAAAAAATAATATTTTAACATTCAATATATATTATAATTATATTAGAAGTTCCTCTAAGTTTTGATGTAGAAAATTCTTTAATCTAGTTTTGAATAGAGAAATGCTATTTATATTTTTCAAATTTTCCGGTAAACCATTATATTCACGTCTACCCATGTACTCAATACGTTGCTTTGTCGTTTCCAGCCTGCACCATGATACTGTTAAATTTATATTATTCTTTGTATTGAGAGAATGCTGGTAATTTAAAAAATGTATGGTATGGTGACCAATGCTGTTTAAACACTTAAAAACATACATAAGTAATTGCATTTTGTAAATGCCATAAATAGGTAATACATTTGGAAAAACGTCGGTATATAATGATAAAGTTGAATGTGAGATGGGAAGATTAGCTACCACTTTTAAAGCTTTATTTTGCATACGTTGCAAACCTTTTAACTCAGAACTTTTCTTATATCCATACAAAACAGCTAAATAATTAAAATGGCTTTGAACTAGTGCATTATAAATCAATAATTTTGTTTTTTCATCAAACTTGTTCTTTAATATTAATGCCGCATCTCGTTCTATATATACTTTGGCTACTGTTTCATGTTTGTAAGGGTAAAATAAACTAATGTCATCTGCATATATAAATAATTTACCAGTGAGTTCGAGATTTTTCAAGTCATTAAGATAAATATTAAACAATAAAGGTCCAAGTACGCTGCCTTGCGGTACACTTTTACGATCACCAATCTGGACAAATTGCTTGCGGTTTCTCAAATAACTTCCCAAAAGAGCTAATTCTCTCCCGCATATACCATAGCACTTAAGTTTTTGTAGCAAGATGTCATGATCAATTAAATCAAATGCCTTTATAAAATCATAAAATAATCCTGCCACACCACAATATCCATCATAAAAATAAAATTAACGACATTTACGGCCGCTTCCTCAGTACGACATGCTTCTCGGAATCCATATTGAAAATCATTTAGTAAATTATAGGCTTTCATAAAAGTGGAAATTTGATTGTGCAAAATTTTTTCGAACACATTATCAATGCATGATAAAATAGCAATTGGTCTATACATATCGGACGTACAACTATTGATTCCCTTTGGAATCGGAACTACCTTATGAATTTTTAAAATATTAGGATAAATGCTCATATTCACCATATTATTAAAAGTATTTGCCAAAATAGTAATAAACTCATTCTTATTGCTTACTAATATTTTGGGTAGTATGTTGTCATGTCCAGCGCTTTTATTTGGCTTTATCTTTGTTATAATATCATGTACTTCTTCATATGTTGTATCATTTATATATATATGTATATCAGTTCCTTTAAACTCCTACAAGGAGCATAGGGCCAAAAGTATCATGTATCATTTAGATGAAATATATTATTATGGCGTACCATTATTCGTAAAGAATTATACGAGTCAGTTAAAAATTGTCCAATTTTTAGCTTGACGTCCTTAATAGATTGAATAAAGTAATTATTTAGCACATCCGCCTTTTCAGAATCATCCAAAATAAGTTCACCATTAGAACCTTTAATATTTATTGTTTTTTTCGGAATTCTTCACAGTGTCTCATTTAAAAACCTCCAGGTCTTTTTAGGATCTTGTTGAATTTCATCTAGTTTATTTTTATAGTAGTTGTTCATAGATACTTTACAAGCTTTCTTTATAACATTGCTAACTCTTTTCAATCTTTTCTGAATATCTAAGATTCCAGGTTTTTTTTATAATTACAACATAAATAAATATTTTCTCTTAATTTTTCATTGTGAACTTCAATTCTGGTTCTGCACGAAATAAGATTATGATCTGAAAGTTCATATTCCACAGATTCAATATACAAACAATTTAGTATGTTACTGTAAATATGATACGGTCGCAAGCAAATTTGACAAATTTTCTGACAAATGTATTTGGAAACCATCAATATTCGAGTCTCCAGCAAAAATACATGGATTTCGCCCGTAGCTATGAAGTAGATTTTCCAAGAACGATAAAAATCTATCTGTGTTACTTTTCTGTGATCGATAGAACGAAGCAAATTGCATAGATTTGCCATTGATTTTATTATTTTCTAATGTTAGAACAATCAAATCTGTAAAGGTGTTACTTTCACACATTTCAACTTTATATTGTACGTGTTCTTGAATAAAAACTGACGCACCTCCCTCCATAGCCATCTGGTCTACAGCAATGAACACTATTGTAACCTGGAATGTTATATAGTTGAGCTAGATTTTCCTTGAACCATGTTTCTTGAACAGCAATTAAATAGGTTAGCCGTGGTAACCTGGTAAGTAAAGCTTTAAATTCATCAAATATATTTATTGAAGAAATACTCCTAACGTTAATAGAAATTATTGAAAAATAGGAACTTGAATCATTTTCTATGTAATTAGCAAAAGATTTTAAGTTTGAAAAATACTGATTATTAATCATAAGAAAAAAAAATAAATAATTATGTACATATAAGCATATTTACAAATTATAAGTAAAGCAAACTAAGACGATAAATAATCATCATCATTATCTGCTGCTGGTTCACTCACAGTAGCAGTACCTGGTCGAGATCTATGATTTCTTTAACGATTCGTTGTTGCCTCCAATAATAGTTCATCCACATCTTCTTCATTAGCAATGAATTTCGGCTTAGACAACTCATTTCTTTTAACAAAAATTTTACCACCAGCTGCATAGACGGCACGATACCCAACGGTTTTTAATGTTGTCGCATGATTTAACAAACTAAGAGTTTCTCTACTAAGTAAGTCGTTAACGAAAATCTTTGATTCAGGTTCCTTTAGCTTTGGCTTTACAGACATTAATTTCTCTTTAGATTTTTTAGAATTAAATTTTACAACCACAGTCTGTTTCTCAGCTTTTTCTTCGCATTCTTGCCACTTCTGTTGTTACGCTTTTTAATAAAATAGGCATCATTGTAGAAAAACGCAGTGATGTCTTATATAATTTAAAGATTTATAAATATACTTTATTGGAAAAAATATGGATGTGTTCTTATTAGAATTTATACAGGAAGAGAATGAGATCAAAAAGGAGTTAGATAACAAAAGTGAAATGTCAAAGTATTTAAGGTGTAGCCAGACTTTATAAATTTAGAATGCAATATCTATTATATTCAACACCCCTTCTCATTCTAAATGGTCTGATAAGTTTAATTTAAATCTTAAGTCCTTTATTCTGCTTGGAGGAAGAGGCTTTGTTAGTAGATCTGCTTGCATGTCGTTGGTTGGACAATATTCGCATCGTATTATTCCTTTATTAATATAGTCTTTGACAAAATGATATTTGATGTCAATATGCTTCGTTCTACTATTCAACTTAAATCCTTCAGCAATTTTTATACAGCTTTGGTTGTCTTCCTTTATTATGATGGGATCAGAAATATTTTCTCCGAAGTCTGTTAGCAATTCCTTTAGCCATAATGCTTCCTTTGTTGCTTCAGCTAATGCAACGAATTTTGCCTCTGTAGATGATAGTGTAACACACGTCTGTTTTCTGCAGGCCCATGAAACAACAGCTCCGTAAATCTTAAACAAGTAGCCACTGTTAAAATATTATTGATAAAATATTTTGCAGATGCCCAGATGAAAACGCAAGATATTTATGATTAAAATTATAAAAAGATTTTATTTCAAATTCCGTATTACAAAATTGCGTGCTTCTGCAAAGACGACAAAAATACAAGAGGCAGGTGGTAAAACCGGAAATGCCATTCAACCAAAATAAAAATGACATTTATAAACTTCAGATAATGTCATTTGTAATCCTCGAATAAATGTTACCATATCAATATACATAACATACATATGTATAATAAAGAAAATGTTATTTTCAACAGCCACTATTTGATTTTCTGTTTAACCGATTTTCGCCCCAATTAGCATCTGAAAAACCGGATAAAATCTCTTCGTTATCTGGTGTTATGTGCAGTTTCATATTGATGGTTCCTTTCAGGTATCTGGCCACCCTTTTTAATTCATTCCAGTCTTCTTCATTTGGGTTACTAATCTTTTGACTTAATATGTTCACTGCCGCTGTGATATCTGGTCTCGAATTAAATGATATGTAAAGCAAGCTACCAATAAGTTTCTGATAATTTTTATTATTGTTCAGTGGATTTTGTTCCTTTTCAGATTTTCCATAGGAAACCTCCAATGGAACCGAAGATGGTTTTGAGTCTTGAAGTCCAGCTTCCTTTAACACCTTCTCAATGTATTGTGATTGCGAAATTGAATAGTAACCTTGCTGCGAATAGTCCACTTGCAGGCCAAGATAAAACTTTATGGGACCTAAATCGTGTATTTTGAAAGCCTGTTGAAAAATATTCTTAGTCCTTCTTATTAAAGATTCATCTCTAGAAGCGACTAAAATATCATCCACGTAAATCAAAACAAATGTTGATTCTTCTCCTTCTGAATGCATATATAAGCATGGATCAAACTTACTTTGACGAAAACCAGATCTTATTAAAACTTCGTGAACAGTGTGATTCCACGACCTCGCTGACTGTTTTAGCCCATACACAGATTTCTTTAAGAGACATACCATGTCTTCACAACCGCTTTTCTTGAAACCCATAGGCTGCTCCATAAATATTTCCTCGTTCAAGTTGCTGTTGAGAAAAGCAGTCTTGCAATCTATATGGTGAATTTTAAATTTCCTCCTTCCAGCAATAGCAAAAAGTGTCCTCAGGGTAATATGTGAAATCACGGGTGCGAAAACCTCCTCGTAATCCACTCCATATCTTTGTGTGAAACCTCGAGGCACTAACCTGGCTTTATATTGCTCAACATCATCGAAAGGTTTCTTCTTATATACCCATTTGCAGCTAATAATATTTTTGCCTTCTGGTCTTTTTACTAAAATCCAAGTTTTATTGTTTTTCATTGACTCCAATTCCCTTTTCATAGCCCTGAGCCAATCATACTTTTCGTTACTTTGTATTGCTTCTTCATAAGTTATCGGTACAAAGTCATTGATTGTGTTTAAATATCTTGTGGGGATTTTTCCTTTTGTTTTGCGCTTCGATTTCCTTAGATTTTGTATATTATCTGTACCATTATTGTCATTATCAAGAGGTTCGAATGAATCATCTGACTCAACATCACCTTTATTTTTATCCGAATCATCATCAGTTTCTTTAAGTAAAATTTCAATTTCTTTAGATTGTTCATTATCAATTTCTTTAAAACCTTCAATGTTTCCGGTGAACTTTACATCTCGAGAGATTTTAATTTTTCGATTTTCATCAACCATTCGATATGCTTTAGATTGCTGGTCATACCCAACAAAGATCATTTTTACTGACTTCTCATTCAATTTTCTTCGTTTTATTTTAGGTATGTAAACAAACCCGGTTTCACCAAATATTCTTAAGTGGCTTAAATCTGGAGTTTTATCAAACATTCTTTCATAAGGTGTAACCCCTGTGGTTCGTGTTATAATTCTATTCTGCAAGTAGTTCGCTGTAGATACAGCTTCACCCCACAAATCGTAAGGTAACTTGGCTTCGACAAGCATACACCTTACCATTTCAATAAGTGATCGATTCTTTCGCTCTGCGACTCCATTCTGTTCTGGACTATAGCCAGCAGTGTACTGCATCTGTATACCTTGATTTTCTAAAAATTTTATTGTTTCTTTATTAATATATTCTTTTCCACGATCGGACCTGAATAGTTTAGGTTTCTTGCCAAAATTTGTTTCAATTACAGAGACATAGTTCTTCAGTTTTTCAAACACTTCTGATTTGTGTCGTATTAAATTAATATGGCAATATCTGCTATAATCGTCGATAAAAGTTAAAATATAAAGATTGCCACTCGGTGTAGCTGTCTCCATCGGGCCGCACAAATCAGTGTGTATTAAATCAAAAGTTTGTTTTGAACTTACCCCTTCTTTTTTAGGAAACGGTGTTCGCGTTTGTTTTCCAGCTGGGCAAATTTCACAGCTAACCTTTTTTAATTTGCAATTTTTTAATTTTAAACCATGTGCCAAATTTTTCGAATGCCTAATTTCAATGGCTTTTGTATCTCTGTGACCCAGAGCTTTATGCCAAAAATGAATACATTCCTTTGAAAATACGTTTGCTGAATTTAAATACTGCTCGTTTTTACATAGATATAACCCTGAATCAGTTGTTGCATAGATTACAATTTTTCCATCTTTCTGTACAACGCACTTTTCTTTTCCAAATTCTACATGGCAACCCTTTTTTGTTAGCTGGTTTACAGATAAAATATTCATGTTCACCATAGGAGCGTAAAGAACATTCTCGAATGTAATGTTGTTGTAGTTATTTTGATTATCTTTAAATTTTATTTTTATTGTACCTTCTCCACACGAAAAAACTTTCTCACCATTCGCTAGAACTATTTCCTTTGTTTTGTTGCTGTCTATATTGGTAAACAATGAGCCATCATTGCAGATATGGCAGGATGCACCGGAATCGATAATACATTTGCCATAACCTTCTGTTGTTACCAAACAAAAATCACTGCCTGTAGCAGCATTCGCCTTTTGTTGTGGTTGCTTTTTCTTCCAATCCTTATACCGTATACAATTCTTCTTTAAATGGCCTTTCTTGTGACAAAAATAACACTCAGTATTGGCGCTGAATTTCTTGTTTGATATTACCATGGTCCTTTGTGAATCAGTAGACTCACCACCTGTACGTCTGCAATGCTCTTCGATTAACTTTGACTCAACATAATTTATTGTCAACTCATCTTCATTACGAGACTCGAGTGCAGTAATTAGGTTGTTATAACTTGCCGGTAAATTAGTTAAAAGCATGGCAATATTCCATTTTTCGCTAAAAGTATCTTCACCCAAGTTCTGCAGTTTTAAAAATAAGTCTCTCATAACACCTATATGCACTTTAACATCTCCACCATCATCCAAACGCATGCCACAAATCTGCCGCATCACACCAACTTTATTTCCCAACCATTTCCTCTCATGATAGTTTTGTAGATTCACCCACATTTCAGCAGCTGTTTTGCACTGGCTTATAAGATGTAATTGGTCATCTTCTACTGCTAGTGAAATTGTTGCTCGGGCATTGTTTTCCTTTTTTGTCCATCCATCAGCATTTGTCTCCGGCTTCTTTATGGTTATAACGTCCCAGGCACCTTCTTTAATAAGTAGCATCTCCATTTTGAATTTCCATGTGAAATAGTTACCTGAATTCAGTTTTGCCACTGAAGTTTTTACATCTGTTGCCATAATTTTCTTTAAATCTTTTACTTTATTCACACTTTATTCCTTTTGTAGGGCTTCTGGGCCCATAACCTGTAGAAAAACGCAGTGATGTCTTATATAATTTAAAGATTTATAAATATACTTTATTGGAAAAATTATGGATGTGTTCTTATTAGAATTTATACAGGAAGAGAATGAGATCAAAAAGGAGTTAGATAACAAAAGTGAAATGTCAAAATATTTAAGGTGTAGCCAGACTTTATAAATTTAGAATGCAATATCTATTATATTCAACAATCATCAATACTCTCCGCATTTAACTCTACACCAACTTTACTTATGAGCTTTAAAATTGTATCGACAGCTGACGATCCAGCTGGTACCTCTACTCCACTTACTAAACAATCATGATTAACTCGTTGATCATTTAGAAATTTAATCGAATTTTTCAATGTTATTACTTCTTGCTTCAATAACTTGTTTTCTTTCTGCACAGTTTCAATTTTTTTCTTGTTCTCTACAACACCCTTCAAAATGTCATCGTATTGTTTTGCCATGAAATTCATAGTGTCTTGCAAACTGTCCAATTTCTTTAAATCTCTTTTGATCTCATTCAGCTCAGTTTTAATGGCACCATTACTAGGGTTGTCATTCGTACTGATTTTACCAGTACACGTACTGGTTTCTATTAAATGTACTGGTTTATGCATAACACCCAAATCAGTACGCAAATGTACTGTTTTTTTTTAAATTTTGCCTCCAAATAATTTTACTTGTTTAAAATTGGTTTAGTTCACTTATTACTTTTGATTTGTTATGAATCACCCAGTTAAAATTCAGTCTTACGTTTTATTTTGGTTTACTCTTAACTTACCATATACTTTGTATTCAAATAAATAGAAGTGTCATTAGTGCTTTTCAACAGAAAATGCTACTTTTGCGAAAAAGAGAAGGGTATAAAATCACTCGGAGGATTGTTTGCTTCACTTGTCTTCGTTTTGAACAACTGCCAACGTTAACACTTCTTTGGCTTGGTAATAATCAGGGAAACCAAACATATGCTCTAAAAAAAGTGTTTTATGCGCATTAAAAATGCAGTAAAAAACTGAAAATATGACCTAAAAATTCAAAAAAATATGCTCCTAAAACCAAAGATGCCATATTTGGTGTTAAAAATAACACATTTTTATTCAAAAATTGCATGTAAAATAAGATAAAATAAACAAAACAAACAACAATACAAACAAAACAGAATATAAACAAAAAAGACATGTGGCACTCGGGGACTGCCGTGGTAAAGCTATTGCATAGCATTTTTATCAACTTATGCAATTATATTATTACGTTTTGTTTAATTACTCCGTTGTTTTTCTGGCAATACTGTATGTTAATGAAATCAAAATCAATAGCATACATTGGGCGATTTAAATACTTAAAAAAACAAAAGACTTAAGAAACAAACTTAGTGTCAGGTTTTTTCGTTTCAAAAACAAAAGACTTAAGAAACAAACTTAGTGTCAGGTTTTTTCGTTTCATAAACAAAAGACTAAAGAAACAACCGTTTCAAAATTTCCTGATTCGGTCCCCTCAAAGCCCGCGATAGAAGCTATGCATTAGCTTAAAAATTTCAAGGGGTTTTAAAATTATAACCTATGACATTATGGCTAGATAGGAGACCTCGTGACTACCCTCACTATATTGACAATAGTTTGTATGA
Source organism: Lypha dubia (assembly GCA_947311025.1). Classification (NCBI taxonomy): domain Eukaryota; kingdom Metazoa; phylum Arthropoda; class Insecta; order Diptera; family Tachinidae; genus Lypha; species Lypha dubia. The sequence goes on from OX371260.1 coordinate 107,627,851, forward strand.
ATTTAGAATTTTTTTGTGCATATACAACAAATGTGCCGATCAATGTCATTACTTCTATCTATTTTAAATAATTTGACGTGATTTTTTTGTTATACATATGTATTTTGTTAAGTTCTTGTCTTAAAAAATAGAAAAATGAATTATTTTTAATGTATAATTTTCTTTTTGTTTTAAACATCGTTTAAAACTTATGAATTCAATAAAATTTTGGGTCAAAATTTGTGTACTGGTTTTTTTTCGAATGTACTGGTATTTTTCTTATGATGTACTGATTTTTCCAATTTCAAAAATGGCAACCCTAACCATTGCTATCACATAGATGACAAACAAAGAAGAGTTGTCTACAAACTACATGATAAATTTTATTGCACTTGTCACAAACAATAAAATCATCTTCTTCTTCGTTTACCAGCAAATTACATTGGCCGCAATTTTTCTTATTGTTTTTTTTACTACGACGATTTGCTTTAGACATATTTCATATAATTGAAAATCTACAGAATCTGTTTATTTAATTAAAACTTCTTTTTCTAATTATAAATGTTTAATTTAGGTTTTTCTAACAATATTAATAATTTTTGCAGTATCACTTGAATATTTTGACGTCTTGACGATAGGGTTGCCAACTAATTTTTTCAGTAATCCCATGCTGTTTGGGAGAACATAATTTCGCAGATGGCACAGCCACATACATGCCTCGGTGGACTTTCACATATTAAATTTTAGTTCTTTAATTTTTGAAGTCCAACATTTCTCTACTGAGAATTGATTACTAACTTAACATGATATGAATTTACATATAAGACTTTAACTTTTAAAAGTACCGAAATATAATTTTCGTTTGTTTTTTAACAAGATTATTATCTTGCGTCTTGTACATTTTATGTACTTTTTTAAACTTTTTGTATGATTTTTTTTTTTTTTTTTGAAAATGTATGTGAAAATTATTAGCGTAATATTCGCTTGAATTTGGCGAATACGAATACGAATGTCTTAAAACAGGCGAATAGTCGAATAATCGAATACGAATACGAGTATTCGTAACATCACTAATTTTTATATACATTAAATAAAAACCCTTTATTTTCCTCATCATTATATCTTCTGATATAACTCTAAAAATAATCATAATGCCTCTCAATAACATTTTCCCGATGGCTTTTAAATGTTTAATCATATACATACATACATACATAAGAGATATATGGCATTTCCAAAAGCATTGTTTATCATAAAATCGTTTCTTAGCACAACCATCATTTAAGTTGTGCACTGTATTGGAAAAACGCTATTGACGATGTTCGCTCTTTGCAATCACATGTAGATACGACTAAATTAATGAGCTTGAAAATGTAATAGGTGGGGCTTAAAAACAACTGGTTGGTAAAATGCCCTTCTATGATAAAGATGCATTTTATGTAATGGGTAGTGTAGGACAAAAGAGTGACTATGGATATAAAAATTAAAACTGATAATGGAATAGCAAAAATAATTTACAAATACAATGTTATATTAAGAAAATGGATTAAAATTATAAGTTCAGAAATTGGAACAAATACAACAAAATTCAGATTAATACGGTAATATATTTATAAAAACTGCAAAATCTGCTAAGCTTACAGAATACCTTAGATAGATAAGTAGATAGATCTGGTCCAAGGACCGGCACTGCGACACCTGTTGGATCTTTTGTGCCATGGATCTCTAAAAATTAAACCAAGCTCTGAATGACTCTCCTTATGAAAGTCAGCACAGAGCTTGGAGAAGCCCGCCTAATATCCTCCGAACGCACAAATTCAGAAAGAAAAACACGCCTTCTATTATTACATAAGACTATACATTCACAAAGAATGTGTGCCGTTGTCTCATCCTCTTCCATGCATAAACGGCACAAGGGTGAGCGAACTAGTTTACTTTTCCAGAGATGATAGTTCAGTCCAAAATGACCGGAGAGGAAACCAATAACTAGCCGTAAGTCATTCCTGCTGAAATTCAGGATGCCACTGTATGAAAATGGCTGTAACAAAGATTTGGCCTGCCTAAGACCGGGAGCAGCCTCCCAAATTACCTTAGCGGTCGACATGTCGTTCTCTCTGATAAGAGTAGTTATAGTCGACCAATTTATGCCACAAAAGGGTTCTGGGCCTAAGAGAGGATCGGCAGAGGCCCTCTTGGCCAATTCATCCGCTACCTCGTTACCCGGGTGACCTCTATGGCCAGGTATCCAGAAGATGGAAACCTTGTTCCGTACCGATAGCTTCTGTAGTGAGTCAAAGCACTCTAAAACAAGCTTAGAACGGAATTCCCATGAAACTAAGGACTTAAGGGCAGCCTGACTATCAGAAAAGATAGCTACATGCGCGCCTTTAATGCCTCTGCTTAAATTAATGTCAACACATTTGGTGATTGCCTGTATTTCCGCCTGAAATACCGTGGGCCATTTACCCATGGCCAGTGAGATTTTCACGTTGGGTCCACAGACTCCAGCGCCTACTCCATCTAGAGTTTTGGATCCATCCGTATACCAACATAAACTTCTGGAATCCACAAAGGGACCTTCGCCCTCCCACGTGGCCCTAGACGGAATTGTGACATTGAATCTTCTGTTGAATCTAAGTTCACAGATTATCCTGTCGCTAGGCATCCCTAATAGCCCTCTGCAGGACAATGTATTCAGGATCGATGAATGCCCGTTGCCAACACAGCGAGCAGAGTTACCGATACCCATCCGATAAGCGGCCATTGCCGCAGAGGATCTTATAAAGATTTGTATGGGTGTTAACCCAATCAAGGCCTCAATGGCTAAAGTTGGACATGATCTCAATGCACCTGTAGCAAGAAGACACGCCAGTCTCTGGACCTTGCAGAGTTTGTTCATCGCCGTGGTCTGCAGAGTCTTCTGCCACCATACGATTGCGCCGTACGTAATGATTGGTCTGACGATCATTGTATAGATCCACATGATCATTTTTGGGCTCAAGCCCCAGGTGCATCCAGCACAACTCTTCACCGCCCAGATCGCCCTAGTGGCTTTCTGTGTACAGAATACCTTCTTTTAAACAAAACCCTTCAAATCTGCTCAATGTTTAGAAATATTGCAAAATAAAGATAAGTAATCACATTTACCAACGCTGGCTTTATATCAAAATCTATCCACTTCAATTCAACGGGCGTTTTCAGCTTAGTACTCAGTGAAGTTACCGTCTCATTTAGTTCAATCGTGTGAATCGTTCAGTTAAACAAGTTCGTTCAGTAGCAACACAACTGTACCTACAAGACGTTGGAATATCTTTTTGTATATGAAATTTTCAAAATGCAGAACTATTTTACGACACTGGTAAAGGTACAAGATCATTGCAGGAGTTTCTTCAATCATCACTACTTGCTCCCCTGTTACGGAACGGCATGTACGATGTAGTATTGAGGTTAAACCTACCTGATAAGGTAAAAATAGTGCGATTCGCAGATGGCATTGCGTTAATATGTGAAGCAAAAGTGTTACAAGAGGCGAAAACCATTGCAAACGTTACATAGTAGTCAGATCGTGAGGATCGTGCTGAGATCAATGGGGCTAACTCTAGCTGACAATAAAAAAAAATCGGTTCTAATTAGCAGCCGGAAAACTAGTGAATCCATCAGCCTCACTTTTGGCACGTGTGTCATAGAACCCGAGGAATGTCTAAAATACCTTGGAGTTATGATTGACACTCATCTGTCTTTTCATGATCACTTGCTGTATATAGGTTCCGCTGCAGAAAAAATCTGTAGAGTGCTATCCAGGATGGTGCCGAATTATAGAGGCACAAAACACCTGCAGAGGTAATTGCAGCATGATTTCGTGAAGTAAGTGGTATTATCCAATATGCATTCACTATATGGTCAGGCTCACTAAGGTATTTTACATATGTAAATCTGATATCCCCTGTGCATAGGTTGGTCACCCTGCTAGAAATGTCGTTCATTCCGAACTGTATCGGAAGAGGCTACTTTTGTGATCGCCAGCATGATACCTATAGAGCTACAAACAAAAAAATGTGGGTAGATAGCAGCGTTGCCGTTTTGGTCCGATTGGACCAAATTTGGTCCAAAAAAATTTGAAATTTTTTAATTGGTCCGATGGTCGGACCAATTCAATTTTGGTCCGTTTTGTCGTTTATTATTTTTCATTCTATTTTCTTTTTATTTTTAAAGTACGGCGAACATCTCTTATAAAGGCTGTCGGCCTTTTAATTGTAAACGACGTTTATATAGAGTAGTGACATTGAAGTGTGTTAACAGACTCCGCTGTCGGTCTTTATATTAATTTTAATTTTATGCAAACCTATTTAAATCAAAATGAAAAAAAAGAAATAAAATCAGCTGTTTTAGAATTTTATGTAGAATTCCTTGATCAGATAAACAAGAGAATAGATTTCAAAAGTGATAATATTGTACTATTAAATATGATAGCTCCTGAAAATGTTTTATCAAAGGATGACTTATCAATTCAGGATCTTCTTGTAAAGTTTCCAAAACTAATTGAATGTGATCCTGATTTAATAGTAGCAGAATGGAATTTGCTGCGGCTCAGCGAAATAAAAATTTCCGCTAATTTAAATATTAATGACTTTTGGTAAGAAATAGCATCAGTAAAAAACGGTTTAAACGAAAAATGTTTTGGAAATGTTTCTAATTTTATATTTAATCTGTTATCTCTGCCACATAGCTCCGCCGCAGCTGAACGCAAATTTTCAACTCTATCGCTTATAAAAACCAAATTAAGAAATAAGCTGAAATTTAATACTATCAACAGTATTATGTCTTGCAAAGAAATTATTGAAAAAAATAATCCACATTATGTGTGGTCATCAAAAAGAGACATACCTAATCAAATGTAAAATAATTTAATTTGAAGTGCTAATGAAATATTTTACCTAAATAATTTTTTATAATTAACATTCTTTGTCCTACAATGATCTCAAACAAATTTTATGATATTAATGTATTTTATACATGCCAATAATCATATAAAATGTGTTATGTTTCATTATTCTTTTTTAACAGTAAATTTAAAGTACACACACAAAAAAAACTGAATAAGATTATTTTAGTTCTCGGCATTTTAAATGCAGTTATTTATAAATTTCAATATATAATTTTTTTCATACCTGAATTATTTAAATCAAATATGTTATGTTTCAAACCTTTATTTTACTTAATAAAATGTTTTTAAAAAACATTAATTGCTATATTAATTGAGTTTTAAAATTTGGTCCGATGCAAACGGTTTTGGTCCATTTTTGGGAAAATATTGGTCTAAAAAAAAAAATTCCAACGGCAACACTGGTAGATAGTTAAATCAACCAATAAAAATTGTAAAATAACATTTTCCAAAAATGTTGGTAACTGCACAACTTTTGTGGTTTCATTACAGTTATAATTATTGCACATATTTATTCTGGAACACAATTGAATTGATAATTGTAATACGCTAAATTTAACTGTTTACTTACTTAATTAAATTTCACAGTGTTATTCAGAAAAAGTTAAAGTAGGTTTAATATTCAATATTAAGCAAAATTACTTAAAGTATTATTCACAAACGATTATTAGCTTAATTTGCAGACTTGAACGCCATATTAAATGTTGAAATTTTAAAGTTCGTGGACCCCTACTTTGAACCTAAATTGAAGTAAAATGACATTTCTGTGCTGCTGACGTTCATTTGTTTACATGTTGACACCTTTTTATAAAAACGTGTTAAAAAATAATAAATATTTGTGGTGAAATGTGTAAAATATGGAAACATTAAATTTTATTAGAAGAATTGGTAAGTTAACCTTTAACTGTGGAGGTGAAATTTTGGAACGTACCTTGGGACGTGGTGGTAAATTGTACCCTTTTTAAAAATTTCAAACTTTTCATAAAATAAATAAAATTTTCTTAATTTATGCTTTTGAAAAGTAATCTGTGATAGCTTTTAAGTAAAATATAATAATAAATAGCAAACTTTTGTTTTTTACTTGACCCAGTGTGTATGTATACTTATAAAAACAAAAGAGATCATATAAAAAAATTATTAGAAAAAATTCCAGGCACACCTATTTGAACGGTTTTTTATTTGTCTAATTTTGCTTCGGCGCATAGTGAGCATATGCGTTTACTGCAAGCCATGCACATTGGTTTGTTACAGAGTAGACAATAGTGTGTTTTTTTTCTCTATAATCTGCTGGGACATATATAGCATAATTTTCGAGTAGCAGGAATGCACTCTGTCGGCGGTGGTGCTACGGAGTCTGAACCTAATATATTTCCAATCACCTCCCGTAATAATCGAGGCAGTTTTTGATTATGTTGACGGCGTTGTAAATGTGGTAATATAAGCTCTCTCGCCAGATTTTTTAAAAAATCTGCTCTTGTGGAACTTTCAAAGTTTCTTGAAGATTGGAAAAGTATAAATGCGTTTGTAGAGCTTATATCCAAAACTCTAAAAAAAATGGCTAATGGCCAGCGGCGCGTACGTCGACCACAAGAATATTTTTTTTTTTTTGATAATTTTATTATTTATTGAATCTTTAATTATAGATTAAATTATCAATAAGTTTTTCAAATCTTAAATCTAAAAAATATTAAATGTAAGTTTAGCCGACGGTTAATTTTTGTTGTTTTACATCTCTCGTGAACGGCTGAGAAAAAGAGTATCCCTTCTTAAAATAGTATCCTTCTTAACCGTTGAAACTAAAAATTTAACGTTTTTATTTAACGTTTTTAGATTAAGATTTGAATAACTTATTGATGATTCAATTGTGAGATTTAATAAATAATAAAACTATAAAAAAAACCAGCTGAACTACTTGTAAATGTATATGGGCTTAATTTTTCGATTGCCTAATTTATGTACTCGGTTACAACCGACAGTCCATAAGGTTGCGAAAAATAAAACGGATGGCTGACTTCCAAAACGTCAATTGCTTTGTGTTTGAACAAAGCATCACATTTCATAACGCCGCAGTACAATAATTGTACAATGTATACCATTTCAAAACGCCGCCGCCAAGTATTTTTAACGCAGTAAGAAAGAAAACACGGCATCGGTTTTATAGTTGTTGCATTGCTTCGGAACTTTGCATATGTATGTGATTTAAATACAGTAGCAATACTGTATACAAACTTTGTATACGAACGTTTTGGAAGTCAGCCGATATTAAAGAAATTACTTTTGATTTAACCGATTACATGCAAATACTCGTAGTGCAAAAATGTGTGTTATTTTAATGAAAATATATCGATTTTTAAATTGTCTTATTCTTTACTTTTAACTAAAATATAAATATGTATATACATTTTGGTAAGTTAAAAAAAATAACTTTAAAAGTACTTTCCAAATGAAAAAAATAGGTAGTTCCTACAATAAGTATAGTAAATAGTTCTCAAGAATCGATCATGAAAGTCTCACGCCTTTTTAAAATCATTGTCTTGGTAATCCAGTTGGGAAGAGCTTCCAGCAAAAATTCTTCATTCCAAACTCAATTACTTTTTTAATATATTTTAGTTTGTCAGACAAAGTAGTTCTAGGAATTCCTGCTCAAATGCACCTGTTATTATTTTTACTATTTGTCTGTTGCTGTGCATATACATATTGTTTAAATATTAGGCGGAAAATTTCATTTACTCTTGTATAATCAGTTTGTACTACGATTTATAATAGGCATATATACATAATTATGTATGTATGTACTTAATAATTAATATACATATATAGGCTTAGATAATTAAATGTTTATGATGTATGATAATATGTACACGAGTATGAACTAGTATATCTAATATTTGTACAATTTTTTATGTTGATAGTATTTTCTAAAGTTTTTTATCTTTATTTAGTATCTGCGTGTTTAGGAATAAGCTAAAACAATTTTAATCATTCAACTATTTAACTTTAAAGGCAAAACAAGTGAAAGTTGGCTTACTAGCAAAAAATTATGTATATTGAAGTTCTGAAAGTGCTATTTTTAGCTTCCTTTGTTGTGGTCATTGTTGCACCTGGAGCAGTTCCTTTCAATTCAGTTGACTCAAACGATCTCAACTCAGCAAGTGTTTCCTCAGAAGAACCAAGAGGAACAGTTCCGACTGATACGACAAGAGATGCTGTAAAAGGTAAAGAGTTATTACAAATTAATTAATTTTTTACACACACAGAGTTTTATATGCGAATATTTTCTAATTTTCAGACTCTCTCAAGCTACCAAATATGGGTCAAATATATTTAGAAAATTTACCTTCTGTTGAAGTACCTGATTACATTATTAAAGAAATTCCTGGTGTGCTCATTCCACGCCTTGGATAAATTAAATTTGTGGCGAAAAAGTAACATAAAATTAATTTATTTGTTTTAGGGTAGATTATTTATATTAACTATTAACTTAAGAAAAAATACACAAAAAATATAACTAAATTGGGAATAACAAAAAAAATTGTTGATTTTTATTTGTAACTTAAAAATATATTTATTTAGTACAATTAAGTGAATTGTTAATATATTAAATACCAGTTAATATTTATATTTGATTATAGTAATGAATAACGATATTGTTAATATTAAATAATGATTCAATTAAAATGCATTGTTGTTATTACGATGTTGGATTCAAAGACAAAAATAAGGTCTTATTTTTAGACAACTATTACTAAAATTTTGTTTTAACAATCGCTGTTGTTAATATTACAAAATCTTTGTTGATACATATGTATGTATCTATGTATACATATATTTATATGGGAATGTATGTGTTATTATGCACAATGGTAAATATTATATTTGATAAAACCCAGCAAACTCCCATGTTTAATCTGAAAATATCTACTACTTCAGAAGTTCTAAGTCAGAAGTTCTAAGACTGTGACTGAGCAGGGAAACATGCACGCCTATACAAATCAACACCGAGACTATACCGCAACACACTGTAGTCAAATATCTACGCGTTCATATTGATCGTCGCTTAGATGTTCCGTTGGTGAAGACAGTATTTTCAAAACACGCGAAAAAATATATAAAAAAAACTTGAGTTGCACCCAAATCCACTTGCGCGCAATATTCTAGAGTATAGTGGCCACGACCGGCTGAGGAGGAGGGATACTCTTTCTCTTAGCCGTACACGAGAAATGTAAAACAACAAAAATCAACCGTTGAAACTAAAAATTTAACGTTTTTATTTAACGTTTTTAGATTAAGATTTGAATAACTTATTGATGATTCAATTGTGAGATTTAATAAATAATAAAACTATAAAAAAAACCAGCTGAACTACTTGTAAATGTATATGGGCCTAATTTTTCGATTGCCTAATTTATGTACTCGGTTACAACCGACAGTCCATAAGGTTGCGAAAAATAAAACGGATATTAAAGAAATTACTTTTGATTTAACCGATTACATGCAAATACTCGTAGTGCAAAAATGTGTGTTATTTTAATGAAAATATATCGATTTTTAAATTGTCTTATTCTTTACTTTTAACTAAAATATAAATATGTATATACATTTTGGTAAGTTAAAAAAAATAACTTTAAAAGTACTTTCCAAATGAAAAAAATAGGTAGTTCCTACAATAAGTATAGTAAATAGTTCTCAAGAATCGATCATGAAAGTCTCAACCTCAATTACTTTTTATACCCTTCACCAAAAATGGTAAGGGTATTTATAGGTTTGTCATTACGTGTGTAATTTCCACAATATTTATATGAGGTCCATATAGTATATATATACTGGATCCTTATAATTAAAAAAATTTAACTGAGCCCTGTCCGTCTGTCCGTCTGTCCGTCTATCCGTCTGTCTGTACGTGAAATCCATTTTCTGAAGACACAAGAAGAGCTAGAGAATTGTTTCTTAAAGTAAAATGTAGGGATTTTTCTAAGGATGCTTCGTATTGAAAATCAGCAAAAATAAAAGTATCGATTCTGAAATGGATATATATACAAATAAATGAAGATATATATATATTCATTGCAGAAATAAATTTATAAATACACTAGGTGCCTCAGTAGTATTGAATACGGGGTCACGCGCATTGAATATGTGTCAGAGACAATAATTCAACACACGACCCATCGTGCTACTGAGGCTTGTTAGTTCTTTGTGTATATTACCTTAATAATAACTCAACGTATTTTTTCGTACAACCCCCTTTTTGTCACACATCTAAGCATGTGTGTATAAAAATACAAGGCATTTGCTTTTGAAAGATCACACACATTCAAATCGTTATTTGCTTTTACATACCAAGCAATATTCTACACACATAAAAATTTCAATTTTTTTTTCACCAAAGCACATTATAAACATAAACATGTATGTATGCACACAAACACTATACATACGTACCAGACAAGTAAACTCTGTGGAAAAAAATGTCGCACACTGATGATTACAAATATACTCTGATGTATTTATATGTATGTTAAAAATGCTTCTGTATTTATCTTTTAAAATGTTGTATATTTGTCAATTTGTTTTTCATTTTAAAAATTGAAATATATGTACATAGGCTTGTAACTATATTTGAAAATAATAAACAGGTTATTTTATACATATATATATATATACATATACATAATTGAAATGAGCCGTCGCTAAAAAGTATTTTGTCACCAGTAAAATAACTTTTCATTTATGAGGTGTTTTTTGAAATGTATGTACATACATACATAAGTACCTATGTAATAGGTCAATAACGAAGAATAAATAACTTACATAATTACTATTTGAAATAGCCCTACGTTAGAACAATGAATATTGTTTTAGCCTTCTCGAAATCGATAAACTGATACGTTCTGTTAGGCTGATTGGATAATCTAAGTAAGTACATATGTATGTAACTAATATGTATAAAAGCTACATACATATGTATGTACATATGTATGTGTTTTTAAAAACCCCCTAGTAATTTGAATTTTCATCTAAGCAAGTAGGTATGTACATATGTACCTACTAAGCTTTAAGCTAACTCAAAATAGTGTTGACTTTTCAAATATCAAATTATTACCTACAGTTAAAATAATAGGTAATTATGTGTGTAACAAATAACAATATACATACATACATATGTAGGTACCTACATAGCAATTATATCAATATGTACATATAACAATATCAACTTTAAATCCGTGCTGAAATGAAAGTAACAAGCCAACATAAGGCAAACATATGTATGTACATATGTATGTAAAAATGTGCGTATAAATATAAAACAAAGTTACCCATCAAACCAAAAACTTCGATTTTGTAACGAATTTGAAAGTTTCGATTTGTAAAAATATGTCTTAACAATGTCGTTTAGACTATTCTTAATGTTTTCGTAATCATTTTTAATTGACTAAAGATCTGCACGTGATAAAACACTATTTATCTTGTAAATTTTATTAAATTTTTCATGTTAATTATATTTATCTATTGAACTAAAAATAATACAGTATTTTTCGGTTATTTGACCCTACGGTTAATTGGTTTCCACGCTTAATTGAACCACATGATCGGGCAAAAAAATATTGCATACGAAAACACATGTAAATTTCCTCGGATAATTGAACTCGGTTAATTGATTTTCCCGCTTAATTGGTTCAAAATTCATGTAATCAAAAATAAATTTCCTCTTACTTTTACCCGGTTAATTGCATTATTATTGAAAAATAATCTGGCATTTTTGCACATACATTATTGACATCATTTGTGAAAAAATTTGTGTTCAAGTTTATGTTTTTTTTGTAAAACCAATATATGAATTGTTTTTTATTTAGTTTATAAATTTAATTTTTTTGTAAAACTCATGTGCACACAAATAGTGCATTTAATAGTACATAGTATGTACCTACAATAATAAATACCTGCGATACACATATATGTACATTTTTTTCTGTTACTTGCCTTTTTTTTGTTTAAGGTAAAAAAAAATTATTTTGAAAAACTTAAAGTGCACATATGCGATTTCTTTTAATTCATTAGTATGTAGTTCCAATTATGCGTGATTTCTGTAATTGAACAAATTGTTCAATTAAACGGGATTCTTGTAATTGAACGAATTGTTCAATTAAGCGGGTATCGGCTAATTGGTTCCCCGGTTAATTGAACAAAAAGTTGTGCAAATTTTGATGTGCAATTAACCGAAAAAGACTGTATTAACGAAGTTTACCTGATTTTGCAATACTTACTTAATAATTAAATTTTTTAAAAAAATGTTTCTCTTCACAAACTCAATTTAAAACTTGTAAACATCAAATAGGTATAACTTCAGACATAATACAGAAATGTCTTACGGTAGAAAAACAAAATAAATATTTTGTATTATTGCCCATGCGCCCAACCATACGTACAAATATATATTATATAATTATATGTATGTATATATATATATGTATGTATGCCTGAATGTTTTCATAAAAAGGGCATACCCTGCATTTTTAAAAGTAGAATTTTAATCGAAATCGTTAAGTATTTCCCTAACGAAAATCCGACTAAATACTACAGTGGCCACAAGTAATGCAAGAGTTCGCCTTTGACTCTCTCACACATATACATGTAAAAAAAGTGTTTTTAAAGGTAAAATGAGCAGAAGTCAACTAAAACGTTGCATAAACAAAGAAAAAGAACAATTAATTGAATATTTTATAACTATTGAAAAAGAAATTTGATAAATAAACAAATATGTATCAAAAAAAAATTAAATTTCTGTAGTATTTTCATTTAGGAAATATCATTGTTGATCTAACTGGTATATTTTGACTAGAGAAATAGTTGGGAGTTGCTCACCAGTGATCTCATCGGTCTGATCGTGTCAAGTGATTACCGTCAATGTCATCCGTATGTTCAAATCGTCAGTCGAGTGCATTGCTAGTTGTTAGGCTGGTAGTTAGAGGAAATGACTGGTAGCTCGCGAAATAGCTAGACATTCGCTAGCTACGCCGACTGCAGGGTATTTAAAATACTTGCAAACAATAATATTTATACACACAGAAGCAGCATTACATATATATGTAAGTATTTGTGTTGAAAATGTTAATGTTTGTTGAATTTTAAAGTTCTAACTAAGCTTGATGTTGATCTAATAAATATATTTGAGCTATCCATGAATAAATAATAGAAGCTGTCGATGGATGTTGAAAAAATTTCCATTATCTTTATTTTATGTATGTACCTACGTACTAGTAATGTTACGAATACTCGTATTCGATTTTTCGACTATTTGCTTATTTTAATATATTTTTATTCGTATTCGACAAGTAAGTATTTTGTTACCAGAAATTAAACATTTTTCCTTTTATGGGATGTTTGTTTCATATAAATTAGATTATTTCTAAACAAAATATGTTTCAATCAGCAGGTTTTCTTTTAAGCAAATGCAAGCAAGTGCTTTGAGATTGATCAAAAATAATAAATATAAATAACAATTTTTATTTTCAATTAAGCGTTTTTTACATATAAACAGTGCGTTCTTATCCGAATTCGACTTTATACACATATATTTACCGTGTAGTACCTACACCATACCATAGCGTTTTAATTTACTTTAGCAAAAATAAAATTTCGGTTCTGAGTTTTGATTACATATATACAATTTTATAAACCTTTCAAAAATAAATTTAAAATAAATACTTTGTGCTCCAGTATTGAACTAAGGAGTCGCTCACTATAATTCTACCCACTAACCATTGTGCTACAGAGGCTTATTAGTGTTGAATGTACATTAACTTAATTATAGCTTTACGCATTTTTTCGTACAAACCCCTTTTTGTCACACATCTAAGCATGTGTGTATAAAAATACAAAGCATTTGCTTTTAAAAGATCAACACATTCAAATCGTTATTTGCTTTTAACATACCAAGCAGTACTGCCACGACCAAAAAAATATTACAACCAAATATTTTGAAAAAGTTACCAAATGTGAAAAAATAACCAAATTTAAAATGCATATTTTATTAACAAAAAATATTTAAATTTATTTAAAGTAGCATTACATACAGTTTATTTGCATTTTATACATAGTTAAATAATAATTGCAAAACAAGAAAACGAAAAAAAAAAATCATACTAATAGTAAATGAAAAGGAGAAACTTAAATTGAAATCAGTTTTTGTTTATTTGAGCCCTTATTCGTAAAAATAGTTTTTTTTTATAAGAGTTAAACCTGCCAAATGTTTATACAAAATTCATTTGATTGAAAGTTTATAAATTAAAATTTTTTTTGAATAGGATCATTACAATAAACAAAATTTGTACTGCACATTTATAAATAATAAGAAAGGAAAAAAAGAAATTGTTTTTACATATTAATAAATTTCTTATTAATAAGTGAAAAACATAACAAGAAACTTAAATTTAAACAAACTTTTTAAAGTGTTTATTTATTTAAAATAAACAATATTTGTACTTCAGGAAAAAAATGTAATTGTTTTACAAAATTTTTCTTTTAAATCAAAAAATTAATAGATTTACAATTCACAGTATTGAGATTAGAAATTATATACGAATTTTCAATTCATATCTTTGGCAGACCGTAAATAATGGGCAACATTTTGATTTTTGCACAAATATTTCGATTGGATAATATTGTTAATAGTTTTAAAATCAAGACTATTACGAAATTTGGTTTTGTTTAAATTAAGCTGTGAAAACATTCTTTCGGCTGCAGCAGAACTATGTGGCAATGATAATAAATTTTGTACGAAATAAAAAAGTTGTTCAAAAGTTTTTTCGTTCGTCCCATTTTTGTTTTGAAAGTTGTCAGGTCTAGCTAGATGTGAATCATTGAATATTTTTTAATAACACAGATCAGATCATTTAGTAGTACGGATAGGTGTTGACAGTGTTGTGACCCAATCGTACTATGAACAGGTAATTAAAAATTTTCAAAAATTGTTTTCAAAGCTTAACAAGTTATATATATAGTTAAAAAATATTCAAACGAAAAAAACTAACCAAAATGAAAAAATATTCGCATCTCACATTAAAAAATAACATTACCAATTTTTGTTAGAAATAACAAAAAACGGCAGCTCTGATACCAAGCACTATTCTACACACATAAAAAATTTCAATTTTTTTTTCACCAAAGCACATTATAAACATAAATATGTATGTATGCACACAAATCGTTTTTAGAACACTATACATACGTACCAGACAAGTAAACTCTGTGGAAAAAAATGTCGCACACTGATGATTACATATATACTCTGATGTATTTATATGTATGTTAAAAATGCTTCTGTATTTATCTTTTAAAATGTTGTATATTTGTCAATTTGTTTTTCATTTTAAAAATTGAAATATATGTACATAGGCTTGTAACTATTTTTGAAAATAATAAACAGGTTATTTTATACATATATATATATATATATATTTTTTTAAATTAATATACACAAAGAACTATCTAGCCTCAGTAGCACGATGGGTCGTGTGTTGGATTATTGTGAGCGATTCCTCAGTTCAATACTGGAGTATATATTTATTTTAAATTTATTTCTGAAAGGGTTATAAAATTGTATATATGTATGTAATCAAAAATCAGAACCGAAATTTTATTTTTGCTAAAGTAAATTAAAACGCTATGGTATGATACAGGTGTAGGTACTACACGCTAAATATACATTTGTGTATATATATATACATAGGTATATATGTATTTTTCGGTTAATTGCACATCAAAATTTGCACAACTTTTTGTTCAATTAACCGGGGAACCAATTAGCCGATACCCGCTTAATTCAACAAATCGTTCAATTACAAGAATCCGCATAATTGGAACTACTAATGAATTAAAAGAAATCGCATATGTGCACTTTAAGTTTTTCAAAATAATTTTTTTTTTACCTTAAACGAAAAAAATGCAAGTAACAGAAAAAAATGTACATATATGTGTATACGCAGGTATTTATTATTGTAGGTACATACTATGTACTATTAAATGCACTATTTGTGTGCACATGAGTTTTACAAAAAAATTAAATTTATAAACTAAAAAACAATTCATTTGCAATTAACCGGGTAAAAGTAAGAGGAAATTTATTTTTGATGACATGAATTTTGAACCAATTAAGCGGGAAAATCAATTAACCGGGTTCAATTATCCGAGGAAATTTACATGTGTTTTCGTATGCAATATTTTTTTGCCCGATTATGTGGTTCAATTAAGCGTGGAAACCAATTAACCGTAGGGTCAATTAACCGAAAAATACTGTATACATAATTGAAATGAGCCGTCGCTAAAAAGTATTTTGTCACCAGTAAAATAACTTTCCCTTCTATGAGGTGTTTTTTGATATGTACATACATACATAAGTACCTATGTAATAGGTCAATAACGAAGAATAAATAACTTACATAATTACTATTTGAACTAGCCCTACGTTAGAACAATGAATATTGTTTTAGCCTTCTCGAAATCGATAAACTGATACGTTCTGTTAGGCTGATTGGATAATATAAGTACATACATACTAAAGACGTGCATGAGTATACCTAAAAGTATTTGCAAAACAAATATACCATATACATAATTGTTAAAATTGATACTAAAGAGCGAAAAAGAGTACACAACATTGTATTTGTTTGGTTTTTGTAACACATGTTACTGGTACAAACAAAAACAGTTGAATTTTGATTTTGCACCAGTATATATCTGTATTTGTTTTTTATTCTCCAGTAACTGTTGTACCACAAATATTTTCAAAATAATTGTTGTAACAGAGATATTTCCAAGCAATAGTAACATAATATAAGAAATATTAATTGTGTATGGATGTTGCTTTTCTTTGAAAACATTTAAAAACATAATGTAAAAAACTGGGTTCGTTTTTCATATTTATAGTATGTAATATAAGTACATGTGCGTAAGTCGTGTTTTGAGCTAATTTTTGTGTAGTTAAAATTTTTTTTTTTAAAAATGAATAATCTATTTATAAAACAAAAAATTGAATCTAAGGATTACAAAATTAGTGAAAAAAGAGGGCGAAGCAATATATGGAATTGTTTTGCTTCTATCAAAGATGAGACGGACACAGAAATAACAAATTTTGTTGCATGCAAATTCTGTAATAATGTGTATAAATATGTTTGTATGTACATACATATGTACATACTCTGTTCCTTTAATACCTATCATGTTAGATAATTAATTGTATAGAAAAATTGCACTCTTATTTTAGAAAATTATTACAATTTTTTATAAAAAAATAGGTCGCTATAATAAATAGATCAATATAAAATTGAAGAAGGTCGAATAAAATAGAAGAACAGTAACAAAAATAAATAATTTAAAATTTTTTTCTTATCATGTTATTACAACTTTCCAGAGTACCACAAATAACTATGTTATAAACATCAGTATTTGTTCATATCTGTTTTATGAAAACAAATAAAAGCAAATATGTTCCTCTCATTCTCTGTTTATCTACTCATACAGTATCTGTTTTGCAGAATAACAATACTTACTAATACCAGATACAAGAAAATATTTACTAATACATACCAGAAGTTGAAAACTAAGAGAAACTGGTACAAACAGATAGAACTGTGCACGTCTTTAATACATACATATGTACCTAATATGTATAATAGCTACATATTTCTACATATTTCATTTAAAAATATTTCTCGAATAATTTGCACAGACAATTTGCAAAAACATATTAATTTATATATATATGTATGTACATATATGTGTGTATGTTAAAAATGCATTTGTATTTAGAAGTAAAAAATATGTGATTTGTTTTTCATTTTAGATTCCTTTTAAACTCAGTGAGAAAAAAGTAATGATAAAACATGCACACATACTGCTTACAGTATTATCAAAGGATATTAACAAAGTATATACAGGCTTATTATATTCTGCGAATCATATATATATGCATTGGTGAAGGGTATATAAGATTCGGCACAGCCGAATATAGCACTCTTACTTGTTTAATATATGTATGTATTTTAGTTTGTCAGACAAAGTAGTTCTAGGAATTCCTGCTCAAATGTGCCTGTTATTATTTTTACTATTTGTATGTTGCTGTGCGGAAAAAGTCATTTACTCTTGTATAATCAGTTTGTACTACTACTTATAATAGGCATATATACATACATATGTATGTACTTAATAATTAATATACATATATAGGCTTAGATAATTAAATGTTTATGATGTATGATAATATGTACACGAGTATGAACTAGTATATCTAAAATTTGTACAATTTTTTATGTTGATAGTATTTTCTAAAGTTTTTTATCTTTATTTAGTATCTGCGTGTTTAGGAATAAGCTAAAACAATTTTAATCATTCAACTATTTAACTTTAAAGGCAAAACAAGTGAAAGTTGGCTTACTAGCAAAAAATTATGTATATTGAAGTTCTGAAAGTGCTATTTTTAGCTTCTTTTGTTGTGGTCATTGTTGCACCTGGAGCAGTTCCTTTCAATTCAGTTGACTCAAACGATCTCAACTCAGCAAGTGTTTCCTCAGAAGAACCAAGAGGAACAGTTCCGACTGATACGACAAGAGATGCTGTAAAAGGTAAAGAGTTATTACAAATAAATTAATTTTTTACACATATTTTCTAATTTTCAGACTCTCTCAAGCTACCAAATATGGGTCAAATATATTTAGAAAATTTACCTTCTGTTGAAGTACCTGATTACATTATTAAAGAAATTCCGACTGGTGTGCTCATTCCACGCCTTGGATAAATTAAATTTGTGGCGAAAAAGTAACATAAAATTAATTTATTTGTTTTAGGGTAGATTATTTATATTAACTATTAACTTAAGAAAAAATACACAAAAAATATAACTAAATTGGGAATAACAAAAAAAAATTGTTAATTTTTATTTGTAACTTAAAAATATATTTAGTTAGTACAATTAAGTGAACTGTTAATATATTAAATACCAGTTAATTTTTATATTTGATTATAGTAATGAATAACGACATTGTTAATATTAAATAATGATTCAATTAAAATGCATTGTTGTTATTACGATTGTTGGATTCAAAGACAAAAATAAGGTCTTATTTTTAGACAACTATTAGTAAAATTTTGTTTTAGCAATCGCTGTTGTTAATATTACAAAATCTTTGTTGATACATATGTATGTATCTATTAGAGTTGTCAATTATTCGCCTTTCCACTTTGTTCGAATATTTCAAATAATTGTTTTTGTTTGTTCGATCAAACGATTAAAGCTGAAAAATTATTCGATTAATCGATGAGAATCACGAATAAAAAAATGACTAAAAAAATTTATTGACAAAAAGTAAACATTTCTTACAAAAAACTTGAAAATAAAATAGTTAATATTTTTATTAACAAACAAATACATAAAACTATTAATTCAAATAAACATCAGTCAAAATATATTAAATGATTTTTTTTTTGTTAAATCAGACAATTTGGGTTGTTCTTAAGAAATAATCTTTTACAAATAAAAGTTGACTCAATTTTTTAGCTTTCAACCGATTTTTGGTTTTTATTAAAAAAAAAACGTGTGGCACTCGGGGACTGCCGCGGTAAAGCTACTGCATAGCATTTTTTATCAACTTATGCAATTTTAATTTCAATTTCAGCTTTCTAGCTATACTGGAAGTGCCCCATACAAAGAAGGGGCACCCTAGTCCCCCCAGGTAAAAAGTGCCTTACCTTAGTATCCTATAGTACTTCCCCTGGTTCTAAGCTACCTGCCCACCAATTTTCAGCCAAATCAGTTCAGCAGTTCTTGAGTTATAAATAGTGTAACTAACACGACTTTCTTTTATATACATATGTATATAAAAATCCCTTCAAAAACCCAGAATTGCCGGAAAATTTCCCGGGTAAATGTGGCAACACTGGATGGGAATTCCCAAAAACTTGGACAAAAATCCCTTCAAAATCCCGGAAAATTTCCCGTGGCAACACTGGAAATTTAAAAAAAATCCAAAGCGGCAACACTGTATAGTCATCATACATAGACTATACAAAAAAGAAGTTTACACTTCAAATAAACAAAAGACTTAAGAAACAAACTTAGTGTCAGCATTTTTCGTTTCATAAACAAAAGACTTAAGAAACAAACTTTTCAAAATTTCTTGATTCGGTCGCCTCAAAGCCCGCGATAGAAGCTATGCAATAGCTTAAAAACTCTTTCGCTAATTGTCGAGGTAGGTGATATTGTGAGAAGAGCATAAAATAGTTAATCTAATTTTTCTGTTCTTTTTTAAGATATTTCCAAATATACTATATCGTCTAATATATCCCTGAAGTCTTTTATATTTTGAATTTTGAATTTTTAATACTTTTAATATAATTATTTAATTCGCATAAAAGATTGTTATTTTCATTACTAGTAACATCTTCTATATCATTAGTTTCATCTGAATTATTGTGGTTAATTTCAACATAAAATAATCTGGAGTATAATTTATTTGGATATTCTTTAGTTTCATTTTTTGAATAATATTTAAAAAAACTTTCATTGATCGGAAAATTTCCAGAATGTAAAAAATATTATTAACGTATTTACAAATTTTATACGTCTCATTTATTATTATTTTAATACGTTTTAGTAAATCTGTTGCAAAAGAATTACTAATTTATTTGTTGTTGATTTAACAATTTTTTATACTTTAGTACACTTGTTACATGTGACTTTGTTTTTTTTTTTCATTTTTGTTCTTGGTAAAATACTTCCTAACCGAGCTCAATTTTTTGGCTTAAGTGTATTTCTAACTAATTCACTTGAGAGTGAAAAAACCCCATTCTTGAAAATTGTTTAACGTTTCATTTAAAACATAGCACGACTACTAGGTATGCGCAGTTCGACAACAACTACAAACATCCAAAATAACAAATTTAAAAAAATTTTACGTGTGCATTTCAAACTGAAAACATTTGTTCGATTAATTGACATTCAT
This sequence comes from Lypha dubia, assembly GCA_947311025.1. Taxonomy (NCBI): domain Eukaryota; kingdom Metazoa; phylum Arthropoda; class Insecta; order Diptera; family Tachinidae; genus Lypha; species Lypha dubia. The sequence continues at coordinate 107,648,767 of OX371260.1, forward strand.
TAATCGATTTATTCGTTATTCGAAAATCGGCATTTTAAAATTATTAGAACAAGAGTTTCGTTTTGTTTGATCGATTAATCAAATTATTAGAACAAGAGTTTCGTTTTGTTTGATCGATTAATCGAATTATTCTTAATCGGTTGACAACTCTAGTATCTATACATATATTTCTATGGGAATGTATGTGTTATTATTAGAGAGGTGCAAATGTCGTGAAATTTTTCGTGTCACGCGTGAATCACGTAATTCGTGATTACAAATTGATAAATTCACGCGTGCGTGAGTGATCGTGATTCAAAAATATAATACCGTGCGTGATCGTGCGTGATTTTTTAATACAATTTTCACACCCTCAAAATAGTTCTCTATGTTAAGCTTTTTCTTCTTTTGAATTTTTTGATCTTTGCTAAAATTACATCCATTCATACATACATATGTAATTACGTGCATATGTACATATGTATGTGTGATTGTTGGCTTCATACATTAAAATCCCCGTTACAAATGCAGACATTCATCAACATATGTACATTCATCCACCTTTGGAAATCTTGCATTAACCTAAACCTAACAACACTAGAATTCCTTTTGAATTCCTTTACATATATGTAAGTAATAAATTTAAATAACCTGCCTTGGCAGACAGTGCTAGATTTTTTATATTAAGTTTATCCCCTGTATTGCTAATTTTTCGGACATTTCCTGAATTTTTTTTTTAATTTAATTAATGATGTGAAGTAAATAAAAAAATTAATTAATAAATAAAATTTTTAGCATATGCTGAATCTTTTATTGCAAAATTTGTATTTCATCGAGAGCGTGCGTGCAAAATTATTCCTGTCGTGCGTGAAAGTACGTGATTAAACATATTGCGTTCGTGAGCGTGCGTGATCGTGAAAGTTTTAAATTATGCCGTGCGTGAGCGTGCGTGAAAAATATTTATGGTTCGTGATCGTGCGTGATCGTGAGCGTAAATTTACTCACGCGCACATCTCTAGTTATTATGCACAATGGTAAATATTATATTTGATAAAACCCAGCAAACTCCCATGTTTAATCTGAAAATATCTACTACTTACGTCAGAAGTTCTAAGACTCTGGCCGCACATAAAAACATAAATGTGAAAATAAGGCCAAGTTCATATCCAAAAAAATTTCGGCCGTAAAAAGGACCAAGGTCTTGATAGGTACAATACCATCTTATTTCTGAGCAACCTGTAAGCTTTGAAATATTTTCTAATATGGCAAAGAATTCTTGAAAAAATATTGGCAAGCTTATTCTTATTTCCTTATTTTGATCTAAGTACTTTTTACGGCCGAAATTTTTTTTGATAGCAACTTGGCCGTAAATAGCGGACAAATGTTTCGTCTGCATCAGGATCCGAAGATCTTTAAAAACTTGAAAAAAGAAAAGAGTATATGAGGAGCCGCAGAACAAAACGTACTTTTTCGCATATTTTTTGACAAATTGGTTTTTTGGTATTTTTAGAATATTTGAATAGAAATTTTCCAGGAAAAATATAGTTAGCATAACTTTTTTTTGTTTTACTAAGAAAATGGTGCAAAAGAAAACGTACTTTTTTTAACAAAACCTCCATTTTTTCATAGTCTGCCATTTTTCTTGTAGTTGCGCTTTTTGATTTAATGAAATATGCAATCCTTGTGTCAATAAAACTACAATCAATTTTGTTCTCTTTTTCGTATTTTATTTTATTAACATTTCTTAATATTCTCACTGTGTTTGACGTTTTTTGAAGTCATTCTATTAACGTTTAAATTAACTCTTAAGTAATAATTGCTAAAACATACGTATTGTTTGATGACTGAGTGTTTTTTAAAAATATTTAATAGTACAATTAAAACAAGATGCCGTAAAAATTTAAATGTGGGAGCTCATAAAAGGCAAAAATGTGAAAATGTTCAAAAAAGTAAATATTTCGAGTTTTATAGCAATCCATTTTGCTTACACAACCTATAGAGTATAATTTTGAGAAAATGTTAGTGTTTTTAGATAATATAACCAAAAAAAAAAAAATATTGAAAATAATGAAAAAAAATATGTAAATAATATCAATGTATAATTTGTTTTCTATTGGATCAGGTTTAAAAGCATTTAGTCAAAAGACTCGTGTAAAAAAACGCAGAACAAAACGTGCTGTTATTTTTTTTTTTATAAATCGTACTTTTTATTTTTAACAAAACGTTCTTTTTCCAATATAAAAGTGGATTACTATCAAACTTCCTTAACGATTAATGTGATGACTTATGGCAGTTTGATGCATCTAAGGATTAGTAAAAAGTTTTTACCATTTCCAGGTTCATGAAGTTTTTAAGAAAACGAAATAAATAAACATCAATTTCCCAAAAATTTTAAATGAGCGAAGAAGTACGTTTTGTTCTGCGGCTCCTCATATGATGAATAGCTTTATTTATTTATTTTTTTCAGAATCGAAAATTTTCTATGCCTTTTAGTTTCTTCACCATGTATTCCCCCAACAGTTGCAGTTTTCAAAGACCCGGATGGCTTAAACAGAGAAAATAATTTACTATCTGTGATTCCCAAGACGCATTCGCCATCATTGGTAAGACTGTCGAAGAGCTAGAGGCTAAATTGCTTTCATTAAAATTTCAAAGCAAATCTATTCAGCCGCTTCTTTTAGTGATTGCTGATGACGATGATTTAAAAAGTATATCAGTATATTTTGATGGGATACGGTACCCAATTTTAAAAACTTTACAGAGTATTGATATATTGTATAAGCTTAAGTTCCTATTCAAAGTAGAATTTCCTAAGCCAGCTGAAACTTTTTATTTATTTAATTTTTGTTTTTAAGGTGGCATACCTGATAAAAATTAATATTTTAATATAAACCATCAGCGTTACCACATATGCGCTATAAATATAAACAAATGTATACATATGTATATGTATTAAAAAACTTATCTTTAAAGCTTAAAACTTAAAAACTTTCTGGCATTTCAAAAAACTTTTGTAAAATCTATATACATATATAAAAATGAATGTCTATCTGTTTGTTTGTTTGTGCTTTATAGGAGGTCAAAACCTTGTACCGATCTTCCTGAAATTTTTACATCATGTTACTGTGACTCTGGAAGGAATAATAGGCTATATGAAGTTTTGATTGGACAAAGGGGCGTGGCACCGCCCATATAACCCAAAAATTTAAATCGCCATATTTTGGGCATTTTTTGACCTACGTCGATGATATTTGGTGCATATGGTAGTGTTGCGGATTGATAATTAAATATTTAGTAACGGAAAGAAATTTGTATTGTTTTGTATTTTAATTCTTATTATATAAATTCGTTTATTTGGCAGCTCTTGCGGGTCAATTTCTTCTCTGTTTTTTTTGATAATTGGTACCTTACTAAAGTAACCTCTTTGCGAGTAGTCGCTTCATCGTTTTTAAATCTACCGTCAATTTCCAGAGAAGAAGTCGAGAAGTACAGAGTAAAGTGAGTAATTTTATCGTATTATTTTATAAAAATGTATACTATTAGCTGTTTAACAATACACTTTTATTTCTAGATAATAAAACCAGCCATTTAGTAAAAGCTTCATTGAGTTTTATTATTACTCAAAACGCCAATTTTAACTTTCGTTGCTGCCGCAACAGTATGTATTGGCATAATTAGGAATACGTAACAGGAGAAAAGTGAGTGGGACCACGCCCATTTTTTAGGAAAATTAAAAATCGTAATATAGTCTTAACTACTGGACCGATTGTCATTAAATTTTCACAATACGATATTCTTACCAAATAAAACGCGATGCTGGATGTATTCAGTCGAATGGCAAAAACGTGGATTGCCACATGCACACATCTTAATTTGGTTGGTCGACAAAATTTCGTCTGACAAAATAGATGATGTCATTTCTGCGGAAATACCTGATCCTGATATTGATCCACAATTGCATGAAATTGTATTAAAAAACATGATTCATGGGCCATGTGGAATCATCAATCCAAATTCAGCATGCATGGCCGATGGAAAATGCACGAAGAAGTATCCACGACAAATGCTTACAGAAACAATCTCAGGTATTGATGGCTATCCGCTTTATCGTCGCAGATCATCAGATTATGGTGGGCAATCAATTACATTAAGGGTGCGATAATTAAATTAAAATTAAATAAATAAATTTTTGTAAATACTATTAATTTTATTTTATAACTAGGGGGTAGCGCAGCACACCGGGTTCAGCTAGTATAATTATAAAATCTTTGTTAATTTATATGAAAAAATTCTGATTTGTGTTATCGCAGGAGTTTTCATTTTAGAAAATTTAATATTGAAATATGGCATATTTAAAAGTTTAAAATCAGATAAAGGCACAGAGTTTGCCTCATAATTATTTTTGTTGTTGAATGACAGATGGCGCTATCTCCGCCTCATGCAGGAGAATATTTCAAACAGAACAAAATTATTGTTTGGTATTTTTTTCATCGGCGGTCATCGTCACTCACTTACAATACATTTCCTATTTTTTATATAACACGCAAAATATGCAATAGAAGTATGGCGAAACAACGTTTGCCGGGTCATCTAGTATATGTATAAGATTCATATAAACGAATTATTCATAAATAAGAACCATGAGAAGCAACAGTTCTACAAGTAAAACCATTAATTTTTTTTTTATATATACAAGATTTATGGAAACAATATCATTTTAATAATTAAGAAAACATGTAAAAATATTGTACCACGCAGACAGCTCAGTAGATTAAATTAAAATCTTGAAAATTTCGGCAAACAACAAAATTATAAAATTTTAACTGAAAGATTGGGGGTATAGTGTATCCATAAACATAACACAAATCCATAAACAATACACAATTACAAAATTCGTAGCAACAGAAATATTTAAAGTTGTGTGAGGTCAGTAACAATTTTTATTGCTTACATTCTTAAGCTTTGGAATTAGTTTTGAGTAATTTAACACTTTGTATGAAAACGGTCAATGCTCGCTCTATTTTAGTTGCTAAATTTGTGAGAAGCTAATATACTTTATTATTAAATAAAACAATTGTGCTGACTGTCGAATTGTTGTTATGGATACAGTACACCAGCCAAAGGTACATTATAAAATAAATTCTTAATAAAATTACTTATACATACATATACATATAAGTTAACACATAAAATATTTTTTAAGAATATTAGCTGTTAAGAAATATTGTATTCTTTTTATTATAAAAATGCTGACGCTGTCTTCAATACTTACCTTTTTAACTAATAACAATAATGTAAAATTAATTTTCAAAAATAGTATTTAACCCAAAGAAATTTCAATAAAATTATGATTTATTCATGATCAAATATTTTTTTTTTTTTTTTTGATAATTTTATTATTTATTGAATCTTTAATTATAAATTAAATTATAATTAAATTAATCTATAATGAAGAATATTGCGCGCAAGTGGATTTGGGTGCAACTCAAGTTTTTTTATATATTTTTTCGCGTGTTTTGAAATTACTGTCTTCACCAACGGAACGTCTAGGTCTTTATGAATTCGATGGTTTCTGACATACCAGGGGGCTGCTGTAATTGCACGTAGAATTTTATTCTGTCGCCTTTGAATTCTTTCGACATTCGATGCTGAGGCAGTGCCCCATAACTGGATTCCATAGGACCATATTGGTTTCAGGATCGCGTTGTATAAGAGAAGTTTACAGTCAAGGCTTAGTATAGAGTTTCTTCCAATAAGCCAATTCATTTGGGCTGCTTTTAGTTTCATTTGTGTTAACTTTGCGTCTATATGCCATTTCCATGTTAAACGACGATCAAGATGAACGCCTAGATATTTTACTACAGTGTGTTGCGGTATAGTCTCGGTGGTAATTTTTATAGGCGGGCATGTTTCCCTGCGCAACGTAAAAGTGACGTGTGCACATTTCTGCTCGTTAACTTTTATACGCCATTGTTTGAGCCATTTTTCCAGTTTGGATATATATTCTTGTAAGTTGCGGGAAGCTTCTACAGGATTTTCGTGAACGCTTAGAAAGGCTGTATCATCCGCAAATGTTGATGTATGAATGTTACTGTTTAACGGTAAGTCAGAGGCATATATTAAATAAAGTAAGGGACCGAAGATACTGCCTTGAGGGACTCCGGCTTCAATCGACTGCGGAGGGCTTAAAAAATTGCCTTCCCTAACTACAAATTTACGTTCTATTAAATAGCTTTTTAAAAGCTTTACGATGTTTGTTGGTAGATTTTGTGTTAATTTGTTGAATAGACCTTCGTGCCATACTTTATCGAAAGCTTGTGAGACATCAATAAAGAGCGCAGAGCAGTATTTCTTTTTTTCAAAAGTGTCTCTAACAACATTCACAAGTCTGTGAGTTTGTTCAATTGTGCTATGTTGACTGCGAAAACCGAATTGATGATCTGGAATGCATCCACATCTGCTCACTATAGGCATCAGCTTGCTCATATACAGCTTTTCAAATAGTTTTAAAATGTTAGACAGTAAGCTAATAGGCCGATAGGATTCAACCTTTGTATGATCCTTGCCGGGCTTTGGTATCATAGTAATTAGCGAAACCTTCCATTCTTTGGGATAGTGTTCCAGGCGTAGAATACTGTTAAAAATGAATAGTATTATTCTTTTTGCCGTGTAAGGCAATTCTTGAAGCATTTTGTTGCTTATTTTGTCGACACCTGGGGCTTTTCTGGTGTTAAGACTAGTAATAGCCTTTTCAATCTCCACAATGTTGAATTTGAGCGATATTTCTGGTAAAGAGACGACTGGTGGCAGTTCAACAATATCAGCAGAAATATTCGGAGTGAAAACTTTTTCTAAGTGTTTAACAAAAAATGCACCTTTTTCAGCATCAGTTTTTGCCCAGTCACCATTAGGGGCTCGTAATGGGGGTTTGCATATCACCGGCCTTTTTAGTCCTCTGGCTGCACGCCACAGTCAATAATCTGTTTGTGGTGTTGCATCTAGCTCTTGAAGGAATTTTTGAAGGGAAGCTGTTTTTTGAGTTTGCAAAACTTTCCTAAGCTGCTTGGTACACTCCTTAAGCCTTAATTTTAGCTGGGGCGATCTGTAGCGCTGCCATTCTCGTCGAGCTCTCCGTTTTTCAGCCAATAGCCTTTCTATATCTACAGAAAAAATATTGTTAAATCTCACTGGTTGGTTTATTTCATTTGAAGTAGCATTAAAAGCTGCTTGTTTAACATGCGCTTCAAACAACCTGAGAGAATCGTCTATGTCTGAAGGTGTTCTCAGCGGCATTTTTTCCGAGCAATGAGCACTCAGATATTTTCTGTATTTCAGCCAGTTAATACGTGCAGATGTCATCGATAAATCACATTTTGTGTGAGTAAATAGTGATAATAGTAGGCGAGTGATCTGAAGACAAATCCAAAGATGCTTCTACTTCAATCATTTCGCTGGGCACGCCTTTCATAATCCCAAAGTCGATAACATCAGGAATTTTTTGACGATCCGTTGGCCAATATGTTGGCTGACCACTTGAAACTACATTCAAACCCATTTTTGAAATTGTGCCAAACAAAACACGATCCTTTGGACTGATTAAACGTGAGCCCCAAAAAGTGTGTTTAGCATTGTAGTCGCCAGCTGCTAGAAAACGGGACCCCAGTGTTGTATAAAATGCGGTATATTGACTCTCTGAAATTGAAAACCTGGGAGGAGAGTAAACAGATGATATCACAAGCTTTTGATAAAAATTTTCAATGCAGATGTTCGTTGCTTGAAGATATTCTTCACGAAGGTCATTTAGTAGGTAGTGTTTTATTCGAGTTTTTATTAGGATTCCAGAGCCACCACAAGCTCTACCTTGAGGATCCTTGGTGTCGTAGAAATTATATCCACTAATTCGAAAATATCTTCGGGACGTCAAGTGAGTTTCTGAGATAAGCATAACATCGATTTGTTTATCCAGAAGAAAATATTCAATTTCATTTTTATGTTGGCAGATGCCGTTTGCGTTCCAAAAACAGATTCTAAAGTTCATGGTTTGTTCAATACAGCCTGCAACAAGGTAGACTGCATTTTCAACATTTCCTGCATCATACAGGACATGTTGAGAGTAAATGTATTTACTGTTTGTATTAGGATCTCTATCGAGGCTTCAATACGACTAAAATTATGCCCTAATTCTTCATTTACTGGTACAGTTTTTTGCGCCGGAATCTGGTTACTCTTTAAAATATTAGCGTATGAAAATTGACTATTAGGTTTTTGTTGAGTTAGAGTTATGTTAGACTTTAAAACATTTGAGTATTGTTTATGGCTAGACGACGGTTGAGGTAACTGTGGGTAGTTTAAATGAGTGTTGGGCTGAGCGGGAGTAGCATTAGTTTTTCTGTTCAACGAATTTTTAAAAAGAGAATAAAGAGGGCAGCCCCTATAGTTGGCAGTGTGGTTTCCACTGCAATTGCCGCATTTTTTTGCTTTGGTATCACCTTTTATTTTGTCACAGTTAGCGGTATTGTGTAACTCGCCACATACAACGCAAACGGTAGGCAACTTGCAATAAGTTTTGGTATGGCCAAATTCTTGACAGTTCATGCATTGGATAGGTCCAGTTTTTTTATGTGGCATCTCAACGGTAACTCTTCGATGCAACAAGTATTTTAAGCTATAGATTGGGTGCGATTCATTTTTTTTAATTTTCAAGTCGCCTGGCTGTAGCTCGACTCTAAAAATAGGTTGGGGGATTTTTTCCCTGTTTTTAATGTTTGAAACATTTTTGACTTTGAAGCCACTATTTTCAAGGCCAGACTTTACCTCTTCCGGATCCACGCTTGAATCTATTCCTTTTATAACTACTGTTAGGCCTTTAGCACTCTTCAGTTGATATGTATAAAAGTTTTTGTTTTTAGTCTCAAAATCTGAGACAATTTTTCTATAATTATTTTCTTGTGTTACCTGAATTTTAGTTTCGTTGATTTTGCCGCGCTTAATTGGAGTTACATAGAACTCATTTTCTCCAATTAATGAGATAAGGCTTTTTACCAAAAGGTTGGAGTTCTGTTCTGTTCTGTTCTTCATCGACTTGTTCATTCAAAATCGCAAAACGATTTTCAGAATGTTTAATATTATTTTTCCCATCTTTGGGCATTTTCGCAGTTGACGCTATTTCAGCTGATTTGGGACTTCTTCCCCTTTTTAGCACGGTTATGTATCTGTCCATACCAGTTTGGATTTTATTATCACTATTTTCACTCACTGCATTTACAATTTTGTGCACGTTGGTCAACTGGGTATTTATTGTTTGTTTGTGTGATTGTACAGCTAAGCTGACAAGTTTGCTAATAGGTGCAATTGTTGTTGCTTCTTGATCGATATTTAACATGTTCAAAGATAATGATCGCGCACGAGTATTTGTGTTTTGTGTAGTATTCAGGTTTGTGTTTACTTCATTTTTTTTGTCGTCGTTAGCAACCAAAGTTATATATTGTACATTCCTACTGCTTGTAGGTTTATTGTTGTTGTTAGAAGGTGAACTCATTTAGAGTTCTCCTTTTTGTATTTTCACTTATGTATATTAGTTTGTGTATGCAAATATTTATGTGTATTGCACACAAGCAAAAAATAAAATAAAACCAGTAAAATAACTGTTCAATAAATGTTTTGTTTTTTTTTATATTTTTTGTGACTTGAAAATTTTTTTCTTTTATATTTTTTTTATATTCAGTTGCGACGATTATAAAAACGCGTCTGTTCACTACGAGACTTGAAACTGATCAAATATGCGCTCGTGTTTTACATACATACGTACGTGCTACATATGTATACAAATGTATGTATGGATGTATTTCGCACATTCAAATAAAAGAAATTCAATGAAATGGACGGATGCAACCAATTAAAAGTTTAAATCTTCGTACTTTTTATAACGCAATTTAATTGACACATTTTATGCAAATAAGAAGTATGTATATAAGTACATATACATATATGTACATATAATAACGCTGGCTTCAATTTCCAATTATTGACACATTTTGTACATGATTTTATTAATTTACAAATATCATTCTACATACATATGTATATGTGAAATTCGTATACTGTTGTATGTATGGATAGTATATCGGTGCAACAGTAGTGCGATTCTATAACTTTTAACGTTACGACAATCGTAGCTTTTGTCGATATACATACATATTTTGTCGCTTGCAGTAACGATAGTGTGATTCTGTAACTTATTTTTAACGATAGTATACAGCTGTTTTTTTCTGTTGATTTTTGTTAATATCTTGTGGCATCTCTATTCATAACAGGTGAAGCTGAAAACACAGCTGATCTACTTTTTTCTTGCATAATGGAGGCTCGCATGTCAAAATTTGTACATGCAAGCTTAGGGGCTCATATGTCAAATGTTGTTGTAATGTTGTGTAGCATGTGGCCAACAGTGTGTGGTATGCATTGCGATTCAATAGTACCGCAACATGCAAGCATTGACAAACTGCAAGCAAGATATTTTGTGTGTGTCGGTAATTTGACACTTGTATAGTTAATTAAGTGCAGCAGCACAATGCACTTAAATGAATCACATTTATTAACTGTATTTGTTTGATTGTAGATATAAGCTACACAAAGTATCTGTTGCTTTTAAGTATGCACTCGTTGAACTTTAAAACTGTTGAACACATGCCATACATAAATAGTTGGAAGCTAAATATGCTTACCCAACAATAATATATATTTCTATTCTTTTACTCTCATGTTAAGGTACCCCCTAAGAATTATTCTCATAATTAGTATATAATCCAATGTTAATTAGTTTAAGCAATAAATTAATACTTTGCCTTCAATCGGCATTACTAATTCATACTGGCATTCATCTGCCTTTTACTTTTATTTGCCAGTGGCGTTCTTAAGCGCCGGCACTATTATTTAATTTCTTAAACTCTTATCATCATCAAATCCTCCACAATAAATTTGAGAGCTCCCTAGAGAGCACCAGAATAACTAAATTGTTTTAATCATATTACATGGAGATCCTGCCAGTCCTGGATTACGAAGTGCTTTAAAATTAGCACCAAACGGAACCTGACGGACAGTCAAGTCTCCGTCAGAAGAGTGTTTAAGCCAAAAAAAAACACTGAGGTGGAAGCGCCTGGCCAAAAGGCGTCAATATAACAATAACTAATGGAACGCTTACCGAACTCAGCAACAGCAAGAAAATCATACATACATATCTTTTATTACTACTACTATTATTATTATTCATGTTTATCTGATTATTCATACAAATAGAATAATTTATTCAGTTCTAAAAAGTTATACCGTATGAGTTAAGGGATTATAAATAATTTATGCTGAACATATTTGCTTATTAAAGCTAAATTAAAAAAAAAAAAAAACAAACAAAAACTAACTAACTAACTAACTTTTATAACCTTCATAATAAGTAAAAATAAAATTAAACTTAATCAAAAATAATTAAATTCAAAACTAAATTTTAAATAAAGCAAATTGATATTCCATACAAATAATTCAATGTAAACGGTCACTTATATTGTCAAAATACGTAGAAATAAGAATAAAATGGGAAAACCGCAATCCAAAATAGAAAAACCAAACGCTAACGCAGTAAATAATTTAGAAATTATTGACCATACAGAACACATAGCCTCGTTATGGACACTACTATTAATATTGGTGGTAATAAACACAGTTAGTCTTCTATTAAAAATTTACTTGTTACATAAAAGATCCCTAAGGAAGCAATATCTAAGCAGAGCAACTGATCTAGACAAAGTATAAAATTTTCACATGGACTGGTTAGACATCCTAGAACACTGCAGAAAAATCAAAATTGAATTTGAAAAAAGTTACAAATGCCTCAATATAGACAGACCAATAAAAGAGGACACACTTAATAAACATTATAAAAAACTTATACAATATTTAGAAGAAATAAGGGTTATTTTAAACGTAAATTATCAAAGATTAACACCTTCACATAAAATAGCAGCCGAAGCATTTTTCCAAGATATAAGGAATAGAGTAATACAGATAGCGGAAAGAAAAACTATTAAAATACAACTACCACAAACATTGCACGAAAAAAATAGATCTGCAACAAATTTGTACATCAAACACATCCATAATGGCACAAACAGCAATAGATTTTCTAAACACAGCTGCAAGGCTAATTATAGATTTCGATGGTAAATCTGAAAATTTACGGCCATTTCTAGACTCACTGCCTTTAGTTGATTCCATAAAAGGCAATCACGAATCTTTGACAGTAAACTTAATAAAAACAAAATTAAAAGGCAATGCAAGAAACCTTGTTAGTACAGAAAACACCATAGCTGACATTAGCAATAAATTAAAAAATAGCGTAAAAGGCGAATCAGTCGAGGTACTGACAGCCAAATTAATGAACATTAAACAAAACACCAAAACAGCAAATGCATATTGTAGTGAAATTGAAACACTTACAAAATCACTGGAAGGAGCATACATTTCTGATGGGTTAACACCAGAAATATCAAATAAATATGCTACACAACATGCTGTAAAAGCTATGACTAAGAACTGCACCATAGACAAAGTAAAACTAATTATGGAAGCAGGAACCTTTAATACAATGAACGAAGCTGTCAGCAAATTTGTCAGTAGTTGTACCGAAGCCCCAGGTCAACAAAATGCCATTCTATATTATGGGCAAAAATACAGACCAAATAACAATTTCCGTGGCAATAATACACGATTCCGTGGAAGAAATAATTTCCCACGTAATAATAATAATAATAACAATTACAATAATAATAACAATTACAATAATAATGACAATTACAACAGAAACCAACAAAGATACACCAATAATCGTAGGAACAACAACTACATAAGAGCAACAGAATCAAATCAAAATGATTCGGAAAACTCCGAATTTCCCCTAAGACCAATTCAGTAAATATATATCATCTAAACCTCAACTTAAGTTTCTTCATTAATGTTCAAATAAATAATACTGACACTACAAAATAATACATAAAATAAAATTTAACAATTTAAACAGTGAAATACTAATTCCTAATCAAGAAATTGCACCAGGCGTCTTCATTCCAAACACAATAGTTAACACTAACAAAGCATACGTTCCTTTTTTAAACACTAATAACACTAATGCCAAAATTAAGAAAAGTAACATAAAAACCGAAAACATCTCTGATTATGATATAATAAAAGAAAATTGGTCTAAAACCAAACCAGGCTTTCCTGTACATGGACGACTTAGTGGTGTTAGGTTGTTCAGAGAAACATATGCTTTCAAATTTAAAAGATGTATTTGATTTGAGTAGAAAACACAACATAAGACTTGATCCAGAAAAATGTTAATTTTTCAGGACAGAAGTCACTTATCTTGGACACAAATGTACAGACAAAGGAATATTACCTGATGATAGTAAATACGCAGCTATCGAAAGCTATTCAACGCCAAAGGATGCGGATAGTGCAAAACGATTCGTTGCATTTTGTAATTATTATCGAAGATTCATCAAAAACTTCTCAGAATATTCCAGACATCTCACAAAATTGTCCAGAAAAGGAGTAAAATTTGAATGGACTAAAGATTGTGACAATGCATACCTGAAAAAAGTTTTGATAAAACCCACACTACTTCAATACCCTGATTTCACAAAAGAATTTTGTATAACGACGGACGCAAGCAAACAAGCTTGTGGAGCCGTATTAACACAGGAATATGATGGAAAGCAATTACCAATAGCATACGCATCAAAATCTTTTACCAAAGGTGAAAGCAATAAATCTACAATCGAACAGGAATTGACAGCTATCCATTGGGCTATTACACACTTCAGACCATACATATATGGTAAACATTTTCTTGTTCGTACTGATCACAGACCATTATCACAGAATACACAGAAGTGACTCGAGACGGAAGATTTTGCATACTAGTTTGTATACACTCATACAGTCTCAAGTTTTCGTTTTTTTCTTTGTGCTTTATTTCTATCCAAATTAAAATTATAAATCGCAAAACTAATTAAATATCCATATATTTCTCTAATTCACATTAAAAATATTATTAATTAATTAATTTAAGTTGGTTTTCACTAATCGTTTGTATTTTATCACTATAATATCTGCAAAATATCAGAATTTATCAAGTATGTATGTATGCATGTGTGTATGTAAGTTAAAAACCACCACCATTTGGCAAATTTCCAGCATATATGTACGTATGTATATAAATTTAATATACTGAGTATATAAGAACACATTAAATTGTTTTATCACTTTATTTTCGAATTATATGCCGTAAATACTTAATATTATTACATTTTATTAAATTTAAGCGTGCTTTCATGTAGCATTTTCCACTAAAAACTGAACTTTTTTTTTGCTTTTCGTTTTGTTTATCTTCATAACAAACACACTAATGTTGTCTCTTTTTCACGGTGTCTCGTTATGACAAATAAAATATGATCCAAGTCCAATTTTTTTTGTTTTCTTCATATCTGGTTACCTGTGCCATTATCATATTTATTTTCTATGAAAAACCCAAGTTCAAAATTAACAAGAATGAGATTGGATTTGGAAGAATACAATTTTACTATAGAATACCTTATGGGAAAAGATAATTACGTTGCGGACGCGTTATCAAGAATAACGATTAATGACTTAAAAGACATAAATATAAAAACTAATACAATATTGAAAATTACAACAAGATCTATGGCATATAAAAAGAAACAACAAAGTAATACCGAAAATATTCAGCATAAAATTAAAAATAATGATAAAGAGCCCAATATATATGTACCACTAAAGAACACTGACGTCAGAAAGTACTATAAATTGAAGATTACTCCCGTAAAATGTTACATCAAACGAGGAAAATCTGTTATTACATATATAAATATAAATTATTTGTTTACTAATGGGAATATTGACCTAGGACAATTTTTCCCAAGGCTTGAGAAAGTGGCCGGTAAACTTAGTGTAGAGACACTACAAATGGCACCCAGTGAGAAAATTTTCGAATTTATCTCCATAAATGAATTTAAAAATATGGGCAATAAATATTTAAATAAATTAAAAGTAGCGCTACTTAATGAGGTGACCAATATAAATGATAAGAATGCTAAGGCAATTCTTGATATAATGCTGAAATACCACGATGATCCGATAGAGGGAGGACATTGTGGAATATATAGAACATTAGAAAAAATAAAGAGGTATTACTATTGGAAAAATATGATAAAAGATGTAACAAAATATGTGAAATTATGTAAAAAATGCCAGAAATCAAAAATAATAAGCCATAATAAAAGTCCTATGACTATAACAGAAACACCAGAAAAAGCATTCGACACGGTGTATGTTGATACAATAGGGCCATTTGCAAAATCAATTAATGGAAATGAGTATGCAATTACTTTAATATGTGATCTTACTAAATATTTGGTGACAATACCAACACCTGATAAATCTGCAAGAACAATCGCAAAAGCGATATGTGAAAATTTTGTATTAACCTATGGTCCAATGAAAACGGTTATTACGGACATGGGAACAGAGTACAAAAATTCTATACTGACGGAACTATGCACACTACTAAAAATTGAAAATATAACTTCCACGGCGCATCACCATCAAACACTAGGAACAATAGAAAGAAGTCATAGAACTTTTAACGAATATGTTCGTTCTTATATATCTGTGGACAAAACTGACTGGGACGAATGGTTAAAGTATTTCACATACTGTTTTAATACAACACCGTCAACGGTGCATAACTACTGTCCTTATGAGTTAGTATTTTCAAAATTACCAAACAATTTTAGGCAATTTGCTAAAATAGATAGTGTGACGCCACTATATAATGTGGATAACTATGCCAAAGAGGCAAAATATAGGTTAGAACTAGCTCATAAACGCGCGCAGATATTTTTAGATAGAAATAAAATAAAACAAAAATTAAATTACGATAAGAATATTTTAGAACATAATTTTAAAATAGGAGATTTAGTTTTACTTAGGAATAATTCAGGGCATAAATTGGAAAATCAATATAAAGGTCCGTATAAAATTAAGAAAATAGATTTAAGAAATAATGTTACCATAGAAGATAAGAAAACAAATAAACAACAAGTAGTTCATAAAAATAGACTTAAGATATATAATAATAACTAACATTTAATATTATTGTATGGCCATACGACTACTATTAAATTAGAATATAAGTACATCTAAATATTATAATTTTTTTTCTTTTCTGTTTTATATTTTATTTATTTGTTGCGGGTTAGCAATATCTAGATATATATTTCGTTGGTAGCTATACCAATTCATCAGTAGATGTTTTACCCTTTATGTTTAAAAAATTCCAAAGCTCATCTATTTATACAAAAACTCACAAATATATATTTTTTTTGTGAATTACAAAGCATAAAATAGCCTTTAAAAAAATTTTTTCAAACACAAACAACAATAATTTTCCATTATGAATGTGTTTACTTTTCTACACCTATACAATAAATGTAAAATTTTTTTTTTCTTTTCTTTAAAAACAAAATAAATATTATATTACACTTATACTTAGACTAATTAAAAACTAATTGTAAAAGAATGTCCATAAAACTAACGTTATATGAACATTCTTGTAAAGGATGGAGGTGTAGCATGTGGCCAACAGTGTGTGGTATGCATTGCGATTCAATAGTACCGCAACATGCAAGCATTGACAAACTGCAAGCAAGATATTTTGTCTGTGTCGGTAATTTGACACTTGTACGGTTAATCAAGTGCAGCAGCACAATGCACTTAAATGAATCACATTATTAAATATAAGCTACACAAAGTATCTGTTCCTTTTAAGTATGCACTCGTTGAACTTTAAAACTGTTGAACACATGCCATACATAAATAGTTGGAAGCTAAATATGCTTACCCAACAATAATATATATTTCTATTCTTTTACTCTTATGTTAAGGTACCCCTAAGAATTAGTCTCATAATTAGTATATAAGCCAAAGTCATTTAGTTTATAATTCAATTAATAAATCATCAGTCTTAGGAGCTCCAACTATACAAGCTCTAAGACAAAAATAAAATAAATAAAAACTATTTTATTACAAACTCTTCTAATTATTGACCAATTTTTATAAATCCTTAGTGTTTCAATGGGTTACCATGCAGTTGGATTCCATATAATTTTTATAAAATTTGGAGGAAGCTGCTACCCCCACTAAAAAAATTATTAACCCATTTGTGAACCGATTTTTAAAATATTGATTATTGAATAACTCCAATTAAATATAGTTTATACACCAAAATCTGGTTAACCAAATCCACTACAAGCGGTCCGGTCCCGAATTTTTTGATATTTTTGACCTATACGTGGCATAAAATATTTTAGTTTTTATTTTTAATATTTTGTTGTGGAAAGAAACCTTCGAATATATTCTACATAACTAAAATGATAGTCAAAATATCTGATAATAGAGGACCTTTGCTATTTATTCTTATTTTTATATTTTTAAATGATTAAAATATTACTTTAAAATTATAGCATTCAAAGTCGTAATTTTGTTGTTTTGCACCTTACTATTTCCGGTTTACTAAGCGTCCTTTTTTCAGAGCTGAAAAAACAAGTAGTAGCACTTGATAAACTTACTCAGAGTCGATAAGACCGTTTTTCTAATTAACAATTATTTTTTAATGCAGTAATGAAGCGTTTTTTAGCACCTTTTTGTGAGTAAGAGGGCAATGAAGAGCAAACTTTTTGGTAATTTAATAAATTGGTTAAAAAGTTTTGCTACTAGTATAATAAAGCAAATAATAACCGCTGGAACCCAGTTTGCACGAAAAGTGTTCCCGTACTCTAAAATTGGGCAAATGAGGGTGATTTTGAGAGAAAAATGTGCTTCTTCTTCTTGCAAATAACTCTCCGTCAGCGTTGTCAACTTGGTACGTTTCGCACCATTTTGGGAAAAATTTCTGAGTTGGTGCGTGGTCATACTACAATAATTGTACATGGTGCGTGGTGCGCTTTTTTTTTAATTTTGGTGCGTTTTATTAATTTTGTGTGGCACCGAAGAAAATTCAACATAATTTTTTGTTTCAGTATGAGAAAGAAAAATTTTGTACAAAAAGATACAACAGTTGCAATACCATTTCATTCAACAGTGTAAAATTTTTACAATCTAGGCGCACTACCGTTCGGCCACACAGGGTGTATATTTACACGAAACCATTCGAGCTGTTTTTACCCCCTCATAACTTTGCTCCTCTTGATCATAATATAACGAAACTTGAAACATAAGCTCTCCCTACAGATGTGACCTCAAAGGTTAAATTTGAAAAATCTACCGTAAAAGATTCCCGAGATATTAAGGTGTCAAAAGTCCATATTTTAGTACATATTCACTCACTCACTCTCATCAATATTATTGAGTACTTCCAGTATAGCTAGAGAGCTGAAACTCGGTACACAGGTAGGTCTTGGTGAGAAATTAACCAGAAAAATCTGAAAAGGGGCACTTTCCACCCGGGGAGGACTAGGGTGCCCCTTCTTTTTATGGGGCACTTCCAGTAGAGCTAGAAAGCTTAAATTTGTTACACATGTAAGTAGGTCCTGATGAGAAATTAACGAAAATGATTTTTAAGCGGGCACTTTTTACCTGGGGGGTCTAGGGTTCCCCTTCTTTATATGGGGCACTTCCAATATAGCTAGAAAGCTTAAATTTCGTACACAGGTAGGTCCTGATGAGAAATTAACATAAAATATTTTTAACGGGCAATTTTTACCTGGGGGCACTAGTGTTCCCCTTCTTTGCATGGTTCACTTCCAGTATAGCTAGAAAGATGAAATTTTGTACACAGGTAGGTCCTGATGAGAATATAACGAAAAAGATTTTTTAACGGGCACTTTTCATCTGGGGGGACTAAGTTGCCTAGAAATGAGATGGAATTGTACCTATCATGAACTTGGTCCATATTTTGATCTCAGTACTTTTTACGGCCGAAATATTTTGGATAGGAACTTGGCCTTATTTTCACATTTGTGTTTTTGTGCGGATCAATTTTACACACCACAATAACAACAACCAGTAATGATGTTTAAGACGTACCAAAACATATGCACAAAGTAAAACCGTCTTGTTGTTGTAGATAATTTGTATTATGAAACCTTTCATTATAAGAAATTTGATGTCCCTTTTAGAAAAGATCGCCTATGATCTCCTCTTTTAGACTCCATTATTAACACTAACTTTAAATATTTCTTTTAGTAAGTAGAAATTTTATTAATTTTAGTGTTAAAACACTATATAAACTTTTTCACCCTTCTTTTACACATTTTTATGCATTTTAGAAAAAACAAACAACGATCGCAAGTCTCGAGAATACTTTGTTTTTGCTAAGCTCTTCAACAGACTCGACAGCAACTTTTACTACAAAAAAAACTTATGTACACATTTTTATGCATTTTAGAAAAAACAAACAACGATCGCAAGTCTCGAGAATACTTTGTTTTTGCTAAGCTCTTCAACAGACTCGACACCAACTTTTACTACAAAAAAAACTTATGTACTACAATATTGATTCAACATTAGAATTTTGGACTAAAGTTAAATGTTGTAAAAACGCAAAATATTTCAATAAAAATTTTAAATAAAAAAAAATTGTGTACTTGGTGCCTTTTTTTTTTTGTTACATAGTGCGTTTTTTTTTCTCCATTTTGGTGCGTTTTGAAATTTCAAAGTTGACAACACTGCTGCCCGTACTTTTTCTACGGGCTTTTTCTTTTGTGCAAGTAGGTAATCAATCAGCTGTTTATGAAATAAACAATAACAAATACAAAATTTGAATTTTACCGTTGTTACTTTAACAAAATGCACAGCAAAAGTGAATGTTTGGAGGTACAAACATACATACATATGTGTGTACTAACTAAAATCTCTTAAAAAGTGAAATACTAATCAAAAACAGTATTTATTTTTTTTTTGTTTACTTTCACAGCAATTTCATACAAACTTTTGGGCTAAAAATTTGGTTTTGTGCGTTCCCGTACTTTTCTGCATTTTTTGTCTCTAATTGAGCGCAATTGTCGTTTACGCTCATTTTATCGAACTTTACCAGAAAAGTACAGAAACAGAGCTATTCTTAAATACTTGCATTCAGAAGTTAGTGTTACCCCCGATTTACATGATGACTTTTGCGACGTCGCTTTTTCGACGTCTCTTTTTGCTTGTTGCTGAGCGGTGTAGGGAAGAAAGAGGGGTAAACAAAAAGTCTTGATTTGTGTTTTTCAAGACTTTTCTTCCATTTCTCTTTGTTACTATTCATTATTTTTCTTACTTTTGTTATTTATCTTTGTTACTTACATACATTATTTCAAAACAAAAATGGGAAAAAAAGACATGAAACTAAACGACATCGTCTGAACGCACAAAGATTTTGGTAGCAACTTCAAAAGAGAATACAGTAAAAACGAGGTCGCAAAAGTCATCATGTGAATTGGGTGTTAGTCGTTTAAATTTGAATATATGTATGTACATATGTACATATATATATGTACATACATTTTCATTTGCCTTGTTTCCAGCAAACAATTTTCTTAAAAGACCCATTTTCTGAGGGTTATATGATTACCCTCCTAATTTATGAGCATTTATGATTGATTTCGGAGCCTGCAGAATTCAGGACTCCGAAAAGACTCAGTTTTATGAGCAATTTAGGAGCACACTCCTAGAAAGCACTTATTTATGAGGTTTTTCTGAGGGGCAACGGTAGTTTGTTTTCTTTTTCTTGATAATTTCAATATTTTGCGTTTGTCTGTAATTTTTGTGATCATTTTGCGCTGTTCGGTTGTGGTTTTGATAAAATCTTTGAGAAATTGTGCAAAAAGTAAGTTTATTTCTGTGTTTTTAAATAAAAAAAAAGATATGTGGCACTCGGGGCTGCCGCGGTAAAGCTATTGCACAGAATTTTTTATCAACTTCTGTAATTATATTATTACGTTTTGTTTAATAACTCCTTTGTTATTCTGGCAATACTGTATGTTAATGATATCAATATGATATCAAATGTTAATGTTAATCAATAGCATACTTTAGGAGTTCACATACATTGGGCGATTTAAATACTTATCAACACAAAAGACTTAAGAAACAAACTTAGTGCCAGGTTTTTTCGTTTCAAAAACAAAAGACTTAAGAAACAAACGTTTAAAAATTTCTTGATTCGGTCGCGTCAAAGCCCGCGATAGAAGGTATGCAATAGCTTAAAAGAGAAAATGTGTCCAACAACTGGCGAAAAGAGGCGTTCAGCCCAAATAATTAATGAAATAGTTTAATAAATAAATAATAAATTAATAAGTGGGTCATCTTATACCGTGTTGCAAAATGCAACAACAGTATTGCCGCAAAATTTAGTTCTAAAAAGAAGTAATACAGGTAAAAAAGGGTTTTATTTAAAATTTGATTAAGATTTTAATCTGGAAAATCATTTTACAGATCCAATTCAGCAAATTCTGGCACAAACCAAAAAAATCGCAAAGGACGTAAAAGTATTAATAAATGAAAACAGAGATAAGTAAAGCTGAATTCTCATTTCATATCATCACAAAAATAGAGTTTATTAATGGCTATTTTATTATTTATTTTCAGAATTAAAAGAACGAGGTCTAGCATTGGAGGAGGAAAATATTTGAGTTCACACGCGTCTTTTATTCGAAATAACCTCGCAGCGACGACTTTTCCAAGAGAGCAAAACATCAACAATTCTACCTAAAAAACCATTTGAAACGATGTCGATGCCAAGTTTATATTTTTTCGTTTCGCGTTTAAAACTAAAGAAATGTACAAATTTGGAAAAATAAATTATTTCGATGCACAAAACATATATTTATAAAACTTTTCCATTAAAAGCTAAAAAGCACAAATTTATAAATAAAATGAATACCCTTATTTCAAGAAAAAGAAACACTCCTATATTACTCTATTTTGGCTCCGAAATCCCTCTTTTATGACTCTTTTAAGAGGCTGTTATGATTGGTTGTGAGCAAACAGGCTCACAATTTTTCATACAAATCGTTAAATTTAGGAGTCCTAAGACGCTCATATTCAGTACAAAATTTTTAGACGGTTTCATAAGAAAACACGCTCATATTTGAGGGTTTTAGGAGCTTTTTTCTGAGGGTTTTGCTCATAAAAAGGAGCCCTAAAAGACTCTTTTAGGACTCATATTTGTTTAATTCACAAGCTCAGTCGTATGTCTTATGGTTTAAAAAAAGACGATATTTGTTTATGTGCTTGTGAACAGACAAATTTGTTGTATCGTTATTTTGTCGTATTTTAAATGTCAGTTTAATGTTGTCAATTCATATGAGTAAATAGTTTATGTCAAAAAACAAATTTCTTTTTATCAAATAAAAAAAAAATGAAAATGAAACCAGGTGTGGGAATTATAATTTGACGCGAAATATAACTTTCTTTTTTAGCGACAAGCAATTTTGATTAAATTAGTTTGAAAATTAAGTTGAAATGAATCATGTATATATTTATCATTAAGAAGAATGTATTTTCTGGTGTTACTTATCACATATATAAAATATTTTTACAAATTAATTTAACAAATAGAATATTCCCAGACCCGGCCTCAATATAACAATTGAAAAACATATAAAATTCAATCGTATAATTATAACACACTTTTGTATGAAAATTACCAACAACAAAAATACAATATTGTATAATTATACGATTATACAACACATATGACGTTAATACGAGCTTGTGAATTGAACAATTGTTTGCTGGGTTAACTTTTATTAAACACGAACTTATTAATTGCGTCTTCAAACAAAATTTTCGTTTTTGTTTTCTGAATAAACAAGGCTGACTTCCTAAATGCATGCTGCTTTGTAGTAAAACATTGTAGCGTATTCGTAAATGCAACCATGAAAATTTTAGCAATGTATTTTGTTCCCATTTGCAACACTGTTGTATTTAATACGCAAGAAAAAGCAAAAGATGCATCCAAATAGATTTAGATGCAGGAAGATAAGTGACCGGTTTTTGTTATAATATAATACTATATTCAAATTCATCACTGCGCTGCATAATATGATTATTTTGCACTACCACTAAACAGTGATGAGGGAATTTCGTACTAACCACCACTGTTTCAATGTAGAATAAAAATGAATTAAAAATTAATTCTCGTATTCTATTTAGTTGAAAACTGGTTAAATAGTTGATATTCTTCTCAATTAGTATCCGATTTACGAAAATTGTAAAGATGGACTGTAATATGATTAAAACAATTTAGTTAGTCTGGTGCTCTCTAGGGAGCTCTCAATTTATTGTGGAGGACTTGATGATGATAAGAGTTTAAGAAATTAAATAATAGTGCCGGCGCTTAAGAACGCCACTGGCAATTAAAAGTAAAAGGCAGATGAATGCCGGTATGAATTAGTAATGCCGATTGAAGGCAAAGTATTAATTGATTGCTTAAACTAATTGACATTGGCTTATATACTAATTATGAGAATAATTCTTAGGGGTACCTTAACATAAGAGTAAAAGAATAGAAATATATATTATTGTTGGGTAAGCATATTTAGCTTCCAACTATTTATGTATGGCATGTGTTCAACAGTTTTAAAGTTCAACGAGTGCATACTTAAAATCAACAGATACTTTGTGTAGCTTATATCTACAATCAAACAAATACAGTTAATAAATGTGATTCATTTAAGTGCATTGTGCTGCTGCACTTAATTAACTATACAAGTGTCAAATTACCGACACACACAAAATATCTTGCTTGCAGTTTGTCAATGCTTGCATGTTGCGGTACTATTGAATCGCAATGCATACCACACACTGTTGGCCACATGCTACACCTCCATCCTTTACAAGAATTTTCATATAACGTTAGTTTTATGGACATTCTTTTACAATTAGTTTTTAATTAGCCTAAGTATAAGTGTAATATAATATTTATTTTGTTTTTAAAGAAAAGAAAAAAAAAATTATAATATTTAGATGTACATATATTCTAATTTTATATTAGTTCGTCCAAACAATACTATTAAATGTTAGTTATTATTAAACATCTTAAGTCTATTTTTATGAACTATTTGTTGTTTATTTGTTTTCTTATCTTCTATGGTAACATTATTTCTTAAATCTATTTTTTTTTATTTTATACGGACCCTTATATTGATTTTCCAATTTATGCCCTGAATTATTCCCAAGTAAAACTAAATCTCCTATTTTAAAATTATGTTCTAAAATATTCTTATCGTAATTTAATTTTTGTTTTATTTTATTTCTATCTAAAAATAACTGCGCGCGTTTATGAGCTAGTTCTAACCTATATTTTGCCTCTTTGGCATAGTTATCCACATTATATAGTGGCGTCACACTATCTATTTTAGCAAATTGCCTAAAATTGTTTGGTAATTTTTGAAAATACTAACTCATAAGGACAGTAGTTATGCACCGTTGACGGTGTTGTATTAAAACAGTATGTGAAATACTTTAACCATTCGTCCCAGTCAGTTTTGTCCACAGATATATAAGAACGAACATATTCGTTAAAAGTTCTATGACTTCTTTCTATTGTTCCTAGTGTTTGATGGTGATGCGCCGTGGAAGTTATATTTTCAATTTTTAGTAGTGTGCATAGTTCCGTCAGTATAGAATTTTTGTACTCTGTTCCCATGTCCGTAATAACCGTTTTCATTGGACCATAGGTTAATACAAAATTTTCACATATCGCTTTTGCGATTGTTCTTGCAGATTTATCAGGTGTTGGTATTGTCACCAAATATTTAGTAAGATCACATATTAAAGTAATTGCATACTCATTTCCATTAATTGATTTTGGAAATGGCCCTATTGTATCAACATACACCGTGTCGAATGCTTTTTCTGGTGTTTCTGTTATAGTCATAGGACTTTTATTATGGCTTATTATTTTTTATTTCTGGCATTTTTTACATAATTTCACATATTTTGTTACATCTTTTATCATATTTTTCCAATAGTAATACCTCTTTATTTTTTCTAATGTTCTATATATTCCACAATGTCCTCCCTCTATCGGATCATCGTGGTATTTCAGCATTATATCAAGAATTGCCTTAGCATTCTTATCATTTATATTGGTCACCTCATTAAGTAGCGCTACTTTTAATTTATTTAAATATTTATTGCCCATATTTTTAAATTCATTTATGGAGATAAATTCGAAAATTTTCTCACTGGGTGCCATTTGTAGTGTCTCTACACTAAGTTTACCGGCCACTTTCTCAAGCCTTGGGAAAAATTGTCCTAGGTCAATATTCCCATTAGTAAACAAATAATTTATATTTATATATGTAATAACAGATTTTCCTCGTTTGATGTAACATTTTACGGGAGTAATCTTCAATTTATAGTACTTTCTGATGTCAGTGTTCTTTAGTGGTACATATATATTGGGCTCTTTATCATTATTTTTAATTTTATGCTGAATATTTTCGGTATTACTTTGTTGTTTCTTTTTATATGCCACGGAATCGTGTATTATTGCCACGGAAATTGTTATTGGGTCTGTATTTTTGCCTATAATATAGAATGGCATTTTGTTGACCTGTGGCTTCGGTACAACTATTGACAAATTTGCTGACAGCTTCGTTCATTGTATTAAAGGTTCCTGCTTCCATAATTAGTTTTACTTTGTCTATGGTGCAGTTCTTAGTCATAGCTTTTACAGCATGTTGTGTAGCATATTTATTTGATATTTCTGGTGTTAACCCATCAGAAATTTATGCTCCTTCCAGTGATTTTGTAAGTGTTTCAATTTCACTACAATATGCATTTGCTGTTTTGGTGTTTTGTTTAATGTTCATTAATTTGGCTGTCAGTACCTCGACTGATTCGCCTTTTACGCTATTTTTTAATTTATTGCTAATGTCAGCTATGGTGTTTTCTGTACTAACAAGGTTTCTTGCATTGCCTTTTAATTTTGTTTTTATTAAGTTTACTGTCAAAGATTCGTGATTGCCTTTTATGGAATCAACTAAAGGCAGTGAGTCTAGAAATGGCCGTAAATTTTCAGATTTACCATCGAAATCTATAATTAGCCTTGCAGCTGTGTTTAGAAAATCTATTGCTGTTTGTGCCATTATGGATGTGTTTGATGTACAAATTTGTTGCAGATCTATTTTTTTCGTGCAATGTTTGTGGTAGTTGTATTTTAATAGTTTTTCTTTCCGCTATCTGTATTACTCTATTCCTTATATCTTGGAAAAATGCTTCGGCTGCTATTTTATGTGAAGGTGTTAATCTTTGATAATTTACGTTTAAAATAACCCTTATTTCTTCTAAATATTGTATAAGTTTTTTATAATGTTTATTAAGTGTGTCCTCTTTTATTGGTCTGTCTATATTGAGGCATTTGTAACTTTTTTCAAATTCAATTTTGATTTTTCTGCAGTGTTCTAGGATGTCTAACCAGTCCATGTGAAAATTTTATACTTTGTCTAGATCAGTTGCTCTGCTTAGATATTGCTTCCTTAGGGACCTTTTATGTAAGAAGTAAATTTTTAATAGAAGACTAACTGTGTTTATTACCACCAATATTAATAGTAGTGTCCATAACGAGCCTATGTGTTCTGTATGGTCAATAATTTCTAAATTATTTACTACGTTAGCGTTTGGTTTTTCTATTTTGGATTGCGGTTTTCCCATTTTATTCTTATTTCTACGTATTTTGACAATATAAGTGACCGTTTACATTGAATTATTTGTATGGAATATCAATTTGCTTTATTTAAAATTTAGTTTTGAATTTAATTATTTTTGATTAAGTTTAATTTTATTTTTACTTATTATGAAGGTTATAAAAGTTAGTTAGTTAGTTAGTTTTTTTTTTTATTTTAGTTTGATCCACTATGGCAACTCTTATTTATTTTCTTACTTTTCATATTTTTTTAACTTATATATATATAGTGTTTCATTTGTTCACTTCAATGTGGCAACTCTTAAATTTTTTGACATTTCTTTTTATTGTGAAATTCTATTTCATAATTGTAATTTATTTAATTAGCACGGTAATAGTTAGTGTATTTTTTAGTTTTAGTGAAAAAGTTTTGTGATTTTTTTTTTTTTATTTTTATATTGAATATAATATTGTTGTGTATTTCAGCATGTGATTTAAAAATTCATGTTGTATATGTTTGTAATATATTATTTTCATATACATATGTATGTACTTCATTATAAGTGTATGTATGCATACATGTGTAAAAAAGATTTCATTATTTATTTATACACTACAAGCATTTTTTGAAAAAATTGATCATATTCGAGTCATTTATGACTCCTCTGCGCGATTAAAATAAGCATATATGAGCTCATTTTCTGATCATAAATGTTTGTTTCCTCGGGAGAAAATGGTACCGTACCCGCGACTCTTCTTGGGGAGTCATTTATTACCCGATTTTCTGATCAGTTTCGAGTCATTTATGACTCATATTTTTAATGATTTGCGAGTCTTTTTCGACTCATTTTTTATTCATATTTCTAATCGTTTGCGAATCATTTATGAGTCGTTTTTTAGTCGTATTTCTAATTATTTTCGAGTCTTTTTCTACTCAATTTTTATTTATATTTCTAATCGTTTGCGAATCATTTATGAGTCGTTGTTTAGTCGTATTTCTGATCGTTTACGAGTCTTTTTTGACTCTTTTTTTCAGTCATATTTGTAATCGATTACGAAAAGAAATATTTTTCGATTTAAATTATCAATTACTTCAATTTATTAAAATTATATAAATTCAATTATTATTAAATTATAAAATAAATTAAATTATATAAATTAAATTATTATTAAATTTTATAATAAATAATAATATAAAAATGTTTAGTAAAAAAAATAACAGTAAAAAAAGGAATTGAATTTATAAAGAAAGTAATAATAATGTGGTATTCATAATTCATCGTAAATTTTGTATAGTGTGTAATTATAACAGAATAGTGTTAGAAAAAAGTTTACACACCCGGTATGCTTATTTTACAATTTGAATTAAAATATTTTTATAAATGAAATTTAATTTGTATGTTTTCTTTTAGTCACCCGGTCCTTCGCATGTACGAAATGCTTTTGTAGCACAGCATTCATATCTTTCTCTGTGCATTTGAATTTTTGATGGGAAATAGCTGTGATGAAAAATATTAATTTAAATTTGTTTTAATTTTAAGCAATTAGATTTGCAAGGGAAGTGTTTTAAGGGTTACAAAGTGGGCTCGAAAATGACCCAAGATTTTTGTTATTCCAAAAAATGGGTTTAATTGGGTAATTTTTTACCTCACTTTTTAACCCTTTAATGTGAGATTTATTCTCGGAATACTTCCCTTGTTAGAAGTGTACATACCTTTATTAATTGTTATTAAGTATATCTTTTCCACACTTGGCTTAGTGCTAGTCCCCTTCCAGGTGTATAAAGAGGCCAATTCATCAGAAAATACTTTTCGAACTGCAAAAACGATGAAAAATGATTTTTATGAAATTATTTATAATTTTATACAATTTATTTCGTTAAATATCGCAATATATGAAACTGAGTTTATTTTTATATGATTATATCATAATATATTATAATGTGTGTAATTATAAAATAGTTTTATATACATAAATAAATATACATAATTTTAATATATTTTGATATTATAATTAAAAATATACTCGGTGTCACAAATTTTGTAAAATTTTAAAAATACCTTCAGCTTTAATTCTTATTTTATAATTTTCAAGATCTAGGCTAGGTTTATAATTTCAGAGTACTCCGCACTCCAGACAATGTAAATGTGGCTTTATATGCTTATTTATACGTCAATATTTAATACTTACACTTTGTTCATCGAATAATACGTTGTCATCAGGGTGTTTTCTGTTTTCAAGCTTAACTACGATGACCTCTTCAGTCAATTTTGTTAATGATCGCTTATTTCCGTCCTTCAATTCTTTAATATCTTTGTTCATATTCACAATTTCAGACTTCAAAGATTTAACTTCTTCGAGCAATTGAAGTACAAGATTCTGAAGGTTATCGGTGTGAGGAACATAAACATTTTGCACTAGAAAAAATTTTTTTGTTTAAATTAAAAAACAATTGATTGGATTTTT
The DNA here is from genome assembly GCA_947311025.1 of Lypha dubia. Lineage (NCBI taxonomy): Eukaryota > Metazoa > Arthropoda > Insecta > Diptera > Tachinidae > Lypha > Lypha dubia. The sequence continues at coordinate 107,677,949 of OX371260.1, forward strand.
TACTTACAAGTTGTTAAATTGCTAGCCGGGGTGTACTGAAACTCTCCAGAGTTAAATATATTATTCTGCGACATTTTTAAGTAGGGGTTTGAAAAAGTAACTGTTGTCTAACGAGTCACGTAGGCATAAAACTTTTTTATTTATTTGATTTACACAGAACTCAATTTTTGTACCAAAAGCAATGTCAGCCGCCCAATATACATATATTAAAATAAGTTGAGTCGATTGGTTGCAAAAAAGCCGCCGTCAAATTTTTTATTTCTGTTCCACTAAAAAGAGGAACATTCTGACTTACATATATTTATTTCAGTTATTTTAACAATTTTATTCTCAACCAAACAATAGTTGTTAGGATATCGCAAAGAAAATAAGAAACCATTAGTTTTTATATTTAAAATTTTGCCATCTTTAATTTTCCTAAATATTTTAGGTTGTTTGTGATCATCCTCCTTTTTAATATAATAGCTGCTCTCAACACACCTTTTATAAATTAGTGTGGCTACACCTCCTGCCTTTCTTACTTTGCGTTTAACTTTTTGTAGATGGTTCTCAAATTTGAAGGCACTTATTCCATCTAAAGATCCATGAAGGTTAGCATCTTCATGAATATGCAGCAAGTTGTGAAAATTATATGTAAGGAAGCACAAATCATATAATGTTGGAATCTCGCACACAAATGGTTTTAAGAGCTCTTCAGCACAGGAGTTATTAATCTTGGAATCATTTGTATCTAAAAGAATTGTAAAAGCCAAAGATAATTTTAAGAAGTGAGAGTATCTTTGTGGGCTTAAGACTTTTTTCAATATAAAAGGACCCGCGTAAAGTAAAAATTGCCTCAGCTCTGTTGCCTTCCATCTATGTATCAAGTTCTTTTAAGGTTCTTGGCTTTCTCTGAAACTCGTTCGTTACGTTTCTCCGATTATAATTCAACTCTCTTGAAATTGATTCAATGTGCCATGAAGGTAAAGAAAATGTTTCTCCTTTTTTTTAACCCAGGAATTTAACAAAGTACACATTACGCCTAAGCAGACAACGTGCATATAATCCAAAGAGCACTGTGATACAATATCTATATTAAGCTTTTCTAATGGTGAAATAGACTGCTTTAAATGATGTTCAGGCTGAAAGCGATTTCTGAAGGAATCATTGCTTCTAAACGAAAGCTCGTTTGCTTTCGGGAACATAAGACGATGTTTAACCATTTGTCCTTTTTGTGTACACCGTCCACAAGAAAAGTAGCCACTATGCCCTTTAGTTCCTAATACAAAGGACTTTGCAGGTGCATCCATAACAAAACAACGTACAATGATATGAAAAAAATTATCAGCAAAAACTAGTCCGTCTTGTATAAGAATATTTAGTTCTGCAATAAATTCTTCTAAAAAATCATTTGCGCAATTTGGTTTTGAAGTTCCTTCAAATACGCCAATAAGGAAAACATAACTTGTTTCTACAACACTAGCAAGTATTGGCCAAACTTGTTTACAGCTACTTTTGAATAGCGGTAAGCCATCAATGCCGAAATCTAATGTTAAATTGGGTAATTTATAGTCATTGCTAACCAAAAAATTGGTTAATCCGTTTTTTAATCCATAATGAATATATGTGCCTTCACCCACTTTTCGTTCAATAACAGAACTAGGCGTTTTTCAAAGGGTACGAGCATATTTTGGGAATTTAATGCTACATTTCAATAACACCAATAAAAGTGCATTAATTGCAGCAAAGCTTATTTGAAATTGAATAGTCCATTTAGCCAATTCATCGTCAACACTTTCACTATAATTTTCTTCACTTTCACTATCAGAATCATAAAAAGAACTCTCTTCACTTCCACTATCTGATTTATTTAAAATGTCATCATTAAAACACCTTTCATTGTTTGTTTGATTGTCCTGAGATTGTCCTTTTTTGCCAATCTTTTAATTTGTTTGGCTGATGTTACTTTTTTTATTTCAAAATAACTTTTCACAAAATTTATTTTTATATATGTACATATGTACTTTTAAAGGTTTTAATTTTAATATAATATATGTATTTAATACAATATACTAAACTTTTAAAAATTATGATTTAATATTTAAAGTTTACACCACGAGATAACTTATGCTCAAAATTTTTTCATTCTTATTTAAAAAATCAAAATAATTAATAATAATAATTAATTTAAAATCAATGAAACATAGTATATTTATTTTTAACTCCAAGGTAGAATTGTTTAAAGTACAAACATTTGTAACAATTATTCATAAATATGTAACTTCAAAATAGTCATATTTCAAACACCTTTATGATCCATTTTCGATTGATGTATGATTTGTTATTGTATTTTCAATAAATTGCTTTTTAAGCATAAGCACGAATCATTTTCGAGTCTTTTTTCAAGCGCGCAAGTGATTAATCAGTTTTTAATCGTCAAAAGTACTCGAGGATGACTCAGTTAGGTGATTTTTGGTAAAACAATCTTCCAAATGCTAGTAGGGTATTAAAAAATTTAATTTGTAAAAAAAAATATAGTGAAAAAAAATCTATTTGTGTTTGTGTTGTTCCATCTCGGCTTCAAGTCGGCCGATTTGTGTCCATATTTCGGATGCAATGTCCCAGGATGGTGGTGGAGTTTGGTTAGCGTTCCATTAGTTATTGTTATATTGACGCCTTTTGGCCAGGCGCTTCCACCTCAGTGTTTTTTTTTTTTGGCTTAAACACTCTTCTGGCGGAGACTTGGCTGTCCGTTTGGTGCTAATTTTAAAGCACTTTGTAATCCAGGACTGGCAGGATCTCCATGTAATATGATTAAAACAATTTAGTTATTCTGGTGCTCTCTAGGGAGCTCTCAATTTATTGTGGAGGATTTGATGACGATAAGAGTTTAAGAAATTAAATAATAGTGCCGGCGCTTAAGAACGCCACTGGCAAATAAAAGTAAAAGGCAGATGAATGCCAGCATGAATTAGTAATGCCGATTGAAGGCAAAGTATTAATTGATTTATAAACTAAATGACATTGGCTTATATACTAATTATGAGAATAATTCTTAGGGGGTACCTTAACATGAGAGTAAAAGAATAGAAATATATATTATTGTTGGGTAAGCATATTTAGCTTCCAACTATTTATGTATGGCATGTGTTCAACAGTTTTAAAGTTCAACGAGTGCATACTTAAAAGCAACAGATACTTTGTGTAGCTTATATCTACAATTAAACAAATTCATTTAATAAATGTGATTCATTTAAGTGCATTGTGCTGCTGCACTTAATTAACTGTACAAGTGTCAAATTACCGACACACACAAAATATCTTGCTTGCAGTTTGTCAATGCTTGCATGTTGCGGTACTATTGAATCGCAATGCATACCACACACTGTTGGCCACATGCTACAGGACAATTGAACGCTGATCAGAGGTGTACCGGCCTTGAAATCAGTACTGATACGTTCTGCTAAAAACTGATTAGATATAAATAATAATATTTTTCAACATAAAAAACTCTTAGTAATTTTGAATTTTCATTAATTCAATGTAATTGAACTTGAGCCTAAATAATATTACTTTTCATATGTACATCAATATAAGTTCGAATAATAATTACGTTTATTCGTAATAATCTATATATATAAAATTGTAACGTTATTGACTGATTCATCATCGCACAGCCTAAACGCCTGAAGGCAAAAACTGGAAATTTGGACCAGGGCTTGGTCTCTCCCCAAATCGATCCACTAAGACGGGATTTTTGGAAATTCGAATGTTTAGGGGGTAAAAATGGGCAAAAACGAGTAAATTCGGTAACCTTATATCTCTAAAACTAAATGAGATACAAAAAAATTTAATGCTTATCGTTGTTCTTTAGAAAAATAAGCGGACAAATATTTGGTACTTTTTGGAAATTCAGACTTTTAACGTAGTAAACGGGTAAATCTTTCATTTTCGTACTTTTTTGTCACCCCATCTATCTTTTAAACCCATAAACATAGAAATAAGGTTTATATCACATTTGAAACTTATCTAAAAAATCCAAATACATATTTGGTACTTTTTCGAAATTCGGACGTTTAAGGGGTAAAAAGCGTAACTATTTTTGGTACTTTTTTATAAAACATTTTTTTTTTATTTATTGACATAAACGTATTAAATTATTGGTACTTTTTCGATTTTAACTGGTACATTTTTGTATTCGTTAATATTGAACCTAGAAACATAGAATTTCCTGAGCGGAAGCGAATCAAAGACAAGGACCGTTTTTGTTTTTCAACACGTACTTTTTAATCTTTGCAAGTATTGGACCTACAAATATAAAGTTAAACATGCAATGCCCTGAGTGAATGCAACATAAGCTTTGGCGTAAAAATATGTCCACGAAAGAAAGGGATACGCTAACGAAGTAGCGGGTTAAATGCTAGTAATAATATAAAAATATTAAAAATGGAAAAGTTAATGATAAATTTAATTTTTGAGCTGGACGATAAAACTAATTATGTAAAATTGTCTAATCTAAATTAAGAAAAAGGCTAAGAAATAATAAACAAAACAAATAATAAAAAAAAATTGAACTCATCCGTTGCATCAGCCATTTTTATGATTTCTGTTTTGTCTTTATTTGGGCATAATATACTTCAACGCTGCATTTTTGAACGCATACCTTTTGCAGAATTGCCACTGTTTGCATATATGAACATACTGCATATATTATGCAGCGCAGTGATGAATTTACGAACAGGCCCATACACACTTAGTCCCCTTTTACATATTAGCAACTGAAGGCAGACATTTTTGTAATTCTCTTTTGATCTTGTATGTAGCTTTTACCAGTGATGCCATCTCTTGCAACATCAAAGGCACTGTGAGCCCATGGAAATAGGGTAAAAAAGGGTAAAAATGAAAAAAATTTCGGGTAGAAAAGCACTAACCTAATTTTGTTTTGGGTCTGGTGGATCAAAAGACAGCCTTGGCTGTACTGAAAAAATTGTATTTGGATCTATTGCTTTTTCATGTTATTTTGTGCGACTTAGTCGGAGTAAATCGCTTTTTTAGTGCATTTATTTCACAATTACAACAAATGCAATATGCTTTTAGTTCATCTTTTGCTGGTCTAAGCCACCTTTTAAAAGTTAGATCATTCTCCCAAGCTTTTCTATATATTGGTTTTACCGGCTGTACGAATAATCGCCCAAGTGAAAATCGACCGAATAACAAATATATAGGATCGCTCAAAAATTGTTTTAAAATAAATTGGCTTTGGGCGATTCAACATTTTCAGATATTTGGGTATTTGTTCATAATGAATAATTGCCCAATTTTTGTAAAGAGTTAAAAACCCAAAAAAAATTTTGGGCGATTATTCACTCTCAATTCGGATGATTTTACTTAATGAACAAACATCCAAAATCTTTGGGCGATTATTCATTTCACACTTTTGGATTTTCCTTCATCTTTTTTGGGCGTTCGGGCACTGTTTTTTGGGTGGTTCTTCACTATGACGAATCACCCAACTATTTTGGGCTTTCCTTCATTTAGCTGGTTCGTGCGATTTTCACTTGGGCGATAATACGAGTACGTACAGCCCGTTTCTCCATCTAAAGGAAAGCCATTGTTAGATGATGAACTTTAACACATATAAAATGAATGAAGAAGTTACTTTTAATAACTGGCAGTTTCTTGCTTATATTTACACAACAAACAAATCAACGGATATGTAAATTAAATGTAAATCGTTGCTAAAGAAATTAATCATGAAATTTTTTCACGAATTAAAAAAAAAATATGCTTGAGAAATTCTAGAATTCAAACTCTTAACAGTTTGCAAGTTCTAATCAAAATATAGATGTAAATAATACGCAGTTGGCTAGAAAAGCATTAGGTGGGTTTAAAGAATATGTAGTAGGAAAATGCATTAATGCCAAAAATGTTGATTATTTAAAAAGCACTGTGAGAAATTGTTAAAAGCACTATAAATACCCGCTTTTCAAAAACGGGTATTTAATAAAATTTCGGGTATTGCTTGAGTAAAATAGCACCAAAAAATACCCGAAAAGCACCAAAATGGCAACGCTGGCTTTTACATATTGGAAATTAATGTTGTTTATGCACATAATTTTTCGCACCACATCCAGTAACACTAAGGCCCAAATTCACAGTCATTAGTTAGCTAATAGTAATAGTTTAACTAATAATATTTGATTCACAGCTTCTAGTTTAACATTAGTTAAACCATCAAATGTCATTGGTTAACTAATAGTTAGACAACAGCTGATTCGTTGGAATTTATTATTAGTATTTTTGTTTTGTGAAAAATTTTAGATATTGCATGTGAAATTGAAAATGCGGAGTCAGACATTGAAAGCGACACTGATACTGATAATACGCGAAATATTGTTGCTGAGCGTCGCCAACGTAATGTAAAAAGATTATATGGATATATTCCGTCTTAGCAAGTAGGTGGCGTGGCAAGTTCATGAATGTATACGCTATTTTTTAAGAAATAATAAATCAAATGTAAACAAAACCCATATGCTGTAACAGAATTGCCAGTACTGAAGTTAATAGTTTGTTAGGGTTACCATTTTTTGTTCATATTAAGAGTGTTGGTTAAATAATACACTGTGAATATGAAGTATTAGTTAAACACTAGTTATCATTTTAGTTTACTAACAGCTAACTAATTACTGTAAATTTGGACCTAAGGGTCAAATTCACAGTCATTAGTTAGCTAATAGCAATAGTTTAAATAATAATATTTGATTCACAGCTTCTAGTTTAACATTAGTTAAACCATCAAACGTCATTGGTTAACTAACAGTTAGACAACAGCTGATTCGTTGGAATTTATTATTAGTATTTTTGTTTTGTGAAAAATTTTAGATTTGGCATGTGAAATTGAAAACGCGAAGTCCGATATTGAAAGTGACACTGATACTGATAATACGCGGAATATTGTTGCTGAGCGTCGCCAACGTAATGTAAAAAGATTTTATGGATATATTCCGTCTTAGCAAGTAGGTGGCGTGGCAAGTTCATGAATGTATACGCTATTTTTTAAGAAATAATATATCAAATGTAAACAAAAACCATATGCTATAACAGAATTGCCAGTACTGAAAGTTAATAGTTTGATAGAGTTACCTTTTTTTGTTCATATTAAGAGTGTTGGTTAAATAATACACTGTGAATATGAAGTATTAGTTAAACAATAGTTATCATTTTAGTTTACTAATAGCTAACTAATTACTGTAAATTTGGCCCTAAAATGCCAATGGTGTGCAGTGTTGCCAAAATGTTGTAGCCATTTCCCGTCAGATAGCTCCTAAAAACCCGCTTAAAACCGCTTTCTGAGTAAAAATAAACGCTAACAAAAACCGCTAAAATTTTTATAAACAATTTATTTATTTATCATGACTTTAAAGTAAAAAAAATAGAATGAGATAAATTATATAAGTTGTACATACATATGTATGTATGTATAAACAATATTTTTTGTTTTATGAGATCGTCAATCTACATCTACCCACTCATCAATGTCGGTATCATTTCTGGAACATGAATAAATATCAGATGTTCCAATTAAACGTAAAAATTCTGCCGGAACTTCATAGTCGAAACAACACTTGCTATGACGTCGAAGTCCATACCTAAAACAAAGAAATAGTATGAAAAAATGAGCTAAAAGGGTTTTCTAAATTTTTACTTACTTAACTGTTAAAATAGCATTCACCATTTGAGTTTGCAATCGATTTCTAAGTTTTGATTTAGTTACGTTTAGTTGCCTAAAAACGCGTTCAACTTCTGCGTTAGACCATGGCATACATAAAATTTGTAAGCAAAATTCAGCCAATTCTTTAAATATTTTATTTCCTGCGGAGTCCTCATAATCTAAAGCTTCGAACCAGAAAGAGGTAGTATCCGAAGTATTATTCCATCTGACTATATTAATATTTTTAAGCTGGTTTAGTATCTTTTCAATATTTTCTGGAATACACCCTAATTGTTCTAAGCATGGAATAACATCTTGTTGATTTGCTTGAAATACGTTACGAACTGAAAAGTTATCTATTTTTGTTAAAATTTCAAGATTTTCTGGCAATCTGAAATCAATAAATAAATGTTGATAAAATAAAATATCTCTAATCAAAATCAAATTATTTATAAAATGTTTATTTTTTGAGAGATCTTTTTTTAAATTATCTTTCCAAATACAACTTTAAATTCACATGACTTGTGAATTGAGAATATATCTAAGCATATTATTTACCTTTGTATTAATTGTTTTAATAATGTTGCACAAAAATTAATGCATCGGTGTCGAATATCTGATTCTTGTTTAGAATTAATTACGCCTTTTGCTCTTTGTGTCTTTACTTCAAATTCAAATTTGTATCCTAAAAACGTATTTATGTTGACATGTCCTTCAAAATCTTCAATTCTGAATTGTTTATTTGCGTGACATATTTTATTCTTTAATGAATTTATTGCCATATTCAAATCATTCAGACGTTTAGTGGGGTCTGAATTGTTGCTCGCTGATCCAATCACACAGTTTTCGGTTTATCTTCCACTCCTGTCTAAATTTTTGCTTACTCATATTTTATATTTGTATATTTTTGTATTTGAAATAAATTTCGTTCACTAATACGCGATTTTCAAAGTTTTATTTTTCACTTGTACAATTTTAACTCTAAACCAACACAAAGTCACACTTTTTTTGGTAAACGAAAAGAATAAAGCAAAAAGTGCCGTTATTTTTTTCTAGATATGTGTTTATATCGATAAAATTCAACACAACCACCAGGGTACGTGTTGCATAGCTGTGCTTATACTATGTTCACACGACAAACTGAAACACTAGGTTCGCTCCGTGAACCTCGATGGCGAACCCATGTGTTCTCACGACATATTCTATGTTGGTTCGTACTTCGACATTCTTTTATTGTTTAAAATATAATTGACTATTTATTGTTTTTACATTCTATTTAATTATTTACATAAATATAAATATATGCTTTATATTTGTTCAATGTTTTTATTAAATTTTAGCTTTTATCAATTGGTTTTCTTTGTTAAAATAATTAAAGTAATGGTGATGGTGTGAGTAAAATGATATGAAGCAACAACATAAAAAATGCGAAGAGTGAAAGAGAAAAAGAGAAAAACGAAAAAGGTCCGGTACAGAGGTACGTGTACTACACACACTATCCCTTCTACCCCTCGCCAACAAACTTCGTCTGTCTACCTTTCAATTGCCAATATGTAACAAAAATTGTGCCCGTGTGGAGAGGTGGTAGTCTCCCATCGGGCGCGTCCCCAGGTGGCGGATAGGGGTAGAGACATGCCAGTGGCTCATAAATCAGCAAATGGTTATTAAGTCAAAGGCATGACTCGGGCCAGGCTTAATGCCACGAGGGCTCAATACATCAGGGGTGCACGTGTTATTATACCAGGCCGAGGTCTTAGGTGGATTCTAATCAACTGAATGAAACATGAAGGCACTCGGCTCAAGCAGGCAGCTTATGCTGGTGCTTGGGATGAGTGTGGTCATGATGGAGGGTCATCCCCCTGCGACCCCTGAGCACGATCGGCATTCAATTATGAATGAGCTCTTGCTGAGGAGTTGTTGCACGACTCAGGGTCGGTGGCAATTCACACCCTTAGGTGGTCTTGCGGCCCGCCTAGGATCGCGGGTATGACTCACCTACACCCTCATGACGGTGGTTAGGAATTTTACCGGACCCGCGGACCAAAACAATGCTACCCCACTTATAAGTGCAAAGGTGTTTGGAAGTCGTGCCGAGGCCTGGATGGCCAGTAAGTGGATAAAGATAACTGGTCGTTAACGACTCCCCTCCGATGCCAGGGCACGGATCGGTTGTAAACAATCAGTTGCCTAATCCATGTACGCCGTCCCTGCATGGATCGTCCAACCCCTTACGTGCTCACTCGTGGGTACAAAATTAAGTAATGGAAAAACAAAACAAAAAACCAACAAACAAACAAACAACAGCTGCCCTGTCGCTAGGTAGGGCTAGATTGCAGCGGAGTGTGTCCAGGGATGAAAGTCCAGGCACCTCCGCGGCTGGTAAAAACCTAGCTACAAACACTAAAACGGGTACGCCGGCTGAGAAAACCGCTGCTGCGCCTCACGTACCCAAAAAAACACCTGCTGGTGTGCCGGCTGTGGACAAACCAGCTGTGCCAATTGCACCAGTAAACACAAAACCTATAGGTGCGCCGACTGGACATGCTCCAGTTGTGCCAACTGCACCCAAAATCATCGTAGCGGATACGCCGGTTGTA